>OZ035928.1:7129863-8375778 GCA_964034925.1 Tricholoma hemisulphureum
TTTGTGAAGTCAGTAGACTCCATTTGTTTCTCTTTACTAGAATGTCGTTCCCCATATTTCGTAGCACAGTAACAGTTTTTTTTTCCTTGCGAACACCACGTGACCCCGTTGATTGTTCTCGCGACTGAAATAGCTAGTAGCTCATTCCCTCACGTCGCGTTGATCAGCCTTCTTTCTGTGTTGTTTATATTTTTCCCTGGTGTGTATTTAGTGTCTCTTCACATCTAGATACATTCCCCTCTCACCCCTTGTGAAAAACTTACTCTATTCCTTGCGACGTGACGACCATCGTCAACGTACCTCCAACAGATCAATTCCCCCACAACAACAGTAGATGACACTGGACATATCAGTGCTTTACAAATAACCACTTGACTCATTGGTGACTCACCCAACCTGTTTCACAGCCAGTGTGTTTGCATTTTATTATGTAATTTACATTTGCATTGTGTGATATCTCATTCTCCAACACTTCCTGTCCACATGTATATACCACCAGCATTGAACACAAATCAGAGGCTTTCCACTTTCAGCCTACCTGTGTCTCTGGGCCATCATCAGTAAACTTGCTATCCAGCATCATATCCATTGGTGTTGTCATAATGGTCCCCAGTGCTGGTTGGTCTGGTATGGTGGGAGCACTTGCAGGTGGGGGGGGATGTTCTACCAGGTTCTCTTTGGCTGGTGGTAGGAGCTGCAGTGATTTTGGTGAGTTCCAATCTTTGATGTTTTCCATGTTTTCTGAAATGATATGTTTGCATTCCAACAGGATTCCCAGGTCCCATCCTTGCCCTTGTCATCCCCACTGCTAGACTACCCACAGCCCCTCAAGCACTTGATTGTGTGACATTTTTAAAAAAAATTAACAAGCTGAGGCCTGGACTAACTAACCATCCCTATATGGTAATTTGATCATGTGAGACCCCCTTGGCACCACCTGACCATGAGCTTGCCTCAAAACAGATGGCTGGAAAGAAGAAAGAAAAGTTTTGCATCACCATAGCCTTTGCATGCAATGCCGATGGGAGTGAGCACCTACCACCAATCTATATGGCAAGGCAAAGAAACCTCATTGCTTCAAGACACAGTCCCCAGTCCAGCTTGGGTTCTACTATCAAAATAACAAGAAGGCTTGGATGACATTGGAACTCTTTGATGAGTATGCAGACTCACCCACTGTGTCACAATTAAACACTAACCCATAGACAGATATATGTAAGCCTGGCTTACATAACACCATTGACATCTGTTTGTACACAGTTCATCTTCTATAAACCACAATGTAGATAGATTTCCCCATTCTTCCTTTCCCCCATCTCGTTTCCCTTAGACTCTGCTTTTGTATCATTCCTCACTTCTAATATCATGTTGTTGTCTTGTCATTTTGTGTGATTAGTAGTGAGTTCTCCTTTTCCTTCCTCCTCCCTCCTTCCCAGTGTTTTCTATCCCCAGGTCATGGGATAGGCTTCCACTTTCTTTTTGACAATGACAATGCCATGTAATTATACCATGCTGACACAGTCTACATAATGACAACAGTAGAACATTGTCTTGTAAACCCTCTGTCAACTTCCCCCTTACTACAGCAAGAACAAATGCTGCAAGCCCTTTTGCTGCTGCTGGTGCCACTCCCTCTCTTCATTTGATGCCCATCCACACAGATGATGTGCTCACTCCTGACACTGCTCATGCCACATCTCTGCCTACAGTCATGCCTGTCAACACAAACAACATGCATATAGGGACTGCTGCCACACCTGCCAACTCAAACAGTGGTCATATCTCCACTCCTTCAAATCCCAACTGCCCTCTCAGCCCTCTACTCCCTAAAGCTTGCCACAGACGGGCCTCATCATCCTCCTCAGATGACTATCATGCCATCCTTTTGTCTTCAAACATGTCTTCCACAATGACAAGTGCTGTGTTGAGCCTTAACAATGGCAACCCCATGATCTCCCCAGGTGCCATGATGCTGGAACTACTCCACTGGTTTGATCATCACACATGTGGTTACCTTCAAAACAAAGACAGTCTTGATCCCAATAAGTTTGTCAACCACATTGTTTATTCCTTCAAGGATCCACTATTCTCTGACTGGTACCAGTCACAGCAGGACCTCTCGTCTGCCCTCTTGTTCACTGAGTTCATGGCCAAAGTACATGCTCACTGGTTGCCTAAATGCTGGCAAAAGGATCTTGCCCATAAAGTCTGCTCTACAAAACAGGACAAGATGCCTTTCTCTGACTTCATTGATTCCTTACACTGAGATAACCTCCTCCTGAAGGGTTCTCAATTCCACCTGTCCCCTTCCCAACTATCCACACAGATCAAGTCAAATATCTCCCCAGAACTCACAGCCATGTTTAATCAGTGGAAAGACAACCACAGATCCTCTGATGATGAGTCCAAGAAGGAGAATGAAGCTCCCATTGATCCTGATGCCATTGCAGCTGCTGCAATTGTTAAGGCTGCCTTGGATGCATTGAAAGCTGAGGCAAGGCTTTAATCGTTCATTGACACCTTGACAAAGCTTGACCAGAAGCTCATTGAGGATAGGAACACTTGTAAACATGGCACAGAGGAGGTGGCAAGGACTTTGAAATGTTCCAGCTCTGTGGTCGGGCTTTCTGACAGCTCCTGACGTGCACCATACTCTTGAGGCCAGCCCAACTCCAATACCCACATACAGGCCTCCTCATCATTGTCCTCACACCCTCCTAAATTGATGGATTGTGAGAGGAAGTACCTGGAGATGCATAACAGGTGCTGTGGATTCTACATGCCTGAGGGACACCCTTGTGATTTCCCTGTAGGCAAAGGCTATGTTGAATGGTCTATGGCTGCAGTGAATGAGGCCTGCAAGCATATGAAACTGCCTATCCTACCTGTTCCCTGTAATGAGCTCAACATCCCTATTGACACAATCAATGTGTCCTCTTCACATAGTGTGTACGGCTCCGCTCCTCCTCAACCATCCACAGTGCCTCCTGTGCTTCCTGTCACTGCCGTCCTTGGCATGCCAGCCTACCCTGTTGATTCTGTTTGAATGAGAGTACTATTCTCAGTGGGGGTGATAGCAATCTCTCTGAGGTCTTTACACTCCCCTATATTCCATATGGATCTGCACAGATCCACGCAGATTTTCACATGGTCTGTACAGACTTTTGAGAAATTCATTTGGCTTGAGGTCCTGCTTAATCCCAGATTTTGAGCCCACATGGATCCACATGGATCTGTATGGATTTTGACTTTTTGCATGGATTCCACAGAATAATTCTATCCTAGTCTGAGCTGAGCAGGGTTTGGACAGTGCAGATGTCCAAGCATGTCTGAGTGAGTAACTAATTTTATTATTGTAACTATCTAAAAGGTAATGTAAGGGAAGGATTCGAACCCATGACCCTATGGCCATGTGAGTGTGACAGGTAAGCAATATAACCACTGCACTACCAGGCTGTATAATCCTGGGCAACAGATGCCCATATACTGGGTGCCATTGTCACTACATCACTATGCATCACCCTGTGACTGCCAGCTCACCACTCCTCACCACCACCACCCACAATGCCACCTCATTTCTCCCTTGTCCCTCCCCCCCTCTCCCCCCCTCTCTTCTCCATCCACCAATAGGGGGCCCTGTGGCCCTCACATCAAGTTTTTTTGTATTCTAATCTATTTTTATTCAGCTAATTCTTTTTTTTTCAGTGGTTTTTACTGTACTTACATGAAATGATGGCCACTGATGTGTTCCTACTGTTCCTAGCTGCTAAGAAGCACTAGAAAACTAGGAAAGAGAAGAGTTAGTTTAAAGGGTCTCAGAACCAGCCTTCTTCTACATGGGCAGAAGTCTGCAATATCTATTATCAACGATGTGAGGCCTAAACAAAATGCAAAGAATGCAAAGTTAGTAAGAAAGGTCAGCAAAACATTGCAATAAAAGTAGTCAATAGTTTGCAGCCTAATAACACAGTTTGATGAAGAGTACTTTACCAATGAATGAGAATTATTCCAGTTCTTGGTTGCAGTAATGCAGTGATTATATTTGAATAAGTCGTGAGTCAACTTCACAGTTAAACACAAGAGGAGATGAGAATTGAAATCTTAGCACTGAAGAGAGGGGAGAAGAGATCTCTCATTTCTAATATTTTACATAGACTTTTTATACAAAATAGAGTAAGGTGGATACTATGTGAAATGCGGAAACTGTCCATGTCCATTGCTAACAGACTACCTATACTAACTAGTTATGTGTAACCAAGGTAAATATGAAGTGGGTCATTTTGTGAACTCTGCAAAGTACCTGCAAAGTGTGCAAAGTCTGTAAAAGGTGGGATATTGGTGTGTGTGGTTAGTGGTGGGCATTCGCATGTCTTTCAGAAGGGAATGGAGAGGAATGGAGTGAAGGGGAAGATTGCCCCACAACTCTAGAATGTTGCGAAATGCAATTTTGTTGCCCATACCTGGTGAAAGCCTATCATCTCCTCCTGACTTGAGAATGAGGCCGTCCTCGGCCTCTGAGAGACCAATCCATCATTTCTATGAGATAATCATTTGATCGCTCACCCAAGGGGGCATATCGCGATGTGTTCAGAAGACAGTAATTGACTGGGTGTTTGCTCTCTTGTGTATGGAATGCTTGTGATGGGACTGGGCCTGTAAAAAAGTCGCGGTATTCAGCTTCATATGAATTTTGCGGAGTAGGTGCCATGAAGGTGATCATGGGAATGCAAAGTGTTTCTGTGGATGTAGAAGCACTGATTGGCTCAGTATGAAGTGGGGGAAGAGGTGCTGGGTACGTTGGTGTAGGTGGAATTGGTTTGCGCATATATCACATCATGGCTATGGGAGGGACTTGTGGAAAATGATCTAGAAGAGAAGACATTGAACTTGATTCATGAGAGCTAATGGGTGTGTTGAGATGATGCTGCTCATCAAGCTGGAAAGATTGTGGAGAAGGCATGATGTGGCAGAGGCAGTGTCCTACAGTGATGCCTATAAAGCCTAAGCTGATTAAGAGTACTGTACTAATACGACCAACTCTTCAGTCACACGTCACAAGCCTCTTTGAAGTGAAGAGATATGGGCCTTGTCACATGTCACCATGAATTTTGAAGAGTGTGACAAATTTTTGGCCTCTCGCAAATGTGTAAAAATCACCAAAATTGGCTGTTTTTTGGCCAAATTTTGAAGAGATTTTACATCTGTCACACTTCTTTCCCAACCTTGAAGAGTTGGTCAGTCATCAAAATCGGTCACACGTCACAAGGCATGAAGAGTTGGTCGTATTAGTACAGTAGAAGTGTTGCAAGTGTTGTGAATATTGCAAGACTTTACACTCCCCCACCTGTCCTATTGGACTCCAATCAGACTGCTTGGAGTCCGAGTCAGTCCAAGTCAGTCCAAGTCAGTCCGAGTGGAGTCTGAGTAGTCTGAGTGGATTAGTAGGCTTGGACTGGCTTGGACTCCACTTGGACTGACTCGGACTCCACTCAGACTCCACTTGGACTGACTTGGACTGAGAACTTGGGATTCAAACTTGTGTCTGAAAATGTAAAAGGCTTGTATCTCCAAGGATTGAACCCTCAGCCTTTTATATCCGGCTTAGATAAACAGTTTTTGAGGTGCTCTAGCCAACTGAGCTAAGTGCCTGATACATTTTTACCATATTAAGGGTACAATATGCACTTCACAAAATTCACATTTACACTACATAGTCCAATCAGACTCTGAGTGGACTCCACTTGGACTCTACTCAAATTTATAGAATAGTAAGTTTTTATTTGTATTTTTCATTCAAGTCACATTAATCGGGATAATTATATTTAAATGGGGTCAATTGATGTAATACAAAATTATATATAAATAAATAAAATAAATATGTGTGAGAGGGGAGAGGGGGAGTGTGGTGTGTCATGTCATGTTGCATTACTGTCGCTGCCCCCCCCCCTTCCATCACCCTCGCCTATTGCACCCCCCTCTGCCCTGCGAGCGGTCACTCACAGCAGTGGTGAGGGGTGCTCTGTTGCCCTGGGTGTCACATGGTTGGGCATCTGGTGCATCCCCTCGCTCTGACAGAGTAGTATTTATATTAATAAAAGTAGAGTATAAATAAAATAAATATATACAAAATAAAATTAGAGGGAGGGGGGGAGGGGGGGGTGGCGTGTCACTGTCCCTTCCTTGTCCCCCCCCTTCCTGTTGCCTGTCCATCACCCTCACGTGGTGCACCCCCACCTCTGCCCTGCAAGCAGTCGCTCACAGTGGTGGTGGGGGTGCTCTGTCATGCTGGGTGTCACATCTAGTGCATCCCCCCTCCCTCCTGGCATGTCCCCCTGTCCCCCGGCACATCCCCCCTCCCTCCTAGGGCATCTCTCTGTCCCCCAGCGTGTCCCCTCCCTCCTGGTGCGTTCCCCCATCCCCCGGCGCCCCCCCTCGCTCTGAGGGATGTCCCCTTGTCCTTGTGGACCTGGGGTCAGGTCATGTGTCAGTGGGGGGTTATCCTGGGCTGGGGGAGGGTGCTGGGTCAGTGGGTCAGTGGGTGTGACATGGTGGTGGCAGTGGGTGCTTGGTTGGTGGGCATTGCTGACATGGCGGCGGCAGTGGGTGCTTGTGTTACAAACTGATATCATAGTGCGGAGTTGCAGTGGTGTCTGACAGAGTTCATATGCGGTAAAGGACTTGGCTTCAATCTATAAGAGATTGCACCCTTCTCTACGCCCATTGTCCGATTTACAAGGAGACAATAATAAGAGCAGAGGTCTGGTGGAGTTCCGGAAGTAAGAGACAAAGGGGACTTAGAGTTGAGAGAGTTGGAGAAGTAACAATGCAATAATCAAACTGAAGTTACAAGTGATGGTATCTAGGTTTTATAGTAAGTAAATAACTGAGGTAAACTACGGCAGAGCCTGCGGAGTACTGAGTATGCAGTAAGTAAGGTAATCAATCAATGATATGTGATACAAACAAAACAGGAGAAGTATATGAAATAGAATTTGAATTGGTTATTTGAAATGGTTATTTGAAATAGCAGCAGCTCTGTCAGTGATCTGCCAGAGTTCCATCGCAGGCTTGCATGGGATATGACAGTATTTCCCCCTTAGGACCGAGCCTTCAAGGTCACATGGTGTTCAGATTCCATATTTAGGAATTTGATCGTCTGCAGTTCTTCAGTATCAACCACCATGTTGAACTCTCAAAACACTTCCCTCCCTGCTCCCCTCTTGTCTGCCGCTGAGGAACATGCTAAGCTGATGGCATGCCTCAAAGAATTGGCTGCGCAGGAAAAGGCTGCTGCTGAAGAGGTGGAAAGGAAGGCCATGGAGGAGAGACATGCGCGCAAGGAGGAGAAGGTGTGAAGGTGTGAAGAACACCATGCAGAAAAATGGAAGGCCATGGACCCCACTGCCGAGGAAGATGAGGAGGTGGTGGAAGAGCCACCCAAGAAGAAGAAGAAGGCGGTGGCAAATGAGGCCACCGGTGCAGGTGAGGACACAGGGCCATTGGTGGAGGCTGCATGTAATAGGTGCATGATGCTTGTCATCACAATTTTTCTTTGTAGCTGATTTTATTGTTTTTAGATGTCGTACTGCAGGCATGGCATGCATGAGGTCTGGCAGGACCCGCTGTCTGGCCTGCGACCACTGCTTCCGGATGAAGCAGCAATGTGAGGGTGGTGCAAGGTGGGAAGTGGCGGCGGTGGCAATGGCAGTGGATAAGGCGATGGAGAAGAGCCTAGTGGAATATGTGAAGGATATGTTGGCAGGCATAGTGAGGCTCCATCAGGAGTTTGTGGAGATGATGGTGGTGATCCGTGACCTCACAAAGCACATCAAGTGGGGTGGGGAGCGGATGGTTGAGGGAGAGACAGAGGAGCTAGAGTTCAACAGCAACAAGGAGGAGGTCCGACGGGACCTGGAGCATCTGGAGGAGGAGGAGGAAGACTACACTGCATACAAGGCGTGGCAAGTGGAACGGCGACTGGCAGCAGAGTCCAATGAGGGGTCAGAATAGGATGGAGAGGGAATGGAGATGGAGGAGTAGTAGGAGTAGTAGTAAGGAGGAAAAATAAGTAGAAGAAAAAGTAATATAGTACATATGGAGGTTCATGGAGGTCCATAAAATGTAGATACTTTGGTTTGTATGTAGGTAGGACAGTTTGTAATGATTTTGTTTTTGGCTTTGTTTTTGTTTTGTAAGTAAGGAGTGATCTGATAAGTAAACTTGTAAGTAAGATGACGGTATTTTGATAATAATGAAATGGCTTTGTTTTTCTTGTAGGTAATGATGGTGTTTGATAGGTAATGTTGACTTTGTTTGTTTTGTTGTATGTAGGGTGACAGTATCTGATGACTTTGTTTTTTGTAAGTAATAGTAACGGAATATATAAAAATGAAGTGGCCTTATTTTATTTTGAATTGACTTTGTTCTTTGTTTAAGGGTAGGGAATGATGGAATTATTGTGGACTGGGTTTGCCGGGGTACCGTGCATGGAAGTCCACGACAGCTTCCTGGGCGTGCTCGAGTTCTTCAGCAAGTAGCCAGGACTGTTCCAAGTCAGTGTTCTTGTAACCTGACCAGCACACCAAATATAACAATGGACACCGCCGCCGCTTATCGAGTTTGGAGTCCAAGATTTCTGCAATCTCATATTCAATTTCATTGTTGATAGTGATCAGCAGAGGCGGCAGCTGAATCTGGTTAGGAATTGTGTTGACAGGTGCTGGTTCAATTTGGGATATGTGAAAGACTGGGTGTAAGGTGTGGAGGTGGTCCAGAAGGCAAAGGGTGAAGGAATGTGTGCCAGCTTGGGTGATGATTTCAAAGGGGCCAAGATTCTTTTCTGATAGCTTTTTTGAAGGCCTAGTAGTGCGAATATTTTCATCATGAAGGTAGACTTGGTCACCAACTTTGTAAGGCAGAGCGGGGTGCTGGTGGTGATCCATGGGAACTTGATAACGCTCTTGGGAAAGTTTGATTTGCTGATGGAGCTCCATGTGTAGTTCATCAAGATCCACGATGTAGGATCTAGCCTTTTGGGAAGCCAGCTTGTGCTCAGGGTAGACGGTGAAGTTAGGGTTGTAACCTTTGTTGGTGTAGAACAGTGATATGCTGGTGGTAGCACTAGGCACGTTGTTGTAAGCGAACTCGGCAAGGGGAAGGAGTTCCAACCAGTTGTCCTGCTGGTAGTTGCAAAAGATGTGCAGGTACTGTTCTAGTGTCTGATTAAGTCATTTGGTTTGTCCGTCGGCCTCCAGGTGATAACCCAAAGTGAAGTGAATCTTCATGTCGAGGGCTTTACCTAATGACTGGAAAAACCTAGAGACAAATTCAGAGCCGTGGTCACAAGTGACATGTGATGGAACTCCATGCTTAGAAAATACATGAAGTATGAAGAGCCAGGCAAGCTCCAGGGAGTTGATCTCATCAACTGTAGGAATGAATATGCCCTGTTTAGAAAGTCGATCAACGACGACTAAAACGGAAGTGTAACTGAGGGATGGGGGTAAGTGTTCAATGAAATCCATAGAGATGGAATTCCACGGCTTCTCCAGGATCGGTAATTGCTTCAGTAGTCCATACAGCTTATGCTGCGGCGACTTGGTGCATTTACACGAAGTGCAAGTATTGCAGTAATCCTTTACAAATGTTCTGAGGTTAGGCCACACATATTCTCGGTGTACCAATTGTAATGTTTTGTTTTGGCCAAAGTGACCAGAAAGGATGTGATCATGTTTGTATTGAAGAATGCGAAGTCGGAGATCCGTGGAGTCCAGGACATAAATGTGATCATTAAGTCAAAGAAGTCCATCATCCCCAAGTGACCAGGGTGCGGAAGGTGTAGTGATGTGTGATGCTATAGTGGGGTCTGACAGGAGAGCCGCGTGGATGTCCATGTGCAGGCTTTCTATGTTGAGAGCTACAGCACTGCGTAGGATGGGTTCAGCAAGGTAAGTAGCATGTAAAGATGCATTGAGTTGTTCTTTGGAAAATACCAGGCGGAAGTTATGCAGATTATCCATGATGGAATCACTATTTCCCCCTTTGTGGTAAATGTCCCATCGTCTAGTGAGAGCATTGGGCTTAGTACCAAGCTTCCCAGGACAGAAGCAAATAATGAGGTTGAATTGGGATAAGTACTCGGACCAGCGGGCTTGCTGCTGGGTAAGCAGTTTTGTAGCGGAAAAATATTCTAGATTTTTATGATCAGTAATGACGGAAACCAGAGTTCCGCTACCTTCGAGATACTGCCACCAATGTTTGAAGGCCTTGAAGATAGCCAATAGCTCCTTGTCATGTGTGTCGTAATTGAGTTTGGGGGGTGTAAAAGAGCAGGAGTGAAAGATGACCAGGTGTAGCTCGCTGTTGGCAGTGTATGTCAACAGCATGGCAGCAAGTGCACAGTCGGAAGCATCTGTCTCAACGATCATTGTATTGTCCAGGGTCCAATGGGTGAGGACCAGGGCATGCATGAATTCTTCCTTTAGTTTCTGGAAGGCTTGTCAGCACTTGTCTGTGAAAGTCCAGGGGATGTTCTTTCTAGTTAGTCTGGTAAGGGGAATGGTGATGTTGGAATAACCATGAATGAGACATCGATAGAAATTACAAAAACCTAAGAACAACTGTACGTCCTTAATCTCGCAGGGCTCCAGCCAATCCATAATTGTTTGGACTTTGTCAGTGGACATCTGTAGGCCCTCCGGTGACAGAATGTACCCGAGGTACTCTACAGTGTTGGTGTGGAATTTGCATTTCTGCGGCGCCATGTACAGGCTGTGTTTGCGGAGTCTCCATAATACCTCCTTGACATGCCTCTTGTGTTGAGACATATCATTGGAGTAGATCAGGATGTTGTCCAGGTAGACAATGATGGAAACGTCGAGCATGTCACTAAAAATGTCATTTATGAAATGTTGAAAGGCGGCAGGCACGTTGGAAAGCCCGAAAGGCATCACCCGCCATTCAAAAGAGCCATAGCAGGTATGGAATGTTGTTTTCCATTCCTCGCTGGTGGCAATACGTACCAAGTGGTAAGCATGGCACAAGTCAATTTTGGTGTAGACGCAGGCGTTGCATGGGGTGTCAAGTAGGTCAGAAATGAGGGGTAGTAGATAGTGGTCCTTTTTTGTGATCTTGTTAAGCCCATGGTAATTGACACATAACCAGAGTTCACCACTCTTTTTGCAAACAAAAAGGATTGGAGTTCCGTGTGGTGATTTAGACAGCCGTATGAAACCTATCCAGACGTTTTCCTCAATGAACATGTGCAGAGTGTCTAACTCTGAGGCGGACAAGGAGTACATGCGACCCGGTGGAGGTTCCGCTCCTTCCTTGAGTTCAATTTTGAGGTCGTAAGATTGGTGTGGTGGAAGGGTGTTGGCCTTTCCTTTACTGAAGACATCTGCAAATTCATGGTACTCCTCAGGGACTTTGGATAAGTCTGGCGCATCCTCCACAACTGGCACGGTGGCTTTGCCATGGACTCCGTCATCAGAGAGAGAGACCAAGAACATTTTGGCACCAGGAAGGCGACAGGTGTGAGCATAAGCTGCAGCATTGATGAACAAGATGTGGGTGGGTTGTTTGACAGTGGCGGGCTTCGGAGATGCTGCCGGCGCATCGGGTAGACATGGTTCTAGGGAAGGTTTGTTAGGTTTGGGCAAGGAATTTGCTTTACCTGAGGTTGTTGACAGTGCTGGACCTCTGTACTCATCTGTCTGGAAAGTGACTTGGCCATAGGCCCAGTCAATCAACAGATTGATCTGCCTAAGCCAATTTAGTCTGAGTACGGCAGAGTTGCTAGAGTCAAGCAGGGTAACATAGAATAGTGTCGAAAGTCTTGCCTGTGGGAAATGAAACCTGCAATTGTAACTATTGCATGATCCATCTGTTTGAAGACCCATCGAAAAGTGGAGCTGCATTGACAAACTCCAGAAGGCCATCCAGGAGGCCGACTCCGGTGATGAGGAGGATGATGAGTAATGGTGGAATGTAGAATTTGTTTCTAGTGCTTTTCTTTTCCTTGATTTTGTGTTCTTGGTTTGTCAAAAATATATAGGGTTGAATCAGGTGCCCTGTAGCTAAAGTGAGAAAGAAAACAAAGCTTGATGAAGTCTAGGGTAAGTCAACTGAGTTTGCAAAGTGAAGGAAATAGTTGTAAAAAAAAGTAATGTGAAGTTCACTTGATTTGTAAAATAAAAAAATAGAATGAAAGGGGAAGGCTCAGTCATCATCATTGCTGGTAAACCCCTAAGGATCTGTGCAATCATCAAGGAAATGACATTGTGACTTAAGAAAGAAATGAATGTATGAGTGGGGAATAACTGCAAAGCTTGCAAAATGAAGAAATATGTAAGAAAACAAATTGGAAAGAACGAAAAGGGAGTTGAAGTAGAAATGGAATACAGTACTAGTGTTTGGAGGATTCTTCTTGATCATCACCATTGCTTTCTGAATTGAGTAGTTTTTCTTGCTCTTCATCTGTTGCTAAGTCCATATCAGGTGGAAGATGAATAGTTTGTCAGGCATAATAGGGGACAAGGCAAAATGCTGCAATGGGCCTATGCATGACTGTGCCATCTAGTTCGCAAATGATGTAGGCTCCTTTGTTCCTGGAGATAAAGATTAGAGGGCCCAAGTAGCAAGGTTGAGTTTGCGATCCAGCGAATATTTGATTCTTGTATTTTGCATCAGTACAAGGTCACCATATTTGAAGTCAAAGTCATGAATAGTGCAAAGGTGTTTCTGTTCAAAGTGTATCACAGCTTGTTTTTGCATAGAATAGACTCTTGAATGTATCTTTGCTAGTCTGGTAATGAGATCAGTGGTAGAAAGAACTGAGTCTGGAGGTGGTTGGAGGTAGGTGGCTTTGACAATGTCTAGAGGGATCAGAGGATGTGTGCCAGTTGCTGTGAAGTATAGGGAACAACCCATCATCTTCTTTGTCGTGATTTGCTCTGCCCAGAAGACTGAATAAGAGCTTTGGGACCATTTTTCTTCGTCTCCATTTGCTGCTTTGAACAATCCCTGTTATTGGGATTAAGGAATTGAGCACAAGATAAGGACAAGGTTTAAGATGTTGAGTTTTAAGTCAAAGGCAAGTGTGTGAGGGAGTCTGCTACAGGGGGAATGATTATATTCATCTCCTACAAGATGTGCAATATTTATACTACACAGGAGGTATAGTGTAATGTACTCCTATAATATATAAAGGAGGGATGAAGTCATAGACTCCTGTAATAGTTAATGTTCCATTAACTGTGTCATTTCCCCTATAGATATGCTGTCATGGCTTGGAAGTCTTACACTTCCTGCAGGGTGTGTCTAAGACACTCCACTTAGGCTTCTGTCTCTGATAGCCTATGATAGACATGACTGTGTCTTGCCTATCCTATCATATACATGCTACAGTGTTAACTGTGCATTCCCTAGGGTTATGGTTAATGGGCATTAGCTCTAACCCTAGTGTGTCCTAGCTATGGTTACTGCCTTGGCTTGCCTGTATGCCATATCCCAACACCTGTCTGACATCAAACTGGGCTTGCTCTACCAGGCCATTTGCCTTGGAGTTGTAGCCACTAATTCGAATGTGGTGGATCTTGTATTTGCACCCTAAGACTGCAAGAGCTTTGAGGAAGACAGGGGCATTGTCTGTCACTATCTTGTGAAGTGTGCCCCATCTGCAAATAATATCTTGAAATATCCAATTGGCTAGCAAAGTAGCATTCTCATTTGCAAGCATACAAAACTCTGGCCAATGAATGAGTGAACAACATCCTTGGATGAGATACTTGAAGTTCCCTGACTTTGGCATATGCATTGTGTCTATGTAGATCTTTGAGAATAAGGGAGCTGGGGTGGTGATGACAGGGAGAATCTGAATCTTTGTCATTTGTTGTACCTGGCAAATGTGGCATGTTTGCACATACCATAGCAAGTCTGTGTGTATGTAGGGCCACCAGAATTGTAGTAGGAGTGCACTGCATGTCGCATAATATCACTTGTGTCCAATGTTATCATAACATTTCACAGGATGTCTAGCCATCAGTCATGTGGAATAATGAGCTTGTGAGCTCCATGGGAGTCTCTCTTCCAAAGGTGGTCTTGATCACAGAAGAATCTACATATCACATAAAAGTAGCACATTGCGAATCGTTGAGTTCGCTAGGTCTCTGTAAGTCTTTGTGCCAAGCCCATACTGCTTTGAGCTTCAAATTTTCTTGTTTCATGTTTTCTGAGTGTGGAACTATGTCATAGCTCTCCTCCTCCTGACTTGAGATTTGAGTGGTAGCGAGAATTGATATAAATGAAGGGGTTGTTTCGATGTGGTGCAAAGTTGGAGGTGGGGAGAGGTCATGGATAATATGAATGAATCCTTGTAGGCAGTCAACCTAATCTTCAAAGTCATCTTCCTTTATCTCTTCATCATCTGGTTGTCTTGGTCACCTTGAAAGTCCATCAAGACCATGAAGGGTACCTTTGACATGTACTAGTGTAAAATGATTGTGATAATCCAGTGATTAATGCTTATCAATCTGAAGCAATTGTAGTATCGAATTCTCAGGTTGTCTGGAGCACATTGGCATAGAAAATAGCCTATTGCAATGTATGAGGTGTTGACTGCTAGAATGACTGGAGATTCTGAATTGTAGTCAATGGGTAGTAATGCAGGGGATGAAAGTAAAGCTGTCTTAAGGTTTTCTTGGGCTTTGATTTGTTCTTTGCCAAATTCAAAGGGAACATCCTTTCATGTGAGTTTCACTAGTGGGTGTGCACATTGTGTGAAGTTGCAAATAAAGTTGCGAAGGACTCCTACGGTCCCCAGGAAGGTGTAAACTTCTGAAATACTGTTGCATGGTCTCCAATTCCTAATTGCTGCAACCTTTGATTCATTGGCTATTCTTCCTTCATACATGCAGCAGTGACCAATGACCCAAAACTTTGGAACACATATTAAGAACTAAAATTTGATATTGGTGAAATTGAGATTGTTGAGGATTTGTAAGAGGGGTTCAATATTTGTGAAGTGTTGGAGGAATGTATAGGAGAGAATAATGGATTGAGGCTTGGTTCTATGCTGTTCAGGCAATCACAAGCTGATAAATAGGATCTGGAAACAATCAACTCTGTGAGAGTTGGTGAAGTCAAATGAGGAAGAAGGGCATAAGCATATATGGAGGCTGAACAAGTATTTACACTCCCCCCCCATTCCTTGTGGAATCCTGGTTCATTCCTGGTTCATTCCTCACATTCCTAGGAATCCTGGTCCATTCCTAGCCATTCCTAGACCATTCCTAGACCATTCCTAGCCACCATTCCTGGAGGTACTAGGTCATTATTTCAAATATTAAATGCATTTATTACCATTTATGGAAACATCAATACTAACAAAAAATACTAACAAAAAGTGCAAAAACCCCCCAACTCGCTACAAGGCAGGGGGGAGATATTATTTATTAATATAATACAAGACTAAATTAAACTAATTAAAATCCCCCCACGTCTCTCAGAGTAAGGTGGCAGGGGGCTTAGCAATCACGTCACATTGTGGTGACCTGCCCCTTGCATAGCACCCCGTTCCACCCCATGAGCAATGGCTTGTGGTAGTGGTTGGGGGTGCTGGCATGGGGTGCTGGGCCCACTTGGTGCTGCCATCACCCCACCCACGCTCCACCCCATGAGCAGTGGCTCATGAGGCTGGGCCAGGTGGTGATATTCAGGCTGCTGGGCCCTCCCATTGTGTCCCCCTCAGCCATCAGGGCCTGCTGTTGCATCCTGCTGGGTCCTAGGCCCTTGCGTCCTGTCCCCTGGCCTCCAGACGTGGCCTGTCACATCCCATTGTGTCCCTGGGTGTCCCCTTGGTCATCTAGCATCCCCCCCATCATCTGGTGTTCCCCCCAGCCAGCAGGCATGTCCCCCCTTCAGGGTTGGTTATGTCTGAGTGCCCTGTCACATCAAGACATGTCCCCTGGGTGCTGGGGGGCATCCTGTCTGGTGGTGATGTGGCGGGTAGCAGGTGACCTTCCTCAGCTGAAGATCAAGATCAAGCCCCCCACCCACCCCGCAAGCAGGGGCTCACTGGGCTGCTTGGGGGGCCATCAGGGGGCTGTTAGAAAGAGGGGGGGGGGGCGTTAGTGACATGGCAGCGGGGTGGGATGGATTCAGCATATACCTCATGGGTACCCTGCTGTGCAGGCCTCCCAGCACCTCCCTCGGGCCATCCTATCAGCCATCAAGCCCTTACCTCCCAGCTGAGTGGGGAGGAGGGGCGGCGCATGGTGGGAAGCTCGTTGTTGATGAATAAATAGAAAAAACTGAATAAAAAAATGATATCAGCTTTAAAAAAAAAGAATAAGCAAAAAAGATACCCCCTCACATCCCAGTTGAGTGGGGAGGAGGGGCGGCATGAGGGGCATGAGGGGCACCTGTTGTTACAAGTAGAAAAGACATTTGTTAGCTTAAAAAATAATTTCAATGATTAAAAATACTTAACATGGGTAGTAGAGGAGGAAGGGAGGGGAGGCACAGAGGGGGGGGGAGGCAGAGAGGGGGGGGAGGCTGGGGGGAGGCAGCTGGGGGGGGGGAGGCAGTGTCAGTGATGTGCCATGCGAGGTGGGGGGGGCAAGGGGCTTACCAGGTGGTGGTGGGTGGTGGGGTTGTCATTCCAGGTTGCAGGGGTATTGCCCTGTGGATGGGGGGTCAGTGACGCAGCACGTTGGGGTGGGGGGGGGGGGGAGGGGGGGCTTACCAGTGTGGTCAGGCCATCGTTGCATGTTGGTCATCTTGTGCCAGTGCAAGTGGGGGTGGCGGTTGTGGACAGGGGTGGTGGTGGTTGCAGTGTGAGGGAGGCAGAGGCGGCAGCGGCATGGTCGATGTTGGTGATGGTGGTAGCATGTGTCACCGATAAACAAAATGGTCACACACGACCATGCCAACAAACACATGACCAAACATGTGCCGAGTGGCTGTGAGGGTTGGGATGTAACATATTTGCTTAGATTACCTAACAATTATCAGCTGTTTAGTCTAATGGTTATATTGCCACATTTGTGCTGAGTAATCATCTCCCAAAACCTGGGTTCAATCCTTGATGATGCAATATGAATATTTAATATATTAATACTAATAGCCTGGAATGGACTGGGACCATTCCTAAGGAATATTTCTGGCATTCCTGGCAGGACTAGGAATGAACTAGGAATGAATCAGGAATAGACTAGGACTGATACAGGGAATTTCTATTCCATTTACACTATCTAGGATTCCTGGTTCATTCCTAGGATTCCTAGGAATCCCAGGAATGGACCAGGAAGCAGGGGGGGAGAGTAAAGACCTCAGGCTGAATCATGAAGCAAATTGAAATCTATAAGGATTGCAGTTTCTCCTTGATCACCAATCAATTCCTCAAAAGTACACAAAAATTTCCATCTGGGCCTTTCTGTCGAAACCCAATGTGTCTAGGCTTTCCTCTAGGGATTGTGGGGATGGTGCTGACTCATCCTGAATTCGGATCTATAATAGTAATTATCTGGTCTTTGTTCTTGTAGTTCTTGACTGTACTTTTGGTTAACACATCAAATGGTCATCCAATGAGGATGTCATAGGTGGGGTTGCAAATAACATGAAACTGGAAGTATAAGGTGACTTCACCAAAGGTACACAAAACATTTCTTGCTAATTCAAGTGAGCAATCTATTTTGCCATTTGTGGATTGCATATTAAGTTGTATCATTGGGTTGAAATGCAGGCCAAGGTTGTAACAGATGGCTTCTGACATTGCAATGATTTGTGAACCAGGATCAATAATCATCTCAATATGCTCCTGGTTATCAACTAGCATCATTATCAAGCAAAGGGCATGTGATTCCTTGTGACAGTTAGTGTTTGAAGGTCCAGTCTGGTCCAGTTTTTGGGCCTCAAGAGCCTTGGACCAAGACTGAAACTGGTCTTATATATATGGTCTTGTGCAGTCTTGGGTGGTTACAAGACCGGTGATAGGTATCAGGAGCGTCCAAAGCTCTGAACCGTCCCATTTTCACATTTTAAACGACACCTCCTCATGCCACATTCTACAATCGTCATAGGATCTCACACACATTACTACCAATACTCGTGCTACTTGCAGCCTCAAAACTCTTCATATTTAGCTCCCACATCAGTTATATCGACCTCCACCTCTTGGCCCACTCCGTCATCCACCTCACTCTCTTCTTTCCTGGCTTGGGTCACCACCGCATTGTCCTCTGGTCGCACTTGATATTGTTCAACTCATTGTTGGCAAAAGAAGATATCTCACTCACTCCAGTCAAGGCTCCATCGTAATGGGTCACAGAAGATAATGGGATCATCTCCTCCAACAGGCAAATTTTCTGTGTTGAGCTCGGATGAGAATCGTCCCCACACAATAGTGCATCTCCATTGGTAGGCCATCAGGATGCACATAATCAAGAGGATGATGAAGAAGATAAGGACAAGAGAGATGTTGTTAGAGATCATGGTGTAAGGTTTTAGTGCAAGGAACGGTATTATCAACAGTCCTATGATTTTGGTCACATGACAAGGTTCCCAGGATTACATCATCAACCTCTCCAGTCCCTATCACCTGCCTGACAAGCCACTGGACGCATTTTTGGATAGGAGACAAGTCCTATTACACCAGGTAGATTTCTTGATCTAGTACCCACTCTTTATTCCATTACCCACTCCTTATTCCATTACCCCTCCCCCCCCCTTTTCTCATTGGCATCTGATTCCTTCTCATTTTACTTGGGTCCTCTTGACCCACTTCAATTTCCTGGCCCCACTTAGAAAATCTATATAAGACATCTAGTAGATAGAAAACAAAGGCAATATATCATTTCCCCTCTATCGTTTAGAGCACAGAGCTCAATTCCAGAGTCCTATTATCGTATTATCTCGTCTCAAGAAGCACAAGACATCGTCTTATTATCGTATTATCCCTTCACTCTCTTATCATCTTGCCTTGTGTCAAGCACCAACCCAAAGCCACCTCGCTCCCTTCCTCTGGTCTAGTAGGACTATCATTTGGTGTGTGTTTCCAGGTGGTTCCTCGGACTGAGTATCATCACCAGTCTCAACCAGTTATGGTTGAGACTGGTTGTTAACCAGTCAAGACTGGTCTTAGCTCATAATAAATGTAACTTACTAACCCACCTCATGAGGAGCTGCTCACAAGGCTGGGCAAAATAATCACTAATTAAGTATATAGTTTAAGAACTATGGCAGAGCAAAAAACAAAAGAAAAAAAGAAAAAAACCTGTATATCACACATGACAGCAGTCAGCTGTTGTGCAAGGGGGTGCAAGTGGTGGCATTACTCAGCATCCATGGAAGGGCACCCCCCCCCCCCCTGTTGTCACATCCAAAGTGTCGGCAACATTAATAGATGTGTGAATAATTACAAAATAAATAATATACAAGTCCCCCCCCATTCACATTTGCAAGCGAGGGGGGGTGTCATTGATGATGCAGTGGGGGCAGTGATGTGGTGGCCATGTTGTTTGGTGTTGGGTGTGTGGGTGGTGTTGGTGGCATTGGTGGGGGCAGTGATGTGGCAGCCTCGATTGCCATCATCACACCATTGTGGTATAGACAGCATTGGCATTGCCAGTTTTGGGGGACATGCCAGGTGAGCAGGGGGTGCCAGGGGGGGGCAGGGAGGTGACGTCATCAAATGCTGTTGTCTTGGAGTTGTTTGGTGTCAGGTGTGGGTGGCATTGGCGGCATTGGTGGTGTGGTGGCAGTGTTGAGCGATAGGTGATCCACATTGTAGTTTGGTGGTAGTGCACCCATGCATCCACCCCATGAGCAGCTGCTTGTGGCAGTGGGTGGGTGCTGCAGGCCATATTTCAGCTGTTCAGAACAAGTAAAATCCTAATAATTAAATTGCAAGTTAGTGGATTTGAAAAAACAATGTAAAAAAACATACAAGGGGCCCAAACAACACTGGATGTTGTTTGGGCCAGGGGGGCATGGTGGTGGTGGTGTGAGGGAATCATTGTTGTGTCTTGATGCTGGTTGTTGGCAGTGTTGTTCAGTGTTTGTGTTGGATCAAAAAAAAAAAAAAAGATGGCATCTGTTGAAAATCACTGTAGCAACACTTAGCCCCATCAAACAAATAGATGCAAAGTCACTGAGGGTATATAAACCATCAAGATTTCGCTCTTTTGATTCCCTGGGCTTGTCCCATTTAATGTAAGATGTAATTAACTTAGAATATATTAAATATTTGTATGTAGTATGCTTAACTGGTCTTAACTGGTTAAGATCAGTCTTGGGTAGTCTTAGATTTAATAAAATGATGATGGACCAAAGACCAGACCATGGTTGCAGTCTTCATCAGTCTCAATATTTTTTGGTCTTGATTGGTTAAGGTCCAGTCCAGTCTCGGTCTTTTTCCAGTCTTGTAACTGGACCTTCAAACACTAGCGACGGTTATTGTTTTTTGTTCTTTGCTGGGTTGTAAGTTGCTCAAATAGGTGTCATATGCATCTTGAACTACGAGTGCATCTGATAGGAGGGGTATTCCGTTGGTGCCATGCGAACTGGATTTTTCATCAGGTTCTAGCAGTGGTAGCTCGTCTTGAAAGTGTGTGGCAACTGTGTCCGAAACCTTTTCTATCTCCGTTGGATATACATGTTTTGGGGTGACAGCATCATGCATCTTCTGGCGATATTTGGGCAAAATAGAGAGTAGTTCCTCTGGTGATAGAGTAACAAATGGTGCTTTCATCGTACAGGTGTATACTTCTTTGGTGAACTTCAAGTTGTAAATTGGTGTGATAGTCCTATAGGCTGGTTCTCCAGATGGTTTCTCTTTCTCAGGTGTGGTGAAGGTTCGCGAAGTTGGTAGTGTATATTGTGCTTCTGGAATGTTTGCAAAAGGGTGGACTGGTGGTTCCGCTACGGCTGGTACAGGTTGTGCAGCTGCATTCAATGGTCGAGCATTTGTCTGTGAGGCCTGGGAAGGAGGCTGTGAAGTGGTAGATGGTTTGGCTGATATCACTTTGTTGTCATTTTCTGTAGTGCGATTTAGAGGTCCTCTGCAAACCCATGGTACTTCAACCCCATTGAATACTGGTTTTGTGCGAAGCGCAAGGAGTTCGCATTTAAGCGCATTGATACGTTCTTCTGTGGAAATGTGTGTAGTGGTTTCTGTGACCACTACCTTGGGTTCACCGGTGATGAGGGGATAAGGTCATAAATCATTGTGGATGTTGCTGGGGGTGTGGAGAGCAATGTGACCATTACTTGTCCTGGATTCAACCTGTGGTATTTGTCTAGTCTATCTGCTAAGAACTTCACAATGATTGTACAGGGAATGAATGATCCTGAAGGAAGAACAACTTTGCCTTTGGCATTTTGCTTGCATTTTCCCAACAAGATGTACAGTGTCAACTTCAGACACTGCAAAATAAAGTGGCCTTGTTCACCACAGAAGTTGCAATTGCCTGAGTTCAGTGGGTGATTGTCCTGTGAAGGTCTTTCTCCTGTTTTCGCATTGACTGCTACAATTATTGTCTGTGTGAGCTTTTTGAAGATGGTGTTCAGATCTTTGATCTTTATACCTGTTGCTGGGGATGGAGACAACAAAGGATTGTAAGAAGGGGAGAATGTTGTGAAGTTAAATCATGAGCTGGGGAATAACTGCTGTGCAAATTGGGTGATTCTGCAGTTAGAATCTAAACCGCTGCATCATATAACTGTGTGAGGGTATAGCCTTGATTTGCCACTTGGTTTTGATGCATAATCATCAGCCTCATCAACATCCTTCCCCAAAGGTGACAAGGTATTCCTCAAATGGAGGCACAACTCTGTTCATTTGCTGAGATCCTAGTTTGATCTATAAGAAACTTCAAAATGGTGTAAAATTGCCTGTAGTAGTTGGCAAGATCTTCTAAGGTTTTGATTCCTAGTCACAATCACTTGCTGACTACTTTGTTTAGATCTGCTTCTGTCCAACGATCAGTGCTGCTAGTTCCGGGGTACAAATTTAAGATTGCAGCCTTCAGAGAGCATAAGTAACTGCCATATCGTATTCTGGTAAGGCTTCCGGCGACGTAGCAACATGCATGTAGTTTCTTCTGATCATCAACTGTTATCTGACATGATCTGAACAACAGTTCTAGTTCTGCAAAGTATCATCTGAGTTTGCAAGGTTTGTCTTTTGTAAACTTTGGTGCACTAGAATGTCCTCTAGTTGGCATATTGGGTGTTGGTGTAGCCATTATCAGTAATGTAACTGGGTTTGGTGGTTGCAAAGTAAGTGGCAAAGTGTTTGGAGATGATTCTTGTGAGTCTGATGTGTTCAGTGTGTGTTCTTTAAAGGTTGCCAGGTGTAGTAGAAATGCTTGGTTTAATATCACGCTAAACACTTGCAATGGTCAAAGTGGGTCAGTTGGAAATCAGCAATGGTATGTGGATTCAAAGGTATGGCAAACTGAATCAAGTGGGTTGGATGGAAATCCCTTGTTTGTCAAAGGCTGTTCTGATGAAATCTTTAAAAAACACCCTCATGGTGGGCTCCAAATTTGATGTATTCCTAGTATTCCTAGCTGCTAAGAAGCATTAGAAAACTAGGAAAGAGAAGAGTTAGTTTAAAGGGTCTCAGAACCAGCCTTCTTCTACAAGGGCAGAAATCTGCAATATCTGTTATCAACAATGTGAGGCCTAAATGAAGTGCAAAGAATGCAAAGTTAGTAAGATAAAAGTAGTCAATAGTTTGCAGCCTAATAACACAGTTTGATGAAGAGTACTTTACCAATGAACAATAATTATTCCAGTTCTTGGTTGCAGTAACACAGTGATGATATTTGAATAAGTCACAAGTCGACTTCACAGTTAAACACAAGAGGAGATGAGAATTGAAATCTTAGCACTGAAGAGAGGGGAGAAGAGATCTCTTGTTTCTAATATGTTACATAGACTTTTTATACAAAATAGAGTAAGGTGGATACTATGCGAAATGCGGAAACTGTCCATGTCCATTGCTAATGGACTACCTATACTAACTACTTATGGGTAACCCAGGTAAATATGAAGTGGGTCACTTTGCAAACTCTGCAAAGTACCTGCAAAGTGTGCGAAGTCTGTAAAAGGTGGGATATTGGTGTGTGTAGTTAGCGGTGGGCATTTTCATGTCTTTCAGAAGGGAATGGAGAGGAATGGAGTGAAGGGGAAGATTGCCCTGCAACCCTAGAATGTTGCAAAATGGAATTTTGTTGCCCATACCTTGTGAAAGCCTATCACCACCCCCATCACCCTCCTCCCTACTCCTCCCTCTCTCCTCCACTCCACCAATAGGGGGCCCTTTGGCCCCCACAGTAAGTTTTCTTTTTTGTTTAAATCATTTTTTATTAAGCTAACTAACTTTTTTTCAGTGCTTCTATTGTACATGCAATGACAGCTCCCCAACGGTGTGCTGGCCCTCCTCCCCACTGAGCTGGGAGAGGGGGGGGGCTTGAAGTGGGATGGGACAGCCTGAGGGAGGTGCCGGGAGGCCTGTGGAGTGTGGCACCTGCTAGGTGAGCACCCCAATGCATTTAAATGTGCCACGTCACCACTAACCCCCCCACACCCAGCAACAATGACCAACAACAAATGACACAGCACCCACCTCCACACCTACGATCAACTGCTCCTGGGGTGGATCATGGTGCAGCTCTCAACGCCAACCAGCCACCAGCCAGTGGGGGGATGCAATGGGATGCACTAGGAGCTAGTTGGGACATGATGGGAGGCCCTCAGAGCCAGGAGATCTGACAGGACACCTCGAGGGGATTCCAGACAATGGAGGGGCTGCCCAGACAACAGAGGGGGGGTGCAAGATGAGTAGGCTGTGGCATGGGTAGTAACCCATCAATCCATGGGTTGATATGCAGCGGGTACAGGTGGGTAGCAGCGGTGAGGGTTCCCACATGGGTGTCGCAGTTGTACACAGCTATGTATAAATTGATTTAAATTAGGTATATATAACTACATAACTCTACTTAGGGGACGAGTGAGACCAGGGAAAGTAAATTGAAAAGACGCAGAGGGCACATGTCCTCAAAGACAAGTGAGCGCACCCCCAGGCAGTTTGAACAGGCATGAGAGAGGGGGCGGTGGTCATGGCATGGTGGCTGTCCTGACTGAAAGAAGCAATGAACTGCCTTGCGTTTGTGAGCAAGGGGGCAGTCATGACATGGTGGCCATCCCAAGTGAAGAACAGGGAGGAGCGAGGGTCTGAGGGAGGAGGAATGAGCAAGTGAGGTGGTAGAACAGGTGAGGGAGAAGGTAGCACACCTAATGCATGTGGCAACATCTTGACAACATGCAGATGGCGCAGTGTCTTCCCTCATGTCCATCTCTCCATCTCAGTCATGCCATCTAGCAGCCATCCTGAAAAGAACTGACCTGACCTCATGTTTGCAAGTGAGCAATGAATGTCATCATGACGTGGTGGTCCTGGATGAAAGCAGCACAGCACCATGAGAGCAAGCAGGGGTGACTGTCGTGACATGGTGGCCATTCTTGCGTTTGTGACTGAGAGGGTGGTTGTCATGACATGGCGGCCATCTAGAGCAAAACCAACAGAAGACCACCCCCACCTCATGTTTGCGAGTGAGGGGAGGTGGTGGTCATGACAGCTGCACATCATCGTCAAGAGTGCCTGGGTATGAAGAACAGAGTCAGATGTGTACAAGGGTATGTAAACAATGTGTCAGTAATCAACAAAGATGCAACTCAGACTACGCACACAAGGCCAAATGGCCCATGCGCATCCTGGGGGTATATAAACCCTCCTGTTTCTACCACTTGAGCTGGGCTTGCCCCACCTGTTCTTGTTTATTTATTTATTAATATGTAGCTAAATAATCTTACATAGATTAGTAGTTATTAAGTCTTGGATTTTGAGCTGGTGCCCCCTTGGTGACAGGTAGGACATGGGTCATGGGTGGGGAATCCACAACCCATACCCATACCCATGCCTACCCATACCCATAACCCGCATGAGTTACCCATACCTGTGCTATTGCCTAAAGATGAGGGGGGGCGCAAGACAAGGGAGGGCACGCCAGACAAGGGGGGGGGGCATGCCAGATGATGGGGGACACAATGAGTGGCCCTATGACATGACCAGACTGGGGGGGACATGCCAGATGAGGGGGGGGTGCCAGATGAGGGGGGACATGCCAGATGATGGAGGGGCTGACAAGACGAGGGGGGGAGTTATTTCATAAATTAGTGTAAGTCAAACTGTAAGCAACTATGTAAAGATGCAGAGTCTGTGCGGACCTGCACGGACAGGCATGGAGTCTGTGCTCATCCACATGGACTAGCACGGAGTCGACATCCACATGCAAATCATGTGGAGTCTGCAGATGTCTGCATAGTCCGTGTGGATCCATGCAGAATATCTGGGGGAGTGTAAACTACTGATCTCTCTTGTGATTCCAATGACTCAGTGAACACACATGTCCCTTTCGTCTTACCCCACCTGATATGGGAGTGTGCTGTTGATAGTCTTGATCCCTTGCCTTATCTTGCATTCATGTGTCTGCATTAATTGACCATGGTTCCCCTCCAGTTCTGATTGACCAAGCCTTGGCTTCTGATCTTTGCCTTTCATCTCACTTGCTTCCCTGTCCATTCCCTGTCTCTGGGGCTTTCTTTAAAAAATCTTCAAATTTGTCTGATGTGTTGCTCACCCACTGGATGAAGTTGAAACTACATGATTGTAAGAAGTGTTATTCTGCTCATGCTGTCCACACTCTTGTCACACCTAGTTTGTGCCATCAGATTATTCTGGGACTATCCACCCTTTTGGATAATAATATTGTCATCAATGCCTGCAAGAATACTGCTATAGATGAAAGTTGTGGTTTTGACTTGCTACACCCCATCACACCTGTAATTTGTAGACCAAAAATGAATCTATGTGATATGGTGGCTAAAGTAAAGGCCAACTGTAAAGTATTAGTTGAGGAATTGAAAACTACATGCATAGCTCACTGACCACTAGTGGATGTGAGATGTGAATTAGTCAATGGAGTAGATGTTGTTGCTGCTATCTGTGTTCGTGTGGAACAGCTAGCTTGATGAACAGCTCAAGAAACTCAGCTCAGAGATAATATCAACTTATGTGGATGTTTTCAAACCAATTCCCCATGTTGACAAGATGCTGAGCACAGTGCTGTGTAAAATCAGCCTAAAAGATGCCAGCAAGACTATGACTATGAGAAGTTACTTGTGCCCACAAACATTCTGTGAGGATTGGAGTATCCTAATACAACAACACCTGGATGCTGGGTGCATCTGACCTTCCTCTTCAGCTCACACTTCTCCTGCCTTCCTTGTACCAAAAGCAGATCCCACAGACCTGCCATGTTGGGTTAACAACTATCATCAACTCAACAGTAACATGATTACAGACTTGCATCCTCTGCCACATGTGGATGATATCCTGGTGGATGCTGGATGAAGGAGGATCTGGAGTAAACTGGACATGACAGATAGCTTCTTTCACACAAAGATGGACCCAGAAAGCATTGCACTAACTGCCATGACCACTCCACTGGGGCTATATGAGTGGACTGTCATGCCACAAGGTCTCCAATATGCACCACCTGTGCACCAATGTCAGGTGACAGCAGCATTACAACTGTTCCTGGGGATATTTACCTGGATGACATCATTATTTGGTCAGACTCTCTGGAGGAACATGCCAAGCATGTCAGATTGGTGATGGATGCCTTTCAGAAGGCTCAACTCTACTGCAACCCAAGGAAATCCAAAAACATTTTGACAAAACTGGTTTTCCTGGGCCACCAAATCTTGCAACAGGGCACTGAGGCCTGCTCTTCTAAGGTGGATAAGATCTTGAATTGGCCAGTTCCTGAATCTGCAAGTGATGTGTGCAGTTTCTTGAGATTGGTCCATTACATTTCTGCCTTCCTACCACACCTCACAGACCATACAGCCATCCTGATGCCCTTGACAACAAAGGATTGCAAAAAAGATTTTCCTATCTGGTCTGTGACACACCAAAATGCTTTTGAGGCTATAAAAACACTGGTTGTTAGTTGTGAGTGCTTGACCATTATTGACCATACTCTGCCTGGTGACAACAAAATCTTTGTGACTTGCAATGCAAGTGACTTGAGAACAGGTGCTGTTTTGAGCTGGGGCCTGTCTTGGGAGAGCACCTGGCTGGTAGCATTTGACTCTATGCAACTGAAAGACACACAAATGAACTACCTGGTTCATGAGAAAGAAATGTTGGCCATTGTTCAAGCACTTAAGAAATGGTGATCAGACCTTCTGGGGTCTCAGTTTTATGTATATACAGACCACCAGACTCTAGAGAACTTTGATACCCAGAAGGATCTGTTATGATGACAGGCCTGATGGATGGAACATCTCTCTCAGTTCGACATGACCATCCATTACATCTGTGGAGAGGATAACACTGTCACAGACATGCTGTCTCACCTGCCTGCAGATACTCCTGAGTCCTTATGAACTGGCAGAGGATGTTGATGTGGCCAACTCTCCTTTGTGATGGGACTGCTGGCTGGGTCAACATAACTCTTGCAACACTATCCTGACAATCTCTGCCCATGAATCATTTCTGAGAGATGTCCACAAAGGATACAAACATGACAAATTCTGCCAGAAATTGTCCTCCATTGACATCAGCATGCCAGGCATTCACCTGGTGAACAACCTATAGTACCTGGGAGACTGCCTGGTCATCCCCAGGTATGGTACCTTGCATGAAGACCTGTTCCGTCTTGTGCATGACTCACTGGGTCACTTCAGTGCACATAAATCTTATGCTAGCATCAGGAATTGCTATTACTGACCAAATATGTGCAGAGACTTAGAAAGTGTGTATGTGCCTGCTTGTGCCAACTGCCAGCATAACAAAAGCAGCACTTCTAAAGCAAGAGGTCCACTACACCCCTTACCAATTCCTGATGCACATGGAGATAGTGTTTGCTTGGATTTTGTGGGCCCACTGCCTGAACATGAAGGCTTTAACTGTATCCTCACTGTCACTGATAGACTGGGATCCAATGTTCACCTTATCCTGATGCAAACAGATATCTCTGCAGCAAAACTGGCTTCAATCTTCTTTGATGAATGGTACTGCAAGAATGGCTTACCATTGGAGCTAACTACTGATCACAATAAACTGTTCATGTCAAAATTCTGGAAGGCTTTACACACCTTGACTGGCATACACCTGAAGATGTCCACTGTGTATCACCCTCAGACTGATGGTGCAAGTGAGCATACCAATCAGACGTTGAATCAATGTGTGCAGTTCCATGTGGAATGTAACCAGAAGGGTTGGGTACAAGCCTTGCCAATGATTCACTTCCACATAATGAACGACATGAATGGATCAACTGGGTTCTCAGGATTTCAGATCTGCATGGGACAAAGTCCCCAAATCATCCCACCTTTGGTACCTGGGACTACTCCAGATGACACGTCTGAAGATGCTGCTGCAAGAAGTATTATTGCACAAATTGAAAACGATGTCACTGAGGCAAAAGATGCCTTGATAGGTACCAAAGTTATGCAAGCATTTTTTTGCGAACAAGTCCTGTGGTCATGAAGACCCTTACCTTGTAAGATATGTGTCACACAAAAACAATGCAGTTCATGATGAATAAGAGTACATTACACTCCCCCACATATTCTGGCTGGAATTTACCCGGAATTTCCAGATTCCAGGTGTACTTTTTTTTAGTGTTTCTCACTGTAGAGGATAATTCCAGTTCAATTATTTGAACCAGAATTTCCTGAATTTACCCAAACCAGGAAAAACCAAACTAGCCGAACTCACCGGATGTGTGTCACATGGCCACAATCACCACTGTGATGTGTCGTGACTGCCAGCTCACCTGTTGCCACCCACCATCACGACAATGGCCTCCCCCCTCCCCCTCCCCTCCCTCCCCTCCCTCAAGCACAACATGGGGGCCTATGGCCCCCATGGTAAATGTTTTAATTCAAGTTCTATTTCATCTTGATTTAAAGCTAATCAAATATATATTTTTTCTCTTTCAGTTTTGTGTATGTAATGACGTGCCGCCCCTCCTCCCCACTTAGCTGGGAGGTGGGGGGCTTCATAGGGACCTGCCATGTCACACCAGCGCCACCTCCCTTCTGACCAAGCACCCACCGCTGCCACCATGTCACCGCCCACTGACCAAGCACCCATCACTGCTGCCACGTCACGCCCACCGTCGCAGCACCCACTGCCACCACGTCACCACTACCCACCAATCCAGCACCCGCTGCAGTGGTGCAGCCACGTCACTGCCTACCAGGGACGTACCAGGACCAAGGGGGATGCACCAGGAGGGAGGGGGGACTGGGGGACGCCATAGGAGGAAGGGGGGACATGCCAGGTAGTGTTTGAAGGTCCAGTCCGGTCTCGGTCTTTTACCCTCAAGGGCTCAGACCGAGACCGAGACCGGTCCTCACATAGCCATCTACATGCTAAGACTGGACTGAACCAGTGTAAACCGGTCTTCACTGGTCTTAGACAGTCTTTTCCGGTTACGAGACCAGTCTGAACCTGTTTCAGTCTAGACCAGTCTTTCACCTTACATTAATGTACATTACTAATACTAATTAATCTACGAAATAAATAACATAAAGTCGGTGTTGGCAGTATCGTTGGGGGAGGTGATGCCGTGTCGTCACCAGTGTCATAGGTGTAGGTGACATCGGCATGGGGTGGGTAAGCAGTGACAGCATGGGGTGGGTAAGAGGTGACAGTGTTGGACAGGACGCCAAGTCGCCATTTGTCATCGTAGATGTAGGCGGCATCGGCGTGGGGTGGGTTAGTGGTGATGGCGTTGGATAGGATGCCACGTTGTCATTCGTCATCATAGGCGTAGGTGGCATGGGTGTGGGGTGAGTAAGTGGTGACGGCGTCGGACAGGACGCCACGTCACCATTCGTCATCGTAGATGTAGGCGGCATTGGCATTGGGTGGGTTAGCAGTGACGGCGTCAGACAGCAGCTGGGTTAGTTATTCAGAGGGGGCGGCCACGTTGTGGGTTGGTGGTAGTGCACCCATGCATCCACCCCACGAGCAGTTGCTCGTGGCAGTGGGTGGGTGCTGCAGGCCGTGTTTTGGCTGTTCAGAACAAGTAAAATCCTAATAATTGAATCACAAGTTAGTGGATTTGAAAAAACAATATAAAAAAACTTACAAGGGGCCCAAACGACACTGGACGTTGTTTGGGCCATGGGGGCATGGTGGTGGTGGTGTGAGGGAATCATTGTCGTGTCTTGATGCGGGTTGTTGGCAGTGTTGTTCAGTGTTTGTGTTGGATCAAAAAGAAAAAAAAAAGATGGCGTCTGTCAAAAATCACCATAGCAACACTTAGCCCTATCAAACAAATAGGTGCAAACTCACTGAGGGTATATAAACCCTCAATATTTCGCTCTTTTGATTCCCCAGCCTTGTCCCATTAATGTAAAATGTAGTTAACTTAGAATATATAAAATATTAGTATGTAGTATGCTTAACCGGTCTTAACCGGTTAAGATCAGTCTTGGGCAGTCTTGACTTTAATAAAATCTTGATGGACCGAAGACCGGACCGTGGTTGTGGTCTTGATTGGTCTTAATATTTTTCGGTCTTGATTGGTTAAGGTCCGGTCCAGTCTCGGTCTTTTTCCAGTCTTGTAACTGGACCTTCAAACACTAATGCCGGGGGACAGGGTACAGGCCAGATGTGACACCCAGTGTGACTAGGAGGGAGAGGTCACACCAGGGGGTGGGGGGGACATGCTAGAAGGGAGGGGGATGTGCCAGAACCAAGGGGGGACGTGCCAGGACCAAGGGGGGACGTGCCAGGACCAAGGGGGGACGTGCCAGGACCAAGGGGGGACGTGCCAGGACCAAGGGGGGACGTGCCAGGACCAAGGGGGGACGTGCCAGGACCAAGGGGGGGACGTGCCAGGACCAAGCGGGGACGTGCCAGGACCAAGGGGGGACGTGCCAGGACCAAGGGGGGACATGCCAGGACCAAGGGGGGACGTGCCAGGACCAAGGGGGGACGTGCCAGGACCAAGGGGGGACGTGCCAGGACCAAGGGGGGACGTGCCAGGACCAAGGGGGGACGTGCCAGGACCAAGGGGGGACGTGCCAGGACCAAGGGGGGATGTGCCAGGACCAAGGGGGGATGTGCCAGGACCAAGGCAGACACGCTGGGAGGGTGGGGGATGCATGGGACACACCAGTAGGGAGGTGGGACACGTGGGGGGATGCCATGGGAGCAAGGGGACCAGCCAGGGGACAGGGGGATGCCCTAGGAGGATGGGGGGACGTGCTGGGAGGGTGGGAGATGTGTGGGACGTGCCAGGAGGGTGGGGGGATGCGTGGGGGGACAGGGGGACACACCAGACATGACACCCAGCACGACAGAGCACCTCCACCACCAGGCACAGGGAAAGGGGGGACAGGGAAGGGGGGCAATGATGGTGACGTGATGCACCCCCCTCCCCCCCCTTCCTTTGATTTTATTTTGTATATATATATAATATTTATACTCTAATTAATATAGATACCACTCTGTCAGAGCGAGGGGATGTGCCAGACACACAACCACATGACACCCAGGATGACAGAGCACCCCCCACCGCTGCTGCGAGTGACTGCTCACAGGGTGGAGGGGGGTGCAAGGGCAAGGGTGACTCCTCAAGAGTGAGTCCAGAATTTCTGGAATATGTGGAGGAGTGTAAATTACAGATGAATAAGTGACTAAACCAAGAAATCATACCAAAAACTTTATGCCATTGGTGCAAAGCTCTTTTCTAAAAAACTAGCTGCAGAGTTTTCTTAACATAGTCTTTGGCAACAAATCTGTGCAGACTAAATTTTATTTAACATAGATTTATGGACAGCATAAACTTTTTGAGGCTCAGAGTCCAGTTTTGCACACTTTTGGTGTGTGACTCTGGGTGGACTTTTTCTCATTTTACACTACCCACGGCTTACTGCACTATGTGAGGCAAGAGACAAAATATGGTTAATCTTGGCAGTTTCCTAAGGCTGCCATATAGAAAACCTTGGGCAGCAGATCTCAAAAATAAAGAGAATGTAAATAAGTTTTATTCAAAAGCTGATCTTGAGGACAATCTGATCAGTTCTTTGGAGGAAGTGCCCCTGGACTCAATGCACAGGTTTGTTTTCTGTGTCAGATCCTTCATTATCTTTTATTTACAAACTTACAGATTTGCTCAAGGATCCCTAAGGTTCATGGCTTTCTACTGACAAGATCTAAATGCAAAACAGACAGCCTGGGCAAATAAATATTCTGTAGAATATGCAAGGGAAACAACTAATTCCAGCATATAATCTGTGCTAGGAGTGTGCATTGATAGGTCTTCACCAGGTATGGGCAGCAAAATTGCATTTTGCAGAGTTCTAGGGTTGCAGGGCGATCCTCTTTATCATCTCATTCCTCCCCATTTCCTTCCAAAAGACATGCAAATGCCCACTGCTAACCACACACTTTTAACTCACCTTCTACAGACTTCACAGACTTCATGAAGTGACCCACTTCAGAGTTACCTGGGTTACCTGTAAGTAGTTAGTGTAGGCAGTCCATTAGCAATGGACATGGACAATTTCCCTATCTCACATAGTACCCACCTTGCTCTAGTTTGTATAAAAGGTCCATGTAAAATATTAGAAACAGAGATCTCTTCTCCCCCTCTCTCTAGCATCAAGATTTCAAATCTCGTCTCTTGTGTTACTGCATAGTCAATTCATGACTTATTCGAATATTGTCACTGTGTCACTGCAACTGCAACTGGAACTGGAACTACTCTAGTTCATTGGTTAAGTATTCTTGTGTCATACTGCATTATTACATTGCAAATTCCTAGTTACTTCATTGTGATGTTTCACTGATCTTTCCTAATATCTTTGCATTCTTTGCACTTTGTGTAGACATTGCATCATGGTTAACAGATATCACAGACCTCCTCTCTTGTACAAGAAGGCTGGTTCTGGGACCCTTTAAGCTAACTCCTCCCTTTTCTAGTTTTCTAGTGTTTCTTCACAGTTAGGAATGCTAGGAACACATCAGTGTGGTCACAGAGAGTCACAGAGAGTCACAGGATGTCACACCACATCGTTTTTGCTTGACACATATCTTAGGCAATAGGGTTATGCTTGCAACTCTACACTGCTGTTGGGAGTTCAAGGCTGGTGATAAATCTAGAGTGGCAAAAATTTTCCCTTGTTGGGATGGTCCCTTCACAGTAATGAAGACATTCCCAGAAACATCATCCTACACTCTTCACCTGCTGAACTCTCCAAATGCATTTCCCACTTATCATACCTCCCTACTGAAACAGCACAACAAAAATGATGCAGAACTGTTCCCCTCATGTGAACTTGAACAACCTGGTCTGGTGATGACTGAGAATGGTCTAGAAGAGTACCACATAGAGAAGATCATCAGTGAGCAAAGAAGAGGCCAAGGATATCAGTACCTTGTGAGATGGTCAGGAATATATCAGAGACCTAGACATCAGAATGCACCATCAAAATCAACACATCTGCCTTACTCTTGACAACTTCTCTGGCCATTTTATCCACTATGAATCTCAGAACATTCAGCTGGTGTATTTTGAGCCAAACATGACATTATTTGTCCAACCACTGGATGCTGGAATTATTTGATGTTTCAAAGCTCATTACCAGCAGGATTTCTGCTTATTTAATTGTCAAGCCCATCAAGTTGCTCAAGTTGCTTATTTTTTACTTGGTGAATTGTCCAGTAAGAGTATGTAAAAAAGTAAGCAAATCAAGGCTAAAGACAAGCACACCAAGTAATTGTAAGAGCACAGGCAAGCAAGTAAAAGGTGAAGACATGTAAGACAAGGCAAGTCTGGTGGAAATTTAAGTACATCAACAAGACAATCAAAAGTAGCATATCAGAAGGCAATCTCAAAACCATGGTGATCAACATATTTGTTGACATAGAAGCTGGTAAATGCATTGACCATATTTGTGAGCAAAAGAGTCCTTGAAATATGTTGAGGGCCAAATACCAGAAGAAGATGTGATGCTCAAACAATAGGTGGATGACCAAGGTGAAGGTTTCACCATTGCCCAACATAACTGGCTTGGCTATCCACATGCCTGTGTTGTCATCTGGTAAATCACCCACGAGCAAGAACCAGTGCACAAGAGCACAGGGATATTCAATGCCATCATGAGTAGGCAATAGCATGGGTGCAGGTAACCTGCACAGGTCACAGGTATGGGTATGGGTCAGATGTAGGGCACCCATGACCCATTGATAGGTATCAGGAGCATCCAAAGCTCTGAACCATCCCATTTTCACATTTTTATCAACATCTCCTCATGCCACATTCTATGATCGTCATAGGATCTCACACACATTACTACCAATACTTGTGCTACTATGCAGCCTCAAAACTCTTTGTCGTTAGCTCCCACATCAGTTATATCGACCTCCACCTCTTGGCCTGCTCTGTCATCCACCTCATTCTCTTCTTTCCTGGCTTGGGTCACCACCATGTTGTCCTCTGGTCACACTTGATATTGTTCAACTCATTGTTGGCAAAGGAAGAAGATATCTCACTCACTCCAGTCAAGGCTCCATCGTAACAGATCACAGAAGACAATGGGATCTAGTGTTTGAAGGGACTGGACTGGACCTTAACCGATCAAGACCGAAAAATATTAAGACCGATGAAGACCGCAACCACGGTCCGGTCTTTGGTCCATCACCATTTTATTAAAATCAAGACCGATCAAGACTGGTCTTAACCAGTTGAGACCAGTTGAGACTACTATATACTAATACTTAATATATTCCAAAATTTACATAAAATGGGACAAGCCCAGGGGATTAAAAGAGTGAAATCTTGAGGGTTTATATACCCTTAGTGAGTTTGCACATGTTTATTTGATAGGGGTAGTGTTGCTACAGTGATTTTTTGATGGATGCCATTTTTTTTTTTTTTTCTGATGCCACACAAATAATTAACAACACTGCCAACAACACATCAAGAAACAACAGTAGTCCCCTCATACTACCACCACCACCCCCCAGCCCAAACAACATTCAGTGTCGTTTGGGCCTGTAAGCTTTTTTTTCTGTTGTTTTTTTTTCTATAATTGACTTACTATTTATTTTATAGGATAGAACTCACTGTGAGATACCCCGGCACTACCTGGCCCCAGCCCCATGAGTGTTAAGGTCGTGCAAAGTGGGGGCAGGCAGAATCGGAAAACGCGCAGTGATTCCGAAGGGGAACAAACGGGACTTGGCTTCAACTTGTAAGAAGTTGCGCCCTCCTGTTGATCCGGTTGTCCCTGATTTCAGGAGTGAGTTTTTGGGTACGCGGAAATGTGTCGGGGGTTCTGAGGGAGGAAGAACTAGAGAGTTGAACTGGAATCCAACTAGAGTTAACAAATCAATATTCAAACTGGATAGCTTGACCTAATGTGCGAGCTTATAAACTAAGTACAAATGTTTCTACTATAATCTAGCATAGTCTTGAAATACGGGATTGGTAAGAATATTACTAAGTAGTTACTAATAAGTCGGGCATCGCGCGGTGTCTCCGAGGTCTGGAATATTCTACACCTTTCTTTATGCTGGTTTCTGAGTCATTCCTGTACTGCAATTGAATACCACTTTTGGAGTGATCATGTGAGTACCACTTCGGGTATCCGTCGGTAAACCCATCGGGTTTTGCGTAGCCAGCGGAACGGTGCATGACAATGAGCCCCTGCTTGTGGGGTGGAGTCTTAGTGACACCATAGCACTAGCGACCCCCCTGCACTGCCTCGTCACTAGTGACCCCCCCACACTGCCTCGTCAATAGCGGCCTCTGCACTGCCTCATCACCAGTGACCCCCCTGCGTCACTAGCGACCCCCACGCCGCCATGTCACTAGCAACCCCTGCGCTGCCTCATCACTAGTGACCCCCTGCGGCGCCACATCATTGGCAACCCCCGCGGTGCCACGTCACTACCCTCCATGGACCGCCCAGCAGCGCAGCTGCCACTGACTAGCGACACCTCCCCCCCCAACTTGTGCTGCCACCCTCCCTCGCATGCATTTTTATTTTATTTTATTTGTAGAGTACTCTAAAGCCCCCTGACTTGTGCTGCCCCCCTCGCTTGCAAATGCAAGGGGAGGTGACTTATTTAATCGGTTGAACACTTCAATTATAGTAGATTAATGTAGGAAAGACCAGTTGAGACTGGTCCAAGACCGAGACCGGACTGTTTGGGACCGGTCTTGTGTGGTCCAGTCTCAGTCCCTATGTAGTTGAGTAAAAAATAGACTGGTCCTGGTCCCGGTCCAAGCCCAAAAGGGGTGAAAGACTGGACTGGACTGGACTTTCAAACACTAATGGGATCATCTCCCCCAACAGGTGAATTTTCTGTGTTGAGCTCCAACGAGAATTGTCCCCACACAATAGCACATCTCCATTGGTAGGCCATCAAGATACACATGATCATGAGGATGAAGAAGAGGAAAAGGACAAGAGAAATGTTGTTGGAGATCATGGTGTAAGGTTCTAGTGCAAGGAATGGTATTATCAACAATCCTATGATTTTGGTCACATGACAAAGTTCCCAGGATTACATTATCATCCTTCCCACTCCCTCTCACCTGCCTGACAAGCCACTGGACGCATTTTTGGATAGGAGACAAGATTTCTTACACCAGGTAGATTTCATGGTCTAGTACCCACTCCTTATTCCATTACCCACTCCTTATTCCATTACCCACTCCTTATTCCATTACCCACTCCTTATCCCATTACCCACTCCTTATTCCATTACCCACTCCTTATCCCATTACCCACTCCTTATTCCATTACCCACTCCTTATCCCATTACCCACTCCTTATTCCATTACCCACTCCTTATTCCATTACCCACTCCTTATCCCATTACCCACTCCTTATCCCATTACCCACTCCTTATTCCATTACCCACTCCTTATTCCACTACCCACTCCTTATTCCATTACCCACTCCTTATTCCATTACCCCTCCCCCCCTTTTTTTCATTGGCATCTGATTCTTTCTTATTTTACTTGGGTCCTCTTCACCCACTTCTATTCCCTGGCCCCACTTAGAATATCTATATAAGACATCTAGTAGATAGAAAAGAAAGCAATATATCATTTCCCCTCATCATATAGAGCACAGAGCTCAATTCCAGAGTCTTATTATCATATTATCTTGTCTCAAGAAGCACAAGTCGTCATCCTATTGTATTATCCCTTCACTCTCTTACCATCTTGCCTTGTGTCAAACACCAACCCAAAGCCACCTCGCACCCTTCCTCTGGTCTAGTAAGACTATCATTTGGTGTGTGTTTCCAGGTGATTCCTCAGACTGAGTATCATCACCATACCTATACCCATCACTGATTTTCTATTTAGAAGTTACCAGTGTAATATCTACAGGCCCCAGTGCCCAGACGAGCGCTGCGGACCATTTTATATACTCATTTACTACTGGATATGTACTAATAGGCTTGCTTTACACTCAAATGATGGGGGGAAGCAATGCCCCAAAGAAAGAAGGGCTTGTGGAAGCAGCATGTTATATACTGTCTAATGTTTACTACTATTTGGTGTCAGTAAATGAACACATTCATGTTTGTTTACTGACACACCAAATAGTAGTAAACATCACTCCAGACATGTCGCTTGGCATTCATGTTCATTTACTGACATACCAAATAGTAGTAACATCACTCCAGACACATTGCATCACATTCATGTTCGTTTACTGACACCAAATAGTAGTGAACATTAGACAGTATATAACATGCTGCTTCCACAAGCCCTTCTTTCTTCAGGGTGTCACTTCCCACCATCATTTAAGTGTAAAATAAGCCCATTAGTACATATCCAGTAGTAAATAAGTATATAAAATGGTCCACGGTGCTCGTCTGGGCACCAGGGCCTGTAAATAGCATTTCTTTTGGATGCGGAGTGAAACCCAGGTGGGTATTGACACCTGCCTGTACCCACCTGTACCCGCCATGTACCAACCCACAGGTCGACAGGTAACTACCTGTGCAGGTATGGGTACAGGTAGACCCCGGGGTACCCACAGGAGTACCCATGCTATAACCTAATCATGAGAGAATGAAAAAAAGAGCCACACATGCATGACTTCAAGCCCTTGCATACCTTCCACAGAAGGATCAGTATTAACAAAGATCATACTGTAATGACCAGGCCCCTTTGTCCAAGATTTCATGGTGCATATATGTTCATGATGCATGCTGCCAATGCCTGAGATGTCGCTGGGTGTGTGGAACATGGCAACAGCAGAAGGGTAGATAGTCATCTTGCCATAAAATGTGGGGAGGGTTGAAACACTGGTATCGGAATGAGATTCAGGATGGTTCTGATTGTAGATAATTGTTGGGATTATGTATACAAAAGTATACAGGCAAGCCAAGGCAGTTAACATGCCTATGGAATATTGCCAGAATATGCTAAGTCATATTAACACATGTTTAACAGAGGTTAACACATGCAGAGACATATAGGGAAATCCACAGTTAACACATGCTACAGGATTAATCATCCTGCAGCATGTCTATCATGGGATAGGCAAGTATAGCCATGTCTATGATAGCCTATCCAAGACAGAGCTATGGATAGAGTGTCTATGACACACCCTGCAGGAAGTCTAGGACTTACCAAGCCATGATATCATATGTCACTATTATTGACACTGTTATAGGGGATATGACATAGCTATTCCATTATTAACTGGTACAGGGGTCTATTACAGAATACCTCCTTTAAATACTAAAGGAGTGCATTACACTATACCTCCTAACTGTGTAGTATAAATATTGCACATCATGTAGGAGATGATAATAACATTCCTCCCTGTGGCAGACTCCCTCACTCACTAGCCTTTGAGATTAACTTTATCCTCTAACCTTGTCCTTAACTCTTCCTGTCACTGTTCACCACTCCATTCCCAACAATAATTGCTGAATGAGATCAGAGAGGTCAGGTTGTTCAACTTCAGTGGCAATATCCTCTGGGTAAACTTTGCATACTGTAATGTGGCTTAGTATATATATCAACAATCTCAAGGCATACAATACTTATGGGGTGTCTTCAATAGGTTGACATGGGCCTCCACCATGGGACCATCAACATGGCCATCATCTTCATCATATTCATCACTGTCATCTTTGTTGATATTGCAAATGCCTTCATGATCATCATTGGGCCTATTGTCAAGAGGGGTTTGGGAGATCAGAAGATGTGGTAGATCAGGAGTAGAAGCAGCACAATTTGTTTCTATACCCATGTATTAGTTTGGAAGATTGTTTGAGAATGTGATAAAACCACATATGAAGGATCCCAAACTGATGATAAACAGGTGCCCTTCAGCATCCCATGTTCAGTAAAGTTGATGCAAGCAGCGGCAAGCTTATCAAGGTGCTGATTAGTAAGAAGCATCTGACTGAGTGCCTCAAAACAACTTGAGTATCACCATGGCTCCTTCACAGCCTTGATATGCTTGAATTCTGTGATGGAAGAGCAAAGGCCATTCAGAGCTCCAAAGGCACAAATGAGTTTTACATAGTGATTTAGGGAGTGTTGCCAAGGGAGATTGAAGTCATCATGAACACCACTCATCCAAAAGATTTTCCAATGATGATGAAATTGCTGAAGGGCATCATCTAAGGCTGTCAGGCTGTTTGCATCATGTACATCATGTTGAGCAATGTAGCAAAACTCCAGAAAGGCACACACTGCCTTTACCATATTGTCTAGTACATGGCCTTCAATTGCTGGTAGGTAAACCTGCACACAAATTTGCTGCATCAACATAAATAATGTAGTGATATAAAGGAATTATGCACCTTCATGAGTGCCTTTGAATCATCCCCAGTCCATTGCTTAAAGTTTTGGCCTTCAGGAAAGCATCAAAGCCCAGCAAAAGATGGAGCAAGTGCTATGCTAGACAGTTGATTCAGCCATTATAACTATATTGTGATGGGGCAAATGTGCTGTTGATCAATGTCGTCAAGTATCTTTTGTGCTTCTGGTGCTGGATATTTAGCTTTGATGCAGTCATTCACCCACATAATGAGATGGTCCTTAAAGGCACCTTTAATCAGCTGATGTAATAGGTCAGGTGATAGAAGCTCATTGATATCAGCTTGGGAGAAACTGTTCATGAATGGCTAAAAAGAACAGCAACCAGAGATGCAGGTGAAGAACATAAGTGGTGAGGAAAAGATGACAAACAATGTCTTCAACAAGTCCATACTCACCCCATAGCAAGCCTAGCTCAAACTCTTTGACTAGCAATTTGGCATGTGCCTGAGTGGCACACATAATGGCCAGAGTCAAGGTCCTTTGCTGGCACAGTACATCTGAAAGGCTCGCCAGTGATATGCATGATGGTACATCATCTGCAGGTTGGATTCTGTTGTACTGTAAACTAAAGGATTCCCAGGCAATGTCACCAAGAGGAGTGGAATCAATAGTGTCATAGAGATCTGCAGATTTGGAAAGGGTGGTTCATCATTGTGGATGGTGAGAGATGCAGCCCAGAGGTTGAGCACGAAGTTGATGTCCCCAGCAGACATCTGATTCTGACAAAATAGGAAGTCAGCAACTTTGAATTGGAGGCGATTATTGTATGGTGTCCAGTTCTCAGGTCAATGATCTGAATCACGAGGAGGAGGAGTATCCAGTGGTAGATTATTTCCATTCTTATTGCAAACCTTTCCTACAAATAACAATAATAAGTGTCAATATACAGATAAACATGCTTGACTCACCATCAAGCTTTGGGTGATAGCTATGTGTAAGACATGGAGGATGTGGCAGGTCAGAATGTTCCATGGCATCCTTGCCAGGTGGCAAACCCCCATTCAATTCATCACCATAGACATCAGGTGGGATATAATTTCAATCACAAGGAGGCTGTTTAACATCACCAATGTCAGGGTTTACAGTATTGACTTCTTCATGCAAAGGAGGAGGAGGCATGGTATATTTGGATGGAATGGGGTTTGGAGCCTGTTTGTAGTAAAATTCATGAGAAGACAAGTGTGATGATGAAGGAACAGGTGATAGCAAGAGGGATGGATTAGACCCATGTGGTTTAGGTCCATCTGTGTGGTGCTTAGCTCATATGTGCTGGGTGTATCTGCCTTTACCATGGAAGTGTCAGGGACAGTATGGGCATGCGAGGGTGGGAGGAGGAGAACCAAGTGTATGCATGTTATGAATTCCAAGATTTTGATTTGGTAGCATCATAAGAGTGTAATATGATTGATGTACAACCACAAACAGAGAGCAAGGGAGGAAGAAGGTAGCGGAACATGCAAAGGGTGTTTGTGACTCAAGGGGAGTGGTGTACCATGGTAAAGTTTGACTTGTCAAATTCCTAAAGTCATATGTTACTCAATACCATGATTTTCTGTCAAAAAAAACTTACACATACCTCATCAAAAACACTCAACTTCACCCCCCTTAACCATGTTATCTGCCTATAACTGCTATCCCTCAATGTCAGATGGAAACTTGCTTGAGGAACAAAACAACTCACCCAGGAAACATTAGGGTTGTTCACGGTAGCCATTCTTCATTCATTTTCGGCTCATTTTCAAACTCATTTTTGGGCCATTTTCATGTATTTGGCAGAGGAAAGCACAAAAGGGAACCAAAAATGAAATGAAAAATGATGTGAAAAATGGTTACCATGAACACCCTGGGAAGTGAAATTAAGAAAAATGAAATCAAAATGAAATGGAAAATGATGACAAAATGAGTCAAAAATGAATCAAAAACGAATCAAAAATGGCAACCGTGAACAACCCTATTGTCAAGCCTCCTCAGCATCAAACCACAGCTGAGGTTCAATTGAAGCATGAAGCAAAAGCTCAGGCAAAGGCAGCTTGTGCAGAAGCCAAGCAATAGTGCATCAACTCTGCTGCCGAGCTCAAGCATGCTGACATGGCTAATGAAGACTTTGTTGATGCTACTCCCTGTCCAGCCTTCACCCCAAAGCCATGCCCACCACAATGTAACCATGAACACTCCATCCTCACCTCCATTGCAGAGACAAGTGACGTTGAGATGCCTGATGACTATGATGGAGCCTTGTTTGAACCTGGTGCTGCAGGTGACTCAGCTGTTGAAAGCAATGAGCCATCACCTCCTCCCAAAAAGCAGAAGGCTCAGATGGATCCAGTAAAAATTGCAGAGAGGCATAGTAGGGAAAGACCAGCAAATGGGGAAAAGAAGGCTGAGATAGTGCCAGCCTCAAACAGCAAGCCATTTCTGGAGCCCAAGCTGAAGAAGGTGAAGGTGAAGGTGCATGATGAGATCAACATTGTGGCAAAGCAAACGAGATGGAAGGAACCCAAAATAAGTATGGTGATATGGTGAAGTCCATGTCTAGCAAGTGACCAGAGGAGGGATCAGGTGGAAAGCCAGCTCCCAAGGCCCCATTGCAGGTCCAGGCAGTGGGATGTGCCCATCAAAAAGTTGGTCAAGGTAATGCAAAAAATATAGGACACTACGAACATGTACAAGCATGAGATCACAACATCCTCTACAGTCTATCATAAGGTATGTGACCAGGCTTGACTCTACAATATTACTAAAACACCTATCAGATGGTTCAATGCCTTGCAGACTCTTGGTGTAACATTATTGGATCCACTGGGATCGCTAACTTAGCAAATGTTTCAGCACTATCTTAGAAGACTGCTGACTGATTTCTACAGTTGGTCTAGTGTACAAACAGATCGGCTCTCATCAAAGTCCAGTTCTTAGCTGGCAGTGCATCAGCTACAAGCTACATGCTTCATCCAATGTCATGTGGACACCAGAGGTGGCAACTGGATCCCATATGAGATGTAACCCAAATTGATCACCCTCCTGTTTGGAGTCACATCTGCTGATCATCAACAATTGGTCCAGGCAGGCCCAGATCTGGTGATCCCAGAGTCTGGTACCTGGCATGTGCCCTCAGCAACCTACGCAGGGTAGAGACATCCAATCAAATAGATTGTCCCAGATGATCTATATCAGAGCAGTTAGGGCAGTGGTTAAGCCCTCTGATGAGCCCCTTCACAAGGGCAAAACTGCCTAAGTCCCAGCTCTAAGGGTTTAATCCCCTCAGACCGTCAATTCTTCTGGCATTTCTTGATGCCCAAGAAGATTTATGAGATTCAGATAAAGAATGCATTGGATTTGCCAAGTACTACCTCAAGGATCTTCACTTTTTGTACAAAGAAATTGAACATGACAACAAACGGTATGGTTCTGAATGCCCTGCTGTCTAATAATAACATAATATTTCTTAGAAGTGGAAGGGACTCTTTTGCATTGTTCTGATCATTGATAGGTGGAGAGGGCACTAACTCTAGTTGCAATGGCCTGTGCTAGCAAAGGCAAGACCATAACCCTCCCTTGGACTCTGTTGGGACAGAGTATACAACAGTATACAGACAAGCCAAGGCACCAGCAAAGAGTCCATGTGCCAGACAGGTTTCAGCAATGCTTGGGATAAGGCCACCTGTGGTTATGCCATGTCAGTGTGCTTGCTTGTAAATGCCAAGTTTGATGCCATTCTTTAAGAAGCCCAAAAATTCATGAAGCCAATTCAAGCTTGCAACAGGACTACTGAGCCTACAGAGATCATTGACATTGATGATGACAATGATGAATGTGCATGCCTTGTTGATAACTCTGACTTGGATGTGGAGTGTAAGTAGTCTCTTCTCCTCCATGACCTCACTGACATTTATCTTTTAGAATCTATGACACAGCTCACTGTCCCACAGCCCTGCTATAAATTTCTTATCCTGTTCTCATTTCCCCATATATTCTTGCCTATCACTATGCCAGATTCAACTCTGGCTCATCATGCTTATCTCACTTTTCATGGATCCTTCCATTTCTTAACATATGCTTAGCACATTTAGCAGGTCTTTATACCCATGCTTGGACTGCTTGGACCCCCTTAATAGACAAATATATGTGTTTTAAGTGCTTGCAGAATGCTTAGCTTGTTTAATAGTCTGAATCTTATCTGCCTTTTGGGCTTTCTCCTGCTTATTTAACTTGGAAGCCACTTAGACTCTTGTTGACTATGAAATTCTTGGTGGAAGATTCACTTACAAGATGGCTTAGATTTGTGCTTAGCTTAAGCCCAAAATAAGCCAGACAATAAGCCCCTGCTAAGTCAAATTCATGGAAGAACCTGACTTAACCTAAGCATGGTTGGGCTTAGTGACCTCTAGCTTATTGGTGCTTAGAAGTGTCAATAAGTCACATTAAGTGTTAGTAAGAAAAACTCGGATTTTCCTGATGTATATAATCGATATCAATGGGATCATTCGAACTGGAAAATGCCATGTACAGTGGCTCACAAAACTGTCCCAATGTTTGGTCATTTTGGACAGATGGGCTTGGTGCGAAGTGATGACATAATCCAGGGTCTTGACCCTTATGTCCAACAAACTATACCATCTTGGCTTTCTAAAACACCCAGGGTCATGTGATTTGGATAAAAACCCGTGGAGTAATGAGCCAAACAAAGTTGGGACTCATTGGGACAGTTTTGTGAGCACTTATTATTTTACATGTTTTTCCACTTTTACAGTCAAAATAATGTTTCAAGTGACTGTGGGAACCATAAACAATGTCATGTGATGCTATTTGTACTAGTTTGACATGTTCAAATTCAACTTGACTTCTTACCACCACCATGAAAACCACTTCTTCTGCCAAACATGCTTCATCTCTTTGCTTGAACAGGGATATTCTGTCAGAGATATTGAGAAGAGGACTGGTTTAGGGAAGTCTACTGTGGGTAGAATCAAGAAGGAGGTGGATACAGACAAGGAAAACAATCCTGGTGGATGTCCTTCCAAGCTTTCTGCTCATGACAAAACATCTATTATTCATCAAATTCAATCAGGGCAGCTGGATACTGCTGTTCAGGCTACCCACTTCATCAATTCTACTCTTCTACACCCTGTCCACCCACAAACAGTCAGAAGGGCACTTCAGGAGGGTGGTTTCCGCTCTGCCACAAAGAAGAAAGTACCCATGTTGAAGAAGATTCATCATCAGGGGCAGCTGAAGTTTGCACAACAGCATGAAAACTGGACAGTAGATGATTGGAAAAGGGTCTTCTGGACAGATGAAACCAAGATAAACAGGATTGGGTCAGATGGGAAAGCATATGTGTGGAAACAAAGGGGGGAATCCATCTCAGATCACACTACATCACCAACAGTAAAGCATGGAGGGAGGAATAATCTCATGGTATGGGGAGGTATGGGTTGGAATGGTGTGGGGATGCTTATAGAGGTTCAGGGAAAGATGGATGCTGATCAGTATTGTCAGATTTTGGATGATGGGGTGATAGAAAGCTTTGAAAAGTTGGAGATGGCAGAGGGGGAGAGGTACTTTCAGCAGGACAATGACCCCAAACACACATCTCGGAAGGCCACACAATGGTTTGAAGACAATGATATCCAAGTTCTATCATGGCCAGCACAGTCTCCAGACCTTAATCCCATCGAGCATCTCTGGGACCATCTCAAACGACAACTCCGCAAGTACAAAACTCCACCCAGAGGAGCACATGAATTGTGGGACAGATTGGTTGATGAGTGGAATGGAATTCCACCAGAGGTATGTCAAGACCTCATAGAAAGTATGCCTAGGTGGATAAAGGCAGTTATCAAGGCAGGTGGGGGTCATACCAAGTACTAGACAGTGAAATAATAGATGCTCACAAAACTGTCCCAATGAGTCCCAACTTTGTTTGGCTCATTACTCCACGGGTTTTTATCCAAATTACATGACCCCAGGTGTTTTAGAAAGCCAAGATGGTATAGTTTGTTGGACATAAGGGTCAAGACCCTGGATTATGTCATCACTTCGCACCAAGCCCATCTGTCCAAAATGACCAAACATTGGGACAGTTTTGTGAGCCACTGTAGGAATCAATTTGTTGTATGTGGGGTATGTAAGTTTGCAGACATCAACATAATTAGAGTCAGACTAATACCATGTGCCACTGGGTAACAGGTCACACATAGTAATGGGTCATCCATGTTTTTCTCAACAACTGCTGCAGCTTTCCTCACAGTTCCTTTTTGAGGCTCAAGGCTTGATGCTATACAATGTCCTCAAGGTGTACAATCTGGTGAATCATTATGTTGGGACTGGGAATCCTCAAGATGCTGTGTGGGATAGTGGAGTTTTTGGCATGCAAAATTTGCCTTGGGGTGTTGTGCAGTGTGCTGGTATTGGGTTCCCTGGATAAGATACATGTGCTAAATCCTCAGTGTATTCCATGTCCTCATAATGATAACCATTAAGACCCCACATCCACCCCCATAGCAACTCTAGGACTGCCCTCAACACCAATCAGACCCTAATCTGCTGGAAAGGCTTAAAATTTTGATGTTCTGTCTTCATGCATACAGGCTTCAGCATGCCCAGCCCCTTTTCCAACTGAAGGCATACCATACTGGGTCTCTGTTTCCAGTGTCATTAGCCAGTTGCTCAACATCTCTGTTTGCGAACAAGCCCTGACCTGTTACTATGCCTTTGACAAATTTGGACTGCCTGACATGCAAAATTGATTGAATTTTTTCTACCACATCAGTTGTCTTATTGAAATTGAATACATAGAACACTAGTTTACATCCTATATTCCATGTAATAAAAGACTTGAGGTGGGTTCATCGAGCTCTCACCTCACAAGTTGAATTTCGGCTTGAAGTGACCCGTTACCCGGTGTCACAGACTCACACAGTACATACTAGTACTTAATCCAGACTGACGGTTCGCGATCACGTGTCGAAACGCGTCGCGTTATAATGGTGGTTTGTCGACCAGTTCAAACATTCGGGCGATGTATCGATCACCACTCATATATAACTTATCCGTGCACACACATAGTCGGCGACGAACCTCATCCCTAATCAGGCCATGCCCTACATTTCATTTGCATTGTTTTGTACCACAGCATGCTTATATAGAGTTTCACGATCACGTGGTATGTTGAATGTCTCATCCGAGTTAATGGTCTTTTATCGCAACAACGCTGACTCTATGAAACCATTGAAATAGCATCTCAACGATGTCTACGACAACTCAAATTTTATTCAATTCCCCTGCACTCCATTCCCTCAAGCGAGACCAGTTGGTCAAACTTTGCAAGATTCACTCAATAAAGGCATCGGGGAAGAACGTCGAGCTTATCGATAGGCTCAAAAAGCACGCGCAGACCCTTCCTAGGGACTCTCCATTGAGTGTTGCGGCAAGAAGTGAAGCCTCAACCATTACAGCGCATGGTCAATACGACGCACCCCCTGACGAATATCATCCTGGAGATAACGTTGTCAGCTATCCAGCGTGGAAATTCCAAATGCCACGACCCAGCGAACAGTGGGATGTCATAATGGAGAGCATACAAGAGGCAGTGGAGGAGAGTAGCTCTCAAGGAACGCTCTCGTCTTTGAAAATGAGTAATGGGGAGTTCACTACAATTCGTCTTATCTCGAACCCTCTCAACCCTCCCTCAAATAGCAGTAGTGACACGCATATCGGCAGAACACCCCAGCTCAAGCCATTCAAGACCTCGTTCGATCTCATCATGGGCTCTCCAACGAGCCCTACGTCTGGGTACCGTGGTATAAGCTTGTGGCCTCCCGAAGTTCCCAAGGACAGAGGGGAGACACTGTATCCCCCTTTGTCAGCGGGGCTTCTGCCCGTTCCCCTTGCAGCACCTGAACCGGACATTATGGATACTGACACGGGAGCACGCATTCCGGGCTCTCTTTCCTTCTCACCGCCACCACAAGCCCCTGCTGCCTCCGCTCAACTTGATGGGCCCGGGAAACTTGTGGACCCCTTCATATTTGGCTCGCCTCTACCACAACATAATGTCTCCAATGCGCAGTTCAAGACTGCTGCTGCCAGTGTTCTCGAGGAGATGAATAAGCGTCTTCAAGCGAACGGCGTGCAAGAGGTTGGCGTGGATCTTATCAGCACCATCCAACCGGGCGCAAATGCAAACGGCATCAGACCACTGGTGGATCGGGGGGTAAAGCTTATGCCAAAAGGCAGTGGGGTGACGGAGAAGTTCGAGAAAGTGCATAAGGAGGAATTCTCGAAGATGGAAGGGATTGATGGGTTTTCGAAGCGAAGGGGGAGGAGTGCCGACGAAAGAGCAGTCATTGCAAACAAGAGAAGGTTGAGTATGGTTGGGAATGGGGCTGGACGGGATAGATTCGGGAGGAGGGTTGGCGGCGAGACTCCCGGCAGGCTTAGCGGAAAGGTTCTTGCCACAGGAAGAAAGTCGAGAGCTCTCCCAGGGTCGTTCGATGAAGAAGATGACGAAGAAGAAGCCCCGGAAGAGAAGGGACTCTCCATCGATCCTTTTGTGGACGGTGAGGCCGAAAAGGAGGACGAAGCTGAAGCTGAGAAGGAAAAGGATGAAGAAAGGAAAAAGAAGGAAAAAGTGGCGATTAAGAGGAAGCTGGAGTTGAACAAAGCCAGGAGAAGGAGTAGCGTGGGTGTTGCTGGCGCTAGAGGACGCATGAGTGTCGGCAGAGGAGGCGTTTTGCGTGAGTATGATCCTTCCTCGCTTCATTCGTCTGGCTAATCATCTGGTTGTAGTAAAACCACAACCACAACCCAAACCCTCGAGATTCGCGTTTCTTTCCTCTGCGAAGTCCCTTATGCGAAATGTTTTCGGTCGGGGACAGACTCCAGCTCCTGCTTCTTCGAACAAAACAAAAGCTGCTCCTAAGATCAAAAAGAGTGCAACACCATCACTGGTACCTTCAACGGTTACCTCACAGCCTTCAACTGTTGTGAATTCATCAAGCGGGGGCAAAGTCCGGGTTGCCTCGTCATCTCGTAGATCCCCCATGCCTTCCTTTGGTCCCTCGCCCTCGACATCGACCAAGGGTAGCCTGACGAGCGCGGCCAGCACCAGGACGAGCCGGAATGGTTCAAATTTCAATACTGGGACTGGTGGATCTAATGGCCGCACCACGGGCGGCGTATCGTCAATCGGCACGCGGTCTTCGTTTACACCGTCAAAGAAGCTGTCGGGTACCTCCATGGGTATTGGCGTCAGTAGCCTGGGGTCCAAGAAAGTGCTGAGTGCTGCGACTGGGTCAGCAGCATCCTCGACGAAGCTCCCGCTGAGGGTTTCGTCTTCGAGACTTTTGGCGCCGACGGCTAGTTCGTTGGCGAAGGCCACAAAATCGTCAACGTCAGAATTAAAGACTGCTTCCACCATCAATAGGGCTAAGGCAGGGACAGATTCGGGGGCGTTGGCCATGATTACGAATAGCCCTGGGGTAGGAAAGGGCCCGTGGTCACCACGACCTGGAAGGATATTCAGCAAACCGTTGGAATTGCCTTCTCGAATCCCTACACCTGTGAACAAGAGAAACGTTGGGTCTTCGATCAACGACTCGGGACTAATTGGGTCTGATATCGGGGAAGTTAAGGCTACAGATGGTTCGGGTTCGATTAACACGGGTTCCACGAAGCAAAGATCGCTCACAGGGAGGAAACCTCGTATCTCACGATCGAAAGTTATTGCGAAACTGGCATCGCAGCGGGCGGTTTCTACTAGTGGTAGCAGCGGTGGGAGGGGGGGTGGGACGCCGTCCCAAGCGGGGAGGGTTAGATCGAGTTTGGGTTCGCAGGTGCAGAGGACAAGTTATGGTACGAAAAGTGCTGGTGGCGGGCGTGTGAGGGGAGGCGGTGGTGGAGATGTATTGATGAGTGCGAAGAAGAGGGTGAGGCAGAGCGAGTATGCAAGAAGGAGGAGTCGGGTTGAGCTGATTAATTTGGGGGCAAGCGCTGAACAGGGGGCCGGGGGTGGTATGGATGTGGATCCTAAGTGAGTGGTTCCAGATACTGCGCGGGTATTTTACCCTCTGGTTTCTTCATGATGCGGTTTTTTATTATTCCTCTCGAAAATACTGTACAGGTCAAAGGCTGCATGTATAAACTCTTTTCTACCTTACTGTGAATGTTGAGCATTAAATCTCGTGAACCACCTAGTGATCATTGTTTATCGATATCAACCACTTGGCGACTAGGTTGACCCAAATTCTGTCATATTCTCTCCCATCGAATTCAAAAGGTATAACGACCACAGTGATCACAAGCGGGTCTTGCGCATCATTCGATGGACATGCCAAGGCTTGAAGAATGTGTGATTATTGCCCCGGGCCGTGCGTCATAGTATCCTACAATTTCATTTTCTCGACACACAAATATCGAGCTGCATGGTAAGACCCTGCCTAGTTTCTTCCAAGTTTCTTGGTCAACGTTTATGATAGTAATCACCGCGTGCTTCATGGTTCAAGTTAATTCTCGGCACATGCCACATGATGGAGTGATCAGTGTTGATCAATTTACCATATGTCCTTATGTACAGACTCAGTCAGTGTACATAAACAACTTAAACAAGTTAAGTACTTCGTACCACACTGACATTCAAGTTGTCATGTCTTTTCCGAGTCCACCTTTACGGTAATTTCGTTCAGTCACCGAACAACGAGATGAGCGCTCAGCAAACGCCCGCGCTTGATGATTCGGTGAGTGAACTTTCGCCTCAGCCCCGCGCACGCTGATTGCGCATCAGATGGGGGCTCTGTTGCTCACTGTAGTGTGGGTCTCTCTGTATTGAAACCTACGCTTCAACCCGGTGTGTACTAACGTTCTTCTACTCGCCGGTTAGAGTGGGGGCATTGTGAGTTCGCTGCACTATGGTTTACTGGAGTGCACGCTGACTACTAGTATATAGGCTCGTCGGAATTTGCTGGATGCAAACATATGAGTATCTCACGGTAGGCATACAGATTCCATCCTCCGAATATTATTATCTAATCACTAGTATCCAAACAAGACATACACCGATGATCAGCTGTGGTTGAAGGTGCTGGTATGCCCAATTTATTCCCTTGTACGACCTTGTTCAACTTATCACGGATTCTCAGGTGCTCTCTGCTGTGTTCGTCCTCACCGGCTTCACAAATGTATCCCTAACGATGATATTATCTTGTTTCTGTGTATCTTATAGACTCTTGGATACATTCCATCAAGGGTTAATGACGCATCTGATCTATACGCATTTGATCAAATGGCGTGCAAAACCACAGACTCTATCCACTCCCGTCAGGTGGGGTGTCCTTATTGTCTAGCTCTCGTCCAGCTCTTCTAAAAACGAGGGTTTGGCAGGTCCCTTTTGGTAAAGTTCCTCGGCATGCACGTTTACCAAGAGATGATCTCACGTAGAATCTGTTAATTGCTAGGCGAGTGTGTTTGTTACGGTTAGCTAGCATTGCTGTTGCAAGGACAGACCATTGATTTGTTTAAAGGGTGTTGTCGGTCTGGTCGTTCGAGGGTTCGTTACACATCATCATCCCTCTGTCCATTTCCTTGCTAACAGCTTATACTCTATGTAGGTTCTTTATCAGAAGGATATGGAAGCGTGAGTGATAGTCGAATTCATTCCAACCGAGAATGTTACAGCTTGTCATTGTCAGTCAGTTTCAAGAATTTGTTCATCGCTACACCAATAGTACGCCAATTATGTTTATAACCAGACGACGCCCTATAACAAGGCCGAATTCTAGGTATTAGTGGCCATAGGTGAATTCGGCCTCAGTGTGGGTGCGTCGCAGCCGTAGTTTGCAGGCTCATTTTTCACAAACAAGAATATAGCCCATTTTGCTCAAGCGTATGAGTAATAGATACAATTATCAACTCAGCCAACTGAAACTTGTTTAGTGCGCAGCTTACTTCGTACACATACTTCAGTAAAATCCGAGTAAGTCAACAACAACAGCATGGAACCAGAGACACCGAAATTTAGCGTGAATCCTTAGGGAACCGCGATTTCGCTTAATGCCACTGGAGTCGTTGCTGATGTGATGATCACCTTGTCTCTCATTTACCTCCTCCAGCAAGTAAAGATGGGTTCCAAAAGGTGATTTGTATTGTATCACTCTCCCTCTGGTCAAAACTTATTTGACGGGCAATTTTTAACAGGACGCATCGCGTTGTGAACAGCTTGATTATCTATCCTTTGACCACGGGGATCTTTACGGGTGTCTGTGCCTTCCTTGCTGTCGTTTTCGTAAGTTTGTGATTCCCAAGTACGTACTGTGATGGACTTTGTAACACCTCCAAAATTAGTCCATCGTCTCTCCCTCCACATTTATCCCCAGTGCCTTCTATGCTCTTCTTAGTCGGAGTAAGCATCACCTTGATCCCTATCGCTGCTGTCCACGGTCTGATATCGGTTACATTTCCGCAGTTTACGTGAACTCCCTGCTCGCTACGCTGAATGCAAGGAAGAAAATCCATCAGCAGGCCTCACCTTCGGAACCGCGTTTCACTTCAGCGATTGAAACAGATGGACATGAAATTATTGATGCGAGGACGAGTATAGTACTCAGGAATAGTGTGGTGTGTCAAGTTTCAAGCTGAAGCTGTTCGCTCCCGCTGATCCTGATACAAAATCAAAGGGCATCACCGACAACGAGAAGAGTGTTATAAAACTGCAGAAGGTTTTTGTGGATTCGATCTTGTAACGGAGTTAACATGGGATAACTTGATATGTTGTAGACCGAACCATCATATCATGGCAGATTGGACGCAACTCAGGCTAGCTTTCAGTCTCAATCAAATGACCCAAATACAGCAGCGGAGAAGAAACTGTGTTCCAGTTGAGGCTGGGTCCTATGGCCACTGCCGCAGTGCTTGCCGAGCATCATTTAGTATTGTTCGTGCCAAATCATACTGTCGTTCCCCCATATTAATTCACAAGTTTACCGCGGAAGATTATTTCCATGTGTGTCGTGGGGCTCCTCCGAGCCCTACCACCTAAAACATTTACAAGTCTGACACGGGAGACTTCTTTTTTGTGCTTGACGCGGATCCGGTTCAGCAATGACCAGTGGGCTGTACGTGGCAATGAATCACGAATGGTGAGAACAGACTACATAAGTATGATGCCCTTACACAATGGCACGGACCAACCGAGTCCTCGACTGGAAATACAGAGATCTTCTGATTGTTCATATATGAACGCACATACTAAATGTTCTCTTTTTGGTAGTATGGTCCCTGAGGACCCCCAGTCCCTCCAGTTATATACTGTAACAACGAAGTCCGTCTTAATAATTACTCCCAAGCTCTATGTCGACAGACCAACTACGGCTCTATGTATGTTTTGATCATATAAGCCGTATTCTGCTGATCTATAAAATAAAAATAGACAGTCCGATTGCCTGATAAACAGATTGCTAGTCCATAAGATACTATATGAAAGGAGAAAAGAGTTCGTCAGATGCAACAAGTCGCCTGTGCAAATATTTTCTTGAGAGGTCGTCACAAGGTGGCATTATAGATGGGGCAAAGGTCATCCCAAGCGGCTAACTTGTAGTTGAAAACACGATGACAATAACAACGCAATGGATGCTCACGGGGGTGGGTTTGTGTGGCGATGGTGGCAGGATCTTCTGCAAAGACGATTGCAAGGCCGCTGAAGGAGAAGGTCTTTAGCACGAGGTCCGACATCTGCAGTATTGCTAGGTATCTACTCACATTTCCAGATGCCAATCGATGTGGCTAAAGTAGGTCGGAAAGAATCAGAGAACGCTTTCCGAATGTATTTCGGAGAAGCTTACCAGTGCAAGAACCAGGGGCCAGCATTATCCGTGGTGAAGCGGATAGTCACGTTGTCGCCGGTGTCGCCGGTGGAAACAACGTCGCGACGAACCTTTGGGGATAAGCGGGTTAGGCAAGGCGTGAATATTCGATTGTGCAGTGACCTACTGGGTTATCATAATTATAGACGGTGCTTCCGGCACTTCTAACAACATAAAAGTCATGCTATAGATAAACAGATTAATTTGACCAGGTACAGAGTTAGGAAGCAGAATTTACCCCATGCAAGTGGAACGGATGCTGCATATCAAAAGAAATTCATCAATAAATAACTTGCTTAAATGACAAAATGGTTACGAACCGGAGAACCACCAGAACCTCCAGGGATTGAGATCTCAACTACTTTATTGGCGGGTAGGGTGTACACGCTTCCGGCAGGCAGTAAATCCTGCGCTGTACGAGCACCGCTGAGGATTTGAAGAAGAACAGGAACGGTCGGAGGAGTAAATTCCGCGCCATTCATGGTAAACGTTAGGTTTGTAGCATTGAAGACGATATTCAGGTTAAGTGCGACATCAACACCGCCTACTTTGGAAACTCCAGGTGCAGCTGGTTTCTCAAGTGGGTGCAAGTCCGTTTCGAGCATCAGATTGGTGAGATTGGACGTGGTAGTGGGATCCGTAACGCTGGCACCGGCATAGCGCAAAATAGCTGAGTTTAACCCACCGTCGAAAGTTGTGGTTCCAATATTGGGCTGCGCACGAATCCAGTAGTTACCGACAGTCTGGTTTGCTTCGAGGACGAATGAGTAGCGTTGCCCAGCAAAGATTTGGATCGAATCGACAGCCAGCGGATTGACGTTAACCCCATCAACTTCGATAACCGTCTACAATGTAGAAATGATGAGAAGGCAAGACCGACCGCAGGTTAAAATGTACCATTGTATGACCATCAATGGAAAAAATGAAATTCGGATCACAAGATATGGAAACCAACCGGAAGCGATATCGCTTGCCTGCAGTGACATTGATAATGGCCAGGGTAGAGGTCGTGCCAGAGGCATATCGACCTAAACCATTGATGAGGGTAGAATCGGCCGTTGGTATAGCTGCTTCTGAAGGCGCCGGAGTGTGGTACCTAGATATATAATTGTCAGAGGGATTATCTTCGGCGGCGAGATGAAGGACTGACCAATCTGCAAGTGTGATAACGGTCGACTCTGAGGGCGGAAGTTTTACTGAGTATTGAATCACCAGAAAGAGATGTACTAACCGTCATCAACATCGTATCTAAAGTAATCCGGTGAGATTTTATACTGGACAAAAGAGAGAGAAAAAGCTTTACAGAGAGAGATGTGGGTCCGATGGATCGTAAATCACGAAAGCACCCCTAAGACCGTCACAATATTGTGTGGCTACAGAAATATTGATGAATATGAAGAAAGCGGAAGAAAAAATAATATACATAGGTGAGAATGATACCAAAAGGTCCCTGCTTGGTCGGCCGGGGAGAATTGATAGAGAAATGAATGTTGTGGCGAAATGGGGCATTGCGTTACAAAGGCAGCTCCGTCGGCCCAATTAGACCCGCGTTGGGAGATCCCGTGCCAATGCTGAAGATGTGAATGTCAGGCACATCAGACGAGCCCGCTCACGTTACAATACATACGATACTGGTACTCCGCAACATGGTGGTATCGGTTAAAGAATTGACGACGTTGAGATGGAAGTTGGACCCCTTACGCAGGAAATCAGATTTGCGACCTGTTCACTAGGAAATGAACATACCTTGACACCTGTAATAAGTGGTCCAGGAAATGAACCGTTGACTGCTGTATTACCAGCCAAGACGGCTCTGGAGATGGTCGCGAGATCAGTGTGCGGCACCCTTAGAAGAGTGACTAGAGACGAACGAGCGGTTGAAGCCATCAGGCTGGATATAGTCATTGACGATGTAAATGTCAGCAGAGGGCCCAATGGCAGCATACGTGCCTGAAAAGAGAGTGAGTGCTGAAAAGACCGACAGTAGCATTGAGCCGACGTATGCCAGGGAATGAGTTAAATATTGGCAGTGAATAGATGGAGGATCTCACCCTAGTCTTTATACCGAGAAAACCCTGGCTTCAGCTTCTATTCCATAACAGCGGAGAAATATAGCTGTACGGTCCAAAAATTTCACGGGCACACCGGTCGATGGGAATTAGGTAGCTTTAGCAGAGCTATTGAGAAGAGAGTGAACACAGACGGCTGACATTTGCGTGGTGGTCGCCATGCGACATATCTTCGTGATGCGTACACTCGGCAGTCATTTAACCACAGGAATGTTGAATCATAACAAAATCAGGGGCAAATATGCTCTCATATGCTGCGCACTTTAAGCGTACAAGTATGATAAGAGGGGGACGTACTGGGTTCTCAACCATTCTCTCCCGCCATGATGTTAAAACTGCGTGTTATCCCCATCAGTCTTTTGTTTGCAACCCAAGCAGTACGTTGTGTTTGGTGCATATTACTGCATTCCGATTCACAAATCTTAGCTTGCAGATGAGACGCCTGGACCAGTCACCGCCGTGAGGGTGTACAATGCAATCATCCCAGAGCCCCCCTTCATAACGCAAAGAACTACTACCATGATATGGACGTAAGTGGTTTTTCCAGAACGATTGTCTGTCGCAATGTGACGGACAATTATCCAAGCCCTGGACCATCCGAAACACCAAGCGCTTGAAGAACAGAGTTCGTACGTTCGTCCGGGATGGTGACAATTCGAATTAGTAGATCACTGGCGGATCATATGTATATATATCTTGTATCAACATCAGTTGAATCGGGCGTAGTTGAGGAACTCATGCACACCAGCTGACTTGCTGGACTGTCCAGCTTTCTGGCGGTGAGAGTAAAGCGATCACGGTGCCGCCAGTTTCTTGGGTGGGAGACATTACCCCACCAGTTCAACTAGAATGAAGGTCCGTTCACATGACGAGGGTGAGTACTGCGCCATTCCGTGGATCGGATACCAGCAAGATGATGGGGCTTCGTTCGGGGCAATGCAATCATTGCGGTACGGAAACCTGGATATCTGTGTGTTCAATGACTGGAGCGGAACCAACGCCGAATAACTAATAATATAGCGAGTTTTTTCAAGTTCTAGAGGGCCCGAGGTCAAGTGTGATCCAATTCAAGTTCAACTCCCCAATTTGGCACTCTTACACTACCAAATATGTGCCATTTACATAAGTTTAATTGTGCGATAACAATCAAGGAACTCGGAGGCTGGACCTGTCCGAGTCGACCAACAAATCTTTACTCCTGAAGGCCTGAAGGTGAATGACCACCGGAAGTACGCATGTTACTCATCTGCTGCCAGACTCCAGTGCGTTGGCTTCCGCTTCATCGCTAGTTTTCAAAAGATTGTAATTACTGCACACTACTAGAGAGTCGGAAGCAATTTTCTCGACAATCAGCGTCCGAAGAACGCTCTCAACCGTGACGAGATATCGATGACAAGCGGCACCGAGCTTGTAAAACTGCGGATGGAAGGCATCAGCACATGGTATTGGACTCACAGAGCATGCGTAGTGCTACATAAATGTAACGTTCTTTTTTTTCTTTTTTTCTTTTCTTTTTTTGGTAGGAAACCCATAGGAGGATTTTCTGCTCGGTTTTTTGAGTATATCCTGGGGCCTGCGCATCTGAAAAGCATCATGTGATTATCTACCAGGTCCAACCTCAGGTTGCCGCAGCAGCTTTGTAGAAAATATGAGGCATTAAAAAGTCCGGTGAAAAATCCGTCCGTCTGTCAACCACATCCGCAGCCACTGAGGCATTTGGCAATGCCCAACAACGACAAAGAACGAAAATGATGAACCCCGCTGAACTATGTATAAAGGACTCGGAACAGCTCACACTCACTTGGATTCTACATTGAGTGACCCCGAATACTATAGCACTTGTTCGGCGATCAGAACGCAATCCGTAGTATAACTCAGTATCATGATGGTTTTATGTTCACTGCTCTAAGTAAATGCAAATAGGAGCACAAAGTACACTGACATCCGAGTCATAATTAGGCTGTCAGTCACCTTCTGCCAAATTTCGGACGTCCTGTCGCTCCCCGTTACTTTTACCCTTGACTAACAGCAATTTCTGTGGTTTATTAGCTTTCTTCTGAGTTCACACTACAGTATAGCTACGTGTTGCAAACAGCCCTCCTGGCTGATTAGGCTTTCGAGTTCGGGGACATGGGAGAGACGATCTGGTTCAGCATGAGCCAGTATCCAGTGCATACTTATAGGTAATCCGAGGATGCTCATATAGTCCACAGTAACTCGCTATCAATTACAACGAAGTGAGTGAAAACGACAATTTCAGAATCAATCGCATAGAGCATACATAGACAGTTTTGTAAAACGCCTCAAGTTAGTCTTGCATAGATGACGTGATTCGAAGTCATCAAAGAGCAGCGTAAGCACTGGCTAACCTGGATGACGGTCCCTTCGACAGTAACTCCAAGTGCGAGTACTTGAAGCATCCTCGACTGCTCAACCCCAGTCAACGCAATAGGGTGTGCCTCGGGTATTTCCTGGAGGCTGTAGCATTCGTCAACGAAGGACCATGAAATGCGAGTGACTGTGGGTTCAGGAACGGGATCATGTTTGCAATGCTCCCACTCGAGCTTGGCTGTCATCAAACCCACCAACAAACGGGAGTAGGGAAGTGCTTTGATTTGCCGACGGGGGTGACGAAAGAGCAGGACAGTGTGTTTTCATCCGTTGCGTCAGCGAAGATGGAAACGGAGACAGTGTTATTGGACAGGTTTACTCCAGGGGACTCGGCAGAAGCAAGGTCACCCTCGGCCCTGAAATAGACACCCTGGGCAAAGTATGCTGCCTCCGGGATTCCCATAAACTTGCCTTTGAGGCCAGCGATACGCGAGCTGCGAGTTGGGCTTCCAGACGCCAGATCCATCACCATCAAACAGGTCATGAACAAGGGTTCCTGCTGGCCCTTGAGCTGCGTAAATCATACATTCTGCAGTCTCTGATTCTGAGTCACCACCTGAGTTTGTCAGGAGGCTCAGAGCATAGAAGACATTGTTAGAGGTGATGTTAACCCCGCTACCCTGCTCCAGATGCATCATGGTCGAACCGATCAAGGCAAGGACATGAAAAAACGCTGTGGGAGACGGAACGTAGATCTTTTCAGGTAAGTCGCGGATCAGAGATTTTGCCCAGAGCGAGCCTTTGATGACCAGCAGAACTTGCTTGACCAAGTCCCCGTGGGCGTGGGAGGTGCTGAGGACATCTTGGAAGGTCAGAAAGTCCATATTCCTAATATTCCGGTCGTTGTTGATAAAGATCTCGAGATGACGGATATCAGTGGGGACCGGTAAATCGTCCTCGTCCATCCCATCACATTCGAATACTGCTGTCCCATCACCTGGGTTGAGATCTGCTATGCCAGACCTCAAGTCCACAGTCAAACCGATCCTGACGACCGAACGCTGCCGAAGGACTCCTAGCAGCGCGTCAAACTGTACAGCTGTAAATTTTGATTTCGCATAGTGCAGGATTCCCGAAATGAGGCGATCATGATTAACACGGCCAGTGGGGATGCTATTCACAACTTGGTACCGGATTGTGCCAGCCTTCGCCCGAAGTGAGTCAATACGCCTCTCCCGAAGTACCAAGTCAGTCGGGACCCGAGTTGCGGTCAACCACAACACGGGTCTTCTACCTGCCATTTGGCTGTCAGGGTTGACGCACAGCGGGGTCTCGTGGAATTGACATCCTAACCCTTCGGCAGACTTGACAATAGCGAAGATGCTTTCGTAGGGTGTGACATAATGTTCGAAGTCAAGGAAAGTTGGCAAATCCCCTTCTAACGACAGTTGCCCACCAAGTTCCCCCAAGTCCAGACTTTCTAGTGAACCGACAACGTTGACAATCAGTCTCCGTAAGTTGGCAGAGTATGCCATCAGAGCCTGGATGCTGCTTATGGATCCATCTGGCAGGTCCTGCTGCATACGAGAAAGGAAATTATCTCTCCGCCGAAGAAGCATCTCAATGACCGGTTTCCTCAAGCCTCGCTGGACCATGATGGCAATCATGTACAGCCACTCGATGGCTCGCGGATTGCTGGCACCTATGAGCAACAGCTTGCCGGTGTGGTAGGTGGCGTCGACATGATAGTGCCCAACATTTGCATCACTTGTGGGCTGCAACTTGGAAAACTGGACCAGATTCTCAATATCCTTTGCGTCGACCTGGTTGTTGTCTAATTCGCTGAAGACAGGCAGGCCATATGCAAAATAAGTGAGATCTTGCGCAGTTATTCCCTCCGCCACGGTGGTTGTGGAATTAATAATTGCGGTGGCGTACTCAACGAAGTCGGCAACTCGCTGATGAGCTACAGGCGCGCCAGGGAGTCGGCCTGTGACAACAAGGTGATCAAGGCCGTTTCGAATAGGATCTTTCTTAAAGCGAAAGGAGCGAAGATACTCAGCAACGGAAGTGGTCTTCTCTGCCATCTCTTTGCCAGACTCGGAAAACCTAATGTGGAAGTCAATCTGGTTTTGGTGGGTTTCTCGAGAGAACGGGGCTGAGATGTCAGCCAAGAGAAGCACCGAACTTAATGGCCTTGTACAAGCTCACGTCAGGGCTGGAGTAAGAATACTGAAATTAATGGAGGCCAAGAGGGAACCCCCCAATACCACTGGATGCCAGAGCGACAAGGGACTGGAGGACGGTAAGGTGGGAAGGAAAGAATTACCATCGAGGGGAACGATAGATTTTCCGTTGGTACCTTGTGAATCGGACTGATCCGAGGTGACATTGGGGTGATGGTTAGTAAGCTTAATCTCAGTCTTCACTGGTCCGAGTCCCAAATTCGTCGTGTCAGTCTATGCATACACAACTCACTGATTATCTTTTTTGCCCTTTCTCCATTCGCGGTACCGATACTCAACACCATTACGCCCCACCACTGATTCAATGCACCATATGAAGCGCGTCACCGCGGCCTTCTCTTGCGAGAATATGCAGGATACCACTGACCCTTTCCGACACGAATGTGGTGTGATTTCATAGGCCTGCTGACGAAGGCAAGGATAAAGATGAGGGAGTGTATCCCATGAATGGTCCAATCATGGATCGGGCGGTAAGTTGTCCTACCAAACCGTTGGCGAGATGACGGCGACTGGATACGTTACCCTACTTTTCATTCCATTTATTCAACACGGTGGCGCACAGACACTATGACTGCACGACAAACGAACTTTACTCGCGGGAATCTACTTCCGGATTATCCTAGCAAGGATCTTCCATGGCTTTGTTCGTGGACCATAACAATCGGATAGGATGCGTATGTCCCCCCTCTTCTCACAGCTCGAACTACTGAGAACATTAAAACCTCATGTGCTCGCCCACCCCCGTTGCTCATGCTATCGTCTCCTTACCTACCCCAAATGGTCGAACTGTCTTGTATGGCTGCCTTGGGCGCACAGTCACATCCTCAATCTTTTACATTCGTACTGCATGGGTAAATCACTACATCGATTACTGGTAGTAAGTCCACTCCTTTGTGTGGCGCCATGGCCACTGTACATGTTGCACCTACATAGAGTGCGAGTTGTAGTGGGGCGACCAAACAAAACGATAACAATTCACTCACTACATCTCAGTATGACAAGTGCCTTGCAAGGTACGGTTCAAGCCCAGAATCAGCGAGAAAATGTCTGGCATTGGAATCAGGACTCGTGAAATCCAATTAGTCCGTCGTCAATCGCCTCCGTCTGAGCATCCGACTTTTAATGGAGGGTTGTAGTGTACTGGACACGGGTTGTTGTGCATTGGAGGGTGAGGACGCTTTTCCATTCCCATCTTTGTGTTTTGTTTTTTGTTTTTTGCTCCCGGACTCTGGTTCATGGGAGGGGGATTTCCTTTTTTTCCCTTTACCTGATTTTCCAGTACCTTGCCCCATCTCGTCATCAAATGCCCAGGTTAATTGGAGGACCCCTTTAGCCTTATCTCCAAGTTTGTCGAAAACAGCTGGTGAGAGGTCGAGGTCAAATTCTCCATTACAGCCGGGACATTTATCTGCTACTGTGGCGGTAGTAGATTTGCCATCGTCTGTATTCCAGAGAGTACAATTAGAATTCATTGAGAGGAAGAATAGATAGTTACTGACACTGAATGGTGAGCTTCTTGCCACAGAGAGTGTTACTGAGTCGGGGTTTAATCGCGGGGTCGGACTGAGCTATATAAACTTACTGGTTAGGGTTGGCATCGGGACTTGCAGCACAAGAGTGAGGACGTTGCTGTTGCTGTTCTGGACAGGATAAGACGTACGTGTACTTATCGAAGAGTTTATATGAAACTGCTACGATTGTGCTCTTTTCGGTGCTATTCTCCCCACACGCTCCTTGTCCTAAAGAAGATCATCATTATTGAAACAATCTATCAGTGAGCAAATTTAAGGTATATTGGCCTGGTTGGAAAAATGTCCCTGTACGAAGAGAATCAGCTAATGGACGTTCCGAGTCCTTACATGCCAACACATGTGACTTACCTCTACCCTTATTTGTTGCATTCACGGAACGGAGGAAAAGTGACAAGAACAGGAGTTGAACGAATAAGGAGGACATGATAAAAAACTGTCAACTGTCAACAGTTGAGGGGTGGACCAGCCGTGTGGTGTAGGTGTAACACTCCAGGTGTCGTGAGACTAGCTGAGTTTTTCTCGTAAGTCAAGGACGCCTTTTATGCTTCCCCATGCGCAGCTCGGGGTTAAACCGTCAGGGTCCGGGGAAGGTCACATCTCGCTGGGGTGCGCGGCAGACTCTAGGAACGGAGCAGCGAGAACTTGAATCATGATTATGTTTCGCCGCATTGGGCCCAGCTGCGCAGTCGGTCTGTGTGGCGTTCAACAAGTTAGTGACTGATCAGTAACTGAATGAGAATGGGGAACGTTTCCCGTCTGAACGTTTGTTGAACCTGGTACGATCGCGACGAACGACTTGCCGCGTGTGGATGGAGCAATCTGAGAGTCATGCCACCCATACCACCATCAGAGTGTGATTTGAAAATTATGATGGTTTGAAGCTATTGAAACGATAATCTGGGGATAAGTCGGTGTGGCCCTCCACCATGCCGACCTCGCGCCCAACCTTGTTGACAGAGAGCAAGTTAGTCGATCATGTCGTTAATGTGTGTTGACCAAGCTCAGCATCTCTTCCGAGACGGAGACACCGCTGATCATGATCGTTGTTGGTGACTCAACGGTACGACCTGCGAGCTTGCGAGCTGGTCCGAAAACGTTGTGTCCGGGCTTTGTATGCACGACATGGTTTTGACGTCTTTTCAACGTGTTTCGGCGTCAAATTCCCAGTGGTCCGTGCACGGTGGGAGTCAAGAAGCACAAGAACGCGGAACACGTCCTTCACTTCTTTTATCTCCCACCTTCACGCTGGCAGACAGCATCTGCTCGATTTTTTCACCCGCCCTCCTCCCATTCTCTCTTAGCGTGCCTTGGTGTAGTCTCGTTTTTTCCCTTCAGACTTCTTGTCCGTTTCTGGGACTAACAGGGCACACTCTGAAGATTCTGACTGCAATTTTCTCTTTGCTCTTTTGAAAGATTTGCATTTGCTGCGTCTAAAGATGCGTCCTGTCACGAGATTGCCATGTTGACAGGATTATCAGAATCTTCCCAAACCTTGGAAAATCTTATTTGCAATGTGTTAGCAAACAATATTTTACATTGAACTCTTGTCACATATAATGAGTGCATTCATACAAAGTGTACATCATCTGTACGAGGTATGGTTTTTTCTGAACATCAAAGAATTCAAAATTGTCAACGAGTTTTGTTGGGAATGGAGTGGTGAACAGTGACAGGAGGAGTTAAGGACAAGGTTAGAAGATGAAGTTAATCTCAAAGGCTAGTGAGTGAGGAGGGAGTCTGCAACAGGGAGGAATGTTATTATCATCTCCTACAAGATGTGCAATATTTATACTACACAGTTAGGAGGTATAGTGTAATGCACTCCTATAATATATAAAGGAGGTATTCTGTAATAGACCCCTGTACCAGTTAATAGTGGAGTAACTTTGTCATATCCCCTATAACAGTGTCAATAATAGTGACATATGATATCATGGCTTGGTAAGTCCTAGACTTCCTGCAGGGTGTGTCATAGACACTCTATCCATAGCTTTGTCTTGGATAGGCTATCATAGACATGCTGCAGTATGAGTAATCCTGTAGCATGTGTTAACTGTGGGTTCCCCTATATGTCTCTGCATGTGTTAACTGTCCATTCCCTAGGGTTATGGTTAATGCGCATTAGCCCTAACCCTAGTGTTGACTTAGCATATTCTGGCAATATTCCCTAGGCATGTTAACTGCCTTGACTTGCCTGTATACTCTTGTATACATAATCCCAACAAGTTTCAAAATGTTTTGTAAATCATTAAATATCTTTACATCGGCTTCACATTACACAGATTGGGCTGGGATCCATATGGGACAACATACAAATTACATAGCTGTCATGTCAATTTGAAGATTTTCAAGTGCTGTCAGAACCATGCCAAGCTCAATAAATTACACTACTGTGACCAGTCACCTACCAGTGGAGTGGCCCTAGCTGACACCCAAGGCCTGGGGATGGGAACTCGCTCTGATGCTACACAAGCTACATGCTGACTAAGCTCTAAAGCTACTGCAAAACACAGCCAAACAGGCTCTACAGGCATGCTCAGGAGTCCTGGAGGGTTGCTCCACAACACTCCACTGGGTCACACATAGTACCAGGTCAAACATGTTTTTCTCCACAACCGTGATATCTACTGGATTGATTCTTTCTATGTTTTCAAGCTCACCATCTAAGCTACCATTTGACACTCTCCCATGAGCCTCAACTGCTCATACATTTTTCTGGCAATATGATCTTTGGTGTTTAGTCAACATTTTGTGGCTTGCAAACTGTCATTTTTCATGTGGTGCTGGGCAAGGAGTCAATGTGAGGATAGAAATGTGATTCCCAATCACTCTCCTAAGGTGTGCCCTGTGTTTAAACTCCTAATGGATGGGATTACTATGACCTCCTGCTGTACAGACTCTGTTAGTTATGCTCAACCTAGTCAGAATCCACCTTAACCTCATCACAATACGATGCCGTTCCATCAGTAGTATAGGACTACCCTCAGCTATCTTCACCATGATTCTACCCATGATATGTAGCTTCTATATCCCAGAACCCCCAGCCAAAGCATGCTCTTCTTAAACCACTGCCACCTGTCACCCTCCGCCCAGCCAGATCCACCTTCTACTCTCATTACAACATAATGCTGTTCCACCTGTAGGATAACCTTTCCTTCAGCTTCTTCACCCAAATGCTACCCATGATACATGGTTTTCATGTCATAGAATGCCAAGCCAGATCATGGCTTTCTCATCGAGTAAAACACTGTTGTCCTGCTACTATGGTTTGGTCAAATTTGGAGTCTCCTTCCAAAAACAATTCTTCAAATTTTTCTACACAACTTCTGGCCTTAGTTCTTATGTAGTTTCATAGTTAACATGTATGCACACCCTTGAGAAAAATTGCAGCTCTGTGCCTACTGATTTGCACTTGTGGGACAAGTTTTGGCTTAGAGTGGCCTGGTTCTAGGTGGGTCCCAGTAGTAGAGTTCACCTGGCCTTCCCACATTACAAGCCTAATAATAGTGAGTGATCTTGTGCCTGCCTCACTATTGTTAGGCTTGATCCAGTTTAAACTCAACACCAGCATTAATTCCCTCCCCAGGTCTGCACTAGACTTTTACAAACCAAGTCTCTATGACTTAGCCTGTGCCGCCTGTTGGTAACCACTATCAAGAGCAGGCCTAGTGCTCACCTTCCCACCCAAACAACACCCAACACGGTGCCACATCACCAACATGTGCTGTGCATTGCTGTCAACAACATCATTATTGTTGTCACCACTGTCCATTACCATACTGAGACCTCTTCCCTATTATCTGGTAAGTGCTAGCTATGTTATATGCCTAAATAACATCTAAACAATGCCTACTAGGCTGACACATCACTCCCCCTCTTCTCTCACACCTTGCCATCATCAAGCACGATGCCAGACACCCTTGCAGCTTTCTCACTTCTTTTTTTTTTTTTTTTTTTTTTTTTTTTGTTCAACAATATTTAACGTGGTGCACGAGCGCAGTCCACGGCTATCTACTACAAGCAGGCAGCGGGTATACGTCGTAAGTTGGAGGGGAAACTACAGCCCTGAGAGTGCGCATGAGCGCGGAAAGGCTAGGGTGGAAGGCCGCGGCCCCGACCCTGCAAGCCAAGCTACAGAACGAGGGCGCTCAGGCGCCTCCCCAAACCAGCACTGCCAGCGCCCCCCTCAGGCCCTACTAAGCCAGACCGCCCCCCAGTCCGCCACCCCTCAGCGGCCCCTATTACCTGTGCGCGCCCACCAGCGCGACGGTGCAGGAATGACGATTACAGGGCTCCCCGCGAGTCACCCAACCCACTAGCCATAAGGCCCAGTGGGGTCCGAGGTCCCCCGGTCGCCCAGGTACAACCCCACGCCGCTTAGCCCCCCCGCACGCGGGAGGGTACCCACCATACGGTGGGCCCCCTGACCTTGCCAGCGACAAACCTAGGGTTCGGCGTTACCAACCAAGAAGATGAACGGTCCGCAGGACAGAGCAACCGTTCAGCCCCGAAAGGGACTCCGACACACCAGACGGGGGTCATACGCCCTGCGCGTACTCCTCATCCTGGGTCCCACCCCTCAGGGGGGGCAAAGGCGAACGCCCTGGGGTTCGCCTCCAGTAATTCCACCAGATCCGCGATGAATCGCGGCGCCTGGCGGTGTTTCTTGCGCTTCACGTGCGGGCACACGCGGAGCAAATGATCCCGGTCCTGAAGGGGACGGGGGGGGCAGGGGCAGCGATCTTCCTTGCTGGGGTGGAAGCGCGCGCGGTAGCTCCCAATGGGGGCGTGCGCCGTGATGCACCGGCAAAGCCGGGCCGTCAAGCTGCAGTCGTATGCAGTCTCCTTGAGCCAAGGCCCCATACCGGAGGTAGTGGGCAGTGCTGGTCCCTTGCGCTGGGCCCTAAGGTCCAGGAAGTTCCGTCCGCGGTACTTGGGGTCCGCAAAGCGGGTCCTCCAGTCCGTCTCGGCTGTCTCGTTGAACGAGGCTACTAGCCAGTTGCGGGTGGTGCGGGGGGAAGCCCCCAGCGGAACCCTGAGCGATGCTGCCGCATCATGAGCAAGTTTGTGAACCGCCCACTCCGCTTTGGAGGGGACAAACCACAAGTGGATTGATCGATCCCGTACTCTGCCGAGCCAGGGATGCAAAAGTTTGCACGCTCGGATGGCATGCTGTTGTCCCCCCTTGGGGGAGCAGTCTGCCCACATCTCGAGGAGAGCGAGGGAGTCCGTGAAAATAACCATCTTGGTGCAGCCCACGGCCACCGCCGCGGCTACACCAATCTGGAGCGCCATGTGTTCGACGTCAGACGGAGCCGCCCATCCCGCCGCCGTGACAACGCGGCGTACCTCCTGGTTCCCTCTGAAAACCAGTGAGGCCGCCACAGCCTGGTGAGCTGTCCTGGGCACCGACCCGTCACAGCTCACTATGAGGGTAGACTGTTCGGCTCTGGCCTCAGCCAGTACCCGGTCCAGTCGCCCGATGTATTCTTTGTATTCGTCCGTCCCTTTGGGGGGCGGGCGGTGCAGGCTGATGCGATCTTTGAAGAGATCGACGAAACGAGCGCCAGGTTGACTTTCAGGGCCAAAGGCCTCAAAGGTCTCCGTGACGGGGGTGCAGACGGTAACTGCATCCGCCGCAGGGGACACAAGTTTACGTCTCATAACAGGTGGGAGATCCTGTAGGCACAACCTGTGCCGGGGGGCATCTCCCATCAGCGGCCCCTCCAGAATGGCTCTGAGGGGGTGCGTGCGCATCAAAGACGCCGTCCTGAGACAGCTCTTGTCAGCCAAACGTCGGAGGAGCTGTGGCATGGGCCACAGCGCCGCGAGAACTTCCATAGCCCCAGAGGGCGTGGTGCAGAAACAGCCAGTGATCCAGCGCGCAGCGGTGTGCTGCATCTGGGACAAGGCCTTGATGATTCCCTTGGTACGAGTACCGCGGCAGAACCACAGACGGAGGCCGTACGTCGCCACCGGGATGACGCACGATCTGTAGAGTAGGCGTTTGTTCGCCGGGGACAAGCCCCTAGTCGAATTGCCAAGCATTCTCATGGCGCTCACCGTTGTGAACGCCTTGGTAGTGTAGAAGCGGACGTGCTCCTTAAAGGAGAGCTTCCGATCAAAAAAGAATCCCAAGTAGCGCCATATGGGCTTGGGGCGCAGGGGGGTGGCTCCGGTAAAGGGGGCTACCCCCAGGTCGATGGGCGGGTTGGCCGCCGAGTGGGCTCGGGAAAAGTGGAAGACCTCCGATTTGGCGTGTTCCAACACCAGGCCGAGGGCCGTGAATAAGCGGAATACTTCGTTGTATGCCTCGACGAGCTTGGGGAGGTTATCCTCCAGGCGTTTAGACTGGGCCATGAGTGTGCCATCGTCCACGTATGAGATGAGGTCCATCGAGAGGCTGTGAAGGCTCTCGAAGAAAAGTTTCATCACTGGCGCCAGGTAGAGCGCCGAGCAAACGGGGGAAAGGGCGGACCCTTGTCCCACGCCGACGTCCGCTGAGAATTTCCCAGAGGAGTCAGAGTTCCACTTGTAGACCGTAAAACGGCCCACCAAATAAGAGCAGAAGAACTTAACCACACAAGGTGGAAATCCGGACCTCTCGATGATCGCCAGCAGAACCTCGTGGTTCAGTGATGGGAAGAATTGAGCGATGTCGAAAGCGACAACACTCGTTTGCAGGCCCTTCGCCCACCCCGCTCGCACGAGATGGGTGAGGTAGACTCCAGCGTCCTCAGTGGACCTCTGGGCGACGCCCCCAAACTGGTTGGGATGAAAGACGCCGTGAGCGACTCCGTCGAATTGGAGCCGTCGAGAAAGCATTTTCTCGACAAGTTTGCCCAGCGTGTTCAGTAGCACAATGGGCCTGAACGACTTGGGTGTAGAATAATTAGGTTTACCCGGCTTCGGTATGATGACCGAAGTGGATTCCTTAAAATGTGTAGGCCAGTGGCCTAGAGCGACGCACGCTTCCGCGATGCGTAAGAAGAGGTTGGCAACGTCAACGTTGCCGGCCCACCGTTTCAGGTACGACCATGTAACATGATCGGGACCTGGAGCAGAGTGTGAGGAGCACGCTTTGAGGGCCTCCTGGAGCTCCAGGAGGGAGAAAGGGATCCACCCCCGTTGGGGGAGGGCGTCGAATTCGTCCAGCACTGAAAGGTCTACCAATCGGTCGTTAGCCGCGTTGTAGGTACCATCCAGTGCGGTCCATAAGGACTCCAACGTGTTGCAAGACTCACCCCCATAGGAGATGGCCTCGTGCGACGGGAGGTTCCGTTGCTTGACCCAGGGCATTAAATCCCATGGGCGCTGATTAGTAACTGAGACTTCTCTGATGCGCTCATCAAAGAACTCCCACTTGGCGGTTTTAACCGCCTGTTTGAACATTCTCCAGTCCTCGGGGTCCCGGGATGACCGGTACTCGTCAAGGGCCGTATAGCACTCATCCGACCACCACTCTTTAGAGCGGCTACAGATGGTTTTGGATTTGGCGTGCGCGGCCCAAGCCGTCGCAAACGCGTCCGAGATGGCTTGCACCACCTCATCAACCGCCGCCGGGGTGCTCCCTTGCCAATTGGCCAGGGTAGATAGACGGTTGGAGACGTCCCCTAAATAGGCGGTCTCCTCCTCCGAGTCAGGTGCGATCCCTTTGGTGCTCAGAGGCACGTGCAATAGGGGGGTCCGGACGTTTACCAGCAGGGGCGCGTGATCCGAAGATCCGCGGTGCTCTGGGAAGATCGTGTGTTCGGTGACGAATTCGTCCGCCACCGGAACAAACAGGAGGTCGATGACCGTGGGTCTCAATTCCTCGTTATAGGGATAGTGAGTGGGGCGGGCCTCGTCGGGACGACAGAGGACCAGGCCCAATCGGGAGGTGGCCGCCAACAGGCGGTCCGCGTGGATATTGGCCGGGGGGCCCTCGGGGTCCCACCGGCGGTGTCTGCAGTTAAAGTCCCCTCCGATGAGGTAGAACCGGTGAGGCCAGGTTTCGGCTTTCTCCGAGAGAATGCCGATGCCTGTGTGATTGCGGTCAGAATAGACGTTCGCAAAGAACATGAGATTATCGCCTGCCCCGAGGGTGAAGACGATGATGTCACGGTGGTCGATCAGGTCCCGGCGGTAGCTGGGCCTGAGAGGCTGGAGCCGCTTGTCAAAATAGACAGCGACACGTGGGTACTCCCCCCAATCACTACATGGGAACGGGGCCGAGTCTGAAGGGGCAGGGGCTGTGTCCGACCCTGCTTGTCTCACGATGCATCCCCAGTTTGGGTGCATGGGGGCGCCAATCACCGCCTCGCCGGCCCTAGAGTGGGCCGATGGGGCGTTCCTTATTAAGTTCCAGGGCGGTTCTTGGATGAGTAAAATCTCAAAGTTACCACTCTGAGATTCCAGTAACGTGTCTAGTAGTCCGTAGTTACGGTTTACATTCTGACACATAATACGTAAATAAGAAAGGTCCATGTCCCTCATTTAGTTGCGCCCACCGCGTCCTGCGGGGAAGGGGTTAGATGAGAGGTATCGAGCACGATGCTCACGTACCTCGGCGTAGCGTCTCTTGATCCAGTCACCGTCAAAACGGTGCTTCCAAAAATTACAGCGGCGGTCGTCCGCTGAGTGCTCCTTCCTGCAGTTCGGGCAGCGAGGGGGATGAGGACACGGGACGCCTTCGGGCATCGGCGCGATGGGGGGCGTCGCTTTCGCGTTGCCCTTGCAACAGCCGGCCAAGGAGCGGTGGTGCTCTTTGTGGTGGGGGCCGCTGCAGATGGAGCAGCGGAGTTGTTGGGCGCGGCAAGCGTTGGTCGGATGACCCCACTTCCAGCACTGTTGGCACAAGGAGACGCCGGGGTTCGCCCGGGCCTCGCGGATAGGGCAGACGTATGATCCGATTTGGACCGCACGCCTGGAGAGGGACTTGGCCCGGGCCCCGCTGACGGAGTCCGAGACGTTGAGGTAGACGGTAGCAGTCCCGGACTGCTTCGAGTTACGGACGACCCGCAGGGGGGCGTTAAGGACGACCAAGTCTTTTAAGCCAGACTTGGCGATGAAGCCCAGAACCGACTCCGCCGTGATGGGGGCGTGGTTCTGGAAGTAGGGGACGTCGACTATTTTAAGGTACGACGTCGAGGAGGGGAGTTCCGCGGTGACGCGGAAGTCCTCAGCGAACGCGCCTGCGATCGCCTGCCGGATAATGCGGAGGTCCTCTGCCGAGGCCACAGCGTCAGTGGCGATGGAGTAGCCTCCATACGCCTGAGAAACGGATTGGGCCACCAGTCGAGACCGGTGGACCGAGAGAGCGAGGCGGACCCTTTCAAGGATCACGTTACCCCCCATTAAGACCATTTCTCACTTCTTTGCTGTCTGTTGTTACCACTCCTCCTTTGATCCCCACTGGTATGCTATGTTGCTCTTGTTGCATGCTGCCACCCACAACATCCTGATCACCACCATCCAGTGCCTGTATTTGGTGAGCATGCTGCTGCCATTCCCAGCTCTTCTATTGTCTGGTAAGCACCAAATATACTATATCTGGAAGACATCTAAATAACACCTTACCAGGCTGACACATTGCTCCCATGGTCTCTGATGCGACTGTTGCCATTGACGAGTGCAACATTGGACATCTTCACACCTGCGGTCCATCTCTCACTTAGCATTCTGACTCCCAACCTGCCTTCCATCCCAGCAAGTCCTATGTCACTTCTATTCAATACCCTCTGTTGCTGCCACACTGCTGCAACTTCTCTTTGACCACCCTGTTCATCATTGCACTTCAATTCTCACAATGTTAGCTTTTCACACTGTTAACTGTATTGCACCTTGTTCTACATGCCTCATTGCTCACTGCCACCCACAATGACCTCATCACTGCCATCCAGTACCTGTACATCACTCCCATGGTCTGTTATGCAGTTTGTTGCCTGTTATGCATACATCCTTGACCATATCATAGTTATTCTACCATACTCATAACATAGGCATATTGACTACATAGGCATCAGCATACTGGACCATAATTGATTATATAATTATCAGAAACTTTTTCATGAAAGGGGGGGAGTTGTGGCAAAGCTGGCCCCAGAGCTGGCAGTTAAGAAGTGGCTGGGGCTGCACATGCAGATGGTAAAGCAGCTGGTGCCACAGAAGATGATGAAGTGTCAGTTGTTGACACAAAAGCGACCCCAGGTAATCCACCCAGGCTAGAATCTGTGCATAACAATCCTGAAGCAGGAGAGACTGAGGGAGTAGGTGGTGCAGAAGATGGTGAAGCAGAAGGAACTGAGGGAGTGGGTGCTGCAGATGATAAAGCAAGAGGAACCAAGGGAGCAGATGACTGCATTTCTGCATTAGATACATTTTCGTTGTTCTTGGCACTGGCAGGCTCATCTGATTCACTGTCATCAGTGTCCAGAACCTCAGCTCTTGATTTCTTCTGCTTCTTCTTTTGGATATCACTTGTGTCCATCTCACTGGATTGTCTGGTTTGTGGACACTTTTTACCATAGTCAGAATGATGATGATGAGGTGCGTGCATCTATTTCTCCATTTGTGATCTGGGTGTTGTGCTCCAGATCCAAGGTCTGTAGCTCCCTTGCAGTCAACTTCTTCCAATATGTAGTGTCACAATGCCACATCCTAAGCAAATCTTCAAGGTCAGTAAGGGAATTTGAGATGTCACTAAGATTCTGAAATAGAAAATTATCAGGCCATCCCTCAATAATAACTTGGTACCTCTTCACAATGTTCTGCCAGTAATGTTTCCACTCCATGTGGGCTGACTTGTCACCTGTTACTGTTCCTAATAGAGGTATTGGTTGTGTTAAAAATCTCTGTGGTAACATACTCAGGTTCTCAATAATTATATTATGCACATCAGCATGCATGGCTGCAACCTGCTGTTGATGGTTTTTTGCAACACCTGATAATCAGTGGATTAGTTCATTGCACTGGTGTAAATACTGTTTGTTCAAACCTTGCACACCCAGAACCGCAAACCCTTCCATCTTTGCCAAAAGATCCTGTGTATCAATTTTTATAGTTCTCTCTAGGAGGGTTTCAACCCCAGCTGTTGCAAATGCAAAACCTCACATAGGCAAGTCAGTGGTTCCATATGAAACAAACAACATGCTCTCAACACCAGCATGTGTTTTGAGATTATTTAGCTGTTGATACAAGCAACATTAGCAACAGCCATGATATTAATACACTGAGCGAACTTCATTTTTGATTGCACCAAGGGTTTGCATTATGTCATTAATTCTTGATTTAGTAGACACACAGAAAGATATTGCTGTGGTTGCCTTCTGCTCTTCAAACTCACATATAAGTGCCTTACACTCCTTTACTGACATCTCAGAGTACTCACCCTGATGGTTCCAGATAAGTGCTCTCAGAACTTCTTTACCATGGGCTGAAGATACCTCAGAGTCTAAGGTATTGTCAGTTAACTGTCACTGCACAGGACATGACTTACTATTTTCTTTTTCTTGAGACTTTTTCCAGGTAAATGCATTCCAGGCACTTGTTTTTTTTCACTCAGTATGTGAATGTTGCAAGCCAGTATGAAGCTCCATCTGAACACAGCAGACACTTTTGTGGTGAGAGGAAGCAATGTCTTCAGTGATCTTGTCAATTGTATTCCATATTTTGCCCAGTGCATCCTTGTATTGCTTCGCAGTCAACTGTCAGTGGGCATTCAGTGTGGTGCAGGCCTCCTTGCTAAGCTTTGGATGCTGGATCTTCTTCTTGATGCCTTGTGTTGTCCCAGCATGTTTTCCTGAGACTTGGTAGAAGTGCATTCTCATATTTTTTAGGTGGCAAGTTGAGAGGATGGATTCAATTCAATAAAATTATGATAAAATGTACTATTAAATTATTTGCTGTCTGATCCCAAAATCACTACAAAAAATTCACTAATCAAGCAAGTCTGAGTGGCAAGGTAATTCCCTATGCATGGCAGTCAGTAGCAGCAAACTAATTTTATTGGCACCATAGGTCAGGAAATGGACAAGCCCATATGTTCATATTATTGGTGCCACAGGTCTGGAGATATTGTGAATGGACAAGCTTGTATGTTCACATCCTGATATCCCTGATGGTGAGAGCCAATCAAGTATTTACACTCCCCCCCCATTCCTTGTAGAATCCTGGTTCATTCCTGGTTCATTCCTGGTTCATTCCTCACATTCCTAGGAATCCTGGTCCATTCCTAGCCATTCCTAGACCATTCCTAGCCACTATTCCTGGAGGTACTAGGTCATTATTTTAAATAATAAATGCATTTATTACCATTATGGAAACATCAATACTAACAAAAATACTAACAAAAAGTGTAAAAACCCCCTAACTTGCTATGAGGCAAGGGGGAGATATTATTTATTAATATAATACATGACTAAATTAAACTAAATAAAATACCCCTGCGTCTCTCAGACAGTGGGGGCCTTAGCAATCGTGTCACATTGTGGTGACCTGCCCCTTGCATAGCACCCCGTTCCACCCCATGAGCAATGGCTCATGGTAGTGGTTGGGGATGCTGGCATGGGAGGCTGGGGCCTGCTTGGCATTGCTGTTGCCCCACCCACACTCCACCCCACGAGCAGTGGCTTGTGAGGCTGGGCCAGGTGTTGTTATTCGGGCTGCTGGGCCCTCCCGTTGTGTCCCCCTGGGCCATCGGGGCCTGCTGTCGTATCCTTCTGGGTCCTGGGCCCTTGCGTCGTGTCCCCCTTGCCTCCAGTCATGTCCTGTGGCCTCCAGTCACATCCCATGGCCTCCAGTTGTGTCCCGTGGCCTCCAGTTGTGTCCCTGGGCCCTCCTGTCATATCCCCCTTGGCCATCGGGGCCTGCCATCACATCCTGCTGGGTCCTGGGTCCTTGCGTTGCATCACCCTTGGCTCATCTGGATTAAGCCAATGGCTGGTTGTGCCCCTTGGGCTTCAGGCGCATCCCTGGGCGTCCCTGTTGTCTGGCATCCCTCCCATCATCTGGTGTCCCCCCCAGCCAACAGGCACATCCCCCCTTCTGGGTTGGTTGTGTCAGGGTGCCCCATTGCATTGAGACATGTTGTTAAGAACTGATCCTAAGGTGTGGGAAAACGGCAGAGTCTGGTGGAGTTCCAAGGTGCGATGAGGACTTGGCTTCAACCTCTAAGAGGTTGCGCCTTTCTCTACGCTTGGTGTCCAATTTGTAAGGAACTGATAAGGAATGGAGGTCCATGTGGAAGTCCAAGGTAAGGAAGAGGTGAAAAGCAGAGTCTGATTAGGAAGTCCAGAGTAAGGGTCAGGAACAAAGCAGAGGTCTGGAGTTGCAAAGGTTAAGACAAGTTTGAGGTCTTTGAGTTGACAAGTGAAAAATTGATAACAACTAATATTTGAACTGAGGAATACAAAGTGACTAAAGGGGTTTTATATTAAGGCTATTACTTGGTGTAACTGTGGCAGAGTTTTGTGGAGTTCTGCAGTATATAGTATGTGATCATATCTATGATGGAGAACAGACTTGAGTAAAAGATGTGATAAAGTAAAACAGGAGAAGTAATTTGAGATAAGGAATTTGAAATGCTCAGAGCTCTGTAGCAGAGGTCGGAGGGGTGCTTGAATGGGATATGACATGTGTCCCCTGGGTGCTGGGGGGCATCCTGTCCGGTGGTGACATGGTGGGTCGCAGGTGGCCTTCCTCAGCCAAAGATCAAGCCCCCTGCCCACCCTGCAAGCAGGAGCTTGCTGGGCTGTTTGGGGGGCCATTGGGGGGCTGTCAGAGGGAGGGGGGGCGGCTGTTAGTGACGTGGCAGCAGGGTGGGGTATATTCGGTGCATACCTCGTGGGTACCCTGCTCCACAGGCCTCCCAGCACCTCCCTCGGGCTGTCCTATCAGCCATCAAGCCCCTACCTCCCAGCTGAGTGGGGAGGAGGGGTGGTGCACAGCAGGGAGCTTATTGTTGATGTATAAATAGCAAAATCTGAATTAAAAAAAGTGATATTAGCTTTAAAAAAAAAGAATAAGAAAAAAAGATACTCCCTCACATCCCAGTTGAGTGGGGAGGAGGGGCAGTGCAAGGGGCACCCATTATTACAAGTAGAAAATAAATTTGTTAGCTTAAATGTTATTCAATGATTAAAAATACTTAACATGGGGGCCTGGGGCCCCCATGGATGGGCAGTGGAGGAGGAAGGGAGGGGAGGCAGACAGCAGGGGAGGCAGAGAGGGGGAGGCTGGGGGGAGGCAGTGTCAGTGACATGGCATGCAAGGTGGGGGGGGGCAAGTAGTGTTCAAAGGTCCAGTCCTATGAACTGAAAAAAAACTGGACTGAACTGGACCTAAACTGGAAAAGGTCAGACTTTCAGTTTCAGTTCGAGCTTCTCGTGATAACAAAACTGCACCAAACCGGACCGAACCAGACCGGTTTTAACTGGTTCAAACTGTCACAAGGTACACCCTATAAATGCGCATCTTTTGACTCAATTTTTAAGGCAAACAGTCCAGAACTGCATGTGCTATGGCCAAAATAATATCCTGCTGCCAAACTGAACTTATACAACATCTAATTGTTGTATTTTTTCATATGCAAAAATTTGTTATCACCATAAACACCTTGCAGGCACCTTATGTACACTGTATTACATAGTTTGCAACTGGTCTTAGTACCTAAACACTGCACAAAGACCAGTTTTCATCAGTTTGAACCAGTCTGAACTGGTTATGACTGGACTTCAGTTCAAACAAGTTTGAACTGTTTTGGACCGGTTTTTTGCTGCTCAGTCCAGTTTTCCATGGTCTTACCATAAGGGGCAACCGGTTTCAGTTCTGGTTTGTCCAAATTAGGCAAAAAAACCGGACTGGACTGGACCTTTAAACACTAGGGGCAAGGGGCTTACCAGGCAGTGGCAGGTGCTGGGGCCATCATTCCAGGTCACAGGGGCATTGCCTGGTGGATGGGGGGGGCTTACCAGTGTGTCGGGATTGTCATCACACATTGGTCATCTTGGGCAAGTGCAAGTGGGGGTGGCGGTTGTGGACAGAGGAGGTGGTGGTTGAGGTGTGAGGGAGGCAGAGGCGGCAGCGATGGTCAATGTTGGTGGTGGTGGCAGCATGTGTCACCAATAAACAAAACAGTCACACATGACCACATGTTTCCAACCAACATGTGACAATACATGTGCTGACATGGCTGTGAGGCTTGGGACATAACATATTTGCTTAGCTTACCTAACAAATATCAGCTGTTTAGTATAATGGTTATATCGCCACCCCCATGCTGAGTAATCATCTTCCAAAACCTGGGTTCAATCCTTGATGGTGCAATATAAATATTTAATATATTAATACTAACAGCCTGGAATGGACTGGGACCATTCCTAAGGAATATTCCTGGCATTCCTGGCAGGACTAGGAATGAACTAGGAATGGATTGGGAATGGACTAGGACTAATACAGGGAATTTCTATTCCATTTACACTATCTAGGATTCCTGGTTCATTTCTGGGATTCCTAGGAATCCTAGGAATGGACCAGGAAGCAAGGGGGGGAGAGTAAAGACCTCAAGCCAATCCAAGCACCAAACCAATTTTATTGACAGTGCAGGTGGCACAATAGTTTGATAACAAGGTTAACATAAACAATATTATAACTAGACACACACTAAGTTGGCACTAAGCCTGTGCATTAGCACCTGATGTCCCTAAGAGTAGAGCTGTTGATTTTCCATAAGCCACAAGCCAATCTCAGACATGCCAAAAAATTAGACACACAGGAGCTAAGCCAAGTTGAGCATCAATCTTCAGGGTTTTTTTGCCAGAGAATCCAAGCTTTAGGTTTTAGACCAATAAGGGCTAAAAGAAAATGGACGCAAGAAACAAATAATTATGTGAAAAGCATATCAATAAGCAATGCAAGAGAGCACTATACTCTTTTTGGAACGTACTAGGGTATTCAATGGAAATCGTCTAGTAAATGAAAACCAAGATTACTGCAATCAGAACAATAATCAAAGGAAGAAGAGCAAACTTAACTCCAAATAACATCTATGATGACACCTAGTCCATCAGAGTAAGTCATCATGAAGTGAAGCAAAACCTGTATAGCTTGACTCTGACATCCACAAATATCAGCCTGCATAGCCTTTGCCAAGTTTGCAGATTGTTCATAGCTCAATCCCCAGTCAGGTGTCCTAAGAACTGTCTCCTAGTGAGAACTGTGTATTTTATGTGTGAGAACCCATAAACGGGGAACCAGATTGTCATTCAACCCAAACCAGTTGATCACAGCATCAGTCTCCAGCCCAATACTGATGAGGGCACCCTGGAAGCCATCAGCTGAACTTTGGTGTGGTCCTGTTCCTTGGCTATTGTCAGTATACAATGAACACAGAATTGAGCCACTTACCCTGAGGCCAGATGGATCATCATATTTAGATGCAATGACAGTGGCATGTTCCCACCACTGTAAATTGGAATCATGATTATTGGGACTGCTAGCCTTGTCAGAGGGGACCAGAACAAGGGTGGGGATAGCAGTCAGGGAAGACGGGTGGTCCATCTGGTGGATCATAATGTCTTGTGCCAAGGTTCCAGTGGGATGGCATCATGCATGGATGTAGGGACCATCTTTCATAACCACATTTGAAAGATATGAATTGCCATCAACTTTGAGGGATTTCCCAGGTTCTATATGTGTCAGAATTTTTGAGGTGGTGGCAGTAAATTTGAGGCAACTTACTTGGAGGAGTGGGAGGTTCAATTTCCTCAATGAAGCAGTGCCTAGCAAAATGTCACAAGTGAGGGAGTGCAACTCAGTACCAAAAGTCTGAACCATCAAAGCAAGGTGTTTGTTTAGTTCTTTTCCCCCCTCCTTCAGTTCATGTGGGGAAATATACATGTTGACTGTGAGGTCCTTGACAATTAAATTTATAATGAGTGGTGGTGAAACAGAGCCTAATTGAATTGCATACTTACAATATCAAACAGGTCATGGAGTGTGTCCTTGAGTAAAGCATCAATTTCCTTTTTCTCCTCTCAAGAGGAGCCCTTAATACCATGAAGAGAGATATACATGGGATGCAGACTGCTGGTCATCCTCATCAATGAGTAATTCTTTGTGTGTTGATCATGGCATAGCATTACATGAGAACCTGCATGGTGCTTATCACAGGAGAATGTAAGACCATATGTTGAGATGAAGGCACTGGAAACACCAGTAGGATTGTAAAGCCACAAGTTCTTGGTTTGAGATGTGTTGACTGTGGCCATTGAGAAGGAAAGAGAGAAGGAATACGAACTTGCGAGTTCACTCAGTGATCATGATTGTCCATTTAATAATAACAGGTACAAATGGAGATCTCAATTACTAGTAGGGGCTTGTAGTATAGTAACTGGGGAACTTTTGATATGTTACCTGGTTAGATTTATTAGAGAATTTAGCAATGAAAGCTGAGATATATCATCACAAATATACAGGTGAAAATGCTGCTATTATTATATGCATGTGCAGTCACCTTGAAATTAACTTATGATTGACTCAGACTTGATTGATCATTGTCAAGCTGATAATTATAAGTTCATATCCATTGCTTCGCAATAGCTTGCACAGGACACTAATGGCTTATATAGCACCACTGTAAAGCTGGAATTGAACTTTTGAGTTCAAGTAATGATCAGTTCATTATATGCAAACATGAATTACATTTAGTACTAAGTTGTACTACTTTGAAGGCTTGCGATATCAATCATTCAAGTCAGTTAGTTCTGGCTGCCAGCCTGGGCAACAATAGTATTTGTATAATGCATACTAGTATGTCTGAGCTGTAGGCTGTACATACCCCAGTCCCTGGCAATACTTCAAGTTAGGCTTGCTGAGATTCCCCAAGCAAATTTATGCTAGGGCATTGTAAGACTTGCAACTAATCAATTTTTAAATTCAAATTCTTCCTGGAACTAGATTCATTGAGACTTGTCCAATATCTAATTCATTAATCAGAAATACAAAATTGGTCATCCTTTTGGATGCATGGAAATCATTGTTGAGGTTCTCATTTCCAAAACTTATGTCTTGTCTCACAGTCTGTTTGTCTACCACAATCTGCCAGTCCATCTAACTTGAATTCAAATTCTTGCTTGAACTAGATTCAATATGTAATTCAATCTGTAATCATTAATACAAAATCAGTTATCTTTTTGAGCACATGGTCACTATCTTCTAGGTCTTCCTGGCCAAAGGTCATATCTTGTCCTGCAATCTGCTCTTCACCTGTTCCTACCATCTTGCTATCAGGATCCTCCTCTCCCTCAAAACCTGATCTCACTAAAGCCACTGCAGGTGTGCCAATGCCTTGTGGCCCTGTGAAGGACACCAAATTCTCAACTACATTGAGATGTTGAATATGTAGTTGGTTTACCAAATTTTGTAGTTGCCACTGTTGGTGCAATTCTGTTGCTAACTGAGGATCTGACAAAGAAAGTTGAGAAATACCTTGCATCATATGAACAGTTTCATTGTGAATGAAAGTCTGAAGGTGTCAAATTTCAATGTTCAGCCATGTTACCTCCTCTTGTGCATGGCAGAGTTTGAAATACTTCACCATTGCTTCACAGCGAGTAACATGAACCCATGGTTCATTATGGATATCAGCTCTAGAATGTCATAGAAGATTGAACTTGCCCAGAAAGCTGTAATCAACAATCTCCTTCCAGGATAAGGTTGGACAAGGCAGTGTCAATCTTATGGCTTGAGTATTGTAATGGTTGGGCACATTCTTGATTGTCTCTGAACAACGCTGGAGAGCCTTTCCGATTTGATGACAGAGTGTGTACCCTGTTTTAAAGTTAGAGTAGATGAGGTCTTTACTGTCCCCCACCTAATCTGTGCAGACTCCACGCGGAATCCGAGCTGTCCACACGGAGTCCGAGTTGTCCACTCGGACTTTACTAGAAATTCTTTTGGCAGAAGGTCACTGCCAAATCTCCATTCCTAGTCCAAGTTTTGTCTGAGTCTTGTTCAAGTTTTGTCCGTGCGGGCTAACTCGGACTAGGAATTCCTAGCACAGATTCCACACAGACTGTCCTAGCAAGTCACCATTTAAAAGGTAATGTAATGGAAGGGTTTGAACCCAGGACCTTGTGGCCATGTGAGTGTGACAGGTAAGTAATATAACGACTGTGCTACCAGGCTGTATGAGCCTGGGCAACATATGCCCATTTACTGGGCACCGTCATCACAATGTCGGTATGTGTCACCCCGTGACTGCCAACTCACGCGTTGCCACCCACCATCACGACGACGGCCTCCCTCTCCTCTCCACCCCTCCCTCCGTCCCCCCTCCCTCCCTCTAGTGCAACATGGGGGCCTAAGGCCTCCATGTTAAGTATTTTAAAATCTATTTCATTCTTATTTAAAGCTAATAAAATGTTTTTTTCTCTTTCAGTTTTTCTTTCTGTATGCAACGATGCGCCGCCCCTCCTCCCCACTTAGCTGGGAGGTGGGGGGCTTCATAGAGACCTGCCACATCATGCCAGTGCTGCCTCCCTTCCGACCGAGCACCCACCGCTGCCACCATGTCACCGCCCACTGACCGAGCGCCCATCGCTGCCGCCACGTCATGCCCACCGTCCCAGCACCCGCTGCCACGTCACCGCCCACCGATCCACTGACCTCCCCCAGCCACAACCCAGCACCCGCCGTCGCCATGTAGTGTTGCTGCAACCAGCTTGAGCACATTTAGTATTTTGCCAATAACATGGCACCATGTGCTCTGATTGCTTAGTGCTGATAGATGACCCATCGACTTTTAGGGTCCTGGATCTATATAAATATTTCTAGCACTTTACATAATTTATTGGAATTGATATTGCCATTGACTCATTTTTTACAGGTCAGCCCTGTAAAAAATGAGTCAATGGCAATATCAATTCCAATAAATTATGTAAAGTGCTAGAAATATTTATATAGATCCAGGACCCTAAAAGTCGATGGGTCATCTATCAGCACTAAGCAATCAGAGCACATGGTGCCATGTTATTGGCAAAATACTAAATGTGCTCAAGCTGGTTGCAGCAACACTATCGCCATGTCACCACCACCCACCAATCCACCAACCACCACAGTGGCGCAGCCACGTCACCGCCCACCAACCCAGCACCCTCCCCCAGCCAGGGACAACCCCCACCGACACACGGGACGCGCCGGGGGAGAAGGGGACGCGCCAGAACCGCGGGGGATGCGCCAGGAGGGAGGGGGGACGCATGGGGGGGCGGGCGGACACCATAGGAGGGAGGGGATGCGCTGGGGGACAGGGGACGACACTCAGCGCGACTAGGAGGGGGGGACGCTCCAGGGGGTGGGGGGATGCACTACAAGGGAGGGGGACACGCCAGGACTGAGGGGGACACGCCAGGACTGAGGGGGACACGCCAGGACCAAGGGGGACGTGTGGGGGGACGGCCGGACGCCATAGGAGGGGGGACAGGGGGATGCCCTAGGAGGGAGAGGGGACGAGCTAGGAGGGTGGGACGCGCCAGGAGGATGGGGGGACGCGTGGGGGGACAGGGGGACACACCAGACATGACACCAAGCGCGACACCAAGCGCGACAGAGCACCCCCACCACCAGGCACGGGGAAGGGGGGACAGGGAATGGGGGCAACGACGGTGACGCGCTGCGCCCCCCTCCCCCCCCTCCCGTTAATTTATTTTGTATAAATATATATTATTTTTACTCTACTTTAATTAATATAGATACTACTCTGTCAGAGCGAGGGCACGGACGTGTGACCCCACGACACCCAGGACGACAGGGCACCCCCCACCACTGCTGCGAGCGACTGCTCACAGGGTGGAGGGGGTGCAATAGGCGAGGGTGACGGAAGGGCACGGGGGAGGGGAGGGAATGGGGGACAGGGGGGGGGGCAACGACGCCCTTTGAGTGCCGTTGCTCGATGTGAGCAATGGTAACTTTTTTTTTATTGCTAGCATGTATTTGGAATAGGTAATAAATAGTAGTAATAATATCAATATTGTGTGCCCATTTGGCACAGTGGTTAATTGTGCCCAGTTTGTGTAATCTTGATCAAAGTGCCTTGGGTTCAAACCCTGCCATGTACAACAATATTTTGATCTTACTCTCACGAAAAAATTCACCAAGTCTTTATTTACTCGGACATTACTCAGACCAGCTAGGACAACTCGGACATCATTAGGACTTCTTACAGTTTCAAGATGCTAGGACTCAGCCTAATTCTTCAGTCCGCATGATGTCCGAGCTGTCCGTGCGGACTACTCGGACTTTACTAGGAATCCGCACGGACAGCTAGGAGTCCGTGCGGACAGCTGGGAGTCCGCGCGGACTAGGTGGGGGAGTGTAAAGTACAGGAGTAGATCACCAAGTATTGATAAAACACCATACCTGTGCCCGATGTGCTCATTGTGGCAAGCTCAAACAATTGCATGACTACTAGATGTTCTAGCTCATCCAATGCCCACTCATAGTTCATCTGGACATTTCGTTGGTAAAAAGATTGATATTCAGGAGATGTGGTTGACCAGTGTTCCTCAATGTTGAGACTGTTCTCTAGACTTTCAACATAGGATTCCGCATTTTGGAGTTTTGAGTAAGCTGTATCAACATGCTGTTGGACTTGAGTGATTGCTACATGAATCTGACCAGATGGAACTGTGGTAAAAATATTGTTTGCAGCAGCTCGAGCATTGGTCCATTCTTGCCTACATTTGGTTAGAATATAAGAATCACTGATCAAGAAGTTCACACCTGCACTGAGAAAGTTTGTTGAGTGCCCGGACATACTGCATTTTCAGGGTTGTCATAGGAGATGTCTCCTGAAAATCAAAAAGATACTTTTTTTCAGCTGCCAAGTACTGATCAAAATCTTCATCTGTGATTTGGAGTTCATTCTGCAAGATGTTGAGTTCAGTCTTGAGGGATTGGACAGCTTGAACTGCTTCTCAATAATGATTTTGAATAAACCCACCTTTTAAAACCATAGAAATTAGTCATTGATTAGGACAGAATTGGGAGAATGCATACTCAGATTGGCATATTTGTCCTGATCCCAGAATATAAAATGTTCCTTGATGGCTTGATGACAATGAAATCAGGTAGCATGCCAGGTGCCTCGGGCTAGATCATTTGATGACAAGAATATATGCTTGCAACCCTCACCATCAGAATGGCCAGTACCTTTGATATACAATGGGTGCCAGTCAAGCTGACAAGCTCAATTGTGAGCATGCCCATGAAATGCACCAACCATAAGGTGAAACAAAGCATTTTTGGCTTTCTCCAACAAGCTGCTGTTCTTAAGTGTCTTCGAGAATGGACAGCCAATATTGTAAGCACAACCAACTTTGCCACCAAGATTGTCAATGAGCTGATCAACAATTGCTAGTGCATATTTGGTGCTTGGGGCCCTAATCAGCACAGAAACAAGATTGATGAAAGGAGATGTACAGCTCCCCACTCTTGATTATATTGCAAGTGAGTAGAACTAACCGATGATGGCATGAGGCAATGAAGACACCAGACTCTTTGAAGAGAGTGAACATCTTCTTTTGCTCTTCTGGCCCTGTGTTTCTCCATCACTCAATACATCCCAGGCCAGTACCTTCATCTGTAGTGTCTTCCCAATCATCGGCATGATCGTTGTGTTCCACCACTGCCTGTTTTGCCACCTAACTGATCTCAGTAATGCAGTAATGCATTGGTTAAATCCTTACCCAGGGTTTTACTTCATCCTTGAACCGATTTACTTCTTCTGCTGTTAGCCATCAATCCTAAATGACAGTACATGAATCAAGGTGATCATTTGAATTCTGCACAGATGTACCCAGGCATTTTAGTGAGTTATGGCTATCAATAGAAACAAAACACAAGAACTCCAATTCAGACTTACCCTCCAGCTTATAGAAGCAGCAAGGACAAGACAATTTAAGATGAGATAGGTGAGAATCATATTTGAGAGCTGTGTTGATTTGCTGATCAACTTGTTGACATATCTCCAGATAGGCATCAAAAGCCATGGAAAATTGAGTGGTGTGTCATCTGAGATCTGAGAGTTGTTGATGTATATTATGCATATGGCACAACATTCTACACTGGGCTTCAATACTAAAATGGGGACATGTCTGACGAGATTGCTAATATGCTGCAAGAGTCCTGATGGAGAATGCCAGTGTAGGTGGTACCAGAGAACAGCCAAGATATCCGTATTGTAATAGCATCTCATTTGGGTACAAAGTACCAGGCATGACTGGAAATGATGAGGGCTGTCAAACTGATAGAAAAGATCAGTAATTGAATGAGGAAGAATTAAAACATACAGAAAATATTGGCAACCTCAATCTCTACTAATTGACCTACAGTATCACCATGTGGTTGCTCAGGAATCTTTGGCAACCCTTCCCCTTCATTGTGGTGGCAGGAGTCAAGGTACACACTAATGAGTCTGGTCATCTGAATGTCCCACTGCTCGGTTTGGATCTATATGTGATTCGCATGGTTGTGGTGATCTACTCTTTGACTTTCCAATAATATACAGTGTCAGTAAGAGATTAAGAAAAAACTATACCTTACCATCTGGTAGCCTCAGCAAGGCTTGCTGCAACATCCTCCAAGACTTCATGTTCACCACCTTCATGGCTTATATCAAAACCTTCTTCCTCAGGTGGAGCAGTATGTGAAATGGACACAAAATAATCCAGTGAATGACTGGCATCATGGTCCATTTCTTCAATAGCATTGCATTCCTCTTGTGAAAGTTCTAGATCAAATCATCAGCAGGGTGCTGCATGGTGTACAACTTAATTAACTTGTATGTTGAATTGCTCTTCATCAATGCTCATCATCGGCAGCTCATTGGTCTGCCTGCTGTCCAGAATGTAGAATATATCATTGTTGTTCATGATGGCCACATCAGAAGCCATGTCAAATGACAGACTTTGAAAGCCCTGTGTGTTTTGAGCATTGGGACATGAGTGAAGATATCAAGAGGGGCCAGTCCTTGGAGATGACACAGCAGCTTGCCTTGCTTAAGAAATAAAAGCAGCAACATGGTAATAAATATAGTAGGTAATTAATGTAATTACAAACAGATGTGCATATGGCTCAGGTATGACTAAAATAGGCAGTGTTTATATCAGATATGAGATAGCTGTAGCAAAATGAGGGCACACAATACTTCTACTCCACCTCCCAAGACAAATGCTGCCAGTGGTCTCCTTTGTGATTACAAATGGCCCTGAATTGAAGTTGTGTCTGGCTTAATGAGAGGCCAAAGGACCTGTACTTTACACTCCCCCACCTAGTCCATGCTAGTCTTTGAAGGTCCGGTCAGGTTGCGGTCGCAGCACCTTTTGACTGCAACTGCAACCATGACCAGTTGTCAGACTTACAAATCTCACAAACCGTGACCGCAACTGTGGCCAACCGGTTGGTGACCGGTTGTTGTCAGCTTGCGACTGGTTCCAACCAGTCGCGACTGTACATATATACATTAATTTGTAAATAAAAATATGTATTAATAAAACGAATAAGAAAATAACAAGAACCTTCCCCCTGCTCACGTTGGGAGTGAGAGGGGGGGAGGTAGCTGTAGTCACGTAGAAAAGATCAAGAACCTCCCCTGCTTGCGTTTGGAGCGAGAGGGGGGGGGGGGGGGCGCCGTCGTCATCATTGGGGTTGGCGGTGGGCATTGGAGACGTGGCAGCAGTGCTATGTCGTCGTCGTCATTGTTGTTGGGGTTGGGAGTGGTTGGTGACGTTGCGGCGGTGCCACGTCATCATCGTCGGGGTTGGTGTGGCTGTCATACCCCCGCAGTCGTTCATCTCGGTCAGCACCCCCATCTCCCCCCGCGAGCAGTGGCTCGCAGGCTGGGTGGTGGTGCTGGAAACATAGTAGAAACCCCTCCATCTCGCGTTTGGAGCAAGGGAGGGGGGTGTCGCTATAGAAAAAAAACAGACTCCTCTGTCTCGCGTTTGGAGCGAGGAGGGGGTGTCGCATCTAGGTGGGGTTGGTTAGCTGTGGGAGGTGGGTGTGGCTGGGGGGCTTACCCGGCAGGTATCCCCCTGCTGGGGTCTCCCAGTGTCCCTCCCCATCCTCCTGACTGATCGGCACTCCTCACATCCCGTTTTGACGGGGAGGGGTGTGGTTTGTACGTGTCGGCACACATTGTTACAGCAGAATTTCAACCTAAAAACATAGAAATATAGTTGATAACTTAAATGAATACAAGAAAGAAAACTTACTGTGGGCCCAAATGACTTTACCATCGTTTGGGCCCGCGTTGTTGGCAGCCATTTGCGGCTCTTGCTAGTGTGGGTGTGGGTGTGGGTGTGGTGGTGGCAGGTGTTGACAGAGGTGGTTGAGGTGTGAGGGAGGGCGGCAGGAGGAGCGGCATCGATGGTGGTGAGAGGTGAACTGGCAGTCACGACGGTCGCGTTGCCGTTCACTTGCACAACACATGTGCAAATATATACGAAACACCCGGGCCGTTACTACGCCATGGCCATCGTTGCAAATGTCTTGGTGCTGACAATTACAACTCGCACTGGCAGCAGGGTAGGCAGGTGCGATAACGAGACATATCATTACTGTATGCTAGATTTGAACGAGAGAACATGTAAAGGAATGAACAAAGTCAAATAGCCCATGCGTCGTCTTCATCCCACATAGTGAGCTCTTCGTCAGCCAATAAAAGGCCCTCGCCATTGTCAACAATCTCCTCAATGACGTCCGAGTTGAGTTGTGCAAGATCGACGGTCAAACCTCGCCACGACCCTTTCATCAACTGTAGTTTCTCAAATAACTGTGGCCCAAGTCTCGCCCGACGATCTGTGGCCGTGAGTTTGCTGCCTAAGAACACGCGTTCACATGGAACAGACGATGCTTGACTAGGTAGCACGTCGAGGGCGATCCGAACAAGTGTTGGATATATCTTCACATGGTCCTATACCAATGCACTGTATTTAGTGTTCTGATTGATTATTATGAGGCGAAGACACACCTGCCACCACTTAACAATGTCTATATCCCTTGTAACATCAGCGGGAACATCATCGAGGTACCGACGCAACTCCGATTGCCACTCTTCATTGTTGCCTTGCAAAATGAGTTGGAGGCGGTGGCGATCAAATTCAGAAAGGAAGGAAGCGGCTGGGCGCTCGTGATCAGATGTTGATGGAGATGATGGTGGGGTATCGGGCGTAGCATTCTGGGCTTGTGGACGAGTGGCCCAATACTCAGCCATCTGAGTATATATTTCTTAGTCAGTAGAGAGGAGCAGAACGAAGAGAATTAACTTACAGCACTCTTCACAATCTTCTCCGCCTCCTTATACCAATTCTTGGCATGTGGATTTCCTGCCGCAATCTCCTTTTCTTGCTCTTTCTCCCCTCCCCATGCAAGCTTGATGTAGTGTAACTTGAAGTAGGGGTGAAGGACTGTATAAGTGGATATTAGCTCTGAAGAATTATTATTGCTACAGATCATGTACCCAGTGCAAGAATGTAAGAAGGTTTCTCATCAAACTTGGAGTAATACTTGGCTAGTTTCGCAAGCCCATCCCAAATCGCTGGATGATATAGTTCGTAGTGAGGGTCCACGAGTTTCGCCTCCCATACCATCTGAAGGTCCTTGAGTGCAGGTAGTGCGCGGTACAGGGTCGGTTGCTGGTCTGCGGAGAAATGGTGTAGAACGCGATTGGAATCCTGTGTGGGCGGTGAGATCACAGCAGATGGCAATAAACTAAGAACTCACTGTGAGGATTGTCTTGGCGTCTAATACTCGTGCCCAATCTGCATCAGCCAGGGTAAATGCCGACCAGAGAATCTTCTTGGAGACGCGTCCATCACATCGTAACGTCGTGATGTGGCCGTACAGTTGGTCTGCAGAAGAAATGAAGAGGTTGATGGCCTACTGACTGATGAGGGCAATTCAGGGGAATTGACTCTAACATAACTTACTGCCTTAAGCTTGTAAGCCCGATCCAGCATATTAAAAGCAGAACCCCATCGGACATTGCTATGAAGGGGTATCTTGAGAGGCGTTGTGATGCCACATTTGATTTGGAGCTCGTGAAAGTATTGAATTCGTTGGCCTGAGGCCTGTATCTGTGCAAGTTGTCAGTTGATTTTTCTGGGATATATATATGGTTTCATTTCCACACCTTTGTTGCTAATGTACGGATTGCTGCGATCACATCGAGATTGCCATTGAGTACGCGATTGTCAACAAGCGTCGGATCATACTCCCAAATGGCGTTGCTGGTTTCGACGGCAGCTATTTTCGTGATGTAGGACATGACATCGATCGTTGCAAGGTTGACAACATGTTCCAAGCACCTGTACCAGGTCAGTCCACAAAGAATGTGCACAGATCCCTGAGACGCACGGAAGCTGATTCTCAGCTGCAGACCACTTCGGAAGCTGTCGCAGTGCATGCTGGGACTCAATTGTCTCGCACAACGTTGTGTTTGATGAAGTGTTGTCTAATGTCGCTGTATACAGCTGAACCCAATCTGACTATCATATCTTTCATGTTACTAATGTGGCTCACCTTAGAATTGGAACGTGACATAATGCCTATGCGATCGCAAAGACCCACAAAGTATTGACCGAGGTTATCGCCACCATGTGTACCATGGATCAGACGGAAGCCCACGACTTCGGCTCGGAGGGTCCATTTACCTGTGTCAGGATCAATGTTGATCCAGTGGGCAGTCATGCCGAGGTAACCTTGCTTTGTATGATCTGCGGTCCAGCCATCAGCAGTTGTTGAGATCTTTCCTGGTGCATTCTGTATAGCAATCAGTCTAGTTTTGTGAGGTGAGTTTGGTGCATTACCTGGATCTCCTCTTTGAGCTCCTGAACATGATTGATAAAGGTGTTATGGATGTATAGGGTGACGTCATGAGCTGTCGGCAAATCTGCCTTATTTGTGTTCGGCTGCATCGAGACAAGACAATTCCGGAATCGTGCCTTGTCAGCAACCATCATGGCCTGTGTGAGAACATCAGAACGTTGTGCAAGACATCAGATGTGTCAGACATTGACGGACCTGGTTGTCACAGGCAATGAATTTTGCAACTGCCTCCAATATTCCCTCCCTCGTAAACTCAACTGTTGAAACGTTCTCCTTCCCCTTCCCTTTCATCTTCCTGGCAAGTGCAACTGCTTCCGGGATACATCGATGGTTCACCTTCACTTTCATGGCTTTGCAGAGGCGCTCGTATTCCTCAAAATGGTTGCTTGCAATGTGCCCACGACATGTGGAGTTCCCACCCTTCAAGAAACACTGTCTAAGGGTTCGTTTGGGGCGCCTCTTTTCTATGAGAGCCTTTTCTGTAACTGTTCTAGGGCACCAGGTGAGCAAAATGAGGTTTTTTGCGTTGACTGGTTACTAACCTGCAAAGACTGCACCACCTGCCTGTCACCAGCTCGGGGCCTGCCCTCGTCTTGAAGCTGACTTTGAGGGTCTGACTGAAGACAGTAAGGAGGTCACGCGTGGAGTCTTTTTTCGAAGGACATTTGCTAGCAATTCCTTCGCCTTGATGCTCGTCGAGATCCTTGTGGGATATAGGTAAGCAACACCATATTGCGAGATTGGGTATGATAACTTACAGCCACAACTTCCTCCTCCTCTTCCTCAACCTCATTGATATTGTTAACTTCTTCAATTGTACCATCCTCTTCCTCACCAGCCTCAACCACCTCGACCTCCTTCTCAACACCCTGTTTCTTTTTTGGCTTTTGCTTTGACTTGGTCTTCCGCATTGATGGGCTGGGTTGCTCCTCCTCCGATGACTCTTCAGTGACCTTGGCTTTCTTATGTTTACTTCTCTGTGGTTCCTCCTCCTCCTCCTCCTCCTCCTCGTCATCTTCATCCTGCTCATCAGCCAGCCGCTTATTCCGCTTCTGAGTGGTGTTCAACTTTGCCTTCATGGTGGGTCCTCTCTTCTTAGTGGCCACTGGCTTAGACTTATCCTTATCAGGACGTGTAGTTCTCTTGCCATTGCCCATTGAGGTAACGAAAGTTAGCAGCGCTAGGTGGAAGATGTGAGTTGAAATGAGTGTTTAAGTGTAGGAATACTATTTCTCGCTGCAGCTTGGTGCTCGCCATGCTGTTACCTCGCTGCAGGCTGTGCTGCATCATTGTTGCAACGTGTGTACTACATAGTCTTTATGTAGTTGACCTGCATGTGTATCATGATAAGCATCTGTACCATGTAATGTTGATGTAGGGCTCTGGAGCCATCTTCTTCATTGTACATGGGCTCAGTTAGGTAGAATTATTTACAGGTTGTCGACATGCAACCGGTCACAACCGGTTGCAAGTGGTTCTAGTGCTGAAGGATAGAACTTCAACCACGACTGCAACCATATGTCAACCGGTTGCAACTGTGACCGAATTTCCGGTCTTTTCCGGTTGGGTTCAGTTGGGTTGTGGTTTTTTTTTGGTTGGTGCAACTGGACCCTCAAAGACTAGTCCATGCGGACTCCCAGCTGTCCGCATGGACTCCTAGCTGTCCATGCGGATTCCTAGTAAAGTCTGAGTAGTCCACATGGACAGCTCGGACATCATGTGGACTGAAGAATTGGGCTGAGTCCTAGCATCTTGAAACTGTAAGAAGTCCTAATGATGTCCGAGTTGTCCTAGCTGGTCTGAGTAATGTCCGAGTAAATAAAGACTTAGTGAATTTTTGTTGTGAGAGTAAGATCAAAATATTGTTGTACCTGGCAGGGTTTGAACCCAAGGCACTTTGATCAAGATTACACAAACTGGGCACAATTAACCACTGTGCCAAATGGGCACACAATATTAATATTATTACTACTATTTATTACCTATTCCAAATACATGCTAGCAATAAAAAGAAAGTTACTGTTGTTCACATCAAGCAACGGCACTCAAAGGGCGTCGTTGCCCCCCCCCTGTCCCCCATTCCCTCCCCTTTCCCGTGCCCTTCCGTCACCCTCGCCTATTGCACCCCCTCTGCCCTGTGAGCAGTTGCTCGCAGCAGTGGTGAGGGGTGCTCTGTCACGCTGGCTGTTGTGTGGTCAGGCGTCTGGCGCGTCCCCTCTCTCTGACAGACTAGTACTTATATTGATCAAAATAGAGTATAAATAAAATAAATATGTACAAAATAAAATTAAAGGGGAGGGGGGGGAGTGGGGCGCGGTGTGTCGACGTCATTGCCCCCCTTCCCTGCCCCCCCCTTCCCCGTGCCTATCCCCCCGCAGTGGTGGTGGGGGTGCTCTATCGCGCTGGGTGTCACACCTGGCGCGTCCCCCCTCCCCCCTAGGGTGTCCCCCTGTCCCCCGGCACATCCCCTCCCTCCCATGGCATCCCCCCATCCCCCATGTGTCCCCCCTCCCTCCTGGCGCGTCCCCCTCCGTCCTGGCTCGTCCCCCTCAGTCCTGGCTCCTCCATCTCCCTCCCAGCGCGTCCCCCTCAGTCCCAGCGTGTCCCCCTCGGCCCTGGCGCGTTCCCCTGTCCCCTGGTGCGTCCTGTCGTCCCTGGCACAATGGTGCCCAGTAAATAGGCATATGTTGCCCAGGCTCATACAGCCTGGTAGCACAGTCGTTATATTACTTACCTGTCACACTCACGTGGCCACAAGGTCCTGGGTTCAAACCCTTCCATTACATTACCTTTTAAATAGTGACTTGCTAGGACAGTCCATGCGGAATCCATGCTAGGAATTTCTAGTCCGAGTTAGTCTGCACGGACAAAACTCGGACATCACTCGGACATCACTGGGACTTGGAATGGAAATTTGACATTATTTTCTGCCAAAAAAAATCCTAGTGAAGTCCGAGCGGACAGCTAGGACTCCGCGTGGACAGCTAGGATTCCGCGCGGAGTCCGTGCGGATTAGGTGGGGGAGTGTAAAGAGCCCACAAGAAGTAGAACTTTATTTGCATGTGAACCGAAACATCTATGACACTGATGAGAAGAAGATCATGTTCACCCTCCCCTTTATGATAGGAGGGTCAGCTGCAGGATGGAAAGAATCAAGAATCAGAACTGCCCTCACCGACAACAATTTTGGAACCTGGGAAGCATTCAAGGCAGACCTTTCCACAGCCTTCTTCCCTGTTGATGATGCAGGAATGGCTTGGACAGAGCTTAAAAACCTCCAACAGACTGGCGATGTCCAAGATTACATCCCTGACTTCTGAATCCTCTCTGCATGTTCCAGAATTATATTGCACTCATTGAATACTTTATGGATGGGTTAAAACCCAAGCTTCTTGAGAAAGTCTTTCTCATGGAGAACCCCCTGACCACCATTGACAACTGGTACAAGGCAGCAGCTAAATACAAAGGACAATGGAAGCAAGCACAAGCCATCATGGGAAAAGCTAGAGGGGGCAAACCACCCTCTAAAGCCATCACCCCATACATTTCCCCTGCTGTCAACCCAAATGCAAATTTTTTTTTTTTGTTCAACAATATTTAATGTGATGCACAGGCACAGTCCATGGCTATCTACAACATGAGGCAATGGGTATACAATGTAAGTTTGGGGGAGACTACAGCCCCGATAATGCACAGAGGTGCGTGAAGGCCAGCATGATGCCCACTAGAGCAATGTGCAGAGCCAGACTACAGGCCAAGTGCGCTCAGGCACCTCCCCAAACCAGCATGCTGGCACCCAATGGTGCATACTAGCCTACTCCCGCCTCCTACCCCTGCTGCCCCCTGCTCAGCCCCTATTAGTCATGCGCACCCACTGACGTGTCAGCCAGGAATGAGGATTACAGGCCTTCCCTCAGGTCAACCAACCCACCAGCCATAAGGCCCGGTGGGGTCTGGAGCCCCCTGGTTGCCCAAGTACAGCCCCACCCTGCTTAGCCCCCCCATGTATGGGATGGTACCCACCGTGTCCCTCATCCCAGGTCCCACCCTTCGGGGGGGGGGGGGGGGGGTGAAGGCAAACACTCGGGGGGTCTGCCTCCAGAAGTTTGATGAGGTCTGTGATCCAACGCAGGCCCTGCCAGTGCTTCTTGTGCTTCACGTGTGGGCACACACATACCAAATGATCCTGGTCTTGGAAGGGTTGGGGTGGGCATGTACAGTGAGTATCTTCACTGGGGAAAAATCGGTCACAGTAGCTCCCAATAGGAGCATGCACTGTGATGCATCAGCAGAGCCAAGCTGTCAACCTGCAGTCATGTGCAGTCTCTTTGAGCCAGGACCCACAACCAGAAGTCGTGGGTGTTGCAGGGGTCTTCCACTGGGCCTGAAGGTCCAGGAGGCTTGGCCCTCTATACTTGGGGTCCGCGAAGCAGGCCAGCCAGTCTTTCTCTGCCATCTCCTTGAAGGAGGCAAGCAGTTGGTTGTGAGTGGCCCAAGGGGAAATCCCCAGGGGCAATCAGAGGGACGTTGCAATGTCATGAGCCTGCTTGTGGACCACCCACTCTGCTTTGGAGGGGACAAACCAGAGGTGGATCCATTAGCCCTGGTCAAGTTTGAACCACAGACGCAAAAGGCGGCACACCTATAGGGCATACTGTTGGCCCCCCACAGGGGAGCAGTCCACCCACACGTTGGCTAGCATGAGTGCATCAGAGAAGATCACCACCTTTTGCATCCAGCGGCCACAGCTGCAGACACTCCAAGGTGGAGGGCCTTATGTTCCATGTCAGTTGCTGCAGCGTGACCAGCAAAGGCAGTGACTCTGCGGACTTCCTGGTTTCCATGGAAGACCAGGGTGGCCACTGAGGCCTGGTGTGCTGTCTTGGGGATGGACCCATCACAGCTCACGATGAGGCAGTCCAGGTCTGCCCTGGCCTCAGCCAGGATGTGATCCAGATGGCCGATGTATTCTTTGTGCTCATCTGTCCCTTTCTGGCAGGCAGTGATGTGTGATCCTGTCCAAGAACAGGTTGACAAGGCAATTGCCAGGTTGGCTCTTGGGGCCAAACACCTCAAAAACCTCCCCAGTCTGGGAGCAGACGGCAACTGCATCTGCCACAGGGGACATGAGTTTCCATTGGGCAACAGGTGGAAGGGCCTGGAGCCCCAGCGGATGCCAGGGGGCGGCTTAAATGAGGTCCCCCTCCAAGAATGCTCAGATGGGGTGGGTGCACGTAAGAGTGGCTGTCCGAAGGAAGCTCTTATTGGCAAGGCGTCATAGCACCTGTGGCATAGGCAGCAGGGCTGCAAGACATTCCATTGCCCCAGATGGGGTCATGCGGAAACAGCCTGTGATCCAGCAGGCAGCAGTGTGCTGCATCTGGGACAGGGCTTTGACAATGCCTTTGGTATGAGTACCTCGGCAGAACCACAACCTCAGGCCATACGTCGCCATGGGGATGATGCAGGACCAGTACAGAAGGCGTTTGTTTGCCAGGGAGAGCCCCTTGGACAAATTGCCCAACATGCGCATGGTGCTCACAGTGGTGAACACCTTGGTGGTGTAAAACCAGACATGCTCCTTGAATGAGAGCTTCCAGTTGAAGAAGAAACCTAGGTACTGCCAGATCGGTTTAGGTTGCAGGGGGGTAGCCCCGGTGAACAGGGCTACACCAAGATCAATGGGCAGGTTGGCCGCCAATTGTGCCCTAGAAAAGTGGAAGACCTCAGACTTGGTGTGTTCCAACACCAAGCCCAAAGCTGTAAATAATTGGAAGACCTCATTGTAGGCCTCCACCAATTTTGGGAGGTTGTCCTCCACCTGTTTGGACTGCGCAATGAGGGTGCCGTCATTGACATAAGAGATGAGATCTGCAAGCGGCCTGGGGAGGCATGCAAAGAAGATCCATAAAACTGGTGCAATGTATAGCACCAAACAGACTGGGGACAGAGCAGAGCCCTGGCCCACACCAATTTGGCAGAGAACTTGCCCAACATGTCTGTGTTCCACTTGTAAGTTGTGAAGCAGCCTACCAGATAAGAGCAGAAGAAGTTCACCACACATGGCAGGAACCCTGACCACTTGATGATTGCCAACAGAACCTGATGGTTTAGTGACGGGAAGAACTGCACAATGTCAAAGGCCACCATGCTCATCTGAAGCCCCTTTGCCTACCCTGCATGGATGATGTAAGTGAGGTAGACCCCGGCATCCTCCATGGAATGCTGGGCAACACCCCCAAATTGATTGGGGTGGAACATGCTGTGTGCAACACCATTGAATTGAAGCTGTCAGGACAGCATCATCTCAATAAGCTTATCCAAGGTATTCAACAGCACAATAGGCCTGAACGACTTGGGGGTGGAGTAGTTAGGTTTCCCTGGTTTCAGTATAATGACCAATGTGGATTCCTCAAAATGTGTAGGCCAGTGGCCCAAGGTGATGCATGCCTTGGCGATGTGGACAAGTAGACAGGCAATTTCAATGTTGCCCACCCAGTGTTTGAGGAAGGACCACGTAACGTGGTCTGGTCCCAGGGCAGAGCACAACAAGCACACTTTGAGTGCTTCCTGCAGCTCAAGCAGGCAGAAGGAAACCCAGTCCCGGGTGGGGAGGGGGGTGTAATCATTGAGCACTGAGAGGTCTACAGGGTGGTTGTTGGCCACATTGTAAGTACCATCAAGTGCTGTCCAGAGTGACTCCAGCATGTTGCAGGGGGCACCCCCATAGGAGATGGCCTTGCATGATGGGAGGTTTCACTGTTTCACCCAGGGCATCAGATCCCATGGGCGTTGGTTAGTGGCAGAGACCTCTTTGATGTGCGCATCAAAGAAGGCCTGTTTGGTGGCCTTAACTCCCTGCTTAAACATACTCCAGTCCTCAGGGTCCTGGGATTCCCGGTACTCCTCAAGGGCCGTGTGGCATTCATCTGACCACCACTCCTTAGAGCAGCTGCAGATATCCTTGGACCGAGCATGGGTGCTCCACGCCATTGCAAAAGTCTCCAAGATGGCATCCACCACCTCATTGACCTCCACCAGTGTGCCTCCCACCCAATGGGACAGGGCAGACAGCCGGGCAGAGCCATCCTCAAGATAGGCTGTCTCCTCATCTGAGTCTGGGGCAATCCCCTTCAGCTGCAGGGGGACGCAATAGAAGGGGGTCCAGAGATTAACCAGGAGCAGGGCATGATCCGAGGACCCATGATGCTCTGGGAAGATAGAGTGCTCAGTGACAGCTTCGTCCACTGAGTTGATAAAGAGGAGATCAATCACTGTGGGATTGAGTTCCCTGTTGTAAGGGTAGTGTGTGGGCTTGGCTTTGTCTGGATGACAGAACGACAGGCCTAGACGAGTGGTGGCCACCACGAGGCAGTTGGTGTGCACATTAGCTTTGGGTCCCCAGGGGTCCCAGAGCTTATGGCGGCAGTTAAAGTCTCCCTTGATGAGGTGGAAGCGATGGGGCCAGGCCTCTGCTCCCTCCTAGAGGAGGCAGATGCCCATGTGATTTCTATCCAAATAGACATTAGCAAGGAAGATGAGATCTTCGCCCACACCCAGGGTAAAGACAATGATGTCATGATGGTCAATCAGGTCCTGGAGGTAGCTGGGCCTAAGAGCTTGGAGCCGCTTATCAAAGTAAATGGCAATGTGTGGGAACTCTCCCCAATTGTTGTGAGGGAATGGGGCTGTATCATTAGGAGCCAGGGCGGTATCTGTCCTGGCCTGTCAGACCATGCAGCCCCAGTTGGGGTGCATGGGGGCGCCAATCACCACCTCCCCATTGCATGTTGCCAATAAAGGCGCATGCCTTATCAGGTTCCAAGGTGGTTCCTGGATTAGCAGAATGTGAAACTCATCACTCTGTGACTCAAGTAGCATGTCAAGAAGTCCATAATGCCTATTTATATTTTGACACATGATCTTTAAATAAGAAATATCCCACTTATTCCTCATTTACGTTCACCCACTGTGTCCTGCGGGGAAGGGGTCAGATGATGAGGTGCAGGTGGCACAGTGCTCACATACCTCTGCATAATGCTTCTTGATCCAGTCACCATTGAAGCGGTGCTTCCAAAAGTTGCAGCAACAGTTGTCAGCTGCATGCTCCCTGCAGCAATTGGGGCAGCGGGGGGGATGGGGACATGGAGAGTTCTCTGGTGTCAGCGAAATGGGGGGCATTGCCCTTGCAACAGCCCGCTAAGGTGCAGCGGTGCTCCTTGCGGTGAGGTCTGCTGCAAATAGGGCAGCATATCTGTGGGGCATGGCAAGCATTGGTTAGGTGACTCCACTTCCAGCACCATTGGCAGAGAGAAACCCCAGGGTTGGCCCGGGCCTCTCGGATAGGACAAATGTATGATCCAATTTTGGAAGAGGGCCTTAGCCCAGGCACCACTGACCAAGTCAGAGACGTTCATGTAGACGGTAGCAGTGTCAGAGACATTCATGTAGATGGCAGCAGTGTCAGACTGCTTTGAGTTGCGGATGACCTGGAGGGGGGCATTGAGGACTACCATGTCTTTGAGGCCAGACTTGGCAATGAAGGCAAGCACCAACTCTACTGAGATAGGGTGGTGGTCTTGGAAATAAGAGACGTTGATGATCTTCATGTATGACATGGAGGAAGGGAGCTCTGCTGAGATGTGGAAGTCCCCAATGAACGCCGCAGCGATTGCCTGACGGATGATGCAGAGGTCCTCCATGGAGGCCACTGCGTTTGTGGCAATGGAGTAGCCTCCATATGCTAGCGAGACCGACTCTGCCATGAGGGTGGAGTGGCGGAGAGACAGGGTGAGACGGACCTGTTCTAGGATCTCATGTCCCTTGATGAGAACAACTGAGGGGGGGTGGGGGGGCATGCCTCCCTCCCCAGGAATTGCGTGAATGATTGCAATGACCTGTCTGCGCGACAGGCCATGGACAGTGGCAGAAGCCTTAGGCTTCAGAGCCGTGGGTTTGGCCTGCTGGTGCATAGCAGCCAGCCTTGCTGTAGGTAATTCGGGAAATGCCTTGGCCATGCAGACCAGGCCATCCACTAAAGACATAAGAAGGTGGCCCTCCTTGAACCAGGTGGCCATGGGAGCCTGGGCAGGGCCAGGTCTGACCAGGGTGCCTTTCTGCTGTGGAATAGCAAGAAGAGGATGCCTGCCCTTGGGGCAAGAGGCACGGGGGAGGTGGTTAGCCAGCCCACCCCAGCAAGGTGGAGGGGGCGCAGGATGCACCAGTGCCATGAGGGGCATAGGAATGTCTTGGTTTGGGGCAGGGGTCGCCTCCCGGTCAAACTGGTCAATAAACGAGTCAAAGGACATGGACCGGATGGGATCCATGACTGGGGAAAGAGGTACTCTGAAGTTGTCTGCCACCTGGAGGAGGCCAGTCAGCATGGAGATGATGTTAGGGAGGCTGCCCTGCAGCAGCTCATCTGAAGTGCCTCGAGAGGCAAGAGAGCCCAGGGTGTTGGCCCCCTGGACAATTGACTCAACCAGGACTCTCACTTCAAGCTCAGTCACTAGTTTGACATCATACATATCCCTGTCCTCTTCGTCGGACGAGGGGGTGGTGCTTGGCGGGCCGCCCATAGGGACAGTTGAGGCACAAGAGGCAGCCTGCAAGGTGCTCGACATGCACGGTGCATGGGGGATGTTCTGGCTGTGGCTGTATGGCAATGGTGAGAGAGAGGAGCGAGGTGTGCAGACTGGGCTGGCCTGCGAGGGAACAGGGGGTTGTCCAGTGGGCTTAGTGGCCACAGGAGATGCCAGAGAGGAGGGGGGAGCAGGGGGCTCAATGTGCAGGTTGCCCCAGATTGCGCCGCCTGATCCTTGTGTGGGTTGGGAGGGCATTGACATGCACTGCTAGCAGTGTGGAGAGAACCAGATCGAGGGGATCAGAGATGAGTAGAGTGCCACAGGACAGATGAGACAATGAGTAGCTATAGAGATGTGGCTGTACACATCGTGGTAACAGATCAAGAAGTGATGAACCCAAATGCTATGGACATTGACAGAATGACCTACAAAGACAGAGCCGAACACATGCACAAAGGGATGTGCTTTATCTGTCACCAGACTGGCCATTGTGCCAACAATCACAAAGACAAGAAGACAGGGAAGTTCCTGCCCGGAACCCCTAGAAAGTTCACCCCAAGAAAGCCCACTGGAAAAGACACCTATGGGAAGATACAAGCCCTCATGGCTGAACTAGACAACACAGAGAAAGAAGAAATCCTCAACCTCATGGAAGAATCAGGTTTTTAAGAAGTTGGACTGCCCTGACATCAGAACCCACCAAAGTTATGATCTCATCTGTATTAATAGTGAACATGGAAAAACAATCAATGTGTGCCATTACAACTATCCACTGATGAGAATGAAACCATCAAAACAGAAGCCCTCCTTGATTCCAGAGCAGGAGGAATATTCATTGATAAAGATTTTGCCCAAGCAAACAACCTTTCCCTCACACCTCTCCAAAAGCCAATCTGAGCCAGGAACATTGACAGAACCCAAAACAAACTCAGAACAATCAATCACTCCACCACTCTATCAATTAACATGGGAGGAAAACAATCAAAGATCTGATGTATGGTCACTGGTTTAGAAAAAGAATCCATCATACTAGGACTCCCCTGGCTTCAAAAGGAAAACCCACTAATTGATTGGGAAATCGGTACACTGGAATACTGCAGAAACAGACCGTTAGAAGCAGCCCAATGAGCAGTAGCAAAAACTTGGCAACTAATGAAGGGAACCTCATTCAAACAGTCCAATGCTCTCAAGAAGGTCAAAATCACAAAAAACCCCTCCATCGTACAGATCAAGGAGACTACCACCAAAGAGGCAGACCCCAAGCAAAACATTTGAATCGGAGCCAAGACATCTATCTCACAACAACTGTCTCATGATAAACAGGACAACCAAGAGAAGAAGAAACCAATCAATGAGTTACTACTGGCTGAATACCACAATTACAAACAGGTTTTTGAGAAATCTGCATCTGAGCAATTTCCCGATTCTAGACCATGGGACCACACCATAGATCTGAAAGAGGATTTCATACTGAAGGGCTGTAAAGTCTACCCCTTAACCCCAGTTGAACAACAAAAGATGGACAAATTCCTTGAAGAAAATTTGAAGAAGGGATATATCAGGCCATCAAAATCGCCCATGGCATCCCCATTTTTCTTTGTAAAGATGCAGACACCCTCCAACTCTGCCAAGATTACCGGTACCTGAATAATGGAACAATCAAGAACACCTACCCACTACCATGAATCAGAAATCTTCTAACTTAAAGGAGCAAAGTTATTCACCAAACTAGACATCAGATGGGGGTATCACAACATCAGAATTAAAGACAGAGATCAATGGAAAGCGGCCTTCAAAACAAACAAAGGACTGTTCAAGCCAACAGTCATGTTCTTCAGCTTATGCAACTCCCTGGCAACCTTCCAGGCAATGATGAACAAAATATTCAAAGATCTGATCGATGAAGGATGGGTTGTCATCAATATAGATGACATCCTAATCTTCTCCAAAGACCTGACAAAACATGCTGACAGAACGAAATAAATACTGCAACACCTCCGAGATCACGATTGATACTTGAAAGCTGAGAAATGCAAATTTGATGTGCAAGAAGTGGAATTTTTAGGTCTGATCATTAAACCCAATCAGATCTTGATAAACCCCACTAAACTCTCTGGAATCTGAGACTGGCCTGAACCAATGACTGTCAAAGAAGTAGGATTTGGAAACTTCTACAGAAGGTTTATCAGACACTTCACTGAACTAGCATGACTATTGAATGAATTAACCAGAAAAGACATCAAATTCCAATGGATGCCAGAATGTCAAATGGCATTTGACAGATTAAAAGCTAAGTTTAGCAAGGCACCAGTGCTATTGATGCCTGACCCAGGGAGACCCTTCACAATTGAATCAGATGCATCTAAATTTGCAACCGGTGCACTACTCAGGCAACGAGGACCTGATAGAGATTGGCACCCCTGTGGTTATATTTTGCACTCTCTCACTGCCACCAAGAGAAACTATGAAATATATGACTGAGAACTCCTTGGCATTATCAGAGCCTTGGAAACCTGGAGACACTATCTACAAGGATTAGCACACCCCACAATGATCCTCTCCAATCACAAGAACCTGATATACTTCAGGACCACCAGAAATTAAATAGAAGACAGGCATGATGGAGCCTGTTCCTATCAGAATTTGACATCAAATTGATCCACATACCCGGATCTAGTGTTGCTGCAGCTCAGCTGGGTGTTTTTGCTAACTTAGGAAATAAAATAGCATAAATTCTGGAAATATTTGAGGAGCTAGATCATGTGAGAAGTCGATGGGTCCTCTGCCAACTCTAAGCGATCTGATCATCGGTTCCTGAGTTATTTAACCGACTTTGGAGATGACTCGTCAACACTACCCAGATCACAAATGGTTCAATCCAATGCACTATCCCGAAGGGAAGATCAGGGAAAAGGAATCAAAAATGACAATGAAGACCTAACACTGTTGCCAGAAACCCTATTTGTCAACATGATTGACACTGAAATGCAGATGCTACTCATTACCACCACTATGAAAGATGAGCTACTAGCTGAAGCAGTAAAAACGCTTAAAATGGATGGAACACCCCCAATCAAATCTGATCTTACAGATTGGGAAGTAAATGACAGACTCCTCTTTTTCAAACAGAGATGTTATATTCTCCCCAATGACAAACTGTGAAAATGGATAATAGAACAATACCACAACTCACTTACTGCAGGACACCCCAGAGTCCAGACAATTCCAAACACTAGAATTGATCTGAAGAGATTATTGGTGGCCAGGAATGACAATGCTGATAAAGAAATATGTCCAAGGCTGTGGACTATGCCAACAGATGAAAGTGAACACACATCCAGCAATGCCACCCCTCACTCCAATCAAATCCACTGCAACACAACCATTTGCATTAGTAACTACTGACTTTATAACTGATTTGCCAACTTCCAATGACTATGATTTACTCATGGTCATGGTATATCTTGGACTTACTAAGGGGGTAATTTTAATCCCTTGAAACAAGACAATCGACATGCTAGGAGCAGCAGACCTCTACTTAAAGAACATGTTCACCAGATTTGGTCTCCCTGACAAGGTAATATCCAACTGAGACCCCAGATTTGCATCCAAACTATTCCAATAGGGAAAATTCTAGGGATTATACTGGCCATGAGCATGGCTTATCATCCACAGACTGATGGCCAGACAGAATGCATGAACCAGGAGATAGAAGCCTACCTACACATGTTCTGCACAAACTACCCAGAAACCTGGAACACATTCCTGCCAACTGCTGAATTTGCACACAACCAAAGGACACACTCTACTGTGAAACAATCCCCATTCTACCTAATGATGGAATATGAACCACATGTGATACCCATGGCTTACAAAAAAAGCAACATACCTGCTGCTGAAAAAAGGATAACCCAACTCCAAAGGGCAAGAAACAAAGTCTTAGCTGCACACAAACTGGCATGCTGACTCATGGCTGAAAGAATCACCAGACACTTCTCCCCATTTCAATTAGGACAGAAAGTATGGCTTGACTCCTGAAATCTGAAAATTTATCCTCACACCAAGAAACTTTTGCCAAGAAGAGAAGGACCATTCCCTATCAAACAAGTGTTATCCCCCCTATCTTACAAACTGAAACTCCTGAAACAATGGAAGATCCACCCTGTGTTCCATGCAGTGCTCCTCACTCCCTACTCCAAAACAGAAGTCCACAGACCAGATTATCTGAAACCACCTCCTGACCTGATCAAGGGAGAACAGGAATACAAGGTAGAAGTGATCATCACACACAAGAAACATGGATCAAGACATGTTTACCTCATGAAATGGAAAGGTTACCCCACTTGTCATATCCCATGCAAGCCTGTGATGGAGCTCTAGCAGATCACTGACAGAGCTGCCACTATTTCAAATAACCATTTCAAATAACCATTTCAAATTCTATTTCATATACTTCTCCTGTTTTGTTTGTATCACATATCACTGATTGATTATCTTACTTACTGCATACTTGGTACTCTGCAGGCTCTGCTGTAGTTTACCTCAGTTACTTAGTTACTATAAAACCTAGATACCATCACTTGTAACTTCAGTTTGATTATTGCATTGTTACCTCTCCAACTCTCTCAACTCTAAGTCCTCTTCATCTCTTACTTCCAGAACTCCACCAGACCTCCACTCTTATTATCGTCTTCTTGTAAATTGGACATTGGGCGTAGAGAAGGGTGCAATTAGAGTTTGAAGGTCCGGTCCAGTTGCGGTCGCGGCCCTTTTTGGCTGCAACTGGAACTGCGACCGGTTGTGCCACTCACAAAAACTTCCCGACCGGAACCGCAACTGCGGCCAACCGGTCGGGACCAGTTGCTTACCAGTTGCACCTCGGTTGAAACCGGTTGCAACCATCCTACTAGTAGTTATTAATTTTATCTAAAGTAGTCTACCAATTAATTTAATTACTTAAAAAAACACAAACGGGAGGGGAACGTAAAGAGGGGGGGACTATAACCGAGAGGGGGGAAGTGCGGACGAGAGGGGGGGGGGAACGAGAGGTGGAACACTACAATGGAGTGGGGGGGAACGTGGACGAGAGGGAGGGGAGGGAAACGAGGGGGGGGAACGTAGACGAGTGGGGGGGAACGCAGATGAGAGGGGGGGAATGCAGACGAGAGGGGGGGAATGCAGACGAGAGGGGGGGAACGCGGACAACAGGGGGGCACTACAACCAAGAGGAGGGGAACGCGGATGAGAGGGAGGGGAGGGAAACGAGGGGGGGGAACGTAGACGAGTGGGGGGGAACGCGGACAACAGGGGGGCACTACAACCGAGAGGGGGGGAACGCAGACAAGTGGGGGGGAACGCAGACAACAGGGGGGCACTACAACCAAGAGGGGGGCACTACAACTGAGAGGGGGGGAATGCGGACGAGAGGGGGGAACACGCAGATGCAGACAGAGAGCAGGGAACAAGAGGGCAAGAGGGGGATGCAGGTGGGGCAGGGAACGGCACACACAGGGGGGGTGGTTGTGGTTGTGGGACAACGTCGAATGTTGAATGTTGAAAGTTGAACATTGATGTTGATCTTTGATGTGTAAGCACATGCAAACATAAACGTGTCATGACGCGTCACCGTTTACTTGCACAATACATGTGCAAACATATGCAAATTAGTCAAAGGTATATAAAGCCTTGCTTGTCCACTCATTTTTAGTTGGGCATGCCCCACATTATTTACGAAAATTAAATTAGATATGAAATAGTAAGCCCTAACTAAGGATGGTTGTAACTGGTTGCAACCGGTTGCAACCCGGTTGGAAGCCCAGCAGATTTGGGGCAACTGCAACCGCGACCGTCGACAGCTGGTCACAACTGCAACCGAAAATTCCGGTCGTGACTGGTTCAGTCCAGTTGGGTCCTGGTCTTTTTTCGGTTGCAGCAACTGGACCCTCAAACACTAGGTGCAATCTCTTATAGATTGAAGCCAAGTCCATTGTCGCATCGGAACTCTGTCAGAATGCCACTGTAACTCCACCCTATGAGATCAGTTTGTAACACCACTTCAGAAAACACATGGGAACCCCAATCCAACCTGACTCATGCAGAGGAGCTCCTGAACACTTATAAAATAAAGAAAAATCTATCATCCAACTAAGAAATCAAACTACCCATCATGCACTCCACCAATGCTGCCACCTCTTCTTCTGCTCAGAAAAACCTCCCCCCTCTTGCTGAATACGTCAAGGACTTCCTCATTGATCCAGCAAACTGTGCCCACCCCTCCACTACCCCATCAACCACAACAGCACTGCTCTAAATGCCTTACTCCATCATTACAATGCCATCATTGACCTTATCCTTGACCAAGAACAGCTTGCAGACACTATGCTACAGACAATGTTAAGTCAGGGAATAGAATCTGTGATCAACTGCCTACAGAAACAATGGTCAGAACATATTATGCCTTCCACCTCTACACCCCATGAACAGACATCTGCCTCAGCATCCTGCCACTCCTACCCCCAATTGACCCCAATGAAAAACTCCCAACCTGAATTACCGACCTCTTCTCAGAAAAAGAAGGTTGTCTTGAACACAAGTGCCCAGACTGGAAAGGAATCTTCTTTGACACATATTCCCAGCATCATTAGACTCATAACAACTCTCCCCACTGTACCCAAGATAATTGATCTTACCTCACCAACTCCACCCCCACAACGACCCCTTACTCTGATGAACATATGACCTCAAACCCTGACTCCTCCCCATATGGCTAGAGAAAAGTGCTTCAAATGTGGGAAAATCAGACATTTTGCTACCTATTGTGACAAATTCATTTGCACCACCTGCAAGAAAAGAAGACCCAGCCATTATCCATTTGCTTGTCCTAAGCGATGTCATGCTTCTGTGCCACCAAACTATAATAGGCCTATGGCAAACATGTTAGCTGAACTTTACAAAATGGCCCCCAAAGACTTTGATGACATGTATGATGAAGCAGCATGGGCAAACATCACAGGAGAACCATATGGAAACCTATAAAGACAAGGTCCCCTTGCCAATCCCATTCCTCCAATTCACCGAGATTCATCATGAATGGCTATCAAATCTTTGCCACCATTTTCTGTTCTGCTATGGCTACTTGTTGGGTTGCACTATTCACTCTCATTATCTATTGGCATGTCTGAGACCACTGACCACCCCCTGGTCAAAATTTCACCATTGATGTCAACTTTGAACTATGCCCTTTACCTCCCATTGTACAACAACAACAATGACATTGGCTGACAGCCAACCCTTGGATCTGGAGAAATCCAGACTCCTCTGTCATCAAAGCAAAAGTGTAGTGGTTCAAAATCAGAGATTTTGAATGTAGAGAGGGGGTAATGTTACAACTTCCCCTGTTTAATCCCTGTTTTGTATCTGATACACAATGCCCATTTGACATGCAGAATTCACTTGACACATCAAACTCAAACCTTAGACAGAGCAGAATAGATACTTATCTACTTTAAGTAGTAGAACAGAGTTACAGCTACCTAGGTTAGCTACTATAAAGGATGCACTAGATACTCAGTCAAGGCCTCAGCTTGACCTAAAGATACTTACTTCTTATCTGCTCAACTGAACTCAACCTAAGGAAGCCCCTTAGAGTCTGATATCTGAACTTGACTTAAAAGCACCTTAAGTCTGACATCTCAAACTTCATCTAGGAAGCACCAGATGACAAGCTAGGTGCTATGCACACTAGTTGATACTTGTTAAGACACACAATCTTAACATTATATCAGCAAAAACATTATCTACTTCTCAATTTGATGAAATCATCTCACTGGCAACAGAGTATATGATGAAGGCAATGACATCTGTGCTAACATTGTTAATCATTCTTCAAGTTCTAGCAGTGGAGAAGTCTTGATTGTATGTAAATCTCATGCATGTTGTTTCTGGCTGGTGCCTGATCATTTCTTCTAGAGCTAGTGATGATGACAAAATGCTCAAGCTTCATGCCAGCTGCCTTTTGTTCTTTTCATCTTATTGTCCTTATGTTAAGAACTGATCCTAATGCACAGGAAAACAGCAGAGTCTGGCAGAGTTCCAAGGTGTGACAAGGACTTGGCTTCAACCTTTAAGAGGTTGTGCCCTTCTCTATGCTCAGTGTCCAATTTGCAAGAAACTGATAAGAATGGAAGTCTGTGTGGAAGTTAGGGCACTGCACAGGTAACCCTTGGGTATTTTTTGCTGTACCCCTACCCATACCCATGAACACCATACCCCTGCAGGTATGGGTGCAGTTTTATCATGGGTTTTCTGGGGTTACCCATAAATCCATGGGTTAGCACTGTATTTAGAGGTTTCAGCACTCAGACAAGTGCGACAAACCTTTTATTTACTTATAAACTATGCAATGAGACTATTATAACATACTTTAATGGTGTTCATGGGTATGGGTAGGGGTACAGCAAAAAATACCCAAGGGTTACCTGTGCAGTGCCCTAACTTCCACACAGACTTCCATTCTTATCAGTTTCTTGCAAATTGGACACTGAGCATAGAGAAGGGCACAACCTCTTAAAGGTTGAAGCCAAGTCCTTGTCACACCTTGGAACTCTGCCAGACTCTGCTGTTTTCCTGTGCATTAGGATCAGTTCTTAACATAAGGACAATAAGATGAAAAGAACAAAAGGCAGCTGGCATGAAGCTTGAGCATTTTGTCATCATCACTAGCTCTAGAAGAAATGATCAGGCACCAGCCAGAAACAACATGCATGAGATTTACATACAATCAAGACTTCTCCACTGCTAGAACTTGAAGAATGATTAACAATGTTAGCACAGATGTCATTGCCTTCATCATATACTCTGTTGCCAGTGAGATGATTTCATCAAATTGAGAAGTAGATAATGTTTTTGCTGATATAATGTTAAGATTGTGTGTCTTAACAAGTATCAACTAGTGTGCATAGCACCTAGCTTGTCATCTGGTGCTTCCTAGATGAAGTTTGAGATGTCAGACTTAAGGTGCTTTTAAGTCAAGTTCAGATATCAGACTCTAAGGGGCTTCCTTAGGTTGAGTTCAGTTGAGCAGATAAGAAGTAAGTATCTTTAGGTCAAGCTGAGGCCTTGACTGAGTATCTAGTGCATCCTTTATAGTAGCTAACCTAGGTAGCTGTAACTCTGTTCTACTACTTAAAGTAGATAAGTATCTATTCTGCTCTGTCTAAGGTTTGAGTTTGATGTGTCAAGTGAATTCTGCATGTCAAATGGGCATTGTGTATCAGATACAAAACAGGGATTAAACAGGGGAAGTTGTAACATTACCCCCTCTCTACATTCAAAATCTCTGATTTTGAACCACTACACTTTTGCTTTGATGACAGAGGAGTCTGGATTTCTCCAGATCCAAGGGTTGGCTGTCAGCCAATGTCATTGTTGTTGTTGTACAATGGGAGGTAAAGGGCATAGTTCAAAGTTGACATCAATGGTGAAATTTTGACCAGGGGGTGGTCAGTGGTCTCAGACATGCCAATAGATAATGAGAGTGAATAGTGCAACCCAACAAGTAGCCATAGCAGAACAGAAAATGGTGGCAAAGATTTGATAGCCATTCATGATGAATCTCAGTGAATTGGAGGAATGGGATTGGCAAGGGGACCTTGTCTTTATAGGTTTCCATATGGTTCTCCTGTGATGTTTGCCCATGCTGCTTCATCATACATGTCATCAAAGTCTTTGGGGGCCATTTTGTAAAGTTCAGCTAACATGTTTGCCATAGGCCTATTATAGTTTGGTGGCACAGAAGCATGACATCGCTTAGGACAAGCAAATGGATAATGGCTGGGTCTTCTTTTCTTGCAGGTGGTGCAAATGAATTTGTCACAATAGGTAGCAAAATGTCTGATTTTCCCACATTTGAAGCACTTTTCTCTAGCCATATGGGGAGGAGTCAGGGTTTGAGGTCATATGTTCATCAGAGTAAGGGGTCGTTGTGGGGGTGGAGTTGGTGAGGTAAGATCAATTATCTTGGGTACAGTGGGGAGAGTTGTTATGAGTCTAATGATGCTGGGAATATGTGTCAAAGAAGATTCCTTTCCAGTCTGGGCACTTGTGTTCAAGACAACCTTCTTTTTCTGAGAAGAGGTCGGTAATTCAGGTTGGGAGTTTTTCATTGGGGTCAATTGGGGGTAGGAGTGGCAGGATGCTGAGGCAGATGTCTGTTCATGGGGTGTAGAGGTGGAAGGCATAATATGTTCTGACCATTGTTTCTGTAGGCAGTTGATCACAGATTCTATTCCCTGACTTAACATTGTCTGTAGCATAGTGTCTGCAAGCTGTTCTTGGTCAAGGATAAGGTCAATGATGGCATTGTAATGATGGAGTAAGGCATTTAGAGCAGTGCTGTTGTGGTTGATGGGGTAGTGGAGGGGTGGGCACAGTTTGCTGGATCAATGAGGAAGTCCTTGACGTATTCAGCAAGAGGGGGGAGGTTTTTCTGAGCAGAAGAAGAGGTGGCAGCATTGGTGGAGTGCATGATGGGTAGTTTGATTTCTTAGTTGGATGATAGATTTTTCTTTATTTTATAAGTGTTCAGGAGCTTCTCTGCATGAGTCAGTATGTAAAGTGTGTCATAATAGTCTCATTGCATAGTTTATAAGTAAATAAGAGGTTTGTCACACTTGTCTGAGTGCTGAAACCTCTAAATATGGTGCTAAGCATACCAATAAACCTGTGGGATATGGGTACAGTGTTGTGTGGATATGGCAATCTGGAACCTGTACCCGTACCTGAGCATACCTGTGACCACATTATCACAGTGTTACCTGTATCTGTGCCATGCCCTAGTGGTCCATGGAAGTCCAAGATAAGGAAAAGGTGCAAGGCAGAGTTCCAATTAGGAAGTCCAGAGTATAGGACAGGAACAAAGCAGAGGTCTGGTGTGGCAGGGTAAAATGGACTAAGCGAGATCTGTTGACGAAGGTTGTCACATCGCAACAAAAGTGAGTAAGCATAAGAACAGGAGAGTGGGGGAAATTACTCCAGCATATCACTCAATGGGATCAAGGGAATGTGTGGGACATGTTGAACGTGTGCTGCATGCTGTGATCAACAAATGAGCACATGAAGGTCTTGGCCTCAATCAGCTGATCAGTCAATGTTTGAGGTATAAGGAGAGATGGAGACTGATTCTAAGGACTCAAGTACTTAACTTTGTTAATAAACTTGTGGTTTGACTTGAAATAAATGGCTTGGTGGAAGTTTTGAGTGCATGATGAAGGTTACAATGTGAAAAGACAGCTCCATTCAAAGGTGGGAGGGCACCTTTTTATACAAACAGCTCATATCTACAGACTGAAAGCTGCTTGCACACATTCTCTCATGTCGACAGTCCAAGCAACAAGTATAGAAAAGAAGCTATAGAAACGGATTGATGAGAATCAAACCTTCAAAGAAGTACCTAGATTAAGCCAGTCTGCCTGATCCTCATCAAAGAGATCCACCATCAGGTATGACTCAGAGAATGAACTGTTGACAAGATGCTTCTATTTGCATGATGCGACTTGCCCCCTTCAAGTGTGGAGCATGATTGGTCAATGTCACTCAATCCTACCATCCAATGGCTTCACCCCATGATTTGGACTTTGGCTCGCCGTGAAATGAAAGTGTTGCCCATTATAACTAAAGCAAGTAATAGGCAAAATGTCAGAAATAAGTGGAAGAAAATATAAAATAATAGAGATGGAAATTGAAGAGGCCATCCTGCCTATCCAATGAAAATCCCTGATGCATGCAGAGGGATGTAGGTTGTGCACAGCCCAACCAACACTCCCACGCCAGAGTTGCAAAGGTTAAGACAAAGTTCAAAGTCTTTGAGTTGACAAGTGAAAAGTTTAATATTTGAACTCAGGAATACAAAGTGTCTAAAGTTCCTACAGAGTTCCACCAGAGTTCTGTAGTGGAGGTTGAGGGGTGCTTGCATGGGAAATGACACCTTATATGCATGATTATGAGCTTTGTTATGATCTTAAATTTCCACTTAGACCTTGCTTAGACAGTGACTTACCACACTCATATAATGGAATATCTGCACTTTTCTCAGCCTTAATTTCCTTAGCAATGCTTATCTGTGCACTTTTTGCTGTGCTTAGAACCACTTTTGAGGCTACTTATGTTCCTTAGCTGCATTTTGGCAGTACCTTAAACACCCCCTTATTGTAATACTTAGACTAGTAAGTAACTTAAGTGAAATAAGGAGGCCAGTAAGGACCAATTCAGAAAAATCAGCAGAGGACCCTACTTATTTTAAGGAAAATCTCCTTAATGGCCATTTACTTATTTCTACTTATTTTCAGCTGTAAGTAAGAATAAGGAGACAATAAGCATGATAAGTCAGGGTTGGATTTTCCTGATGTCAGCAGTTGGGATCCAGGTAATCTACTTTGGACAGAATAGGAGGTGAAAGGCTGCCTGGTTAGGTAGCCTCACTAAGTCAGACGGTAAGACAGGATCACGTTATCTTTGTTGCACAAGGTAAAGAGTCAGTCTAAGATACATAAGAAGGTCGGTAAACTATACCTTTGTTGCACAAGGTAAAGAGTGGGGCAACAAAGGAAAAAAAGATGGTATATATATGAGATTTGAAACCGTGTTGGAAAGTGGCTGCATCGAGCGTAAGTTGATATATGAGTTTGCCGATGTTCGCCGATGTTCAGGGTGGCTGTGTAGCCATTGTAAGCATCAATGTGTGCCGATGTTTGCCGATGTTTGTGGTGGCTGTGCATGTTTGTGTTGTGAGTCTGGTCGCAGGCTTACACTCCTCCCCACCTAAAAAAATTGTGAGGGTGTCAAACCTCTGTCCCATTCTCAGCTTCCCATCTGTCAAGTGCATCTGTTTCAGTCATTTCTGAACCAGGGCGCCACTCATCATGTTCTTTCCCGTATCCTTCATAGCGGACAAGGTATTGTACACCTCGTCCACGTCGGCGAGCATCCACAATCTTGTCAATGTACCACTCCTCAGTGCCATCTTCAGTAACGATGGGTCGTGGCTGGGCAGGCTCACGGTCAGGGAAGAGGAGGGGATTGTTCGGGATGTATCGTTTGAGTAGGTGGGCATGGAAACCAGGGAAGGTGTTTGGGTTGTTTGGGAGTTTTAGTGTATATTCTGAGCGTTCAGGGAAGGTGTGTGTGATGGTGTAGGGGCCATCATTTCTCGGCATGAATTTTGCAACACGCATTTTTCCTTTGCATTTGTAGTTCTGGCGTCTGTTTTCTGTGGAGAGCATGACAAGGTCGCCGATCTCATAGACATCTTCTGGGGCCCGATGTTCATTGGCATGGTATGCCTGTCTGATTTTTGCAGCAAGGAGATTGTCCTGCACTTCTTGGACATCAATTGTGACTCGGGATATTATGTCATGTGCGGTAGTTTGTTTGGTAGTGGCATTACTAGGGAGTGGTGCAATCGGAGGGATGATTCGGGGGGATCGTCCAGACTTCAGTTGGAAGCCTGAGAAACCGGTGGATGAGTTCACGGTGTTCATAATAGCAAAACGCACACGAGGGAGTTTGGCTAACCACCCCTTCTGGTTGTTGTCAACATAGTACCGGATGGCTTGGTTCACAGTTTTGTTCATCCGTTCGCTGCTGCCGTCGGTCTCAGGGTGGTAAGAAGTTGACATCTTCAGTTTTATGCCAGTGAGCTTATGGAGGGCTGTCCAAAGTTCAGCAGTGAAGAGAGCATCTTGGTCAGAGATGAGATGGAGCATCAGGCCATTTTCACAGTACCATTCATCGAAAAGGACAACGGCAACTTGGGCAGCAGTGTATGTGGAGTGGGTACCAGCAATGCATATGTCAGCACCAAGAAGGTCAGTCATGGTCAGGATGGTGTCCTTTCCATCCTCCTCGGGGAGTGATCCGATGAAATCCAGTGCGACGGTGTCGAAACGGTCATCAGGAACTGGTAGGGGGTGTAAGGGACCAGTGGGTTTGGAAGTGCGGGTTTTATTGCACTGGCATTCAGAGCATGATGGGATGTATGCTTTCTCCAGGTCCTGACGCATGTTTGGCCAGTAGTAGGAGCCACGGTCCACGGAGGGATTCATAGCTTTTGTTGAAGCCAAAATGGCCCAGAGTGTCATGGGCAAGGTTGTAAAGGAGTTCACGGACTCGGAGATCTTGTGGGATCACCAGCCGGCGGCCAACATAAAGGAGTTGATCGGTGAGGGTTGCCCCTTCGATGCTCCCCATATTGATGTCCTTGGTGAGTTGTTTGGCAAAATCATCGGTCTCATAGCCGGTAATGATTGCATCAAGTAGGGATTGGTCAGCAGCAATATTGAGTATGCCAGCGACTGGGGTTTTGGGTGCATTACGTGTGTGTGCCATCGCACAGGCCACAAGGCAGGCATCAGGCACAGTGTCAGGCATGCGGGATAGGGCATCAGCAGCGGTGTTGTCTTCGCCGCAGATGTAGGTGATTTGATAGTCGAAGTCTGCAAGATACATCGACCATCTCATTTGTTGTCTCGACATCTCCTTCTGCGATTGGAAGTACTCGAGAGTTCTGTGGTCAGTGAAAACTTCGAACTGGGCACCAAGCAGGTGGGATCGCCATTTCTTCAATGCCTTGATAATGGCAAGAAGCTCCTCCTCATGGACTGGATAATTCTTCTTGGTGTCATTGAGCTGGTAGGAGTCATAGGCAACTGGCCGGGATGTATCCCAGGTTTTTCCAAAGCTTAACACAGCCCCAGTCCGGCGGTCACTGGCATCAGTGGTGACATAGATGTTTGATGCTTTGTCTTTGTAATTAATTACGGTGAGACAGTCAGCACTGAGAACAAGTTGTTTGATGTGGTCAAATGCATTCTGATGTTCTGGGGTCCATGTGGGGAATCGTTGGTCATATTTCTTGGTAGTGAGGGGGGTGAGGACACTCGTGTATTCTGCGAGTGCTGGAAGGAAGGTGGCAATGTATCTGGTTAGTCCTAGGAAACCTTGGACATTGGTGGCAGTTGTTGGTTGGGGCCAGGCCGCAATACGGTCGGTTTTGCGTGGGTCAGGTTTGATCCCAGCCCCAGAGATGATGTGGCCAAGGAAACATAACTCAGTGGCAAACAGGCTGGATTTCACCTGGTTGCAATAGATGCTGGCTTTGCGGAGGGCCTGAAGGACTGTATTGCAGTTTCTTTCATGTTCCTCCATGGTTTGTGACCAGATGATAATGTCATCGAGGTACACATGGCAAATTTTTCCAATGTGTTCTCAGAGCACGTCAGTCATTCGGCACTGGTGTGTGGCAGGGGCATTGCATCCACCCTGTGGCATGACAGTCCATTCATAGAGTCCCCACGGTGTTCTTACAGCAGTGAGGTGAATGTTGTCAGGGTGTACCCGTGTTTGGAAGAAGGAGTTAGTCATGTCCATCTTCCCAAAGATCTTTCCCTTCCCGCAATTGGCGAGTATGTCATCAATGCGAGGTAGGGGGAAGTTATCTCGGACAGTGTTACTGTTGAGAGACCGGTAGTCGTTTACCCAGCGGGGGTCGACTGTTAAGTCAGGGATGCCAGCTTTATATTTTGGGACACAGAATGCTGGCGAGGCATATTCTGATGAAGATGGTCGTATTCGGCCAGCCTTTAGGTGGTCATCAAGTAATCTTTTCCAAGATTCTTGGTATTTCTTTGGTGCTGCATATCCTTTGCCATTATTGACCTTGGTGGGGTCTTTGAGCCGGATGCGGTGGAACATGTGTCCAGGGACTTCAGAGGTATTGTCTGGGAGTCGGAGTGGGAAGCGGTCGGCATATTTTAGTTTCATTTTCCGGTCTGCTTCTTTGAGGACCTCTTGGAATGCAAGGCCTTCAATGCGGTCTCGAACAGCAGCCATCATGGGGCCAGGGAGGAGGTAACCAGCAAGTGTTGGTGCTCCGGTCTGCTCAAGAGTGGTAGGCTTGGGTGCCCGAACTTTCTTTGGCATCGGTGGCTGTGCTGTTCGCCGATGTTCATAGCTGTGTTCCAATCCTGAGGTGCGAGAGGAGGGGGGTTTAGGAGGTCATAGCCTGTGCGTTTGTCAATGGCCGTTCGCTCATGTGGGTCTATCAGGATCTGTTCTGATGAAAGAAATGGCATTCCTAGAATAATGGGGAATGGTAGCCCCTTAATTACTTTCATCTTGTGTACTCCTGACTTCCATATCCCCCGTTCAGAGCTGAGGTCTAGTTTCACATACTCCTCAGAGACAAGTGGCAGCATTGATAAGGAGGACATGTTGTTCTCCTTGGCAGGGAGACAATATCGTCGGAGACCAAGTTTCTTGACGAGCTCCAGGCTAATCACTGTGCAGGCCAATCCAACGTCAATTAGTGGTTGGACTGGCATGGGGAATTCAGAGATGAAGGGGCCAGTAGCAAAGAGGTTGGTGTATAATTGTGGGACAGTGAGGGGGACATTGACGGGGGAAGGGACGTACGAGTCTGTTTCAGAATCTGAGATGTGTCCGGCGGCCATTGCCATGTTTTGGGCTGGCGCTGTCAGGGTCATGTAGGTCACCGGGTCAGGCCATGAGTTAGTTGCAACCATTGGACAGTTGGTGAAGGTGTGCCCAACGTTGAGCTTCCTGCACCAGGTGCATCCATTGTGGTCACGGATGAGGGTTCTCTCGGCCTTGGTGAGGGCTGGCAGGCGAATTCTCTTGGCCTTCTTAGTTCGGCTGGTGGGGGTAGAGGTAGAGGCATGGGAGGTCAAAGGTGCATCTGTGAGGCGGGAGAGGAGATCCTTTTTTTCACCTTGGCATGCAGTGCGGGCAGCGGCCGAGGCATTGATCATCTTTTGGGTCCGGGCGTTTTCAGCCTGCATACAGTCATCCCGCTCCTTAACCTCAAAGGCCCAGGTAGCGAGATCAGTGGCTAGGACTGGTTCAAGGCTTAGATTGAGCCTCAGGTCCGGGTGTAGGTTGGATTGGAGTTGGACCTTGAGCTGGTCCTTGGTGAGTGCTTTGCTTGGCGCCGAGGTGGTGAGGATTGCGTTGAGGTTCTCAACCTCTATTTTCCAATCCATAAACTCCCGGTTGCCTTGGGTTGTGGAGAGGATGGTTTCGAGGATGTCATAGGACCAGTTCTTCTCAAGGACCAGTTGGGCCAGCTCAGTGAGATACTGATCCAGGGTGAGGGCATCAATCCGAGTTTGATCTGCCTGATACCAAGTAACGAGGCGCGGCTCAAACATCCCCTCAGCAACGTAACTGACAATTTCAGTGCTGGTCTTCCCACCATGCTTCTTGTATCATTTGCATGCAAGGGTCCACGACTGCATGATGAGTGGGGTGATTCTGCCCGCAGTGAGCATCAGGCATTCCTTCATCTTTGTGACCTTGCCTTCAGCAAGGGGTTGTGTGGTTGGTGACATGGCAATTTGGGCAGCAGGTAAGGTGGCTTGGTAGTTGCAATGGGAGGTGGCTGTGGTAGGTGCACTTTCGTCGGTAGACGAGTCAGTACTAGGTGATGGGGACAGTGGTAGAGACACCGGGCTGTTTGGCTTGGGGCGTCGATGTGTGTCCGTTAGGATCTGTAGTTTGTAGGGAAGTGCACGGGTAACCCGCGGATACTTTTGGGCGTACCCGTACCCGTACCCGCAACCCGCGGGTCACGAGTCACGGGTCACCGCGGGTACGGGTAGACCCCCGTCTCCTGTTGTGTAACACCTCCTGCATAGGCCCCGATGATGATGGCGACAACACTATGTTGTCGCCATCATTGTCGGGGCCTTGCATTTGTTACATACATTTAACTAATGGTTTCGGCACTCAGATGAGTGCCGACAACCTTTTGATTACTTATGTACTACATGTATGTACTAACTAACTTAATATATATATTATTTACGGGGGAAGCGCCGCCCCAGAGGAAGGGGAAGCTTGTGGAAGCAAGGTCTTATATACCGGATAATGTTTATCACTATTTGGTTCCAGTAAACGAACGCGAACGCGACGCGTCGTTTGCTAAAACAAGTTGATATTTGCTATTGTTTGGTTTCAGTAAACGCGACTTGTTTATGTATATAGTAGTATTAATTATCAACTTGTTTCAGTAAATCACACATCACAGTGAAACCAAACAATACTTATGTACTAGTAAATATCAACTAGTTGATAATTAATACTACTATATAGTTGAAGTAAATGAATGCAAACACAGAAACAAGTCGCGTTCGCGTTTACTGAAACCAAACAATAGCAAATATCAACTTGTTTTAGCAAACGACGTGTCGCGTTCGCGTTCGTTTACTGGAACCAAATAGTGATAAACATTATCCGGTATATAAGACCTTGCTTCCACAAGCTTCCCCTTCCTCTGGGGCGGCGCTTCCCCCGTAAATAATATATATATTAAGTTAGTTAGTACATACATGTAGTACATAAGTAATCAAAAGGTTGTCGGCACTCATCTGAGTGCCGAAACCTGTAAATACAAAACTGTACATAGACATTTGGTGACGGGTTGGGTGCGGGTCACGGGTACCTAAGCCGTGACCCGTACCCGTACCCGTGTCTACCCGTACCCGTAACCCGCACGGGTTGCCAAACCCGTGCTCTTCCCTAGTAGTTTGGCAGGTTGGCCAGGGTCCTGCAACTTTCTTCTTGCACTCCTGGTGAGGAGTGGAATCGAGGTAGAGGGTTGCCGAGACAGTGTGGGTTTGTCAGGTATTGAAAGACGCAGTCGGTGTCAAAAAAAAAGTGAAAGGCTGCCTGGTTAGGTAGCCTCACTAAGTCAGACGGTAAGACAGGATCACATTATCTTTGTTGCACAAGGTAAAGAGTCAGTCTAAGATACATAAGAAGGTCGGTAAACTATACCTTTGTTGCACAAGGTAAAGAGTGGGGCAACAAAGGAAAAAAAGATGGTATATATATGAGATTTGAAACCGTGTTGGAAAGTGGCCGCATCGAGCGTAAGTTGATATATGAGTTTGCCGATGTTCGCCGATGTTCAGGGTGGCTGTGTAGCCATTGTAAGCATCAATGTGTGCCGATGTTTGCCGATGTTTGTGGTGGCTGTGCATGTTTGTGTTGTGAGTCTGGTCGCAGGCTTACAGGAGGCTGCATACTAAAAGCTCAATGAATGTGAAAGTGATGTGGTGGTGTTCCAGCTCAGCTTGGCCCACTGAAATGATCCCAGTGGGCAGAGCCATCATGATCAGCACTGTGACCATGGGTGCACCTCACTTAAAAATAATTCAAAATAATTCACCAAAAAAGGAAAGAGGAAAGAAAGGGAAGAGAGAGGTTATCTTATCTTAACATCACACAATTTCAGTAAATTCTTATTGACTATTATACATTGACTGTATCACAAGGGGTACAGCAGAATGTTCCCCAAGAAAAAGTAACCATGCAAACAAATTATTTTTCACCATCTGACTTATTTTTCTCCTGAATTATGTCAGCTAGCACCAGCTGTATTGAAACACAATTGTGCACAATTCCAATGGGTAACAGCTATTCTACTATTATACATTGGCCATATTGCTAGTGCTATTTCTTACCATCCATTTTCAGGTGATTGGTCAAGACTCAAAATAACATCAAGCTGTAGAAATTAGATTCTTATCACAGGAGAAACAGTAAGTATCTTGGGTCTGACATAGATTAATCAATGCATCATCACCTATATCTGTCACTCCAGCAAGCAGACTGTAAAAGAATATGGATGTAGAATGTAGTACTGTGGGAACAATGCACAAGCATTATGTAATGGCAAGCTGCTACGATTACAAATCAGAATCCTAGCAGCTACTACTGTCGAAGGTCAGGAAGTGGGCCACCTTCACTAATGGGCCACTTTGCATTTTTCTATTGCAACAATGTATATATTTCCAAGGTACTAAGATACAAGGATACCTTCAGGGTAGATGCATGTCCATTAAAGAGCTCATGTGAAGGGATGCTGTGGATGTTTCTAAAAATATGCCTGATCATCAAAATTGACCCTGAAATGTCAGTGTTGCTAATCCAGGTGGGCCACACATTTCAAGGGCTGTTCAACATGACAGAAGTCAAGGAAAATTCTGAAAATATTTTTCCAGCTTTGGATGGTATGTAAAAATGTATTGTAATTAAATGACAATTATTGAAGGTCTAATGGTTTGGGAAATTTGCTAGTGGCCCATTTCCTAGGTGTTCCCAAAATTGTATACCATGTGTAAAATCAACCAACACAGCCAGATTGACTTACATTTGTCACTTCCTGAATATCTGCCCAGCAAGTCAAGTCACTTGTCCACAGTTTGACACAGTCAGGCAGTCCAAAACAGGAATGCATCCTTGCCCAGCTCCCTCTTATGCTTAGGTGGCCCACTTCCTGACCTTTGACAGTAGTATGCTTACAAATCCTAGCAGCTGCTATGGTGCGGGTCATTGAGTCACCACTACTTTTGTGCAGCTGAAATAGCCTGCCCAAAAATGGATGAAACTCTTATCTACTTAACAAAAAGCATCCTTTTGATGAGAGGAAGAAAATTGTTAAAGGGATTTCCAAAATAATAAAAACTGGGCAAGTTATTAAATTTCATGTCAGCAGAATTTGGCGTGTCTGGCTTAAAAAGGAAATTAAGGGTCCTACGGTTATGTCTATGTGTCGAATTGACGACTGAGCGTCTCTGGGATGTGCCTATGAGACTGGCACTGGCAGGTTTGTTTTCGGCAGATATTTCAGGGACGTGAGAATGTCCAGCCCGAGCACGAGCGGCAGACTTCAAATGCTTTTTGATGGTCAGGGCATCCTCAATAGTAATCCTTTGCTTTCTCTAGTGTATTTTTTTCGCTCTTTTTCTCCGTCAATAGACCAATATACATCGATTTATGGGGCTAGCTACCACTTTGATTAGGGTTAGGATTTAAAAAAATTTCGCCGCCCAATTTGGCGGCTCCCGCTGCTGCACAAAAGTAGCGGTGACTTAACGACCCGCACCATAGCCTTGCACCCATGGTCACTGCCCCTCATGATCAGCTTTTGGCACATACTTAGTGACGTCGATTCAGCATTTCGAAGATTTACGGGCTTTCCGAAGGTCCCCCAAGTTTGTTTGACATCCTCACCTCTACTAGCCACTCTTGGGTCATATCCACGTTATCTAAGTATAAGTTTACGACTCGCACTACCAACACCTAGAAGACTCGCATCGATCCTCAAGAACGAGAAAAATCCGTTGGGAGATTGTGCAGGCTCGAAAATACAATCTATTCATCTGTAAATCTGTAATTCCAAACAAAAAGTCATGATCAGACAGAACACAGCAAAATGCAATGTATACAACATGGATCCGATATGGACATATGGCAAGATCTATATGATACAACCTTAGAAAGAAAAGAAAAAAAACCAAGTTCCAACCCAAATGGAAAAACCAACACTCATCCTAAAATACCCTCATCTACATTCGTTGCAATCTAATCCTCGAAAAGATGTCGTGGAGAGCCAACCTACAGCAACATCAATATCCACAAGCAGAAAACAAAGAAAATCAAAATCAAAAATCAAACTTACATTATACATATACGATTGCCATGTCTCCTGCAAACTTCGATCATCCGCCGCGATCCCCTTCAGCGCCCCTTCAGGCGTATAGCGGTGGTGGTACACCTGGCCCTGACCGGTATATGCATACCCAGTCGGCGCCGCAGCCCAATACTGCTGGTACCCCGTGCTGCTGCTGTTGTCGGGCTTGTCAACCACGATTTGTTGGGGGTTGGCATGTAGATCATACGCACGCCCATCCTCAGAGCTGGGGAAAGACGTAGGTGGTGAGAGCGAGGAGGTGGAGTCTGGGCTTGGAGGATGAAGTTGTCGATATTCTGGTGGAACCGTATACATCGAGTGCTGAGGCTGGGGACGGGTTGGCATGGGTTGTTGATGCTGGTGTTGGGGGTGGTGATGCTCTTGATGAAGACTGGAGAAAGATTGAGAGTGAGCCAACATGTGTCGAGAAGGTGGGACCGGGACAACAAATGTCGCCTGCTGCTCGGATTGTTGCTGATATTGTGGGTGGCTCTGAGGCAGAGCAGGTTGGTGCTGCGGATGTCGCTGTTGTTGTTCTTGCTGGTGTCGAAACTGTCTCTCCTGCTGCTCCGAACGTTGTACTTCCTGCTGTCGCTGTAATTCCCTCTGCTGCTCCAACTGCTGCTGTTGCCTCTGATACTGCTGCTGCTCCTGCATTTGCTGTTGTCGCACCTCCATCTGCTGGTGCTCCATCCTCTCCCTCTCCATCTGCTGCATCTGCATCTGCCTCTGCCTCTCCATTTCCTCCCGCTTCAGTTCCATCTGCCGCTTCTCAAACTCCATCTGCTGCTGCCTCCTCTCCCTCGAATTCTGCATTGGTGCTGCAAACAGTCCATTATTCACATGATATGCATCCCGGATCTGCGCCGCAATATGCCCATCAAACACATTGAGCTCGTCCACCAAACTCGGGTGCACACCAGCAAAGGACGGGCTGTCCGTGAGCAATCCTTGAGGAGAGTCCGGGAGGCTCCGCGACGATGGCGTAGATGATGAGGAACTGGTGTGGGCAGTGGGAGACGCGCCTGGACGAGATCGGGTAGGTGCGGTGCTCTTAGTAGCGACGGTGTGTGTTTTGCCGCTGAAGATCGAGAGTTCATCTTTTTGCTGTTCGTCGGGTGGCGTCGATCGGAAGATGTCGTTCGGGATGCTGGGCGAAATCCCGCTGTTTGTCTCAAGGTAGATTTGTTGAGCTTTCATTTGGAGACGCTGGATGATTGGCTATAATTCAGACAATGAGGATGGAAATTGGAATCCGGATCGATGTGGAAGACATACGAGGAACTTGATAGCTCGACCGCCGTACCCTGCTGCTCTTTCGAACAGCTCGTACGCAGTCCTCAATTCCAGAAGGGCAGCGGGCGCAACCTTCGACTGTGAACTATGCGTGACAACCGAGGCCAGCATCACCTACCAAAAAAAAAAAAAGCGAGCCGAAAATTACATGACAGCTAAAAGATAACAGAAGCCACCCACCGCCGACGAAAACGCATGTGTCCATAACACCCAAAACCTGGCGATCTGAGCCGGGAACAAACTAAATTGCTGCTTCAACGACCCGATAATCGTACAAGCACTCCGATAACCGGCCAGGAACGACGGCGCATACTGACTCTTGATCGGATCGAGCGGATGGCTTGATACCGCGTGCGCAAAGAAGCAGCGGTGGATATACAGCAGTGCTACAATGGTAATAGTTAGATTTCTGGAAATGGGGAACTCCTGAGCCAGATTGGAAATAGAGTTAGGGGATAGAATAGAGATTAAACCTCACAGACATAACCAGAAATGGGAAATATCGTGGAGTGAAACACAAAGAAAAGGAAACGATGTCAATGATCAACAACTCACTCAATTCTCTGTAGTTTGTGGGCATAAAATGCGACATCGTCTGCGAGAGCCCAGCACCCTGCGGAGGCAAACCATGGGCGTACACCGGGAGCTCCATATCCCGGACCTTGCGATCCAGCTCCAGAATAATGGAATACCGAGGCGCACGCGACGTGAGTGTGCCTTGTACCACGGCGGATACGCATTCGGCGCCGAAGCGGGCCTTCCAGTAGGGGACTGTAATATTGAGGTTGAGATAAGTTGAGTGTCAAGGATCAACATAAAGGGGCATACAACTAGGGTGGATGGAACCATCATCGGCCATGGTCTGGTCTGGGTCAAAAGGGAGCTCGCAATCTACGAAAGGCAGGGAGAACGTTGCTAGGCGGCCTGTTGCGAGACTCTATGATGGGCATGTCGTCAGTGAGGTGATATACGGACTAGATACTGGGGGGACGCCCACCTGCCAACAATCAGTAATAAACAGCTCCCAGAACAACGCACGCCGTTTCTGTACCTCCGCAGGCGTGAGCTTCCAACGTGCACAATCGCGATCTACATCACAACGCAGTGAGCCCAATCTCTTCGCGTATACAAAAAGAAGAAACCCACGTAATCCAATCTAAAGTACAGCAGAGGGAAAACAAATCAGCACCACTGATCATCATCATCAAGAACAAAAACAAAAGTTCACACTCTGTGCCAGCTTAGTCGCCAATCCCATCAACGCCCATGTCCTCTCAATACTGTTCTCACCACTACACATGCCCTCGTAAATCGCCATTAGCGCAAGCGCCTGCACCGTCGCCACCGCCGGGGGCCGCTCCAGCACCGGCTCCAGCGTCAACGCCGCCTTCGTCAGCTGGTAATACTGTTCCGCCTCCGAGTTGTCCGGCGCTGGGGGTAAAGCCATGTCTGTAAGCGCACCAAAGCAGAAGATGACGAAAAGCAAGCCGAGTTCATGGGCAGTGCCTTTTTGAGAGGTTGGTGGTATGGAAGGAGAGGTGGAGGGAGACGCTATGGTGGGTGCTTCGGTATAGAAGAGGGGGAGGAGCTCTTCGTGGAGCTGGCGCTTGGTGACGGCGCCAAAGAACCAGGGAGCTTGTTCGAGGTAGAGATCGCAGAGGCGCCAGGCGTCATGCCATGGCGGGAGGTAGGATTGGATAATGGAGTCAAGGGAGGCGGGGTGGATGGTCGGGGCTAGCGGGAAGGCATTGGAGAGTTGGGCGATGGGGGAGGGGAGGGATTGTGGGCCACTGGAGGGCCAGTCGAGAGGGGGATTCTCGGGTTGGGGCGACGGGGCTTCGCCCTGGGCACGACATGGTTAATAAGACGGCAAATGAGTGGGGAGGCGGCTTACGATCAAGAGACTCTGTGCCAGGTAGTTAGTAACACGTACGGGGAAGGGGTGGGGGAGGGAGGATTGGGTACCTCTGACCCAGCAGACCGACCATAAAACGTGGCAGCACCATCATCCCGTATTGCAAGCGTGCCGAATGCGTCAATGTATTGCGACTCCTCGGTGTCCTCCTCCTCGCCTGGGACACCGCCCTCCCCTTCTGCAGCGGAATGGAGCTCAATGCTAGATTTTATCTTCAGGAGGTCGCGGTCGAGGAGTGGGTGAGGGTCCCGGGTGTGTGTCGATTGGAGGATGGCGAGCGCGTCTTCGAGCAGACGGATGCGATCACTCATCTGTGCTATTTTCTGGTGCAGTTTCTCGGTGTCAGCGAGTACGAAACTGGGAAATGAGATGAGAAGGTGGGTGAGTGGACGGATAGAGTATGGACATACCGTGTTCCTTGGCCGGTTATGAGACTTCCGTTTGGGCAAATTGCGGAACACCCTCTCCGTTTGCAGCTGTGGTTTACGAATCAGCAGGGTGATGTGTTTATCAATGCAGAAACCAGCCTTGAACAGGGTACAGTCTTGTCACATTTCAGCTTGAGTCTGTGAATGGTTGGACCAATGACCACAACGGACTCTTATGGCACTGACCGTCTGCACTCCGCACACGATAGAGCACCTGTGTTTCTTGTAGATGAAAGAGTCTGCAGAGGTTAATGAAGAGTACGGACCTCTAGCTCGCTTTGATTCCTTGTCGTGTGCTCGCTGCAGGGTGATTGCATCCTTGCGCACAGAGGTGGTCTGGGGCATCAGTGGTGGTGAGTGAACAAAGCAGAGAGTAGGGGAGAATATAAAGCAAAGGAGGAAGAACGGTAATGAATAGCGGGCATGTCAAAGTTCTTCTCCACCTCGCCTGGGACAGGGAAGGTCAACACCCAAAAGCGGGCGAGGGAATCAACCGATGACAGCCCTGACTTCATTCCAAAATCTTGTCTCACTCCTGATTCAAATTCTTTCCCGCCCCTGGCACGTAACACCCCCTTTTTTTCCAACTTGAAGTCCTATGGGAGTCTCGTTGTCCGAATCGCAGACGCGTCAAGTTGTCGGCTTGTCAACGCTCGATTACCGACCTTGCGTAAAAGTGTTGGCACTGGCAATCGCTTCACGAGAACCCCGTGAAAATAATTCCGCCAAAACTAGAAGTTACAATGGTGCACCGACCGCAACCTCCCTTATCTCTTAAATCTTGGCGCCATCATCTTACCGTCATCATCTTCGACTTCTGCGGGTTTCTCGGGGACGTTGCGAGTAAATCTTAGGCAACTGGACACACACACCCTGCTCGAAGCCTCAACGTCAGGTGTCTCGATGGTAAAGCACAGGTACCAGGTGTGCTATGACGCCGAGAAGCTAGTGTGCGATCAAGCGTCCACTGGCATGCCAGTGAGGCCGACTGCTATTGGGGCTCTACACGACATAGTGTTCTGAAGGCAATCAATCCCTGTCGCTTCGTTGAGTGTATCGACGATCGTTAATACTCAATCTAATCCCGGAGCAGACGGATACTGACTTGCATTATCTTTTCCAGAGTTATCGTCTTGGGGTGCATGGAAACTTCCCTTGACATCGCATGATGAGACAAAGTTTTTGTGGCAGCGAAAATTGGTGAGCATTGAAGACTGAATTTTTTAAGCCAGCAACTGTCGGCTGAAAGCAAGTTGGGCACTTGGGAGTTGATGTTTTCATTTTGTCTTCATAGTTGGCGATATATATTAACCGAAGGACAATTCTTAAATTTCAAATAGGCAGATAAAAAGCCTGCCAACAAGAACTTGAATCTTCGAAACGCTGATGGTCACCGCGCCTCAGACGGGCCGGGGCAGTAATTATGGTTGCACCTCGCTGCTTAGTGTCAGATCATCATCAAATCACCGATCATCCCGCATGTCCTCAGCAAATATCACCCAAAGACTCCAAAGACCGATATTGCCAGCAAACCTGCTTGACACTATAACGATGGGCGCTGTCTCCGCAATTGTCCTATGTAGCCTTCCAAGTCCGAAGCCGCGCTCACGAGACCAACAAAAAACTATTGGTGATTGTGCAAACTTGAAAACAACCAGCAAGCTGGCAGAAGCCGGACAAGTCGCTAATAATCGGGTAGTGTAAGTTCGGTGACAGTGGTAGACTCAGATGGGACGAGCACGATGTAATGTTAATTTTCTGGGGTAACTCGAAGGCGTCCATGGAAAGGCATGCTGAGAAGGAGCGGGAGGGTGAACGGAATATCAGCACATGGAGAGCTGCTGGCTCGTAATCGGGAGTGGAGCTGCCCATAACGTTTCCCGAAGCATACTTTACTTGAGTACCCCCAAGTCCGAGAAGGCCGAGCCGTACTTATGTCCGTCACCGCAACGCGTCCAGGTATATTACAGTAACACTTACATAAGTACTAGAGTCAGAGTTAAAGTTGCTCTGCGTCGAGGCGATTTAGTGTACAGAGAACCAAGAGGTAATGTCGGCACTTGGCAATAATGATTACTAGTACATCGAATGGGCAGCCTGGGACCGGCCCATCTCTGCTAACTTGAACTTGAATCTATTACTGATCGGGCCGGGTACAATCTGGCGACAGTGCGCAAGTCATCATTCGCAGAAGTTTCAATGCAATTCATAGTGCTAGTACCTACCGCCTCTCATAATTGTGACCAAAGGCTGCGACACAGGGCAATCAATCAACCTAGAACAATCTGGCAATAAAACGATCTGGCAGGATGTCGAAGTATATCATCCTTAATATTTATACCCAACTACACAACAGGCGGAACCTGTTGTTGGGACACAATTAATCCTGGCATCAAAATCCAATATCAGTGACGGGAGGAGAACAAATGAGATTGATGACAATGAACAATGAACACAGGGGTTGCGTTAGTATGTAGTATTCAAAAAAAAAAAAAAAAAAGTCCAGATCAAAACCTATAAGGTTGCTTTCTCCCTTCAATCGTCTTTCACTCGTTCATACGCTCCCTTCGAGCTCCCCGCTCCCCATCCAAACCAGCTCCCTGGTCTCCTCTGTGCTCCAGGCCGCCCTGGCTCATACCCAGTACTACCCTCTGCCGTACCAGTATACGTATCGCCCACATCATACCCCTCTGCATCGCTCGGCACCTCTACCTCCTCAAATCGCCCGGTGGCTGAATTCGTGCGGTCCCTGACATCCGATGCCGACGACGTCCTGGAGGGGTTGATCCTCAAACTACCACCCGCACCCGGCATGAGGGACGTAGGCACACCCAGCTCCTTTGGCAGTGCAGCGAGCTCCGCCTCCAGCTGCCGCCTCCGCTCTAGCACCTGCTGGGAATGGATATTCGCACTAGACCTCGAGTCATTCCGGAAATTCGATGGCGGAGGTGTGGTTAGTGCTGGTTGGGTCCCCGCAGGTGGGGCCGACTGCCTGAGAAGTGCTGCGCCAGATGCGATGATGCTGGGGCCGTAGGAACGCCATAAGGACGAGACTAGCTGCGCAGGGCCCGATGCGGGGTCGCCCATCGTGGGCGGGGCACCAGTGTTAGTGTTGGGTGCCCCTCCCACTGGGTTGAATGATGCCTGACTCTGGCCCTGACCGAGGGAGGCAGTAACCTGGTCCCACAACGCGCGGAGACGCCCTTGTACAAAGGTGTATACCTTAGCCTTTAGAGATGCAAGGGCTGCGTCGATTTGGGTCTCATGAGAATGAAAGAAGGGCTGTAGGTGGTTTACGTAGAGGTAAGAGGCTCCTTGGGTCTGTGGGAAGGCGAGATAGAGTAAAAAGAGGGTTTTGATGGTGTAGTAGAAAGGGATCCTGTATAATCCAGGAAGGGTGAGAGATGAAACCCAAAGAGGGGAGAGAAGAACGTACCAAGAAATAGCCCATTCTGCGACATATTCTATCCCGACGATGCAGCCCAGAACGGACCAATACATTAACCAGCGCTCGAGCTCATCCTCGGATGCCGGGCGCTGGCTGAGCGTCTTGTACGACGCATATCCTGGATAAAGAAATGCGCCAGCCGAACTGGATTGAAGATGAGGTCGTTGATTCAAGGACGATAAATGGCAAAGAACCTAACGATCCGCGAAGTAAGGTAGAACAGCATTCACAACTTGCCCCAAATTCGATTTATTGTAGGCACTCAAATATGGATTTGTAGGGTCAATAAAGGAAAGCGAAGAGGCCTCGCTGGATCCGCGTGTCTCTGGTGCAGTGGTTGTGAAGGACTCGGGGACGGAAGGGTGAGGTTATGTAATCCGGATCGTGTTCCATTTCCAGAACCGTAATTCAACCACAGAATGCCTCGACGCCAACCACGCCTTACACGTCCCAAGGGGACGACCAAAAGGCAGAATAAGAAGTCACGAGGAGGCGATCCTACTGCCCCGACGCCGGAGGAATGGGGCCAGATGACAGAGTTTGGTGCTTTTGTTGGTATGTTTAATTGCTTATTTTAATTCCGCTTTTTGTGATGTGCGATAGTGCGAGACGAAGACGAAGACGAGCATAGTTTCAAGAAAGGCGATATGTGAGCGTATAAAATCGTCTACTGATTTGTGCTATTGCCATGGATAGACTGATAGATCCAAATATACAGTGCAGCGATGTTGCCACACGGATGCAAGGTTGGGGAAGATCTCGATCTTCACAAATATTGGGTAGGTAGAATAAAAGAAATACGCGCTCGCGCAGACGACGATGTATGTCTCCCTGACTCTCCCTGATTCATTGGTTGGCTAAACTCTAGGCCTGGCCTGGCCTGCCTGCCTGCTAGGTGTGGACGCGAGTGCAGTGGTATTGGAGTGGTTCCGAAGTTGCCGGCGCAATCAAGTCGTTGTGCGTACTCACTTTTAAACAAAGTCCCTCATGTTTGCTGTTCCCCCATGGTCCAACTAATTGCATTCTCGGTTAACAGCGATGGGGAAGCATGCGGCCGGTTCGAACGAATCTACTCGGATTACTCCGACTACGTCTCAACTTCTGCGTTTAATGGTGCGTGTTGTGCTATCGTGTATGATCCGCAACGAATGCCACACTCACATATCATTTATTCCCAGCTGTCCTACCCGTCAAGAAATTTGTCGAAAACGACATCGACCAACCCTTCATCGACTTTGACGACTTTTACCAGCGCTATACATTCGAGTACAAGGCCCGTATAATTCACGTAAGTTTCTCGTTCAACGGGGGCAGCCTAACGGACTTGACACTGAACTCTCAATGAAGCCCAAACCAGGCACAGCGACCTGCCTTTGCAACACTCCTTACAGCCCAGACGATCCCTCCCGCTCCGCGCTCATGCATTTCTGCCCACGGCCCGCCTGCCGGCGCTTCTACCACCAAAAATGTCTCCGCTCGCACCCCAAAGACACGCCCAGCCACCACCTGAACCTCCTCGCATCCTCCCCCGACTCCGACGAGACACTCGTCCTGCAAGACTTCATCACAGGCTCAGAGCCCCCACGGAAGAAGCGGCGCGGGCGGCCGTCGAAGTCAAAAGACCAAGACGAGGCTCAACTGAAGACGGAGGATATGCTCGGGAGCCTCCCATCGGACTTGTTGTTGGTCGCCCAACAACCTATCGTCCGTGGCGAGGCCTTCGGGCCAGGAGGTGTGGTGGGAAATGTCAGTGCGGTGGTGAGCGCGAGGAGGATGGTGTACGAGGCGCTTCAGGGTACGCCAGTGCCGGAGGAGTGGGAGGAGGAGATAGATGTGCATAGAGCGGTGTATACGAAGAAAACTGGGAAGACGCCCGCGTTCCATTGTCCGCAGTGTCAGGGTGCGATTTAGGTTAGCCTCGCTAATTGCTGCGCCTGCTTGTGGATTTTTAAGGTTAATATGGTGCTGCTTCATTTTCAAGTGCTACACACGTATGATTTTATCTTTTGCATCGTGGTTGATACTCATCATGATAGATTGGAATGCTCTACATTTTGTCAGGTGGTCAGCTGGGTTGTCACGTCTAAAAAGTTTATTTATGAGATCGCTTAGTTGCAGTCAGGGTCGGGCGCGCAGCTTCGTTTCAGTGCACTTCAAAACAAGTTAGTGAGAGGTTCGTATTCGGCTAATACCACACACCGATTCCTCGGCCACCATGGGCAGCTGTAAAACGCTGTAAAACTTCAATGCTGTCCATCTGTCGATCATGATCGACCTAAAAACTTGAAGCGAAATAAACAAATTACAAATAAATGACATTTGGCTTTCTGATAATCGTCACGTGACCCAAGTTCTTCAGGTTCAAGTCCGTTGATTCAAGAAGTTTGCACCAGTACCAAGCGCCAGTGGCTTTCCAGGCATACACATTGACGCTGCGTTACACATACGTTCCGGGAAGTATGCGAAATATGCGTAGGACTTCTCTCTCAGCTTCCGTCGTCAAGAGATTCAAGGACCCTGCAACGGCTTGCCAGCAGTAACCTTGACGCAAACCTCTTCGTAATTCCCTGGCTTCAAAAACCTGACGCTGAAAAAAAAAACAACGTAAGGACCCTTCTTCGTCGGTTCAATAGCTCCACCCTTCAAGCTTTGCTCATCGACATTGCCTCCGCCTGGCGCCCAGCGCTGTCGTATTTATCAAGGGTCATGCTCATTAAACTTTATCTATGTCTGCGAGGCGCTACGGTTCCTATACCTCTGTACGATATGCTATGGTTGCTATGATACGTAAAAACGGGTACCGTTGCCGACTGGGGTCAAGGTCTGTTTTTATTTTTTTAAATTATAAATCAGTTCTGTCCTAGGGGTCCTGGTACTCCGTGACATACCTAAAGATAAAACCAACCTATCATAATGCTGTGAATCCGCCGTTGGCAACATTTTCTTTTTGATTGATCAGACCATCCTACGATTCCTACCTAGGTTCTACGGAACGAACTCATAGATGTACCACTGTTCGTTCACTTTGTCATGTGCTCATCAGATAAAAGCCTTCCACACGTGGCTTCGTGAGCTCGAGTGTTGAAGAGGCCGTGACGCAGCACGTGCAGCCACGACATGTGATAGGAATCTTGTTTCGTTGATCGAACAAAGTTGCCCATCATCAACACCCGCAACACCAACTCTCGTGGCTGCCAGTAGAACGAGGAACAAGCCAGATGCTAGCTAAGCTCTTTGTATAGGTTTCTTCCTTGTTTCTTTCCACTAACACATTGATTTCCCTTTCGTAGGTTATAAGTATGCTGTCGTGGCGGCCCTTGAACCAACAGACCTATGCACAGCCTTAACGGTCCCGAGACTGCACACCCTACATCTAACCGCCGTACCCCTCCTTATGCCACTGCTGCGAGCCCCTGCTCGCAGGGTGAATGGAGGGCGACGAGTGAACAGCGGGCATCGGAAACGAGAGATGACGGGGAGGGGGACGAGGGACAGGGGATGTCGACGAACGACGCGAATTGCGGACGATGAACAAAAGGAGACCAGGGGATGCCAGCACAACCACTACCCACGCCACCGACAGACGACCCAGGTGGTGACGAGCGACAGCACACTGGACCCAATGGGCAATGACGACGAACCTCGCAGGGACCCACCACACGACACAACAACAACGAATGGCGCCAGCACCTCCACTTGACAATGACGACGGGACCCAGCAAGCAAGAATGACTCGGACGAATGGACCTACCTGCCCCCACCCTTGGATCGTGGGTGCTATCAGCCGCAACAATGATAGAACGGTGAGTGACTACCATGAGCTTGAGGGGTTCCACTTTTATCTATTTATATTGCGATACCCTTAAAATTAATAGCTACCAGTCAATAGTGATGTCAGTTCAGTAGATCACAATGATAGTAGCAGGGCACACCGAAAACACTGCAGCACGCAGCACACAAAGGCTCTTCAAGGTTGGTGTACACTAGTGAGCAAGCCCTACATTGACCCTTATTCTGCAGGGGAGTATCAGCCCATGAGATTCACATTGAAGAAGTGAGATTACGGCTACTTTGATAGCTATCTTGTCCACCGGTCCTTTCCCTTCAAGCATGCGGCACTTTTTGCAAGCCCCATCCTCCTTCAGAAGAGAAAAGTCCACACCACAGTCTATGCAGATGGGCATCGCGCGGCCCTTTCGAAGAGAGGATAAAAAAAAACAAAGGCAGACACTTAATGTTCCAGTGACCGGCCGACAGGCAACGTTCCCACCCGAAAAGCGTGCTCATGACTCCATTAAATTAGATATTGGCGTACGTGACGGTATGTCGGGACATTCAACAGACAAAAGAATATATTTTGATAAAAAGCCTTTGATTTGAGTGCTTGCAAAGGGTGGTACGTAATTCTGATTCACTTTCGGTCAGAATGGCAAGGGATATGATTGTCGAAGTCCTTGTATTCGGGACAGCCACTTTCTCTCCTTACCACCAACGCTGCAACACAACTCCTGCCCGATGATGTGGGTAGCGAGGGGCAGCCAGGCAGCCACCAGAGACAACGAGCACTCAACAGGGAATAAATTGCCAATACGACTAGAGCCACCATCCGGCCAGGGCGCGAGCGCGTGGGTTGCGGATGGAGGTTCAGTCGGATGGATAGCACAGCAATGCAACTAAACGTTTGATGTCAGAATACAATATTCAGGAACTTCACACCCGTCACACCTTACAAAGCGTGGACCCCAACCCGAAACGCCACACCCAAAAATAAAAACAGACCTTGACCCCAGTCGGCAACGGTAAACGGGACATTTCTAAGGCAGCCGACGAGTACCTGCCGTTTACTGTGCCGCCGCTTTAGGAAAACACGACACGAGAACTTGGAGGGCGATTTATCCGCACCAGGTATTCCCAAAAGTTTCGATTGTTGTGGGGCGCGTGGCTTTACTTGGGTCATATGAACTCAATCGCATCGATTGTTATCTTGATGTCTTCGAAAAGCGCAGAGAAAGTTCTCACTCTGTCATCTCTATTGATGAACTGCGACCCGACCTGGTTCGCCCGCAGGGAGGTGTGTCTAATATCCACCCATTGTTGGCGTGCTTTAAAGGATCTGAACTCTTCTCCAAAAACGACAGCCGTGGGGCCTTGGGAACGGTGGAAAACCTTCAGGAGTAGAAGTGCCACGATGTCCTATTAATGCCTACTTGGGGATAGAAAGGCCCCAGACATCTAACGTATGAGCTCCAGATTGCGTGCTTGGTCCACTCACCAGGTTGGTGGACAGGTACGCTATTGCGGAAACAAAACTGTGAATGGTTGACTGACATCTGATTCTAAGTAATGTGCAGCACTTTTATTTTTAAGCTACCTCGAATGGACGGCGGACGAGAGAGGAATCGGAAACACATGGAATTTGACATTTTTCTTCCCAACCATTCACACCGGCTTCTGTGGCGTATCTGTAAAAAAAAAGTGTGGTGCAATTTGCAGCCGATTGCCGTATTTCTCTTTAATTCGTATAATCCCCTGGTCTAGTGTCTACGCATTTTACTTCCTGGTCTACTTCTCACTTTCCATCAAATTGCGACGCTCATATCCGTGATTGGCTTGTCCTCCTCGGGTAAGCGCGCCGATATTTTTAAAATGAAAAGGAATCTGATCAGCCGTGGAGGTACATCAACGTCTGCGATACAAATCTCCGAAAGAGTGGTCTGTATGGTACCTGGTTGGCATCTGTTTTAATCTCTTATTTAAATTTCCCGCCTCGTGCCCACCTGTTAACATTGGAAGGAGAAATCGATGACAGGATCCCCCTGATGTAGTACGTTTGCGAGTTTGGCGCGTTCAAACGTTCACAGTGGAATTAAGATAGGATCCCGCCTATTAGCTCTATTTCCATTGTTCGACGCCCGCCGTCATGCTAGGATCGGCAGACCGCGGCCCGTCTTTTTTTTGACGTCATGCTGACTATGTAATAATCTACTAGAATATTTCACTATCTTGCAAGTGCCGTATACGTACACCCTGAGAGGAATGGCATCTGGCAGTAAGAGCCTGGATATTATCATAGTTGGAGGGGGGATTATCGGATGCACCACAGCGTACTATCTCTCGCGACATCCATCTTTTTGTTCGCAGACAAAGGTAACGCTCCTCGAAGCTTCAACACACGGGGCCGCCCAAGGGCATCTGGAAAGGCCGGTGGAATGGTCGCGAGATGGGCTTATCCGAAAGAATTAGTCGAGGTATCGTTCAACGAGCACGCCAAGCTTGCGAAGCAGCACAATGGGACGAAACGATGGGGTTGGCGGTATATAAGCTGTGGGAGTTGGGAGGGAAGGGGCGGTTTGGTGGTACCCGAGAGAGCGACTGAAGGGTCTTCAAGTGGCAAGGGTGGTGCAGGAACCGAAACGACGCAGAAGGCCACACGCCGGCTGCCGGACGACTTGCTGTGGGTTGAGGAAGACCTAACCGATTCCTATTCCCCCGTGGCAGGCGACGGAGAGACCGCGCAGGTTCACCCCTATCTTTTCACAACAAGTATGTTGGAACTTGCCAAGGCGGATGGCGTCAGTTTCGTGAAAGGAAAAGCTTCGTCGATCGTGCAAGCCGATGGCAAAGTAACCGGCGTAACATATGTGGATGGTGATACACAGCAGACTGTAAATCTTCCCGCGACGCACGTTATTTTGGCTGCTGGCGCCTGGTCTCCTTCGCTTCTGCCTGTCCTTCCCGTCACTGGAGCGCGTGCCCACAGCGTCACGATCCGACCCAAGCCCACGACGACCATCGCGCCGTATGTGCTTTTCACTGAAATCTCCGTTCCAGAAGGACAGAACCGGTTCGCTTCCACACCCGAAATATATGCTCGCCCAAACGGTGAAGTCTATGCGTGTGGCCCAACGGATGATTCGCCTCTTCCAGCGACTGTAGATGACGTGGTAGTTGATGTTGCCGCGTGCGACAGCATTTATGCCCACGTCTCGAGCATCTCGCGGGACCTCCAAGCAGGTGTAGTCCAGAAACGCCAAGCTTGCTTCCTTCCGTTAGTTGATTTTGGGGGAGGACCAGTCGTCGGCGAAGCCGTAGGAGTCGCGAAAGGGCTGATTATTGCGACAGGCCACACGTGCTGGGTATCGTTATCATTGGTTTGTATTCCATCGTGTTTGATAATCCATGTATAGGGTATCTGCAACGCTCCTGGGACTGCGCTTGCTATCAGCGAACTCGTGATGGGCGGTAAGATAAGGTGTGCAAACTTGAGAAACCTGGAGCCTGCCTTATTTCTGGGGAAGTGATGCGACGTGGATAATTCTCTTTGGAGCAGTGGGTGAGGTTGTTCAGCTACTGTCTATGTACTTACGAGAATATGACCAAGTGCTAGGCAAGATAGTAATTACATCCGGCCGCGGATAGTCAACGTTCTTACCATGGCAGCCGCGCCCAAAGGTGTTTAAATCTATTAGGCTGCTTCATTTATCCTGCTGGGAAAATCTGAAACCCCGGCTCCAAGTTCCGAGAAATAAGACAGACAGGCGACCTCGTCTGGACTCTCGACGGGAGTGTCCCGACTAGCCCGTCGAGCGGGTGTACTATGTCACCGCTCTGTAACAATATCTCCGGGTCCGAAATACTGATTCCCCATCCGATTCGTATTTTCAGAGTCAGTGACACCAAGAAAAAGGCGAGATGGGAGTCGCCCTGTCCCTCTCGGTCGCTCCAGATCCCGATGGGTGTGTCTTTTTATCTTCCGTGTGTATTTTCATCTCAGCTACATATGTCACCAACAGGCTTGGGCGCTCATGGTTTCATCTAGAATAAGATCGATCTCTCTGAGTCCGTTGTCAAGTGCAGTAATATAGGGTTTGTGAAACCTTAAAGCCACGTTTTCGAGATCGGTGCCTGAAAATCTGGTGTCACTGAGCACTGGCAGTACTGAACTGGTTCGTGCTGCTGAATTTTACATGGCGAAGAACTGTCGTGAACGCGTCCAAGGCATGTGGAATTTGTACAGAATTCAGATCTGGATTTCTGAACAGCGCGTAGGTGGCTCGATCTGTTGTTCATTCCACCACATCGCCTCGTGGCGATAATTCCATTTGATTTGATTCTCAAATTTGATCCTTTCGGAAGGACGGAAGCGAGATAGCGGACTTTGTCTCCCTCAACCCCATCCTGTACTTTTAGACGGAAACCATGTTCAACCCAGGAAGTCTCCGGCCCACCACCCTTGCTAATTGGCAACCCTTATATAATAGTAGCATCTATCAGTCCTATTCTTTACTTCCTCCCATCCTTTCTTCTTCTTTTCCTCCTTCGCGATCGCTTGAACACTAACTCAGACGACTCACAGATATCGAAATAATATCATACCACGCTCACTAACATACCCGTACAAGGATTACAATTTCTACCCAACATGCAACGACCTTCCCTCCTAACTAATGACATCGATCCTGTCGAGTGCGTTTCCACTTTTACCCTTCTGCCAGTGTTCCCACTAAGAATTATTCAAACCATTCAGCGCTCTGTGTCACCACTTTAACGTTTCGAGGGCCGCCCATGATCCAGAGAGCACCACGCCTCCCATGACCTTCGACATGCCCGTAAGGCGCGATGCACACATGCCCAGCCACGTCCTAGCTGTCTACCAGACCAACGCGAATGCTTCTACTCCCGCATCTATGCTCCCAATCGATGCCTCTTTGTACGAAGAAGGCTTTCGCGTAGAACTCAATCTCCCACCTGCTCCACCGGGCTCCACTTCTCCTGTACCCCGGCAGCTCGAGGGAACCAACACGCTGGTTGTCACGCTTCCTGTAGTCCCCCTTTCCGTTCCACACGCCACTTCGCTTCCTTTGCTCCTTCTCTTCGGACTCTGCTTGGAGACGGAGCACAACCTCCTTGCGTGGCGCCTCCTCCCAGCAAACGTTGTCGAGGAATTCCCGAATGCGCCAGCAATGGCACAGGTGCTGTCCCGCCTCCGCGATGACCGCTTCGATCACTTGTTCAAGTACAACCACGGTATTTGGAAGAACGTTCTGGCTCTCGGCCTCAAGAACACTGTCCTTGTGCAGATGGTGCAGACTGTGTGGAATGTCACGGCGGAAGCGAAGAGGATACGCCACCGCGCACTCCAGCAGTGGCAGCTACGCCAACAATAATCCTGTTGCCTGTGTTATTCGGTTTTCATTTTCCCTCCCGGCTCCCGAAAATATTGCAGAGGAGTCTCCTGCCCGACTCACCAAACGATACGTCTTTCTAACCATTCCTACTCATTCTGACCTATTTTTAATATGTACTTATCCACTATTTCTGTTTTCTTGCCATAGCATACATATCCCTCGTATAATGTTCGACGCGACTACGTTTTACTACTACGACGACTCATGAACCTATTATTCCCTTACACATAGAAGAGCTGTGTTTAATCTCCCTCTTTGCTCACCCGTGACTACGATTACTTACGATTAATGCACTCCCCCATCTACTACTAGTACTTGGCAATACATACGTTCTTTCCATACATTTTTGCGAGAGGTGCTACCAATCATGTTTTTTGTTTCCTCCGTTGTAATAATCGCACGGGCATCGTTGGGGATGATGCAGATGGCATCGATGACAGTGAGCGTGTGGGTGTCGATCAACCGTGCGCGTGAGAGACCAAGTAGGACCCCAAATCAACGGGTATTCTTGAGCTCATTTCATCTTGAAATCCTGGCTGGCACCGTACACGGGTACCTTCTCACTTTCCTTAACAGATTCCCTTAAAAACGTCAACGTTACTTTTCAGTCTTGCATGTCCTGATTTCGTAAAGAGTACGTATGCAGTACACCCTGACTTTGAAATTTACTTACAGGTCATTTATCAATCGTTACGTATATACGTGATACGAGGGGGTCAAGTCAAAATTCGGGGTACAAGCTGCCAGTGGATGCAACAGGCAGACGTAAAGAACGTAAGAGTTCGTGGTGAGCCGTCGTCAGGTGATAGAATGGGGGCGGCAGATGGGGTGACATTTAGGGATCTCGATACATATACAGAGCCTCTAAATTTCTTGGGCCTTTACAATACGGGTACTTACATAAAACTTTACTGACATAAGTTAATGTGGATTGGGACGGATTAGGGTGCATGCAGAAGTGGATTGTAGGTAGGTAGAGGAGCCCATGCAAGAACAGGAAGAGAAAGAAAATCACGACACGTTTTGCGAAGCTATGGATGACGACGACGGAAGCTGTGGTTCCGAAGACGAAGACGGAGGACTTATCATAGCTTGTGGGTTGCCGGTCCCAATGGCAATGGCAGTAAGCAGGATCTGCCACCCAAGGTCGATCGTCTCCCACAAGCTATCATCAAATATCCCTAGCGCACACACATTCTGCCACAGCCCATGTACTGTCATGGTGTGTTGCAGCAGTGCCTGGGTTGTGTACGTCCCTGCTAACTTTGCCGCGAATTCCACGAGCAGAGTCTGGGACGAAGGGTCTTGTTCCTGTCTCTGTGTCAACATTGTCGGCGGTTGACAAGGAATGATAGACTGGAGAAGTACATCGGTGCGTTTTGTATAGAGGAAAGAGGAGAGGCGGGGGTAGGTCTGCGGTGATGGTAGGCATAGCGGGCGGATGGGGACGGTCAGTTCTTGTGGAGCGCCTGGCTTTGATGTGACCAGGACGCTTGCAGGAGGGAAAGGAGGGAGCTTCGAGCAGTATGCTGCGAAGACAAGGCCATGGGCGGGATACAGTGTGACTTTGCGCCGCTCCCCAGATCCATTTTTGGACGGTGGGCCATAGACGGCGAACATGTGCGAAGGTATGACTGAAGAGAGATCGTGGACAGTGATGTTAAGTTCCTTGGGGAGGGCATTCTTGATCGGGTCGCCTCGCACACTGCCAAGAACCTGGAGCATCCTACAGGAGCATTCAGTAATTCGTACGTTCGGCACAACATGGAGTTCATACCCTGGGCCGAACTCCTCCAGACCTTCGCGAAGGTAAGAGATGTCGGTGTCGCTGAGTTCTGGATCTACAGCCTCGATGGCTTGCTTGGATATCTCACAATATTCTGGTCGTCCTAGCTCCCTAGGGAGCGTGATAGGGACAGTAGTGGTCGTAAACGAAGGCTCGGCATCCTTCATCTCGACGTCTATGATCGGAGGTGCAGTAATAGTGGTAACATTGAAACGTAGTGTAGAGGTGGGCGGCCTTGCGTGACTGCGTCGCTTGGCTTGCTCGACAGTGTACTTTGACGTACGTGCAACGCCATTGGTACGTGCTCGGCGGCGGCGGGCAGCATCATGAAGGCTGGAGCGGAGGCGAGATGCAAGGGATTTCCCTCCATGATGTGATGGTGGGGTGTTCTCTGTGTCGGCACGTTTAGCGAAATTGGATTGGAGAACCATGGTACGTGGGAGATCCAACAAAGAGTTGGGCTGGAAAGCGGGGGGGTTGAGGTTAACGACAAGGAGAGGGGGAATGGACGTTTATAGCACTGAAGCATGATGGAATGGGGCAAGAGAACTGGAGATTCAACCAATCCAACATTATTATTATTTCCAAATAAAGAAGGTGTGGGCAAACAAGCGTGGACCCACAATTGCTTTATTTGGAAATTTGTTACACAACCAATCCACTATAGATCGGTGCTTTAACACTTCGAAGCACAAGGGATGTAGTTGTACTTGAGACTGTTCTTCAAAAGTTCGCAGCATTTATGCCATGGTTTCCTTGTTTAGCCCAAAGTAGGAATCCAAGCGACGTGACCTGTTGGCAGTGAAACGAGATGCAGTGGAGTGAACAAGAGAATGGTGCACGGGAGTAGAATAGTCGGTGCGCTATGGCATCTGGTTTCAGGCCAAGTTGTCGTGAAGGTCCAGCAACCCCCTCTCGTCTCCTAGCGTTCAGATATCAAACCCTTGATTTGATTGATGTAACTAAGAAGCGCTGGCAAGGGTTGGTTTACCTAGACGGTGGTGTGCACCAATCAAGAAACCGCATCAGATGTGAAGGTCCAGGCCGAAAGAACTGAGATTATATTCGGGTTGTACTGTAGATCCGTGGAATAACGAGTTCCCTGTCGAGAGCCAGAAGAAAGAGTAGGCATGCGGATTAGGACACCTTGGGTCACTGACGCAGCCGCTGCGCCTGTTCGCAGCATGTCAAGTTGATGCATTGTGTTGAGAAATCAGTCGAACAGCAACTTCAGCCCTCGAGTTTTGCTAGTTAGAACTAGACGAAGGCGAACAGCGCAGCAAAGAGTAAGACACGGCGGTAACGTTCCACATCCTTGCTAGTAGGCTCGAGAGCAGATCAGAGCAAGGCTAGCGACGAGGAGTCAAGTTGCATCAGATGCTAAAGCTAAGAAAGCCAGACGGGAGTGATTTATGTTTCGTCAGGATGGCGTTCGTTCAAATTGTCACCGTAGCACCGTCTTAACCAGGGTAGAAAAACGGTTTCTAGGAAAGCGAAGGGTTGGCAGAATTCGGATTTTCTGGGAAGACCACACATTGACACAAAGCGCAATTATTTAATATATCGGCCCAAACCTCCACGTACTAGCAGCTCCAAATGGGGGGTGGTTCCAAAAGGTTGTGGGCTTCATCGGTGACAGGCATAACATCTAAGAAAGTCGAGTCAAAAGACCGACAACAAAACTTGAAGGGTGAGGGTCAGGAGTAAAGAAGGAAACCATGAATCGATCTATATTACTGTAATATCATTTCGTTTGGGCCCGGTAGGACAATGCGGACTCGGAATTCTGTGACTGACTCTGAGGATTAACTTGTCCCATTGTTCTCCACGTGACCGCGCCTCGTTTTTACCAGTAACGGCGCCATTCGAGGCGGTCAGGTTTTTAGGAGATACAGCAGACCCGTATGTGCATTACTCTCTGTTGCTTGCCATATTGTTCTGACAAACTTGTCTGGGTCTGACACCCTTGTCACTCCAAACAAATTGTCTGATTTGCATCGTACTGCAGCAGTCTGTGCTTTCAATGAATCACTGCTTCTCCCTCATCACTGCTTCCTCAGCTACTTCCCAAAAAGATCTTTCAATCACCTTTTGATCATTTCCTCGAACGAAAATTGTGTGGGCTGAACCTGACCGCCACTGCAGCCTGTGACATCCCGAAACCCCGCCTAAACCACCAGTGGTTTGAAAGACTGGACCCCCTCACTATCAATCTACTACCTTGTACGTATACCACACGTAGGGTGTATGAACAGCTCGAATTTCCTTCTCGACGGCGACGAGTACTCCTGTTCCATCTACACCGAGCACCATCTTCTCAACGATGCCAAAACTCTCAGCAACCCCGAGTTGTATGAATTTAGCGTCCGCCACCGTCCCTCTGAAGCCATGATTGACACTTTCATTTTCACTGAGGTCGTCGCAGGGTTCCCAACCCCGCTGACTGGCACGTTGGGTGACCTTGCTAACTTGCATAGATAACCAGGCCTTCGAGAAAGAGCTCTTGAGTTAAGTTTTTGAACCGACCGTCAAGTTGAAGTTCACCGCGAAGAGGTTGGTCACTGAATGAACAGGATTATTCTATGTCGGAGGACATGGCCAGATGATGGTTCTTGCATTTGACCCTGTGAATGCCGCCTTGCCTCACAGGAGGGCATCAACAATATCTTTTTTTTCCACTTTTTTTCATTAATATATCATTCAGTTTTAAAGAGCAGAAAAAACCATAGGTCAGCATGGCTGGGGTTGGGGGTTTGGGGAATCTCGAACAAGTTGAAGCGGGCAAGTGCAGCGATGTAGCAGCCATTCGTTCCACGCCCCACGTAGATTGATCAGCACCTCAACCCAATACCAAAAAAATTCGAACGAATCCAGGACCGCATGTGCAAATGGCGGCACTTGATTCGATAGGTTGATTACTCAGTAGGTTGCAATTTGAGGTGCACACTGCACGAATGTGTCAGCGGATTGCGCAGCGAGTGGAAACCGAAGGGTTGAAGGTGCTGAATCACTCAGTTGCATTCTTAAGGTACTGTGCGCTGCACAGATGTGTCAGCGAATTGCGCAGCGAGGTGGCGGGTTTCTCGAGAGCAACCTGGGCCGGTCGATTGAAAGAGTGCACTCACGAGGAACGACGTGCCTGAAACAGTACAGTAAGAAAGTGGATAGGTAATCAATAAACAATGAAAGGGAGGCGAGTGCTGTGTTGAATTTCGATTTGATGAGGCCATCATGATTCAAGTGTTGCCGACATCGAGATTGAGCGTTCAATATGGTGGTGTAGTCCGCAAAGTGGGTCTTGAGAAGGGCTGTAGTACTGGTGGCGTACTTCTGCACGACGTTCATAGTAAGTAGTAGAATCATGGCGCTGCTGGCACTGGCCCTGATGAAGTGCCAGTGGACTGGCTGTTCCTGAGAACCGGAAGGTCGCATCAGATTGATCAGTAATCGACTGTAATCTCGATCATATTCAAGTCACAGACACGAACGGCGATGACGACTTGGATGGAGGGCACCTCTGAGTCGTATAAAATCAACTCCAGGTTCCATGTCTCAAACATACAACAATCCTTACTACTACTACTACTACTACTAGTATTAGCACCAGCACCAACATGTCCTCTGTACTCTTCGTCTTCACCTCTGCCGGCAAAACTCTGTCTGGTGGACCCACCGTGAGTCCCACGTAGTAGCCGACCACACTCTTCATCACCACTTAATACTTCATCCCACAACTCAGGGCTGGTATCTGCCAGAAGCAGCACACCCATACTATATCCTCGCACCCCACGTCAGGATCGACTTTGTCTCCCCTGCTGGACCCAACCCGCCAGTCGACGAGGGCAGCGTCAAGGTGCGTACCATTCACTGACACTGGCCCGCGCCGTGGCTCATGCTTACTTTGCTCAAAACACAGGCTTTTGAACAAGACGACCTCTGCGTCAAGTTCTTGAAGGACCCGATCGTCAAGTCCAAGTTCGCCAGCGCGAAGCCGCTGTCCACCGCGAATGAAAAGGACTACGCTGCCATCTTCTACGTCGGAGGGCACGGCCCGATGATGGATCTTTCATCAGACCCCGTCAATGCACGCCTCGCCTCGCAGGTAAGCTTGAACAGCACCGCGCTCGCAATCCCAACCCCCCCCTTTTTTTACACCTCTCACCCGAATCCTGTATAGTTTTACCAAGCAGGAAAAATCGTGGCGGCTGTATGCCATGGCACTGGGTACGTACTGACCCCTTTTTTCTTTCTCTTCACCTACGCGGCTTATTGGCCTGCTACAGAGCTCTGAGCGGCGCAATCGACGCCGATGGTAAATCGATATTCTCAGGAAAGGCCGTAACCGGATTCTCCAATGCCGAAGAAGAACAAGTCGGGATGGTCAAGGCACGTTTTTTTTTTGTTTTCCTTCTCCGCCCTGCTGCTGCTTACCGAGTTCCATCTGCGCCTTTGCAGTCTATCCCATTCCTGCTCGAGGACAGAATTCGTCTTCTTGGCGGGAAATACGAGAAGCACCCCGATCCCTGGAACGTGAGTCCCCGATTCGCGCTTTTCCTTTGAAATCATACTTACTCGGCTCCTGGCCCCTTAGCCCAAAGTCGTCGTCGATGGCAAACTTTACACTGGTCAGAACCCCGCTTCTGCCAGCCCCCTGGGCCAGACTCTCCTCGAGGCGTTGAAATCAGCAAAGTAGGGTGACCAAGAGAATTCGCGCCATTTAGTACTTGTAAAAAGTACATGGCGAAAAGTTCAAATACAACAATACAATCTGTTCCCATTTATCTATTTCAGTGCGCTCGTCGGTATCGCATCCAAGATATGTAGTCTTGTTTAATGTATGATTACACAGGGTGGTGTGACTAAGTTAGAGCAAACACAAATATATATGCAATATGCCTTTGACATCCCAATCTAGAGGCCTCTACAGAGCAATTTCCCCCTCCGCACTTGGGCTCGACACAGCTCCAACTCGGTCGGCACAGCAGCAAGCGATGCCAACAGTATGCCGGACGAGTCCGCGAACCCAATCGACCCGATCTTGAACTCCTTCTCCTGCTTCGTGCGCTCAATGTCGTGGTGTGAGGACGAGGGCGGCTCTTGGTTGATCCGGTAGAAGACGTTGACACTGAGCAGAGCACTACCTTTAGCACCGCAGAATAAAGGATAGCACACGACTTACTACGCTAGCCCACCACAGATCCCCTCGAGGCTGATGAGGAAGAACACCATCACGATGCCCCCAGCGCCCCCGCTCACACTCGGGCCGTCAAAAATCCCCACGGCGGACTCGAGTGCGAGGGTTAGCAGGATAACGGCCTGGGTTATCGCGGGGAGGGAGAGGAGTCGCGTCGGGAGCGCAGGCAAGCCGAGTGAGATGGAGGAGCGCGACAGGAAGACGGAGGTTTGGTATACCAGCTGTTTAATTTTTTTCGGACGAGAGAGATAAGGTATATCAGCTAATAGCATGGTGGAGAAGGGTCAGAGGGGGAGAAAAATAACAAGGCGCACCTGCCACAGTGGGTAATAATCCCGGATGGAGTGGATAATTTTGCTGAGCCACGGGTGGTCTTCTGCTTGCGGGACTGGATAGAGAAGGGTCGGGGCTATGCCCTGTTCCCCCCAAACATTAGCAAACTATGACTCTAATACCGGATATGACGTGCAGACCTGGTTAATGGTATACTCGAACTGTCACAGACACAAAAGATCAGTAACAACTCGTTCCGCAAATCATCAAATTACACCCAACCGTACGCCGGGTCCTTGGGTATTCTGAACGGACTCATACTCACGAGATAAACACAGACTAGTGTTCCAAGATGAGATTAAAACTCTGGGTGCGGATTGGAAGAAGAAAAGGAAAACTTACATAATGGCAACATATATTTCCCCAAAAGGGGCTTGACCAGTCTCCATTTGTCGGCAAGCGAAAGTGCCACGCCACGTTTCGGGCCAGGCGACAGCGTGCCCTCTTCTTCCCCCACGAGTGCATCCTCCGTGGTGGCGATGGGTGTATATTCCCCCGCTGGCGGAGAAAGGAATGGGGGAATGTCGGAGGACACGGACAAGAAGGCATAAGGGGACGGCAGGAGGAAGAAGAAGGTTACCGGGATGACAACAGGGAGGATCTAGAGGTGGGAGGTTAATGGAAAGCGGTGAGGGCGGGGAAGAAGGGAGAGAGGTACGGAGGATATGCCGACGCCGATTCGGACACCTAGGGAGCGGACCTCCCACCATAGGAAGGCTCCTACAAGACCTGCTGCGCCAGTGCCAGATGCGAAGTACCTGTGGTAGGATATTTGCTAAGATGCGAAAGAGCAAGCTAGGTAGATACGGACGAACCCTACGCTGTGCCCAGCGACTGATGGAGGGGCATAAGTTGTGGATAGCTGAAGGAATGTCAGTTCACCGAGGCCTGTGCGTTTGAAATTGATCACTCGAACATAAAGCAATACAATAAATCAAAGGACACACCAGATGAAAAAGAGGCAAAACATATTCCCAACAGACGCATGAACAAGGAATCGAACAGGGCGACGATCTAAACACAGCCCTCATGAATACAGACAAGTTAACAGGAAGGACAAAACGGCCTAACAATCATGCCGAACGAGCTCAACATGGCGCACCCGACTAATCGCTTCGCGTATCTTATTCTGCCTTTAAGAAGATACGGCCAGCCAACCTTGGCCACTAATGCAGGCGCGATGTTGCAAAATGCGATGATGCCTTTAGGCGTGGATGGCGGAACGAGGTCGAGCGCCGCGGAAAGGATAATCACATAGAGCACTGGCAGTTTGAGTTCAGACGCAAGCGTATCACTGTAGCACAATCGCACTGCACTCACCATTGTTAATGAGACCAAAGAGAAAAAAGGAGAACCCGAGTTGTCTGAAGAGTTTGCGCTCGCGATCTATGAGAGGGGAAAAAACATAACCTGGTTGAGTATACATACATCCATGGGTCACGGCCGACGACGGTTATGGTCGAGCTAAAGATCCAATACCTTTTCCAATGCCCAACCCCGTCTCGTCGTGCAAAGTCTCAACCTCGTCGTCATCAAGGTCACTGTCGAGGCGCAAGTGTGGTGACGCTGGCGCGTGAAACGTCGGGCGCATTTCTAGATTGTCCAAGGCTTGAGGGGAAAGAGGGGCGGTGGTGGACTGCGGGATGCCTACAGGCTGAGGCATGTAACCGGCACAAAGCAAACAGCTAGATCCGGGTACGATCGGTGTTCGCCTCTTTTGGATGGCTCGGACGTCTATGTACACACTGACATCCTGCATCCCACGATTCGTTTAGGCGCTGAGGCAAAGAGTGGACTTGTACAAACGCTAAGAACACCTTTACACCACCTCCTCATCCAACCCGCTTCCTCACCTTACTACTGTATCTTTCCAAACAACACCATTGGTGAAAGCATGGGCACCGCGGAGAACCTGCCATATGGAATTGTGATGGACCCGCAAAATGGAGGTACTCAGCGTGCAAAATACCCACGGCATGGTATTGCAGTCACAAGGAATGCCAACAGACGTTGTGGTTGTTTCACATATTCGAGATTTCGAGTGCAGCCCATCAACACTGGCTTCGAAAGGGCATGCACGCCCGAAAACAAGTCAAAGCTTTTGGGGCTCTACCGAGGCATAATACTTACTAACTGAAGATTTCGAGCCTGAGAAGACCTACCAGTGGCGGACAGAGGGGGCATTGGTTGAGGAGTTCAAGGCGTGGTTTCATCTGGTTTGGGAGGTTACCAGTGCGAGATCGTGGTGGATATTTTTACAGAACCAGTCGGTCTCCCCCAGACGATCCCATTCACACGGCGATGTTGCGTGGGTGGAGGTATGCTGCTGGTTCGGCACCGGCAACTGTGAAGGAGATGGGCGCTGGCAACTGTGGAGCAGATAAGCGCTGTAAGAGCAATCTGGCCATAAGAAAAGCAGTAGTGCGTTGACTTCTATCCTAGTCACACAGACGAGAACTGGGTGAATTTTGGCTTCTACTTATGCGACGACGAGGACAGTGAAACTTCCTTAGGACAAATCTATCGTGAACTCGTCACGAAGTGTGCATTCGAAGAAATCTACACTGCGTACACGCCATCTTTCATTGCTCTCTTCGATGCGAAAGGGCTCAATGACCTGAGCCGAGACTGGGTCTGTCACCTCGGCGATGTGCTTACAGGGACACCCACAGTGAATAAATCCGAAACAGTTTGTCGTGGCAGAAAACGGCCGCTTGATTCCTTCAGTAGCCGTGGATTATGGGTTCCTCAACTCCAAAGCACGAGAGGAGCTGCTGGTCTTAAAGGAGATCTACAGGCACAAGTGCTGCAGACCTGACCAAGCTGCACGAAGCAGCTATTGGAGGTAATCCGTTTCAGTATGTTGGAGGGTTCGTGAAGTTGAAAAAGAAATTCAAACGAATTATAAAGTACAGAGAGCAAAGCTCGAATTCGCAACGTACAAAGGCGATATTCCGGCAATGACAGTACGCTTGTTATTCCTTCCTCGCCCACCATGACAATTACTACTATTAATTGACCCCCAGAGCGAGCGTTCCAACCACACGCCATTGTGCAGTTCCCCAACTCGCATGAGAACGCCGTTCGTCCTAATTGATCCTACAGGAAGCCAAGTCATGGTGCTGCCCTCAGGCTATTCCATGCCAACTGGAGGTGAGGAGTAATAAAATCTAAAGTACTGAACAGGGTAAAGTATTAAACTGGTGAACACTTCATGCGTTTGGTGTACAAGAAATGAGAACCATCCCTTACGTCGGGCTCTCCCAGTCGGCAGTTGTGACTAGCGAGATAATATCAAACGTCTCGCGAGCTCGAATCCTGCCTCACCGGGAACCGCTAAAGCTGTCGGATAGCCTCCGAGGCACGCAGGAGTGTGTCCCGCTAGAGGACCGCAAAATCAGTATTGGCGAGCCTGCCCAGATCAAAATATGGGACCCGGCAGAATTTCAAAGAGACAAAGACACGGATTCAGTCGCAAGAGGATGAAAAGGGAGGAGCTAGAAGGCAGAGGGAGAGAAGAGGGAGAGAGTGAGGAGGCAAAGGTGAAACTATATACCAGACAGAAGAGTATTCGGAGTCAGACGAGGATGGAGATGGGAAAGAGCTGAGAAAAACGTCGAGGAGGGTTTGGGAGAGGTAGGGGAATTTGTATAGACAGTTTTCGGGATTGCGCAGGGTTATACAGAACACATCGCGTTCCCCTGATGCATTCGGTTTAGATGAAAGGCACAGTGTTACATGATACCATAGCACACTTCTCGCTTTCATGCTAGGTATTACAGGTCAGTAAACAATGTTCTTCATAGAGCACAATACGCAGACTTTTGACTGAGATAATATGAAACGGTTCGACCGAGAAGTATAGGACATTGCAGATCAAAGTTTTAATGTGTCCCATTGACAATGCTCGCTTTCAGGACACCAGCTTGCACGGAGCCTCCTGCAACAGGTCTGCTCAACTTGTTCTCGCCTGGCGCACAAGTCAAAGTTAGAAGCAATCCAGTGAAACGTATGGTGTGATGCCCACCAGCCTTGACCACGAATTGTGCGCTTGCGAATCCGTCCAAATTCGCAAAACCTTCAACATAATAAGTCAAACACAGATCGCGATCCTGATTGTAAGTGGGGAGGACCAATACTTACTGACGTTCCTCATGGCGTAGTAGGTTGCATTCAGCGTGGTTGGTGAGATGGTTAAAGTGAAGAAGCCTCTGTAAGACCCTTCACTCCACTGTAACTCCTCGTTTCCCTTTGCTTCAACGAGAAGTGAACTGATTAGGTCGGCTTTTTGCGGTGTGATATTTGCACCAAATGCAGAGGTTGACGACACTGCAGTACCCGCAAATTCTACGCCTAGAGCGCCACGACCGGTGGTAGGATCATAGCTGGATTATGATTAGATCATAACGGGGGATGGAGAATTTGAACATACTTTGTGGTGTCATTGGGATCTAGTGGTTCAGACGGTTAGTTTCTTGATATCCATTCAATAAGGCATACACACGAGCAAGATCAGACACCCAATTAGCGTGACTGTCCCCAGACAAAATAACGACATTGTCGATTTTGTTGCGCTCAATAAGATCAAGGATTCGTGCACGGTTTGCTTTGTAACCGTCCCAGGCATCCTGGAAATCTGTGTTAGCTAGGGTTTTTGATCACAAAATGGGACGAATACGAGATCAACTAAGATGTAGATGAGCAATGGATTTGGCTGAAGTTTAGGGGCAGACACCTACATGTGCCAGATTCGTTCAATTGTGTGAACACAATCTGCTGCCTATAATCAAATGAGGCAGCGGCTAACATCATATACATAAAACAACACACCCTACAACTCTCCATGTAGCACCTCTCTTCTTCGAACTTCGGAGCTGATCAAAGAACCCTGCGGAAGGTAATGAATACTTTGAAGTATCACAGTGCCTCAGCACATACATCTTTCTTGCTCGTGGCCCATCAATGATCTGTTGGGAAAAGTGGATATTTGATTGATGACTTGCCGGTGGTCAGGATATCAGGCTGCCGGGAAGGTCATGGAAGTGTGCTCACATTCTGTGTTATAATAATCCTGGCAGCAGGCGACTTAGTAGGGATTAAACTCAAGATTAAATCCCCTTACATCGGTCAAATCGCGGTCGTATTGACGCGTGTCGAGCATCGTCAGATCGAGAAGCTCTCCCATCTGGAAGTTGCGCCACACGCGTAACTTGTCGTTCGCATCTATCTGTCGTATGGGCATCCATTCGTGATATGCTCTCACAGCTGCCAGCTTGCGATCCGTGAAGCACGCTCCTGAGGGGGAAAACGTACATCCTAGGGCGGTCTTTGACATATTGCGTTACACGACATAACTGCATGGGAGTGACAGGTCAGGCGTACATCATTTGAGTTGGCTGTCCCAGCTTTCCAGGCTTGGTCGGCGACCTAAACATTAGTAAGGAATGTGCGTCAGAAAAACGAAGTATAAGATTATACCTCATGATCGTCCTAATCCGATGTACGTTGGTAAATCGATTGAATAACAAAACAGTGTGGCATACCCTAGTCTAACATCAGCACAAAGAAAATGTATACAAATTAAAATGGTGCTAACCAAACAGTAATCCAAGGAGCGCTTTGATGGGCAAGGACGAGGCTAGCATCTGTTCGATACTGATTGAGCCGACCACGATAATCGCTTATAGTCGCCAATTCGCGGCCCAAAACCTTCCTTCCGATGTTCTCCCTGTGGCCAGGCTCGTTTAACCATCAATGCTATCAACTGAGACCGATGCTAACCCGCTTCCAACATACTCGTAGATCTACAAAGCGGGTATAAGCAATCAAAAAGTAGTAATCCTTGAAAACGGACTTACATAGTCACCGAGATGAATAAATGCATCTGCTGAAGTGTTCTGGGCCGCAAACCCGTACGCATTAAAATATCCTACATTAAAAAAGTGAACTGGTTGTTGCAACAAAAGCGAACATGTGCGGAGACTAACCAGCTTGGAATTGAGAACAGGAGAAGACGGCTAGCGTAAGTGGCTTTCCTTTGTTCACCTTTTCCGCAGGAGCTTGAGGTTTTAAACTATATGAATTCTGACTGAAGCAAACAGTGGTGGTGACGAACTATTGGCGCTTGCAAACGTCCTCGTCCGCCCTATGGGGCTAGAATCTTGCGGGTTCGTGCAGTCGCTGAATTTGAACCAATAGTGCGTGTCTGGTTTAAGACCAGTTGCTTCGACCTTGACGGTGAAATCAACGTCGTAACTAGTGAAAGCTTGACCAGAAGCTGATGGGTGTCCAGAAAGATCTTCATTCGGAAATAGCAAATAGGAAACACAGACAGGAACAGATTGATCAGGGATAGTGCCTGGTGGAGCCAAAGGATTGAGGGCGATGGGAGCCGGGACTGCGCGTGTCCAGAGGAGGACAGACGTGTCTAGTGGATCTCCACTTGCCACTTCGAAAGGTGAGCGCATGCCCAGGACAGGAAAGGGATAACTTCTCACCCGAGTGGGTGAAATTGATTCCTCCGTTCCAAACAAATTGGCTCTGCAGATTCAACGAATCAGTCTTACCAGAGTATAAATTAAGGGTGACTCACATTACTGAAGTCACCTCCGTAGAATGTTGGATAATGACTATCTTTGAATTCCGCAGCATTGGTAGTTTGACGTTTCTCCAAGCCTCTTTTGTAAACCTCGATATGTCGTTTATGTATAGCACGTTCATCAAGATCAAACTGTGAATCCAAGGACAATTAGAGCATGCGAGAAGAAGAGCCTATGGAACTACTTACCTGAGGATGGTCAGAAAAAGGTGATCTGTACGCAAGATTAGAACCAAGAGGAGTTGAAGCGAGGGCATAAACGGCGCTTGCCAGCGTTGTCACAAAGAGGGGTGCCAACATCATTCCAGCGACATGCAACTTGAGATTGAAAGACTTTTATAATTGACAGAAAATGAAACATTGTTTGGAGCGACCGTCCTCTGTCATATGCTGTAGCGCACGTTTGTCTGAAAATAATCCGGTGTCCCACGAAGGTACGGTATACATCAACAGTAGTACTAGTATGCGGTGCAGGCTCATGAAGGGTTGTGCACTATTGCCTCAGAAAGTGCAAATGCAACAGTTGTGATTGGTTATTATTAATATTATTGAACAAGGGAAGCAAGTTGACCCAGATTGCTTCCTTATACACAGCACATCCCTCATTCACCCCTCCGATGTCGGCCACAAGCTGTTGGATATCCCCTCCGGGAAACCCACGTTTTATTCAAGTTGTGATTGACAGTGTTCAGCGCGTACTGATGGAATCTATGGCAACCGATTCAAGAACTGGATGCATGTTCACGAAATGAAGGTGAAGGGGAATATATCCCGTAGGAGGATTCAGAGTGGGGCGAGGCCCGAGGATCTGGCTCTCATCAAATCCTCCGAGTCTGTGCAGTGAGCTCCTCTCGGTGACCGGCGTCCTATGATTTGGTACCTCGTTTCTACAGTTTGAGCTAGGAACATGAAATCCCAGAGTCAGGTTCCTGAGTCCTTTGGAGGTGCACTGATGTCTCCTACCTCCATATTGCCCAAGAACACACCACAAACTTAGGGCCACAAAGTTGCATAAGTTTGTAAACTCTGAAGTCTACAATGAATGAATGCCATGAAATACGATCGATTCGTCCAAGAAAGATGCAAATTTGAAGTCTACGAAAGGTCAAGACGTCATTGAATTTGGGTTGGGCTCTTGCTGGGAACGAATATCCAACAAAGCGCTATCAGAATTCGGAAGCCTACGCCAATTCCCAAAGTGCCGGCTGCTCCGATTTTGCCCACAAGGGCCCTACTACAAAATCCACCAAGGAACAGTGAACCCGCAGCGAGGGTTTTGTGGTCGCGCGATGCAACCTTTTGACGTAGTTTGAATAGGCGAGGGTCTGACATGAGTTCGACCCAGATAGTTGTCAGTACGACTATGTCCCCGAAATACATCAAGTTCTAATATCAAAAGCAAAAATACCCAGCGACGTACTAGTGGTTCCGAACTGTGTGTTTAACCGCTTCCCCTGTATACCTTGGAGGCCAAGGCTCATGCTCATGAATGTAAGACCGACGAAGGTCGAGGTATTTGTCCAAGCCGGATCTCCCCTGTTATTCGCTATGTTCAACTGGTCGCTCTTCCAGATGGCGAGGGCAGCAGCCATCGTAAACAGACTTTGGAGGAGAGTACCGCAGATCTGCCAGATGCGTTTCGCAGACCCTACCTGGTCCCCGATCCTACCAACGAATGCTCCAACGTTGAAAGCGATAAGCGAACATAGGGCCTGTTGATCTGCTTTGTGGAATGTGAGGTCGCGGGATCCGGGGCGGCCTTCGAAGAGAAGAGCAAGTGCCAGTGCCAGCTATAAATTCGGACGTTGTATAAACGATCGGCCATAACGGCCAATTCTAACTCGTCGGTCATAGCGTACCTGTATGAAGTTGCCCGTTTGAAACCCACACCACACAAAGATAGCTGAGAAGGAAATTGCATCGCTAGATTTTGGGGGATCATTGGGGAAAAAAAGGGGGGGATGAAAGACGTACATGTATCCGGTCATGAAATAGAATGCTGCCAAGGGGCCGGTGGACTGAGCAGGGTCGACATCGGCCATGAGATACTAGTAGGTCCAGAACGACTGCACTGGGATATGCCGTTCATCCTGTTCAGCATCCACCGACTTGCTGTCCCTGGAGGTCGCGTAGGGCATCCGAGTTGACTCGTCCGTCGACCGTGACAGTGCCTGAACGGAAGTATCATTGATAGGGTTTTTGGATCCCGAATTCGAAGTACTACCTGCCATATCGACGAAATTAATGGCTTGGGGGTGATGTGGATGATAGGACTGGAGCCTCCGTGCTCCTGTCGATTATTCCCTTAATCTTGATTAGTAACTTAAGTTGAAATACGTACAATATGCTATCGATCCTCATATACTGGATAAATCACTGGCATGAAGAGTTATTAACGTTATTTGAGATCGATCATTAATCTGTTCGTTGGTTTCAAGTTCAATCAGATGCTTTGGGGCTCCAAATTTTGTAATGCTGGATATAAAATTACAAATGGGGTATGAAGGTTATCCATGAAGGAGTCTGATGAGCAGCGAAAGGAAGTTTACGTAGTCCGAGCAAGGCAACTATTATCAGACAAAGCCGAGCAGAGATGTACAATAATAAAATAATACCAATACCAATGTTTTGTACTAGAACACTGGTATCATCCTCCAGTGCCAAAAAAATAGCGAAAACCGTGGGTAACAGCATGACTACGAGGGCAGAGACGCGCCAGAGGAGTTGCTCGACATGGGAAGGGAAATGCGAATGCCATCCAAGACAGTGGATCGCTCCGAATGCACCACAGGCAAGAAGACCGAGGACGAGGTACAGCGTTGTACTATGCCACGAATCACCTGTAAAGTAGAGCCACATTTGAAAGCGCCAGGATAACTTGAATGTTTGGCCCTCGGACGGGGAAGTCGTCGTCATAGGACTGTGTGATCCGATGTCTCCTGTATCGTTAGTACAGTCGCGTACTTCTTGGCTGGGCCCTCCTTCAGCATCAGTGCTGGCCGCAGGTTCGTTCCGAAGTTTTGCGCGCAACGTCATTGGGTATATCACGCCGAGTGGTTTGTTCCACCAGAAAAAGTATATGAACGAGATAAAAGCAACATGGCCCAGTGTCGTCAGTTCAAGCTCGGTGACGGGAAGCCCTTGAATCGTGCGAGCCACGCATTGCATAGCAAACCAACTCGTTTGGAACACTACAAGCCCCTTGGCAATAGCGTCCCCTTTGCTCTTGTCCAGAATAACATCCTTTGAGATTCCCGAAAAATCGAAATCATATCCTTCGAGCTCCTTCTCGAAATTCTTGTAGTTCAGACGCTTTTTGTTCAGTGGGTCATCCTCGGTCAAAACTTCAAATCCGCCCATATACACCATCATCCCATGCGTCTCCGTCCATTGAATGTGTGGATACCGTTCTGAGTTGTATGAGGAAACCCATTGTACAGTGGTTATAAAAAGTGCATACCAGAAAGTGATTTTATGATCTTGCAAGCTTCGGACCATTCATCACAGGAAACAAGAGCAAAAGCCTCTGGTGAAATAAGCATGAAAGCCAGATAAGCTAAGTGCTCGAGGAGTCTTCCACTCCAACTCGTCTCGTCTTCATCAGGGACATCTGGATGCGCAGTGACCCAGGTGCATAATAAAATTGTAGTCAAGCAGCTCCATATTATGTTGAGAAGTGATCGGCAATTGTAAAGATTGTCACATGAGGGGTGACCGGATGAAGATGTGCCCATGTCTGGGGAGGTGGTGTTTGAAGTGGGTAACGCAAAGGCGACGTAGTCGTGCGTCACGATAACTTGGAGCAGAGCGGGTAGAATGAGGGACATAACTGAGGACGATTTCCGTTAGACACCAGTGCAGTGCAATTCAGGTCAGACTTATATATCTTGCCGTGCTGAGTGCGGGTGGCGTCCGAGTCCTTCATGCTTTAACATCTAACTTGAAGTATTGCAGTGTCAACCTTCCCACAATACCTTACTTAGACTACAGTCGCGGACAAACAAACACGACAAAAATATTCATCCAATTTTGGGAAGTTCCAAAACTACCCCAGAGTCCAAATTACCGTAAAAACATCATATTTAGGACCCAATGAAGTGATTTGCACGAGCCAATTCCTCAGATTCTATGATATAGGAAATATTGACCCAAAAAATTTGGCCGGACATCAAAAAATTCGTAAAAATAATGAAAAAATGCGCAATCGATACCTTTTTATAAGCTGAACATCGTTCCAAAAAGAGCTAGACCACTCGCTCTGTTGCTGGGTCAAAAAGAAATACACAAAACCAATACACAAACACAAAGTTTCCCACTTTCATCTCATTTTTCATTCTGATATCCCTCGCGGTCGCAAACCCAAACCGAAGTGAAATACTTCTGGACTTCAAAACCAAAAAAAGCCAGCCATGCCGTCACCGATAATCATACTGCTCCTGGCACGTCATACCACCCCAGCAGAAATCAGTGATGGGGATTCAGACTTGGATTCAGACAGTGCATGGTCAGCACACCTCAAGTTCGACAGTATGAAATGAACAAGAGTAATGGCGGTAAACAATGCTTTCAAAAGGACACTATAATCCCTGAAACCAACCCTTATCTGGAATACCGGGGCAAGATACAGAAGATGACAACAGAAAATGGCCAGCAGAAGGGCCTCCAACAAACCCTCGAAGAGTGTGGCTTTGATGTGAAAAACATGCAAGCCAAATGTGCACCTGTTTGCCCATATGAGAAATCCCAACTGCTGCATGGCCCACCTTCTCAGTAAGCAAGATGATTTTGCTAATCAAGTCTCCATGCTCAAAATTGTGATTAAGGAGGCCAGCCATGAGTGCATCTTCCTTCCCAAGTTTCATTGTGAATTAAATCCAATCGAAATGGTAAGTTTTCAGTCCTTGAGCATGGACACTAGCATCTCATGGATTTGTAGTACTGGGGCTGGGCTAAGTACAGATATCACCAAGCTCCTAAAAAGACATTTGATGACACAAAGAAAGCTGCAATCAGCGCCCTCAACTCCTGTCTGATTGAAGTCATTCAGTGGTTTATAAATTGTGCCTGGCACTTTATGAGTGCATACCGGTTGGGTTTGAAAGGCAAAGCAGCGGTGTGGGCTGTTCGGAAGCAGAAGGGACATCGAACATGTTCATGATTGGCCATGATGCACATCGAGGCAGTGCTTCACTGAGCCCATACGGGTCTATTTTCACTCAAAATTTTGGCTGCCCAAAAACCTCGTGGGAAAAACTTTGGATATAACTTTTTAGACATATTTTTCCTTCCTGAGTCCAAATCTGAAGTTAGTTTTTGCCTAAATATTCTTGGTCACGAGATATCAAAATTGTTGTGTTTGTTTGTCCGTGACTGTAGTACTAATTGGTGATCTTAGTTTACATAACATGGGGGAATCCCTGCTATTTGCTGATTATTTACTGTTGTTTGGCTCAGTCAGAAAATGACAGTTTTGCTGAAGCATTGATTTTTTGCTTTACACAGCAACTTTCACAACTTGTTGTGGCAGAGAAAGTTCTCATATTTTATATTCTCTACAACTTCTTCATGACCGATTTTTTAATTTCAACTTTGTTATTCAATAAGAACAGAAATACATCTTCTTTTGAAGTCTACAGAAGCAATAAGAAAGAAATTAAAAAAATCTGACATGAAGAACTTGTAGCCAGGCAAAATTTAAGTAAACTTTACCAATGACATAAGATGCCATTGTGAGCAAGGGAGCCACAAAATGGGTCATGGGGTTGCCTACTTTTGAGATGTGACAGGTGTGATAGTGGAGTTCAAATTCAGTGATTGATGCATCCAACCAGTGTTGAGGTCAGGAATCACTCCCAAATACTCCTATAGCACATCCAATGTCAGTGTATAGGTGAAATAAGGTGTTTTATGGATTATGTGTCACTGAATCATTATTTCCAACTTCCAGGAGGTTGTAGGATAGATTTATACTACTAATTGACTTGTATTATTGTTGTTTTAGAGCATGAGCACCTAACTGAGCTGTTCAACAATAAACTATGGGACCCTGTGAATGTAAACCAACCATTAAGTGACTCTTAAGGTGTTTAGAAGTGGTAAGGATGGTGTAGGAATTAATAAAACTGTAAAATATGGAGATTATGATAATTTCACATTTTTGACTGGCATTTTCTCTCTGGCTCTTACAATAAATATACTGCAATAAATGACATAAGTGGCATGCACAAGGTTAGTTTGGATATCATAGAAGTCATGTATATAGAAAAAGCTATAAGATTTGCTTGGGAACCCCACAAAAATGGCCTGCTTCACTCAAAATGATGGTTTAGGTATGTTTGTTTACTTAAGTTTGACCGTGGCTTTACCCGAGATTGCCCCTCCCCACATAACACAAAGATAAGCATCAGTCCCATCCAGGCCATCCCCCAGCACATCCTCTCCCTCCTGGCATGTCTCCCTGTCCCCTGGTCACGGTGTATCCCGTCATCCCTGGTGCATCCCCTCACTCTGGGGGATGTCCCCCTGTCCCTCATGGGCCTGGGGGCAGGTTGTAATGTATGTTGGTGGGGGGTTGTTCCTGGCTGAGGGTGCTGGATTGGTGGGTGGTGACATGCCTGTGGTGGGCTGGATTGGTGGGTGGTGGTGACATGGTAGCAGCAGGTGCTGGATTGGTGGGCTGTAGTGACTTGGGAAGAGTTCACATATAAAAGGCTGCCTGGTTAGGTAGCCTCACTAAGTCAGACGGTAAGACAGGATCACGTTATCTTTGTTGCACAAGGTAAAGAGTCAGTCTAAGATACATAAGAAGGTCGGTAAACTATACCTTTGTTGCACAAGGTAAAGAGTGGGGCAACAAAGGAAAAAAAGATGGTATATATATGAGATTTGAAACCGTGTTGGAAAGTGGCCGCATCGAGCGTAAGTTGATATATGAGTTCGCCGATGTTCGCCGATGTTCAGGGTGGCTGTGTAGCCATTGTAAGCATCAATGTGTGCCGATGTTCGCCGATGTTCGTGGTGGCTGTGCATGTTTGTGTCGTGAGTCTGGTCGCAGGCTTACACTCCTCCCCACCTAAAAAAATTGTGAGGGTGTCAAACCTCTGTCCCATTCTCAGCTTCCCATCTGTCAAGTGCATCTGTCTCAGTCATTTCTGAACCAGGGCGCCACTCATCATGTTCTTTCCCGTATCCTTCATAGCGGACAAGGTATTGTACACCTCGTCCACATCGGCGAGCATCCACAATCTTGTCAATGTACCACTCCTCAGTGCCATCTTCAGTAACAATGGGTCGTGGCCGGGCAGGCTCACGGTCAGGGAAGAGGAGGGGATTGTTCGGGATGTATCGTTTGAGTAGGTGGGCATGGAAACCAGGGAAGGTGTTTGGGTTGTTTGGGAGTTTTAGTGTATATTCTGAGTGTTCAGGGAAGGTGTGTGTGATGGTGTAGGGGCCATCATTTCTCGGCATGAATTTTGCAACACGCATTTTTCCTTTGCGTTTGTAGTTCCGGCGCCTGTTTTCTGTGGAGAGCATGACAAGGTCGCCAATCTCATAGACATCTTCTGGTGCCCGATGTTCATTGGCATGGTATGCCTGTCTGATTTTTGCAGCAAGGAGATTGTCCTGCGCTTCTTGGACATCAATTGTGACTCGGGATATTATGTCATGTGCGGTAGTTTGTTCGGTAGTGGCATTACTAGGGAGTGGTGTGATCGGAGGGATGATTCGGGGGGATCATCCAGACTTCAGTTGGAAGCCTGAGAAACCAGTGGATGAGTTCACGGTGTTCATAATAGCAAAACGCACACGAGGGAGTTTGGCTAACCACCCCTTCTGGTTGTTGTCAACATGGTACCGGATGGCTTGGTTCACAGTTTTGTTGGTCCGTTCGCTGCTGCCGTCGGTCTCAGGGTGGTAAGAAGTTGACATCTTCAGTTTTACACCAGTGAGCTTATGGAGGGCCGTCCAAAGTTCAGCAGTGAAGAGAGCATCTCGGTCAGAGATAAGATGGAGCATCAGGCCGTTTTCACAGTACCATTCATCAAAAAGGACAACGGCAACTTGGGCGGCAGTGTATGTGGAGTGGGTACCGGCAATGCGTATGTCAGCACCAAGAAGGTCAGTCATGGTCAGTATGGTGTCCTTTCCATCCTCCTCGGGGAGTGGTCCGATGAAATCCAGTGCGACAGTGTCGAAACGGTCATCAGGAACTGGTAGGGGGTGTAGGGGACCAGTGGGTTTGGAAGTGCGGGTTTTATTGCGCTGGCATTCAGAGCATGATGGGATGTATGCTTTCTCCAGGTCCCGACACATGTTTGGCCAGTAGTAGGAGCCACGGAGGGATTCATAGCTTTTGTCAAAGCCAAAATGGCCCAGAGTGTCATGGGCAAGGTTGTAAAGGAGTTCACGGACTCGGAGATCTTGTGGGATTACCAGCCGGCGGCCAACATAAAGGAGTTGATCGGTGAGGGTTGCCCCTTTGATGCTCCCCATATTGATGTCCTTGGTGAGTTGTTTGGCAAAATCATCAGTCTCATAGCCGGTAATGATTGCGTCAAGTAGGGATTGGTCAGCGGCAATATTGAGTATGCCGGCGACTGGGGTTTTGGGTGCATTACGTGTGTGTGCCATCGCACAGGCCGCAAGGCAGGCATCAGGCACAGTGTCAGGCATGCGGGATAGGGCATCAGCAGCAGTGTTGTCTTCGCCGCGGATGTAGGTGATTTGATAGTCAAAGTCTGCAAGATACATTGACCATCTCATTTGTCGTCTCGACATCTCCTTCTGCGATTGGAAGTACTCAAGAGTTCTGTGGTCAGTGAAAACTTCGAACTGTGCACCAAGCAGGTGGGATCGCCATTTCTTCAATGCCTTGATAATGGCAAGAAGCTCCTTCTCATGGACCGGATAATTCTTCTCGGCGTCATTGAGCTGGTAGGAGTCATAGGCAACTGGCCGGGATGTATCCCAGGTTTTTCCAAAGCTTAACACAGCCCCAGTCCGGCGGTCACTGGCATCAGTGGTGACATAGATGTTTGATGCTTTGTCTTCGTAATTAATTACGGTGAGACAGTCAGCACTGAGGACAAGTTGTTTGATGTGGTCAAATGCATTCTGATGTTCTGGGGTCCATGTGGGGAATCGTCGGTCACATTCCTTGGTAGTGAGGGGGGTGAGGACACTTGTGTATTCTGCAAGTGCTGGAAGGAAGGTGGCAATGTATCTGGTTAGTCCTAGGAAACCTCGGACATTGGTGGCAGTTGTTGGTTGGGGCCAGTTCGCAATACGGTCGGTTTTGTGTGGGTCAGGTTTGATCCCAGCCCCAGAGACGATGTGGCCAAGGAAACATAACTCAGTGGCAAACAGGCTGGATTTCACCTGGTTGCAATAGATGCTGGCTTTGCGGAGGGCCTGAAGGACTGTATTGCAGTTTCGTTCATGTTCCTCCATGGTTTGTGACCAGATGATAATGTCATCAAGGTACACATGGCAAATTTTTCCAATGTGTTCTCGGAGCGCGTCAGTCATTTGGCACTGGTGTGTGGCAGGGGCATTGCATCCACCCTGTGGCATGACAGTCCATTCATAGAGTCCCCACGGTGTTCTTACAGCAGTGAGGTGAATGTCGTCAGGGTGTACCCGTGTTTGGAAGAAGGAGTTAGTCATGTCCATCTTCCCGAAGATCTTTCCCTTCCCGCAATCGGCGAGTATGTCATCAATGCGAGGTAGGGGGAAGTTATCTCGGACAGTGTTACTGTTGAGAGACCGGTAGTGGTTTACCCAGCGGGGGTCGACTGTTAAGTCAGGGACGCCAGCTTTATATTTTGGGACACAGAATGCTGGTGAGGCATATTCTGATGAAGATGGTCGTATTCGGCCAGCCTTTAGGTGGTCATCAAGTAATCTTTTCCAAGATTCTTGGTATTTCTTTGGTGCTGCATATCCTTTGCCATTATTGACCTTGGTGGGGTCTTTGAGCCGGATGCGGTGGAACATGTGTCCAGGGACTTCAGAGGTATTGTCTGGGAGTCGGAGTGGGAAGCGGTCGGCATATTTTTGTTTCATTTTCCGGTCTGCTTCTTTGAGGACCTCTTGGAATGCGAGGCCTTCAATGCGGTCTCGAACAGCAGCCATGATGGGGCCAGGGAGGAGGTAACCAGCAAGTGTTGGTGCTCCGGTCTGCTCGAGAGTGGTAGGCTTGGGTGCCCGAACTTTCTTTGGCATCGGTGGCTGTGCTGTTCGCCGATGTTCGCCGATGTTCGCAGCTGTGTTCCAATCCTGAGGTGCGAGAGGGGGGGGGTTTAGGAGGTCATAGCCTGTGCGTTTGTCAATGGCCGTTCGCTCATGTGGGTCTATCAGGATCTGTTCTGATGAAAGAAATGGCATTCCTAGTATAATGGGGAATGGTAGCCCCTTAATTACTTTCATCTTGTGTACTCCTGACTTCCATATCCCCTGTTCAGAGCTGAGGTCTAGTTTCACATACTCCTCCGAGACAAGTGGCAGCATTGATAAGGAGGACATGTTGTTCTCCTTGGCAGGGAGACGATATCGTCGGAGACCAAGTTTCTCGGCAAGCTCCAGGCTAATCACTGTGCAGGCCGATCCAACGTCAATTAGTGGTTGGACTGGCATGGGGAATTCGGAGATGAGGGGGCCAGTAGCAAAGAGGTTGGTGTATAATTGTGGGACAGTGAGGGGGACATTGACAGGGGAAGGGACATACGAGTCTGTTTCAGAATCTGAGATGTGTCTGGCTGCCATTGCCATGTTTTGGGCTGGCGCTGTGAGGGTCATGTAGGTCACCGGGTCAGGCCATGAGTTAGTTGCAACCATTGGACAGTTGGTGAAGGTGTGCCCAACGTTGAGCTTCCTGCACCGGGTGCATCCATTGTGGTCACGGATGAGGGTTCTCTCGGCCTCGGTGAGGGCCGGCAGGCGAATTCTCTCAGCCTTCTTAGTTCGGCTGGTGGGGGTAGAGGTAGAGGCATGGGAGGTCAAAGGTGCATCTGTGAGGCGGGAGAGGAGATCCTTTTTTTCACCTTGGCGTGCAGTGCGGGCAGCGGCCGAGGCATCAATCATCTTTTGGGTCCGGGCATTTTCAGCCCGCATACGGTCATCCCGCTCCTTAACCTCAAAGGCCCAGGTAGCGAGATCAGTGGCTAGGACTGGTTCAAGGCTTAGATTGAGCCTCAGGTCCGGGTGTAGGTTGGATTGTAGTTGGACCTTGAGCTGGTCCTTGGTGAGTGCTTTGCTTGGCGCTGAGGTGGTGAGGATTGCGTTGAGGTTCTCAACCTCTATTTTCCAATCCATAAATTCCCGGTTGCCTTGGGTTGTGGAGAGGATGGTTTCGAGGATGTCATAGGACCAGTTCTTCTCGAGGACCAGTTGGGCCAGCTCAGTGAGATACTGATCCAGGGTGAGGGCATCAATCCGAGTTTGATCTGCCTGATACCAAGAAACGAGGCACGGCTCAAACATCCCCTCAGCAACGTAACTGACAATTTCAGTGCTGGTCTTCCCACCATGCTTCTTTTTTTTTTTTTTTTTTTATTCAACAATTTATAGCGCGGTGTACGTGCACAGTCCGCGGGCGCGAAGTACAAACATACTAGAGTACGCTACGCTCTACTATACTAGACCCCTGCCGGTGTGAGACCTTCCTCTCTCTTTTAACCTCTAAGGCGGGCAGATAGACCACAGATAACGCTCGCTGGAGCGGGAAGGCAGAGCCGCGCCCTTGCGCCGCCTCATGCCGGAAGACCCCCCACCCGCAGCTAGATCGGTCCCCCCATGCGCGGCCAGCCGAAGCCAGCCGGTGAGTGGTGTTGATTCACCGTAAGCCCCCAGCCCCCGAAGGTCCTGGAGGTTAACCGAGTTCCCTAGCGGGCGGAGGGGAGAACCACTCCCCTCATCGAGAAATGGGCCACCGGACCGGCGTCCCTGCCGTCCGATGAGATGCCTGGCCGAGACCCAGTGGGCCTAAAGCCTGTGGATATGGGTACACCTGTGGGCGGCCGCGGCCCCCACTTGTATGCCCATGACAAACCCAGGGACGAGCCCCAGGAGCGCCCCATCCATAGCGAAGGGGTGCGTGGTAGCGCCGCCTGTATCCAGACAGGCGGCATGCCGACAGTGGATAGGGGGTGTTACCCCCCCTGGTCCGTCGCACGAGAGGTCGATGGCGTCGCCGATCGATCAATCAATTGTGCCGCCGTCGTGGACGACAGCGGCGGCGGGGAAGGGGCCCCGTTGGAGTCTCAGTGGCAGCCTCAGCAGGCCCGCCCCCTGATCATCCCGAAGATCCACAGGCCGCATTAACGAACGCGGCCGGGGAGGATACGTGTGGTCCCCAACACACAGTGTTGTAGGGCCATAAGGAGCAGTGCTGGGGGAGCGTCTCCCCCTGCCCTCTGCTGTCTGATCTCGATGATCGCATATACTCCGCTGACCCCTGCTAACAGGTGGACAGCGGGAATGGCTCGGTCTCTTGTAAGCGGCAGGGATCGCCAGCCCTGCGCATCCTGGATGAGCATATACGTCGTCCCCAGAGCACACGCACAGAGCGTGGGTGCCCAAGAGGAGCGTGGTAAGGGGTAGCGCCGGCGCGCAAACCCCTAGTGCGAGGTAAGGACCCACCCATAGGGAGAAGGCAATGTCCTGTAGTCGTAGAGTAGCTAATATCCTAAAAGGAAGTGAAAGCAGACGCACCAGGTCCCTAGATCCTCTCCAGGGATCTGGCAATCCAAGGGATCGCCCCCCCCCCTAAGCGTGTTCTCCCCCCGACCCCAGAACAGGACCCCCAGCCTAAGCCGGCAGTGTTACTTCACCGTCGAACCCCCCCACCGATTGGCGGAGGGTGCCCCATCCCAGAGCCGAGGATCATCGAGCCCAGGTAGGTAGAGATGGCGGACAGTAGGACACCCTCTGAGTGGGCATCCGTGCACGATCCGTGGGGATCGGTCAGGCCAATCGCCAGGGGGGTTGGGATAACTCCCAACCGACTCCTGGGGAGTGGGATAGGCTGGTCTGATCAAAGATCAGGCCAGGAGATGGACTGCTGGACGACGAGCCAGGCAGTGTACAGAGAGTTCCCACGGTACATGGTGGCGGTAACAAGTCAAGAAGAGATGCCCACCATGCTTCTTGTATCGTTTGCATGCAAGGGTCCACGACTGCATGATGAGTGGGGTGATTCTGCCCGCAGTGAGCATTGGGCATTCCTTCATCTTCGTGACCTTGACTTCAGCAAGGGGTTGTGTGGTTGGTGACATGGCAATTCGGGCAGCAGGTAAGGTAGCTTGGTAGTTGCAATGGGAGGTGGCTGTGGTAGGTGCACTTTTGTCAGTAGACGAGTCAGTACTAGGTGATGGGGACAGTGGTAGAGACACCGGGCTGTTTGGCTTGGGGCGTCGGTGTGTGTCCGTTAGGATCTGTAGTTTGGCAGGTTGGCCAGGGTCCTGCAACTTTCTTCTCGCACTCCTGGTGAGGAGTGGAACGAGGTAGAGGGTTGCCGAGACAGTGTGGGTTCGTCAGGTATTGAAAGACGCAGTCGGTGTCAAAAAAAAAGTGAAAGGCTGCCTGGTTAGGTAGCCTCACTAAGTCAGACGGTAAGACAGGATCACGTTATCTTTGTTGCACAAGGTAAAGAGTCAGTCTAAGATACATAAGAAGGTCGGTAAACTATACCTTTGTTGCACAAGGTAAAGAGTGGGGCAACAAAGGAAAAAAAGATGGTATATATATGAGATTTGAAACCGTGTTGGAAAGTGGCCGCATCGAGCGTAAGTTGATATATGAGTTCGCCGATGTTCGCCGATGTTCAGGGTGGCTGTGTAGCCATTGTAAGCATCAATGTGTGCCGATGTTCGCCGATGTTCGTGGTGGCTGTGCATGTTTGTGTCGTGAGTCTGGTCGCAGGCTTACAACATAGATTGTGGAAGGAAGCCAGAGCTTCCAACACTCAAGGCAAACAAAGCATGTTAGGAACTTAGTGTATTCAGAGGGAGGAACTGAGATACAGGACAAGGGCTTGAAGTATATACTTGTGCTATGAGGGCCGCTGCTTTGCATGGCATGTCCGAGTTCTTTCAGGGGGTGTGGAGTTTGGGGGTGTGGATAGCCATAATGGCTCCATCATTGTGTACAGACACTGCTGCTTGCAAATCATAGAGTAAAGAATTTCCTGTAAACATACCATCATGAAACTAGGTCTGGCTAGTGCCTGTGATAATACAGGTAGTGAAACATAGATTTGCATAGTAAATGACTCCTTTAAGATTGTAAGCCACCTGATGGCCTTCTCTGCAGGTTATGTGTATCAGGCAATTGATAGTTGGGATGTTCTGCCCCAAGTCAAACACCAGTAAAGGTGGGGCCTGCACGAAAGTAGTCTTACATACAAGAGTTTTGTTACACATTGGACATGTTATACCATGAAGTCATCAAGGCACGATTGGATGTCCACGCCCTGATGTCCGAATGAAATTAGCTCACAGGATAGAATATGTTGTTGGTCATGGTCTACTTCATGCATATTTGGACATTCCACATGCATTAATGCCACTGGCCAATGCATCTTGAGTAAATAGAGGAATGTAGAATGAACACTGGCATATTTACTGATTGTGAACTCCTCAGAGACTCTAGAGATATGGCGTCTAAAGTAGTCTCTGATCTGATCCAAAGAAAAAAGGAAGATCAGAGTTGACACTGTGGTGAGTAGCAAAAGACTGGGTCAGCTTATGCAGATGATCAGACCCAATAGCTTGCCAGGATACAGTCATTGATGTCAGCTCTTCATGCCAAATGTTAAATAGTATAGTAATGGTAGCATCATAAGCACAACTATTATTATGCCACTGCATCCCTATTGGTACATTCATGTGCAGACTGTGGGATGTTTATGCTCCAAAGCAAGAACTGGTGTATCAGCGGGACTTGATTTTTTTGGCATACAAGGTGATAGGGCAGTATCCAGGCTGTTTTTCTTCATGTCAAAATCCACACTGACCTGTTTTGCAGGATCACAAGAACCACATCATATGAAATCCTTTGGTTCCAGGAATGGATTGGACTTAGTACTCCAGCATATAGATCTGTGCATTGCTGCAGGCATGTAGGTCATACCTTTATATCTACAAAAAGAATCTACCATTGTGTTTCTCTGATCCCCCATGGCCACCTGCACAGGAAGCTTGCCTTTGAACAACAGAGTGGTTATGTCATCAAGCAATTCAAGCTTGCAGAACTCCTGTTGCAACATGCCTGATGTGCCACCTGTGATCTTTCTGGGATGTATAGAGTTCAGAATAAGGGTCCCATCAGTGGTTGTGCTTCTGGACAGAGAGGTGTAGTAGTTTTGATGAGAACAACTCTGACTAAGGTCCACCACATTGTATGGGCATGTCTTTCCCTGTGAAGCATAGTCCATCATCACAAAGTTAGGAAGTGCCTTGATTCGACACCTTGTCACAGCAATGGACAAGTCATCAGGCAATTTACAAGAGGTGGTGACAGTTGTCTTCATGAGTGGAACCACATTTGGTGGTAGACCGTCCAGTTTAATTGGGCAAGGCAGATTTGGGGGTTTTACAAGGAGTGTGTTGAGCATATCTTTTCCACTGGGTCCTTTCTGACAATCCCACCCATAAACAAAAGCTTCCTGTCCTTTTGTTATGCACAATTTGGTAGCAGCATTATTACAAATCATTACAGGCATGTTTAAACAAATGGACAACTTTGCAGGGGTGAGCTTTGTATTTGCACAAGCAGGTTGTTCCCACAGCGCACATTGAATATTGGCAGGTATCTTACCTTGTTTCACAGAACATGACTTATCTGCAGGGATACCATTCTGCTTGTGAGGCTCTTTGGAAGGTATGGCATTGATCAAAAAGAAGTCATGCAGTTCCTGATTTGTCTCTGCTGCAAATCTTTGGGCTCCTAGGGGGTTAACTTCATCCTTTTGTGAGTTCAGATTTGTGATTATGGACACATTCCTGAACTGTTTTTTGTTAACATTAGGTCTACCTGGTAGCATACTGGATATTCATGACTTCAGAGACACAATATCAGCAAGTGTGCATGCTTTGTACCTCATGTTTGAAAATGCCATGTGAAACTTGGCATCATTAGCAGATTGAGTGCATTGCCTCATATTCTGTCATAGTATCACTACTGTTGTTACCTGGTGCCATAGAGCTTTACCTATAGCAGCTTCCTGGTCATGGAGTGAAGTTGCATTCATGCCAACAGTGCAACTATATAGTGATGTGTGTTCCTGACCAATTACTGGTGGCAGCTGAGCAAAATCTCCTGCAAAAATCATATTCAGGCCCCCAAGGAGAGAATCAAGGTCATTCATGACATGAGCAAGCCCCGCATTTATGAAAAACATATCATGGCATGAAAGCATTGATACTTCATCAAGAAAAATGTAACTGATGCCTTCCAATCTCAACTTTACTTGGGTGAGCTGGATGAGATATGAGCATTCATCTTATCTCTACCATAAATGCTCGTCAACTTCTTTCAGATTTTCCAATGAGTGCCAACATGAATACATTGGGAGGTCTACTGTGTTCTGGAGGTAAGTTTATAGCATCACCAATTGCTAATTGATCTGATTCTTCAAAATTGCCACTGCCCTGTTCTGCCCAACCAGGTAACGTTGATGCTCCTTTCTGCATTTGTGCATGAAAGTTATCACATGCATCCAGGCATTTGTAGTGAATGTTCATATTCTTCATAAGGTCAAGCTGTTGTGTTGAAAAACTATGTGATGAAAAAGTTTTGTCCCATGAATCCATACTATTTTTCAAGTCTAACCTGCTTCTCCAGGGCTTGAAAAGTGTCAACATGGTGGAACAATAGTACTCATGATCTCCCTGATCAAATCTTGGCAACAAATTATCCACAAAATTTGGAATGTGCACTTTCTGAAGGCACCGCACTGTGTGGGTGTCAATGAGCAGGTGGTCTGCCAAGAATGGCAGTAGCTGTGATTTTGAAGACTCCTCAGCTTTAGCCCCACTAGCATTTGATTCACTATCAGTTGAACCCTCATCTGCTCAGATTTGTGCAGAATCAGCACCCACTTCATGTTTTGTTTTTTTCTTCGTTGCTCTCTTTTCATGTTGACAAGAGGATATCCAGTCATAGAGCACAGAGTGTAATGAAGCAGGTCAGAACTTATAGTCTTGGACAGGTGACAAACCAATAATGTGACCATTGCACTTATATATTGCCATCTTTTGAAGTTGTTTGTCAGGACCATCAGAATGGGTGCATGGTTGATCAGTCCCACTAACATTATTTTGCTTCATGTCACAAGCATTCCTAGTCTCATGAACATATGATTGCCAATAGAAGGGTACAAATTTGTAGTTGGTATAATGATCAGGATTACCAAGAAGATACATGCAAGCCATGGGTGACCCCATCTCCATCTTAGCACTCAGAGAATTTACTATTTTGGTCATAAGCTTGCGCGCTTTGTCATTTCATGACTCTGTACCACCAATCATTTCAGAGTGGTGTAGAAACATGGAACATACAGTTTCAAATATGACATGTGTTTTCAGTGCAGGCTTCGTTATATAGTTAGAAACATACAGCAGAACACCTTTAATTGCACTACCTGAGGGTAGACTAGTCACATCAGTGTTACATCTGAGGAGATAGGTCACACAATAGGAGAAAGTGTTGAGTGAGGATTCCATCTTCTTTACATTGATACCTCCAGTATCACCATCAATTTCAGTCTGCTTGAATATAGGACATGGAAAACAGGCTTTGCACTTTCCCCAGATGTTATCAAGACAGCCCCTATAAGGACAGGCTTTGTTTTTGGAGCCATCCTGATTGTGGTTTGTTGAGCACTTATGAACATTTGACTTCAACAATAGGTCATCTACTGAAAAGCAGAACCCAACCACCATGATGTGACTTTCAGGCAGTCATTACAAGTATTGACTGGTACTTTGTGACATATTCTAGGAGGAGGTTCTGGAAGAGTCTCAGTTGGGTTATGATAATTGTCAAAGGTTTCAGCAGCTGTAACTTCACTTTCAACCTCCTCCTTTACTTTGAGCAAAAAGTCACTCACATGTACACTTTCCAGGTAGTCCACCAGTCTTTGGTGAAAACTTGAGGTCAGATCAAGGATCCTTGCATGAACTTCATCAGGAGAAAAAGTACCATGGATCCATATTAACATATGCAGGTGAAGTGTCAGATGGCCCTGCTGTTCAACAGTGCCATAATAACCAGATGTCTCTCCATACAGTCCTCAATGGTTGGTACCCACCCCAAGGACATGTTTGATGAACATATTGTTGGGATTATGTATACAAGAGTATACAGGCAAGCCAAGGCAGTTAACATGCCTGGGGAATATTGCCAGAATATGCTAAGTCATATTAACACATGTGTTAAGCTAGGACAACACTAGGGTTAGGGCTAATGCAGATTAACCATAACCCTAGGGAATGGACAGTTAACACATGCAGAGACATAAAGGGGAACCCACAGTTAACACATGCTACAGGATTACTCATACTGCAGCATGTCTATGATAGCCTATCCAAGACTAAGCTATGGATAGAGTGTCTATGACACACCCTGCAGGAAGTCTAGGACTTACCAAGCCATGATATCATATGTCACTATTATTGACACTATTATAGGGGATATGACATAGTTATTCCATTATTAACTGGTACAGGGGTCTATTACAGAATACCTCCTTTATATATTAAAGGAGTGCATTACACTATACCTCCTAACTGTGTAGTATAAATATTGCACATCTTGTAGGAGATGATAATAACATTCCTCCCTGTGGCAGACTCCCTCATACACTTATCTTTGACTTAAACTCAATACCTCAAAAACCTCGTCCTCATCTTGTGCTCAACTTCCTGATCCCAATACATATCAACCATAAAATGAAAAAAAACATGCACTGACCACAGGATTGTTTGCAATGAGATGGTAATGTTCATTATCTGACCACAGAAGCTCAACGCTCATCTTCTCCTTGTTATCAGCAAAGTACAAACAAATAGGGTGTTTGTTATCAGCAGGAGATAGAGTAATATACCACAGCGGAGCACCTAGGTATGCTATCATGGACCAAATTTTGCTGTACATATATCTCTTGGTAGTTATAGAGCCACTAACCTTTCCATCTACAAGATCAAGGTCATGAACCAATTAGAAACACGAAATTTCATCATCCATACATCAGGAAATCGGGGGGATGCTGGCATGACCAGGCGGAGTTTGTAAGCTGTAAGCAGGCTGGCGCTGATTTGTATTGAAATATACCAGAATATATAGCTTTGATCTACATAATATAACTGATCACTAGATCTAATAATTGTGATGACAGATCATTTATGTCCAAGGCTGGCAGAAAATAGATATAGCTTTGCAAGGAGTAGGCAAGAAATATAATGGTTTGATCTACATAATGCAAGAATTTTGTAACTGATCACTAGATCTAATAATTGTGATGACAGATCATTTATGTCCAAGGCTGGCAGAAAATGGATATAGCTTTGCAAGGAGTAGGCAAGAAATATATTGGTTTGATCTACATAATGCAAGAATTTTGTAACTGATCACTAGATCTAATAATTGTGATGACAGATCATTTATGTCCAAGGCTGGCAGAAAATGGATATAGCTTTGCAAGGAGTAGGCAAGAAATATATTGGTTTGATCTACATAATGCAAGAATATTGTAACTGATCACTAGATCTAATAATTGTGATGACAGATCATTTATGTCCAAGGCTGGCAGAAAATGGATATAGCTTTGCAAGCAGTCAAGGCTCCATCATAACAGATCACAGAAGACAATGGGATCTAGTGTTTGAAGGTCCGGTTACAAGACTGGAAAAAGACCAAGACTGGACTGGACCTTAACCGATCAAGACCGAAAAATATTAAGACCGATGAAGACCGCAACCACGGTTGCGGTCTTTGGTCCATCACCATTTTATTAAAATCAAGACCGATCAAGACTGGTCTTAACCAGTTGAGACCAGTTGAGACTACTATATACTAATACTTAATATATTCCAAAATTTACATAAAATGGGACAAGCCCAGGGGATTCACGAAACTCGTGCTAAGCAAGCACCCCAGGGCATGGGATCACCTAGGAGACTGTTCCTGTGCTGTTGTTCTGTATTCAATTAAAAGAGTGAAATCTTGAGGGTTTATATACCCTTAGTGAGTTTGCACATGTTTATTTGATAGGGGTAGTGTTGCTACAGTGATTTTTTGATGGATGCCATCTTTTTTTTTTTTTTCTGATGCCACACAAATAATTAACAACACTGCCAACAACACATCAAGAAACAACAGTAGTCCCCTCATACTACCACCACCACCCCCCAGCCCAAACAACATCCAGTGTCATTTGGGCCTGTAAGCTTTTTTTTCTGTTGTTTTTTTTTCTATAATTGACTTACTATTTATTTTATAGGATAGAACTCACTGTGAGATACCCCGGCACTACCTGGCCCCAGCCCCATGAGTGTTAAGGTCGTGCAAAGTGGGGGCGGGCAGAATCGGAAAACGCGCGGTGATTCCGAAGGGGAACAAACGGGACTTGGCTTCAACTTGTAAGAAGTTGCGCCCTCCTGTTGATCTGGTTGTCCCTGATTTCAGGAGTGAGTTTTCGGGTACGCGGAAATGCGTCGGGGGTTCCGAGGGAGGAAGAACTAGAGAGTTGAACTGGAATCCAACTAGTATTCAAACTGGATAGCTCAACCTAATGTGCGAGCTTATATACTAAGTACAAATGTTTCTACTATAATCTAGCATAGTCTTGAAATACGGGATTGGTAAGAATATTACTAAGTAGTTACTAATAAGTCGGGCATCGCGCGGTGTCTCCGAGGTCTGGAATATTCTACACCTTTCTTTATCCTGGTTTCTGAGTCATTCCTGTACTGCAATTGAATACCACTTTTGGAGTGATCATGTGAGTACCACTTTGGGTATCCGTCGGTAAACCCATCAGGTTTTGCATAGCCAGCGGAACGGTGCATGACAATGAGCCCCTGCTTGTGGGGTGGAGTCTTAGCAACACCATAGCACTAGCGACCCCCCTGCACTGCCTCGTCACTAGCGACCCCCACACTGCCTCGTCAATAGCGGCCTCTGCACTGCCTCATCACCAGTGACCCCCCTGCGTCACTAGCGACTCCCACGCCGCCATGTCACTAGCAACCCCCGCGCTGCCTCATCACTAGTGACCCCCTGCGGCGAGTCTATGGAACAAGTTTTCAAGATATTGAAAAAGTTTCGAAGATTTCACTTGGAATCTGTCACGACCATGACAGATGATTTGGTATACCACGCCTAGTAAGTAGTTCGAACAGTGTACATATATAATTTGTTCAAGATATGCAAGTCATGAACAAAGTGTCGCTGGCAGCACCCACCGATAATACATCGCCAAACCTCTCCATCCTCAGCCTACGGTCACGTTCAAGTTGTTCCCTGCTATGTTGTAGCCCTGATATTCTGCCCCCTGGGCTCTGGATCCAACTCTGGTAACTTGTGCGGGGAACTGGGGTAGATATACGGTCGATCAAATTAGCTGTATTTGTTGCGATGGATGATGCATGGGGTCGAACGGGGAGGGACGGGCCAAGTCAAGAGTCCGCGAAAGTGTGTCTGATTCAGCACCTCGTTGACAGTGCGGAGATGCAGCCGAAGGGTGAGACTCGGAGCTCGACGTGTTTGTCGCCCCTATTGCGTTATTAGTGCCCTGCAGCATATTGCTGATCTGCACAATGCTACTGGCAGCCTGTTGCGCTACACGGAAGTCCTGTTCGTTACTAAAGGTGCCATGTAGTGCATAGCCTTCAATATCATAATCAATTAGAATCCCGCGCGCTCGAGCAGCAAGGTCCTGGGAATGAAACGCCATCCAAGCTATCTGGTGGTTGTCCTGCTCGGTGTGGACAATAGTATGGGCTTGCATGCATTCTACTCTGGAAAAAGCTAAGTTGAGCCGATCCAATATCCGGTCCCATTCAGCTGTTGTTGGTGTTTTGCCGGTGCAAAGGAATATAGAGGGTTCAGGAAGTTCGGTAGGTGGGGCTAAGTTGTTCTTCTGCGAGAGGTTGTAAGCCTGCGACCAGACTCACGACACAAACATGCACAGCCACCACGAACATCGGCAAACATCGGCACACATTGATGCTTACAATGGCTACACAGCCACCCTGAACATCGGCGAACATCGGCGAACTCATATATCAACTTACGCTCGATGCGGCCACTTTCCAACACGGTTTCAAATCTCATATATATACCATCTTTTTTTCCTTTGTTGCCCCACTCTTTACCTTGTGCAACAAAGGTATAGTTTACCGACCTTCTTATGTATCTTAGACTGACTCTTTACCTTGTGCAACAAAGATAACGTGATCCTGTCTTACCGTCTGACTTAGTGAGGCTACCTAACCAGGCAGCCTTTCAGAGGTCTTGGATGTCCGAAAGTTCCGGCTTTGATGGTAGAGAGAGGGAGCCTGACGAAACATCATCAGGCGCTGAAGGATGACTGGGAGCAGGAGCACCGGGGAGTGAGTCTGGGGCAATCGGTGATGAGGGTTGCAAGTGCACCACTAAGAAGGGTGAACAAGTAGCTGGTTATCATGAAACAGAAAGGAGCTGCCATGAAAGGCGCTGCAACCCAGAATCGTGAGGACTCGAAGGCGTTAGCCCGAGTAACAAACCACCATCACACACCATGCGAAGACAAATTAGTTGACTCCATGCGGTTCCGGGCAATTGGTCGCTCAATGCTAGTAGAAGACTCTCAAGAGAATCGTCCAAGTCCCTTATTGAACAACTTGAATATCGGAGGAGCTGCCTCGGTGGCGCTACAGCTCGGGATGGTGCAGCCCCTTCAGGCACTCAACACCCATGTGACATGGCGCAGAATGCTTGGCTTGGGTTGGCACTGTTGCGAACGAGGCAGTTAAGAAGCGTCGAAGAGAAGAGTAGAAATTGGAAGGAACCAGGCGTGCATGATATTCAGATGAGTGAACGAGTAGCTGGTAGCTGGTGCCACAAAACAGAGAGGAGCTGCCCTGAAATTGAAGGCGCTGCAACCCAAAATCATGATCACAATGAAGCCATAGCCCAGAGTAGTCCAGCGACAAATCAGCACCCATATGCCATGCGAAAATGAACTAGTTGACTCCATGCGGTTCCAGGCAATCGGTTAGTAGGCTTGATCGTCCGAGTCCGTTATCAAAAAATTCAAAGATCAGAGCTGCCTCGGCCACGGTCAACACCCATGCAATGTGGCACAGAATGCTTGGCTTGGCACTGTTACGAACAAGATGGTAATGGGGTGTCGAAGAGAACAGGAGAAATTGAAGGGAACCGGATGCGCACGATGTTCCGATGAGCGAAAGAACGAATAGCTGTTCCTGAGACACCGCCATGAAATTGAACACACTTCAGCCCTGGAGCCTCAACGTACTGATCGCCCGAGTCGGTGATCAAGGGGAAATAGAATTCGTAGAGAAGCTGCCGCTGAGAGGCTATGAGCTGGAATAGTCCAGCAGTGTTAGGGTCAGGAATTGGGGCTGTGGGGAGAAGCCACCGTGGAATTGATGTGTTGCAACTGAAAGTGATCTCGAGGGAGAAAGTGCTAGGAACTAGCATCGTGGAGGGGAGCTGCCATGGGTTTGACGGCGCTGCAACCTCGTGATCCAGAAGGGGCGAGTGCTATGAACTGGTGGGAGCTGCCATGGAATTGACGGTGCTGCAACCCAAAGCGATCGAGACAGAATGAGTGCTAGGAACGGGTGTCGTGGAGAGGAGCTGCCATGGGTTTGACGGTGCTGCAACCTCATGATCCAGAAGGAGCGAGTGCTATGAACTGGTAGGAGCTGCCATGGGTTTGACGGCACTGCAACCCAAAGCGATTGAGACAGAACGAGCGCTAGGAACTGGTGTCGTGGAGAGGAGCTGCCATGGGTTTGACGGCGCTGCAACCTCGTGATCCAGAAGGAGCGAGTGCTATGAGCTGGTAGGAGCTGCCATGGGTTTGACGGCGCTGCAACCCAAAGCGATCGAGACAGAACGAGTGCTAGGAACGGGTGTCGTGGAGAGGAGCTGCCATGGAATTGACGGCGCTGCAACCCAAAGCGATCGAGACAGAACGAGCGCTAGGAACTGGTGTCGTGGAGAGGAGCTGTCATGGGTTTGACAGCGCTGCAACCTCGTGATCCAGAAGGAGTGAGTGTTATGAGCTGGTGGGAGCTGCCATGGAATTGACGGCGCTGCAACCCAAAGTGATCGAGATGCTAGGAACTGGTGTCGTGAAGAGGAGCTGCCATGGATTTGACGGCGCTGCAACCTCGTGATCCAGAAGTGAGTGCTATGAGCTGGTGGGAGCTGCCATGGATTTGACGGCGCTGCAACCCAGGGTGATCCAGAAGGAGCAACAGAAGATATAGCCATAGTCTTCGCGCGAGCTTGACTTTTGCCAAGGCCGCAAGGTTGGAAGGGGACACACCCTTGAAAAATCATGCCGTAGCCATCCCTACGAGATGCTGATGACTTGTATACATATACATGAATTGGAAGTTACGGAAAAAAGTGTGAGGAAGGTGGAGGGGGGCAGGCTGACATGGCCCCCATATCATCAAGCTCGGCAACGAAGAGCGTGCGTGGCGATTCAATGGCAGCCAACAGCAAGCCCAGTTTGGTGATGAAAGTTGAACTTGAACTCGTTGGGCTTTGGTCTTGACAGTCACTTTGTCACCGTGACATGCAAAGAAAATAATTTCAAGCTATTTACAAAATTGAGCATAGCAAATTCCTTGAAAGTGAGCGTTTGAGAGTGGACCTCAAATTGAAAATGCATGCAACAGCCACTATGACCCTCTTTCCTGTTGATCGACCTACTTCAAAATACAATGTTATGATCAAGGCTCCATGTTCGTCGACATACTCAGGCTACTCCGAGTGAAGTCATCAAAAAGCTGGCGAACGTGTCAAAACTGATTTTGGGAAAATGGACGGACATCCTCAATGCGATCTAAAATGTCTCAGTCGCCTTATTCATTGTGCTCATTCATCTATCACGATGGTCCATATTAGCATTTTGTTTCATACATCGTGATTCAATAGCTATAACTCAGCCAGGTACGGACAAAGGTAGTTAAGTTCGCAGCAAGCATAGGGAGGGTTGCGGGCGTTGTGTTGCACTGTTCCGTTACAAGCAGGTGCCGACTTGGGGATCCTACTGTTCTTCTTCAGCAGAGCCCATACCTTTATCCCCATCCCCATTCCGGTTGTTTTTACGAGTTATTCCAGCACTTTTGCATCGCTGCGTTCGTCGCCGTGGGAGACTGGATGCAGAAGTCGATGCTGTGTTCGCCGAATCCTGCAGCCGTGACAGTAGGCTGGGTCGGCTAGACTGATGCTGGGGAACAGCGGTTGCTTCACGTGCATCGCACCGTTGGGGTTGAGGGTCTGGGGAGAGAGGTGACGCCGCTGCTACAGCAGGTGGTACTAGACGGGATCCGGTGCCACCGCATGCTAGACTCGAGAGGGCTGCGTGCCTGGAGTTAGGGGTCGACATGCTTGCCTCTGACGATGGGGCAACTTGAATCGGCCGCCCGAAGATGCTTACCGCAGTAAGTTGCGCGGCAGAAATGTCTTGTTCGGTGACAAAGGTACCACGTAGCCCATGGCCCTCTGCTTGAGAGTCGAGCAAAATTCCTCGCGCGCAAAGCGCGTCGTCCCCCGAACAGCTCGATGTGTTTGTCGCGCCTGTCACGCTATTAGTGCCCTGCAGCATGTTGCTGATCTGCACAATGCTACTGGCAGCCTGTTGCGCTACACGGAAGTCCTGTTCGTTACTAAAGGTGCCATGTAGTGCATAGCCTTCAATATCATAATCAATTAGAATCCCGCGCGCTCGAGCAGCAAGGTCCTGGGAATGAAACGCCATCCAAACTACCTGGTGATTGTCCTGCTCGGTGCGGACAATAGTATGGGCTTGCATGCGTTCTACTCTGGAAAAAGCTAAGTTGAGCTGATCCAATATCCGGTCCCATTCAACTGTTGTTGGTATCTTGCCGGTGCAAAGGAATATAGAGGGTTCAGGAAGTTTGGTAGGTGGGGCTAAGTTGTTCTTCTGCGAGAGGTCTTGGATGTCCGAAAGTTCCGCCTTTGATGGTAGAGAGAGGGAGCCTGACAAAACATCATCAGGCATTGAAGGACGACTGGGAGCAGGAGCACCGGGGAGTGAGTCTGGGGCAATCGGTGATGAGGGTTGTGAGTGCACCGGGAAAGGTCTGGTGTGTTCCAAGGCACTTGAGGATATATCTTCCATTATTACATCTTCTGGAGCGGGTTGGTAGGACAGGGTTCGGATAGAGGAAGAAATTGCTAAAGCATCTGGCCCCCGAGTTGGTAATGGCGTCGTTGGTTGCAAAGGTGGAGGTGAAGGAGAATTTAGCAGAACACGAGAGAAGTTCGGGTCGCTCGGTAGGCACGCCGGGGGTGGAGTTTGAGCTCTTTCAAGATGTGGAGTTCGGCCCTGTGGCACTAGGCTTGTATAGACCCATGCTGTGGCTTTAACGCGCCGGTTGCCCTCTTGGTAGACGCGGGGTGGCGGGGGAAGTCCAAAGGTAGTTGGGTCCGATACACAGCCTGGGGGCGGCACTAACCTCCGCGCAAAATAAAGCTGTCTCCTGTTTATTCGATCAAAGTACACAAAGGACCGACTTGGTTTCTTGGCTTTGCGAGATCGGGCTTCCATGGTTGGGTATCCGTCTTCCCCCATAACCTCAAACCACTTTGACCATTTGCCGCGGGTAGGCTGTTGGACAGCTGGGGGGTGTATCCACATCACCTTCTGCTCATTCACGCACACTCTCTCCAGCGGGGCAGCAGCAAAATTCGAAGGGGGGATTGCGACCTCCTTCACTTCCTCAAGAGGTGGACCCTCATCATCAGAATCATATTCATCTTCTTCAGCTTGCTTGGCCTCCCAAGCTAGCAGCGCCGGGGTGGCCGCTACCTTGTCGGGGGCATGTCTCATAATTTCCGGGGAATTAATGGAAAGCGGGCGTTCGTAGCTTCGGTAGTCTTCGTGCCTTCCTGGTCGATTTCCCCTCCAGCCTTGTGCTACTGGAGAGGAGAGGGCCCTCTCCTTGGGGCTCCGGACCAGGAGATGCTGCCTCACATTTGTTTCACAGATGGCTCTCAGACACAGGCCTTGGCTTCTTGCCAACGAATCGAAGCCGTTGCTCTGCGCCCCAAGACTAACAGCATCAGTCTCGGCAACAAAAGAGGAGACAGAACGCTCTTGGCTCATAATCATCCTCTCCGATTTGTTTAATTCATGGATGATGAAGCAGGGCACGCCGAGGTGGAGCATCATCAGCACACTCTCCTCCTCAGCACCATTTACCCATACTCCTAAACAGCTATTGTGGGCAACCATAATATTCCCCTTCCTAGCTTCATCGATGGAAAACATGAAGCGCTCCACGTTGTAGTCCCCCGCAAAATCGCACCAAGCTACACGATCTTGCAATCCACACGTGAGTTCAGAGAACCAATCAACGGCGTTTTCAAACATAATAGGGGAGCAGAACCTGGTCAGATCATCCACGTTGGATGCAACGGGCGGTTTGACCATAGCGAATATTGGACTTCTGTGAGGTTGGAGAACGACTCCATAATGCGGGTCACATCGATGATGCATGCCTTGAGTGCTTGAAGGGCATGAGAGTCTAGAGTTCCGCGCACTGCACCTGTGCTTGGCAAATCCTGCCAAATATCGAGCAGAAGAAGGTATTCAGGTCGAGGAGACAAGGTTCCGGTCTCTTTCGATGGCCGTAAGATATAACCATGCCACGGTCGAAGGGGGTCGAATACTTGAGGGTGTGCGGTGAAATCGTACCTGCCCAAATGCCCATCGTATCGTCTTCCTGCCCTGTCACTTGCTACCTCCACAGCCTCATTAGCTTTATGTGCACCTGGGTAGAATGGGGACTGAATTGAATTTGGAGACCAGATCTCCCATCTGCCATTTTTCGTGGCGACTATGCGACCAGAATAGCGTCGGAATCGTGGGAGGAGGAAAAGAAAGCTATCATCCACAGCAGGCTGGTCCAGGTACCCATTATCACTCGCCAATCGTTCAGCCGTGTACCACTGACGCGCAGAACGATTCGCAGCATTCCTACCCATGATTTAGAGAGCGCTCACAGACCGTAGATGACGACTGTAGGCACTTACCAAATGTAGCTCATCCTGACTCGGATATACAGTGGATGCCAGTAAGTAGTGGTTCAATATCAAGAGTGGGTACGTAATAACTTTCCCATGGCCGCGGTGGTTACGTAATAGAGGGTCGCCATGTGACTAGATTTGGGATGGTGCGACAAGCCTCTCACGCGCCCAGAGTCCCGGAATAGTCCAGCCCTGTTAGGGTCAGGAATTAGGGCTGGAGAGAAGCTACCGTGGAATTGACGGTGTTGCAACCGAAAGTGATCAGAAAGTGCTAGGAACTAGTATCATGGAGGGGAGCTGCCGTGGATTTGACGGCGCTACAACCCCAGAAGGAGCGAGTGCCAGGAACCGGTAGGAGCTGCCATGGAGTTGACGGCGCTGCAACCAAAGTGATCGAGACAGAACGATTGTTAGAAGCTGGTGTCATGGAGAGGAGCTGCCATGGATTTGACGGCGCTGCAACCTCGTGATCCAGAAGGAGCGAGTGCTATGAACTGGTGGGAGCTGCCATGGAATTGATGGCGCTGCAACCCAAGGTGATCCAGAAGGAGCGAGTGCTGGAGACCGGTAGGAGCTGCCATGGAGTTGACGGCGCTGCAACCCAAGGTAATCGAGATGCTAGGAACTGGTGTTGTGGAGAGGAGCTGCCATGGATTTGACGGCGCTGCAACCTCGTGATCCAGAAGGAGCGAGTGCTATGAACTGGTGGGAGCTGCCATGGAATTGATGGCGCTGCAACCCAAAGCGATCGAGACAGAACGAGTGCTAGGAACTGGTGTGGTGGAGAGGAGCTGCCATGGGTTTGACGGCGCTGCAACCTCGTGATCCAGAAGGAGCGAGTGCTATGAACTGGTAGGAGCTGCCATGGGTTTGACGGCGCTGCAACCTCGTGATCCAGAAGGAGCGAGTGCTATGAACTGGTGGGAGCTGCCATGGAGTTGACGGCACTGCAACCCAAAGCGATTGAGACAGAACAAGTGCTAGGAACTGGTGTCGTGGAGAGGAGCTGCCATGGATTTGACGGCGCTGCAACCTCGTGATCCAGAAGGAGCGAGTGCTATGAGCTGGTGGGAGCTGCCATGGAGTTGACGGCGCCGCAACCCAAGGTGATCGAGACAGAACGAGTGCTAGGAACTGGTGTCGTGGAGAGGAGCTGCCATGGATTTGACGGCGCTGCAACCTCGTGATCCAGAAGGAGCGAGTGCTATGAACTGGTGGGAGCTGCCATAGAATTGACGGCGCTGCAACCTCGTGATACAGAAGGAGCGAGTGCTATGAACTGGCAGGAGCTGCCATGGGTTTGACGGCGCTGCAACCTCGTGATCCAGAAGGAGCGAGTGCTATGAACTGGTGGGAGCTGCCATGGAATTGACGGCGCTGCAACCCAAAGCGATCGAGACAGAACAAGTGCTAGGAACTGGTGTCGTGGAGAGGAGCTGCCATGGATTTGATGGCGCTGCAACCTCGTGATCCAGAAGGAGCGAGTGCTATGAGCTGGTGGGAGCTGCCATGGAGTTGATGGCGCCGCAACCCAAGGTGATCGAGACAGAACGAGTGCTAGGAACTGGTGTTGTGGAGAGGAGCTGCCATGGATTTGACGGCGCTGCAACCTCGTGATCCAGAAGGAGCGAGTGCTATGAACTGGTGGGAGCTACCATAGAATTGACGGCGCTGCAACCTCGTGATACAGAAGGAGCGAGTGCTATGAACTGGCAGGAGCTGCCATGGGTTTGACGGCGCTGCAACCTCGTGATCCAGAAGGAGCAAGTGCTATGAACTGGTGGGAGCTGCCATGGAATTGACGGCGCTGCAACCCAAAGCGATCGAGACAGAACGAGTGCTAGGAACTGGTGTTGTGGAGAGGAGCTGCCATGGATTTGACGGCGCTGCAACCTCGTGATCCAGAAGGAGCGAGTGCTCATCACTTCTTGATCTGTAACCACGACATGCACAGCCACATTTCCACAGCTACTCATTGTCTTATCCGTCCTGTGGCCTTCTGTTCGTCTCTGATCCCTTCGATCTGGTACTCTCCGCACTGCTAGCAGTGCATGTCGACACCGTCCCAACCCACACGTGGATCGGGGAGCGCGATCCGGGGCAACCCGCGCATCGAGCCCCCCACTCCCAGCAGAGCTCCCCCCCCCTCCATCTCCTCGCCGGTGGCCTCTAGGCCCACTGGGAGGCCCCCAGTTCCCTCGCAGGCCGGCCCAGTCCTCATGCCTCGCCTGTCTCCCTCGCCGTCGCCGTACAGCCACAGCCAGGACACTCCCCGTGCGCCGCGCATCTCCAGCGCCTCACAGGCTGCCTCTAGGGCCTCGACTGTCGTCACCGGCGGTCCTCCCAGCACCACTCCCTCGTCCGACGAAGAGGACGGGGATATGTATGACGTCGAACCAGTGACCAAGCTCGAAGTGAGGGTCTTGGTCGAGTCGATCATCCAGGGGGCCAACACCCTTGGTTCTCTCGCCTCTCGGGGCGCATCTGAGGAGTTGCTGCAGGGCAGCACTCCTGATCTCGTCTCTGCGTTGTCGGGCCTCCTTCGGGCGGCGGACAACTTTGGAGTACCTTTGGCCCTGGTCATGGACCCTATCAGGTCCCTGTCCTTCGACTCGTTCGTCGACTCGTTTGATCGAGAGACGACACCCGCTCCCAACCAAGACGTGCCCATGCCCCTCGCGGCCCCGGTACGTCCTGGTCCCCCACCACCGCGCAGAGGAGGGCTGGCCAACCGCCTCCCCCGCGCTTCCCGCCCCAAGGGTGGTCGTCCGCTCCCGGCTATCCCACAGCCGAGGGCCCCCCTGGCTAGACCTGGCCCTGCCCAGGCTCCCACCTTTGCACAGGCCGCCCGCTTCAAAGGCGGCCATGTCCCCACCTCGTCGGTGGATGGTTTGGTCCGTATGGCCAAGGCGTTCCCCGAACTCCCTACCGCCAGGCTGGCCGCAATGCACCAGCAGGCTAAACCCACCACGGCGAAGCCCAAGGCTTCGTCCACCGTACATGGCCTGTCGCGCAGACAGGTCATTGTCATCGTTCACGCGATCCCGGGTGAGGGCGGTATGCCTCCTCCCCCGGTCGTCCTCATCAAGAGCCATGAGACCCTAGAGCGGGTCTGCCTGGCCTTATCTCTTCATCGCTCCGCCCTCCGGGCGGAGTCGGTATCTCTGGCCTATGGAGGTTACTCCATTGCCACCGACGCTGTGGCCTCTGCGGAGGACCTCCGCATTATCCGTCAGGCGGTCGCTGCGGCGTTTGTCGGGGACCACCTCCGTGTCACGGCGGAGCTCCCTTCCTCCACGTCGTATATGAAAATCATCGACGTGCCGTACTTCCAAGACCATCGCCCCACCACGGTGGAGTTGGTGCTCAGCTTTATCGCCAAGTCCGGCCTCAAGGACTTGGTCGTCCTAAACGCTCCCCTCCGGATCGTTAGAAACTCGAAGCAGTTGGACACTGCTACCGTCTATATGAATGTCTCTGACTCGGTCAGTGGCGCACACGCGAAAGCGCTCTCCAAACGGGCGGTCCAGTTCGGACCGTACGTCTGCTCCATCCGAGAAGCCCGGGCCAACCCCGGCGTCTCTCTCTGCCAACGGTGCTGGAAGTGGGGTCATCCGACCAACGCTTGCCGCGCCCCGCAAATCCGCTGCCCCATCTGCAGCGGCCCTCACCGCAAGGAGCATCACCGCACCTTAGCGGGCTGTTGCAAGGGCAACGCCAAGGCGACGCCCCCAATCCCCCCCATGCCGGAGAACTCCGCGTGCCCTCACCCACCTCGCTGCCCTAACTGCCGCAAGGAACACGCAGCCGACGACCGTCGCTGCAATTTTTGGAAGCACCGTTTTGACGGTGACTGGATTAAGAAGTGCTATGCCGAGGTACGTGAGCGCTGCGTCGCCCGCACCCTCTCATCTGACCCCTTCCCCGCAGGACGCGGTGGGCGAGCATAAATGAGTCATATCTGGGATATTACTTATTTAAAAGTCATGTGTCAAAATGTAAATAGGAATTATGGACTGCTTGACACGCTACTCGAGTCTCAGAGTGATGAATTCCACATTCTGTTGATCCAGGAACCCCCTTGGAACCTAATTAGACACGCACCGACATCTGCTTCCAGAGACGGAGAGGCGGTGATTGGCGCCCCCATGCACCCCAACTGGGGATGCATGGTCCGACAGGCCGGGACAGATACTGCCCCGGCCCCTGATGATGCCGCTCCGTTCCCTAGGAACGATCGCGGGGAATTCCCACGTGTCGCTGTCTACTTTGACAAGCGACTACAAGCCCTGAGACCCAGCTACCGCCGGGATCTCATCGATCACCGTGACGTCATTGTCTTCACCTTGGGTGCAGGCAATAACCTCATCTTCTTTGCCAACGTCTATTCGGACAGGAACCACACCGGGATCCACCTCCTCTCTGAGGGGGCGGAGACATGGCCTCATCGCTTCCACCTTATCGGGGGAGACTTTAACTGCTGCCACCGCCTCTGGGATCCCCAGGGTCCGGCGGCCAACGTCCACGCTGACCGCCTTATAGCGGCCACCACTCGCCTCGGGTTATCGCTCTGCCATCCGGACAAGGCAAAGCCCACCCATTATCCATACAACAACGAGCTCAATCCCACCGTGATTGACTTGTTATTCATAAACTCGGTGGACGAAGCGGTCACCGAGCACACGATCTTCCCGGAGCATCACGGATCCTCGGATCACGCGCCTCTCCTGGTTAATATTCGGACCCCGTTCTACCACGTGCCTCTGCGGACGAAAGGGATTGCTCCGGACTCAGACAAAGAGACGGCCTATTTAGGAGACGTTTCTTCCCGTCTTTTGGCCCTGTCCAATTGGACGGGCCATACACCGGCGGAGGTGGACGAGGTGGTGCAAGCCATCTCGGAAGCGTTTGCAGCGGCGTGGCGCACCCATGCCCAGTCTAAGAACATCTGCAGCCACTCCAAGGAGTGGTGGTCGGATGAATGTCACACAGCCCTCGAGGAGTACCGGGATTCCCGGGATCCTGAGGACTGGCGTATGTTTAAGCAGGCTGTCAAAGCCGCAAAGCGGGAGTTCTTTGATGCGCGCATCAAGGAAGTCTCCTTCACTAATCAGCGACCCTGGGACTTGATGCCCTGGGTCAAGCAACGTAACCTCCCATCGTGCAAGGCCATCTCCTATGGGGGTGAGCCTTGCAACACGTTGGAGTCACTCTGGACAGCACTGGATGGTACCTACAACGCGGCCAATGACCGCCCCGTAGACCTCTCAGTCCTGGATGATTACGAGCCCCTCCCCCCCCGGAAGTGGATTCCCTTCTCCCTGCTAGAACTGCAGGAAGCTCTCAAAGCGTGCTCATCACGCTCTGCTCCGGGGCCGGACCACGTTACGTGGTCCTTCCTCAAGCGCTGGGCCGGCAATGTAGAAATCGCCGAGCTCTTTGTCCGCATCGCTGAAGCGTGCGTCACACTGGGCCATTGGCCCTCTCATTTTAAGGAGTCCACCTCGGTCATCATACCGAAGCCTGGAAAACCTAATTATTCCACCCCGAAGTCATTCAGGCCGATAGTGCTGCTGAACACTCTCGGGAAGTTAGTCGAAAAGTTGCTGTCTAGACGGCTCCAATTCGACGGAGTGGCACACGGCGTCTTCCATCCTAACCAGTTTGGAGGCGTCGCCCAACGTTCCACTGAGGACACTGGTGTCTACCTTACCCACCTCGTCCGCGCGGGGTGGACAAAGGGCCTACAAACGAGCATTGTCGCCTTCGACATCGCTCAATTCTTCCCGTCGCTAAACCACCAAGTTCTGCTGACAATCATCGAGAAGTCGGGGTTCCCACCTTGCGTGGTGAACTTCTTCCACTCTTATCTCGTAGGCTGCTTCACGACCTACAAATGGAACACCAATAGCTTGGGCAGGTTTTCTGCCGACGTCGGGGTGGGGCAGGGCTCGGCTCTGTCCCCCGTCTGCTCGGCGCTGTACATTGCGCCAGTGATGCGCCTCTTCTTCGCCCGCGTCCCCCGGCCGCTGGCGGATTTGATATCTTATGGACGATGGCATGCTCATCGCACAATCTAAATGGGTGGAGGACAATCTCCCCAAACTTGTGGACGCCTACAACGAGGTGTTCCGCCTTTTCACGGCCCTCGGACTGGTGTTGGAACACGCCAAATCCGAGGTCTTCCACTTCTCTAGAGCACGGGTGGCGCCCAACCCCCCCATCGACCTTGGTGTCGCCCCCTTCACTGGGGCTACCCCTCTCAAGCCCAAGCCAATCTGGCGGTACTTGGGTTTCTTCTTCGACCGGAAGCTGTCCTTTAAGGAGCACGTCCGGTTTTACACCACAAAGGCGTTCACAACCGTGAGCGCCATGCGTATGCTTGGCAACTCGTCCAGGGGACTCTCCCTGGCGAATAAGCGTCTACTCTACAGGTCCTGCGTCATCCCAGTGGCGACGTACGGACTTTGTCTCTGGTTTTGCCGAGGTACCCGTACCAAAGGCATGGTCAAAGCCCTGTCCCAGATGCAGCACACCGCTGCACGCTGGATCACAGGCTGTTTCCGTACGACCCCCGTAGGGGCTATGGAATGCCTCGCCGCCCTGCTGCCTATGCCACAGGTGCTGCGCCGTCTGGTCAATAAGAGCTGTCTTCGAACAGCTACTTTGACACGCACACACCCCGTCCGAGCCATCTTGGAAGGGGACCTGGTGGGAGACGCCCCCCGGCACGCGCTGGGACTTCAGGCCCTCCCGCCAGTCGCCCAACGGAAAATCGTGTCCCCTGCGGCGGAAGCGGTGACCGTCTGCACCCTCTCCGATGAACCCTTTGAGGCCTATGGCCCTGAGAGCCAACCCGGAGATCGGCTAATAGACCTGTTCTCGGACAGGATCTCCATCTACCGCCCGCCCCCCAAGGGAACGGACGAACGTAAGGAATACCCCGACCGTCTGGACCGCGTTCTGGCTCTGGCCAGACTCGATCCGGACTGTCTCATTGTGGGTTGCGACGGGTCCGTGCCCAAGACAGCCCACCAGGCCGCGGCGGCCGCCCTTGTGTTCCGCGGGAACCAAGAAGTCCGCCGCGCTACCGCGTTCCTCGGTCGCGCCTCAGCGACCGACGCTGAACATCGAGCCCTCCACCTTGGAGTGTCTGCAGCTGTTGCTGCTGGATGTAAAAAGGTGGTAGTATTCTTGGACGCCCTCGCACTCGCTGATGCGTGGGTGGACTGCTCCCCGACGGGGGGTCAACAGCACGCCCTACGGCTGTGCCGCCTTCTACGACCCTGGTTCAAGCTAGGCCAGGACCGCCAAATCCACCTGTGGTTCGTCCCCTCCAAGCTGGAGTGGGCGGTACACAAACAGGCTCACGACGTTGCGACGTCACTTCGACTGCCTCTAGGGATCTCCCCTAGAGCCACTCGCAATTGGCTGATCGCCTCCTTCAGGGAGACGGCAGAGAAAGACTGGGTGGCCCGCTTCGCGGACCCCAAGTACCGAGGGAGGAACTTCCTGGACCTTAGGGCCCAGCGGAAGACCCCCGCAACGCCCACTGCCTCTGGCTGTGGACCTTGGCTCAAAGAAACTGCATACGACTGCAGGTTGACGGCCCGACTCTGTCGGTGCATCACGGCGCATGCCCCCATTGGGAGCTACCGCGACCGCTTCTTCCCCAGTGAGGACACTCACCGCTCGTGCCCCCCCCGGCCCTTCCAGGACCAGGATCATCTGCTTCGCGTATGCCCACACGTGACATGCAAGAAACACCAGCAGGGTCCGCGGTTCATCGTGGACCTCGTCGAACTTCTCGAGGTGAACCCACGCGCGTTCACCTTTGCCCCCCCGGAAGGGTGGGACCCGGGATGAGGGTTACGCGCAGGGCATATGACCCCCGTCTGGTGGCTTGGTGCGCCTGATGGCCGCCGAACACGTGCTCGGTCTCTGAGCCTGCAATGTCTCTGTCGGTAATGCCGAACCTCGGGTTCGCCGCTGGCAAGGTTGGGGGGCCCACCAGCTGGTGGGTACCATCCCATGCGTGGGGCGGCTAAGCAAGGAGGGGCTGTACTCGGGCAACCGAGGGGCTCCAAACCCCGTTGGGCCTTATGGCTGGCGGGTTGGTCGACCTGCGGGAAGGCCTATAATCCTCATTCCTGACCGGCGCGTCAGTGGGCACGCACGACTAATAGGGGCCACGCAGGGGCTGAGTGGGGGTAGGTCACTGGGAGTGTTAGTACGCGCCGTTGGGAGTGCCGGCGAGCTGGTTCAGGGAGGCGCCTGAGCGCCCTCAGCCTGTAGTCCGGCCATGCGAGCTGCCCGAAGGGGCAGCACACGGGCCTTCACGCACTCATGTGCAATATCAGGGCTGTAGTTTCCCCTTCAACTTACGTCGCATACCCGCTGTCTTCTGTAGTAGATAGCCGTGGACTGCGCCCGTGCACCACGTTAAACATTGCTGATATAAAAAAAAAAAAAAAAAGGAGCGAGTGCTATGAGCTGGTGGGAGCTGCCATAGAATTGACGGCGCTGCAACCTCGTGATACAGAAGGAGCGAGTGCTATGAACTGGCAGGAGCTGCCATGGGTTTGACGGCGCTGCAACCTCGTGATCCAGAAGGAGCGAGTGCTATGAACTGGTGGGAGCTGCCATGGAATTGACGGCGCTGCAACCCAAAGCGATCGAGACAGAACAAGTGCTAGGAACTGGTGTCGTGGAGAGGAGCTGCCATGGATTTGATGGCGCTGCAACCTCGTGATCCAGAAGGAGCGAGTGCTATGAGCTGGTGGGAGCTGCCATGGAATTGACGGCGCTGCAACCCAAAGCGATTGAGACAGAACAAGTGCTAGGAACTGGTGTCGTGGAGAGGAGCTGCCATGGGTTTGACAGCGCTGCAACCTCGTGATCCAGAAGGAGCGAGCGCTATGAACTGGTAGGAGCTGCCATGGATTTGACAGCACTGCAACCTCATGATCCAGAAGGAGCGAGTGCTATGAACTGGTGGGAGCTGCCATGGAGTTGACGGCACTGCAACCCAAGTGATCAAGACAGAGCGAGTAGTAGGAACTGATGCCGTGGAGAGGAGCTGCCATAGACTTGACGACGCTGCAACCGGAAGTAATCCAGATGGAGCGACAACTAGAAATTGTTGTCATTGAGAGGAGCTGCCATGGATTTGACGGCGCTGCAACCCAGGGTGATCCAGAAGGAGTGAGTACTAAGAACCGGTAGGAGCTGCCATAGAGTTGACAGCGCTGCAACCTCGTGATCCAGAAGGAGCGAGTGCTATGAACTGGTGGGAGCTGCCATGGAATTGACGGCGCTGCAACCCAAAGTGATCGAGACGGAACCAGTACTAGAAACTGGTGTCGTGGAGAGGAGCTGTCACAGACAGTTGACGGCGCTGCAACTGAAGTGATCCAGAGGGAGTGCTAGGAAATGCTGTCGTGGGGAGAGGAGCTGCCATGGATTTGACGGCGCTGCAACCCAGTGATCCAGAAGGACTGAGTACGAACTAGTAGGAGCTGCCATGGACTTGACGGTGCTGCAACCCTGCTCGTCGCCTCACCCCGTCATGAGAACATCTGGACACGGTTTCGTTGAACCCAAGGAGTGTCAACTTGAACTTGAACTCGATGGGCTTGATAGTCACCTTCAGGTTGTCACTTGCTGTTACCGTAACAATGTGACAGCTGCACGTTTCCATGCAGTGCCGGATAAGTTGTCGTGATCCGTAGCGGCTGGCGAAGCATGGAGTGCTAAGTACTATAGTATTCAATTCCAAAAGGCTGTTTAGTTGGACGCCGAGTCTTGAGCGTGTGGACATTATCAAATTAATCATAACTGAAACACTCCCCGTCGACTATGTCACCGTCATACATGTCCTCCACCCCGAGAAGTTTGCCATCCTGTGAACAGTCAGAGTCCCAGTCTGATTCTCCCCTGTATTCATCCAGCTCCCAGTCCTCATCCCCGCCCCGCCCCACATCCGTAGTATCTTCTTCCTCTAAGTTGACATCTGTGTTTCCTGCAGCGATCAAGTCTTCTTTGACACAATATCGCAATTTTCCTGTACCCACACCAGCCTGAGACCTGATGGCCCTCGACGCTGTGACCCGCCCAGACTGAGGAAGTTCTTGCCTTTGTCCTATCGGTGACGCTTGATGACTTGTATCTCCATCCTCGGAAACATTGGGTTCTAGGATTGACTCCAAATCACCTGTATGAGCATTGATCTGCTGCTCCGCTACTGTGATTGGCTCCATCACCCCTAGAATTCTGCTGTAGAGGTGTCCGATTCCAAGACCCCAATGATAGCGCATCACCATGTCGCGGTCTGCAAATCTGTGGTAGACATAAATCGACCCCTTGTCCATGAATGAATGTCAGAATCATCACAACGCACCTGTTTATCCAATAAGATTTCCAGTCTTTGTGGTCCTGTGCGCACACCGACCAAGGCTTTAGGACGTCCCCACTTCGTGATTGGCGAAGCAGAAATCTTGGAATAAGATGACAACCACGTAATACGTCTGCAGGGTCCACAAATCCGAAAGCGTCCTTGCTGGTAATTCGATGGAACTTTACTTCATCGAGGTGGCCTTTTTTCCACCCCCTTTCAACCGTGTCATCGCCTTCCGTTGTAAACCACCTGACCCACAAGAATTCCATTCGTCGAGGATGATAGTCTACTTTCCCTCTTCTATCTCGACCGGAGTATATTACGTTTGCGTGGTATATCCCCAGGACGCGAGCATACCGATACTGGTGGTGCGTAGCGCTAGCAAGAAGCATGATATCGCAGTGCTCCGTGTGTGGATTGATTGTGTCCTGGGCCCGTCTCACATCATAAGTTGTGAAATTGACTGTTAAAACACGATGCTGGTACACTTTGTCATCCTTGAAGAAGATTAACCTGAAATTGATGTCGAAATTTGGATTCAGCAAGTTGGTGGGTTGTTCATGCTGCAGCAATTCAGCTTCAATTCGTGGGCCTAGGTGTTCTCTTAGCTTCAGGTGGAAATTCTGATAAGCACGATTGTTAAAATTTGCGTAGTTGTATCCACGATGGAAATGCCTGACCGTGACTGCAGGATCATCCGCATGCTCTTGACAAAATGCACCTATATGCAGTGGTTCATTTTCGCCAACCGATATGATGATGAACAGCCGGATCAATATGACCAGACCCATGTGACTGTGAAGAAAATTGTTTCGATTTTTGTTTGATTCGTCGTATACGAGCCTGTCTTCTTTCAATCTGGGCAAGTTGTTGCTTGAATCCTTTTTTGGAAGTACGCTTATATTGTCCCTTAGGACTGCGATGCTCCAATTCTCCCTAAAAATCGATGTCAAAAAATCTAGCATGAGCTTTGAGTCGAATCGAAGTTGCATACAGGCTCGGTAGAATAAGAGTCCGTTGTTTCCAATGTCTTGATCATCTCGACATAATCTCCAAAGGCATGCATTTTGTAGGTATTCAGATTGAAACTCTTTGGTTTCCGTGTGCTCGAAAATGTGGATTGGGGACCTTGGTTGTCTCTAGACTTCAACCTCTGTCGTGCTTCAGCCTCTTGCCTCAATTCCTTCGTTTTAAATTGTGGACAAGTGTTTGCATTGAAAGAGCGCAGCAACCGACCTAGAATTATAGTTTCTTTGTCAAGAATGGCAAGCGTAAGTTCGCTATGCATGCGGAGTTTTGCAAGTCCATGCCAATGGGCCAGATGGAACAGGAGTTGGAGGACTGCTGAGTTGTGCGGTTCCGGTAGAAGACCTTCAAATACAGGAATGGCACACTGATTCAATTCAGCTGTAAGTTCAGCAACAGGAAGTAAAACGTGCGATGACTGAATACCTGAAGAAGATCTTCAAAGTTCCATGCAGCCATTCGCTTAAGCTCAGAAGAATTTGCAGAAAATCGCCTTATTGTATCGCGTCCAAAAGTTGGTACCTGACGGAACCTATCCGAGGTATGGTAAACCTGCATATCTGTCCAACTGACAGAAAGCTGACCTTTTGTCAAATTCATGCAAGTGGTTTTCATGCACTGATTCCAACATCCGGAGAAGGTGGATCAGCAATGATCTCCAAACTCCCAGCTCGATCTCGTGCAACAGATCAACAGGAAAGATTGCAAACAAATTAAACCCGAACCTGGAGAGACGGTCAGAAAAGGCATTCTGAAGAAAGTTTCATGATTCGCACAATGCAATCAAACAGTTGTCACTTACAAATGAAGGCACAAGGGATTCATCCTTCAGCTGTCTCTCAACAAAAGCACTATCCACAGCAAAGTTTCTCTCGAATATAGCTTCTCCGGCTAGGAGGACTGCTTCTTGTCACTTGACATCATCAAACCACTTGTTGTTTTGTCTTTCTTGATGATCGGATGCCATACCGACCTTACTGGTATCACTCAGTGAAATCTTACAGCGCGGGCAGGGGCAAGCTCCCATGTTCCTTATGCTGGTCATCAGTACTCTAAGAATGCAAGGGTCAGTAACAGCATCATGATGAATTCAAGTATCAATACACACTTTTCAGGATAATCTGCAGAATACGTAAATATACGGGGGTAAAATTGACGTTGCTGACCATCACTACAGTCCATTACGATGCCATGCTCATAAGCATGAAGAAAATCATCGTCCAAGAGGCACTTCCATTGCTCATGCGTTATCTCTCGGTGACAGTGAGACAAGAACTCCCTCGTCAGTTTCTTTTTCCCTACAAACTTGCCTGCAAAGTCCTTGAACTCGTCCGGGAGCTACGAAATGGACATCAGGAGACATTATGGAGCGAAAGTACTAGACTAGCACCTGCTCAAAATATGCCACATGTTCATACAGGTTGGAAGATGGTTTGCATCGTTCATACTTGGAATCGTTGCCAAATGCCAAATACAGCGGCCAGAGCTTTGCGTTTCCATATGTCGTAAGGAGAGTAGCATCGGACCAAAACATTAGCGCCACCACGATCCTTGGAAGGTTATCATTCGGCTCCCTAGCATTGCTTTGTAACTCTCTGTGTGCAGCAACGAAAGCCAGAGAGGTGTAGAGTTCTCCCTGAAGATGAATGGCTGTATTGTCCAGAGATTCAGTCCCTAGATCAAGGCCATAAGCATTCGAGTTGATATTTGGTCTCCAAAGTAATTCAAAAGGCTCAAAATGAAAATGCGTGTTGTTATCTGCATCCTTCTTGATCCGTTCCCGAATCACTGATGTCAAGGATCGATGATAGAAGTTGGGGATGGTGTAATTTTGAACACCTGGATGGTCAGTGAAACGATGGAATGGAACGCGAATGGATATAGCCGATCTCTGCTAGCCTGCATCTTCATCAAGCCACTCTCCCTCATCCCAATCATTGAGAGCCAACTGCTGATTGATCCGACCCCAGTTAGCATCGTGCACGTCCTGTGGTGAGAAATCAACGCTCCCGACAATATCTAACAGTTTTTTGAAGCTTTCTTGTGACTTTTGGGAGCCATGATTCCAATACCAGTCACCCAACAGGAAGGAGTTCCAATTGGGGTACGGATAAAAGTCTGAATCCTTGGGAGGCCCAGGCATCTCAGTAGGAGCTGACAGAATATTACAGAGCATCAATAAGTTGATTTCCTGTTCAGGATCACAGGCAGGAAGGTTCTGTCCGCAATATCGACGGAAAACTCCAAATGCATTATGTGCCGTGTCAATTGGTGAGACACTGTTGAGAGCTGGGGGCTGCACTGGAATATCGAGGGGACTGGAATTTTGGGCGTGCCTAGATGGATTGAGAGTTGGTGGTATCACGGTGCTCGCCGGTGACTCCGAGCTTGACGAGGTCGGTGGAAGCACAGGAGCAGCCTGGGGTAAAATATCATGGAGTCTTTTGTCGTACATGATGAGGTCACGGTACCGGACAGGGGCTATCCTGCGTCGTTTACGTGGCCTTGGTTCTGCATCACTAGTCGTCGTCATCTGAGAGGTTGAATTCCCTATGGCAAAATTTGGAGTGACATCGATGTCTTGTGGATTCTTGGTACGTATTAGCTAAGCTTACCATTCATGAACTTCAACAACATCAACTTACCGATTCACTGACAGGTAATGCATTTGCTATTTGACTAGGAAGCTCAGGCTGGGCAGCATCGTCAGGTGCAGTTCGCAAGTTCCTGGTTGCAAGCGCCTGAGCTCTTTTTTCTCTCCTATCTGCAAGTAGCGTTTTCGCATTCGCCAAAACAGAAGAAAGATGCTTCCTGCGAGTAGTACAGACGTTCTGGTGGTTCTTCAGAGCCCCAGGAGTCGTGAATACCCGCTTGCATGAACAGGTCTCCTGGTATGCCGTGGTGATCATAACTGTGATGTGGGCGGTAAGAGAGCCGGCCGATTCAGGTCAGGTGTTATAAGGCGGCGCCTGCGAAAGTGGGGTACAGGTAGTACGGTTGCTCCATGTAGGATTGTCATCTGAATATATCAGTCTGCAATTCAAATGGTAGTCATTACCGCCGAGTGTTGAACTCGGAAGCGGAACTTCAACGGTCTATATTCAAGTTATGATGGATGCCACAGTAACACTATTTCAAGCCGGTGGCTGGGCCAGGGGCGAAACGCGTCCAATTGCCGTCACTGTGCAGCCGTACAACATAACCTGTGAATTATTATTAATTATCATTGATCTGCAATATGCAGTGGAACTATTACAACTCGTGAACAGTGGCGATATGTAGTACTTCAATTGAACTTGAAGGAGCTGCCATGGGACTTGGAGGCGCTGCAACTAGAAGACCATGAAGGTAGCTATACCCCAATTGAACCCGTGAAGGAGCTGCCGTGAGAAGCGCTGCGACTACAAAACCGTCAAGATGAGGGTAGCGATATACTTCAGCTGAACTTGAAGGAGCAACCGGCGGAGGAAGCAAGTGCGACTTTCTTGAGGCCATCATGATGGAAGCCGCAGTGGTGTCACCGTGTCACATGCAACTTCCTCTTAGTCTTCTTCGACACAACGTTGCAATTCTTCTGTGCACCAGTCCACTATCTGATTGCCCCCAGGCCTCAAGCACGGCCAGCCTGACTCAGAAGATCTAATGAAGGATCTGTCATTATCTATTTATAAAGGCTGCTGAAAAGTCGGACATAGCCCAGTGACTGGCATGAGCTTTACTCAGATTACAAGAGTCAGCCAATCAACGTCTTGCGATACCAGAAAATTCCCTTTTATATCTCAGGAAAAACGAACTTGTTGTCTGACGGTAGCAATAGTATTTTCCTCATGCATGATGGTGACGGCGTCAACTTATGGTAGTAATTACAACTTTCCAAGACACCTCGTTGTGGGCCCGGGAAGAAGGAGTAAACTAATCAGCAACCCAACTAGCACCCAGGTTGCTGACTCAGTTTAATCCCTACGAGACCAGTTGTTTGGAATGTGCTACAAGTTGAAGGTTCAGACCGATAGTTATTACATAACTTCGATTGGAAGTTGACTTGTGGGAGAATGGCTGTTGGATGTTGAAGCTTTGAAGTTGGATGAATCTTGATTTCAAGGTCATTGATTCAAACCCCGTTCGTTCGGGTTCTAGTAAGAAGGGAAATCTACCGTGGACTTCAAGGGAGTCTGCGGCCTTAGGCAGGCCTTACCCCCAAATAGCGAGTTCCGAGTCAGTTCGTTACTTATGTAACTACCAAATCCCAATTATGGCTGGCACAACCCCCCAATTCAAGAAACAGCCTTGGTATGTAGATGATATAACGACCCATCGATTTATATTTTAATCTACTCATCAGCATTGAATATTGACTTCCCAGTATTGACATCCCCCGCCCCCCTCTTGAATTTATCATGATGTTAACTTCGCCACTTGCCATGAAACGTGATACCTATGGGCGACGTGGCGTCACCAAGCTAGCTTCGCCCCCACACTCGAATCAGTCTTCCTCCCCTCCCTTCTCTCCCCAGCAGCCCTACGTTGCACAAACCTCAGTACAGCACCCAGAACTTGCCTTGCCTTCTGAAATTACATATCCTACCAATTGGCCAAGGAGTGTTCCTAAATCCTCTCAGCAAATTAATTATCCAGTGGTAAACTCTTCCAATATCATATCTATAATCGGGTTGTTGAATGGTATCATTAGTATACAGCAACTCTCAGTCCCGAAAATCAAGAACCCGCATTGACAAAGCTTCTCGCACAATTGATGCGCATCAAAGATGAGGCGCAATGCAACGATATCGAACTTTTGAACACGATTCATTATATATCTAGCTCAGGTGATGCTCATGAACAACTCGTAAGGACTTTGCTGTGCATTATATTGCAATCTCTTAGTTGGATTAATCCAGCCTCAGCGAAATGCATCCTCGGATAAGGACTCGGAGACAAGGCCTCAAACGCATGGATCGCTGTACCCTCCTCCTAAAGGACCTATGCCAAAACTGGCTGTCATTGTTCGACTCCACATGATGCAGGACCACTTGCTGCATCTTAGGCTTTGGCAGGCTAAGCTCACAGTGACCATCCTTGAACACCAGACAGCCGGATCAAAGGAACGGCTTGAGGCAGCTATGAAATCATGGCAAGAGCGTGTCCCCGAATCGCCTTTAGATGTGGCATTGTGGTTTCCGGAAGCACCACCATTGACATCGATTTCACCCTTGCTTCCTTCGTCGCTGTTCCAGATCAGTTTGACACCACCTCAAATCCACACCCTTCCGGAGAACCTCATCCCGAGGAACAAAGTGCCGCCCCGAACTTGAACGTTTCCTACTGCAATCTGCGTCATATGCACATATGTCTTCGTGGTCGCAGTCGGTCAGTTTCCTGTGGAAGACTGAGCGCTAGCCGTCAGGCTGCTTTTTTTGTGTCGGACTGGCGGGAATCTATCTGACCGTTTGTTTGGTCCTTTTTTTTTTCGTTGAATCCCTTGGACTCGGAGTCGGATGTTGCACCGCAACATCCGACTATTGACCTTTCAAGTTAGCACAGCCAGTTTACCATTTCAAGTAGTCATCTAGTACTTGTGTGTGTTGACGTTTTTTCGTCCAATGTAGTACTACTTTGAACTTCCAAAAATGTACTTTGTTCAACTAGCCCTTGAGTGCTGACCATCGCAGCCCATGGAACTTGATAGTGGTGTAAGTTGATGTGGTAAGTAAAAAGTTGTGGCGGCCACAGGATGATTCCGAGCCGGAGTTCGAAATTGCTCAAACGATCATGATACTTGGTATAACGGTCTGGCATCAATTTCACACTGAACTTTTGTGGTCTCAAGAAAGCGTATAGCGCCCTCCCCGGCAGCTCCTTCAACTTGAAGTAATATATTGTTACCACCATGTCGCAGCGCCTCTCATGGCAGCTCCAAGTTCAGTTGAAGTAGACGACACCGCTATCGTCATGGTCTTGCAGTCGCAGCACCTCCCCCGGCAGCTCCTTCAACTTGAAGTTCAGTTGAAGCAATATATTGTTACCACCATGTCGCAGCACCTCTCATGGCAGCTCCAAGTTCAGTTGAAGTAGATGACACCGCTATCGTCATGGTCTTGCAGTCGCAGCACCTCCCCCGGCAGCTCCTTCAACTTGAAGTTCAGTTGAAGCAATATATTGTTACCACCATGTCGCAGCGCCTCTCATGGCAGCTCCAAGTTCAGTTGAAGTAGACGACACCGCTATTGTCATGGTCTTGCAGTCGCAGCGCCTCCCCCGGCAGCTCCTTCAATTACCTCGAAGCGCCCTCCCCGGCAGCTCCTTCAACTTGAAGTTCAGTATATATCGTTACCACCATGTCGCAGCGCCTCTCATGGCAGCTCCAAGTTCATTTGAAGTAGATGATATCGCTATTGTCATCGCAGCGCCTCCCGCGGCAGCCCCTTCAACTACCTCGAGGCACCTCTTGCAGCAGCCCCTTCAATGGTGTCGAAGCGCCTCTCACGGCAGCTCCTTCAAGTTAAGTTGAAGTGGTCCCGCACGGGTTGGATCATCGTCCTTTTTACCGCAGTCCGAAGGCTTCATATTCCTACAGTGTTCACGGTCTTGTATACGTCGAGCACCCATTTTAGAGCACTCCAGCCCAAGTTGCGGCGTCCCCTTGGTTGGAAGACGAAAGGCCCACGATCTAGTGCCTGAAGACTTACATCATACGGAGCTTCCACAATGAGTTGTCACAGCCGATGCAGGCTGGCATTAGCATGTCCACTGGCACCAAGCATTCGACTCGGAAATTGAATATGGTTCGATCGGACCTCGCTTGATGCAGGTGTACCGGAAAGCCCCAATAAATCCCACCTTTGTCACATCTCTGATTGAAAGTCCATCCATCTCCAGAGTCCGTCAGCCTAGGTTCACACCCTCAAACACTAATTCTGACAAGGTCATGATTGACAGGGTTGGCCTTCTTTGAACTCAGCTTCATTGCGGCCCTCGTGATCTCATTCACATCAGAACCCCCTTCCCTTGTCTTCAAAGCCACTTATTAGCTAGCTTGGTGCTTCACCCCCCATTCGTTTGACGATGGCCATGCCCAATTTTGATGCTGACTCTGACTCTGACTCTTCGAACTCTGTATTTTCCGATACCCACAATTTCCCTCGTAACCCCGAAAAACAGCGAGCCAAGTCACCTCCGAGTTCAAGCACGTCCGAGTTCGAATCCACTTCCGCAATGCATTCCAACGACATCCCTAGCGGTGAGGTTCAGCTGTGGGGAGACGATCATATTGGATTGTTTGATCCATCTGCATACCTAGCACTGCCCACAGCCAGCGAGGCCCTCTCTGGGGTATCGGGTCCAGGTTCCAGTTATGAAGGCGAACTGACAATAGGAGATTCCGATCCATATGTGCAATATCTTGACAAACTCTTGGGCGTGTCCATCTACCAGAATATGGTACGGTCATGTTCTCCTATACACCGTATACTCGTTGGATGAACGTGAATCAGATGGAGCGCAAAGCCACACGCGGATGGCAAGAGGATGTCCAACTCGGAATTGGAACGACATACCTTTCTTCTGAGGAAGGTATGTAGGTTATTGTACCTTCGGCGGGCTACTCGCTACATCATCGTTGATAGATCAAAGGATTCCGGACATTTCCAATCCAAGGGTACAATGTAAGTGTTTCGGTATCTACCATGGCATGTATTACCAATCTCACTATTATTTCCCCAGTTCTCGATGAAGTCACATCTGACCCAGTGTACGGTCATGATATACCACTTCAAGAACTGTTGTACCAGGAAACAGGTGGCCTCGACAATTGGACTAGTGACCCAGTTGCATTGCCTATGACACGTTTTCAAGCTGTGTCAGGGATGGACGCTGATGTATTCACTGCACCTGGCACGCCAGCGAGTAGGTGTAACTTTGGCGCTTCAGCAGGGGGCATTCCAACCCCTGATCATGGTGATGCTGTGGCGTCTCATGCCACTGGCTCAGTCACTCAAGCTACTTTGTCGGCTGGCTTTGGTGCTTCACCAGTGGCCATCGAAGCAGCGTCATGGCGACTACAGGTCAGGTTTGAAATGGCATGGCTGTCGTATCCATGACAACTGTCTCAGAGTGCCGTGCAAATATGGCAAACATGTGTTTTGTTGTCTAGTAAGTACCAACCCTCATGTGCGCATTAAATTATACTTACAGTCACTCCTGCACTTGTAGGTGTTCTTTTAGCCTTGGTTCGTACTTCCCACCCAGCCTGCCATTCATCTGACCCACCGCCTTATGTTTTTTTAGCCTTTATGGGGTCCCATTCCTATACCAGACGCATCGCAATGGCCAAGCTGGCTTCCACATGATGATGTCCACATTCCATCTGTCAAAGTCATTCAGGATTATGTCACCTTCTTTCCTAACAATGTCTGGTCGGCCATCATCAACTATGCGGATTTGCAGCTCGCTCGGTTTGACTTCAGGGTGCCATGGTTTTCGGGCCATGATTTTCAATGTTTCTACATCGTCATGCATCTGGTTTTGTCTTGTATTGCTCTGCGAAGGTCAAGGAATGATGATGAATTTCGCCCCCCTACGACATTTGTTGATACGCATAAGGGCTATTTCTGAATCTCATTTTATCCTGCTAATTTATTGTCAAAGGGACTGACATTCGCTACTATTTTGGGTGGATAGAACGACCTGCCGAGGCGATTGTGCGATATGTATGTCATCATCGCCAGACACCATATGAATTAGATCTCAAATTATTTATTATTCAGCTACTTCGGCGGGCTGACAGACGGCGTGCTGAAGCTGTGCGCCTTCTTCGTTCGAGAGTCAGGACAAGGATCCGCGAAGGGCGATACGGCAGCCTTTCAGAGCTTTCGACAGCCATGCAGACAATGGATGGATTTCTTCTTTACCAGTCAGTGATAAACATGGTATGTTGTCATCGTCGGCCGTTTGGTGGGTGGCTTTTGACTTTTTTTTATATCATAGTCTGGCTCTAGTAGTTTGCGATTCAGTTCCTTCATCTTTCTCGACAATCTAGTGGACTTGATTTTCAGTCCCATTCATGACGTACGACAGCATTTCTTTGGCTTCCGCTCTGATGCGATATTCGATGCTGGACTTGGTGGAATATTAGCAAATGAAGTATTTGCTAATGGCGCATTCCTTGTAGGTTCAGTCCATTGCTTTCATGTTACTTAATAGTTTACTGACATGAGCAGATATTCATCACAGCAATCGAAGAACTTCGTCCACATGGAGTCCGTCCAGCTGCTCTGACATCCCACGGGTGTTACCAGGAACTCATTCAAGGGGCAATCATGAACATCACGCATGACGAGCGATATCAAGTACTTCTGAACCTCGTAAGAACAAAGAGGGAAACCCACCCAGAGGCGTTTCGATTTCTGGAACAGGTAGTTTTCCAAATGGCGTATGGGCGCGGAACTACGTACATTGCACCTCCTCCTGCACCATCATTTGACCCAGATGATGAAGCTGTTGAATGGATGGAGCTTACACCGGGTGATGGTCGTGTGTGGATTGCATTCACACAATAGGTTTTCTGTTTAATCTGTTGCTTTGCTCTGTTCCATCAGTCAATCATTCACTTGTCTTGAAAGCCTTCTACAGTAGTAAGCGACTGGTTGCCTGAAACTGCATGGAGTCAGATTTGTCGCTGGACTATGGTTTCGTTGCAGCGCCTTCAATTTCCCTCTGTTCAAGCTACCAGTTGATTGTCCACGAGCTCCGCCATGAATTCTGACCGACTTGGATGATCAGTACGTCGGGGTTTCTGAGTTGGGGTTGAAGTACCTCAACTTGAACTTCGTCATTGTTCCTGTCTCAGGACCAGTAACTCGCTTGTTCTCTCATACATCATGCGCGTCCACATCCAACCATTTTCTCCTTTATTCGACACTGCATGACCAAGCCTGAGGCCATCCAAGAATGATACCCCCTATGGCACGAGTGTTGAGCACCAAGTAAGAGTGCTGCATCATTCCACGTTGCAGCGCCTCCTATTGATCTTTCTTCTGTGTTGCGGCACCTTCAACCCCATGGTGGCTCCTCTCTGTTTCAGGATGCCGATTTTCACCTCTTTGAATATCGTGTGCGTTTGTTCCAGCTGTCTTCTAAGACTATTTCCTGGATGCGGTATCACTACTGTCAGGGTCTAGCAGCCGCGGCGCCTGTCATGGCAGCTCCTTCAAGCTCAGTTGAATGTATGACATTGCTACTGCCATGGTCTTTATGTCAAAGCGCCTCTCACGGCAGTTCCTTCAAGTACTGTGCTGCCCCCGCCATGGTCTTGTAGTCGCAGCGCCTCTCATGGCAGTTCCTTCGAGTTCAACTTATGCATGGCTACCATTATGCAGCTGTGGCGCCTCCCATGGGAGCTCCTTCAGATTCGGTCCTTTATCATCAGTTACTTCACGGCCTTCTCACTGAAAATGATTCGAAGGCACACACCATTGACAAGAATCCTATATCTCATCGCAGGGGTGCCTCAGTGCTGCACCATCACTTACGTAGCTTGACAAACCGCTGGCGTTGAATGTGTTTCCACTCCAGTGCGTAAGCCTGTCAAAGGGCTATTCCATTTTGCTGGTATCGTCCCAGAGGGATCGATGGTGCCAGGAAGAATGACTGACGCATTGGAAGTGACAGCTTCGTTTATAGGAAGCAACCGGGTTCGACGATACGAGACAAGAGTTCAAAACTTCCAAAGCCGAGGTTGTCATATATTCTAGCGATCGCAGTAAAACTGACGGAGGGTGGAGAGGCGTTGGCTGGTCGTCGGGGAACCGGCAGCTGAAGTTTTAGTGCCTCCATGGCAACTCCATCTCTCATGTTTTCGAGTTGCAGCCCCTTCATATATCGAACCACTTGTATGAAGGTTCACAATTGGACGGCCCAGGGCAATAGAGTCGTCTCAGACTACCACGGTATTTAGTAATCCCAATCGTATCAAACAGTAAATCATTTTCTCCGATAGCATCTGAGTCTCCTGCCAGCACAGTTCCAGGCTTGCCACTGGCACTCGGCGTCATGATCACGAGTCATGTGGTTATGTAATCGAGGCAGCTACTGTCACGCGGTTGACTTTTCAAACTATCAACCAGTACATAGTTGTCCTGCTCGTTGCACGCTCAAGGTACCAGTCCCTCACGGTGGTCTTCAGTTACTGACAGCACCTCAGGTTCCCTCCAACAAAGAACCATCCTGTCCCGCATCCAGTGTTTCCCATCGATGAACACATCCAATTTTGGGTTAACCCACTTTTCCCAGCAATACTCCGCAGATCGGATGGCCAGCTATAGTGGTTACACAGATCCCCCTGCCGTCGACGATGCCTTTCATTTCTTCCTCCCCGCTTTTAATCATTATGCAGGACGCATCATCATATCCCGCGAACTTAACGCACATTGGGAGGCATGGTCGCCCAATTCGGGGGTCATCCCGTTCTACCCTGGCATGCGAGATCCGAAAGTGCTGGTAGAAATGGCGAGAGTTAAATCGGGGAGGCGCTATGATGGACACTTGGGTCCGTATGACTACACTCTGCACCCTCAAGTTTTCGACCCCCTCTGCCCCTGGCGCAGTTATATCCTGCGACCGTCGCAGGGAGCTGAACTTGCCTCAGCCCGACCGGAGTATCTGACTCCGCTGGGTGTATGGCGGAACTCATCCACGCCCACCTACCCATCTGGCACCGTAGACCCCTTAGCAATTCTCCTCCTCGAAAAGCGCATCACTACCATCACAGCGGAAATGAACTCCCTCTCCGGGATGCGAGAACTCCGGCCTTCGCTGTGGCTGCACCGTCCGCTATTCCCCACAGTAGATAGCCTGGCGCCGTTCCGTTCCCCGCTATCGTTCGAAGAAATGGTAGATCACTTCACGGAGGTGCTGCGTGGACTGAGGGATATGGTAGCGTGGGTAGAATTTGCCACTGATTTCAGAGCCCAATGCTCCTTGTTCTCAAAGAACGCAAGGCGAAAAGAAATCATGCCAGGGAGAGATGATCGGTTAGGGACCTGGGTGAATGGAGTAGACGAAGAAACGGTGCTTTTCCTACTGCACCTGGGTGTGCCAGTCTTCATAATCCACGAACTTAACTCGTACGAACGGCAGGAGTTAGGTAGATCACCGGTATCGTTGTCCTTTGCAGCTCAGACAGATGCGGCCCTCATTTGAGCGGAGTCCAATCCATTCGATATCATCGCCAGTCGACAGAGCCGTGCAGTTAAGGTGGTGAGAAGAGACTTGAGCCACAATCATATCCCACAGCGAACGAGCACAGAAAGGGCGCTGTCGTCGTCCCCAGCAGCGCAAGGATGGAAAGGTCCGCACCCTGGGAGCCATTCTGGTCAGAATCTGTTCAGCCGACCAGCTTCCATAGGGGCTCCCGAAGTTCTGTTGAGGCATCCGGATCTGGCCACCCCTACTCCAACCTTGGCAGCAAGTTTAGCCCCAACAGCAGTTCCAGCAGCTCCGGCCTCGTCTACTCCAGCACCTGAGGACCCCCTGTCAACAGATGAGAATCGACCAGCAGCGTCCTCCCCGGTAAACTATTTCCGCCGTGAAGCGATTGGTCCTACTTCCTCCTCTCCACCTCCACTTTTTCGCTATACCGCTTCTACTCCTCCCGCTTCCTCTTCTGCTCCTATGCGCACCCCTTCTACTAATATGTTTTCACTTCACAACACTACGGCCCCCCCAGTTGTTACCAGACCTCTGCATTCTACCTCAAACCCGTCACGAGTGTCTGCGGTCAAGGATGCAGTCATGACTGATGCCACTGTTCCCTCCTCTGCTGGTGTGTTGCCCCGAGCAGCATCAACGAAGTCGGTCCCAGTCTCGGTGGTTTGCCCTGCATCCTCTCCGTCTCTATCCGACGACGATGTCATATCACTCGATTATTCCTTGGACACGGAGACAAGGAAACAGGACGCGGTAGGATCGAGACCTGCTGCCATGGAAGGACGGGTTGAAAAAGAATCGACGCCGCACAATGCATCAGTGGTAACACCAACTGACTCCACGTTGACGTTACCCTCGAAGCCCACCACATATTTCAAGCTGAGTCCCTCCTCTCGCAACGCACCAGCGACATTGGCTCCCCGACCCGACTCTACATCAACGCTACCCCCCCTGCCTACGCCGTATCTCAAGCTAAGTCCTTTACCAAATGCCATTCAATGGAGCATGATCACAGCTTGACTTGAGCTTGCACTTTCACGCTTGGGGGGCACGTTGACTAGAACCGTGATGGCGACTGAGGATGGTGCTCAACAATGGATCTGGCTCGCGTTCCGTTTGGTGGACGACGCGCTTCGCGCGCGAGGAATTTTGCTCGACTCTCAAGTGGAGGGCTGTGGGTTACGTGGTACCTTTGTCACCGAACAAGACTTCTATGCAGCGCAACTTACTGCGGTAAGCATCTTCGGGCGGCCGATTCAAGTTGCCCCATCGTCAGAGGCGAGCATGTCGACCCCTAACTCCAGGCATGCAGCCCTCTCGAGTCTAGCATGCGGTGGCACCGGATCCCGTCTAGTACCACCTGCTGTAGCAGCGGCGTCACCTCTCTCCCCAGACCCTCAACCCCAACGGTGCGATGCATGTGAAGCAACCGCTGTTCCCCAGCGTCAGTCTAGCCGACCCAGCCTACTGTCACGGCTGCAGGATTCGGCGAACACAGCATCGACTTCTGCATCCAGTCTCCCACGGCGACCAACGCGGCGATGCAAACGTGCTGGAATCTCGTAAAAACAACCGGAATGGGGACAGGGATAAAGGTATGGGCTCTGCTGAAGAAGAACAGTAGGATCCCCAAGTCGGCACCTGCTTGTAACGGAACAGTGCAACACAATGCCCGCAACCCTCCCTATGCTTGCTGCGAACTTAACTACCTTCGTCCGTACCTGGCTGAGTTATAGCTATTGAATCACGATGTATGAAACAAAATGCTAATATGGACCATCGTGATAGATGAATGAGCACAATGAATAAGGCGACTGAGACATTTTAGATCGCATTGAGGATGTCTGTCCATTTTCCCAAAATCAGTTTTGACACATTCGCCAGCTTTTTGATGACTTCACTCGGAGTAGCCTGAGTATGTCAACGAACATGGAGCCTTGATCATAACATCGTATTTTGAAGTAGGTCGATCGACAGGAAAGAGGGTCATAGTGGCTGTTGCACGCATTTTCAATTTGAGGTCCACTCTCAAACACTCACTTTCAAGGAATTTGCTATGCTCAATTTTGTAAATAGCTTGAAATTATTTTCTTTGCATGTCACGGTGACAAAGTGACTGTCAAGACCAAAGCCCAACGAGTTCAAGTTCAACTTTCATCACCAAACTGGGCTTGCTGTTGGCTGCCATTGAATCGCCACGCACGCTCTTCGTTGCCGAGCTTGATGATATGGGGGCCATGTCAGCCTGCCCCCCTCCACCTTCCTCACACTTTTTTCCGTAACTTCCAATTCATGTATATGTATACAAGTCATCAGCATCTCGTAGGGATGGCTACGGCATGATTTTTTGAATTATCAAGGGTGTGTCCCCTTCCAACCTTGCGGCCTTGGCAAAAGTCAAGCTCGCGCGAAGACTATGGCTATATCTTCTGTTGCTCCTTCTGGATCACCCTGGGTTGCAGCGCCATCAAATCCATGGCAGCTCCCACCAGCTCATAGCACTCGCTTCTGGATCACCGTGTTGCAGCGCCGTCAGCTCTATGGCAGCTCCTACCGGTCCTTAGCACTCGCTCCTTCTGGATCACGAGGTTGCAGCGCCGTCAAATCCATGGCAGCTCCTCTTCACGACACCAGTTCCTAGCATCTCGATCACTTTGGGTTGCAGCGCTGTCAATTCCATGGCAGCTCCCACCAGCTCATAACACTCACTTCTTCTGGATCACGAGGTTGCAGCGCCGTCAAACCCATGGCAGCTCCTCTCCACGACACCAGTTTCTAGCGCTCGTTCTGTCTCGATCGCTTTGGGTTGCAGCGCCGTCAATTCCATGGCAGCTCCTCTCCACGACACCCGTTCCTAGCACTCGTTCTGTCTCGATCGCTTTGGGTTGCAGCGCCGTCAAACCCACGGCAGTTCCTACCAGTTCATAGCACTCGCTCCTTCTGGATCACGAGGTTGCAGCGCCGTCAATTCCATGGCAGCTCCTCTCCACGACACCAGCTCCTAGCACTTGTTCTGTCTCGATCGCTTTGGGTTGCAGCGCCGTCAAACCCATGGCAGCTCCTACCAGCTCATAGCACTCGCTCCTTCTGGATCACGAGGTTGCAGTGCCATCAAACCCATGGCAGCTCCTCTCCATGACACCAGTTCCTAGTGCTCGTTCTGTCTCAATCGCTTTGGGTTGCAGCGCCGTCAAACCCATGGCAGCTCCTACCAGCTCATAGCACTCGCTCCTTCTGGATCACGAGGTTGCAGCGCCATCAAACCCATGGCAGCTCCTCTCCATGACACCAGTTCCTAGTGCTCGTTCTGTCTCAATCGCTTTGGGTTGCAGCGCCGTCAAACCCATGGCAGCTCCTACCAGTTCATAGCACTCGCTCCTTCTGGATCACGAGGTTGCAGCGCCGTCAAACCCATGGCAGCTCCTCTCCACGACACCCGTTCCTAGCACTCGTTCTGTCTCGATTGCTTTGGGTTGCAGCGCCGTCAATTCCATGGCAGCTCCCACCAGTTCATAGCACTCGCTCCTTCTGGATCGCGAGGTTACAGCGTCGTCAAATCCACGGCAGCTCCTCTCCACGACACCAGTTCCTAGCACCTCGATCACCTTGGGTTGCAGCGCCGTCAAATCCACGGCAGCTCCTCTCCACGACACCAGTTCCTAGCACCTCGATCACCTTGGGTTGCAGCGCCGTCAACTCCATGGCAGCTCCTACCGATCTCCAGCACTCGCTCCTTCTGGATCACCTTGGGTTACAGCGCCGTCAACTCCATGGCAGCTCCCACCAGCTCATAGCACTCGCTCCTTCTGGATCACGAGGTTGCAGCGCCGTCAAACCCATGGCAGCTCCTCTCCACGACACCAGTTCCTAGCACTCATTCTGTCTCGATCACTTTGGGTTGCAGCGCCATCAAACCCATGGCAGCTCCTACCAGTTCATAGCACTCGCTCCTTCTGGATCACGAGGTTGCAGCGCCGTCAAACCCATGGCAGCTCCTCTCCACGACACCAGTTCCTAGCACTCGTTCTGTCTCGATCGCTTTGGGTTGCAGCGCCGTCAATTCCATGGCAGCTCCCACCAGTTTATAGCGCTCGCTCCTTCTGGATCACGAGGTTGCAGTGCCGTCAAATCCACGGCAGCTCCCCTCCACGATACTAGTTCCTAGCACTTTCTCCCTCGAGATCACTTTCGGTTGCAACACCGTCAATTCCACGGTGGCTTCTCTCGACAGCCCCAATTCCTGGCCCTAACAGGGCTGGACTATTCCGGCTCATGGCCTCTCAGCGGCAGCTTCTCTACGAATTCTATTTCCCCTTGATCACTGACTCGGGCGATCAGTACGTTGAGGCTCCAGGGCTGAAGTGCATTCAATTTCATGGCGGCGTCTCAGGAACAGCTATTCGTTCTTTCGCTCATCGGAACATCGTGCGCATCCGTTCCCTTCAATTTCTCCTGTTCTCTTCGATACTCCATTACCATCTCGTTCGTAACAGTGCCAAGCCAAGCATTCTGTGCCACATTACATGGGTGTTGACCGCGGCCGAGGCAGATCTGATCTTCAAATTTTTCGATAGCGGACTCGGACGATCAAGCCTACTAGGAGTGAGCGACCGACTACCTGGAACCGCATGGAGTCAGCTAGTTTATTTTCGCATGGAATATGGATGCTGATTTGTCGCTGGACTACTCTGGGCTATGGCTTCATCGTGATCATGATTTTGGGTTGCAGCGCCTTCAATTTCATGGCAGCTCCTCTCTGTTCTGTGGCACAAGCTACCAGCTACTCGCTCACTCATCTGAATATGTGCACCACGAGTCCCCTCGAATTTCTACTGCTCTCTTCGACCCCTCACAACTGCCTCATGGGTGTCAAGCCAAGCCAAGCACTCTGCACCGCCCTAAATGCGTGCTGAGCGCCTGAGAGGGCTGCATCATCTTTAGTTGTAGTGCCACCAGCGTCTCCGCCCCGGTTTCACAAGTCGTAGTCGTTCAATTCTACTCGACAACAGCTTGAGGTCAACTCCGTTACATATGCGCCCTCAGCTCCGCTTTCAGCAAGACAGCGAACCTCATGTTTTCCTCCGCTATCCGGTCCAGGCTCCCATCTATTCCTCGGTGCACATCTTCCCTGCGCTTTCAACTTCCTCTTCCCCTGCTCCGTCAAGGTCTTCGTTCTGACATCGCATGTGTTGGTGATCTTCCCCTCCAGAATCATCCCCTTCGACTGAGGTTTCCTCTTCTTCGTCTACATTGGCGTTTCGGGTTAGCTCTTGAGTCTGGTCTCTCATGTAACAAACTCACTTTCTAGGAACTTTCTCCTGAACTTGAAAGCATCAAATAGGTGGGGATCAAATGCGTCAGGACCCTCCAAGTAATCTACCTCCTCCCCTGTGATCCTGCGTTCTTCGTTTGCAACGAATGCCGCCTCTATCTTATAGTAGTCGCGGTGCATAGTGGGCTTGAAATCAGGAGGGAGGCAACGTTCTTGGTTAGGTGCAGGCGGGCCGAAGCGTGGCGGAGCTGCTGGCGTGAACTGCTGCGGAGGACAGGGAGGTCTCCAATGCGGACCATAGAACAACGCTACGAGGTAGGCAATTCGACCATCGGGGTCATATCCAAACGCGTTGTAGTTCGAGCCATGGTCCTTCGGCACTCTCGCGACTTTCTTTGAGCTGCCATGCTTTCGCATTTCGTGTATGGGATGGGAAGAGGGGCTGCTACTCAGAAGATCCTGATATATGGAGTTCCACCCCTTTCTCGGGCGGCAACTTACGGTTGATCTAAATCTCGGACGGCAATATGACAGTTCTGGCGGGGCCATTGAACGGCAAGTCATCATGGTCGTTCATCCTTAGACTGTGGTTGCGGTGGCGGCAATGTATGCCAGGCGCAAATTCAATTTCGATCGGATTTAATTGAATCCCCGTTCAATGGGTTTTCCCAGGCTATTGAACTTAGATATGAACGCCAAGCTTCTATGCTCATGTCGATCCCGCCTCACTGACCGCGTACTGACAGTTTACAGCACATTCTGCACCCCTCTCAGCCATGTCTCCTGTGACTCAGAATCTTTGTAAACGACCTCGGGTTGATGCACTTCAGCCTGGCCCACGAAAGAAACAGTATGTTCCACTGCGTTATTACTCGTCAAGAACTAAGAGTCTTGATCCTCCTATTATAATACAGTGTAACCACCGATCCTCTCGTTCACCATGGACGCCATTTCGGACGTGCTATCTTTGCCTTTTGCAATGTGAAGTCCCTCATCACCAACGGCATCGAATGCATGATCAGCCCAAGCACCGACCCGCTGTCCGTGAAGTCCGTACATCCGCTACATCTTTTTTATTTACTTGTGTTTATAACTCCTCCAGGGAACAACGGGAAGATAAAGTTTTCCAAGCGTTACTAAAGCTGTGCTACGGCCTCGAAGAGCGACTTCTGAGTGCATCTCCTGAAGACGTAGAACACATCGCTGACCTTGTAAACATCAGCAGCCTCATGCATGGCGCGCTGATTCATTTGACTTTCGTCTTCACAGATTCAGAAGGGGGCCAGTGGCTCTCGTGCAGATGACACGAAAGGCATGAGGGGTGCCATCATTGACTGGATAACCCCCGACGGCCAGAACCTCGAACCTCCCCTCAGTCGTAAATATAAAAGCGAGCGTGGATTTAGGCATGAGCGCACTGGGGCATTGTTGTGCCCCACAGGTGTTGATTGGAATGTTCCCAGGTGATTGCTGAGTGCTCTTGCTGTCTTGTTATGACTCAGTGTTTTCGCAGCATCAGAGAAAAACTCCAAACAGGCGAGATGCACGTTCGAGGAGATCAGTGGCCATACTTCCTCTATGCAGAACTTGCTTATGATCCAGATGATCCGTGGAATGGATTGCTGAGAAACCAACTGCTCGTATCCGTAACTGAGCATTTACGAACAGGCAGTCCTAGGCTTATGTTTTCAGGCTTACAAGCACGTCTTTACGTCTCCAAGCTCTGTGGATGATGAAGAGCCCAAGGCAACAAGATCAGGAAATGCCCGCATTCACAATATGACATCTGTTACGCCTGCATCATTAGCATATATCGCCACTCAGGTGAATACTTTGGTCTCTTGGTGGATGTTTCATTGAACTCCGTCTCGACGCTTTCAGGTTCGTTTTGCGCTTACATCGGCCAGCACTTTTTCTAGAACCGATACTGTGACGGATTCCGAAAGATTCTACGCTAGTCTTCTGGATATGCTTCAAGACAAACAAGAAGCATGCGAGGTCGAACTCCTCATTGCTTGGTGGAACAGGTGAGACGAACAGCTATTCCAGCTATATAATCAGCCCACCGGCCATGCTTTATAGAAAAATATTTCCGTACTCTTCTCCAGAATCTGTCGCTGCCCCTGTCGAAGGAAGCGCTTTAGACCGAATCAGGCAAAAACGTGCCGAAAAGGAGGAACGATCAAGATCTGCTGCAGTTTCGAGTGGGTAACACCTTATACCACCCATTATCTTTAGCTGTTGTATGCTATACATATCGAGCGACAAAGCACAGTTAATCAATGCATTGATGGTACCAGATGCTGAACACCACCGCTTCAAAGGTTGTTGGGTTCCTATATGCTAAAGACTATCCTGAAGAGTCAGGAAGGCCCCGATGAGCTGCTGCATCTAGTAACTGGGTTCGAACTTGAAAAAAATCCTTGATTCGAAGGATCCATTTCACCTAATAGATATCTGGGGTATGAGCCATAAGTTAATGTTCATCATCAGATAGTCTGGGCCACGGAGTTGCTCGCTGATCCCAAAGCTGTTTATTTCAAAGTAGCATCCAGGTGTCATTGTTAACCATCCGAAACAACTGACTGAAATTTTATTCCAGGAAGATTGCAATGGTCTACTGTGTCTAGTCAAAATATCTGCAATTCAAAGGATCTATTCCACCTACCTGACCTTGAACCAGACTTCTATAGTTTATAAATATCTGTGATGTGAGGCATAAGGACTGATATCCATCAGCAGATGGCCGGGGAAGTTGATCGCTCATCTCAAAGCTAAGATCATTCCAACTTAATGTAGGTGTGCTGAGGAAGGTCTGCACTGGCACATTGGCTGGAGGTGTCTATACAGGCTTAAAGGCAGCTAGGTCATAAGCAACATACAGATCATGAAGATCCTAACTCTGGCATAGACCACAAGTATCTGAATGGTTGTACATGATATTTCAAATCAATTGTATCTCCATGGTGCAATGTATAAATAAGACTTTTCTGCAACCAGGTGACATAAGAAACATACAGATCATGAAGGTCCTATCTCCCATGATGTCTGAAGAGTTGTACATGATATTTCAAATCATATTGTTATATTGTTATAAATGGTCAATTGTATCTCCATGTTGCAATATATAAATAATATATTTTTTTCTGCAACCAGGTCATAAGAATCATATAGATCATGAAGGTCCTATCTCCCATGAAATTTGGACAGCATAGGAATATCAGAATTTTTTTGTAGATGAAACTCAGTCATCACCACCACACAATATACTTCCTTATCAATACCCCTATCAGAATGACATTCATTTCACTAATTATGCAGGAGATAACAGTAGATAACCCTTTCTCATTTTATCCTTGTTTTCCTGATGTAGAAGGTTTTACTACATCACCACCTGACATTCTCTTGGGAATGTTGCCGAGCACTTCTTGATTGACAGAGAACAGCCTTTGTGCAATGTCATCAAATTTCTGAGTCTTGGCTAGCAGATAACCTCCCATTGTGGAAGACTTCATCTGTTGATGGCTGAAGGCAACAAAAGGGAAAGCCACATCTTGTTGAAAGCGCTTATTGTGATACATGAGGAGATGGCAAACATGGGCTTTTTCAGATAGTTTACATGTTCTGATGCCTCCTAAGCCATGAGGAAATATCCAAGGGAAGATCTGAGGATATAGGCCCAGATTGATTGCTCCCTGTCATGTGAGAATGCCAATGCACCTCCTTGGTTATTGCAATGCTTCAGTGCAATCCCTTTTAACTCATTTACTGACTTGGTATTCATTTGCTCCCTGGTAAGTCCATGCACAACAAATGGACAATCTCCTTGTGTGACACCATCTGCTGGCTTGCTATCAAATACACTTGTACCCTCTTCTGGTTTATTAGATAAAGAGTATTGATATTGTATGGACACAGGAGGGCAATCTTCAGGATACCATGCAAGTTCAGCATATGAAATGTCAATGTCAGCATAATCAGAATGATTTAGTTTTAGCCACTCAAGTGCACATGCAACTTGCTTCCTTCTAACCATAAGTGGGGTTCAATGAAATTCTTTTTCGGTGGGCTTACATAGGCCAGTGAATAAAATGGCCAGAACATCATCCAAATCTTTGAATGGCAGTGGAAGCTGTTTGTAAATTTTTGCGACTGGAGATTCAAATGCTATAACATGAGATGCCATCTTTCATAGCCCTGAAGATGCCACACACACAAATGAACTATTAACACAAACATGAGCAACTAGCATCTTCTCAATGTAGCTAAGGCACAATAATTCTTCTGGCACTTCTCCTAACCACAGACCCATAGAAAGGGAATTATGGGGAGAGCTCTGGCAGCAATGGTCACAGACTTGGCTGCAGTGATAGTCCAGCTAGTCTTTGCAGGTCCAGTTGCAGCAACCGAAAAAAACCGGCAACCCAACCGGACTGCAACCGTGGGCAACCGGACTTCCGGTCACAGTTGGGCCTCATAGGGGTATTGCGTGGTTGCAGTTGGCCATATTTGAGAAGTACTCAAACCGGTTGCAACCGGCCAGTTATCTACTTGTATATACACTAATATATACTATATTATTTACTTATATACTTATTTTCTTAGCGAGGTTAGGGCATGCCCAAGTGACAATGGCAGATGGGCAAGGGTTTATATACCTTTGGCTCATTTGCATGTGTTTGCACATGTGTTGTGCAAGTATAAACGATGACGCGTCGCGACATGTTTGTGTTTGCACACGCTTGTACTGATGATCAAGATGCATCATCTTTTTTTTTCAACCATTTCAACTTTTCCCCCATGACGACCACCTCTACGACGTCTGCTGTCCTCTCATCCATCCCCCCTCTCGTTTGCCATCCCCCCTCTCGTTTGCCATTCCCCCTCACGTTTGCCGTCCCCCCCACTTGTCTGCCATCCCCCCCCACTTGTCCACTGCGCCCCCGTCATCCGCCGTCCTCCCCCTCGCGTTTGCCATCTGCCCCCTCGTGCTTGCCATCTGCCCCCTCGCATTTGCTGTCTGCCCCCTCACGTTTGCTGCCTGCCCCCTTGCAAGTCGCGTTTGCTGTGCCCCCTCGCGTTTGCCGTCTGCCCCCTTGCATTTGCTGTCTGCCCCCTTGTGAGTCACGTTTGCCATGCCCCCTCACATTTGCCATCCCCCCCTCGTGTTTGCCATCCCCCCCCCTCGTGTATGCCGTCCCCCCCCCTCGCGTTTGCCATCCCCCCACTTGTCCGCCATCCCCCCCTCTTGTCCGCCATCCCTCGCCTCAACAGCGAGTATGGCCACCATTGTCAGTGTTCCCCATCCCCCCCACCTTGAGGGGGGGATTGTTTTATTTATTTGTATATTATATTATATTTTAAATTACAGTAGAAAAAGTAATATTAGTAGTCAGTATGTATTGTAAGTGACTATGTAGATGTCGGTTGCAGTTGGTCCCAACCGACTGCAACCGACTGTAACCAGGTCGGGTTGCGACCGGTCTCAACCGGTCACAACCGCCTGAGCAACCAACACCAACTGGTTGTACCCGGTTCGGTTGTCGGTTGGTACTTTTTGATGCAAATGACCAACCGGTTGGGGTCCAGTTGGGGCCGAAATGGCTGAACAACCGGACCCGACCGGACTTTAAAACTCTAAGTCCAGCACAGGGCCTTTGAAGCTTTGCACAGGCTGCAAAGCAGCAATGCAAGTGGTCCTAGTTGCATCTGGATTGCAAGACTTTACACTCCCCCACCTGTCCTATTGGACTCCAATTGGACTGCTTGGAGTCCAAGTCAGTCCGAGTCAGTCTGAGTGGAGTCTGAGTAGTCTGAGTGGATTAGTAGGCTTGGATTGGCTCAGACTCCACTCAGACTGACTTGGACTCCACTCAGACTCCACTCAGACTGATTCAGACTGACTCAGACTCCACTCGGACTGAGGACTTGGGATTCAAACTTGTTTCTGAAAATGTAAAAGGCTTGTATCTTCAAGGCTTGAACCCTCAGCCTTTTATATCCAGCTTAGATAAACAGTTTCTGAGGTGCTCTAGCCAACTGAGCTAAGTGCCTGATACATTTTTACCATATTAAGGGTACAATATGCACTTTACAAAATTCACATTTACACTACATAGTCTGATCAGACTCTACTCAATTTTATAGAATAGTGAGTTTTTATTTGTATCTTTCATTCAAGTCACATTAATCAGGATAATTCTATTTAAATAGAGTCAATTGATGTAATACAAAATTATATACATGCAAATAAAATAAATATATATGAGAGGGAGAGGGGAGTGTGGCACATTGCATCACCATTGTTGCCCCCCCCCCTCCCCATTCTCTGTCCCCCCCTTTCCCCATGCCCTTCTGTCACCCTTGCCTATTGCACCCCCCTCTGCCCTGCAAGCAGTTGCTTGCAGCAGTGGTGGGGGGTGCTCTGTCGCACTGGGTGTCATGTCTGGTGTGTCTGCCTGTCTCCCAGTGCATCCCCCCTCCCTCCTAGGGCATCCCCCCATCCCCTGGCACATCCACTCCCTTCTAATTGTGCTGGGTATTGTGTCTGGCATGTCCCCCCATCCCCTGGCACATCCCCTCCCTCCTATGGTGTCCCCCCATCCCCCTACGTGTCCCCCCTCCCTCCTGTAGCATCCCCCCTCCCTCCTGTAGCATCCCCCCCTCCTGCTACATGTCCCCCCTCCTTCCTAGTGTGTCCCCCTGTCCTCTGGCATGCCCTCTCGCTCTGAGGGACATCCTCTTGTCCCTTGTGGGCCTGGGGGCAGGTCATGTGTCAGTGAGGGTTATCCCTGGCTGGGGGAGGGTGCTGGGTCAGTGGGCATGACATGGTGGTGGCAGTGGGTGCTTGGTCGGTGGGTGTTGGTGATGTGGCAGCAGCAGTGGGTGCTCGGTCAGAAGGGAGGCGGTGGTGGGGGTGACGTGGTAGTGCTGGGCTAGGGACAGGGCAGCAGAGGAGAGGTGGCACTGATGGTGATGTGTGTTGTTGTTCAGTGGCATGTGGCGGCGTTGGTGACATGGCAGCTGCTGTTGTTTCCTCATCATTCCCTGGCAGGTCCCTGGCCCCTTTCCTTGTCCCATGAAGCCCCCCACCTCCCAGCTAAGTGGGGAGGAGGGGCGGCGTGTCATTGCATACAGATGCAAAAAGAAAAACTGAAAAAAAAACATTTTATGAGCTTAAAATAAGGATGAAATAGATTTTAAAATACTTATCATAGGGGCCATGGGCCCCCATGGAGCACTAGAGGGGGGGAAGAGAGGGGGAGGGGGCAGGGAGGGAGGCCATTGTAGTGGTTGTAGTGGTGGGAGGGAGTGTGATGAGCTGGCATTGACACAGCTATGCGCTTTGTCATACACAGCCACAGGAATAGTATGTAGAGCAAATATAGACATGAGGAAATAAGCTGCTGTTGTCTAGTGGTTATGTTGTCTATGGATTATATAATGTACTTATCTAAGGCCTGGGGTTCAATTCCTGCTGGTAACAATCTTTTTATATTAGTAATAACAGTCATGTGCCAGTCCAAGCACTCTGAGTGCACTCCACTCAGACTCTCCTAGAAATTCCAAGGACTGACTTTTCTGAGGACTGGTTTGGGTCAGTAACAAGAGGACAAGCAGGAATATTTTCAGTGTTTGCTGAGATCAGAAGACTGTGAGGAATCAAACCCTGACTTGGCATGGTTAACATGCACATTGTCCATACCATCAGGATCAAGGTTGAGGTTGACTATGTTATGTTTTTTGCATCCATGTTCTTTATGGTGCATAGATTTCATAGGATGAACTGAGAAGACAGATAGGTAGGGGTTGCAAGATGCACAATCATGACCTTCAAAGAAACAGGCAATCTGTGACTTTGGAACATGGGAACCAACAGAAATGTGATGCAGACATGCAACTTTAAGAGCCATGTGTACCAACAAATATGGCAGAAGCACAGGCACAGGTATGTTTGTGTACACAAAATTCTGGTCCAATGGGTATGCAAGCTGCCCAGTGCTATCAACATGATCAGCAAACAGGAAAGTGGAATCAGGGTCATAATCATTACCAGCTACAATGTATGGCACAACATCTTCAAACATCAATTTTAGTTGCCCACCTCCACCAACCTGATGCACAGAATCACCTGGGTCAAGAACAATTGAACATGGTGAAGGAGCTGAAAGCATCACATGGCTTTTAAAATTTAGGTTTGTCCTATACAGGTTACACCCACAAATAAATAGACATGTCAGCTGAGCAAAGAGAAATAGCCAAGTTAATGAACAATGTGGTGCAAGTCAATACCAGACAGAATATGGAACACACAGCTGGGAGCATTGGGTATGTGCATACACAAGGAGATGGCGCAAATCAGCAGTCAAGAATGAAAGCTTGTAACAGAACAAAAACAGGTGTGCACAGTATTTGTGCACCAACATGGTGTTGCAGATGATCAACATGCAGGCAAAGTGTGCCACACCATGCATATCTTTGATCACTGAGCAAGACATCAAAACTGTCATATCCCATGCAAGCCTGTGACGGATCTCCGACGGAGCCACCGTCATATCAAAAAGACTATTTCAAATTGTATTTCAAATTACTCCTGTTTTGTTTATATCACATATCTATCATAGCTGATCATCTTACTTACTGCGCACTCGGTGCTCCATTGATCCCGCCATAGTTACCCCGGTTACTTACTTACTATAAAACTTAGTATAACGTCACTTGTAACTTCAGTTTGATAATTGTATTGTTATCTCCACAACTCTCTCACTTCTAAGCCCTCGCTCTCTCTTAACTTCCGGAACTCCGCTGGACCTCCGCTCTCATTACCGTCACCTTGTAAATTGGACATTGGGCGTAGAGAAGGGCGCAATCCCTTTTAGATTGAAGCCAAGTCCAGTGCCGCCACAGAACTCCATCGTAACCCCGCCTACAAGATCAGTTCGTAACAAAAACCGCACATATAAGAAGGCAGTGCCAATAAGCAAGCATTGATGCATAATAGCAGCACTGCAAGAAAGCAAGTAGGTACAAGGGGGGAGAACACATGAAACATGTCAAAATGAGGTGTGCAAGCATAATACGAGTGCAAAGCAAATACTGTTTACTTGCAGACCATGAAATGTCATGGTTTCAAGCAAATGAATGCTTGGAGACAGGTTTAATATGGAACAAGTCCACAGGTATCCCAAGAGGGACAATTGAATGTGACAAAAAGTTGAGTATGGTCAAGTTACCACAGTCAGTAGATTGAGAGGGAAGAAAGGACAATGTTTTGAGAGATACAAGAGGATGAGTTGATATAGTACAGACAGAGGAGACATATGGGTGCTGAACACATATTAGTCAAAATAAAAGGTGGGGCAGCAAAGGTACTTACTTCAGTACTACAAGCAGATGGCACATACAGACAGGAGAGGTCTGAAGTATAAATCAACCTAGAGTGAATAGTTGTAAGCCAACTTTAACAGATGTTAGAGTCAACAAAGTATGCTCACAGCTGAACACAACAACACAGCAATATTGACATTAGGTATGAAAGGCAAAGCCAGTAGCAAGACAAACAGCAAAGATGAGTGGTGGAATGGCATCATGGTTGGAGTCTAGAGAGCAACAGCCTGAGAATTGGACAATGTAAACAACAGGGTTAGCTTAGTAAGTGTCCAAGGAAGTCATGGAGATTGTGTTGGTTAGGACTGATGGATGCCATAGAGTGTGGACTTTACTAGTTTACATATCAGGAGTTTTGGAAGTGTCAGCCAGATGAAGTTCATTGGAGAGAGAAGTGACAGTGAACATAGTGAAGGACCAGCTGTAGGGATACATCAAAGTTACATAGATAACAAATTACATACCATTGTCACATGATTGATAATATAATAGCATGCCATGCTCACAAGCATATTTATATTGTATTCAAAGGTAGTTAAGGCACGAGTGTAATCATAGCATCCTTCACAAAGTAATTTACAAAACACAGTACACTGGCAGGGTGTAAGTACAAGCTTCAGAAAAAATGTAGGTAAGGAGGTCAAGTTTGACAAGCAACAGCAAGCAGAATGACAAATACTACCAAAAGAATACCAGCAATACCGATGAGTCTTCGAAAAGGAAGCATCAGAACAATTCCCTGACTCACAACCCTGGGATCATGCCATTGATTTAAAACTGGACTTCCTCCTGAAAGACTGCAAGGTCTACCCCTTGTCCCCCAGTGAACAGAAAAAGCTCAACAAGAATATGGAGAAAGGATATATCAGACCATCAAAATATCCCATGGCATCACCCTTCTTTTTCGTTGCAAAAAAGGACACTGACCCCCTCTGCCCCTGCCAAGACTACCAGTATCTAAACAATGGAACGATGAAGAATGCCTACCCGCTGCCACTGGTAGGAGATCTACTCAACAAACTCAGAGGGGCCAATTGGTTTACAAAGATGGACATCCAGTGGGGATATCACAACGTCAGGATAAAAGATGGTGACCAATGGAAGGCAGCCTTCAAAACTAACAAAGGACTGTTTGAACCAACAGTCATGTTTTTTGGCCTCTGCAACTCCCCAGCAACCTTCCAAGCCATGATGAATGAAATATTCAGGGACATGATAGATGAAGGATGGATCATGATATATATGGACAACATCTTAATCTTCTCTAAAGGGAAAATGGAACACCAAGAATGAACAAGATGGGTCCTACAACAACTTCAAGAACATGACCTCTACCTAAAGATAGAGAAATGCGAGTTTGCTGTCCAAAAAGTAGAATTCTTGGGACTGGCAATCAAACCAGATGAAATAGGCATTAGGCTATAGCACAGATACTCCTGTGGGTACCCAGAGGTCTACCCATACCCATACCTGCATGGGTAGTTACCTATCAACCCATGGGTTGGTACACAGTGGATACAGGTGGGTACAGGCGGGTGTCAATACCTGCCTGGGTTTCATTCCACATCCAAAAAAAATGCTATTTACAGGCCCTGCGCCCAGACAAGCACCGCAGACCCTTATTTACTACTGGATATGTACTAATGGGCTTATTTTACACTTAAATGATGGGGGGAAGCAATGCCCCAAAGAAAGAAGGGCTTGTGGAAGCAGCATGTTATATACTGTCTAATGTTTACTACTATTTGGTATGTCAGTAAATGAACATGAACACATTCGTTTACTGACACCAAATAGTAGTAAACATTAGACAGTATATAACATGCTGCTTCCACAAGCCCTTCTTTCTTCAGGGCATTGCTTCCCCCCATCATTTGAGTGTAAAATAAGCCTATTAGTACATATCCAGTAGTAAATGAGTATATAAAATGGTCTGCAGTGCTTGTCTGGGCGCTGGGGCCTGTAGATATTACACTGGTAACTTGTAAATAGAAAATCAGTGATGGGTATAGGTACAGGTCATGGGTGTCCTACATCTGACCTGTACCTGTACCTGTGCTATTGCCTAATAGGCATGGATCAGACAAAATTAGCAGGGATCAGGGACTGGCTGGCACCTACAAATGTAAAAGTGGTCTGTTCCTTTTTAGGCTTTGGCAATTTCTACTAACAATTCATTGGGTGCTTCGCAGATTTGGCACAACTGTTGAATGAGCTCACCAATAAACCAAAGTATTCAAATGGTCACCAGAATGCCAACAAGCATTTGACACTCTAAAAGCTAAGTTTGCAGAAAGCCCAGTTTTGCTAATGCCAGACCCCACAAAGCCATTTGTGGTAGAAGCCGACACATCAAAACATGCGACAGGGGCTGTCCTTCAACAGAGGGATGCCAATGGAGACTGGCACCCCTGTGGGTACATCTCCCACTCCTTCACCCCAACTGAATGAAACTATGAGATATACAATAGGGATCTCCTGGGCATAGTCCGAGCCCTGGAGACATGGCAGCACTATCTGCTGGGTTCAGGACACCCTGTGACAATTCTTTCTGATCATAAAAATCTAACCTACTTCTGAACTGCACAGAAACTTAACAGGAGGCAGGCCAGATGGAGCCTGTTCCTGTCAGAATTTGACCTGCAACTAACACATGTCCCAGGATCCCAGATGGTGCAGAGCAACACCCTGTCATGAAGAGCAGATCACATCCCAGAAGAAGACACAGACAATGAGGACGTGACTCTCCTCCCCAAAACACTATTCATCAACTTCATTGACACCAAAATGCATGACATCTTTGCTGCCAACATTATGAAGGAAAACCTGGTGAAGGATGCAATCATGGCCCTCAAAAACAATGGCACACCCCTGATCAAGTCCTCCTTTGAGGATTGGAAAATAGAAGATGGGCTGTTGTTTTCCAAAGACAGATGCTATGTCCCTGACAATGCAGACACATGGCAACAAATAGCAGAACACTACCATGAATGCTTGCCCAGTGGGCACCCTGGACAGTGGCAAACCACCAAATTAATCAGAAGGGACTATTGGTGGCCAGGAATGGTAATGTTCATCAAGAAATTTGTCACAAGATGTGCCACCTGCCAGCAAATGAAGGTTAATACACACCCAACAACCCCCCTGCTCTCCCCAATCAAATCCTATGCCACCCACCCATTCGCTCTCATAACCACTAAATTTATCACTGACCTCGTGGTTTGCAATGGATTCGATTCATTGTGGTAGACCATGGTCTTATAAAGGGGGTAATTTTAATCCCTTGTAACAAAACCATAGACACACTTGGAGCAGCCACAGCCTACCTGGATAATGTCTACAAACAAATTGGTCTGCCAGACAAGATAATTTCTGATTGAGACCCTGCTTCGCCTCCCAACTATTCCAAGAACTGGGAAGGATGCTGGCAATCAAGCTGGCAATGGGTACAGCTTATCACCCACAGACCGATGGAGAACAAGTAAACCAAGGGGTAGAGATCTACCTCCAGATATTCTACTCCAACAATCCAGAAAATGGAAACACCTCCTATCTACCACAGAATTTGCACACAACCAGAGGACCCACTCCATACAAAAAAACTCACCATTCTACCTCATGATGGGCTATGAGCCAAAGGCGATCCCCCTTCCTTACCAAAAGACGAATGTCCCTGCAGCAGAGCAACAAATTATTCTCCTACAGAAAGCCAGAGATGAGGCACTGGCCACCCATGAACTAGCACATCAAATGGTGGCAGAACAGGTCACTCAGAACTTCAAACCGTTCAAAAAAGGAGAAAAGGTGTGGCTAGAAGCAAAGAACCTGAAAATGGCCTACACCACAAAGAAACTCACCCTGAAACGCAAGGGACCATTCATCATCAACAAAGTATTAAACCCACTCTCCTACCACCTCTCTCTCCCAAAACAATGGAAAATCCACCCCATCTTCTATGGAGCCCTTCTGACCCCATTCCAACAAACAAATGAACACAGCCCCTCATTCTCAGAACCACCACCTGACCTGATTGAAGGAGAAAAAGAATATGAAGTTGAAGCAATCCTCACCCACAGGAAAAGAGGCTGAGGGTTTCACTACCTAATCAAGTGGATGGGCTACCCCTCATTGGAAAACTCATGGGAACCAGAAGCCCATCTCAAACACACCAAAAACACACTAAATAGTTACAAAAAGAAAAAGAACATCTAACAAAAAAAAAAAAACAACAATATAAAAGAAGACAGAAACAGAGAACAAAAGACAAAAGAAAATGTACTATCCCTCTCCCAAAGCCATTGCCACCCAATTCTTCCTTTCCAACCAGCAACATGAGAAAAACATCCAGCAACTTGTTGACGGAAACATGTGCCTGAGATGCCTCTTCACCACCTGGGGCTACAACCAGCACCTCCTCCATGCCGCCCGACAGCAAGAAGAAGCACTCCTCTCCTCCCTATTATTGGAAGGAATAGAAGATGTGGTGGCACCCCTCCACCAACAAAGAAATCCTGCTCACCAATCCACTTCCTGACCCAAAAGAAGGCCAACCCCCTACCCCTCATTCCTTGTAAACAAGATGACCCCAATAAGAACTCCTCCACCTCCACCCCCCCAACAAGACTCCCTCTCCAACTATGTGTCTCCTTCACCTTCCATAGAAATCTCCTCCCCAAAACCAATCTCCCTGCCTACCAACCACATAGTTTTCAACCTGACCAGGGAGTCAACCCCCAGGACCTGGACTCCAATCCGTTCTCAGACCAACCCCTCCCCCAGAGAAAAGACATGCTTTTGCTGTAAAGGGAAAGGTCACATCCACCCTTACTGCCTGAAATTTAAATGTTCTACTTGTGGGAAAAACAGCCCAGGCTACTATTCCAATAACTGCCCTGACAGACCCCCATTGGATGACAACAACTACTCTGACACATTTGATGATGCAGCATGGGCAAATGTCACAGGGGAACCTTATGGGGATCATTGAACAAATACCTGTAAACAGGATGAGATATTTATTTGGCTCGACCACCCTCTCTACAAAAAAAAACCACACCTCCCCTTATAACATGAATACGCTCCTCATCCTCCTCATTTCTGCCCTCACCTCCCTTGTCATCCTGGGGATGATCTTCGCTGTGGCATCCATCACCTTGCAACAGAACCATCAGTGCCTGGAGCATACATCATGATCCTGGTCCAAGAGCCCTGTGGTGTTCAGCAACCAGAACACCTATGCTCTCACCCCTCTCTTGCATGCCTGTTAGGACAACACCCCAACCCTATACAACAGGTGTCACAGGTCCCTCTAGAATACTAACAACCGTAGAAGAGATAAGACCTGGCTGCTTGCTAGGCAGGTGCAGGGGAGAAAGTACAATGGCCCTGGGTTGACCAAAGGAGCTCACTTACTCAAGAGCGGTCACATCCCAGTGAAGGGGTGGATTGCCCAAGAGAACTCGACTAGAGTCTCTGGGCATCTATTCCCTACTATATATAGTTAAATACATGTGTTCTACATAAGGCGTCCATGCTGTAGCCTACAGGCGCTGCAATGAGGTCATACTGTGCCTCTGCCTCATGCACGCAGTTGCCATGCCCCCTTGGGTCTTAGTGTGTGAGGTGTTCCACGCCTCATGTCAGCCATGTGTCTGATCATCTACATACTGTAGTCCACGAGTCTGTCCGTACGTCAGGCCTAATGCCTGGTGCTATCTACTAGTCCGATAAGATAAAAGATAAGACAAGATAAGATAGAGATAAGATAATGTGCAGGAGTGACGATTGAAAATCAACTCCTGACAATGCCCACACTTGTCCTCAACAAGTACCATGCTCTCTTGAGCTCTATGTACCACCCACCCCTATAGGATGCCCACCATCGCCCCCATCCACCAGCCAGTTCTCTACCCCATTGTTAACTGAATCTGAAGAACAACGCATCCTTCATCCCAACACCCGCTTCTGCTTCTTATCATCAGTCACATTGGGTTCTGGAAAGTCGCAAGAGTATTGATGAGAAAAGTCAGTGACTTTTTGGATAGAAAAGGGGTAATGTTACAATCATCCAATTGTCACCTGATAGGTACCAGATCATTTTTTCTCTCTTCTTTTCCTACCTACTACCTCCACTTCTTCTCTCTCCTTTGATATATTTGAAACACTTCTTCACTTCTCTTCTTCTGATGTATATGAAACACTTCTCCTCTTCTCTTCTTCTTTCCCCTTTTACTTTTGTCTTACTATTGTTCTCTCCTTTACATCGGACCCACTTGACATCACATATCATTAGCATAGCCTTGTTTCTCTTGCATATAAGTAGTAACACAAAGGTCTAAGCTCCTTAGCTTGACCTAAGCAATCTACCACTTACTTGCTCAACTTGAACTTAAACTAACTCAGAAAGCTTCTGAGATTAGCAGAACTGAACAACTACTTGAAGGCCTCAAGTAGTAGACAACAAATGACCTGTAGTTGACAAGTACAAGCCCTTGTCTTAACACCTACCCTTGACCCTTGGAGGGTTGACCAACCCTTGCATGTCACTACCTGTTGGTGGGTGTTGGTGGTGTGGTGGCTGTCATCATCCCCTCCCCCTTCCCTGGCACTCCCCTGATGCTGTCCCTCATCCCATAAAGCCCCCCACCTCCCAGCTAAGTGGGGGAGGGGTGGTATGTTGTTATATACAAATACATTAAGAATAACTGAAAGAGAGAGAAAAACATTTTATTAGCTTTAAATAATGACAAAATCAATTTTAAAATACTTAACATGGGGGTCCATAGGCCCCCATGGAGTGCTAGAGGGCAGGAGGAGAAGGGAGGAGAGAGGGAGGGAGGCCATCAGCTGTTGATGGTAAGTGGTAGCAACATGTGAGCTAGCAGTGACAACACATCACAGTGGCAATTGTGGCCATGTGACATGCATCCAGGCAGTTCATTTAGTTTGGTTTTTCCTGGTTCTGGTATATTCTGGAAATTCTGGGTCAAAACAATAAATATAATTAAACCAGAATTATCCTCTACAGTAAGAAATACACTCAAAAAAGTACAACTGGAATCTGGGAAATTCTGGAAATCTCGGCCAGAATATGTGGGGGAGTGTAATGCCCTTGCACTCCATCAACTCTGGCAACCTCACAGAAGTTTACACCCAAGGTATGTTCTTTCTCTGGTGATGGAGATGGAATGGCTCAAGTATCTACTTAGAAAATCAGCAACTATCTGGAGGCCATTGAACTTGGGTATTGTGAGTCATTAAAGATGTCAAAGTCCCACCTGGCAGTAAACGCCCAACTCCACCAGCAATTTAGGGCTCTGACTGCCACACTGGAGAATACAGAATTGCTTTTTTTACAGAAAGAACATACTATGAAGGGTTCTCTACCTTGATAACATTGTTCTTTTTTATTCAAATACATTGCATATATTTAATGGTTTCTGCCTGTTATCCTCCTACTGCCCCAATTCCTGGTATTGTAAGCTTCAGTTTGGAGCTTGTTTGGCCCTCTAATCTGATTTTATCCCTCCAGTTCAGGGCTGATTTAGTCCCTCTCTCAGGCTGGTTGGGGGATGCTGCTAGCCTATCTCTGGTCAGTTGTGTAGTTGACTCCTCTCTGGTCTGGGGATGGGTAACTGTCAGCTGATCCAATGCTTCTATCTCATCAGCCCACATGCATTCATCATGTGCTTGCCCCATCATCCATCACCTTCATCCCATGGGCCTAGTCCTCTGGCCACAAACTTTAGCCAGGATTTTCATCCTCAGGGGCAGCAAAGAATACACTTTTTTTGACTGAATGCCCTAGACATTGTAGATCAAATCATATCAGGATGTTGGCTGCTTACAAAGTCTGCCTGGTTACATCAACATCAGGAAAACGTGAAGTTACTTAATTCAACTTATTCTTACTTATTTGTGAAATTAAGTAAAATTAAGTAGAATTTCATTAAGTAGAATCCTACTTAGATTTAGTAGATCCCATCTCTTAATTAAGTAAAAAGCCCTTAATAAATTGCTTAATCCGTTACTTACCAGCACTTTTCATGCAAGGGTGGTTTCAGAATAAATCTTGCTTAGCAAATTAAGGACAGACTTAAGCATGCCATTAAGCAGAAGAAAGGCAATGAGTATATTATTAAGCAGCTTTGCATGACAAAATTTCTGGGGATTTTACGGGAGGGGAGGTTGGGTATAATTATGAGCCTGCATGGGGGCTTCAATATTAATGAGAGCAAGAGTCCAAGAAACATTTTTTTTTTGGTTTTACTTTTTTTACTTTTTTTTTGTTGGTTTGGGCGGGGTGACAGACAGGAAAGCAGCGAGATGTACACAATAACAGGGGCGGCAGCAAGATACATGACGACAGGGACAGCAACGAGATACAGCAAACAAGAAACTTAAAGAAGGGAGCCTGAGCGCGATGTGGAGGGGAACCAGAGAGGTGTGTGGTGGGTTGCCCGTGCGTCAACGCGCATGGCACGATCCACCCTAGAAATTACATTAAACACAACCAGATTGATACTTATACTGAAAATACTCACCATACAGGTCCCCCCTACTCCAGTCAGTCGGAATCCGAGTCGTCAACAAGGAGGGCACATTCACCAGGGCCTTCCAAGTTGTCATCAATTTGGATCATGAAGGACTTTGAGTCTCCACGTCGATTGCTTGTCATGAGGGCCTTAGCTGCATCAATAATCTTTTCGAACTTAGCATCATCGCGGAAGTGTTTCTCCAGGCTGGCAATGTATTCATCTGTGGCAGCAGCCCAATTTGCTTGGATAAAATCGAGACTTCGTGGATACTTTCTCTGATTCCTTATTTACCACCTTGATTATGCCACTCCCTGATGGAGAAGCCTTCTGAGAAGCGATCGTGATCTGGCCATCCCTCCACAACTTCAATGCATGTTTGGACTGTGGAGGTATTGAAACTCCTCTGCAGGAGGTATATGAGAGGATACTACATACGGCCACGGCAGAAAGGGCAAGCGTGCGCTTAGGCTTGTCAGGTTTGCCGAGACTGGGGACAATGACCACACCACGAATGGTGGCGAGGTAGACAACAAAAGTTTGAAGGACTAAAGGTCCATGGAAAATCTTCTTCCGTTTGAGCTAAAAAGAACTATTAGCAAGTAAAACATTAACGTTGTCGTGACATACTACTCCATCTGGGGTTTCAGCGATGTTGCTGTAGAGGAAGGTATATTGGTCAAGGGCTGCCTCAGCAAATTCTCTGTGGTCCTCATCAGTATCAATGCCCGCCTTCTCAAAGTACGCAGTGAGGGCCATGAGGTAAGCTGAGCCGAATGAATGGCAAAATTCACAAAGGTGCTGGTTGGCCTGTGGAGTGGAATACAGCGAGTTAATGGTGAGGGTGCAATGAAAGAACCCATGATAGAAAAGATAGGTCCTGAGGTCTCAACCTTCGCTTTGATATTTCCGTTGTAGACATGGTCCCATGTTCATTGCAAAATGAGGGCAGTGGGCTCGTCTTCAATGCCCCAGATGTTGTCCTGGGTGGCCATGTACTGGATATAGGTTGAAATGACCTTGGTCCTCCACGCGTTGTTTTCAGTACACCCATGGGGAAGGTCGGCATTCTTGAACTTGTTCTTGACGGCTTGGCCAAGTTTCTTGGGTGGTGAGGTTTCTTCTACTTTGATGATGGCCTAGTAGAAGGTGTGGATAAGCTATGCAATGGCTGTTTTAGAGGGCTTACCGAACTGTCAAGCTGTTTCTTTCCCTTTAAGGGGCTGGTCAGAGTGGCTTGTCGTTCTGCAGTCTCATCTTCATCGACAAAACCTTGCACATTGTCAACAGGCTCGCTTTTTACCTTGATCTTGCTGGAGACAACTACCACGCTGGAGGTTGTGGTTGTACAAGCCTCAGGCTTTGGGTTATTGAGCATTGTTGATGTGGCAGTGCACGTGGAAGCTGGGGCCCTGGTTTTTGATGCCGGACGGACGACCTCAGAAACATTCGCTGCCCATGACTTGATCAGACCGGAAGCCTTGCTGGGCTTCGCAAGACTAAGGGTGTGGTAAAACAGTGTGGTTTCGTCAAGTCCAAGCAAAGGAAGAGACATGAGGATCAAATGCATGTGCCGTTGACAGCGTCCTTGTGCTACATCAACAAACAGGGGCAACCAGCAACATTGATAACCAGAGATTATCAACATCAGTTATCAATCACAAGTTGAAGCTCACCTGTTTTCTCCCAGCTGGCTCCCCACGGTTGTCGTTGATCGCCTCTCTCACCGTGGGTTTCATGGCCTTTTTCTTCACCTTGAGAGCCTGTTCAGCAACGACTTCCATTTCATCCCCTCCATTGTCGGCTTCAGTCACCTCTGGCTTCTTGCCAGCGGCCTTCCCTTTCCCCTTGGCCGCCTTTTTCTTTGTCTTGGGAGCCTCTTGAGCTTCAGGTTCCATTTCATCCTCTGTAATGTCAATGACCTCTGACTTCTTGCCAGCGGCCTTCCCCTTGGCCTTGATTACTGGTTTCGCCACCTTCTTCACCTTGGGAGTCTCTTCAACGTTGTCCGCTTCATAGGCCGTGCCACCGAGTTCGGCTCCGCTGGCAGCAGGGTCAAGATCTGTGGGTGGTTCATAGTCAACGTCTGAGTCACAGGAGTCGACGTCAGTGCCATTCTGGGACATCAGGTCCGCAACTGCATACATCCTTTTCAATCCTCTCCCTTTTTTAACTGGGGGGGTCCTTCCATATCTGTCAAGGGGCTTTCTGACTCTTTTTCAGCCTGCAGCATGCACTTTTTGGCCCTGCGCCTTCGGGGTTTCTTCTCCCTTTCCATGAGGAGAATCAGGGGCATCCTCTCCCTCTACTTTGGGTTCAATGTTGGCGGCTGCAGCTTTGATGAAGCAAGGGCACTTACTCAATGGACAACTCCTAGTTGTGGGTGTGTTTGTCCCACCTTTGCTGCCTCTTGTTCTGTTAGCACCTCTCGTTCCCTTAGGTGGTGAGTCTTGGACTATTGGTTCTACTTGCATTCTGTCTAACATTCCTTTTCAATTAGCAGTCTACCACCGGCCCACTTTGTAGTAGCTACCTTCTTTCTTGTCTTTGATAGCACGTTTTTTTCTTGGGGGTTCCTGGGCTTCACCATTGCCTTCTGTAGGTCCCATCTCCTGAGTTGTATCACCTAGATTGAAGTACTTTTCCAGTCTGTGGCTTGGACTTGAAGGAAAAAAAAACTTACTTTGATGACGAGGGTGGGCGCTATTGGCATTCTGGTCCTTGGCTGCCATTTTATCCTCAAGCATTGCTATCTGCATGATTCCATTTTGTCTTTTTGCTTTTTTCTCCTCCTTCGCAATTCATTGAAACTCTTTCTCCTCTTCTATTTCAGCCTTGCTTCATTGTTTTTTTGCTTTGTCGACCGTTCCTGGGTGTTGGTTGGCGTTCTTCGAACGCGTTGCCATGCGTTCAGACTGGGGAACGGCAGGCATGCTGAGGGTAGCTCATGGGAGGTGGAACTGAACCAAGTTGACTTTTTTGGGATGCTGCGCGTCGCTCACCGTTTGTTTGCCAACTAGCGTGCAACCCTGCACATAGGTTCAAATTTTTCTAAGTCCAACCGTGACCTTCATGCCTTGCCGTAACCTTTGCATTTGGCAGCTGCAACACAACCCTGTTTGGCTCCCATGCACTCATGCAGGCTGTCCCAGGTGGTTCCGGACTATAGGTGGTTGCACCAAGCACACACACACACAACATCCCTCACACCACCATTATTCAACCCAAGCACCACCAGTAAACAACAATGTGGATGATGCCACTTTTAATGATACACACATGGATGAAGATCCAGGCACGTTCCGGCCTAGTCTATCCCCTCCACAATCACCACTGAGCACCACAACAGTAGATGACAATGACATTGACATGGACGGCATTGGTTTTGACGATATGGCCATGGATGTAGATCCAGGCATATTCCATGGACCTGGCTCATCACCGCCGCAATCACCACTGGGTGCTGCGTGGCCAGACTCGCCGCCACTTAGTATCCCTTCGCGACCGCTTACACCCATCAACAATTTCTCTTCACAGCCCCCTACACCTATCAATAACAATAATACTGTTCCTCTGTCAAGACAATACCATCCCTTCCTTGATGGTAATTTCTTTTTGCTTCTCATTGCCTACCAACATAATAACGCTACTTACAGGAAGCATTTGTGACAAATTCAGCAATTATTCATTACCGAAAGATGCGCCTCCTCCTCCTTGTCCGACCCCTGCTCGCAATGACTGGATGCCATACAAGAATCGCGTCGAATTTGAAACAGCCAAGTTTCTATATTGCAAGACTCAAATGTCGGCGGACAACATTGATACTCTGACCAACCTCTGGGCGGCGACTCTTCTCCCACATGATGACACACCTCCTTTTGCAGACCATAATGATCTCTACAAAACTATCTATTTGATGCCTATCGGGGATGTACTGTGGCAAAGTTTTTCATTGATGTATGATGGCAAACGACCTGTGAATGGTGAAGTGCCAGATTGGATGCTTGCCGAGTATGAGGTCTGGTTTCGTGACCCCCATGTCCTTGTAAAGAACATGCTTGCCAACCCAGATTACAAGGGGCAGATTGATTATGCACCTCTTCAAGAGTTTGATGACAGCGGCTCTCGACAATATCAAAATTTCATGTCTGGAGACTGGGCTTGGGAGCAAGCGGTACGTATCTGTGTCCTTTTGCAAATTGTTGTCTGCATTATTAATATCTCTCAAGGATACCATAGCTCAGGATCCCAAAACACATGGCGCGATGTTTGTTCCGATTATCCTTGGCAGTGACAAAACAACAGTGTCAGTCGCTACAGGCCACAATGAATATTATCCACTCTATGTGTCCATAGGCAATGTTCACAACAGCGTACGTTGAGCACACTGCAACACTGTTGCGCTCGTTGGTTTTCTCACCATTGCAAAAAGTTTGTTTTCACTCATTTGCTTTTGTCATCACTCACTAACCCGAAATAGCCAACAAGGAACATTCCAACGATGCGGATTTTTGGAAATTCCGCTGACAACTCTTCCACTCGTCACTTTCAATAATTCTCAAAAATCTTAAGCCAGGAATGACAAACCCGGAGGTAACACATTGCTCTGATGGGCACTTTCGACGGGTAGTCTATGGTCTTGGGCCATACATTGCTGATTACCCAGAGCAAGCTCTGCTTGCATGCATTGTACAGGGATGGTGTAGGGAGGTATGGCTGGAAGCTGACTAGAGGCTTTTAGATGAAGGGGGGCACTCCTCTGTATGTCTTAGAGGTCAGGAATTAATTGTCTCAGTATATACTATACATATAGTATATATAGTATATAATGCTGAAGTAATGCTGAAGTAACAGTAATTAGTAATGTCATAATTACCGCTCTGGATATAGCAATTATAGGCTTGTATCCCAACAGATGGTGTCCTCGGTATGCACTCTTTGTGATTCTTTTTATATCTTTCTCACAATTGCCATCTGCTAGATGTACTGTGGATAAGAAGGATCTAGATGGGGATGCTGGGAGGCGCTCTTGTGATCACACGGAATTACTTGTGAGTGAGTTTGAGCTGGGAGTCCTTTGGGATGAGTATGGTCTCGTTGGGGACATTGTTGTATGTTACATTGTTTGTATGTTTGTGCTCATCACTGATGTGAAGTCCAACAGCCATTCACAAACAACTTCCCTCAGGCAGATATCCACCAACTCATCGTGCCCGATCTCCTACACCAAATTATCAAGGGAACATTCAAGGACCATTTAGTTACCTGGGTCAAACAATACCTTGTTCTCGAATATGGTCAGGTGGAAGCACAGCAAAGACTAGACGATATTGATCATCGGTGAGTCGGATTACCTTTTTTTCCTTCTATTCCTGATGAGAATACAGTATTGCTGCTGCCGCGCCGTTTAGTAACTTGCGACATTTTCCCCAAGGCCAAGGATTCAAGCAGTGGACAGGTGAGGATTCAAAGGCCCTTATGAAGGTATGTCTATCTATACATTATTCTCTTTTCTGATCACTAATCAAACAAGGCAAGGTGTATCTACCTGCCATTGAAGGTCACATCCCTCGCGATGCAGTACGAGCATTTCGAGCATTCCTGGAGTTTTGTTATATTGTTCAACATGATGTAATTATGGAGGAGACCCTTCATGACCTCGCGGATGCCCTTGATCGATATCATCAGTATTGGACCATCCTTGAGGAGCTCGGCATCCATCCAGATGGATTTGCACTTCCAAGGCAGCACTCCCTTGTCCACTACTTCTCAATGGTTTGGGCTTTTGGTGCTCCCAATGGCCTTTGCTTGTCAATTACAGAATTGAAGCACATCAAGGCAGTCAAGCAACCTTGGCAACAGTCCAGCCGCTATGAAGCGCTGGGTCAGATGTTGCTCACAAACCAATGCTTGGATAAACTGGCTGCAGCCCATGTTGATTTCACCCACCGCGGAATGCTTGATGGAACAATCCTTTTGGCAACCCTGAAAATGATTGGTGAGCCTTATACTCGGCCAATTCTCATAAGTAATAATACCAATACCAATGCCAGAGGACTTGCGCAAAGCGGCCTTCCCTGACAAAAACAACGAGGATGGCAACAACGATAAGAACATCCATCTAGGTGGAGCTGATGACGATGGCATCATTGATGGTCCGACCGTACTGGCTCATGTTGAGCTTGGGCGAACCCTCAGTGGGTTTCCGACCTATCCATTTCTCTTTGTAAAATTCATTTCGGATGCTTGCAACAGAATGAAGGCTAGATCCAGCTAAATTCGCTGCTGAATTCAATGTTCCTGCCTTCCCAAAACTTATCCAACACTTTTTATATGATCAGCTGAACCCTGAGAGTGAACTAACATCAGCTGATGTACGTCTCTGCGACTGTCCTGCCTTTACTGGGAAAGTTTCTGTCTTCTCTTCTGCTGCTGCAACGTACTATGCCCCAAGCAATCCAAGCGGGGTTGGTGGCATGCACCGAGAGCACATATGAGCCACCAGGTCTTGGCAACACCGTGGGCCGCGGTATGATTGCATGTTTTTCAACATGTGCCCACATCTCAAGGGCTTTCATGGCCTTGACATCATGCGCATCTTGGCATTTTTCTCCATCAAACACTGCAGCATCACTTACCCTTGTGCCATTGTGCACTGGTACTCGGTTATTGGAGAGGAACCAGACGAGGACACAGGCATGTGGATGGTACAGCCAGATATAGCTGATGATGGCTCACACATCGTGGACATCATCCATCTCGACACCGTTTACCATGCTGCACATCTGTTGCCAAGCTTTGGCGATGATTTTATTCCCAAAGGCATCACAGCAGAAAACTCCCTTGATTTGTTTATAGCATTCTATGTGAACAAATTCATTGACCATCACGCCTTCGAGATTGCATCATAACTATTTTCTGGTTACAACACCACCACCACAAGTAATCCCTATGCCTGCTCCTGCTGTTCCTGTCATTGTGACTTCTGGCATTCCGGGTTGGTTACCTTCCCACCCACTCATCAAGGAGTGGAGTCCATACAGGTGTTCCCTCAGCCATAGCACTGCTGTCTGCCCACATGCCACTAGTGATCATGGTACAAGCCATTGTCCTTCCTGGCTGCCAATGACTGCAGTGATGTGGGTCCGTCCTTGGAATCCACCGAGCCTGCTGTGCATTGAGCACCGGTTTCACTCACTTGTCACATTGGTTTTCCCTCTGCCACCATTCATCAACCTGGTGTTCTGGATATCGCCTACCTGGTTGTATGCCGACACATAGACCGCCCTCTGCACTGAGTGAGCCTATTCCATTTATTCAGTGCTCTTGTAGTTATAGTCCCTGCAGGCGTTCTCATAGCTGTAGTCCAAGCAGGTGCTCTCGTAGTCTCCATGCAGGCATTCTCGAAGTCCATGCAGGCATACTCATAGTCGCAGTCCACAAAGGCGCTCTAGTTACCACTCGGCTGTGCATCAGCCTGTCGCCACAGCTCCCATCCTTCCTGCACTTCACTCACATCTGAGTTCCCGAAGATCGTCTCCTGGTTGAGCACCCACCGTGATACAACAACCTGGGATAACGCTGAGATGAATGTAAAAAGTGAAGTTGTTCGCCTGTGCAAATACTCAGCACGTTAGAAAATGAGCTGGCTGCCATCCGCGAGGAGTTGGAGAACAAGAAGCAATGAAGAAGCACAGCCAAGGGCTGACATGAAAGTCAAGCACTACCGGAACAGGATGAAAACGGATGGATGAATGCTGGACAAGAAACAACTTGGTTGTTGGCAAGGGAAGGACGACAAGTGGAATGAGCTGCAAGCCGTAATCGACAGAAGAAGCGAGAATTGAGGGGGAAACAAACCAGGCCGGTACATTTACCTTCAACGTGCTTTTGCTTCTCATACGCATGTAGGAATTGCAAATGTGATCGAAGAACTTCGAAGTAGGATGTGGAACAACGGGATCCAGTGGACAACCCGCACGCAAGTCCATCAAGCAATAGGTGGCCAGGTGCTATGTATCCATACTAGCTTCTTGTGCTTTGTCCATCTGCTGATTTGATAGAGTACTTAATCACATGTGTCACACTTTTTTCTCCTTCCCCTACTTATTTTGGCAATCCTGTCTTAAAACATCCTTAGGAAAATTTGGCATAAGGTAAAAATAAGTAAAATGCTTGGCTTTTTCATACTTAGTTTGTACTTAATTCAAATAAGCCCAAATAAGCTCAATTAAGCCCAATTAAGAAACTTCACGTTTTCCTGATGAATGTACCCCTGATTTCCTGATGAATGTTGCAGCAGTCATCTTGCAGTGCCGGTGTTTTCTGGGCAAAGATAACAATTTTTCCACACAGTTTGCAGCCAGAAAATAAGGGTTTAGGTTTGAATAATTTTCCCCAGATCAATTTGGCCTCTGCATAGGTCACGGATTTCGGTCACAGTGCGTTATGTCACGCGCCGCGCCGATCGAAATGTAGCCGAAATCATGTAGCCGAAGATAGTTGGAAAATAGCTAAACACTTGTACTGTTTTCTTTCCGAGTCCTGCTCACTAAATGATACGTTCGAAAATTGAGTAACACGGTTGACAGGTACTAATGTATCATACAACAGTTTTAACAGCATTTGTCTACATAGCATCAATTCCAAGAAAACCTCAATCAATTGCTTTGAAAGACGGTAATTCTGTCACCAAGCAGATCATTCAGTACGAAACTATCTGCAGAGGAAAGAACGTCAGTGCCCTGCTTCGCTCAGTCATAGAAAAATCCTAATCACTTGGACTGCATGATTTTGGAATAGGCTGTCATTAGTTGTAGTAGCAGCAGCAAGACTGCCAACCGCTGTTCAAAAATCATGGGATCAGGACGTGAAGTTATTACTTCGTGGTGAGAATCTCTTACAAGCCGCAGCAATCGCCCCTGTCATAACGTCCAGTAGGACCAGAGCATCTCTTGCAACGATCGTTACACAAGTCCGCTCCACCAAAGCCTTTGCATGAGCCCTCGGCACCACATGCGAGCGCCGCGTCTTGCGCAAGCGAGGTGGCAGCGTCGAGTTCGCTGGGGACACTGATGGCGACGGAGGCGAGAGTAAGAATAAAGGCGAGCGTGAACTTCATGTTTGTGTTTTGCTTCTACTGAGCAGTGGATGAGGCTTATTGTGGAGATTTCGCCAGCCTTTTATCGTTTTCCTCTCGTATGTTACATAAACCTTGGAGACAGCGCCTTGCCCGCCTGCCAAGAAACAAACTGACTAAAATCTAGGGATGTGTCGAGGTCTAGGTCGAATCAACTGGACTCCATCGGTGGAATTCTGATCTCGAATTGATGAGCCAGGTTCCTCAGCGTCCCGATTGGCTCACCTATTCGATGAACATCGAAATTGGACCACTCTGGCAAGGCACAAGTGGAGCGGACCGATGTGAATCGCGGAAGCGGTGTGCATCGACGAAATTTGGGCAAATTAACCGATTATACGTCTCAGATTCTTGTCAGTGTATGTCCAGAAGATACAGTTGTATCGACACCCTAGAATGTTTATCATCCTGTCATTGCACCACCTCATTCCATGACTCCAAGTTCCAAGGACAAGATACTGGCATACTGCAGCATCGCACTCCAAGCGATCATGTCCATAATCAGAGGCACCTACCAGTACTTCGCGTTTGCGGAATCATTTTCGGCCGGATGACCACAAAGGCCGCCAGCATGGTCCTAGGCAGTTCCTGTCGCGACCATCCGAGCAATACGGCAATTTGATGCATGTTGAATGCAGGGACGCGTCTCTCTTCAAAATTTCGACGACAGATGCACCACCTTCCAAAAACGCGAATGAAACACTGCTTCCATCCAACGCTCTTTACAGTCTTTGTTGCTGCAATACCAGCATCGCTAGAAGAGCATATTGGTAGGCTAGCCAACGGGATATTAAACAATGTAGATCGATGTCCAGGTTTACAACAGATTGCATCGTATGTTTTTGCTGAGGGAATTATGCAGTGTATGATAAAATCGACACAGCACGAGTCTCTTCTGTCCAATAAAACCCAAAATAACTGTACTCCGGTTGCAAGGTAGTTGTTGTCAATGCTAGAGCGCGAATGGTGGAGCGGTTCATGTGACAGCTCTCAAAAGTGACAGTGTCAGTGGAGTCTTGCACCCCTGCTCACATGTTGACCGATGCCACGCATGTTTGTCGAATTGACTTTCAGTCGAGGGTATCTGTCCAACACTCGGTATAGGCTGTAACCGGGGCGAAACCGCCAAGCTCACTCGCTAGGAATGACGGATCCCCATGCATGATTGAGTAGGCATATGGTCAAATTTTTAACATGTGTATCAGTACCTATCAGCACCGGTTACTCCACATAATGATGTTCGGAAGTTGGCAGACTGAAGCCGAACGGCGCCAGAACGCTCTTCCTTCAATGCAGTGTCGATCCTTTACCGTCCTACCAAGAGCGCAGTACGCCAACCCTAGGGAGCAGTGATGCAGTAAACAGGACGATCTCTCCACAAGTGAGATAAAACTGGAGCGTGGAAACCGATGTCTAATTGAAGTGCGGCGAAAGACTCGGAACTGTGAAGATGGAGAATCAGGTCGCTATAGCGCTTCCCACAGTTGAGTGCGACAAGGAGTTTCAAGACCTCCGGAAAATGCGACCGGCGACATCCGCACTGCCTCGCAACATACAATAGTTGATGAACTGGGAACTCCGTCAATTGATCGGTGGGGAGTACAACTCGTATACAAATTATAATTCTCTAGGTGGACTGATCGAAGAAGCAACTGAACATGTCGAGTTTGGGCTGTGAGGCTCATTTCTTTATCCAAAGCCCCAAGACAATGAGCGGCCAAAGTCAGGGGTAGATGGCATGATGTAAAGCGCTCCAGAGTATATCAAGGGGAGTGGTGCACATAATCCTGACCGTGCTTGCTCCATGAACTTGATATTGGAAACGAGAGCAGTGTACCTGACCGAAGGAGCCATTCCTCGAGACAAGGATTGGATTTTCGAGCTTCTCATTCAGCTGTAGTGAGCTCTCTCCACATAGGCACCCGCAAATCCTTCCAAGCAGAAGGGGTGTCATTGATATCGTATTCCCTACATGCACTGACGAGGCTCAGCTGGTCGGAAGGAATGTGTGACTGGATGGTGCGGACACTTGGAGTCAGGAAACCCTAATGAACTGTGGGGGAGGAGACCGACATAGATGTGATGATTCAACACATGTCTGGTCTTCCTAGGTCAGCCCATTCCAAAACTAACGACGGCTTCGAGGAGGAGAATCGGAAACCGCAAGTTGTTGAACAAACAGATAATTAGTACCAGGTCACAAATGCCATTTAAACTATGCATATTTCTATGTCGAGTGTGGATGTGTGCGCTCGGCGGACCACGACGCTCGATCTTACGGTATTCTTGGCAGCTGGACATCACTGACGATCCCAAAATCTTTTCTCCCAATGTGTCAGTTAACGTTCATAAAAGTATTTGGTACTCCAGAACGAAGGCGCGAACCTGGCTCCCGGCCTGGAAGTATGCACCGATATCATAATACCACGGACATGTGCGATGTCCAATCCCGGTATTCGAGGCAAGAATCAGAATTGAGATGATCCAGGCTGGACCCCATCCATGACATCGATCACCCGGCACTGCCTGGAACTAAACTACTTGATCCTGTCATAGTCGTTACAGTCGCACTCGACGAGTACTATCAACGCATCAGAATCGCCCTTGCGTCGAAGATTGCCGATACACTTTTAGATTTTCCTCAGTCACCAGCTGATTTAAACACGGGCCGCATAAATTTAACAACAGTGGTGTGTCGCCATAGAATCCCAGGGAGTGTTTTGTGGGGAAGGCGAGAGAGCGAATAGTAGGGTTGTATTGGCCAGCCCGCATCCGCACTACCGAGCCTGATGCTTTCGGAGTGACAGAGATTTGACTTGGGTTGCGCGCGACATTCGAGAGTGCTGACTGTCTCTTAAGGGAGGGTATGCCTGTCGGTATGCCGACAAGGGCCAGGTCCATTTTGCCTTCGGCTTTGTGATGATGGCATGCAGAGTGTTGAAAACCGAATTATATAATCGGTACTAATCAAGGTGCCAGTGAAAATTCATCCTTTTTTTCCCTTGCAGCCTAGCCTGCGCTTTCCTTCTCTAATCTCAGTTGAATAGAATTCGGCCATATCCACTGATGCCGAGGTAAGTCTACTGCTTCAATGCTGGCACAGGAGAAGTACATCCAGGTTAGTTACATGAGCCTATTCGGATGAGGTTATGACATGCAATGTACGACGCAAAATAGATCCCATTGTCAGTAACAGTGGTGGCTCATTGACTCACATCGATCGTCTAAACGCATTGTCAATGTCGATCGTGTTTTGCCAAGTCCACTTGGAGGAGGAATGCCGAACGAATACGATGTAAGTACTAGAAGCTTGCGAAGGCTAATCATGATTCCACTGAGGGTCATATTAGGGGGTAAAGTGGAACCGAGGAGATAAGGGTGCCCAGGGTGCAAAGGATATTCGAAAGCCCCTGTAGTGTTTATTGGCAGGCAGCCAAGGGCTGGGCATTGGATGACCGATCGCGTTTTGCGGGTGCAAGGTATCGATCGTATATTATAGAATGCCGGAACGTCGTCTCAGGGGCTTGAAATTCAGCGGAGTAGGATCACTACTACTGGGATGCTCAGTGGCCTCATTCATATAATTAGAGTAAATCGGATAGGTGTTGCGCAGTCAAAACAAGTTCACACCGTTGTAACGGCAGGCTCCGCTAACGTAAACATGAGGCGTTGTATCGGCATAGATACAGCGAATGAGCGTGTTGTAAGTACCGAGCGGAAACTGATAAGCTTGGAGACTGATATGGAAAGTTGGTAGAACGAGCAAGTGAGCAGCGAACATCGGCATGCCAAGAGAACAGATGACGATGAAACATAATCAATCAAGTAAATATTGAAACTAGACGAAACATGGAAGTGGGTGCTGAGCGCTGAGCGCTGAGGCGTAGGTGGTAGCTATAGTGGATGGAAGGAGAGAAGGACAGAGGGAATGTAGGAAGATAAGTGTGAGAGAGTACGTTGAGGAGGATGACAATAAGTGTGCGGCAATAACCGACGTGGCTGTGTTGTGCTCCAACGAGCGAGCGATCAACTCGAGTTGCTTTGCAGCTGTTGCCTTTGTGGTTCAAGTTCCAGATCTCTCTTGACACTCTCCCCACGACCGATGCCTGCACGACCGAGCCAGGCAGCCAGTCAGGAAGGCTATTCCTCGTCTCCATCCGCCGAAAACCACAACGATCCCTTCAACAACTCCCATGCCGCAAGACGATACTACGACAACGAATCCGATAATGCGGATCGCCGCGACACTTACGCTACCTACGCTTCAGACAGCAGTAATCCCGCACTCACAGACCAGCACTTTTATGACCACAACGGCACATACGACCCTTATCGTACGATCCTCTTGTTTTTTCTCGTTCTTGTCTCGTCTCACTTTTGTGTCTCGTTGCTACAGCACCTCAAGACACCGACTCTGACGTTGACTTGTATGGCCAGCGCTATGCCCCTTCTGCAGAGTCGTTAGGCCCCCCAGCAGGAGGCCGCATGGCCAACTCTGATTCTTCCACGCCCACCTTTGTCGACTACGGCGGCCCGGCCGGAGCTCGGGAGGCCTATCCCGCATGGAGCTCTGAACGCCATATCCCTCTATCCAAAGAAGAAATTGAAGACATATTCTTGGACCTCACGCAAAAGTTTGGCTTTCAACGAGATTCTATGAGAAATATGGTGAGTCCTCGATCCTGCAGTCCCAACATCCCAGGTTTTTCCTTCACGGCATATATGTCAAAACCACGGCCTTTTTTAGCCGTGTTGGTGCTGTTTGCACCGTTCCTTGTGTTCAGACAAGCTGCCAATGGCGCATATGCAGGGATGTTCAAATCGGTCGTCTGGGGGAGATTTCCCTTGGTGACCCTTGGCCATCTTGGCCATCCTGATTTTCTGCCTTGGCATGTTGTTAATGAACTCGCTGACGTCATCCTCAGTTTGACTTCCTCATGCAAATGCTCGACAGCCGTGCCTCACGCATGTCACCAAACCAAGCCCTACTTACCCTCCACGCAGACTACATCGGTGGGCATAATGCCAACTACCGCAAATGGTACTTTGCTGCCCAGCTCGATCTGGACGATGCGATCGGGCAGGTACAGAACCCCGGATTGACGCGCCTCAAGACAAAGCGCAACAAGGATAAACGGCCCTCGCACGAGAAAAGCCTTAACACCGCCCTCGAACGCTGGCGCATGGCCATGCACAATATGTCGCAATACGATCGGCTCAGGCAGATTGCATTGTATCTCCTGTGCTGGGGTGAGGCGGCCCAGGTGCGGTTCGCGCCAGAGTGCCTGTGCTTTATCTTCAAGTGCGCGGATGACTATTATCGGAGCCCGGACTGCCAGAATCGGATCGAGCCCGTGCCGGAGGGGTTGTATCTGAGAGCAGTGGTGAAGCCACTGTATCGCTTTATCAGAGACCAGGGTTATGAGGTTGTTGATGGCAAGTTTGTGAGGAGGGAACGGGACCATGAGGATATCATTGGGTACGATGATGTTAACCAATTGTTTTGGTATCCTGAAGGAGTCGCCCGTATTGTACTCAACGACAAGGTGGGTTTCCTCATAAAAATGATTTTCTCCTGCGGATACTGAAGCTTTGCTGTATAGACTCGACTTATTGACCTCCCCCCCGCCAAACGCTTCATGAAATTTGATCGCATCGACTGGAATCGCGCCTTTTTCAAGACCTACTATGAGAAACGTTCTTTTGGACATCTCCTCGTCAATTTTAACCGCGTGTGGGTCATACACATTGCAATGTACTACTTCTACACCTCTTACAACTCTCCCACTGTGTATGACGTGCGTGGCCAATCCTCCGCCGCCATGACATGGAGCGCCACCGCGCTTGGGGGTGCTGTGGCCACCATCATCATGATTCTGGCCACCCTCACTGAATTCTCGTACATCCCGACTACCTGGAATAATTCCTCTCATCTTACACGACGGCTTCTATTTTTGTTTATTACTCTGGGATTGACATGCGGCCCGACCTTTTATGTTGCTATTGCTGAACACAGTGATGGAGGCGGCGGAAGCCTTGCGCTGATCTTAGGAATCGTCCAATTCTTCATCTCTGTTGCGGCAACGGTGCTGTTCGCGGTTATGCCCTCCGGGCGGATGTTCGGGGATCGTGTGGCCGGGAAATCAAGAAAGTACCTTGCGAGCCAGACATTCACAGCGTCGTACCCTAACCTGGAGAAAAAGAACCGGCTGGCAAGCGTGATGCTCTGGTTCCTCGTGTTTGGGTGCAAGTTCACGGAGAGCTACTTTTATTTGACACTATCGTTCAAGGATCCGATTCGTGTGATGGTGGGGATGAAGGTCCAGGGTTGTAGTGACAAGTACTTTGGACGTGCGCTGTGTTCCCATCAGACGGCGTTTACCCTGACGATTATGTATATCATGGACTTGGTGCTGTTCTTCCTCGACACGTTCCTGTGGTACATCATTTGGAACACGGTGTACAGTATCGCGCGGAGCTTTAGTTTGGGCCTGTCCATCTGGACGCCGTGGAAGGACATCTACACGAGGTTGCCGAAGAGAATTTACTCGAAGCTGCTGGCAACGGGAGATATGGAAGTCAAGTACAAACCCAAGGTGTGTCTCATTCGACTTTCGTTTTCTATGTTCCGAGGAGTTAACTGGGAGTATCACTAGGTCTTGGTCTCACAGATCTGGAACGCCATCATCATCTCTATGTACCGCGAACACCTGCTCTCAATCGAGCACGTGCAGAAACTACTCTACCACCAGGTCGACACGGGTGCGGGCGGGCGAAGGTCACTGAGAGCTCCTCCGTTCTTCATCTCCCAGGGCGACAAGGGCTTCAAGGGCGAGTTCTTCCCTCGAGGCAGCGAGGCGGAGAGGCGGATTTCATTCTTTGCGCAGAGTTTGACGACAGATATTCCGCCGCCACTTCCTGTGGATGCGATGCCGACGTTTACGGTGCTGACGCCTCACTATAGCGAGAAGGTGTGTCTTAATGTTTCCTTTCATTCATGGCAGGGATGGTGGGCTGATTTCGTTGTTTTATGTGAAGACTTTGTTGTCGCTGCGTGAGATCATCCGCGAGGAGGACCAGAACACCCGTGTGACGTTGTTGGAATACTTGAAGCAACTGCACCCGGTCGAGTGGGAGAATTTCGTCAAGGACACTAAGATCCTCGCAGAAGAGTCCGCGATGTTCAATGGCCCGAATCCGTTTGGCAACCATGACGAGAAGGGGCGATCTAAGACGGACGACCTTCCGTTTTATTTTATCGGCTTCAAGAGCGCTGCCCCCGAATTTACCTTACGCACCCGTATATGGGCGTCCCTCCGTGCACAGACGTTGTATAGGACCGTGTCGGGGATGATGAACTATTCCAAGGCCATCAAGCTGCTGTATCGCGTGGAGAACCCGGAGGTGGTGCAGCTGTTTGGCGGCAACACGGATAAACTGGAACGCGAGCTGGAGAGGATGGCGAGGCGCAAATTCAAGTTTGTGGTGTCGATGCAAAGATACTCCAAGTTCAACAAGGAGGAGCACGAGAATGCGGAGTTTTTGTTGCGTGCGTACCCGGATCTGCAGATTGCCTATCTTGAGGAGGAGGCCCCGAGGAAAGAAGGGGGGGACCCTCGTATCTTTTCGGCGCTCATTGACGGTCATAGCGAGTTTATCCCAGAGACAGGGAGAAGGCGCCCGAAATTTAAGATAGAATTACCTGGGAACCCCATTCTTGGAGACGGAAAGTCGGATAACCAGAACCATGCGATTATCTTCTACCGCGGAGAGTACCTGCAACTCATCGACGCGAATCAGGATAATTACCTCGAGGAATGCCTCAAGATCCGGAATGTGCTGGGCGAGTTCGAGGAGTATACAGTGTCAAGCCAGAGCCCGTATGCGCAGTGGGGACACCAGGACTTCAAGAGGTCACCCGTTGCTATCGTCGGTGCCAGAGAATATATATTTTCGGAGAATATTGGTATTTTGGGCGACTTGGCGGCTGGGAAGGAACAGACATTTGGTACCCTTGCTGCACGGTCGATGGCATGGATCGGTGGGAAGCTGCACTACGGACACCCTGATTTTTTGAACGGCCTTTATATGTCGACACGTGGTGGTGTGTCCAAGGCGCAGAAGGGGCTGCATTTGAACGAGGATATCTATGCAGGTATGAATGCCTTTGGAAGAGGTGCGAGGATCAAGCATACGGAATATTATCAATGTGGGAAAGGCCGCGACCTGGGATTCGGCACGATCTTGAACTTCCAGACGAAAATTGGGACTGGCATGGGGGAGCAGATGCTCAGCCGCGAGTACTATTACTTGGGCACGCAACTGCCGATCGACCGCTTCTTGACGTTCTACTATGGGCATCCTGGGTTCCACATCAACAATATGCTGGTTATCTTGTCGGTGCAGGTGTTCATTGTTACCAGTGCGTATCTTTGATTTTATTCCTTCTTTCGTTTTGCATGGTAGCTGATTGGTCTTTTGGCTACAGTGGTGTTCTTGGGAACGTTGAATTCGCAACTACAGATCTGCAAGTACACGGATGCGGGACAGTTTATCGGTGGTCAGGCTGGATGTTACAACCTTGTGCCTGTCTTCGACTGGATCCATCGTTGCATCATCAGCATCTTCCTTGTCTTTATGATCTCGTTTCTCCCCTTGTTCCTTCAAGGTGTGCATTGTCATCTCTTGTCATTTGTTCATTATAAGCTAACTGGCTTGCGTTAGAACTTGTCGAACGAGGAACCTGGAAAGCAATTTTCCGGCTTGCGAAGCAATTTGGTTCAATGTCTCCTGTCTTCGAAATCTTCGCGACTCAGATTTCGTCTCACTCGATCTTGAGCAATTTGACCCTTGGTGGTGCTCGGTACATTGCCACTGGACGTGGGTTCGCAACGACAAGGATATACTTCAGTATATTATTTTCCAGGTTCGCTGGGCCGAGTATCTACCTAGGGATGAGGACTTTGATTTCTTTGCTTTATGTCACTCTGACGATCTGGACGCCGTACCTGATATATTTCTGGATCTCCATCCTCGCCCTTTGCATCGCGCCGTTCCTGTTCAACCCTCATCAATTTGTGTTCTCAGACTTCATCATTGACTATAGGTTCGTTTCCACCCTGTTCTATTTACTCGCCATTGACCCTGATGATCGTAGGGAATTCTTACGATGGATGTCTCGTGGCAACTCACGGTCCCACAACAACTCTTGGATTGGATATTGCCGCCTGTCACGTACAATGATCACCGGTTACAAGAAGAAGAGGCTTGGCCACCCTTCGGAAAAACTCTCTGGAGACGTACCCCGTGCTGGGTGGCGTGCTGTTTTGTTCTCCGAAGTGATTTTCCCCATCTTCATGGCCGTGCTCTTTGTGGTCGCATACATGTTCGTGAAGTCATTCCCTGATAAAAACAGTGGGCTGCGGCCAAGCCCCCTTATTCGTATTGCGGTCATCTCCCTTGGGCCGATCGTCTGGAATGCCGCGATCCTGTTGACGCAGTTCCTCATCTCGCTGTTCCTTGGACCAATGCTGGATCCAATGTTCCCTAAGTTTGGCTCTGCCATGGCCTTCATCACTCATATACTTGGTGTGATTGGGATGGTCGGCTTCTTTGAATTCCTCGTACGTCACATTGCACATGCCGCTAACCATCATATTTTTATATATTTGTTGAACAGTGGTTCCTTGAACTCTGGGATGCTTCCCATGCTGTTCTGGGATTGATCGCCGTGATCGCGATCCAGCGTTGCATACACAAAATTCTCATTGCAGTATTCCTCTCCCGGGAGTTCAAACACGATGAAACGAATCGCGCATGGTGGACGGGCAGGTGGTACGGGCGAGGACTCGGAGCACATGTCATGTCGCAACCTGCGCGAGAATTCGTCGTGAAGATCATCGAGCTCTCGCTATGGAGCTCGGATCTTCTACTCGGTCATATACTCTTGTTCATGCTGACACTCCCCACTTTGATTCCGTATTTTGATCGCTTCCATGCGACTATATTATGTAAGTTCGCTTGACCTGTCTTGTTTGGCGTCGCTCATTTGGGGTTTCCACTAGTCTGGCTTCGTCCGTCAAAGCAAATTCGCGCCCCGTTGTTCTCGGTAAGACAAAAGAGACAGCGCCGTTGGTTGGTGAGTTGATTTTTATCAGCCTAACAAAAGACCTATTTGCTAATACCTGCCCAGGTATTGAAGTACGGCCTTGTTTATGTTTGTATTATGGCCATTTTTGTCACTCTTATTGCGCTTCGTGAGTCGCTGCATGGCACTTCTTTTCCTAATAAATAATGTACTTACCTCAATAATCTAGCTCCTATCCTACGCAATATCACACATTTCGATTGCTCCCTTTGCCGCAGCTTATAGGAATATAATATTACGACCCCACCTTAGACCTTTGTTCACTTGCATCCTGCTTCCCGTAGTGTGCCAGGACTTTTTCATGGACACTTCAACGACGGTCTTACCAGACTGTTATGATGGACAAGTACTGTATACCTACAATATACAAGATATTTTGATGCAACAGTTGTTTTGCCAACTGAGTATGTGATGTTTGGTGCGTTCATCTGTTTCCATATGCCTTCGCACTTCTGTCATCGATCAGTGAAGAGCGCATGAAACCAGGGACACATGTCCTTCTCATTCAGGTCCTGACGCCCTTACAGATCACCGGTGACGTATGATGTATGGTGCACATTCGGCGCTTGCAATATCCCCATGTGCTCGTTTCCCTCCGCCCACGTTGCCGCCTATCACTGCGGCCAGATGTGCTCCGAGAAAATGCCTAGTGCGGAATATAAAGCTGAACGGTACTTCTGGCAATCCTGTCCCCCAGACGCAGACAAGTATGAAGTATTTCTCTGTTGCCGGCTCTCTTGCGCTGTTTTCCGGGGCTGCTGCACGCACCTTCACTGTTCGTGACGTTATTCCCGTTCGTTGCATAAGGCTAACTACAGCAAAGGTCTACAATGCTTGTCCGTTCACCATTTGGTAATTATCGCTTCTCATACTTGCTAGTAATGCTGACTTTCCTGCTAGGCCGGCGGTAATACCTCAGCTATGATATGCCCAAAGAAAACCAATCTCAAATCTCTTCTAGCTGTTCACGGACATGAACGTTCAAGGGAACACCGCACCAAACCATGTGACTGGGTAATGCTCATGACAGGTTTCCGCTTTCATGAATAATAATGCAAATCGCGCATAGCTGGGAAGCACGCAAATACACCAAAGTCAGCTTCACTGTTCCCGATACCTGGAAATCGGGGAGAATCTGGGTACGAACGCACATTAACTTTGCACGCACAGACTGCAACTGGATAACAGGGTCGACGCAACTGCGATTTTAGCAAGAATCCCGGTCCAAACTCCTGCCTCGATGGAGGATGCAATGGTGGACTCAAATGTGACCCCCACACTGGAACCGTGAGTCACTCCCGTGCCAGTGCCTCATCTGAACTCGATGACATAGTTTGTAGGGCGTTCCACCTGCTACGGTTGCTGAGTGGACTCTAGAAGGGAGCGGAAACAGAGATTTTTATGACGGTCAGGTTCTCAGTTGCACCATCTTATAATTCTCTGATAAATATTTCTGATCCTTTAGTTTCTGTCGTTGACGGCTACAATCTTCCCATGAGAATCAGCAATAACAAGGGATGCCCGGTTGCTGACTGCCCAGTTGATTTGGGACCAAACTGTCAGTCCGCTTCTAAAAACATCCCACTCGCGTCGACTTACCTTGCATCGTAGGCCCGTCGCCGCTGAAAGGTCCTTTTGATTCGTCTGGCTTCCCTGTTGGCTGTCGAAGCGCCTGCGGGGCCAATCTTGATGGGAACCCACGTGAGGCGGTCATTTTTTCCCTGTAAAAGCTTTTGATATTTATACACGGCCTTTCAGTGAACTCTGCCAATTGCTGCACAGGTAGCCACAACACCCCCGCAACCTGCCCTGCTTCAGGCGAGTCTCACTACCCTGCGTGAATGTATTTGAATCCCTGACCTCCTAAACTAAAGGTGTGGCCTACTACTCCTACTTCAAGAAGCATTGCCCGAGGTCTTATGCGTACGCATATGATGAATCGAGCGGCAATGCTCTATGGACCTGTAACTCTGCCTTAAAGGCGGATTATACCCTGACCTTTTGCCCATGATGTCTTCTAGCATAACTGTATTCGTAGGAAATAGGCCAAGTTGCTTTCATTTGTGATACCCTGTTTGACTTGTATTCAATGTGATACCTTTTCGTTCTTATTAGTGATACCTTGTTCGTGTCCTTGTGTTTTAAATAGTGAACTTTGTGTATTATTTCGCGTAATGTTGAATATCTGCCAGGATGATATCGCAGCTTCTTGCTACTGTATCATGATCATGATGGAGTCGTGACATGAATATTAACACGTGAGCTGATTTGGCAAGGGACAGCAATCAAAACATATCAAAGCATCAACCTCAACCTCAACACCGACGACCAGACGACCGTAGATGGGTTTCTTTATTGTAACAATATTGTAACAAAGGCGGCGACAACAACATTAGCAACAGTAACAACATAAACAAGTAGCAACGACAACTAGGGCCTGAGACGCATCCGCGTCGAGCCCTAGGTATATTCCCTTTCCTCCTTAATGTGCTCACTTACCCAGGGGTCACAAGGCACAACACCGGCGATTGGCTCCAAGTGTACATGTGGAGATTCAGGAGGCAACCCTCCTGAGCCAGTTTTCTTTTTTCTTCAACTACCAACGATTATTTACAAACAGACTATGCGTCGGAACGGGAACGGGAGGCGCTCCGACGGCGAACACCGCTGCCACCACCAAGAGACCGAAGTAATGTTGTAAGTGCTGTGGCCAGTTGGCGAATGACAGGTTGGAGGAGACTAGTGACGCGGCCGGGATGATGTCTCCCGGTCTTACTTATGAGTTTTGTTTTCTCTGAACACTACATAACGACGTTTCTCACGGGGGAATACAGGACGACCTACACCCAGATTACAATGATCCCACAACGCCACAAGTGCGAGGGACTGTGATGGCCAGTGCGAAGCCCCCAAGTCCCATGACTGCGCGATGCACCCACCGATGACACCGTGTGTGGCTGTATGGGCCTTACGAGACTACTCGAAGGGCGGCAAACAGAGGTGGGACAAAGTAGAAGGGTTACGAGGCGTTTGCTGTGAATGACATGTGGTAATACTTTTATCTTATCTATATTATTCAATGATATTCTTGTTTTCAATTATGGTTTGCACAGCTCTACACACTTAGGGCCTCAGGCTCATTGGCAGGCTATTAGTATAACGAGAATTGAGCAACCTACCCTACAGCATGAAATTTACATATGACATCGGGCACATGATGTCTCTTCTCTACTACTATGTACCCATAGGGTTATAGTATAGTCGAAGGATCAATGATGAGGCCGATGAGGACTCATGCCAGGGGCTACTACGTCTAGCAGTGGTAAATGTCCGAGTCAGCCGCCCAGAGTCCACAAAGTGCATATTCGTCCTCATTACCCCTCCGCATGGACTACAACTTGAAGCTTCCGCATCAGATAACCCTCGTCCGGCTTAACTACTACTACTACTACGGGTTACCCCGCTTTGCAATTGATCGCGGTTCGAATCCGAACGCGGATGCGCAACCTTATGTTTTTTATCCTACTAGAGCCTTCGAATGCGTTTTGCGATAGCAGAGCGCACGAGCTCCATGGCAGCATGAACTCTAGCCGCATGAACGTCAATCTTGTTCTCTAATATGCTGTTGCCCATCTGACCGACTTGGCACATATGAAGACCACATGCCAGTCCCTCCTATTCAATGTTGTGAAATGGCAAGTTGTAGCCCGTTTTCTCCCCTCGTGATGGTCATGGCTTAGGTTCCACCCAATCCAAGAACCGCCGACACCCTCACGAGGCTGGCTGCAACGATCGACTTCTCCACGTAACAAGTTCATGCTCAAAATATGTTTGCCCAACTTGGATGTTCCTGGTTTCCTGACTGCTTGGCTAGTGGTGGGCAATGACTCGGCCTTTCCCGGGCCTTCCATGCTGTTGTTATTACAACAAAATATACCATTTAGGTATCCTCATTTCCACATGTCGCAGCATTTCAATCAACGATTCACATTTAACGAAGAACGCATGAGACAAGGGACACATGTCGTTCCTCTATTAACGGTAGGAGGTTACTGCAAGTCACCGGTGACGCATTCCGTATGCTATATGGCTTGCACATGATCTATTAGGATCTACGCTGGAGCTGCATTATCCCCATACTCTCTGTGCCCACATTGCGGGTATGAGATTATGGGCATACGATCGTAGGCTTTGCACCAGTTAAAAGGCTGAAAGAAATCCAACTACTTTGGCAACGCTCAGATAGCTTTCTCCCACAAGTTAAAGTTGGCTCGGACGCAGTTCAGACTCGGACAATCATGAAGTATTTCACTATTACTGGCGCTCTTGCACTGCTTTCCGGGGTTGCTGCACGCACCTTCACCGTTCGTGGCATCATTCCTGTTCCGTGTATGGACTTAGAGGCTCACCTACAATTCAGGTTCACAATGCTTGTCATTACACCATTTGGTGAGTGAGGCGTCTTTCAGTTGTCCATGCTAGTCGCACTCATTCTTTTGCTAGGCCAGCTGTAATGATTCCACTGTTATATGCCAAAAACTATCTTTTAAAAAAGGCTCTTATAGATGTTCACGGACTTGAACGTTCAAGGGAACACCGCGCCGCACCATGTGACTGGGTAAATTATGAACTTATTAGGCCTCCACATTTATTAATAATAAGAATTACTTAGCTGGAAAGCAGCCCCAGGCAGCAAAGTCAAATTCACTGTTCCCAATGGCTGGAAAGCGGGGAGAATCTGGGTACGAACGCACATTAACTTTGCACGCACAGACTGCAACTGGATAACAGGGTCGACGCAACTGCGATTTTAGCAAGAATCCCGGTCCAAACTCCTGTGTCGATGGAGGATGCAATGGTGGACTCAAATGTGACCCCCACACTGGAACCGTGAGTCACTCCCGTGCCTCGTCTGAACTCGATGACATAGTTTGTAGGGCGTTCCACCTGCTACAGTTGCTGAGTGGACTCTAGAAGGGAGCGGAAACAGAGATTTTTATGACGGTCAGGTTCTCAGTTGCACCATCTTATAATTCTCTGACAAATATTTCTGATCCTTTAGTTTCTGTCGTTGACGGCTACAATCTTCCCATGAGAATCAGCAATAACAAGGGATGCCCGGTTGCTGACTGCCCAGTCGATTTAGTACCAAACTGTCGGTCCCCTTTCAAAAAATATTCATTCCATTCTGCGTCGACTTACCCTGCGTTGTAGGTCCTAAGCCGTTGAAAGGTCCTTTTACTAAGTCTGGCCATGCTGTCGGCTGCCAAAGCGCCTGCAAAGCCAATCTTGATGGACACCCACGTGAGGCAGTTACTTTTTCGCTGTAAAAGCTTTTGATATTTATACATGGCCTTTCAGTGAACTCTGCCAATTGCTGCACAGGTAGCCACAACACCCCCGCAACCTGCCCTGCTTCAGGCGAGTCTCACTATCCTGCGTGAATGTATTTGAATCCCTGACCTTCCCCCCTAAATTAAAGGTGTGGCCTACTACTCCTACTTCAAGAAGCATTGCCCGAGGTCTTATGCGTATGCTTATGATGAATCGAGCCACAATGCTCTACATACCTGCAAGTCCTCCCTGAAAGCGGATTATACCCTGACTTTCTGTCCTTGAGGCCTTGAGGCTCCAAACATGTCTTTATGTAGTTGATCATCTCTTTCTTGTTCTTCATTGTAACATCGTAACATAAATCCGAGTCGCTATCTTTGTTTCTGAATTCAATTTGCTTCTGTATCAAACATTACCAAATAAAAGCAACTTAAACTTGACCTTTGGGATCACTGCAAGTTCCTTATCCCAACCTTTTCCGATAAGGCACTCTGCCCACATCGGACAATTGTTCTTCCTCCCCCAGCCTGAAGTTGGCGACACTATACCGGTTACCTTAGTTGGTTGTAGTTCAATCCCGTTTTTGACAAGAATCAGATTCATGCCAGTGCTGCAAATCGGGACCTTTTTAATGCGCATAAGTGCTCTCCATTGCGAGAAGTGATCATTGAAAAGGATAGTGAACCTACGAGATTTGAATGGGCAGCTACGTATCTTTTCTTCTTCCTCATTGAATATGCATCATCACTTCTTCAGCTTTTAGTGCCGAAACTTTGGCACCTTCTGATACGTTTTATACAACGTAGCTCCACGATTGTAAAATCTCCGTTGTTTATGCATGAACGTTAACTGAGCTGCATCTGACCTTCGGAGGATGAAAAGAGGGCACGGTACAACTACCTCCTAATCAATATTTGGCAAGCTGTCCCTCGTGATGGTTGTGGCTTGGGTTCCATTCAATGCGAGAACCCGATCAATAACCCGCAACACCCATTTGGATCCTTCCTTTGCCCGACGAGACCATGCATCGAAAATGCAGGTATTCTCGACGCGGATTATAAAAAGGCGATAGGAAGACGTCCTCACCCTCAGTTCTGCCCCGCAAGGTTGCGCAGTCTTGTCCGTTATGTGGTATCCTTTTTTTGTTGCTTACTTGCTGGCACTGCTTTCGAGAGCTGCTGCTCGTACTTTTACCGTGTGCAGCGTCCTTATCCTACTCTTATAATTACGCTTAACTCTGTGTTAGGTCTACAATGCCTGTCCTTTCACTATCTGGTATGTGTCGTCTTTTGCACTTTTCCTTTTTGCGAATCTTACCTCCACGTTTGCTAGGCCGGCTGTAATAACAATTTAGCTTCCCGACATTATTTATTCTCAAAATTGGTTCAGATATTTACGGATTTAAACGTTGCCGCAAATGTTCCCAACTTCCCGACTGGGTGAGACCCCTTTCCATTATATAGGCGTGTGGTTTCACCAAATTCCTACATAAACATCTAGTTGGGAGGCACCCTCTTACACAAAGGTTAGTTTCTACGTGCCCGACAACTGGAAATCAGGAAGAATTTGGGTAGGAAGTTTCTTTAACCTCATCCCCGCATTAACTATATTAGGATATTAGGGTCGACGGAATTGCAACTTTAAAACCAATTCCGGTCCGAATACTTGTCTATCCGGTGGGTGCAACGGAGGATTTTTCTGTGATCCTCGGACCGGAACTGTGAGTAACAATTGTAAATGCGTCTCTTGATTAATGAGGCTCCCTGCAGGGGGTTCCACCCGCATCAGTTGCTGAGTGGACTCTCGAAGGAGATGGAAACAAAGACTACTATGACGGTCAGTTCATAGCTATGAGATAATATCTGTGGCTCCAACACGCCTCATAGTGTCCCTTGTCGACGGGTATAATCTTCCCATGAGAATCACGAACAACAAGGAATGTCCGGTTGCAGACTGTGCAGTTGACTTGGGGCCCAACTGTAAGCGCATCTTCCCACCATGCGGGATTAGCATCAATCTACCATTTCCACAGGCCCCGCACCCTTGAAGGGCCCGTTTGACTCCGTCGGCTTCCCTGTCGGCTGTAAAAGCGCCTGCGCTGCTAATCTTGATGGAAATCAAGGTACGTGCTTGTTTAAACCATGCACACCTCAAGGATTATTTATATGTTCTCTCCCTCAGCGGACTCTCGCAACTGTTGCTCCGGTAGTCACAGGACTCCTGCGACCTGCCCCCGTTCAGGTGAGTCGCATTTTTCTATCTGAATAGGACTGGAATATCTGACTATCCCGGGTTGTTAAAGGCGTGGACTACTATTACTACTTTAAAAACAGTTGCAGGAACTCATATGTATATGCTTACGACGAATCGAGCGGTACCGCTCTTTGGACCTGTGACTCCAACTTGAGGGCCGACTACACTCTTACTTTTTGTCCTTGAATGGTCTATTTCGGCAGAATAAACAGCCGCTTCTTGCTATTATCGTTTTGGTTGGATCAGGGCTTAGTATTGTTGTTCAACCTACTTTTTCAATACCAAATGCACCACAATGGGGCTATGAGCACTGCTGACTTATGGGTGTTGCTTTCTACACCCCGCGGAGCGCCAATCTATCCTGTGTTTCAATGCTCTGACGCCTGGTCTAAATCCCCCATCATAACACACGTTCTTAGATTATGTCCGATACGGGTTACCTCATTCCTCAACGTTCTCGGAGTTATCTGCGTCATTAAATGTGAATTCCAGTCTACGATCCCTCATCACCAGTACTAGTGGTACGGGAGCGTATCATGGAGTAATGAAAGCTTTTTTTTGTTCTTCTCCCATGCTCAAGATTAAAGCCTCGTTGCTCGGGATGACGCAAGGGTGCTTCTTGCCAGCCGGTCACCAAAGGTGAGCCTGACGCCCGTCAAGCATGTCGCCGGGGACTACATGCGGCTTGATTTAGGCCAGTGGCTGACTGAGGAACCTTCTACCAACGACCGGCGGGCTTTGGAGCGCCGGGGTTGAAGCTTTAAATCTGCCGCAACTCATTCAAATTGTCTATTGAACTTTTCTTGTAAGATCGCGTGATCCTTGACTTACTTATGTTCCCGACAAAGTCGGTGTGCTTTTGATCTTGTGTCGCTCAAGCTTTAGCTTTAACCTTTGGGGTCAGATTAATACTATTCGCGTTTTGAACTTGGTGATTCCACAGCCGCGAAGCAACCCTCGATTTTGGGGTTCCTTCAGACATGCAAGTGGCACATGTGTCTGCGGGGACAAGAAACCTAGTCAACGATAAGAAGACAATAATCCATGCCCGCACTGCTGTATCAAGCGATCGTGCTCCTACAAGTTTGATTCCGAGTTCGAAACAAGGGCCTGAATGCCGGCGATCGACTGGAACAGTGAATCCCGAGTACGTGACTTTTCTGTATAGTCAATGTTTCTCTTGAAGCGAACCAGCAGGATTCCTACCATGTTCCCGTTCATTTGTGTATACGATGCATATCTCCATCCATATGATCTGAGCTGCAACGTGCCGTATTCCTTTTCATTGCAGGAACGAAAGGGAACGAAATCATGCTCGGGGCCGTTCAAGTTCCGCAAAAACTCCTCTCCCCTACTTAATATGACCTTTTTCCAATATGCTTTTTGTCCGATTGATCCGATGGTTAACGTACTTGTCGATTACTAATCCTGAGGACAATTGCTTTTTTCATATCGCAGTTCATGGTAAAACATAAAACACAAGTCTTTGGGTATCAACTCGATTTGTGCCTTCAAACACAGAGGCAAAAGGTCGTTTATTGCTGTCTTTAATATTTATCGACTAAAACACGTTCACTTACGTGTTGTTGACTGCGAACCCGCACGCCGCCAAGATCGATGGCCCTGGGTTTCGCCCTTTCCACGCCCCACGTCTTGAATGATGATTTTTATCGCTGCTGTACATATGAATTACACAGAGTTTTACATAAAAGAAATAGGAATTTCCAATACATCTCCGTTTATAGTTTAAGCTCCCGATTTTGATCTGAATTTTCTCATGGAGCCCTGGTCCGGGAATTCAGCTCCACTTTTGTCGTCAACTGCAAATACAGCATTAATACAGTGGCGACAGCCTGGGGCCTGGAGCTTCAAACAGTCGTTCACAAGTTTCCGCCCGTTAGGCTTCCTATGTACGCCCAGTTCCAAGCGGAATACCAGCCTTCACTGGCAGAGCCATCCACCGTAGTTCAGGACATCGCCCAGCCTCATGGAACTGATTTGATAGGTCATCCCATCCTTTTTGTATCTGGCCAATTTACTGGTCAAACCATTCGCGCTGAACTCCGCGAAATTCAGCAAGCGGATCTGGGCAGAAAGTAGGTGTTCGACAGTCCTCCGGTTGATGACGCCCTCGCAGACAAAGTGTCTTGTGTAAACTAAAGATATGCCAGGGTGGATCGGCGACCCCTTGACCCCCCTCCTGTCGTTCAACTCCGCCTGTTCAAAGTTTTCAACGCGGGTTCCTCTCAAGAAAACGAGAAAGAAATATGGGATTACGAGTAAGCTCCTCTCGAATGAAGTACCTCCATTTTTACCGATGCGTATTTGCATAGTGGGATCCAAACTTTGGGTTTGTTATGCACAGTCGACCTGTTTCCTGTGCCTCCTCAAGGTAACACCGGAGAGTCATCATCAGGGATGCAGAAGCTTCATCCGGAATCAATATCCCCCACCCACTCACCACTCCACTCCGCTGGACCTTCCCATCTAGGACGTTCCACAGACAGTCATGGACATGGTACCTTCACCTTTGTACCCAACGAGTATCCCATGGAAGAATCTAACATAGAATCTTCGCCTCAACGTATTCCTGCGTTTCAGCCTCCATCATCTTCTGCCCCAGATATTGTTCACTGTGTTAGCGGCGTCCCAGTCACTGAAAGTTCGAAAATGACACATGCATTGGTTGGCGCGACCTTCGTGCAACCTGCAATTGTTGAATACCAGGGCAAAAAGACTATTATGTTCGTCTTTGCTGTTAGTCTCTGAGCCCGATTGCATTTCCTGGCTCGGGTTAACCTTCCTTACACACAGGACCTTGCAATCAAAGTCGAGGGTAATTTCATCCTTCGATATCGGGTTTTTGATCTCTTTTCGAAGCCATACAATCACACCGACTTGGCCATTCAGGCCGAATGCTACGGAGGGAGTTTCCGAATATATTCAACAAAGGAATTCCCGGGCCTTCAGGCGTCCACAGAGTTGACGAAGGTGAGTAATGCCGCTGCTTGTTCATCCCACAAGAACAACTTCCGCTGACTGAGGGGCCCCCACACGCAGCAATTGGCACGCTGGGGCGTTCGGCTTAATGTCCGGGAGGTAGAGCGTAAACGCCGGCCGGGGAAGAAAGGCAAAGCTCGAAGCACCAGCCCGCTGTATGCTGGAATTGGAAAAAGGAAACATCCTTTTCCCAAGAAGACGGAAAACGACGAGACTGGCGAAGACTGATTTACACCAGTGCAGCGCTTTGGTTAGCTGGGATAACCATCCCTCAATGCTCATCTGGATGCTTCGACAATCCACTCCCTCCCCGCGGTGGGATGTTACGACTGATCACGAAATTCATGGAGGCCATCAACAACGGAAACACATTGGGATCTTATTTTTTGCATCACCACGTCCTTGTAGTATCATTATTGGACTTTGTAGGCTGTAGCATTATAATGTCGAGGCAAAGTCAGGGGGGAACATAGTGAATGTAAATATGTCATCGAAGTTACACTCGGCGATTCGTCAACTACACAAGGAAAAAAATCGACAACGAGTGCTGAGATAGCGTTGAGAAACCCAACGTACTCCCTTGAGTTGTGTGTGCCCGAAAACGAACGTGCTTTGCCAGTGAGAGCATCACATGGATTAGATATTTATTCGTTTCCACGGATCATCGATCATGGTTATTGCAGTGGGAACGCTGTAAGATCGCCGGGTGGCACATCAAAGATCTACTCTTCACAGCCCCAGGATTTCGGCTACGGGAGGGGGGGGAAATCTTGATTGCGCTTTCCTATGTAACCAGTGATCTACTAAAAAGAAGGTTCAGTTGCTTTCAAGTTTTGATTCAGAGGAGCGAAGTTGGAATGGCGGTCAATGGATCTATGCGAGCATGTGAATGGCATCTACACCTTGAACGCGTTGTTTGTCACGGCTAGAGAAGCGAATTACGCTAACCGAGAAAGTTACTTGGTGCAATCCAACAGATTTGCTCTTCGCATGGTGGCGGCCGCGCAGGGAGGGAAGCGCGATCTCTGTATGTCACAGCAAGTCGAGAACGCTTGGAGATGCAAATCAAGATCAAAGATTGTAACAACGACGGCGATCTCCTGGGTCGAGTTGGAAGAAACCGGATGTTTTGTAAGCGAATATGCCTCTAGCCTGCCATTGATTTATAGATTATATATGAGAGGTGGCAAGGAGACAGACTTTTCGGGGTCCGTAGCAATGCATTCTCGTGGGTGATATATTTGAAATAAATTTTTATGACGAGACTTCAGCTGTAAAGGGAATGGAACCTAGAACGTTTCCCCCCTCGTATAGAGTGCAGCAGGTCGACAGGGGGAGGCTCCACGATGAACCCTGCGTTGGCCCGGTGCTGATAGTAAATCTGCAGGACTCCCAGCAGTCACAACAGTATCCTTGGGTGAGGGCAAACCACGCACTTCAACTTGAAGGCCATATCTATTTAAGTTATAATTCGACGGGTTCGAAGGTCTTCATGTAGGTAAAGGCAAAGGCCCCACTTGGAGTCGTGTTCAGTCCTACTCGTGACAGCATCGTGGCACTGCCGATTCAAGTTGTCAATGCCCCGGTCCGGATTTCCACACACTGCCACATGTCAGCGACAGGTTGAAAGATCCTGGGAAGACCTTCAGTACGCTCTGGAACGGTGATCAAGCATATCTGAATTACATGGCAAGGTGTAAAATTTCAAGCGTGCTCAAACTCAAGGCCTTCATCGCGATCAAAGACTTCTCCTTAGCAACCACGGATGACCAGCGCGCAAGGCGATTACGATGACACGCTAGTATGGGATCTCTGAATGGACCAGCCGACAGAATGGACTGAATTAGGGAGGGGAGGGGGGGCTGTTCGGCCCTCGTACTGCCAAATCAAATCAGCATAGTCCTCGAATCTAGGTATGATACTAGAAAGCCTTTTCCCCATCTCCCGACTCCAATCTCCATATTATCCTGCCACCTTCACAATCAAGAAGTACTCCATTCCCTTACGCGAAGCGACGGAGAGTGCCATTGTTTCTGTATACACGGCGCCGGGCGGGGAAGCCATCCCGTCCAGGAAGACTATGGCCACAGGGAGAGGAACTGCAGGGCGCGGGTACAACTGCATGCGGTGGAGGCGATAAAGACTGCCCCTTAATATGAGGCATATTTGGAGTGCCAAGGCTGCTGTACGAAGGACAAGGCGTTGTTCCGTGAAAAAGAGTACAAACTGCATGAGTTTCGCCACCCCTTTGTGAAAGCAACCAGCTAATCTGTTTGATCTATATCTGCCACCTCATACTATGATCTTCAATTCGATCGCCTGCTTGATAAGAGCCTCCAAACTTGAAAACGCTCTCTTTGCTCAAGATCACCAGATGACAGCACAGGCATGGTTCCGTCCCCGTCCTGGTTGTGTGAGGCGGTAGGACAAACTTGAAGCATGAAACTAAACTTGGTAGAAGAACATCGCGACAGGAACACGAATGAACTGCAAGATGGGTGGTCGTTACAAAATGGACTCCATGAAGACCCATCGGTATCAACTCCGATGTAGTGATCGGCCATACATTCAATCCTTGACTCCGGCCTCTCGCGAGTGAACGAGATAGCGAAGTATGATTCTATTAAACGTAGTCAAGTGTCCCCCGTTGGCGGAAGATCGATTGCTCGGGGTCCTTCTAATCAATTCTTCTCCCCGAGCATTCTGAAGTGTTCGAATATAGGCGTGGGTGCTGGCCGGGGTAATTACGTTCCGTCAGCCGTGTCAAGAGCCTGCCCATTTGCTTCCTAGTTCACTTGGAGGTAAGGAAAAGCATGAGCGCCCCCCAAACTTCGTGCAGTGTTGCTCGGTGTTGCTCGCCCATATTCACGCTTACGCGCTAGAGCAGGTGGGGAAGACTTTGGTCAAGCAGTTGACCGTTATGAGGATCGCGTAAAGTTCGTGAGTGGAAGCTTTTTGGTAGGAGGGCACCATAAGGTCGCGTTGAACACATTTTCACATGACAACCACATCAGAAGAAAGCATCGTTGACCAACACTTGTTCTACATGAAGAAAAGGACATTCGAATGTTTGAGAAATAAATACATCAGTCCTCCAGATATCGATTCTGGGCCTCACGGAAGTTAACGACGTTCCAAATGCGATTGAGGTACTGACCGGACAGACAGATAAGCGACATGTAACCAACAATGATAAACTACGTACATCAGCTTTGTTGTTGAAGTACTAGGCAATGTCAGTTAGGGAAAATAACGCAGGTTGTACCACACACACACCTGGAGGTAGTACGCCTACAGTCGAGTTAACAAGATTGAGGAAATGCGGGAGGAAAGAGACATGAATATAACGCACGTGTTCCCACATGTCGATCCCAATGATAGGCTTGTGCGCTATACAACTGAATTAACTTCCGAAAAGTGTAGATGATAGGACGAAATCATACAAATCAAGGGATCCTGGTTCGCAGTCGTCACTATCTCAAGCTCGTCTGTTTCAGGGTTGTGTCCCTACTCAAATAGATTCAATACGCTGTGGAAGAAACACATATGTGTCGTACGAGCCATGCCCATCCACTGCCTTGAATTGTAGCTGCTTTGGAGTTGAACGTCTTCTTGAATTCAGAAACTCCACCGAAGGTACGTTCTATTGCGGTTTTAAGAGGCCCATCCGCAAAGTCACCTCCACCTGAACCGCTTGGGGCAAGGTTTTTCCAGAACAACGAATGATTGATGTGACCTGGGGATCAGGGCATTATGAAAACGTCGAAATATATTTCCGGCATGGGCTAGTGCTTACCACCCCCGTTGAATTTTAGAGCTGCTTGGAGGGCAATTTCCTCCTTGGTTGACTGAGCTTTGCTGTATGCTTCCTCTGCGGCATTCAGCCCATTTACATACGCCTGGTGATGCTTTAAATGGTGAAGCTTCATGATCTCTGCGGATATGAAGGGCTCTAGGGACTGGTTCGCAAATCAGCTGATGCAAGCCTTGGGCGGATAACATAAACGAGCATACGTCGTGGTTATAAGGAAGGTTTGGAAGAGCATGCACGGAGCGTGCGATGAAAGAACGAGAAAAAGTAGGTCGTAGAGCATTACGAGCAGTCAGTGACAACATGACGGAAGTTCGCAAAGTTCAAGTTTGTCAGTGCGTCATAGTACTGTCCTGTTTGTACCTATTAGTATTCCTATACTATTATGTAATCTCCTCAATGACTCCTGAGGCTCAGCCTCACCACATACGGACGAGCGCTTGAGCATCTGGACTTGGAGCTCCGTACATGTCGTTGGCATTCGTTAACTATAGATGGACGTGAGAAACTACCCGTTTCTATACTTAAGAGGAAAGAGGTGCGTCGGGTAATTCTTATTCTTTCCTCTCATGACTGCAAGTAACGAGCTTCGTCCTCCAGAAAGCCCACAATCTCGACGCCATGGTGCACCTGCAGGTGTGCTGATATTTAATAATTGCTCTGCTTAAGGATAACATTCTAAAGGACCTTGGCCGTGGATTGACTTCAGCGACGTTCGTCTGGGTCCAATGGAGACTCCTTCACCTGTGGAAGATCTTTCTACCCAGTGGAAAAAATACCCTCAATCACTTGTACGCTTTAACCATCTTATTGCTCACGTTTGTTCAGGGTGTGACAATAGTTTCCCAACTGGACTCCATCTCAAGTTCGGAGAAGTAAAATCAAAGATGCCATCAACTTTTGGCCGGAGAAGTGTGTTGTGAAGCAGTTAGACATCAATGAAAGCCCACCATTTACCCTCAAAAACGATCATGTCGTCATAAAGGGCCAGGAGGAGGCATTCGAAGAATATGTAAAACAACCTCGTCCACCAAATGTTCGTACGAGAGCGTTGTTTTTGGACGTCCCTTCCGGTCCAGTGTTACAAATGCTGGGCACAAAGTATGTTACGTCAAGACAAAGCCTACTTCATTTTCTGACAATAGTTCCATGTTTCAGGTACAATGTAGAACCATTTTTCTTTTCATCGTCATTAAATCGTATTCCGTCGCGTTACCAAGAGGCGAACAACGGACGGGATGGAGACCGTAAGGCGTTAACCGTTCGTTATATCCACACTGATGAATCGCCTCAGACGTAACCATTGTCCTTACCTTCGTCTCAATAAGCAATAGTACGTTCTTCACATCATCGACTAGAAGGCTTCTGATGGATGGTCATATCTCCCAATCCAGCTATTGAAGATAATAAAACAAGCTGTTTGAGTTTGCCTGGTCTGTCTACCCACTTTCTGCCTCATCATTGGTGATATATACACAAGCTCATCACGTAAGTAGGTTTAACTCTTGTCCACGAACTGCTCGCCATCCATATGATCCGAGCGCCGGATAGTAGTACGGTCATTTCTTTTCATCCCCAAGGATCGCGCTCGACTGCAGCCCGACATCTTCAGTCTCGTATCCTGGACTCTGGGAATTCCGTTTATTGGTCCGATATTCTTCGGAACACCAGGGATCCAAGCTTTATACTTCTAATATACTTGTGGTATGCCTTCTACGCGTGGGACGATGCTTTGGAGAAGCTATACATATATATCAATGGTTTGGTGCGATGAAATATTTCACTATCTCCTTACTTATGCTCAAGTGCCGCTTCTGATAGGAATCGAGCACTATCCAAGGATCTGATACTCAATCTTCCCGTGTCCTGCATGTCATTCATGCCCATCTACTTAGCTATGCATCCCTTCTCCGTGATTTCAAGAAATCTGTTCAATTCGTGCTCAACACACCAAATCCAGCAATGGATAGTAGCTCGGAACAAAACCGACGACTTAAGATGGAGTGCAACCACCTGCTAGACGAAATCGAACGGCTTGAGATGGAAAGGCAAACGCACTCAGAACGCCTCAAGAATGCAATGAACTTGGTATGATATGCTTCGTTCCGAATGAGGTAATACTAATGAGAATTAGTTATTCAGCAGTGTAAATTTACAAGACAGTGAACAGATGCAGCGTCTGACGTCTTTCGCAGTACGTGACAGGTGAGGCTTTGTGTTTACAGCTGAGCATCTTTTGATAATGCGATGGTCAGTCGTGCGATGAAACAAGTCTCCATTCTCACCATGATATTCCTTCCTGCTTCTTTTTCCGCAGTAAGTTCCTATCGACTCCTTAGTCCGATGAACCTGAACGTGAAGCAGACTCTGTTTGGCATGAATATCCGGAACCTTTCTTCAGATCCAAACATAAAAGGAACCTTGGTGCACTACATTGTGACTGCGGTCTCCTTCACGGTAGTCACTATATGGGTGATCGTGGCTTCACAAAGAAATGCACCCGGTAGTCGCAAGGATGCTCGTGGATGGCAGCGAATGGCATGGCCTATCAGTTTCTTGAAGAGAATGCTCTGGCCTTGGCCATCAAAAAAGGTGCATGATTACTATGTATGATGAGCAGTTGGAGTTGGGGCGGGCAAAGACATTCAGGTCGAGGGTGTAGACCTAGTGAGTGAGCCAACCAGTTCGTAAGGAGAAAGTCTCTACTTGGATGTTGTCGTTTAATTGGATCCTTGACGAACTGGTGTCTAATTTGGGCGCTTGCCTTGCACGTTCTCGAAATGACAAATGGGTCGATCCATGGCCGGCAACTCCGTTTAGAGGATCGCGGTGTGTAGTTGGAATGAACAGATGTGGCCATATACCTGCGGAAGATGAAAGTGAATTTCGATAGAATTACTCTGAGGACCCTTGGAAGACAGTGAAGTTATCAGTGGCACTCCGCCGTCGGACTTGTGGCAGTGTATACACTCCGTTTATCACTGTAACGAATCTGAATGATACTGATGATTGTCTTTTGATGTGTAGCATCCGTTCCACTTGCTTCGGCTGTGTTCTACTATATACCCACTTGGGCTGGTAGCGTTTTTTGATGTTGTCAGAACTCAGACTCAGAAGCGCCGGATGCTCAGCGTCTATAAGCCATAACCTGGTCAAGCCTCATCTATACCCGCTTGGGTTTTTAGATGTTGTCAGAACTCACTGGCAGAAGCGCCGGAAACTCAGCGTCTATAACTGCGAGAACCTGGTACCCTATTTCATAAAGCCATTTCCAATGGTTTGCTGTGATGTTGCTGTGATGTGGTAACTTCAAGCTTCCGTTTCACCACGAATAACGCTGGCCCCTCTACACCGGTGTGCCCATCCGGAAATCGGTATGTCGATCTGATCTAGTCACATCGACTGGTATCTGGATGCTACCTTGCAATGCCGTCGGCGACGTATTGACGTGTTGAAGACCTCCCACTTCAGCACCATAGCAATCGTATCTCATGCTATAGCCATGCAAAGCCATCCTGGTAAGTTATTTACTGTAATACATGTTATCGAAGTTTTCTAAACCCCGAGTTAACTGCTTGGGATAAATCTCTCCTATCTACTATTCGAGTGATGATCACTAAATTGCGGCAAATCGCAAGATCACAAAAATCGGCACAAGGACCTCTAGTCAAGGGTCCTTGTAATCATGAAGGCTTGAAGCCCCATCCTCCGCATCCCTCGTTCTTTCTCTTTTCAACGAACGTGAAGTTCATGAACGGACAATCTGCCATGTACCTGAAGGATTATAATTAAATCACGAAGGAATTGGCCTACCTTGATATCTGAACTCAGATGTGAATACGTAGGCGTTACGGTAGCGTATATGGTTATGAAAGAGCAGACGCTCGAGCGCTAGCTGACGATAGAAGGCTGGGAGGAACAGCAACTCTGAGGTTTCGATGGCCATGTCCTGTCTGAACAACGCGAAGAGGTGGAAGATTGGCTGCCATGCCTTGTTTTCAAAGCTCGCAAAGGTTGCACATAATTCCGAGAGTACGGCTGGCTGAACGGTCGAACACCCCACTCATAAGCAAGCAGACTGGCAGGCAACCCGTCCGGACCAGCCAATACTTCGTACTTGCCGATCTGCTTTGGGCGTCCTCCGCCATGCGTGAACCAGGAGTCCTGGGAGTAGCAAAGATCGAATCTTTGGATACTGGGATTATGGTGGGCGATTCGATTAGCTGTTTGGATCATCTCTTCATCATTGGTTTTGTAAATTTTTGTGAGCGAGAAGGATCGAAGTCGCGGCGAATGCCATAAAGCATCCGAAAACACTTTCTGAAGGGTAGGGGGGCTGTTAATCTATGCAGGAGGAGATAAGGGGATGACAAGACACCTACAACGTGGAAGGTTGGTCGGGTGAAGCACATGACGTCAAGATGTTGGAGCCGAGGACAACATTCCAGAAGCATGCAAAATATACTACCATCATCATGGGGCGTGTTATGGTTGGCGAATGACAGATCGATCCGTATGCTTAGCGAAGAAAGGGAGGGAAGACCCTGTAAAGTGGTGCACGTCGGCAGCAGAGATGACATGGAGTGGTGGAGCGTTGATATAGTCAGCTCTTGGATGACGCTGGGATTGGGTAAGGTTTTGATGTATCGAGGGGGCCCACCAAATGATTTGATGCACGGAAGCGAAGAACGGGGGAGTGAGAGCGAAAACGGAAACCCGTTTCCACCTGCATGTTGGAACACCAGAGTTTGCAGTGAAGGATGGGCAACAAGAAATTGCGTGAACGTTTCAATCTCTTTAAGAAGCGCCTTTTCGTCTTTCCCTGTCTGAATGGTCATATCGCCGAGCGTCAGGCTTCGCAAACGTGGCCATCGGCCATAAACCACATGGCCAATGTTAAAGGGACGGGGAGAGGGTGCTGTGCCTCCGATGGTTAGTTCTTCAAGAGTGGGGGAACGCTCGAGAAGCATCTCCCATAACCTGCGGGGAAGCTTCTCTGTAGCCGGACGTCCTTCTACAGCAGAGGTCACTGGATATAGCTTCCTTGACACCGTTCTGACAAACCTGTCATCCACTGAAAGGAAACACTCTTTACAGTAATAGAAAATTTGATGAGGTTTGAAAAATCATACAGCTGAAAGGCTGTTAATAAAAGACGACTGCCAAAGTAACTGCAACGCACATGACAATTATGCTTGAGAGGTTCCGATCCTACACTCGTGCTGATGCTTTTCAGCAGAGGGCAACTGTTTCAAGGAGGTTAATGAGCGCGCATAAATGGGAAGGAACCTTGAACAAACAATTTTCTAAGACTATGCCAGAGTGAGTCATCGGGCATTTCCAAGCCATCCCAAACGAATACTTGTAAAGCTGGTAAGCGACTAGACATCCGAACGATGACGTTTGACACAAAAGTTTCGTCCAGGAAGTCATCCAAAGATGTTCGTTCCACATTGTTAGGACGTACAATTAGCGTGTGGATGTGCTGCGTGATGTCTGGCTGTTTCAAAAATGCCTCAAGAGTGGTGGTGCACTGTCTATTGGTTTTAAGCTCTACCGTGGCGTACAAGTTAGAGATCAACGCTGTCCTTGCCCGCTTGCACTGAGGGACGACATCAATAAGATCTTTATTGAGAATAGCCGCTCTAAATACCAGTAGACTGAGACTTAGGATATCTGCACGATATAACATGTGTCGAGCTATCTCCAAGATAACGTCGATGGGAAGGCTATGGATAGGCGACTCAGGGCGTGGGCGTTGTGTCGGTGGTATCCGAAGAGAGAACAAGCGTTTGATGCGAGGGATAGGGGATCGTGGGCGACCTAGTGACCTGCTCCGAGTCATGGCTGGCTTTTCCACTGGCATCGAGTGTTCTCTGCAAGTGGAGGTGCAGGGTGCTTTCACTTGGATGAAGGTCCCCACATTTTAAATACATCAATCGGTTTGCAGGAACGCCCAATGAATTGACAATATCCTATCGGATAAACGTTGAACGAATCATAGCAAGGGGTAATTATAAGTTGACGTACGCACCCGATGTGGACCACCGATCTCGAAGTTTGCCTCGAGGACAAACTACACGTGTTTCCCGGCGCTCTGAGTCCAAGCCTGCACAAGTCAAGAGGTACGTCCTAAAACCTCACTATTTTACGCAGCTACAATACTCGGCGTCCACAGAACAACGACTCTGATCAGCGGCTCGGACTCTGGACTGTATACTTATCTCATGTTTGACAGGGTGAATGGTCAACGTTGTCGCAATGATCAGCAGATGATCAGGATAAGGGACCGAAAGAAATGCCCCGTGTTCACCAAGTATCCTGTGTATGAATGATTAAGTGAATTTTGTCATTGAGGGCGCTTATATATGGCAGTTTGGTGAGACACCCAGCATGTTTGCCAAGGGTCACGCGGTCGACGGTCACGGGTGAATAACGTCGATCTATGACGATTGGGGTTACCCAGACATTCGATAGACATTTCTTCCTCACGAATAGTCGCAAGCTGTCAGCTCTTCTGTCATTCTATGGGTCGATGGACACAATCTACAGAAGTACCTTTCCTAGGAACACTTCAAGTTTCTAACATTTGTCTAACCTACATCAACACTGGCAGGATCTTCACCGTTTACCAGACGGTTTTGTTCGTATCGCTTACGATGCGGAGACCAGGGTGTACACATTCAGGGACGGTAAAGGTAATCTCTACACAGGAGCTCCTGGGGCAGAGTATGGGATATTAACACCCATGTCTGACAAACACCACGTGGGTCGGCCAGGTGCCTTCGAATCTGGTGTGTAGGAATCGTGTCTCAACAGTCTTCATTAAACGTAGCTTGAACATCTTCCCCCAGATCAACCCAAGAAGCCCGTCGGCCTGCCCCCCAGTGCAGATGGCGCTCCAATGACGTTCCACGACATTCTTCCCTCTAACTGCATCACCTCCCCTTCATCCTCAACGGGCAGCCCATCCCCTGTCCGTACTTCGAAATTCTCTAATGACAGGTCTATGCGGATGAGGTTTATGGATGCCGCTCGCAAAACGGCATTACCGAAGATGCAAGGAGTTGTGCATAGCCTTCGTCGATCCAAGACAACCGCTTCATTTACAGGTCATACGACTAGCGAAGATGCTGAGCACCTTCTTCGGCGTGGCGCATCTACATTCAGTAGGAGCACCTCTGAGGCCACTACAAACTCTAGTGTTTCGATTGAAACGTTGTCCCGTAATGCTCGTCGTCAGTAAAAGGAGGCTCGCCGTTGTACTCGTTGGGATATTGGATTTTCTTCACCTAGCATTGGATATAACATTTAACAATATCTTTATACCTAACCTATATTCTGCTTCATAGGGGTTATCCACCCTCATCGCCATAGCAGTAGCGTCTGTGTGACCATCCGGAAGTTATTGAGACCAGAAGTGATTTACAACTCCTGACCTGATCGATGTTGCAGAATACGAGCACCCCAACTCCTCCAGGTCGAATCGATCTCCGGCGCCACACTTTACCATGCGGCATGGACTTGAAATATTTCAATCCTTGTGCCTCAAATTCTCGGGTACCTTGTGCGTTTCCTCCCAGAACGGTCGAAAGCAATTGACATGATTCACGATTCGCCGTTGGCCTCGTATCATAGATTACTGGTGCAAGATATTTTGGGAAATACAACGACCATATACGGTAGTATACCGAAGGGAGATAGAGCGAGATATCCCTGTTAGATTCGACTCCAGGTCGTGATGGTAGAAGCGAAGCCGTTTATATTCTGACTCTGGTTAATAACGCCGCGTCCATTAATGCTAAGCTGGCATGTGGTTCCAACCGTTGAGAGACTGTAGATGGACACCGATGACGTTGAGTCGATGTCGAGAACTTGACTCTGACAACTGGCTTTGGCCAAACAGTCCTGTTTGTAGTTCTAGAAAGAGGGGGGGATAAAGCGACATGAAGGGGAAAAAAATGAAATTTACACTGAAGAAACTGTAAAGGCCCGCCCCTAGGATAAACCAAGAGTGAGATGTGACTTCAAGTTTAAAACTTCAGGTTGTGTAGTGAAACCATTCTACTTACCGAAGATAATTATATCATCAGATGATCTAATAATGAGTGCCCATGCAGACGTCATCGTCCAGTCGAAACTGGGATCCTTGTATAAAGGGTTTACTGAAAAGGGAGTAGGAGGGGCGGGGTTGGGTTGGAAATAAGGCTATAGTAACAGGGTGAACGACGGTACAAAAAAAGACAGCATTCTTACGCTCTCCGTCTGTATCAAGCCCATGTAATGATTCTTCGCACTTGTCAAATTATACTGATATAACACATGGTGTTCAGCTGTGGGAGTAAAGAATCTCATAAATATTCATGCAGGCCGTCCCCAATTCAAGGCATGAGACTTACACGCTACGAGGCCATGTCAGACTCGGAAACAAGCGAAAGTTGACAATAAAGTAAACGCACCAGTGCCGATCAGCCATACAGGTCCCTGAGATTCAGAAAGAATACCACGACCAGAGTAAATGGTGATGTTTGAGTTTTCATCCCCATCAAGATCATGATCAGCAAGCCAGACCCAAGTACCCTTTGCAGCAAAATAATTATCTGGAGTGCGATGTGAGAGGAACATGCCCACCTCCAAGTAAGCAGTCGATCTGGAAGTGAGATGTAACGCGAGGAAAGCAGCGCAGCAGCGGCTGTACTCTTCTGCGCCGTTTCGGGGACATTGAGATACCTCGAGGTTTGTTCCGCGAGCTAATTATCGGCAGGTTAGGTACAGTTTCTCACAAGTTAGGAGACACGATGTATACCTCCTCCCAACCTATTTGAGATACTTCAACGCTTGGATACAAAAGGCGTCGAACAGACTCCAAACCTGATGTGCGAATCCCACATTCCTGTACCTCCATTATGCCCAGCGGGTTGCCTTACATTCCACTCCACCACAATCGCGCCAGGCGCTTGAGATAGGAAGTCAAAAATACACCCTCGAATGCACAGCGAATAAAGCACCTGGGCCTACCGTAGTGAAAAGCATATCGGTAATTTCGACGACGCCCTGTGAGCCTCTCTCCCCTACTCTGACTACTACACGAGGTTCATCTTGGTCCGCAAAAGCGGTCCCCGATCCAGCGATAACGGACCAGGCTTCACCGACAATGTATGCTCCTGCAGGGATGGTGATCGTCGACGACACAATATACGTTCCCGCATCAAAGAAGATAATCTTACGCCCAGAAAACTGAAATGTGATGGTCATCAGTTCCTTGCTGTAAAATAAAGGGTTAGGATAAAATGCGAACCTTCCTGAGGATGTCTCGAAGAACAGCAGTATCATCGGTCTTTCCGTCGCCTTTGGCGCCATGGTCCCTGACGCTGACAAACTGATCGACAGAATAATCAGCATATTGCGGGTGCGTCTTGCTAAAAATCCTGCCAGAGTCGTCGAGCAAGACGGATGGCTTATGGGCTGCATGAATATTGCCTTGAACGAATGTTCCCAAAGTGTTGGTGCCAGTATAAACATTTCCCTGGCCCCAGGACACGATGATTTTGGTCCCGCCAGAGAGGACAACCGCACCGCCAACAACTCCGACAGCGACGGGGACGTTAATAAGCTGCACATTGTTGAGGACAAGAGATCCGCCGAGCCTGCCATTGCTGGTTTTGGATGTGCGGATGAAGACTGGGGTGTTAGTCACGGTGGCGTCTATGATGGCTTCAGCTCCAACAGTCTAAAAAGCGACGAGCATATTAATTTACTGTTAAAGGGCTAAAGTACCGGACTCGATACCTGCCTGCGTCTCTGATGTTAACCCGCCGGTTGACAAATCAAATCCAACCTAGTGAAGAGTTATTTGTAGGGGGTCCACGCAGAATGGGGCAACGAACCTGGCAATGACTAATCTGGATTCTCTGGAAGGTCCAGCCTATAAGGAGACATGCCATTACAAAGTTCTGTAATTAGTCAAACAAACGACGTACCCCAATTCCAGATAGAATAGACCGCCGTCTGTGCACTATTGATGGTGACATTTCGAACAGTGAACTGTTGGTTCCCAACCCAGATTCCAAATTTTCCTGAGTCACGTTCGACACCGTTTGTTTTTGTTTTTGTTTTTGCAAAAAGTGATTGTTCGAACGTACCTCCGTTGAAGACCAAATCACTCATTAACCCACCGCTAACGGTTCCATGACGTCAGACTTTCCAATCTGGCAGAAAATGCTGACCTTCCATTTTCCATGAAAATTCCTTGAAAACGTAGTCAGTAGGGTTCATGCAGTTAGGCCATAGACGGCGTGCGCCGATTACCTTGATGGGCTGTATTCGAAGCAGTGGACATGTGGACAACAATATTGAATAAGGAAGTCGCTTGGGAGACTTGCCAGTGCAAGCCGGTGGCAAATTTTTCGGCTGGGACGCTGCATAGTAACATTACAATGTGAATGGCAGGTGGGGACGATCGGCGCACTGTCGAAGATCAATTACAAAATTCCTCACAGATCGGAAGCTGAGAAAAGCGTGAAGGCGCGTAGAGTTCAAAAGATCATCACTCGCAAATTATTCTGATTGACATAATATTGAGCTCCGTGTCCACCTGGGATGTATGGGTTGGCATCTATAAGTAGGATTAAGTCACTGCGAAGGCCAACGAATCGAACGGCCGAACCGATGACGGCCATCCCTTCGAAGGACGCTGCAGCAAGGAGAGTCGGTGGGGCTTTAGTATCTCCGATAAGCTGTGTGTAGTACAAAGCGATGACGGGAGTAGAAACGACATATATGCTGGTTACAGGATTATTGATGTATCCAGCAATAAGTATCACTAACATACCCTCTGGGAAAGTACACAATAGCAGGAGCAATCCTAGACAGCGAACATTGTCACTCGCGCTAATGTGACAAAGGGGGGAGGAACTATTCTTACGTGGTTGAAGGACAGCCTAACCCGCAACGATTTCCGGATGATATTGCAGCACTGAAACAGGGTTGGGGTGTGGGGTGTACTATCCAGAAGGATGAGCATCACTAACTTGATGGATGCAGTATCGTCACTTATCCCGTCGCCTTTCGCTCCAAAATCCTGATCAACATCTATCATTACTTAATTCTACATATTGTCCAATACTTACCTTGACATTCCTGAAAACGTTGTACCCGTGTGGGTTTTGATTATAGGCCGCAATTCCTTGGTGCTTGATATTCTGCATCCAGAACGGGTCCCCTGGTTTCGCCATTCCTGACCCCAAGGGCTGATTATCTTGTTCAAAACCTGCAACGAAAGTAATACATAGAGCAAAGGGCTGCGAACGATATGAGCATGGTAGTACTTTGATGGTGCATTCTCAATCCTCGAAGCAATGGAACAGCTGCTTTTATATAATTGCGTTGGTGATCTGTCTAAAGCTTTCGCAAATGGCAAGCGTGTCGTTGGAACTAGGCTGTACAAATCATGTGACGACATGTGCTGGAAGTGGCTGGGTCTGAACTTGAATGTCATGTTGGATGACCATTGACAACAGCAGGATCACTGTGTGGATCACTGGCATGTGTAGAGAATCGACCAAGATAATGCAGAAGTATACTCCGAGTCCGAGTCAGTCTTCGTATAACGGACTACTAGCGCCAACGGCTCGGCTCGGAGCCGCAAGCCATTGAGCCGAGCTGCTATTTTGGGCGAGCCGCGCCAATTCGGCTCATAGCTATAGCCGGCGGCGGCTCAGAGCGGCTAAGCCGTCTAAAATTAGTGAGCTGGCTTTGGACTTTGTTTGGACTGATGTATTTCTGTTGTGTCAGGTACAGTTGCTGATCATCTAAGCTAAGGTAGGGGAAGCTAGGAACAGCCCCCTTTATGTAAGCAATAATTTCGACAACAACTCCTCCTCTCCACAAGAGTAGGAAACTTATTGGAGCCCTGGGAAAGGTGGAGGATATGTCTAGGAACAGGTCCCAGGGATCAGAATCTCAATATGTACATCAGGAAATCGGAGGGACCCTGGTATGACCAGGCGGAGTTTGTAAGCAGTAAGCAGACTAGTGGAGATTTGTAGTGAAATATAATGAAATATATAGGAACGCAAGATTTTTGCAACTGATAGTTAGATTCAATAATTCTGACCAACAGATCATTTATGTCCAAGGCTGGCAGAAAATATGTATAACTTTGCAAGGAGTAGGCAAGAAATATATTGATATGATCAACATCATGCAAGAGTTTTGTAACTGATATTAGATGCAATAATTCTGACAACAGATCATTTATGTCCAAGGCTGGCAGAAAATATGTATAACTTTGCAAGGAGTAGGCAAGAAATATATTGATATGATCAACATAATGCAAGAGTTTTGTAGCTGATATTAGATCCAATACTTTTGACAACAGATCATTTATGTCCAAGGCCAGCAGAAAATATGTATAACTTTGCAAGGAGCAGGCAAGAAATATTGATATGATCAACATCATACAAGAGTTTTGTAACTGATATTAGATGCAATAATTCTGACAACAGATCATTTATGTCCAAGGCTGGCAGAAAAACTATATAACTTTGCAAGGAGTAGGCAAGAAATATATTGATATGATCAACATAATGCAAGAGTTTTGTAGCTGATATTAGATCCAATACTTTTGACAACAGATCATTTATGTCCAAGGCTGGCAGAAAATATGTATAACTTCGCAAAGGGTAGGCAAGAAATATTTGTCCGTGTGTGGTCTACTATTGTGACATGGCCTACATGTATTGTATGTGAAGATTGCAGCGGGGTATAAGTACATAGAAATAGTGGAAAATAAAATATATTCCATCCCCACCTCTACGTTATGGATGACACCCCACAATGCCTCGCACCACCTAGTAAGACCGACTTTGGCCCTGCTTCGCCATGGCTCACAAGAATACCAGAATGATGATTACGAACTGCAGTCACAACCAGATCTCCAGCATCACTACAGCTAACCGGCGAGGTCTCTTCTTCGAGGTCTCATGAGACGATACTCTTGTTTCCCTGTTGGATGTAGCATTTTCAGCAGCAGCATCGAAAGCGTAGCTGATAGTGCAGGAGAGAGCAGCCCTGTGCTTATTGGCCGTGTTGTGACGAGGCCATCGCTACAGGGAGATGAGGAGAATGGTACTGGAAGGCTGAAGGCACATTGGTCTGCTTTGAATTCTACTTCTGACAGTTCTTCAGAAGTAGCGTCGAAGAGACCCATCACAGACTGGCAAGTCCTAGAGACAGTTTGAGGTCAATTTACACTGTCAAGATCTTCTGGAAACACGTCAACGGACTGAGCACCAAGATTGCGCTTGAAGCTCCTGAATCGGATCGTGTTGTCATGGGAAGGCAGCTCTGCACCCTTCGGAGACGGGTTCGAGATCATTAGCAAGCTCGATAAGATGCTCGTCTGCGAAGCACTCATAGACTCGGGTCATACGTTCCGTCTCTTGTTGCATAGCATTGAGCTGGTTTGCCGTTTCAGTCTGTTGCTCGATAATTCGGGTGTTTGTGTGCTCTAGCTCTTGTATCTTGTGTAGCAGCTACAAAGTTTCGGATTGAATGGATGGCACCAAATTGAGGTTCTGTGCGACTGGACGTCTGACAGCGTGACCGATGCTCTTTGAGTCTGGGGGTGTCCCCTGGTGGATAGAATGAGTTTTTGGATGCAAAATCCCTAATCTCCAAATTTCCCTCGCTCTCGCCCAGTAGGCCTTGACCAAGATTCCTCATCACCCTTCGCCTTTCCTCCCTCTCCATTTTCTTCCTCAAAACCTCCTGCATAACCTTCTCGGAATCCCAGGCGAATCCACCTTTCGCCTTCTGGTCCAACTCCTCAGGCCGAGATCTCCTCCAATCGCTTCAACTCTCGTTGGCCAGACTGATCTGCACTGAATGGGTCAGACTCCAGTTTTCAAGAAGTTCAACGTTCTGATCCGCAAGGTGGTAAATCTTGGACGTGGAAACAGAGATGTTACGCGCATGGCCTTTAAAAGTCGCCACAAGGGGTATTGTACTCGGAGACAGGCAGGGTGAGGCTGATACTGTAATGGGATGGCAAGGGTTCTGGTGATGGGGAGCATGATGGACGGGCAAGCAAAGCTTGGTGTTTACTCTTGATAGCTACAAGTTGTTGTCGTATAGAGTTTTGCACACCGCAGAGATGTGTCCAAGTTCTACCAGAGAAAATGTTAGCCTCCATCTCCGTTGTACTATGAGCAATAAGTTCTATATACCATTTTCCCGCTCCTTTGTAAGGTCGCCAGCTTTTACGAGAAGCTCTGATAGTTCCTCCCACTATTTCTCATTCAACCATTCCATGTTATCCTCGACGGCCGGAGACAATGTTGGGAAAGCACCATCGAGATTTTCCTTATCCCGTGGTACCCGCTGGAGAGTGGCAAGCAAGGATGAGCCAGTAGGAGGGTATCTAGATGAGGGTCCTCTATCGACGTGTGCGAGAAAGCAGCAGCATAGGATGGAGGTGGAGTCGACTTTGGTTTCGACACAGATCTACGAACTTTAGCACACAGGCAAGGGCGAGGAGTTTCGAAGGCATTTGCTGCAATAGGTTCAAAGCACCATTGTATCTGCTGTGAGTGAAGGGGAGATGAATACAGGGTTCAAGCGAACAACGGTGGGTGGCTGACCTCAAATGGCCAGCCCCTCCAACTTGAGTGAGTTGTGAGTCGGCGTTAGCGTTTGTGATTGTTTTTGGAGTCAGCATCCGATGTTGTCCGCGGTTTGATTTAGTAGTTTGGCCCACTACCAGCATCTTAGTACAGAAAAGCTCTACTTCAAGTTGGGACGTTGAAGCGAGGGCCGGAGGGAGCATGCAGTGATGGGGTGGGATGCACTGACAGGCAACATCAAGTCAATCTGAGGTCGACGCCGCGTCACAACCTAAAACAGAGGCAATTGAGGAGTTTCATGTATTGAAGCCAGGTCTAACTAATCATAGCTAAATGGATCCAGTGTATCGAGTGTGTCGCCTCCATACATGTCTTCCCATAACGCTACATGGTCATCTTCCTCTGTTATACCAATGCCGTCTCCCAGTCCAGGGTCATGTTCAACTTCAACGTCGTCCTGGTCATTGAGATTCAATATGCTAGCATGGTCGCTTTCAATGTCTGAAGCACCATCCTGGTTGAGATTTTCCTCTGCAGCGCCTCTGCGAGGATGGTGTCTGGTGAACTGCATCTTATTGGACCCTTGCATGAACTCATCCGAGTGGAGGGCTTTGCCATTTTCTGAATCTGTTTGGCCTTGTTCAGGTTTCCGTGTAGCCACTTGAACGTCGCAGCGCAGCTCTGGGATCATGCGAAGATCGCCCGTATGATCATTAATGAGGGCCTCTGATGCTGCTATGACTTGTTTGTTCAACCCTGCGATCCTGGTATAGAGATGGCCAACCCCAAGACCCCAATGATAGCGCATTATCATATCCCGATCAACAAACCTGTGTGTTTCCCCGGTGAGCAATGTATTTAATGGATATCCAATCAACGTCACCTGTTTGCATAATAAGTGCACCAGTCTTTGTGATCCTGTGCACATTCCGATCGTGGTTTGGCGCTATCCTCAGACCGCCGCCTTCCAAGGAAAAACCTTGGAATAATATGGCAGGCCCGTAATATATGGTCAGGATCCACAAATCCAAATGCTTCCTTATCAGTAATCCGATAGAACTTTAGTGTGTCCAGCTGCCCATTTCGCCATCCCTGTTGGACCACCCAGTCATTTCCTACAATCTCAAACCACCTGACCCACAAAAATTCCATCCGCTGTGCACGGCATTCCCGTTTCCCCTGCCTCCCTGGACCCGAGTATATAACTTTGGCATGATATATGCCTAAGACACGGGCATATCGATACTGGTGACATGTTGTGCCATTTGCCAGAAGCATAATATCCTTATGCTCAGTGCGCGGATTGATGGAATCCTGCGCTTGTCGGACATCGTATGTCGTGTAATTGATTCTCATGATGTTGTGGCAATACATGAGGTCATCCTTGAAGAAAACCATGTTGGAATCAATGTTGAAGTCCATGGCAGCCAAGCTATCAGTGGGCTGTTCGTTCTGCATTATTGTAGCCTTAATGCATGGAGCTAGATGTTCTCGTAGTTTCATATGGAAATTCTGAGAAGTAAAAGTTTAGGTACCTTGAACAGAGTCTATAAAAATGATCTGACCGTAACTGCAGGATCATCGGCATTCTCTTGACAAAATTTTCCTATATGTAGCGGTTCATTTTCTCCGAGCCCAATGTGATGGTGAACTTCAGGATCGACGTTTGGAGGGCCTCTCGATTCTGGTGACATTTTGTTGCTAATACTTGATTTTTGATTGATCCTCCTTATGCGTGCCTGTCTTCGCTCGATCTAGGCAAGCTGCTGTTTATATCCTTTTTTCGAGGTGCGTTTGAATCTTGCCTTTGGACTGCGATGCTCAAGTTCACCCTGTAATAGTAGTGGATGGATGGCTTGATTCAGGTGCTCTCAGGCTTCAGCTGTATCACTCACAGGTTCAGTGGAGTAGGAATCCGTCGTTCCATACATCTCGATGTTCTCAACGTAATCTCCCAAAGCATGGATTTTATACGTGTGAAGATTGAAGCTCCTGGGCTTTCGTGAAGGGGCTGACGAGGGTAATGACAGACCTCCCGTTGGCTCCTTAGCTTGACGTCTCTGGCGTGCTTCAGCCTCTCGTCTCAGTTCTTTTGTCTGAAACTGGGGGCATATGTTAGTGTTGAAGTTCCGTAGCAGCCTACCTGCGACCGTAGTTTCTTTGTCGAGAATGGAAAGTGTAATGTCACTGTGCATACAAAGTTTTGCTAGTCCGTGCCAATGTGCTACATAGAATATGAGTTGGAGTATGGTTGAATTATGTGGTTCTGGTAGAAGTCCCTCAAATACAGGGATAAAACACTGTTTAGGAGTCATAAGCATCGTGATTGTCCACTGGAAGGGATGCGGAAACCTGGAGAAAATCCTTGAAGTTCCAAGCAGCCAATCGCTTAAGTTCTGATGAGTTGGCGGAAAATCTCCGAATAGTATCGCGGCCAAAGGTTGGTACCTGCCAGAACCTATGCCAAGATTTAGGACTTGTAGAGTGAAATAGACAAGTTTTTTTTACCTTTTGTCCAATTCGTGCAAACAATTCTCGTGTATTGATTCAAGTATCCGAAGAAGGTGCACCAATAAAGCTTTCCAAATACCTAACTCGACCTCATGCATCAAATCAACAGGAAACATTGTGAATAAGTCAAAGCTGAATCTCGACAAGCGATCAGAAAAAGTGTTCTAAATGGTCATGTATATCAGGTCACAGTTATCTTCTATGCAGTTAACGGTGATGGCTCACAGAAGAGGGTCAACAGCAAAGTTACGCTCAAATATCACTTCCCTTGCTTGGGAAACAGCTTCTCGCCACTTAGCATCATCGATACGTCTCAAATCCCGTCTTGCCTGACAATCTGAACTTGTGCCGACCATATCTATATCTTGTATTGAGAGTTTACAGCGCGGGCAAGGACAAGTGCCCTTATTTCGTATGCTGGCCATCAACACCCTAAAAAAAAGGTCAGATATGATAGATAAACAGCCATTACGTGGTACTTCTCTGGATAATCAGCCGAATATGTAAATATGTGGGGGTAAAACCAACGCTGCAGTCCATCACCACAGTCCACCACAATCCCATGCTCATAAGCAAAGAGAAAGTCATCATCCAGGAGAGATTTCCACTGCTCATGAATTAACTCTCGGTGACAATGAGCTAAGAGCTCCTTTGTTAGCTTCTTATCTCCTACGAACTTGCCTGCAAAATCCTTGAATTCATCCGGAAGCTGAAAAAAGAGATATCAGTCTACCAGTACATGTTGGAAAAGAAATGGCTGGTGTACCTGCTCGAAATATGCCACATGCTCACACAGGTGGGTGGTCAGCTTACATCGCTGGTACTTGGAATCATTTCCGAAAACCATATAGAGCGGCCAGAGCTTCGCGTTTCCAAATGCTGTAAGCTGTGTAGCATCTGACCAGAACATCAACCCAGCTACAACCCTCGGAAGACTACAGTTCGGCTCCCTAGGCATATCCTGAAGCTTTCGGTGTGCATCGAGGAAAGCTGGAGAGGTGTACAGTTCACCATAAAGTCGGACTGCGCTGTCTGGACCACTGGTTGACATATCAACATTTGGCTTCCATAATAATTCGAAAGGCTCAAAGTGAAAGTGACTGTTATTTTCGGCATCCTTCTTCAGTTTTTCCTGAATGATTGATGTTATGGAACAGTGATAGAAGTTCTGCACAGTGTAGTCTTGAGCTCCAGGATGGTCGAGAAAGTGGTGAAATGGAACACGTATGGATATGGCTGACTTCTTCCAGCCCGCATCTTCATCAACCCATCCCCCTTCGTCCCAGTCATTGACAGCAAGTTGTTGGTTGATTCGATGCCAGTTAGTCTCATGAACATCATGCGGCAAGAAAGTAGCACTTCCTATGATATCTAGTAGCTTTTTGAAGTTTTCTTGCAACTTTTGGGAGCCATGGTTCCAGTACCAGACTCCTAACAAAAAGGAATTCTCGTTTGGATACGGATAAAAATCCGAGTCCCTAGGACAGACAAGATTCGGCTTAGGGGGGGTGGGTATGTTCGAAAGCTTAGCAAGGCTGATGTCGCATTCGGGATCATGGGATGGAAGTGCTGATCCATGGTATCGACAGAAAATCCCAAAAACATTATGTGTGGAATCAACGGATGTGCTGACTTGGGGGGGGGGCGGAGGCTGTACTTCAAGAGCACTTGAAGTTACCATGGGAGGCGTGTTTGAACTTGAAGGTGCAGAGGTTGATGGTGCAGAGGTTGATGGTGCAGAGGTTGATGGTGCAGAGGTTGATGGTGCAGAGGTTGATGGTGCAGAGGTTGATGGTGGCTCATTAGCCTGGGAGGGCGCCGGTGGTAACAGCGTCGGGATTGCAGGTGCTGCCTGTGGCAAAATATCACGCAATTGTTTGTCGTACATCACTAATCCAGGATAATGAATGGGAGCAACCCTACGTCGCTTGCTGGGTTTGGGCTCGTCAGGCGGAGAGCTGTAAGTGACAGACTTGTGAATTGGATTGGTGCCAATTGCACCTACGATAGCATTCGGCGCGCTGTTGGCCACTTGCAGATCACTCTTAAATCATACTGAACGGATGCTCAAAAACATGGAATAAATAGCTTACTATGTTAGATAATGGATTTGGCGAATCCCGCTGTACAATAGCCTGAGCACCAGAAGAGCTCTGATATTGTTGAGTCATTCTTTCAATTGCCAGAAGCTTCTTTCCCTTGCAAATTGGAAGCAGCGCCTTTGCATTTGCCAAAACAGTAGAAAGACGTTTTTTGCTGGCAGTGCAGGAATTCTGATGGTTTTTAATGGCTGCAGGACCAGTGAATAGCCTTTCACAGGAGCACGTCTCGTTAAACGTCATGGGTGGAACTTGAATGGGATGGGCGCCAACAACAGGGTGTTGCGGTGATTGCACTACTACATGCCACCCGTAGGGCCGCCACGCCTGATCGAACAAGTTGAAACAGATCTCCTTCCGACAGAAGTTCCCACGTAGTCAGAAGATTCGACAGCGTCACATGATCAAAGCGTTCAATTAGTACAAAGGACTCCGAAGTTCAAGTTCAAGTTTCCGACTCATGACAAGCTCAGTCAACTGCTGAAACAACTACTACTGTGCCAGTGCTTCAGGCGATATTTCTTTTTTTCCTTGGACGTGACTCTGCATCATTAGTTAGTTTAAGTACAAAATTACAAACCGATAATTCGGAGCGTTGTTGGCAGTGTTGTTAATTATTTGTGTGGGATCAGAAAAAAAAAAAAAAGATGGCATCTATCAAAAAATCACCATAGCAACACTACCCCTATCAAATAAACATGTGCAAACTCACTAAGGGTATATAAACCCTCAAGATTTCACTCTTTTAATCCCCTGGGCTTGTCCCATTTTATGTAAATTTTGGAATATATTAAGTATTAGTATATAGTAGTCTCAACTGGTTAAGACTGGTTAAGACTGGTCTTGATTGGTCTTGATTTTAATAAAATGGTGATGGACCAAAGACCAGACTGTGGTTGCGGTCTTCATCAGTCTTAATATTTTTTGGTCTTGATTGGTTAAGATCCAGTCCAGTCTCGGTCTTTTTCCAGTCTTGTAACTGGACCTTCAAACACTAACAAGCAGTCAAGGCTCCTCAGCTTGACCTTGGGCAATTAACAGCCTTAACTGCTCCAGAACACACGACCCAACCTAAGCAGAAAGCCTCTGACTTAGCATGATATAACTTAATGACAAAAGCCTCGTCATTAACGAACTCAATAACTTGTACTTAGTAGTTGAGGCTATCGCCTTGTTATTATAAGTTGCAAATATGTAGTGTATAATTTATGGTTCTAACCGGTTCAGACTGACTCTGGTCAGTCTTTAATGCATATGCAATCCAGGTAACCAGAACCAGTTCACTGTGAAATATGAGGCAACTGAAACTGGAAAAGCAACTGGACTTCGGTTCAGTCTGGTTCAGTTTTGGTTTTTTTCCAGTTCAGTGAACTGGACCTTTGAACACTACATGTCACCCATGGGCCCCAATGATGCATCCATTGTTGGGGCCCTCTGGTAATTGTTTTCTTTCACTTTTGTATTCTTTAACTGATGTTCTAAATTTATTTTAGCAAGTTTTAACTAATACTTTTGTTTTTGTTATTAGGTTCTATATCTATGCCAACAATCACCACTGTGAGCCTCTGCTTGCAGGGTGGTATGTTATATGGCAGTGCCAATGAGGGTGGACAATGGTGATACATGGCAATGGATGATGACAGCTGGGGATGACAACAACAATGATGCAGCTGGAAATGATGACAACAATGATGGCTGGAGATGACAACCACAGCTATGGATGACAACAACAACAATGGCTTGAGATGACAACAACAACAGCCTGAGATGACAATGACAATGGTGATGGCCCAAGACAACAATGGTTACACCAGCACCGCCAACAACTACTGCCCACCCCCCACCCAAAACATGAGACAGGGGCCCATATACCCCACCATGTCCAGCCCTGCAAGCCACTGCTCACAGGTGGACTTCCTTTTTTGTCTGTTTTATTTTTCAGTATGTATTTTAGTTATATAAATAGTTGGTATACTAGTTGTAAGACTGGTGAAAACTGGTTGAGTCTGAGTGGTTTGGTCACAGTTCTCTAAAATATTGAATATTATATGACCAGTTCAGTCCTCAGTTTGAGCCCACAAGGGTAAAAAACCAGGACTGGACTGGACTTTTAAGCACTAGTATCTCCAGCATGCAAGAGACCAGGCCTGCATTATGAGGGGGTCAACATGTCTGGTGGTGAGCATAGGGCAGTCCTTCATTTTGGTGACCTTGACTTCAGCCATGGGTTGGGTTCCAACATGTTGGGACATGGTTTTCTGGTGAGTAGCAGCATTGGTGTATGCAGCATAGGATTCCACAGAGCTGTCTGTCTCAGTGGATGGTGTTGGTGATGGGGTGTCAGCGGTGGAGTTATCTTGCCATCTCTGAGGTTCTTTTATGAGGACCTGGCCTTGTGAGTAAGAGAGTGGGAGTTGACAGTTGCTGAGACAGTGCAGTGAGTTAAACAACAGGAATGTTGTCATTGTCAAAAAAAAGTGGAAGGCTCCTGAGTCAAAAAGACAAGACAAAACAACCTTTGTTGCACAAGGGTAAGAGTCAGTAATATACAAGGTGAAGTAGATGGTAACTATACCTTTGTTGCACAAGGGTAAGAGTGAGGCAACGAAGGGGAAAAGATGATATATATATTAGAGGGAACAGACCATAAGTAATAGTCCACATCAAGCTTAGCTGTGTGATTATGAGAGGACACATCAAGCATAGTCTCATATTGGGTAAGGAGTTGCACCAGCATGTCATTGTAGGGGTGCCTGCTGTCTGGGGATCCCCAAGGCAGGTTGCATGTGTCTGGAGTGATGTGAGTATCTCTGGACTCTGGACTCTAGGCTCCATGCTCCAGAGGATGTGCATGTGCATGTGTGGAGGATGGGTATGTGTATGTGGTGTGGTAAGTCTGGGGGCCAGGCTTACACTGGACATGAAATAAGTCATTATTATTGACAATTGTTGATTTCAAGGAGGGGGGGTGTTCAAAGTAGTATTTATTTGTCACTTATTTGCTACTTATTATGTCCACTCTGATTTGGCAGAAAAACATGAATAAGTGATGAATAAGTAAGAAAATAAGTGGCCAATAAGTAGTGAATGGCACAGGTTTTGGTACCCATGCAGGTTTGGCCCAAGGGTATGCACAGGTGTGGGTAAGGGTACAACAACCCAAACCCTCACCAAACCCTTACCTGTAGGGCAGGTTGGCAGGTGTAGTCACCAGTTCGGGAAGTCCCAAAGTCATGATGGTAGTTTACTTATTTAATATTGTATTTGGGGCATGGCCCAGGCATGATGGGGTGGATGGGCAAGGGTATATATACCTGGACACCATTTGCACCTATTTGCACCTGTGTGTGAGTAAATGACAATGCAACATTATTTGCAAACATTTACCGCATCTCAACCACAACCACAACAACACCACCACCACCCAACACTGCCACTGCCTCCCTCGCTCCAAATGCAAGCAGAGGTGTGGTAGTGTTGATGACAGGGGAAGCAGGCAGAGGGATGGGCTCAAGGAGCGAAACCCCTTGAGCCCCCAAAAGTGAGTTTTAACCTTTTTCTTTCATTCTATATCATTGACATCACCTAAACCCATGTAGGGCTGCTGTCTCACCCAAACAAGACACTGCAGCATGACATGTCACAACTCAACACCCCCTGCCCTTGCTCTAAATGCAAGTTGGCTGGGGTTCTTGTATCTTTCCACCCCCCTCCTTGCCTCAAATATGAGATGAGGGGGTTCTCTGTTGTTTTTCATGTCAACACCCCCTCCCTCACTCCAAATGTGAGTCATAGGGGTTCTCTGTTGTTTTGTATGGCAACAACTGGCAACAACCCCCTCCCTTGTGCCAAAAGCGAGACGGAGGGGTTCTTGTCTCTTTCCTTGGCCAGCACCCCCCTCCCTCACTTCCAATGTGAGACAAGGGTTTTTATTCACTTCTCATGCTGACATGCCCCTCCCTCGCACCCTTTGCAAGGTGGAGGGGCTTAATTAGTTAAATGTAATTGTGATTTAAATAAAAAATATTTATGTACACAACCCTTGCACATAGTAGGGGTTAGGGGTTTGGACAGGTATGGGTATGGGTACCAAAAAAAAACCCGGGGGTTACCCATGCCATACACTACCAATAAGTGGCTGAAGAACCCTAATGCAAATTTTAAGATCAACTAATTGTGCAACTTTGATGTAGCCAACACCTCAGTAATAAATTTAATTTTATCCATAAAACAAGCCATTCCATGGAGAATTGACTGAGTTATGGCAGTTTTACTGCTGGAATCAAATTGAGTTGTATTTTCTTGTTTGCCAAGGTCACGTGCAATGGACAATAACCAAGAAAATATTACATGGCCAAGTAGTTATTGCTAGGTACTAATGTCCCCTGAGAACTTCTGAGTCGGATGATAGCCTAATTTTAGAAGTCCAATTTATTTTCTGAATTCTGTTCCTGCAACCCCCTTGCGCAGTACTTGACAAAACCCAGTCATTATTTACTATCATGTAAGGAAAACAATATTTACTCAAGAGCAAGTGCATTTAAATGGGCCTTTGTGTTTCATGGGATGGCAGATTGGGCCTGCCTTATAGGACACTGGGTGGAGTTCCTTTGTTTGGCACTTGGTGCTATTTTCTTTGAGCCAAATGACTTTGCAATTTTGATGGGCTCCAGTTAACTAGTATTAAAGTGATAGTGACCTCAGTGAATTGACTGGTTATATTGAAGAATGTTTCCAACTGACCTCAAAAGAACTTCCCTTATATTCATGACAATGCCCGTCGCACGCCAACTTTGCTTGATTACCAATGCAGCCACTGCCGCTGTGCACAACCATGACATTAGTTGCAGCATTGGCGGAGAGAACAAAGGTTGCAGCGAAGGCGACGGATGTGAAGATAGCGCTGAAGTGCATAGCGGGGAACTCAGTGACTGGTAGCTTGAAGCTGGGCTGTTTACTGAATTTTGACCCTCCTTTTAAACTGTTGGCAATGCACCTGAAATTTTGTGGGAGACAAATATAATGCTACACACGAATCTTGATTTCTATCGTGAATATGACCTGTAGCCTGTGCAGTATAGGGCTCAGGGGCTGTACCACTCTGTAGAGTGCTCCGCAGATTCCAGAACTGCAGCCTGAGATTGCCATCACGATATATGTCCAGACATGCTCATAGCTTTGTCATGCTATCATGATGGCATGGCTCGATAGCATGATGGCATGGCTCACTGTGAGGCACAAGAGGTCCTACTAGTAAGAGTTCAAAAAGTCTTTGGAAACTTCCTAGTTCCACCACTTGCTGATGACAGTGCGGCCGGACCTTCAAGTTCGCAAGTCGCTGGTGAGATCACGACGGTTCCCCCCCCCAGCAATTGGTAACCCCAGGTTGAAAACTTGAAGTGCGTTGTAGACCAGTTGTGCTCAGACTGAGTAAAACATCATCCCACGACGCGGCGCCACAGTCAGTGATGAGCATAGCAACTCATTCCGCAGTCAATCCTTGGTGTTTCGCCAGGCCAAGCCTGTGTTTCAACTTTCTGTTTGACGAGGCTGAGCTGCAGCCCTTGCGTACACTGACATTTTCCTACCTTCCTAAACCAATCAACATTTCCTACCATCCGTTGGAGCACAACTACAAAAAAGGCAATGCTGAAAACCAGGTTTGCTGATGGACCCATTGAACATCATGATGGATGACAACAACTACAAACCACAGCCTGATAAGTTGTATTTTTTTTCATTATCTATATTTTTGCTAAGTATATACTAGTCTACGAATGGTGACGACGAAAGCAACGACCCTTTGATATGCACACGCCAGAGCCTTCGCCCTCTGTGATCCCAGCATCACTTGCATCTGCATCTATACGTCTCTTACCCCTCTCCTCCTTCTGGCTTCTCCTGTGTTCTCTCTGCGTAAACTCTTGTATGATGTCGTTGACAGATTTGTTTTCTCGCACTGCCTGAACATGAATATCAACAAACTCGAAATCGCCTGCAAATGCTCCGCCTTCGTAGATCCCTAATCCAGTCGCTTCACCAATTGATTAGTCTACAGGAGGTCAAGAACCAGGTGCCATGAAGAAATTACCAATATCCGGTGAAGTAGGTGGCACTTTGGGTCTTACGATTATCCGGGTTTTTGATTCATAAGTGAAGGACTGAGGTGAGAAGTTAGTATCGCCTAATCGTGACTCCACGAACTTTGCTTGGTATGATGATGGAGGGTAGCTGATGATAGAGTGAGGGGGCCCGCAAAGCTTTGAAGAATTTTCTTTGTCAGGGCGGTTAAGGTGCATGCAGGACTGTTGGGGTGCATGTGATGCATCTGTGCATATTTCTTGTATGCAATGAGAGCCGCCACCTGTTTGTACAACAAACTTTTGAAGACCTCGTAATCCCTACGAACGTTACAAAGGCCATCGCCTGAAACGTGTTCAAACTTGGAGTGCCACCACTTCAGAAGGTTTCGTGCACACCCTCTTGCGTATATGGTATTCATTCGGTATTGGGCGCTGTTGGGATCGTGTTCTTGGCCATATATAAAAGGATCAAGAATTTCACCAAATTCCATCAGTGCACACAGATGGAAGAGGTTGAGCGAGCCTTCCATGGTATCCACCCATGGGATATGTGGATTGGCTGATAGAATGGAGGTGAATGTGGTGGATGTCCTCACCAGGCAGTCATGGATGTATAGGATTAGTCTCTGTAATAGCAGTCGACTAGCTCGGGTATGTTCTGTGTTTGTGACTAGGCTGCTAGCAACGAAGGTGTGAAATATACCATAGGCGGTTTGACTGAGGGTAGAAGTGGCGTATCCATGTCCACCTTGGCAAATAGCAGATTCCGTGGTTACTACATAATGCGGAGTATTTGGTCCCATAATTCTAACATTTTCTGAGTCTCAGCAAGGTCAAGCAATAAATGAATATCTTACAGCCTAGACCCAGGAAGCAGCAGCACAGCTTCCAGATCCCAAAGATCTTCATTTGGAGTTGCCTGATCATAGTGACCCCCAAAAAGGTTGATTCAGGCGAAGTTGTCATGTTTCTTGGGCTTAGCCAGAATCCAGTATTTTGATCCAGTCCGTACATTGATCCAAGTTCCGAAGCCGTTAGCATCGATATGGAAGTAAGAGATAGCACCTGTTGTGGCCACCAAACCCCAAACCATCTCTACCACTGGATACTCAACTCGCTTTTTGCACATGGGCGCCTGGAGAGTCCCCTGAAACGCAACTCGATCACTACTCAAACCCCTGGGACAGTTCGAGATGATAGCAATGGGAAGATCCAGCAGGTTTAGGATTTTTCCTTGGGTGTCATGTGCTTCTAATCCCAGCTGTAATCATCGCCATGGTTTGTTTTCTCTCATTTGTTTTCTGTCCGATCTCAAACCATACATGCAGCCACTTTGGGGGCCCATTTTTCTACCTCAAGCTCGACAGCCAGATCGCTATCCACTACTACAACTCCGTTTTCTTAACCCAACCCTCATTATTCATTACTTCAGGCAGAGGTTTCCAGATGAGGACTGGGCATGGATGATGGCTTGGGTCGAACGACAGCTAGGCTCATATGAACTTCGAGCACCTTGGTTCACACCGAACAGTCTACGAAAATACTACGTCGTTATGCATCTGTTCCTCGCCTCTATAGCGTTGTTCTGGAACACGAACTCGCTATTCTATGAGCCATCATCAACGTTCCATGATCCAGGTGCACATTATTGAATTTTACATATATTTCTACATTGACAATTCACAACCACAGGAACAGGTGCAAATTATTTTTTGGGCACCGTGTTGTCACTGGCGGTGGAAGTTTTGCAATATGTATGTATAGTTGTATTTTTCTTCACTGTCACAATACTGATAGTTTGGTCCCACTTCAGTTTGTAGATTTATCAAACATTCGACGCACAGACATAGTGCATGTTATGCAAAGGAACTTTCGCACTTACATGGCACAGGGAAGATATGGCACCTTGAGTGAGGTGTCTACAGCGCTGCAAACAATGGACTCCTTCGTACGGTATCAGCCCGTGGTTCGGCATAGCTACGTTGTACGTCCACAACTTCATTTTGTTTTGGCTAATTGGGTCCAATCCAATCCACAGGACAAGAACAATAATGCCATCGCCGTCCGGTTCCTAGGGCAGATATTTTTTGACGCCCTTGTTGAAATAGGCTTTATGTTGTATGATGTCAGGCGGCACATGTTTGGTCTGCGTGCCGCCGAAGATCATGATATTCGGCTCAGTGGGCTCATTCCACATGAGACCATCTCCAACATTGCAATGTTGGTACGTAGTTCCACCAGTTATACGTGGGGTGCTGACGGTTACAATTACTTACAGAGTTTCCTCATCGCAGCGGATGAGGTGAAACCCCTCGGTTTCAGGGTTGGTGCTCTGTCAGCCACCAATGAGTATCACGGTATAATCAACCAGAAGCGCCTAAAACATCTCCTTCGTGCGATCACAGTTGAGAGATCAAATTTTCCCCTGGCAATTCAAGCACTTGAGCTAATGGCTTTTGAAAGGGCAGCTAGGGGTGGACATCCAGTACTGCTGCCTATTCAGTGTGGCATACCTGGATTCCCGCCATCACAAGAGGAGCAGAGAACCTTACAGTGGTGTCAGCTTGTTCTTGGAGATGGTCGTTTTTGGCATGCTTGTCTGTATTAGTGTTCATGCATTTGTATCCACTTCATTTTGTAACGCCGTGCCATCATGATAGTATATAATAGTCGAATCACTTCAAGTTGGCCCACTGTGACAACGTCACATCGTGGTCACTACTATCTCGGGCCGTACTACATACTACTAGTAGTAGCCTTATCTAAAGGTTCTGCTACAACCATGGCCCCACCGTACAACTCAAACATCAAGTGTGATGGCAGCTGTTTTCGGTCTGCCCTCCTTCCTGACTCTGAGTCCAACCCATCCAACTCTCCTTCGCGTTCCACTACATCGGGCAAGCCGCAGTCCGAACCATCACCACATATATCTCCACAGCCGCTCAGCAAGTTATACTGTTGGCCAAGAAATGTACCTGCTACTTCCACACAGATTGATGTTCTATTGGTGAGCCTCCCCAGTGTAATATTAAGCTCTATTTATTTATCCCTCTTAGTTTTTTGCCTCCCTTTCTCCAGAAGAAAACAGCGCAGTTCTAAATGGCCTTCTCATGGATTATATCCGCATTTCAGATGAAGCTGGAAATGTCGAGATGGAGCTGCTCGAGCTTGTACAATTTGTATCTAATTTTGAGCCGGCGCCTTCTGACCCACTGGTAAGAGTGATTTTCTCAAATTTTTGCTACATTTGACCTGTGTTGTCTGGATAGCCTCCGGCATTACAGTTTGGGAGCGTCAAACCATTTCCTTTAGCGTATACTGTGGGGGGTCCTGTACCTAGGCTGGCCAGCATTCTTCAACTCCAGATGGCACAGGACAGGCTACACCAGGTTAAACTTCGACAGGCAAAGCTTATGATAAGCATCCTCGAGTTACAGACAGTTGGATTGAAGGAGCGCCTTCACTTAGCTTTTTCCCAGTGGGAGAAGGCAGCTGCCAACACGCCATGGGCTTCTTCATGCTCATCTCTGTCACATCTTTCCCCACACTTGCCATCCGCCATGGTGTCGTCGTCCAGCTCAGGTTTGCCGTCATGGCAGTCCACCCCACCCATGTATTTGCCCTCACTCTATCCTGTTCAATTGATATCATCTCCGGCTTATCTTCCTTCCTTCAGCAGCGCATCATGAATACTCTGGAGTCGTGGTGTAGTGACTACTGATGTTTGAATGGGTGCCATCCCGAGTCTGCGTTCCGATTGTTGATTAAGATAGGCGAAGCTCTCGTGCTTCACAATATGCTCTATTGTATAAGTAGATTATTCTGCTCCCCCTCAGAGTCATTTCTGTTTGCTTGATATTTTTATTCCTCTTCCTGTCGTCTACAGTTCATTCTGTTGTTCTAGTTTACCTTTTTTCCCTGTCAAACCATATTAAGTTCTTACTACGATATGGTTCAACCTTGTTCCTTGGAACGCCGAGTAACACATGATACAGACTTACTGACTCGGAGGGATGCATTTGAATAAGCACTGCTCAACACCAAAGCAGTCCCCGGAGAGTCCACCATGCCAGTCACCTGCGAACTGGCAGATGGGGCATCAAGGGACACTTAATGTAGAAAAAATAACGACACAACTCTACGCCAGCATACTCCCCAGGGAGTCCATCATGTCAGTCACCTGTGAACTGGTGGATGGGGCATTGAGGGACATTTGATGTAGAAAAAATAATGACGCGACTCTACGCCAACATACTCCCCAGGGAGTCCATTGTGCCAGTCACCTGCAAACTGGTGGATGGGGCGCTGAGGGCTGATATTACTAGTGCTAACCATCACAGTCGGTAGTGGTGCTAGGTCCGGTTCAAGAAGTTATTGAAAGTTGAAGAAGTTAAAGGTGAAAGTTGAACCGTCACAGTCACACTCAGTATTTACCCAACACGTGCCAGACAATGCGCATTAGCCCCAACCCCAGGCTAACTTCTCAGGCTCGTCACTCCGCTCAACAACTGCCACGAGTCATTATCAACATTCTCATAAAGGTGAGCTTTTTCTTCAACTCTGTTAGCTTTGTTTACTCATCCTCCTTAGCATATAGCCTCTCTTTCTCCAGAAGAGAATAATACCATTCTAAATGACCTCCTCGTTGAGCATATCAGATGAGGCTGGAGCTGTTGAAATCGAGCTGCTCCAACTTACACAATTTATATCTAACTCTGAACCGGTGTCTGAAGACCAATTGGTGAGATTGATTTTGTTGATATTGTTTTAGTCTTGACCAGTGTTATTTCGACAGCCCCCTGCATTGAAGTCTGGGGACATGAAGTAGTTTCCTTCAGCCTACAGTGTTGAGGGACCAGTACCAAGGTTAGCCAGTATTCTCCGACTCTGGATGGCGCAGGACAGGCTACTTCGGGTTAAGCTTCAACAAGCTAAACTTATGGTAGACATCTTCGAGCTACAGGAAGTTGGCTCAAAGGAACACCTTGATTCAGCTTTTGCCAAGTGGGAGAAAGCAGCTGCCAGCTTGCCATTTTCCTCTCTGCCTTCCTGCCACTTGCCATTGGCCATGTCGCCCTCACTAGGTTCACCGCAGCACCCATCACCTAGCCCATCCATGAATTATTTGCCCTCACTTTATCCGGTTAAGCTGTTGTCATCTCCGACTTTCCACCTTCCTTTTCCTTCCCCACAGTACCTGGGAGACATTGGCATACAGATCAATGTTTAAATGTGTCTTCCAGGTGTTGCACAGGCATTGCTTGAGAACATCCAGTTTCATATCTGATGATTTTTTCTAGTGCCAAGTTATTTCTGTCTACTGACTACTATGATCGCCTCGCTCTATCCTGTTGAACTGATATTGCCTCCAACTTGTTAGCTTCCTTCCACGACGTATCATTGATGTTTGAATGGGTATGTGCAACTCAGTGCACATATAGCCATGATATTTGAAGCCCAGGACCAGCAGGCTGTGGGTGCAGGCAAATAAGTTACTATTTGAACACAATTGTTGAAAAAAAACAACCCCAGTAATCTGTCCATAGCTAGTACTGCTGTCACCGGTCACCAGTGACTCTATACAAAACTTGTCACATGTTGAGTCGCATTGTCAGTGTGATTCATGACTCGGATGAAATTGATTCATGTCAGACAACCGAGTCGTGGACCCCACGCACTTGAAGTCAGTTTTTGCCATTGCCCCTCACCTCCATCCTAAGGCCAGAAACTGAACTAAACGTCGCATTAGGCGTTTCCCTCTGACAACTCTCAACCACATTCTCATGGTATCATATTCTGGATATGAGAGTGATCCACCACTGTCAGATGACAGTAGAGTTGGTCGGGGTGCAGAACGTGACAAAGAGAAAGAAGAGGAGCGATCTCTGTTGGCACGGGTGGACAGAGATGGGCAAGGCGAACTGGTCCTTCGGCAAGCACCCAGACAAATGGATGCCAGTGATACCAGTTCTTCCTTCTGTGGGTGCTTGGGACCTCACTTGAGCTTTTGCCATAGCATACTCACATCCAGATTCTGTATGAAGCTAGTGCCAGGGAGTCTGTCACCTCTCTTCTGAGAAAACAACTCAATGAAGCAGAGCAACACCGTCGTTCTGATCTAGAGGCTGCAGAGCAACGCCATCGTTCTGATCTAGAGGCCGCTGAGCAACGTCGTCGTGCTGATCTAGAGGTTGCGGAGCAACACCGTTGTTCTGATCTAGAGGCTGCGGAGGAACGCCGTCGCTTTGATCTGCAGGTTGCAGAGCAACGCCGCTGCTCTGATCTGGTGGTGGCAGACAAGCGACTTCCGATGTCACATGTGTGAAGAAACAAGCAAATCCTTACAATGCGAATCTCCCATGTCCAGACGGGATTCAATTAATAGACTCCTTGAGAACTACGTGGACAAGATGTATGCGCCCTCCAAGTGCAATAATATGATTTGTTTGTACCCTGCTCCGAATTTGTGACCGAGTTTGCAATTTTGTCGACAAACAGAAGTTTATATCATTGACTCGGAAATTCAGATCATTTCTCGTAATTGGGGTGCTATTCGACGAGGCATTGATGCACATGTTGCCGCGCATTCAAGAGGTAGATTTTACTTCGTCTCAATTGCAAAGCATCTTTCTACCCCAAACATTTTCAAGTTTTTGCCTCAATTGTCCCACAGAACTTAGTACGTCTACTTGCTGTACCACCTCACGGAACATGTTCACGCTCACTCAGTTTCGTGCTTTGGATGCTTTCTCTTCTACCCTAGACTGGCTTTTGATCGCTAGGGTGTGTCGCGCGATGCATTTGCCACGAGAACGGCTCAACACTTAGGTTCCTGTTTATTTGGTGTACCAGGGGATCGGGCACCTTGTTTGAGGAGATCCTGTGATGTGGCAGTCTCCGTGGTACCAAAAAGTAGTCACTCCAGCAGTGGAAGCCACGGCAAAGGAAGCTCCATGCACATCCTCACCCCCTCCTTTGGTGGCATCGGTGCCGGCATATCCTTTGCCCAAAAGTATATGGGTGAAAGGCATGCGACCTTTCAGCACCTTGATACACAAACCTTGATACACAAACACACGAGGTATATTCCATGAGCCTTGTCTTTTCTGAGAGCCGCTGTCACCAGCTCTGTAGTGTGTAAAAGGCCCCCGTACCGATTCCTCGACACCCCGGAGCTTGCAGATAATTTTTACCTCAACTTCAAGTTGGTGGATGAGTCAAAGTACTCTTCTTGCGGACATGTCTTAACAGGCCAGGTCAATCAACAATCAGTCATTGATCATTATGTGCGTAAATCTTCATGTAGGTGCTCAATCATCATTCTAATGGCCCGGGGGTGGGGCCCGCAGGAATCTCCAAGATAAAGTTGCAGGGTGTTGAGTATGACTGCCTTCATAGCAGGTTGTGCCTCACAACTACTACGTTCGCACTGGCATATATTTATCTATCCCACAGCTACACAGCTACTACCAGCATCCCATCATGTGCCATTTCCTCGACTCTTGATGATGGCGATAGCTCAAGCAGCCTCACCCCTGCTCAGTGCACATTTTCTACTCTGCTCAGATGTCTTCATCCACCCCCGAGGTTCCTTCCTCCAGCTTTACGAGACAATCATCTATATCATCATTATCTTTGATTGAGGTTTCATTGTCCATTTTTCCCAGAAAATCTGGGTATTGGAAAGTCCCGATCAGTCCCGCCCGTCCCGTCCCATCCCGCGGAGATTACGTCACATCACACTCGAACCAACTCGAGCACGACGCGCGTCTCCCAACATTGTCTGTCATCTCGTCTCGCGCAACCTCCACCTGCTCCCTGCTTAACACACAAGTATGTACAGCTATACCTACTACTGTGAGTTGTTGTTTCTCAGCTTTAACTGCATAATCTAATGAAGAACACAATCCTCTAATAGCAATGATAATACTAACTGGTACGAGTATCTTTTTTTTGTGCAGATGATAAGGATCACTGACGCTATGTACCAGCTACTCTTTCCACAGGTACATTTCCCTCATGACTCAGGTACTGCCTGTCTTCAACTGCAACACCTGTCAGCGGTTGCTCGTTGTGAAAATCTGCAAGAGTGACAAGAATGGTAATGCTGGCAGGGCCTTCACCAACTGCTACAAGAAGCATGCCAACGACACCCGCTGTGACTTCTTCGCATGGGTTGATCCAACACTATCCCCTCCCTTGTCGCGATTCCCCTCATCCTCCCCAATGTCTTCGCCCACTATTTCTGCCCCGCCTTCAGCACAACCAATGGCAGGCCCTTTAGCAACTCAGAACCTCTCGAATGCCCCACGCACTGCTGAACCAACTTGCTCTAAACCTGGGAAAGTGCGTTGTAACACCACACGACTCCATGCTGCATGTGCTCGGAAGATGTGCCGCCGGCATTGTGTGGAAGCTGGAGGCTGTCAGGGAACGAAAACACACATGGTACAAAACACGGCTACCTTGTCAGGAAAGCAGCGAGCGGCAGTGTCACCCTTTGACCTGTCGTCGCCGTCCTCCTCGCCGCTGCCACCAGCTACTGCCCCTGCGAGCACATCAACTGCAATGGACCTGTTCGCAGACCCACGATATGCGTCACAGATGACTGCTGCTTTCACGCAGCAGTATGCTGATAAGCATGCGCTGGAGGAACAACAGCGAGCAGTGGATGCGGAGCGCCTCGCAAACATTGAGAAGGCAAAGAACCACGTCATAATATATGCGTGGCCAAAGGTCCCTCGTCTCTTGTTTATGCCCGACCTTTACTAATGACATGTTTTCAATAGGAGGATGTTGAGGCTACCGTTTTTGAAGTCCAGGGTGGTTTCAAATGGCCGCTGTTCCCACTGACTCCAGCCATTCTCTATGATACGGATCTTATGCTTCCGGGTGAGCCACAAGCACGGTTCAAGAAGTATAACCCCTCTATACACACCTGGTCTAAGGTCCTGGTGGGCCACATCGTCACCCTCAAGGCCGGCGAGCACATATTTCTCAAAGGGTACGATGTCAATAACTGCCGGGACTTTGACCATCTTCTCTCAGCAAGCCAGGAGTCTGCACCCCATTTCTTTAAGAACCTTTCCCATGAACGTGCCTATGTTCGACGAACATTGAAGGAGAAGAAGGTCTCAAAGGCTCGCAACATCTTGAGCTCTGATGACGAGGAGGATCAGTCTCGGGCTAGCTCAAAGATAACCCCACGGCCACTTACCCTACCTCGACGATTCAAGGCGGAGCCGTCTGATTTTGCACTCAGTTTCATGGCCTCTGACAGTGATCCCACCCCTCATCAGACGGCCACTTCACCGCGTCATGTCGTCAAGGTAGAGCCGACCTTTATTGATCTTACGATGTCCGATGCAGAGGATGATGCTCTTGCTCCGATGGATAATGTGATGCCTGCTCCAACAAAGAAAAAACGCGCACGTTCCTCCTCGTCACCATCACCATCACTGTCTACCCCTCGCTCATCTCCCAATGAGACTGAAGAGAGCTCTGATGACAGCCCACCTGCTTGGCCAGCAGCGTTCTATGTGGTGGATATTGTACGGGGTTTTGAGAAGTGTGATGAGGCACGTCATGAACGAAGGAGTGTAGAGAAGGCATTCTTCAAGTGTTTCAAGGTTCCATTCCGGAGCACGACTTTCTATAATCACCGTCGAAATTGGGACAATGCATCGGCTGCCTCTCGAGATGCAGCCTTGCGCGCCGGCCATACCTCTGCTGGACTGTGGAGAACATTCCTCAAGCATAGCCATGCTAAGGCTGTGGAATCAGTCGACAAGAAGCGGAAGAAGAAGAGGGTCCGCAACTAGCTTTACTGCATTTCGTCGGTATTTTTTTTTGGTGCTCGTTTTGTTGTACTGTAGAATAGTGTACTTGGTAGAATATTTTATTGGACTTGCGTTGTTGTACCGCAGAATAGTCTACTAGATCTATAAAACTAGTGTGTGCTATCGTGAGGGTAGAGCCAATTGAAGGGTGATTGGCCTTGTGTTGTGAGCTTCTCTCGTGTCATCCGGTTTCTACGCAAAATCATTTCATCTAAAAAAAAGTTATACTTATCAACCAACATCTCCCGACAAATTGCATGGTAGCTTCCAAGCCAAACATTGGTCTGCTCGGCAATAGATGAATTGAAATACCAGCCCTTGTTGTCTTCAGAGATGAGCTCGGGGTATGCAGCAGGGTTGCAGTTCTCCTGGCAAAATATATCGGTCTCCGAGTGTTTTGACTTGAAGTGGAAGACATCGACAGTAAGCCCAATGTTGTCAAAGAAGGGATCTTTGCCTCGGACCATGCTGGCAAGTGTGCAGTTGTTGTCAAAGAAGATATGGTCAGGCTTCATGTCTTCATGGAATGTGCGCTTGATCATCTCCTGTTCCCAGGTGAGTGAGAAAGTCTATGATGATGCTAACGATCTTGCTTACGATAACACTCCCGACACCCTCTGCCCCATAAAAGGTTTCCCGAGCGATAATCATCCCACAAGGTGCCACAATGATTTGCTCATTATGTGTGCGTCTCCGACCTAACTGTGCCCGGATCCGTTCCTTCTTTGCACTCTGTTCAAAGCCACCAATCTCAAAATCCTCCACCTCGTCATCCACATCAGCAACATCTGTACCCTCTTCGGCGATTGCATCATTCGGATGAGCCACAAGCGCACGCTGAAGGCATTCCTTGAGCTGAAACCTAGCCTGCCCTCTTTCCCGATGAACCCGCTCGACCTCTTGATGTGCAGGCTCAGAACACATGCGGCTGTCAGTCATGATTGGAGAATCACAGCCAATTACCGCACAAATTGTATTGCAGTGTGCATCTCGGGGGCAGTAGCGATGCCGATTGCTCTCAAGTGGGATCTTGCAGTTATGCACTGCGCAGCACGGACAGCCAACAGTTACTCCATCAATAACTACAACCCAGACTTTTTTCCCATCCTGGTAGACACGTAGACACTTTTTGCAGCAATGCCGCAGCTCAGGTTGCCCATGAAGACGGAAGCGGAGATTCCGAGCACACAGCGCATCAGTAAAACGATCCTTTTGGGCACCTGTATGTGGCACTGCAAGTGTCTTTGACCGACTCTGATGGTCTTCCAACAGTGCTAGAATCACGAAAGCATCCCAGACCTGTTCCGTAGTGACTGAAAACCCAAATGCCCAATCACCAGGTGGAACTGTGTCAGAGAGAGAGAGATTGTATAAGCGCGCACAATTGGTAGCTGAGGTCCTGTAGGATGCATTAAGATGTAGAACATAGGTTGCGTAGGATGAATACTTGCCATGAAACCAACATAAGCGTGATCCAGAGCTGGACAAGCCGTTTCTCAGCAAACTGATGTTCACCCACCTGAATGATTGCAGGGATTCCATCATAGTAGGTACGAATGCCATCTTTGACATGGAAGTTGTGGTGGTAGTTCGTTTGGCATTCTAGGGAGGGAAATGATAGGATGACTTGGAGTCTGATGCAAAGTCGGTTGAGTCAAGACCTACCATTGCAATAGAGATGAATGGAGCGGACAGGGAGTGCCCCCTTGTCCATTGTGTATAACACGGCCTGCCGCTGCTCTTCCTTCTTCAGCAACTTTCCAGTTATGCTACGTGAACAGCTTGTGTTGGTACAGGTATGTTGAAGAGGATACAGAGTACAAGCATCTGGCAAATAACAGCACAATGAAGAAGAAAACCTGGTTACTGTGAAACATGTACTACATACAAAGTCCGAGAGAATGGCCGTGCACTGCAAAATCATGGATGAGGCTGTCCTCAAGGCTCTGTGCGTCATGCCAGATCGTTGGTTTCAGTGTGTCCCAACAGGCCTCAACACAAGCCGCAGAGATGCTGCAGCTATTTTTCAAGAAAGTGGATATTGTTGGTGGGAGTACATCCGGAGGATCAAGTGCTAGTACAGATGATGGCTGTGCGAGAAGAATATCATCCTTCAATCTTGAAGTTAGGCATATGAACTGTTGTACTTGACCAAAGGAGAGCTCAGGGTGCTGATCAGTGAGGAGGACTGCATCCTGCAGCCTTAGAGAGGACATTGCTAGGTGTAGTCAAGTCTACAGACACTCTATCGACGTCCTATCTACTCATGGAACTGATCGGGACTGATCGGGAGGGACCGGGCGGGTGCGGCAGGCGGGACTGATCGGGAATTTCCAATACCCAGATGTCCTCATTTTTCCTTTGGGAATTCAAGTGTGAGTTCCAACTGAGTTCCATTACTCCTAAGGCACTACTCACTAGCCATAAATTTCCGTCCAAACTTGAAGGCATCAAAGATTTTAGAGTCAAATTGCTCGGGGGGGTCAAGAAACTCCGAGTCCTCCGGCACAGTCTGCAGAAATGCGGCTTCCATCTTACAAAAGTCGCGATGCATTGTGGGCTTGAATCCAGGAGGAAGGCAGGCATTTTGGTAGGGTGCAGGAGGACCGAAGCGTGGTGGTGCAGGAGGACCCCCAAATTGTTTTGGAGGAACTCGAGGGACCCAGTAGGGGCCATAGAATAAGGCCACGAGATATGCAATTCGACCATCAGGGTCATAGCCAAATGCGTTGTAGTTGGAGCCGTGATCTTTTGGCCGCCTGGCAATTCTTTGGTGTTCTTTTGGCATATTTTGAGCACGGGATCGAATGGTGAGTTTCTCAAAATACCTGTGGTGACTCTGGAAGTCCAAATTTATGTTCAATAAATACTAGCAGCCAAGGTTGGTTTAAATTTCACGACATCTGTTGGGCGGCAGCTCCGCAAGATAGCCCAGGTACATCGTTAGACAATTTGAGCTGCCGTCCAATCCGTTAGGCTACGCCACAAAACTACAACTTGAACTTCCGGTTTGATCGGTTCGGACAGCTTGTACTGCCGTTCACCATGATTCAGGGTACTGATTCTGTACTATTTCCGAGTCTGACTTGGACGGCAGTGTCAAGTATCTACCAGGTAATCTTTGTCTTTACCGTGACCACCCTCACGGTCAAGTACCAGCTCGAACTAAGTATATGCAATTACTGGAACATCTGGCAATTTCTTGGCGTTCTTTTGGCATATTTTGGGCAAGGGATTGAATCCAGGTGACTTTCTCCAACTTGAAACAGCCAGCGACTCGGAGTTCAAATTTGAAGTTTAATAAGTTTTTAGATTTCACTGCTTCTGTTGGACGGCAGCTTCGCGAGACAATAATTAGACGATTCAAGCTGCCGTCCAATCAGTTATACTACGCCACAAAACTACAACTTGAATTTCTGTCTGAATCGGTTTAGACGGCTTGTACTTCCGTGATTCAGGGTAACGAATCCACAGCACTATATCTGAGTCGCAGGTGTCTGCCAGGTAATCTTTGTTCTTACCACCATCAAAGTATTATCTCAAACTACAGCACGCCTAACTACTCTGTCTTTATGTCTAATTCTACCCTTGGTCAACGGCCACGAGATGATGCACTGCAACCTGGGCCAAGGAAGAAACCGTATGTATCATCCCCTTTTAAGCTATCATTCTCATCTTTCAGCTACATATAGCACGACTACCGATCCTCTTGTCCATAATGGGCGTCATTTTGGCCGTGCAATATACGCATTTTGCAATGTCAAGTCCCTGATTATCAATGGTCTTGAATGCATGATTAACGATGCACCTGTTGGGTCACTTAGTGTCAAGTAAGTATCCGCATGTTTTGTATTCACATTCACTATCCATAGCTCTTTTAGGGAACAATGCGAAGACCGGGTTTTCCATGCACTTCTGAAGCTGTGCTATGGTCTCGAAGAACGATTATTGAATGCATTATCTGAGGAGGTCGAGCTGGTGGCTGATCTTGTAAGTCTTTTTGAAGTGTACCTTAATCACCTAGCTAACTTTTCGCAGATCCACAAGGGAGCAAGTGGCTCCCATGCTGACGACACCAAGGGAATGAAGGGCGCAATCATTGAATGGATAACGCCAGAAGGTCAGACACTTGACCCTCCCATCAGCCGTAGGTATAAGAGTGAGAGGGGATTCCGACACGATTGAACCGGCGCCCTACTCTGTCCGACTGGTATTGATTGGAACATCCCCAGGTGAGTAGTGACTTGGTTCATTGTTGCCAAAAAAAATTCACAGTCCTGTCCTGCAGTGTCAAGGAGAAACTTCGGACAGGCGAGATGCATGTTTGAGGAGACCAGTGGCCGTATTTTCTTTATGCAGACCTGGCTTACGATCCAGATGACCCCTGGAATGGGTTGCTAAGAAACCAACTTCTTGTTTGCGTGAGTATTGCATCATTAGTTCTGTTGACTGTCGGTGTCATCTTTATTACATAGGCTTATAAACATGTCTTTACTTCACCAAGCTCTGTAGATGATGATGAGCCCAGGGCGACCAGGTCGGGAAATGCTCGCATTCATAACATGACGTCCGTAACAACTGCGTCATTAGCTTATATTGCTACGCAGGTTAGTCTTCAGATTCGTCGAAGCCGTCCTCTTTTCATTTTCAAACAGGTTCAATTTGCCCTCACTTCCGCCAGCACATTTTCCAGAACAGACACCGTGACTGACTCTGAAAGATTCTACACTAGCCTTCTGGACATGCTGGAAGATGAGCAGGAAGTGGACGAGGTTGAAGACCTTATTGCCTGGTGGAATAGGTGTGTCAGACAGATACCATCATTTGGGAAGATACCCCGTGTCACTGATAAGGAGTTTCACTATTCAGGAAGATTTTCCCGCACTCTTCTCCAGAATCTGTTCCTGCACCTGTTGAGGGAAGTGCTCTGGATCGAATCAGGCAGAAGCGTGCAGAGCGAGCAGGAATTATTCCTACGTAAATACGGCTATTAACCATCTATTGCTATTTGCATATATTAATATTATTATGGGTACTGAATCATCAGGCTGTCACTCAGAGCCCCAGCACCGGCTTGAAACTGTCCAGATTCCAGTATGATGATCCAACAGCTCCCTATGTGGTAGCTGGGGGCTGTATCATCTCATTGCCTCAAACAATACCCTAAGACAAGTAGTTGTTCAGACGATCTGACTGAACCTGTGGCAGGTAAACGAGACCATCAAATGTACAGTTATACTATGGGAGCCTCGATGCCAAGTTGCTAGTTTGTCTGACCCAAACCTAAAGTATTCAGATCATACAGAAGTGATCTGAGTGCTGAAAATGATGCTTCCATCCTTGTTGCCATGGAGGATTGTCGTCAACTCCAAGCTCTAGTACAGGCCTTGCCGCACTCAACTTGGGAAGAGAGATCCCAGGCAACATTTCGGGTTTCCAGGCAGTAGCTCTGCTTTAAGCTTTGACCAGGCACTAGACTCTTGTTTCTCTTGGTGACGGAATTCCAGCAACACTACCCTGCAATATACTTCCTTTGCAACTCAGTACAGAAGCTATAGATCACACAGAAGTGACCTGAATGCCAGATGTGATACTTTGAGAATTGTCACTTCAACAGAGCACGAGACTCTTTATGCTATAGTTGGGGCACTAGACTCTTGTTTCTCTTGGTGATGGAATTCCAGCAACACTACCCTGCAATATACTTCCTTTTCAACTCAGTACAGAAGTTATAGATCACACAGAAGTGACCTGAATGCCAGATGTGATACTTTGAGAATTGTCGCTTCAACAGAGCATGAGACTCTTTATGCTATAGTTGGGGCACTAGACTCTTGTTTCTCTTGGTGATGGAATTCCAGCAACACTACCCTGCAATATACTTCCTTTGCAACTCAGTACAAAAGCTATAGATCACACAGAAGTGACCTGAATGCCAGATGTGATACTTTGAGAAATGCTGTTACCCAGGGCCAATGTTGTCTCCAAGCTCGACTGGACCAAGCACAATCAATTAGAGAGGAGATCCCAAGAACAGTGATGGTCTGTATAGGTACACTTCTGCTTCATGCTTTAGGTGGGGCACTAGACTCTTGTTTCTCTAGGTGATTGAATTCCAGCAACACTACCATACAATATACTGCAATACCGACGTGTATGGCATAGTTGTATTCATTTCACTGAATACATAGCAGACAATTAATTAGAAACTCTTACCATTTTTTATTTAATTTACTGATGTATCCTCCTCCATGTGTAGTAACCAAAATTATTATTATTTTACTAATGTCCATATTTGTTGAAAGCAAATGATTTCTGCCATTTGACCAATTCATATCTCGTACATTTGGCCGCTTACTAATATAATCACGTGATATGACCAGTCGAGGAAATGAGTCTGTGCCTGAAAAAACAATTGCAAAAAAATGTACTGTAAAAGCCTTGCACACTGTACTCGAGTTGCTAATCTCCAAAACATCTCCAACAAATACCCTAGACCCACTGCCGAAGAAGAGGAAGAAGAGGGAACACCCGAAACCCATGCTTCCAATCACTCCCAGGATCCCTGCATTGACACAGCTTCTCACAATGTCATCTTTGATGAAAACCTTGAATTCCTTGACATGGTCAGTGCCCTGAGAGGGTCAGCATTGGTTGAGGATGAAGATGAAGATTCGGAGTCAGAGGTTGAAAGTGATGATGAGGAAGGAGGCACACCTGAAATTCGTGAACCTTCTGCACTTGAACAGTTTTTGTTGATGCTGCAAAGGGCCCATGATGTCGCTCTGGAAGCTGAACGCAAACGCGAGAGGGGGAATAAATGGCCAAAAAAATATGTTGGGAATTCTCAGCGAACAAAGCGTCGCCACCAGCAAACAGCACAAACCCTTGCTGCAAAAGGATTTTGTTCAGTAAAAGACTGGCTCGGGCTCAGAAGAAACACCACCGACATGACGGAAAATTCCCCTCTTGATGGCTCAGACAACAAAGGTCCAGAGCTGCTGATGGATGGACCAAGTGAGCCCCTCGGCAACCCCCTCGACAATCACCCAAGATTTGTCTCTGCACAACTGGATGTGCAGGAATCTGAGGAATCTGGGGACAAGATGCAGCCAGTGGTTTTGATTTGCCCATGCCAGGATTCCGCGTCTGAAGCTGTGCCGACGCCAGAGGAAGCCGAAAAGCTCCGTTGTCAAGCGGTTGTTGACAGGATGTTGGAGGATCTGAGAAATGGAAAGCGGCCTGAAGACAACACAGAGGAGACAGATATTGACCAGAGACTGAACCAGATGAATTATAAGAACTTCCCTTTGCTTCGGAGAGCTCAAGCAAAGCTCAATGTGAAGGCGAAGGATAAACACATTGATGTCGTCTTCTGTTCTCGCATCACTGCTATGGCAGGAGTACTGGCTCTCTACCTTGATCCCGAGGTCTTGTACACATGGAAGGAATCATCGTTGGTGGTTGCAAAGCTGCAGGGACATGGTCCATCCTATGCAAGGGAGCTACGGCAATGGATACACCAATTCCTCAACTCTGGGAAGCTTCCTGAGCACAGTTACAAGGGCCGGAGATCAACCATTCTTGAAGATGAAGATATTGCACTCGAAATCCAGCTGAAACTGGCAGAACGCGCAAAGGATCAATACATCCGGGCCCTTGATGTTGTTGAGATTGTTGTGACAGAGGCACTACAGGAACGGTTACAGGCAGCAGGGATTCAGCACAGAAAGATATCAGAACGCACAGCACAGCAGTGGTTGAAAAAGTTTCGATGGCGTTACTCGCAGAAAAAAGGGAATGTATATTGATGGACATGAAAGGGATGATGTTGTGGCCTATTGTCAGCAATTCGTTTCACAGTTTTTCAAGGATTACGCACCACAGATGTTCACCTGGGATCATGAAGGCAACGAGACCAGACCAGTGAATGGGTTCCCAATCCCCAATAATCGGCCATTCCATTTGATACCCATAACTCATGACGAGTCGACGTTCTTCGCGAATGATGAACGGAAAAGCAGATGGGTTCATCAAGATCAAAAGGCAGTGACTGAGAGAAAAGGTGACGGGATCTCCATCATGATCTCAGATTTCCTCACTTCAGAGTGGGGACGTTTGACAAGTGTGGACGGCAAAGAGTGAGTGATGTCGTGATGTCAATGAATGATGTTGCTGATGGGAGATCTAGGCAGGCTTGTGTGGTGTTCAAGGTGGGGAAGAATTGTGACGGCTACTTTGATGCTGACGATCTTCTTCAACAAGTTGATAACGCAATTGATATCTTTGAAGAACATACCAATGGCTTTGCGACAGGACTCTGGCTGTTCGACAATGCCCCCTCTCATCAATGATGTGCTCCTGATGCCCTCTCTGCCCGCAGAATGATGAAGAACCCAAGTAATGGGTGGACGCACCAGGGGACCTCGCATGCGGTCGACGATGCTTCCAAGTGGCGAACTGCAAGACTTTTATTTTTCAGATGATCACCCGGCTTACCCCGGATGGTTCAAGGGGATGGAGCAGATCATCCATGAACAAGGTCTGTGGCCAGCGGGGGGTCTATTAGCCCAGTGCAAAGGATTTAAATGTCACGCCTCTTGACTTGTTACCACGACGTGCACAGCCACATTTCCAACAGCCCTCATCGTTCTATCCGTCCTGTGGCCCTCTGTCCGTCTCTGATCAACCCGATCTGGTTCTCTACTGCGTGCTAACCGTGCATGACGACTCCTTCCCAATCCTCTCGGGGATCGGGTGGCTCGATGGGGGGGGGCAACCCCTCTCGTCCTAGTCGCCCCTCCCAGCGCTCTCGATCCTCTCCTCCGAGCTCTCCTGTCGCCCCCCGGGGCTCAGCTAGGGCTCCCATCCCCTCGCAGGCCGGCCCCGTCCGCACGCCTCGCGCATCTCCCTCTCCGTCCCCCTATGGGCACGGTATGGACACTCCCCGCGCCCCTCGAATTTCTACCGCCTCCCAGGCGGCTTCGAGGGCCTCAACGGCTCCCCCTCCTCGGGGACCCCCCACCTCTGCTCACTCCTCCGATGGGGAGGACGAGGGCATGTACGACGCTGAACCAGTGACCGACCTCGAGGTGAGTGTCCTGGTCGAAGCGATCACCCAGGGAGCCAACACCCTTGGCTCTCTTGCCACAAGGCGCCCGTCTGAGGATGTCCTCCAGGAGAGGACTCCTGACATCGTCGCTGCTTTGACCGGCCTGTTGAGGGCGGCAGACAGCTTCGGTATCCCTATGGCATCCGCGCTAGAACCCCTGCACGCGATGTCGTTCGACTTGTTTGTGGACCAATTCGGTGGCCCCACACACTCCTCTTCCCTGGATGACCCGATGCTCGGCAACGCACCGGTCGTCCCCAGGGGCAACCCTCCTCGCAGGGGCGGTCTTACCATCCGCCCCCCCCGAGTCCCCTGCCCTAAGGGTGGGCGTCCTCTCCCTCCCATCCCGCAACAGAGGGACCTCTTCGGCAGCCATGGCTCACGCCAGGCCCCCACGTTTGCCCAAGCTGCTCGCTTCAAAGGCGGCAGGGTCCCCTCCTCATCGGTGGACGGCATCGTCCGTATGGCGAAAGCCTTCCCCGAGCTACCCACTGACCGGCTGGCTGCCATGCACCAGCAGGCCAAACCCACTGCTCCGAGGCCCAAGGCCTCGGCAACCATCCATGGCCCGTCCCGACGACAGGTTATCGCCATAGTGCACTCGGACCCAAAAGAGGGAGGCATGCCTCCCCCTCCTGTGGTCTTAATGGGGGGTAACGTGATCCTTGAAAGGGTCCGCCTCGCTCTCTCGGTCCACCGGTCTCGACTGGTAGCCCAGTCCGTTTCTCAGGAGTATGGAGGATACTCCATCGCTACTGATGCTGTGGCCTTGGCAGAGGACCTACGCATCATCCGACAAGCGATCACAGGCGCGTTCGCTGAGGACTTCCGTATCACTGCGGAACTCCCCTCCTCGACGTCGTACCTTAAAATAGTCGACGTCCCGTACTTCCAGAACCACGCCCCCATCACGGCGGAGTCAGTTCTGGGATTCATCGCCAAGTCAGGGTTAAAAGACTTGGTTGTTCTTAACGCCCCCCTGCGGGTCGTCCGCAACTCGAAGCAGTCCGGCACTGCTACCGTCTATCTTAACGTCTCGGACTCCGTTAGCGGGGCCCGAGCCAAAGCCCTCTCCAGGCGTGAGGCCCGGGCAAACCCCGGCGTCTCCCTCTGCCAACAATGCTGGAAGTGGGGTCATCCGACCAACGCTTGCCGCGCTCAACAGCTCCGCTGCTCTATTTGCAGCGGCCCTCACCGCAAAGAGCACCACCGCTCTTTAGCCGGTTGTTGCAAGGGCAACACAAAAGCGACGCCCCCCATCGCGCCGACGCCTGAGAGCGTCCCGTGCCCTCATCCCCCTCGCTGCCCCAACTGCAGGAAGGAACACTCAGCGGACGACCGCCGCTGCAACTTTTGGAAGCACCGTTTCGACGGTGACTGGATCAAGAGGCGTTACGCCGAGGTACGTGAGCGTCGAGCTCGATACCTCTCATCTGACCCCTTCCCCGCAGGACGCGGTGGGCGCACCTAAATGAGAGACACGGACATCTCCTTCTTACGTATCATGTGTCAGAATGTAAACCGTAACTACGGACTACTAGACACTATCCTGGAATCTCAAAGTGATAATTTTGATATTCTCTTCATTCAAGAACCGCCCTGGAACTTAATAAGGAACGCCCCATCGGCCCATTCTAGGGCCGGTGAGGCGGTGATTGGTGCCCCCATGCACCCAAACTGGGGATGCATTGTGAGACAAGCAGGGTCGGACACAGCCCCTGCCCCTTCAGACTCGGCCCCGTTCCCGCGTAGTGACTGGGGGGAATATCCACGTGTCGCTGTCTACTTTGACAAGCGGCTCCAGCCTCTCAGGCCCAGCTACCGCCGGGACCTGATCGATCACCGTGACATCATTGTCTTCACCCTCGGGTCAGGCGATAATCTCATGTTCTTTGCAAATGTCTATTCTGACCGCAATCACACGGGTATCGGCATTCTCTCGGAGAAAGCCGAGACCTGGCCTCACCGGTTCTACCTCATTGGAGGAGACTTTAACTGTAGACACCGCCGGTGGGACCCTGAGGGCCCATTGGTCAATATCCACGCGGACCGCCTATTGGCGGCCACCTCCCGATTGGGCCTGGTCCTCTGTCGTCCCGACGAGGCCCGCCCCACTCATTACCCCTACAACGAGGAACTGAGACCCACGGTCATCGACCTCCTGTTCATATCGGTGGCGGACGAGTTCGTCACCGAACACACAATCTTCCCGGAGCACCGCGGATCCTCGGATCACGCGCCTCTGTTGGTAAATGTCCGGACTCCCCTACTGCAAGTGCCTCTGAGCACTAAGGGAATCGCACCTGACTCGGAGGAGGAGACCGCCTACTTAGGAGACGTCTCCAACCAATTGTCCACCCTGGCCAACTGGCAAGGGAACACCCCGGCGGCGGTCGACGAGGTGGTGCAAGCCATCTCTGACGCTTTTGCGACGGCTTGGTCTGCGCACGCCAAATCCAAAACCATTTGTAGCCGCTCCAAAGAGTGGTGGTCAGATGAGTGCTATACGGCCCTCGACGAGTACCAGACATCCCGGGACCCCGAGGACTGGAAGATGTTCAAACAGGCGGTTAAAACTGCTAAGGGGGAGTTTTTTGATGAACGCATCAAAGAAATCTCAATTACCAATCAGCGCCCTTGGGACTTAATGCCCTGGGTCAAGCAACGGAACCTCCCGTCGCACGAGGCCATCTCCTATGGGGGTGAGCCTTGTAACACGATGGAGTCATTATGGGCAGCACTGGACGGTACCTACAACGCGGCTAACGACCGATCGGTAGACCTCTCAGCGCTGGACAAATTCGACGCCCTCCCCCAATGGGGGTGGATCCCCTTCTCCCTTCTGGAGCTCCAGGAGGCCCTCAAAGCGTGTTCCTCATGCTCTGCTCCAGGACCCGATCATGTCACATGGTCGTACCTGAAACGGTGGGCCGGCGACGTCGACGTTGCCAACCTCTTCTTACGTATCGCGGAAGCGTGCGTTGCTCTAGGCCATTGGCCTACACACTTTAAGGAATCCACTTCAGTCATCATACCAAAGCCGGGTAAACCTAATTACTCCACACCCAAGTCGTTCAGGCCCATTGTGCTATTGAACACCCTGGGTAAACTAGTTGAGAAAATGCTTTCTCGACGGCTCCAGTTCGACGGAGTCGCGCACGGCGTCTTTCATCCCAACCAGTTTGGGGGCGTCGCCCAGAGGTCCACGGAGGACGCTGGGGTCTACCTCACCCACCTCGTGCGAGCGGGCTGGGCGAAGGGCCTACAGACGAGCGTTGTCGCATTTGACATCGCCCAATTTTTCCCGTCTCTGAACCATGAAGTTCTATTGGCGATCATCGAGCGCTCAGGGTTTCCACCATGCGTAGTGAAATTCTTCCGCTCCTATTTGGTGGGCCGATTCACGGTCTACAAATGGAACTCTGACTCCTCGGGGAAGTTCTCCACGGATGTTGGTGTGGGGCAAGGGTCAGCCCTCTCCCCCGTCTGTTCGGCGCTCTACTTAGCGCCGGTCATGAAGCTGTTCTTCGAGAGCCTTCACAGTCTCTCGACGGACCTTATCTCTTACGTGGACAATGGCACACTCATGGCCCAGTCTAAACGCGTGGAGGATAACCTCCCCAAGCTAGTCGGGGCGTACAACGAAGTTTTCCGCCTATTCACGGCTCTCGGTCTGGTATTGGAACATGCCAAATCGGAGGTGTTTCACTTCTCCCGCGCCAACTCGGCGGCCAACCCGCCTATTGATCTAGGTGTTGCTCCCTTCACCGGAGCCACCCCCTTGCGCCCCAAGCCTATTTGGCGCTACTTGGGGTTCTTTTTCGATTGGAAACTCTCCTTTAAAGAGCACGTCCGCTTCTACACCACCAAGGCGTTCACGACGGTGAGCGCCATGAGAATGCTCGGCAATTCGACTAGGGGCCTGTCCCCAGCGAATAAACGCCTGCTCTACCGATCGTGCGTCGTCCCAGTGGCAACGTATGGTCTCCGCCTATGGTTCTTTTTTTTTTTGATTCAACAATTTATAACGCGGTGCACAAACGCAGTCTGCGGGCACGAGGTAATGACACAATCTAGTACGCTACGATTCGACTACGCCCTTGCCCCCGCCAAGATGACGCCCATCCGTCTTTCTGCCTATGGTTCTGCCACGGTACTCGTACCAAGGGGATCGTCAAGGCCTTGTCCCAGATGCAGCACACTGCTGCGCGCTGGATCACTGGCTGCTTCCGCACCATGCCCTCCGGAGCGATGGAAGTCCTCGCAGCGCTGTGGCCGATGCCTCAGCTACTCCGACGTTTGGCCGACAAGAGCTGTCTCAGGACGGCGTCTTTGACGCGTACTCACCCTCTCAGAGCCATTCTGGAAGGGCCGCTGATGGGAGATGCCCCCCGGCACAGGTTGTGCCTACAGGATCTCCCACCTGTTATGAGAAGGAAACTTGTATCCCCTGCGGCGGATGCAGTCACCGTCTGCGCTCCCGTCACAGAGACTTTCGAGGCATTTGGCCCTGAAAGTCGGCCTGGCGCTCGTTTTGTCGACCTCTTTAGAGATCGCATCAGCCTTCACCGCCCGCCCCCCAAAGGGACAGACGAATACAAGAAATACATCGGGCGACTGGACCGGGTGCTGGCAGAGGCCAGAGCCGAACAGTCCACCCTCATTGTGAGCTGTGATGGGTCGGTGCCCAAGACAGCTCATCAGGCCGTGGCGGCCTCACTGGTCTTCAGAGGAAACCAGGAGGTACGCCGCGTTGTCACAGCGGCGGGACGAGCGGCCTCGTCCGACGTTGAGCACATGGCGCTCCAGGTTGGTGTAGCCGCGGCGGTGGCCGTGGGCTGCACCAAGATGGTCATTTTTACTGACTCCCTCGCTCTCCTCGAGACGTGGGCGGACTGCTCCCCCAAGGGAAGTCAACAGCATGCCATTAGAGCGTGCAGACTCTTGCGTCCCTGGCTCGGCAGAGTCCAGGACCGCTCAATCCACCTGTGGTTCGTCCCCTCCAAGGCGGAGTGGGCGGTTCACAAACTTGCTCACGATGCAGCAGCATCGCTCAGGGTGCCGATGGGGGCCTCCCCCCGCACCACCCGCAACTGGCTAATAGCCTCGTTTAACGAGACAGCCAAAACGGACTGGAGGGCCCGCTTTGCGGACCCCAAGTACCGCGGACGAAATTTCCTGGACCTTAGGGCCCAGCGTAAAGGACCAGCACTGCCCACTACCTCCGGTATGGGGCCCTGGCTCAAGGAGACTGCACACGACTGCAGCTTGACGGCTCGGCTTTGCCGATGCATCACGGCGCACGCCCCCATTGGGAGCTACCGCGTGCGCTTCCACCCCAGCGAAGAAGATCGCTGCCCTTGCCCCCCCCATCCCCTTCAGGACCGGGATCATCTGCTCTGCGTGTGCCCACACGTGAAGCGCAAGAAACACTGCCAAGCGCCACGATTCATTGTGGACTTGGTGGAGTTACTGGAGGCGAACCCCAGGGCGTTCGCCTTTGCCCCCCCTGAGGGGTGGGACCCAGGATGAGGGGTACGCGCAGGGCGTATGACCCCCGTCTGGTGTGTTGGGGCCCCTTTCGGGGCTGAACAGTTGCTCTGTCCTGCGGACCGTGCATCCTCTTGGTTGGTAACGCCGAACCCTGGGTTCGTCGCTGGCAAGGTCAGGGGGCCCACCGTATGGTGGGTACCCTCCCGCGCGCGGGGGGGCTAAGCGGCGTGGGGTTGTACCTGGGCGACCGGGGGACCTCGGACCCCATTGGGCCTTATGGCTAGTGGGTTGGGCGACTTGCGGGAAGCCCTGTAATCGTCATTCCTGCACCGTCGCGCTGGTGGGCGCGCACAGGTAATAGGGGCCGCTGAGGGGTGGCGGACTGGGGGGCGGTCTGACTTAGTAGGGCCTGAGTGGGACTTTGGCAGTGCTGGTTCGGGGAGGCGCCCGAGCGCTCTCGTTCTGTAGCTTGGCTTACAGGGTCAGGGCCGCGGCCCTCCACCCTAGCCTTTCTGCGCTCATGCGCTTTCTCGGGGCTGTAGTTTCCCCTCAAACTTACGTCGTATACCCGCTGCCTGCTTGTAGTAGATAGCCGTGGACTGCGTTCGTGCACCACGTTAAATATTGTTGAATTAAAAAAAAAAAAAAAAAAAAGGATTTAAATGTGAACCTGGACTGACTAATTGTTGTTGTTGACGCCTCCTCTTCAATGAGCCGGATTTCGTCCATCAAAAATCACAACTTGAGGAGTTCGTCACGTCCCATGGTCATATTTGTGAATTCTATCCTAAATACCATTGCGAACTGAATTTCATCGAACAGTACTGGGGTGCAGTGAAGTTCTGATATCGAAATTTGCCAACCGCCCAGCAACTGTTGGCGAAATGGAAGCCCGGGCATTGGAGTGCTTGGACAGCATCCCTCTCCCTCAAATTCAGTGGTATATCATTGCTATTCTCAAATTCGGTATCTAATGTATTTTACAGGTACGCTAACCGTGCTGTTCGCTTTATGGATGGTTATTGGCAAGGTTTGACAGGTGCCAAAGCAGTTTGGGCAATGCGCAAATATCACGGTCATCGCGTCCTCCCTCCCAACATTATGGATGAGGTGAAAAAGTCGGTTTGCAACTCAAATGGACCTCTTAATTAACGTTACTATACTCCTACATCATAATACCTCCAAGTTCAGCCAGCACTGGACTGGGCGAAATTTTCACCTTTCAGATTTGGCCACATCACGTGATGTAACCCCAATCCCAACCTGCTTACATAACGGGGGTTGTTCCTAGCTTCCCCTACCTTACTTTTGGTGTTTGATCAGTGTTTTTAGTGCTATGCTTGGGGTCCTGGCCAGTTGCTGGCACTCCTCCCATTAGATACAAGTGTGACAAAATCAGTGTGGAGTCATCCTGTTTATGTCCATCCAGAACCACCAAGTAAGACAAACATCAGTAATGCACCTCATAGCCAATTGGGGTCTCCTGGTTCCATTTACAAACATTGAAGACCATCTACTGACAACCCATACAAGACTGAGCAAGAGCCCCACCCTTCAAAAACCCTTTTTATAGTCATGACTCATGAGGCCATTGCACAAACCAGTGCCCATTTTATCACCATCTCTTTGTGTTTTCTGAATTACCTCCTATTGTGACCACTCTCAGGCCCAACTTCCACATTTTGTTGCATATACATTACATCAAATGAAATTGCATTTGTTGGTCACCTACAACATGGCTCTTGTCCTAGTCCAATGCATTAAGGCATGGTTTTCAATGGCACAGGGATCTTCTGGACCCCAACTACTGCCGCTTTCATAAATATTGTCCAATTTTGAAAATTGAGGCTATGGTCACTGGGGACTTTGCCTCACCTTGTGGTCCTTAACCATCATATCTGCTTTCCATGGTCTCAACTGAAATGGGCTGCCAAAACAGTGGCACCTACTTCCACCACCCCTATTCCTGAATCCTATGATACCACAGGCCTGATACCCATGTTCAGCAAACATTGCAATCTGACTCCTATGAATCCCTCCAATTCTGTGACATTGACCCATAACTCTGCTTCACCTTGGGGTGACACCAGCAAATCATCATTGGAGGATGAATGAGAAATAGCAAAGAGAGAGGGATTGAGAATGGGAGAAGGAGTGGAATTGTTCTTTCAAGTCCCTCCATATCTTCCTATACTCTCTGACACAGGAAACAACACTCTTTGTTGATCACCCCCATGGTGTGCATCTCATGCCCTTTTCTGCCACATCTTAACTGACCACATCCCTTAACAGATTGACCATCCCTGCATCCCCAGGTTCCTTGTTCTCCTCAAACCCCAATTGGCACCTTCTCCACACTCCCGTCTTCATCAGTTCTCCCCACTCTATGCGTTGGTGGGCTCACTCTGCTCTCATGGCCAGCATCACAACCTGACTCCAACAAATCCCTCCAATTCCATGACATTGACCCATAACTCCACTTCATCTTGGGGTGATGCCAAATCATCATTGGAGGATGAATGAGAAATAGCAAAGGGAGAGGGATCAAGAATGGGAGAAAGAGTGGTATCCCTGCATGACTTTGAGCAGCTGAGCTATGTACTCCTGGTGATACATTGTTAATGAGTATAGGCACATTTTGCACTATTCTAGGATCACAGGACAATCACCCAATCCCTCCTTTGTTTCCCATCACTGTCTGAAGACATGTGAATGTCTACTATACATTGCTTAGTCTACATCTCAGTTCCTATTCACTTTGCAGACTTCGCAAAGTGACCCACTTCAAATTTACCTGAGTTACTTGTAAATGGTTAGTGTAGGTAGTCTGTTGGCAATGGACATGGACAGTATTCCCATTTTGCATAGTATCCACTCTTCTTTATTTGTATAAAAAGCCTACCATAAAATACTAGAACAAGAGATTATTCTCCCCCTTTCACTGCTCTTGGGGTTTTGATTCTCCCCTTTGTGTTTTACTCTGAAGTCAATTTGTGACTTACTCTACTGTTGAATCACTGTGTCACTGCATCTTGAGCTGGAATGAATCTAGGTCTTTGGTTAAGTACTCTCAATTGTGTCATGTTGTGTTATTAAACTTCAAACCATTGGTTACATCCTTGCAAAGTTTTGCTAACCCTGATTATTGACTTTGTGTTCCTTGCACTTTGTATAGACTCTGTGTTGGTGTTAACATACATCACAGACCTCCTCCCTTGTATTAGAAGGATGGTTCTGGGACCCTTTAAAACTAACTCCCCCTTTTCTTTTCTTTTCTGGTGTTTCTTTGCAGTTAGGAATGCTAGGAACACATCATCAGAATGCTGAATATGCCCACATTGCCAGCTTCATTCACATTGCTAGCTACCCTATCAGTATCAATGACTTTAGTGCCAGGTTCAACTCCTCCCTGAGTTTTGTGTGGTTATGCCTTCTGTTCATCCACTCCAAGGAGAAGATGTTTGTGTTTGTGATACCATCAACCTGGTAGAGATTGTTTTATTGCATATGTGGCTCTCATTTCAATTTCTGCATTCAGATATGCCAGATTACTCTCAATACAATCAAACACAAGCTTGGAATGAGGAGTGGCATATACTATTTCCATATGTGTCCATTAACTTACCTACTATACTTAATTTATGAGAAAGTTTACACTGTGCCAGTCAGTTGTATTTTCAGGACTTGGAGTGTGGTTAACTTTTTCCACAATTACATCCTTCAATCCCATTCTCATGCATACCCAATTGCTTTCACACATTGGCAAATGTTGGTCGATGAATGCTTTAATCTTCTCTGGCCCTCTATCCCAATAGACCCTATGCTCACAGATGGATGTGTTCCTGTCAAAAATATAGGCCCTAATGCAATCAGATGTAATCATGTACCTTGTAACATATGTATGAACCTGTGGGTCAAATAAGCACATCACCCCTCTCAAATCAAATGCACCTAGATTCAGCCAAATGAGCTTTGAGGAATCAGCAGAGTTTGAGTGAGGGACACCTTGAAGATCACAGAACAGGAGATGTCCCTGGGAGTATAATAACAAAAATTGAGTGAACATATGGATTGCCTTGGTCATATTATTAGTGGCCTCTCCTATCTCATCACCCCTAGTGAATTTTCATAGTTTCCCATCAACCTGGCCACATGGCAAGATCAATGTCACTAAGAAGTGTGGGTGAGGGATGATTCTGCTTCCTGAAGTCAAAGGTCTATGAATCTCTCTAAATATGGAGTCTTTGAAGTTGAAATAGAATCCTGTTGCTCATGACATGAGCACAGACATTGCACAATCATGACAGGGCCTTACCAGGAATGGTGTTGATAGCCAATTCCCTTGCATGGGTGTCAAACTGTGCCTTAAAGTCATTGCACTGACATAGCAGTCACTTGCAGCACAGCTTCCACTTCTGACCTTCACATGGTCTTGTTGAATGGTTGTGTTAACACATACTCCCTGCCACAAAATCTTGCCTAGGAAAAGGTTCAGCATCCTGGTGGCTGTTGTTAAGGTTTGGGGCAACTCATGTAGATCCCTTGTTTAGTGTATTCCTTTCCAATGAATCCTGTTGTTTCATGTGGTCTGCCCTGCTCAAACAATCTAAAATGCACTTTTCAAAACAACTGGGCCTGGCTTGAGTTTTGGCATTGAAGACAAAGCACTAGGTTTAGCCATGAATGCACTATCCTTAATTCTGTGAATTCTCGATTGGAGGTCAGTAGTAGACTGGCTTGGAGTGTGCTTTCTCTTTCCACTGGCAACAGAAGAAGGTTTGTGTTCTTCAGTCAGCTCATCCTGGGTTTTATGCTATGAACAACATTTTCTGATAAGTAAAATTTTTAGATGAGGGGTAAAATTTTTTTTGCATATGATGTCATATTTCTAGTACACCAAGCAGATCTCAATGGTTTGGGTACTCACCAGTCAAGCTGGACAACATCAGGAAATATCATCTCAAAGTTGGATTTTATTTATTCAAAATGTCATCAAGTGCATTTTTTATGCTGCTTGTTGGCTCATAGATGCCTGAATCTGCCCTATCTGATTGATATTTCCATTTATGAGAAGATGGTAACAATTTTGAATGTATCTCCACTCACTTGGGTCAGTTTGTTCTTACAGTTGACTCTGTCATAACCCATACCTCCAAAAACCCATACTCTGTAAAACCCCATAGAAATTTGGAGTGACTGAGTTGGTATGTGGGGGATTTTGACCCATAACCCATAACTCTGTGAAATCCAATAACCCATAGGAAGCATCAGGCAAAACCCATACATTTTAGCATGATATTTTTAGTACATAGCTACATATATAGTCAAGGCTGACTGATCTTTGAACACCACAGGTACAAAATAATTTTCCTCATTTGTTCATGGCACTAAAACCCCTTGAAATCTTGAAGAAGGGACTCAAAAATTTATCAGGCCACCATGGATGTACAAGCACAGGAAAATACCATCATCAATGGTGGAGATGACATCAATGATGATGCCTTGATTGAAGATCATCCAATGTATTGCAAGGTCCTTCAGGTAGCCTATCAGTCATCTTGATGGCCTCCACAATCCTGTCAACAAAAGTTGAAGGCTGTTCTCAGCTCTTTTGGATGTCGGATGTGCTTGAACAAGTCTTATTCCCTTGTTTCTACTCATATAACTGATTACTTTTCTCATTGATAGCTTATAACTACAGTAAAAGATGATTCATCACAAAAACTTTTAGTTGAATTTTGGTAATTTATTTTTAGTACCTTCTTGGAACCCCATACTCTCTCAAAGCCCATAGCTCCTGACCATGATGGAAGGGGTATGGGTTATAACAGAGTCAACTGTATTGGACATCCAGATCATTGCAACAACCCTAATTCCCACATCCTTGAGCTTTGCCTCTGTTTTCTTTGCCTTCCTCTCCTCCACAACAGCTTTTGCCCTTGAAAGATTTGAACTGATTTAGACCTAGGCTTGCACCTGGATTTGAAGGCACAACCCCAAGGTGCTTGTCTGATGCATTCTGCTGATGAGTGTATGCAGATTCAAGAATGGTGGTTGCCAGAGTGCTCCAGGCACTTGTTTATCTATTTGCAGTGCCAACATCAAGGAGAAGACTTGCTGCTCCTGACATCTTGAGGATACTGAATGGCATATCTTCACCACTCTCTGAAACATAGTTGAATTAGCTTATCTCATCTAGACGTTATTGTCAATGACATACTATAGCATCTGATGCAGCAGTTGCAGATTGGATTTTTGAGATTTGTTGAAACCATTCCACAAGCAGCACATTGAGGTTTATCCTTTTCCAATGCATTGTTTCAACAGATTTTCTCAATCCCAACATGAGATTACATACATTAATCATTGCATATTCAGCAGCAGACATTCCAGGCTTGTGAGCTTTACACTTAGCACAAGTATCAATGCTTTTGTCCAGGCAAGGAAACTCAATTTTACACAGTAGGCAGCCAGGCATTGTTTTTGTGTTGTAAGGGTGAAAATTTGTTGTCATGAGAGGGACAAAAATACCCATATGGGGACTCTTATCTAGGAACATAAATCCTCGTAAGTGAGCAAAGTTCTTTGTGGAGTAAGTAGTGACACCATGCTATCTAAAGACCTAGGGATACAGGTCACAAAATACATACCACACATTTTCAAGGTTATGATCTGCTATCTCTAATGTATCATATGCAGCTTGAACACATTCAGAAAACACAACAGAGACAAATGCAAGAACCTCATCCCCACCCATAGCCTCCTTTAACTCATGGACAATAGCCATATCAACTTCAAGAAGGCAGTTGTGACCACCCCAGTTCTCTGGCAAGCTAAAAGCCTCATTTCAAGACATCCCAGAGGGCCCTGCTTTGTGTTTGTCCAACACATCCATGTCCCATTTCTACAGTGAATAAACTCTATTAGGGCCTTTCATAGGAGTTTGGGCCACAACCATTGAACAAGCTGACTGGTTCAAGAGGCAGTCAGCAACAGGATTTCAGTTTGTTGACATGGAGCTCACTAATGCTGAGGGTCATCTGGGTTGTATATTCCATCATCCTTGCCTATTATCACCCAAATCCAGGTGCAGTTGCAACCATGAGCACTCAACACAGGTATATATGTGCAGGAAGGTCATGAAGATTGAAATCAGGGTGGAAAATCTCTCTTATATGCAAATTTGGCATCAACAGTAAATATATCAATAGAAAAGAGCACAGACCATAATGCATTTGCCAGGCCATGAAGCTGGGTAGTCTCTGATCTACAGTCAGTTGTAAACTGCAATGGGACTCCTGTAATACCATGCACCATGATCCATCATGGAAATGAGAAAGAACATGCTCACTACTGAATAATTCCACCAGACAGAGAAATAGATATCCAATAATATACTCCATCCTGTTGCTGGGAATAACCCATGCACCAAGCCACCTCCCTGTTGCGTTACAACCACCTAGATGGGAAGGCCAATCTTGTATAACTTGTCATGACTGTCACCTGCCCAGTGCTTGTGTATCCCAATTGGGACCTTTGCCACCCAGAAAATCTTCTTCAAGCTAGGATCATAGGATCATGAAAAGTGAAACCTTTGTCATTGTGTACATGCATGATATCAGATATGAGACCATGGTAGATGCTGCTTAGTGTTGAAAGCAATCTTTGCTTGCATTGTCCAGACACCTTGTCTTCTTGATGGATCCTTGTCCATTTGATCAAGCACCAGCTGCTCTGCTTCCTGTTGAGGCATACTCTCCATGGTGGCATGACTTCCCACAAGACCAAGTTTTTTATGCTGTTGCTTCACTGATGTGTCACTGATAAGGGAAAACCTTTGGCCTGATGGTGGAATGGTGAATGATTAGACTCTCACATCATGTTGATATCATGATCACTAATAAATGAGCTGATGTCTTGTTATTTGTCAGTAACTCTTTGTGGTATCAATGTAGAGCACCAGCAAGAACTTTGTCATCAACTTTAGTTGTCAAAAGATCATACTGAGCATAGGTGGCAGCATCCACAAATTAGGCACATACAAGTTGCTCCATGTTGGTTCTTTCTAGTAGGATTGCAATTGTGAGACATAGATAGATACAGAAGCATGCACTTGCAATCATCAATGATGTGAGTGACAGATGATTATGCAGTATTAATGTGACCTACAACTCCCAACATACCTGTGCCTTGCTCTTCACCAAGATGATGAAGACCCCATCAGAATGAAAACCCATTTCACAAGTTTGAAATAGACCTGACCCTGGTCAGTGACCATAGTTGGGCCACTCACCCAGCATTGCCTCTCCTCTCCCCTTCTATATGCTAAAGCTTTGATTTTCTCTATTTTATATTACTCTCCAGCCTCTAGAGCCTCTCCTTTATCACAGTAATTGATTAGTCTTATCTGCTTATCACTACTGTATCTTTCCATCAACAGAGTGTGACACCTCATTTGTGCTGTGTGTGTATAGTGACACATGTCATGCAGCCTTGAAACCACCACTGCTGCAAGCATCCGCTTGCAGTGTAGATAGGTATGCTGAAGATGACTCTACATGACACACTGCCTACACCCAGCCCCTTGAGCAACTGCTCCTGGGGTGGACTGTGAGGGGAATGCCAACACTGGATGACATACTATTCCAATCCTATTGCTTGATGCACATGTAACCCAATCCCCATTGTATCATGAGAAGCACTGATCTTCATAAAAATCTGCCTCATGGAAACTTTATCTCATTTTGATCTCCTTGCTGTATTATCAAGACTTCTGTTTTGGTCATGCAGACTGTCAGATAAGAGAAGGAGATCCACACTGTGATTTCTTTCCTTTCCCCCATCTGCTTCCTGTACTTCTTTTACCATGCCTCACAGTAAAAAATCTCTGAAAAATCCAGAAAAGAAATCCCAGCCTACTGGTATCTTGTACAGTATGTTGAATTGGACCAGTTGTAGACCCCTGCATCCAACTTCTTCTTGATTATCCCACATACTTCCTTGTAAATTCCTGGTGGAATTGATATATTCTTCTCAATATAGGGAACATGTGGTATCATGGAATTCTATCAGTGGAAAGAATTCTGGCTTAAAGCTCCACCTTTTCACATCATTCCAAGTGAACCCTTTGCTCTGTAGCATCATGGAATGGTGTAGTAGATCCATCTCTGACTTCCATAGGAAATCTGGATGAGCCTTTTCTAACACTTCTTTCCTTTCCTGGGTATATCTCTTGACCAGTCTAAAAATAAGTGGTACCTTTTCTAAGGTCAGTATCTCTCCTAAGGGATCCCCCTGACTCTCTCTTATGATCCTGTAGTTGCCTGGTAGCTGCATAACCACAGGCCTAACCTTCTGTGCTACTGGTTTATATTTCTTTTTAACTTGCACTCCTTTTATCCTAACCACTCCTTCCCTGTAAATCCCTGTGGCCTGTTCAGCATTTCCTGGGACATCTTCCTCTCTCCATCTAGGTATTTCTGTCCTGCTCCTCCACATCCTCCTCTTCTCCATCCTAATTTCTCCTTTAACCCCCTTTTCTAAATCATTGCATGCAAACAAATAGTCAAAGGCCAAAATCCTTTTCCTTGTTGAGGTTGAAACCTTTACTGAATCCCATGCCAGCAGATTGAAAGTTAAAATTCTAGGGGTATCTTGGCAGCCATCATACTCCATTGTCATCACATATTCCCCTGTGCCTTCTGCCTCTTTCAAAAATTTATTTCCTCCTCCATCATCCTTCTAACCACTGTTCCATGCTTACAGTTGGAATTGTAGCAATCATGTTTGCACCTTGCTGATAAATAATTTGAAATTAATTAAAAATTAACCAAAAAAGGAAAGAGGGAAGAGAGGGAAGAGAGGGAAGAGAGGAATTGTCTTTATGCATGTAGCTCTATGTCTTTGGATCTCAATTCCAAATGGCATGAGGCCTACCAGTTGATGACACTAAACTAGTGCATAGTAGCATTTTAGTAAGTAATAAATTTTCTGTGCCTGCCAGTGTGCCACCAATTTTGCACCAATTTGCCTTCATCTTGAACTGACAATTTTTAAATGTGAATACAGCTTCATTCTTGAGTTGCATCAACTGGAGTGGAGCCTCATGATAGCATAGATAAGAGTCTTGGAGTGGCAGCAGACATGTTTATCTCCTGCAGCCTGCCAGAGTACTTAATAAGTGAATTGACTGCAGCCCTGCAAATTAGGAATTGGGTCCTTTGAATCTGGGTTGAAGTAAACTGTTCACACATTACCATTTTCTTGCTGGTATCCAGTTAATATTATTCACCAGCACAGAATTGTAGAACACTAAACTATCACCTCCAACTTACAAACTCATGTCCCCAGGGGAGGGCCCACATTGCATTTTCTCACTGGCAGCCCATTTTGCAGTAAATTCATGTATTTCATATTAAAATGGTCCTATTTACCTCTGCTGTACTCAGAACTGTAGTGCTCCAGCCAGGCTCCAACCTGAGCAGAGGAAATTGGAAAGAATTTCCATATTGAGCCTGAAATATGATTGGTAGCTGCTATTATGTAATGATAGCAGCTGCTATCAAGGTGCAACTATAGTCGGCGCACCAGTTATAGGTGGATTCAAATGTGTGATGAACTGAACCAAGTGGATCTGATGAAAATCCCTTGCTTGCCAAAGGTGGTTCTGACAAAATCTTTATAGAAACCCTTGTGGTGGGCTCCAAATTTGATGTTCTCCAGGTGTTTCCAACTGCAGAGGAACATGAGGAAGTAAAGGTAGAGAATTAGTTTTAAAGGCCCCAGAACCTTCCTTCTAATGTATGGGAGATGTTATATGATGTGTGATGCCTGCTAGAATGAACACAAAGATACTAATGGTTAGTGAAACTTGGTGAAAACACAATCAATAGCTGCAAGGTTTTATAACACAATAGAAATGCAATGGAAGCACTTAAGTAGTGGTCTGGACTTGTTCTAGACCATAATGTGGTAATGCAGTAGTTGATAGAGACAAAGTAAGTCATGAATTGACTTTGAAGATATTCGAAATCTTAACTGACAAGATGGAAGGGGGAAGATAACTTGTTTTTTCTAATAGTTTACTGCAGCTTTTATGCAAATAAAAGAGGTGTGGATACTACTGTATGTGAATTTGGAATAATGTCCATCTCTATTGCCAATGGACTACCTATGCTAACCTTTTACAGATAACCCAAGTAAAAACTAAGTTTGTGAAGTGGGTCGATGCATGAAGTCTGCAAAGTGGATGTGAAGTCTGTGAAGGACTATCAGAATAGCATAGTGGAAGAGTGATGACTTAGCAGAGCATGGTAGGTGTTTGCATTGCTTTGGGCATTGATAGGAAAGGGGGGGGGGATATAGTCAATTATCCTGCAATTCTAAGAGAGAACAAAATGTGTTTTTGTATGCAGATAATGTATCAGCACTGCAGAAAACTGTGGACCCTGATCTGAGATGATCAAATCTAGCAGCCTGTGGTATTGCCACACATTGTCTTGATATAATTTGGCCAGACCCAATGTGCTCATCTCCTCCATAGTCAGGATTGTGTGAATCTGCTTTTTTGCCCAATCTACTACTATCAGGAGTGCATTGTATCCTTGTGTTTCCAGTAGTCCTGTGATGAAATCTGCAGAGATTGCATCCCATGGTTCTGTAGGAATTTTGATCAGCATGAGCTTGCCTTGGCACATTCTTGTGTCATTGGCATTTGTCACACCTGTTGACATAGGTAAATACAAATTTGGTCATGTTTGGCCACCAATAATTATGTGCTACCAATTCCAGAGTATTCCACCACCCAGGGTGTCCTGCAATCACTGAATCATGGTAGAGCTGGATGATCTTGTGTCTCAGCTGCTCATCCTTTGGCATGTAAACCTTTCCCCTAAAGAGCACCAGCTCTTGTTCCTGTGACCACTCTTCCATCCTCAGCTACTTTGTTGGCAATCTCTTCAGCTCCTCCACTGCTTTCACCACCAACTTGTCCCATTCCTCCACTTTCTGCACTCTACTCAGCAACTTCTCTGCACCTTTGATCAACAGGTGTCCATGCTGCATTGCCTTGATTGCAAAGAACTCTGGCTTCAGCAGCATGACATCCTCATTGTTGTGCTCTGCTCCTGCCTTCCAATCCAGTCTCCTGGTCAGTGCATCTGCCTTTCCTATTGCTGTCCTGGGCCTGTTCACCAACTCAAAGTCAAACCTCAAGAGGTAAAGTGCCCACCTTGCCTGTCTCTGGTTCAACTTCTTTGATGACATGAAGTATCAAAGGTTAGAATGATCCATCCAGATTTTGACCTTATTCATTGCACCCTCCAGATGGTGCCACCATGCTTCCAAGGCTTGGATAATCCTGAGCATCTCTTGGTCATGGACATCATAGTTCCTTTCAATGTCATTGAGTGACTTTGAGATGAACATGCATAGCCTCCACTTTCCATCTGCCATCTGCATTGACAACACTGCCCCAGTTGCTACTCCTGAAGTGTCAGCTTCAACTCTCAGCAGTTGGATTGGATCTGTGGTTGCCAGGATTACATTCCAAGTGAACAACACCTTGAGCCTGTCAAATGTTCCTTGCTCCTTCTCCATCCACTGCCACTTCTCATCCTTCCTCAATAACTTATTCATCAGTGCTGTGACCTTCATGAAGCCTTCAGAAAAGCATCAGTAGGGTTTGAAGGTCTGGTCTCAAAGACCAGAGAAGACTGTGGACTGGACTGGACTGTAACTGGTCTCACCAAGACCTGCAGTCTCAGTTACACTCGGTATGGAGCAGTCACAGTCTCAGTCCAATGACATTTCAACCTACAAAAGACTGGCCTTAACTGGTTAAGACTGGTTAAGGACTGGGCCACTAGTCTACTACTATCTAATAATATTTATTATATTATAACAGATTTAATTTAATTATATCTACACTACATTACATGGGACAAGCCCAAGGGATCAAAAGAATGAAATCTCAAGGGCTTATATACCCCTAGTGAGTTGGCACATGTTTATTTGATAGGGATGGTGATCTTTTGATATGTAGATGCCATCTTTTTTTTTTGTTCCCACACAAATAGTTAACAACACTGCCAACAAACACATCAAGCAATGATGCTGGACATCATTTGGGTGCTATGTAAGTTTTTTTTCTTTGTTTTTTCAAACTATGCCCAACTTAGTCTGACAACCCCCACAACACCATGATGTGCCTGGCCCTAGCCCTATGGGCAGAGGCTCATGGCCCATGGGGTGGAGGCAGCTGCCACATCACTAGTGCCACCTCCACTGGACCTGGACCTTCACATCACCAGCACCTCTACATGCTGCCCAATAATGATGCAGCTGCCGTGTCACCACCACTGCCCCCACATGCCACCCAACAACAATACAGCTGCCACATCACCACCACTACTGCCACATTCTAGGTGGAATGGTCTTTCCTGCCTCACCTTTTCTATTACTGATTTCTCTTTCCTCCATCAATAAGTTTTTATTTATTTAGTTTATTTTATTTATTTGCCTGGTTATTCATTGATATTAGACCTTTTTCTGATTTTAGCTATAAGGATGACATTCTCATTTCCTGGAAAGCTGAGGTCTGAGTCACAGGGCAAAGCCATTGGATGGTAGGATTGAGTGACATCAACTGAGCATGCTCTGCACCTGAGGGGGCAGGTTGCATCATGAAAGTAGAAGTGCCTCATTGACAGATCATTCTCTGAGCCATTCCCAATGGTGGATCTCTTTGGCAAAGATCAGGCAGATCAATTTAATATAAGTAATTCCTCAAACTCTTGATCCATTTCAATAGTTTCTTTGCTATATCTGTTGTTTGAATAGCCTAACATAGGAGAACATGTACGAGGAGCTTTTTGGCCCATAGATATGATTCACTTGTATAATAAAGTGTCCTCCCACATTCTAATGGAGCTGTCTTTTCATGTTGTATCCTATGACATGCTCTCAAGGTTTCCATCTAGTGTTTCCCAAGTCAAATTACAGGTTTATTAACCAAGTTGAGTACTCAAGCCCCCTGTATCTATTCAGCCTCCCCTCATCTCCCCGTATGTCTACTGATCACCTGATTGAGTCTGGTATCTTCATGTGGCATCGATCATGTATTGATCAATTGTTGATCATGACACACACTACATGTCCAACATGTTGGGAGTGTTCCACATGTCTCTTCACACTTGACAAGTCCAGAGACCCTCCTACAAGTCCTTCCCATCCGTTGTACTGCTTACTCTATTTTTGTGTGATATGATGACCTTTGTCAATGGACTTCACCTAGCCCATTTTCCCCTGCCACAGTGGGTTGCACTCATGAGGGCCAAGCATGCCACAGCCACCTCACACTTTAGGCATGGACTACATATGGTTAATGCATGTATTGTAGTATAAGTATCAATATATTGCCCAGAGACACTAGTTGTGTTCTCTTGGAATTTCCACTACCACTAGCATGATAGCCTAGGACTGCAAGACTATCACATTCACTCTCATTTGTTGCTGTTTGACTGGGAGGCCTCATTGTTCCTTTGTGGATAGTGTTTCTCTAACAGAAGAACATGACTGACCTTGATGACTCCTCCCTTTCACATCTATACTCTCAACATCTTTTTGAGTTACCTTGTGTCAATGCACAGTTTGCTATTGCCTTTGATGAAGTAAGTTTCATGACTTCCTTTTCCCCCTTACCTTCTTTCCCCACCATTATTCCTGTGTGTATACTTGGGGTATATGAAAGTACTTGGTGTACACATTTCTAGGAACTGCAAGACACTGGTGTGGACCACCTGTGCCACAGCCCATATGAGAAATGTTGAGCCCATCTCGTGCCATGCTGAATGTGCAAGAGATTGAGATCTTGACATGAGTTGGCCCACAAGAGTCCATGTGGCTACTGCACCTTTTTACATGCCTAAGCTGCAAGACAGGGTCATGTGCCCATAGCAAGGCACTATGGTCTTCTCCAATCCCACCATCACCTCATGCTCTCCACCACCCACACCTCTTTCTTCATTACCATTCTTCACACCTCAGACCATGGGTGATCTCAATGTATTTATTAGGAAAAAGGAGTGGGCCAGGCAGAAATTGGCCAAGCAAATGAGGTGGTGTCCAACAATCAAGGAAGTAAAGGACACAGGGGCTTTCACTATGGCCAGAAGCATTACAGAAGATGGAGACAGAATCATGGAGGATATTGCCCAGGAATGGAATGAGAATTTGGAAGATGAGGAGGAGCATGAGATCCAGATGATAGAGCAGGAACTTGAGGCAAAGATCCCTTGGAGATTCTGGATTTGGGTGAAGGTGTTTGAGAAGATGGCCTTGGAGCACATGCCAAAGTGGAAGCCCTGGGATCACACAATTGAGATAAAATGGGCTATGAACCAAAGAAGGCCAAAAACATCTGGCTTTCCCTGCAGGAGCAAGGTGAAGTTGATGACTTCTTGAACAACCAGTTGGCCAAGGGATATATCTAAATCAGGAACAATTACCCACTGCCATTGGTCAGCAATTTAATAGATAGAGTAGAACATGCTAAAGTATTTACAAAATTGGACTTGAGATGGGGATACAATGACATCAGAATAAAAGAAGGAGATGAGTAGGAGGCAGCCTTCATAACTCACAGGGGCACATTTGTGCCGATGGTTATGTATTTTGGATTATGTAATAGCCCAGCCACATTCCAGACCATGGTGAATGCTGTGCTGGAGGACCTTATTGATCAGGGGTCAGTAGTAGTATATATAGGTGATATATTAATATTTACAAAGACCGAGAAAGGACATGACAAGATAGTGGAGGAAGTGTTGAAATGGTTGGAAGAGAATGACTTGTTCCTGAAGCCAGAGAAGTGTGACTTCAAGGTTCACAAGGTCAAATTCTTGGGGCTACACACTAGGCCAGACAGATTCAAGATAGACAAGGAGAAGATGAAGGTGATAGAAGAGTGGCCAGTGCTGACCTCAGTGAAGGACATCCAATGCTTCCTGGGGCTCACAAATTTCTACTGATGCTTTGCTGAAGGCTTTGTGAAAGTAGTGGCACCAATGAATAAGTTATTGCAGAAGGACATGAAGTGGGAATGGATGGAGAAGGAGCAGGAGTCATTTGATGGACTCAAAGCACTGTTCATGCAGGACCTGGTCCTAGTAACTGCAGGCTTGGCCTGACCACTAAGAGTAGAAGCCAATTTGTCTAGCCATGTGATAGGTGTAGTGCTGTCAATGCAGACAGAAGACAGGAAGTGGAGGCCATGTGCCTTTATCTCCAAGTTGCTCAATGATGTTGAAAGAAACTATGATGTGCATGACTGAGAGATTCTTGGGATCATCCAGGCCTTGGAGGCATGGCAGCACCATTTGGAGGGTGTGACACATAAAGTTGAGATTTGGATGGATCACTCCAATCTCCATTACTTTATGTTGTCAAAGAAGTTGAACAGGTGCCAGGCAAGGTGGACCTTGTTCCTCTCAAGGTTTGACTTCAAGCTGGTAAACAAACCAGGGACAGCAATGGGGAAGGCAGATGCACTGTCCAGGAGGCCAGACTGGAAGATTGGGACAGCACAATGACAAGAAAATCATGTTGCTGAAGCCAGAATTCTTCACAATGTGGTAGGGTCAGCTGCCCTACTGGTCAACTACATGGTTGGCCCAGACAAATTTATGCTCCTCTTGTGGCATTGCGGGGAGTTTCCAGTATCTTCCATTGTGTCAACATGCTGATTGTACTTCTTGTAGGCATTGGCACGGGTAACCCGTGGGTACTTTTGGGCTTACCCGTACCTGTACCCACACTTACCCTTTACCCTCAACCCATGGGTCATGAGACATGGGTCATGGTGGGCACGGGTATGGGTAAGGGGTCATGCCATCATACTAATAAAATATATCTATTTAATTATATACTTCACTAGCATTGGCAGGGGGGGTGGTGTTGGTGCCATCAAGTGGGTGCTATGGCTGGGCTCACATCCCCATTGCCTGTCGCACTTGTCACATCAAGTTCTGGGTTTCGGCATTCAGATGAGTGCCGCAAACCATTCTCTTACTTATGTACTATTTATAGTTACTAATATACTTATTTTACATATTATATATGGGGAAGCGACACCCCAGAGGAGAGGGAGGCTTGTGGAAACAGCACATTATATATGAGTTGATGTTTGTTACTATTTGGTTCCAGTAAATGAACGCGACCCATCAACACAACAAGATGGGTCGCGTTCATTTACTGGAACCAAATAGTAACAAACATCAACTCATATATAATGTGCTGTTTCCACAAGCCTCCCTCTCCTCTGGGGCGTCACTTCCCCCGTATATAATAAAATAAGTATATTAGTAACTATAAATAGTACATAAGTAAGAGAACGGTTTGTGGCACTCATCTGAGTGCCGAAACCACTATATTAGTAACCATAAATAGTACATAAGTAAGCAAACGGTTTGCAGCACTCATCTGAGTGCCGAAACCACTAGAGCTTGAAGTATATTAGTAACTATAAATAGTACATAAGTAAGAGAACAATTTTCGGCACCGAAACCTGTAAATACAAAACTTGACAACATATATAGACATTTGGTGATGGGTTGGGTATGGGTCACGGGTACCTAGGCCATGACCTGTACCCATACCTGGCAAACCTGTACCTGCAAACCCGCACGGGTTGTGAAACCCATGCAGATCCCTAGCCATGAGCACCAGAACACACTCATCTTTCTTCTTATTTATGCTAAGTTCCTTTTTGTTTCTATTTTTCTTTTGTTTCTCATATTATGTGCATGATGGGGGCATCATGTGAAGTCCCACCCACCTGTGGTAGGGTCAGCTGCCCTACTGGTTGACTTACCCTTTCCAGAGAATTCATTCCAGTTCTATGGCCAGCTCCAATACTCAAGAGTTACCATATACCTTCTCATTTATTGTGCTTTTATTAATATTTTGTGTTACTAATTCCATCTAGTTATTTTCTAGTTTACAGGTTGGTTCCCCTGCCTTTGAAGACAAGACAACACCTACACAATGTATTAATCACATGCATTGCCATCATTCCTACTCCCTCAGCCTCCACATTAACAGTGTCAGGTTCTGAGAAGAATTGGATTGGGACATCTTTGATTCAATCAATTTTCCTTTCTTGACTATACTATTTGTACCTTCTTATGACAACAATCTACCACATCAAGCAACATGGGCATTCCCGGGCACATCAACATCTGAATTGATGGGCAGACCTGATGGATGTAGGGTTGAGAGTTCTCATTAGTGTTTGAAGGTCCGGTTCAGTCCGGTTTTTTTCCCTTTTTGGGATGAACCGGGACCAAAACTGGTTCATTCATATTAAAGAACTACATATAACCGGACTGGACCACACAAAACTGGTTCAGTGCAGTCTGGTCCAGTCCTACAACCGGTTATGACTGGGACCAGCCACAACCGGTCATGGACTGACTCACGTCGGTCTAAACCGGTCACATCAGGCTAAACTCAGTATAATCTAACTAAATTACTTAAACTTAGTTAAAACCCCTTATAGGGAGGGGCCTGCAAGCAGGCATTGTAGGTAATTAAAAAAAAACTAGGGCACATAAAAATAAATCTGTAAGGGTTGGTTAGTATGGGGGAGGTGGTCAGAATGAAGGGAGGGGGGGGGGGGTCAGCTGCAATCAGTGTCATTGAGGGTGGGAGGGGCATCACTGGCATCTAGAATCGTTGAGGGGGGGCCATCTGTCATGGGAGGGGCAGCATTGCGTCATAAGCATCGTGGGTGGGAGGTGGCAGCTGTTGTGGGTGGGGGGGCATCATAGTGGGAGGTAGGCATCATTGGTGTGATGTGGCATTGTTGCGGTGGGAGGCAGCCATCTTGGTGGGAGGTGGTGGCCATTGTGGGTGGGGGAGTGTCATGGTGGGAGGTGGTGGCCATCATTGGTCTGATGTGGCACTGTTGTGGCTGGGTGTTAAGAACTGATCCTAAGGCGCGGGAAATCGGCGGAGTCCGGCGGAGTTCCAATGTACGACGAGGACTTGGCTTCAACCTTTAAGAGGTTGCGCCCTTCTCTACGCTCGGTGTCCAATTTGCAAGGAACTGAAAAGTCCGGAAGTCCGTGCGGAAGTCCGAGGTAAGGAAAAAGTGCAAAAGCGGAGTTCCGATTAAAGTCCGAAGTAAGGGACAGGAATGAAGCAGAGGTCCGGAGGTCCGAAGATTAAGATAGAAGTTCGAGGTCTTAAAGTTGACAAATGATAAGTTGATAACAACTAATATTTGAACTGCAGAATACAAAGTATGTAAAGTAGTTTTATACTAAGGCTAGTACTCGGTGTAGCTGTGGCGGAGTTCTGCGGAGTTCCGAGTACAAATTTCGTGATGATATCTATGATGAAGAACAGACTTGAGTAAACTACGGAAGATGTGATGTAAGTAAAACAGGAGAGGTAATTTGAAATGAGGAATTTGAAATACTCGGAGTTCCTACGGAGTTCCGTCGGAGTTCCGAGGCAGAGTTCCGAGGGGTGCTTGCATGGGATATGACACTGGGGGAGCATCATGGTAGGAGGCGGCCATCGTGGGTGGGGGAGTGTTGTGGTGGGAGGTGGCCATGTTGGTGGGAGGTGGACCGTGGCACTGTCATGGCTGGGGGAGTGTTGTGGTGGAAGGAGTGTCATTGTTGGTGGTTGTGGTTTAAGGTAGATGTGGCATTGTTGTTGGGATATAAGCAAGCCAAGGCCAAAGACCCATTCTAGGGTTAGGATCTGCTGCTGGTATAATCAAACACAGCCACAGGGAATAATATTAATTCCCGAGACTTTAACATTCCGTAGTATATATACTACATGTAATTGTGTACATGAGACAATTACTCCTTGACCTCTGAGACACTCAGAGGGACCCCCCTTCGTCCTAAGGTCCCCTCTAAGCTTCCTGAAATGCTCTCCCAACAATTGTTGTGGCCACTTTATTTTTTAGCAGCACAAACATGACCAAATGGTCTGTGCACAGCCTCAACATATATAAGCCCCTTGCTTTTCATGCTCCTTTCCCTTGGGCATGCCCCACTTTATGTAGAGTTTATTTGCTATATAATATATTTAGTTATCTGGCCTATATAGGTTTTATTTACCTTGTACTAGATATACTTATCTGACTTATACAGGTCAGGGTTCAGAGGGGTTCAGTTGTGACCAGTTTTAACCGGTTCTGAACCAGTCTTTGATATACATACCATCTGGGTAACTGCAACCAGTTCACCAAGGAATGTGAGGCAACCACAACCGGAAAAGTAACCAGACCACGGTTCAGTCTGGTTCAGTTTTGGTTTTGTTTCCAGTTCAATGGACTGGACCTTCAAACACTAGTTCTCATTCAGGCACTTTCTACACTTGATGGGGCAATGTCAATAGAGAGCCCTGTTGACAAGCTCCTCCCTGAGCCATTGCCACCAGTGAAAACCCCTATACAAGGACTCAAGAAGGCCTCTACATCAACACTTTGACATTCAAAAATCCCCTTTCAACAGAGGACTCTCCAATTACTTATAATGAGCATGTTATTTCCATTTTTAGTGTATTGTCTGGTTGTTTGGACTGGTCGATGCAAGAGAATGCATGTGGTCAGTTTTTGGCCCTTATCTACTCATCATTTGTATAAAAGGTGTCTCCCCACCTTTTGAATGGAATATATTATTCTTGACCTGGACTCTACACTTCACATAATCCTGCCCCAATGTGTATCCTCATGTGATCTTGTCAATTGTGTTATTGATTGTTGATCAATCACACAGCATGCATTCCCAGGCATTGTTGCATGCCCTCTCTCAGTCTAATGAGCTCAAGGCTCAACTGACCTGCCTTTTCTCCTCTTTTATTCGATCTTGCTTACCCCATTCCTCATGACATGATGACCTCGTCAACAAAACCTCCAGCAGACTGTTGATCCTGCCACAACAATCAAGGTGACACAGCATGGCCACTTGTTGATTGAGGGCATGGAGAATAAATTATTAAGCAGAGTACAAAAGGCAAAGGAGTGGGACAAGGCAATGGTGAAGGCAGTGGAGGAGTTGAAGAGGTTGCTAATGAATAGGCTGAGGATGGATGAGTGGATACAGGAACAGGAGCTGGGACTCTTCAGAGGGAAGGCATACATACTGAGGGAGATGCAGCTGCAACATGAGATTGTCCAGCTCCATCACAACTTGATGACTGCAGGACACCTGAGGCAATGGAAGACATTAGAGTTAGTAGCACATAATTATTGGTGGCCAGTTATGACTAAATTTATTTTTGAATATGTTGACAGGTGTGACAAATGCCAGCAGTACAAGAAGCTGATGCCAATTGCCACTCCCACAGAACCATGGAAGGCAATCTCCCCTGACTTCATCATGGGCTTACCAGAAGTGCAAGGATACAACATGCTCTTGGTAGTGGTTGATCATGCAAAGAAACAGATGCATGCAATCCTGACAATGGAGGAAACCTGCAAGCCTGGCCCCAGACTTGCAACACAGTAACAGTACCAATGACATTGCCAATCAGCAATACTGCTGATGACATTACTGACAGGCACACTGTTGCCAAACCGATGCACACTGCTGCACACTGACCAATGCACACCACTGCATGCACCAACCAATGGCATGACTAGGGAGTGGCACAGGTAACCCATGGGTAGATTTGGGTGTACCCATACCCATACCCATGTCTACCCATACCCACAACCCATGGGTCATGAGACACGGGTCAGACAGGTATGAGTAGGCCCATTGTCTGCTGTCATGGCACTGCACCTGCATCCAATGACTCCACCCTGTGAGCAGTTGCTTGTGGCAGTGTCATCATCTTTCTATATACAAGTTATTATGTTGTAATTATAGGTTTCAGCACTCAGACAAGTGCTGCAAACCTCCTATTTACTTATAAACTATGTAATAGACCAGTCTAATATCTTATACATCTTACTTAAGGGGGAGCTTGCGGAAGCCAGGATATATATACCAGTTGATATTTGTCACTATTTGGTTCCAGTAAACAAACATGAATGTGATGCATCATGTTGTATTGACACAACATGTTCATGTTCATTTACTGGAACCAAACAGTAACAAATATCAACTGGTATATATATTCTGGCTTCCACAAGCTCCCCCCTCCTCTGGGGCATCGCTTCCCCCTTAAGTAAGATGTATAAGATATTAAACTGGTCTATTACATAGTTTATAAGTAAATAGGAGGTTTGTGGCACTCATCTGAGTGCCAAAACCTATAATTACAACATAAACACCTTGTATATAGAAATTTGGTGATGGCTTGGGTATGGGTCACAGGTACTCAATGTGTGACCCGTACCCATACCTGTGCCTACCCATACCCATAACCCACACAGGTTGCCAAACCTGTGCTATTCCCTAGGCATTACTGATCAGTAACACTACCAATGGCACCAAACGATGGATGATGCAACCCACCCCCAGCCACATGAGCTACTGCTTGTGGGGGTAGGGTGCAGGTGGAGTGGCAGCCAGATGGCCAGGGGGACAGGGCATGCTAGGACAATGGGGGACATGACTGGATGATGGGGGATGTGACTGGGCAACAGGGGATGCGACTGGGTGATGGGTGATGGGGGATGTGCACTGGAATGGTACAGGCAACAACAGCACAGGCGCACCCAGGCGCAGGTGACACAATGGGGCAGACACCTGGATGCTGGATGAACACAGGCAGGGGGGGGGGGGAACAATGCACCCTGCCCTGCCTCGACCCTATCATAGCCCCTGGCCCACAGTGGCAAGCAATGGCTCATTGTCTGGAACCCAGGAGCTACTGCAGTAGTTGGGAGGGAGATGAGGCTGCCAACAAACCTGCCCCACCCCCCCCCTTGCTCATGCATGAGCATGGGGGGACTTAATATCTTCATAATTAGTAGTTTATGTGCTCCCCCTCCCCTCTGAGGGGGAGGACTTGTAGTAAATATATCCCCTTTGAGCTGAATGGGGTGTTTCTATTTTTTTAGTCTTGTATTAAATGAGTAAGCATGTCAAAAGCAAATCTTGTTGGAACACCTTTGGACTTGAATGTCAAATTAGTGCCAAATCCAGATAAAAATGAACCAAACTGAAGCAACTCTTATGCAAAATTACTTGGGAGCCTGCAGTCATCCCAAACTCCGCAAGACCCAATATTTCATGCTATGAACAAATTGGCTGCCTACACTGCAAACCCAAGTTTACAACATCATGGTGCTGTGAAGCGGATACTCAGGTACCTTGTAGGTAGTTCACTTGATATGGGACTATGCCTGATACAGCTTACAGACTGCAGACGGAATAGCAACTAAAGCTCATTGCAGATACTTTCCAACACAGTTTGAAAGACCACACATATATACCATCTTTTTATCTTTGTTGCCCCACTCTTACTTTGTGCAACAAACATATAGTTATTACTGGCCCTCTTTTGTATCTTAGACTGACTCTTACTTCGTGCAACAAATATTATTTTGTTGTCATCTTTCTGATTCATCTTAGTGTAGGCAGCTGAACCTGGCCACCTTCTAAAACCAGCACATTGGGTCTGGCTAAGTTATTTAGGAACAACATATGGAGGTATCATGGACTTCCTGAGTTGACCATCTCAGACCAGGGTCCACAGTTTGCAGCAGTGTTGATGAAGGAGCTAAATAAAATGCTGGGCATCCAAACTAAGTTATCTATGGTTTATCACCCACAGATGGACAGGCAAACAGAACAGGTCAACCAGGACATTGAACAGTGCCTGCATTTATTTATAGACCACCCACCAACATGACTGGCTGGAATGGATTGCACTTGGGGAGTTTTCATACAACAACTGAATCCACTTCACCCTCCAGGTCTCCCCATTCTACACTAATTATTGCTATAACCCCTGGATAGGCTTTGAGGAACAATGAAAAGGAAAGGTAGAAGCTGTGGAGGACTTTGCTGAGAAAATGAAGAGAGTGCATGAGGAGGCAGAGTCTGCATTGAGTAAGGCATGTGACGAGATGAAGTGCTATGTGGACCAGATTAGAGGAGAGGCACCACAATACCAGGTTGGCCAAAAGGTCTGGATCGAATCCAAGGACTTGCAGTTGAACTGGCCTTCATGCAAGCTAGCAGAGGAACATCTTGGACCATACATCATCACAGAAGTTTTATCCCCAAATGCTGTGAAAGTTAAATTACCCCAGGGAATTCACATCAACCCAATCATCAATGTGTCTTGGATCAGGCCCTACAAGGAGCTGATGATTCCAGGACAGTGTCCAAACCTGCTGCTCCCCATAGAGATCAAAGGAGAGTTAGAGTACCATGTGGAGGAGATACTTGATTTGAGGATGTGATGTAACCAGTTGCAGTACCTGGTTAAGTGGCAAGGCTACACTGAGGAAAATAACATCTGGGAGCCTGCTGCCAACCTAAAACACACAGTGGATGCAATCACAGAGTTCCATCATCATCACCCCACTGCCCTACACCACCTATGCACCCTGGCACATCTTCAGTTCTGCCCATCTGAAAATTTCATCACCACTCCTGAAGAGCTTATGTCTCATCTGGAATCCAAGCCATAAAGAGGGGGTGATGTCAGGAGTATGATTTTCTTAAGACATTTTCAACTATTATTTTCATTGTTTGGTCATATAGACACTTTTATGTACATGAGGCTAATTGTCTGTAGTGATCCCCACTGAACCCGGGGGGATCATGTTTGCACCTATTAGATTCAGATTCTGCTGGTCCTATAAAACTGGTTTCTTCCCATTTTGTACCTTAGTTTACACCAGATCACTCACTCTACATAATATATATGTTATTCATGTCATTGTTGAGCCTCGATCTATGTGAACTCTTCCCAAGTCACTACACTTTTTTTGACATTCAAAGCCATATACAAACTTCACACCCATCATGCCTCATGATGAGTGTTCTCATGTTCATTATCAGTCCATCAGCATCAACCCTGATCTTCCACTTCAGCACTGTCACAGTGGTTTCCAGAAGCATGCTGATGCCTCAGACACTCCCCATTCAGGCCATACAGGCCTGAAACCAGGGCACAATGCATGTGAACATCAAGCCATGTCACAATTCTGCATGGCCCAAGAGACAAATAGAGAGCTCACTGCTGTGCATTTCACTCAGGCAATGAGTGACTTAGTTGCTTGCTATACTAAAGCAGGCAAAGACAAGCCTCAACAGCTTAGTCAAGACTTGAGATACCTTGCAAACTGTTTTACTCAACAGTTTGAGTCCCATGCTGGCATGATAGCCAGCAGTTCCCTGCTGTGCATCAAAAGACATGCATACAATGAGTCTGCTGGGTATGAACACCAGCAGCAGGGTCCAAGAGAGTCAGACACCAATGACAGATGCAGTATCAAAATACATGGAACAAAGCATCATACAGCCCCAAGAAGGCCATATTATTGACCCACCAGCATCTTCCTAATGAGTCACCCCCAGTGGTTCGAACAAACTGCTTACCATTTATCCAAGAGGCAACATGTTTTCAAAATGTGTTACAATACTCCCACCAGCCACCAAATGGCCATACCCTCAACAAACCTGCAGCATTCTGGCTTGTCATATATCCACTACCCAGGGATGCTGGCAGTGTATCAGAGCAACAAGGGTCAGGGGAAGTGCCCGCATTATGAGCCCCAAGGTGGCCACCCGAAGGCCATATCCTCAATCCAGGCTCAGCCCTCCAAGGATTCATGCCATTGTTTGTGGTGATGGTGTAGAAGTGACATAGGCTGTGAGACACGTTTGAGTTTGAGCATTGTAGCAAACACAAAGCCAGAGGGGCACCCAAGGCAGCACAGTTGGCCAGGAACATTCAAATGCAAATGTTAACTTTGAAAAGAAGTCAGCAACTTCATCAGCAACAACCTCATTCCCAAGAACCTGTGCATTCAACAATGTGTAATGACTCTTTGAGCGGCCCCCTATTGGCTGTCTCAGTGACCCACCCTGTCATATCCCATGCAAGCACCCCTCTGACCTCTGCTACAGAACTCTGAGTATTTCAAATTCCTTATTTCAAATTACTTCTCCTGTTTTACTCACATCACATCTTTTACTCAAGTCTGTTCTCCATCATAGATATGATCACATACTATGTACTGCAGAACTCTGCAAAACTCCGACGCAGTTACACTGAGTAATAGCTTTAGTATAAAGCTACTTTAGACACTTTGTATTCCTCAGTTCAAATATTAGTTGTTATCAACTTTTCACTTGTCAACTCAAAGACTTTGAACTTGTCTTAACCTTTGCAACTCTGGACCTCTGCTTTGTTCCTGACCCTTACTCTGGACTTCCTAATCAGAACTCTGCCTTGCACCTTTTCCTTATCTTGGACTTCTGCATGGACTTCCATTTCTTATCAGTTCCCTACAAATCGGACACTAAGCATAGAGAAGGGCACAACCTCTTAAAGGTTGAAGCCAAGTCCTTGTTACACCTCAGAACTCCACTGGACTCCGCCATTTTCCCATGCATTAGGATCAGTTCTTAACACACCTGTGACACTCTGAGGACTCACATTGCTGTTGTCCAGGCATGGCTATTGAGCCTTGCCAGAGTGGGCAACTACTTGTCCCTGTACAAAAGAACATCAGTAGGAGCATCAGTAAATGACATGTAGCACACACAACACCACCCCTTGCAGTTCAAACAAGCTGCTTACCTTTTTTTACTCACCATATGCACTCAAATGCACAAGACGACATTCCTAATGACCCCTGTGCAGTTGTTCCATCCAGTGGGGCATGATTCCTCAAGAAATCAGGTGGCCATCAGCTTGACAGCAACAGGCAGGGCTGGAATGGCAGGAGACGTGGTTCTGTAAACAAACACATCAATAAATGAGTGGCACCCATGGCACCACTCCCTGCAATTTGGACAGGGTATGCACCTTGTTACCAACAACATTCATGTCCAAAGACATGTATCAAGCACCCCTATGGCTCCCCAGGCACTGTCTTCCCTGGTCCTCTGCAGTTCTGCAAGGACTCAGCTCGTTGTCATCTCAATGGCATCAAGCTTGGCCTGGACAATGGTCCCCATTGTTCTGGTAATGAAAAGGTTAGTGAACAATGGACAGTGCATCTGGTGCTGTCCCCAGGCATACAGGTTAAAAACTCACCTGTAATCAATGACCTAATGCGACCCAAAGCGCATCATGAGCCCTGAGACAGCCTTCCAATGACTGTATCCTCAGATGAGTCGCAGCCTCCCAGAGGGTTGCATAGCAGTGGTCCTGATGTGTTGAGACCATGTTGAAGTGAGACAGAGGGTCAGAAACATTCAAGTTTGAACGTTGTAGCAAAAACAAAGCTGACAACTTTGTTTGAAATGATGCAGAGAGGACCTGACAGGAACAGAAGGCTGAAGAATGGGGGCTGCAGTGACTCCAAGTCAGACTGCAATGAGAGACACAGTTTGGTGACTGGTTGGTCAAGTCACACTGTGAGATTTTGAATGAAGTTTGTGAAAACTTTGTTTATACAGCATCAACAAACAACATGTGATCATTGTCACATGTCATGCAAGCAAACACATTCAATGAGTTATTCTGGTTGCAGTTGGGATTACCCCAACTGCTCCTCTGATTCAAATGATTCTGAACAAATTGTTGAGTGTTCAGAAACTGTACTAGGTAATATTGAGCCCACACAGATGGCATGTATAAGAGAGTACATGCATTATCCAGCCAAACCAGAGCTGGAATGTGCCTCAACTGACTTGGATGAGGCACCTCACATCAATGAGAAGGGCTGGACTTGTGAAGTCTGGACTTGGCCTTGCTCTGATCCAGAGAACTGCTCCTTGACAGAGGAGCATTGGCAGTGCTACAAATACTCTGAAAATGTGTCAGAGTGTTACACTTCAGATGATGAGGCTCTCATACAAGATGGTAGTGGGACAATCATTATTCAGAGAATAGTGATGAGGTTACAGACTCAGATTCAGAGCATTTTATCTCTGAGGATAATCACTGTGACAATATCACAGACTCTGAATCAGAGAATTACATCTCTGATGAGGATTTCCTTGATGACCCTCATGATTCCAACTCTTATGATTCTGATGCATACAATTCTGATGAGTTGTATTGACCATTTCCCTTTCTGTCATGTTTCTTTGGTTAGCTTCACCTGTGGATGAAGCTAAAGGGGGAGAGTGTAGTGATCCCCACTGAACCCAGGGGGATCATGTTTGTACCTATTAGATTCAGATTCTGCTGGTCCTATAAAACTGGTTTCTTCCCATTTTGTACCTTAGTTTACACCAGATCACTCACTCTACATAATATATATGTTATTCGTGTCATTGTCAAGCCTTGATCTATGTGAACTCTTCATGAGTCATGACTCACTACATTGTCCACCCATTCAGATATGGATAATCTTGCACCATCCTCTTTTTTTAAATCTTTTTTCAGTATGAAGAACACTGCTGAAGTTTGCAGTGACTTGCTCTTCCTGATGTACAATTTTGCTAACTGGTCATTCAAGAATTCATCAACCTCACCTTGTTCCTGCAGAGAGAGCCAGATGTTTTCGGCTTTCTTCAGCTCATAGCCTGGTTTCATTTTGATCATGTGATCCCAGGGCTTCCACTTTGGCATCCATTCCAATGCTTTCTTCTCAAACACCTTCATTCATCTCTAGAATCTCCAAGGGGTCTTGGCCTTGAGTTCCTGCTCTGTCATCTGGATCTTATGCTCCTCTTTGTCTTCTAGATTCTCATTTCACTCCTGGGCTATTTCCTCCAGGATTCCATGTCCATCCTCCATGATTCCTCTGGCCATGATAAAGGCCTCCTTGCCCTCTACTTCCTTGATTGTTGGATGATATCTCATTTGCTTGGCCAACTTCCACCTGGCCTGCTCTTTCTTTGCAGTTCTGATAAATACATTGCTCTCCTGAGGGCAGCACATCATCCTCATGTTTCTGGTCCCCCAGTCAGTGTCTGGGTTGTGCTTGTGCAACCATGGGTGTCCCAGGATAGCTGTTGTCTTTCCCAGATTGCACACCTCAAAGATGGCCTTCTCCTTGTATTGGGGTGAGGACTTTGGGTGAAGTCTGAGGCACAGAGGGATCACACAGATCAGTTGTAGAGTGGGTCTGCAATAGGGAGGAATGTCTATTCATCTCCTACAAAGTGTGGAATATTTATACAACACTGCTAGGAGATATAGTGTAATATACTCCTATAATACATTAAGGAGGTATTCTGTCATAGACCCCTGTACCAGTTAATCTTGGAGTAACTATGTCATTTCCCCTATAACAATAGTGTGATAGTACCTCCTGTGATATCATGGCTTGGTAAGTCTTAGACTTCCTGCAGGATAGGTCTTAGACACTCTATCCAAGGCTCTGTCTTGGATAGCCTATCATAGACATGTGCAAGCCTGGCCCCAGACTTACCACAACATATACACATGCCCACCCTCTGGACACACACACGTGCACATCCTCTGGAGCCCAGAGATGAGCCTGGAGCCCAGGGACTTTACCATGACACACCCACACATCCTCTGGAGCTCATAGTCCTTACCACAACACACACACATCTTCACATGTCCTCCAGGGCCTGGAGCCTGGAGACACTCACATCACTCTGGACACATGCAACCTGCCTTTGGGACCCCCAGACAGCAGGCACCCCTACAATGGCATGCTGGCATGACTCCTTACCTGATGTCAGACTACACTTGATGCATCCTCTCATAATCACACAGCTAGGCTCAATGTGGACTATTACTTACATGGTCTGTTCCCTCTAAAATATATACCATCTTTTCCCCTTCATTGCCTCACTCTTACCCTTGTGCAACAAAGGTATAGTTACCATCCACTTCCCCTTGTATATTACTGACTCTTACCCTTGTGCAACAAAGATTGTTTTGTCTTGTCTTTTTGACCCACCTTAGTGTAGGCTGCCCAGCCAGGCAGCCTTCCAACATGCTGCATGTGTTTAACTGTGCATGTTACAATTGTCATTTAGAAGGTGCCAGATCATTTTTTCCTACTACCTATCAATCCCCACCTCTTCCTCTTCTTCTGATGTGCCTGAAATGCTTTGCTACTTCTCTTCCTTTTGATCCACCTGAAATGCTTCTTTTCTTTTGTCTTACCATTGTTCTCTCCTTCACATCCGACCCCTTGACATCGCATACTGCTAGCACAGCTCCATCTTTCATGTATATAAGTAGCAGTACAAAGGTCTAAGCTCTTTAGCTTGACCTAAGCAATCTATAGGTTATACCTGCTCAACTCAAACTTGACTAGCTCAGAAGGCCTCTGAGACTAGAAAAACTAGACAACTACCTGAAAGCCTCAAGTAGTAGACAATGACCAACACTTTGTTGACAAGTATAAGCCCTTGTCTTAACAGTGCAGCATGTGTTAACTGTGCATCCCCCTAATAGTCCTTATATGTGTTAACTCCTGTTAAACATGTGTTAATGACTTAGCATATTAGGTTACTGCCTTGGCTTGCCTGTATTCCCTGTCTCCAACACCTTGTGACCCCACAATGACATCATCAAGGTGATCTCTTTTTGAGGCTGCTGCTGGGAGTGAGCCCCTGTGTGTTGGGTGGCCTGCCTGGTTGGCCTTTGGGAACTCCTTGCATTCCCACCAAACGGCTGCTCCTCAGCAGAATTTAACCCATTTCTGGGTGTTATCAAAGATGAAAATTATGCCCTAAGTATACATTTTCCCCCCTCACATAAGTGGATGAAATAAGGTATGGTTTTCATACTGCAGGGATCCCACAGTGCTAAAGAATTTGTTTTGCAGGGAATCTCTCAGATTATTAATATTTCATACCACAATAGGTTGAATTTCATCTTGTTACTCTGTTGTAATTGTTTACTCACAAGTCATTTCAGCCCACCCTCAACACATCACATGATTAATGTTGAACATCAATGCCATGTCACATCAACCTTCAACATCAACCCAGTGGCACCTTCTGCACTCCATCAACTACCATGACTGCCACTGCTATGCCCACTCCCATACCAGATAACACCAGAAACAGGCACAAATGAACCACATTGGGCCCAAACAACAATGGATGTTGTTTGGGCCCCAGGTAGTTTTTGTTTTTTGTTTTCTCTTTCTCAACTAATTCATTAATTAGTTAGTGGCTACAAACAGTCCATTTCCAGTGACACCCCAGCACCCACCCCACCCATTATCAGCCCCCCCATTCCTGCAAATGCTGCCACATCATCATTGATGACCCCTGCACAGCCCCCTGATCAACAATGCCAGCATCAACAATGGCCATCACCACCTGCCCCCCATCTCCAGAACAGGCCCCAGCAACTCTGAGACAATGCCGTTCACTTCTGAGGCAACCCACACCCTCCCAACTCAGTGCCCAGCCCAGTGTTCAGCCCCACAACCCACCTCTGGCACCACCACCTGTCCAGACGGTTGCCACCTCTGATGGCCACCCCCAGAATGCCCTCAGCAGCCACAGGACAACAGCGCATGCCTGTGACATGCCCCAGCCCCCTTGCATGTCCCCTTTCTTGTCTCTTCAGCCAACCACCACCAATGCCTCAGATGGCATCCCCATACCCCCTACTACCTGAACAGCCTCCCAGATGGCCCAGCACACCCCAGACTGGGTCTAGCACCCCTAAAATGGTGGTGCAGGCCTTCAATGCCCCCCAGTGCACTCACCTGCCTCCCACTCTGCCCCCAGACCCCCCCACTGTCCATGCCACATCACCTGCAACACCACCAGCAATGCTCAGCCTACTGCAACCAAACCAGCCCCCTGTGGCCTCTGTAGCACCCTAGCAAAACCCTCCACTGCCTCAGATACACCTACACCCACCCTCAGTCCACAGAACTGCCAAACTGCCCTGCATTTGATGCCCCAAGCCACCTGCTACTCCAGCTGCATCATGTTTGACAATGCTGACTGCCCCTCACCTCTGCAGGCCTCCTACCACCCCCCATTTGCCCCCTGTGCCCCCTGCCCCCCCTCCCTGACCCCTGCTTGCCCATAGAAGAACTGTCTTGCCACTGACCATGTACACCCCCCCCCACATCACCTGTGCTACCCCTGCACTTCAACTGGGCTGTCGACACTGAGTCCCTGCCTATGATGGCCTTCCCTGCAAGAGCCTATGGCCCACAGGACTTTTTGGGCCTCCACTCTGGCCCATGATGGTGACAACAATGAGAGCCCACAGACCACTACTACCACTTCTGCTGCCTACTCATATGCAACCCAGCACCTGCCCCCACTGCCATGAGCAACTGCTTGCAGGGTGGAAGTGTGGGTGCAACAACAAAGAGAGGGGGAGCCTCACAGACAGGGGACAGTGGGGAAGGGCAAACAACAGACAACTACCCAAACCCATGACCCAGCCCCAGTGATGGGACATGCAAGGATGTGCTAGGAACCCCTGGGACACAATGGGAGGGGGGCACAACAAACAATGGGAAGTGATGGTGCAGGTGATGAAACAGTAACCACAACCATAACCACAAGGCTAAGCCAAGAGACAGGGATGTCACAGGGATGGGACAGGGATGGGACAGTGCAGGTACAGGCCAAGCAACATGATGTGATGGGGATGTCATCCCTTACATGTAGAAAAAAACCTCCTTTTTCACTTCTCTTAGAGGTAGATTTTCATTCCAACTCCTGATGAAATTTATTCCATTGTAGGGGTTATTAATACATGAAAACTGTACTATAAATATATCATTTTACACTATTTAAAGGTATGAAATGTGGGATGGTTTTCCTACCATGTGGGTCTCATAGTGCTTCTTGAACTGGTAAGATATTTTCTTTGGATCAGTTGTAAGAGCAGATTGAATGGACAATGCACTATACCCCAGCAGTTCTTGTGGCTATCAGTGGTCTTTGGACCACCCACAGACCATGCTTCAGTCTCAGTGAGCTTTGGTTCAGCAGAAGTCCATTCTGACTTGTGCCAGTTGCTCTTACTGGGCTGCATTCCATCAAGGTGCTGGTTGAACAAAAAATCAATGAGCTTGTGGTCACATTCAGTGTTCCACATGGCATGGAATCTCAACATTTTTGCAGAGAATGGTTTGAGAGGAGTAGGTAGTGAGTAAAGACTGTGGTAGTGAATGAGAGAGAGATGAGTTTGAACACTGGAGTCCAAAGCAAAAATCAGTGCTGTTTTTAATGCAGAGGGAAAAAATAAAATGTCTCACCAGATTTCAAGACATGCTTCACCCACCTTCAAGCCACACACAACTTTTACCTGGGGAAGGCTGGTAAGACTAGGGCTTGAAGGACTGCACAATCTATTTAGGGAGAGGAGAACAGTGAAGATATTTCTTATCAGGGGATCATCATCATATGAGATCTAAGATATAGAATTCCAGCATGACAATCCAAAATGCCGGGTTGCACCCTTGACCAGGTTTCAAAACCCTAACCTGACCTGACCTCAACCTAACCATGTTCCCAAACAGGGCCTAACTCATCCATTCTAAGGGGGAATTTTTATGACTTTTAGGGGTTGCTTTTCTTGTTACGAACTGATCTCGTGGCGGGGTTACGACGGAGTTCCGGCGGAGTTCCGTGGCGGCACTGGACTTGGCTTCAATCTAAAAGGGATTGCGCCCTTCTCTACACCCAATGTCCAATTTACAAGGTGACGGTAATGAGAGCGGAGGTCCGGCAGAGTTCCGGAAGTTAGGAGAGAGCGAGGACTTAGAAGTGAGAGAGTTGTGGAGATAACAATACAATTATCAAACTGAAGTTACAAGTGACGTTATACTAAGTTTTATAGTAAGTAAGTAACCGGGGTAACTACAGCGGGATCAATGGAGTACCGAGTATGCAGTAAGTAAGATGATCAGCAATGATAGATATGTGATATAAACAAAACAGGAGTAATTTGAAATACAATTTGAAATAGTCTTTTGATATGATGGCGGCTCCGTCGGTGATCCGCCGGAGATCCATCGCAGGCTTGCATGGGATATGACATTTCTCTGAAAACCAGATGATTTTTACTCTTTTTCAATAATCATGAAGGATAAAAATTCTACCCAAAATGGATTACTTTCTACTTACTGTGCCCAGCCTAGTACTCAGTCAGGCTAGCTAAATTGACATAGTATACACTACATATGCACTACAGGCAGGGTTGTTGATTGTAGGCTGTGAGACAACTAAGTTACCCTACACCTGGCATACTTTCCTGATTTTTGCATGATGCTGTTGAGGCAACACAAATATTTTGCTGCGGCTGGTGCCAAATGGGGCAATTTCAGGTACTTGGTCACCCTCAAGAACTTTGGCTTCATGCTGTTTGTTCTCATCTCTTCTGTCTTAGTCCTTTACCAATGACTCAATGGAACCTGGGGAGAAGTATAACAATTAAAATTAGTGCTAGAAATGTGTGAAAGAGTATGTAGTAAAACTCAATAGAATGGCTGACTTTGGAAAATTGGAAATCTCAGCATTGGAGACACTAGAATGCAATAAGGATGGGTTAATTGGCCTTCAGTGGCTTGCTATTACTATAGACTACACATCCTAACCACAACTTCCATCAGGTTTGATGTCTTCATTGAAAAATCCATTCAATGATGTGCACTTATGTAATCTTGTAATAAACATTAGATGTTGAAGTGCCACACAGCATTTTTTGGAAAAAATCTGAAAATGGGAAGAAAAGAGGGGAGTGGTGATGCACTTTGAAGCACCAGAAGGAACCAGAGCAGTTTATGCTCCCCTTGTATGGTAAAGCTCAATTTGATCACATCTGCTATAAAGCAGGATTCTGATGTTACATGCCAAAAATATAAGGGATACAATGGATTGAGGGCAGAAGGACTACATGTATCAAAGACCAAGACTATCATCTGTGCTGCATCAAAGTTTAAAGGAAAACAGATATGAAATGCAGGAGAACTGGTTGTTGGCCTGATTAGGTAACTCAGGTCCCACACTGATTAGGGAAAAACCCCAACAGATTGCTAATCAAATGGGCCATCCTCCCAATGAAGAGATAGTGAAGGCCCAAGAGTTGGCATGCATATAGCCCTAGGTATGCTTCAATCATGGGCACTACAAAAAACACCAAAAATTAAGGATATCTAGATATAGAGGAAACTGACCGAGTACCTGACCAGGCACAGTAATTCCTTCACCTCAGTGGCTGAAATACTGGATTATTTTCCACATCCAAGAGTCTCACAGTGTATACAATTCATTGTTTACCTCTGCTAGACTGGACTCAACACTTGATAATTCCCATCTGGTTAAATCTGGCTCCTCACATTTTCCTAATGTTTCCAAAATGGTACTTCAAAGCACCATTCAGCCACCACAAGGACCTGGACTCATCAATTAGTAGCCATCACTTATATTACCCTTGACATTTTACTGCCCTCAGCTTATTTCTCTGACCATTAGTTCTTGAGATACTGCTTGCACACACATAATTGACAGGGGTCAACCTAACTTTCACAGATGTCAACCAATAAATAAATAAATAGTGTGGAGCTCTAGAGCTCAATTAATAGTACAAGATAGACTACAGAATCTTGCATGGTTGGAATGGCTTGCGGAGCTTTTCCCATTGAAAATAGATCAAAGTACAAACACAACCAAATTTACAAGCTACTGCGTCAAGTTTACATACGCACAAAAAAAATGTTTAATGGCGGCCCGCGGCTGGTTTGGAGTTTCCATGCCATATCGAGAGTCAATGTCGAGATCCGGCGCCTCTACAACTTCCTCTTCCCATGCCACCATGCTAGGGATGATTGGCAGCTCGATGACGGCATTTCGCATCCATCACTTCTCACAAACTTTTTCACTAATTTACATCTCCCTGCACCTGCGAACCGACGCCTTGATTGTGCTTTGAAAGAGGGAGGACTAACCAAAAAACGATTTTTGATGAAGAACATGACGAGATGAAGGCCGTCCGCTATGCTCACCGTCTCTCGAGGCCGAAGAACAGCCTTGGTAAGAAGAGTTTGTTTATATTGACTACACTGGTGAATTCTGATTTCTGCTTCAAGTTGATGTGCTGCTCCTGGTTGATGGCTAGCGAGCGCCCAATTCCGACATGCGACCAAAATGTCTTCCGTCGTACGTCATACTTCCCACTATCTCGAAATTTCATGCCATGTTTGACAGGAAGAAGCCGTGTACAAGTTCTTACCGGAAGATGTTGCAACGCATGGATTGTCCCCGGAAAGTCCCTAGGATTGACGTATGCTCAGTTTACAAAGTTGTTCGTTATTATCAAACTGACATTGACAAAATTCCACGTCACTGGCTAGCCATGTTTTCCCCCACGAGGGCATGGCTTCTGTCTACATCCATCGCTTCGCACACCAGGGCACTCCTCCACCTGAGTCTAAGTATGCATACTTCTCTCATCATATCCGTTGTCCATCCCTTCGATGCTAAGCTACCTTGCTCGGCACGCGGTTTTTGGGGGTTTTTAGTTATAATCCCCGTACTTATCTCCCCAGTAACAGAGTTGAAACCATATTGAATGCATGGATACGGAAGCCTGTTGGTGCCAACAAGCTCAGGGGATTGTGTAAGAGTCTAAAACCGTAACCTGAAATGACGCTAGCCTCAACGGTCAGTGTACTTCCACCGTTCCAACGGCTACGGTGACAATGACCAGACGCGAACATGACAAGGCCCGGGAGGGATTGAAGGCGGCGCGGAGGTGCAAGCGTAGTTCATACACTGAGTAGACGAAGGCAACGATGGCGTAGGAGAGGTGGACATGGCGGAAAGTTTGTTGCGAGAACGCGCACATGGATGCGAATTTGCAGCCCGAAAAGCGTGCGCGCTACCGCAGAAGTCCCTACTCATTGGCATGTCAATGATGAGATCGATGTGACCTCGACTCGGATGAGGCCTGATGCTAATTATCGGCTTAGCTGTTAGCATCTTGCATTACAGTTATTTATTTATTTGCATGCGATGGCTTGTATATGTCCGTGTGCTGAGGTGCTCCCCAGCAAGCTCCCCAGTGGGTCAACTACCTCATAACCAGCATGTTGGAATGCTCAAAACGTGTCGTGATGCATGTGCGTGTTCCAGTGGTACACATGCCAATGATGTCTTGGCTTCTGACCTGGCGAATTCCACAAGGGTGGTATCGGAATATTCGGGTACACTCGGGGTAAGTATTGTCAGAGCAGAAAGTCCTCAGCGAAATCCCCAACACCGCCGAACGGAATTAAAAGGGACTGAACTGTTCTGCTCCACAAACCGCGGTGGCGTAAATTCAAATACTGGTACGTATACTCCAGAACTGGGACGTTGACACTTCACCGCTTCATTCCCGTGAGCTTGAATGGTGTTTGATGTGGCGACATAACTTGCAGTCTAGCCAGAATTGTATCGCAGAGCATCATATGACGCGCACGGCCTTTGCTCAGCGTTCACGTTGTGAGATAAGCGCAGCTGCATGGCCTCGAGCCTCATGCAAGTCATGGTTCGTTTCGCGAAATTGTTGTTGAAACAACTAATATCAATATTCAATGTCCATCAAGCTTCAAGTACGACGATAATCCGAGACGATGCGGCCGCGAAAGCTTCGAGTGTACACTTGTTGTGATTGTAAAGTTATCTGATCTGACAATCAGCAGAAATCAGCCTTCTTCTCGACCGTCCCTGACCTTGAAGTAAAGAGGTGTCAAGGCGCCTAAAAGATCCCGATTTTATCGCACTAAACTCCAGCCATGATGCATGATAGACCCTCTCACCATAGCTTTTAATCGTCTGCTGTAGTCTACTATTGGCTGTATTCTATTGCAGATTCGTTTTGTAACCCTTTTAATTTATGTAATAAAGGGCTTGGCGCACAAAACTAAAAATATCAGATCGAAGGTTGATCTATGCTTGCGGCCCTCGGCGGTGGGTTTACTGCAGCCTCAAATACCGGACATTCTCCATTTATTCAGACCATGATTCACGCCGACCTCTTCCATGGCAGACGATGTTTCTATGACCCCTGCAGAGCTTGACCTGGCGAAATTCATCCTAGGCCCTTGGGTGTGTGCTTTTGTTCAATGCCATGCTCCACAACGCTGAGGTGACCTGTCCCAGCTAATCGGTTCATTTTTCGATGTGCTTCTGCAAGGCGTTCTCTTTTGCCAGGCAAGCAAGGCCCGGCTACAAGGGCTTTGACCGAGCGCTCACCTTCTATCTAGTTCGGCAATTACTTTTCATGGCACCACAACGACAATCTTTGGACCCGTCTGCAGGTGCTCGGGCTGGTGATTATCACAACTTTGAAAACAATCCATTCTTTGTGAGATATTACAAACACCTGTTGTTCCAGTTGTTGGTTGATCGAGGAGTTTGTAGTGCGTCTACATGGGTTTTGCTTATTCTACATTTCAAGGACCTGTCAGGAGCTCTTTCGCTCAGCTATACGGCATGGTGGTTGACAGGTAGTGGGTTAATGGTCCGTCGAATGCCTCTCTGAAATATCCGTCTCTGAGGATAACAACAGGTCGCAACTATCGGACTTTACGTTCAAGCATTTTTCTGCCACCGTCTGTGGACCATCTCAAAAAAGAATTATTGGTTCTTGATACCAATCGTTACGGTGCTCCTGTTCGCCTACGTATCCATATGTATTGCAGTACGTCTAATTATGCCTCTTGGATAAACTTATCGTTATTCATCATCCGTTTAGACTTACTATATTTCGGTTGGAGTGTCTGCCGGTTCGAAGATCGCCACTTGGTGTATGTCTTTATCCCGTTATATTGAGCTTCTCGCTTATCATCCGGCGGCAGTTGCTGCTCATCTTAGCTCGGTCTTCGGTGAGTGAGCAATCTAAGGCTGGGTGCTCGTTAGTTGATCACGATATAATGAAGCTGGGGATTTGTTGATAACATTTTCAACCGCCTATTTCCTTCTCAGATCTAGAAAGGACGTCCTTCCACAGTTCGTCGCGATTTCCTCGTCCACCTACACCATGCTTCTCTGAGTTCTCTTGCTAGAACCGCTGGTGTGATTGACGCTCTCGTGCGGCTCACTTTCCAAACAGCAGCGCCCGCTGCCGTCTGGTCCGTCTCTTCACAAATTTTCCTCCGTCAGCTGACGTTTTGCTTTACAGTGCCATGTTCAACCTTATCTTCTCCCAAGTATACCCAGGTGACCACAAGCTCATATCTTCTGCGTTCAACCAAGCGCTCGCGAAGCTGTACGCTTTCTCGATGATGTGGACACTGAATGCACGACGTGATCTGCGGGCGGGTGACAAGGATATAGCGTTCAGTGTTGGTGCGAATGCGTCTGCATGGAAGGTAAAGTCTCAGTGCTGCTCTAGATGGACGGGTGTTGATGGAGCTGGGACATTAATAGCGTGGAAGTGGCCCCCACATCTTGAGTAAACAATCGGGTGATCCAAATGTGGGTTTCATTGATGTATTGCCCCTAAAACTGAACGAGTCTTCATACTTGCGATAGGTTATTTTCAGTCACTCTACGACCAGTGGCCAGACAACCACAACCACCGAAGAGGCGCGCCCCAATTCAAGAAAGCTGTGATACATTCCGTTGTTGTATACCCGAGATAATGTTTCGCGTTTCATCTACATATCTATCTCCATTGTAAGGGCTTCTTTGGTAGCAAAATATATGTATATATACCGGTAACCATAGTACTGCGTACTTGGGAGGAACAGATCAATAACATTTTGATTAGTGAATGGGAATAAGTTGTCCGATCCAGCCCATCCCTTTGTACCATGATCTCGTTAACGACGCTTTGACAAACCGGCAGATGCCTGTCGATTTGGGCACCTGTAGACCATTACTGACAAGTTCTTTAAGACAGACCGCCGACTCCCGAATGCCAAAACTTACGCCGGTGCTCCTGAACCGAGCCAAGTGATCTCTACCGCTGCAGGTCGTCAGCCCGGAGTGAGGCGGACCAGGTTGTTGTTGCAGGTAGCAGGTTGTGTTGATAAGTCGTCGGCCGAATGAGCAAGCATCATCTGGTCGGCGATTGGAACCAAAGCGGCAAGTTCTGCAATGATGATTTACCATAATGCACCTCCTCATCTTCGTTCACATCTTGAGGCAATGCACTTGAAGGGTAAATTCCGAAAAGCTGGCTCACATCACGACCGACACCCCTGCCTCTACAAAGCCACCATCCCGGTCTTTATCGTCTGCTCTGACCGCTATCTACCGTCTTTTCCGACTCGGTCCCTTCATTTTCGTTTCGTCTCGAAGCTGGTTCGCCGCATGCCTCCCCCTCCACTCACCTCACCCAGCGCGTCTGTCGTGTGCAACTCGAGTTTCCGGCTGAGGGCCTCCCCTCCAGTCTCTGCATCAACACTATGTCATACTATGACACATCAATATCGATGTCTCCCAGTGCGGGCAGTCTACGTCCGACGCGATGGATGATGACCCATGGGTTATGGGTAAGATAAGTGCAGGTATGGGTACAGGTAAGCCCAAAAGTACCCACAGGTTACCTGTACAATTGCCTATACACTTTTGAGTGTGCTGGGGCATGGTAAACAGATGTGTTTGTCACCTGCTGGTCTGAGGACAGTCCACTGGCACTGTTCATCATGGGCTGACTTTCTTACTTACAGGACAATGTTTGTCTTCAATGGCCAAAACCATCCAGGTAATGGCCAAGCCACACCCTGCAGGATTGCAGAGAAATGGGGTTTACAGTGGTCAGGGCACTGCAAAAGGGTTCATTACATTGTTGTAGGGTTTTCAGTCTACTGGTAGTTTGTTGACTAGAGTAGTCACATCACAAAGGATGGAGTAAGCATAGTCACAGGGAGGAGGAAAGTATGAAAGAGGGGAGGCAGCAGGCAGGTGGAAGGTAGTACTAGAAGTCAGAGGTGCTGTTAATCAACTACAGATTGATCAACAAAAAGAAAAATGCAATCATATAATGATCGATGAAGCCACATGATGTTCATGTCAAGATAACTAGAAAGGCCCTGCTTAACAGAAGTGGGGTATTCATGGAGACTAAGGCTTGGAAATAGAGGCCAAAAGTGCCTGAAGACTTTTGTAACTTGGAAACTTAGCTTGTAAACCTGCACCTTAGTGTGCAGGTAACTTAATGGTTGTTGAAACTTGGAAGTGGCAAGAGAGAACTTAAAATCATGTGATGTAGCGATGAATGAGCTGATGGAATACTCCATTTGAGAGGTGGGAGGACACCTTTTATAACAAAAATGGATAGGTAAGAGCCAAAAACTGATCACATGCAATCTCTCATGTCAACCAGTCCAGACAACCAGATAATACACTAAAATGGAAAGAACATGCTCATTACAAGTGATTGGAGAGTCCTACATTGAAAGGGGATTTTTGAATGTTGAATTGTTGATGTGGAAGCCTTCTTGAGTCCTTGTCTAGGGGTTTTCACTGCTGGCAATGGCTTGGGGAAAAGCTCATCAACAGGGCTTTCTATTGATGTTATGTCACTTGTGCCCCATCAAGCATGGAAAGTGCCCAAATGAGAACTCTCAACCCTACATCTGTCAGATCTACCTGCAATTCAGATGTTGATGTGCCTGGGAATGTCCATGTTGCTTGATATGGTGGATTGCCATCATAGGAAGATACAAATAGCATAGTCAAGAAAAGGAAAATTAATTGAATCAAAGACATCCCAATCCAATTCTTCTTCCAGATACACATTATCCACAATCCAGCATATGATATCCTCATTGGGCAACCGTTTGATGTATTAACTGAAAGCACAGTCAAGAATTACAAGAATGAAGACCAGACAATAACCATTATAGATCCAAATTTGGGACAAGTCAGCACCATACTCACAATCCCTAGAGGCAAGCCAAGACATATTGGATATTGACAGAAAGGCCTGGATGGAAATTTTCGCATGCTTACAAGGAATTGATCAATGATCAAGGAGAAACTGCAATTCTCATAGATTTCAATTCACTTCAAGATTCAGCCTCTATCTATGCATATCCTTCCCTGTTTGACTTCACTGGCCCTCACAGATCCAATTGTTTCCAGATCCTATTTATCCACTTGCAATTGCCTGAATGGCATAGAACCAAGCTTCAACCTATTTTTCTCTCCTATGCAATCCTCTAACACTTCATGGCTATTGCACCTCTCTTATGAATCCCTGACACCCTCAACACTACCATTGTCAAATTTTATAGATGCTATTCCAAAGAAGAAAGGAGTTGTGATGAAGAAGAAATACAAACCAGTTGTGCAGAAGTTTTGCTCAGTTGTGGCCAAACTACCAGAAAGATATTGCATAGTGTGAAACATTCTGGGTGACCCATTAGCCAATGTGCCAGCTCTTGATCCAAATCCTCCATCATTTATCCCCACAGGATGCTATACAGACGACTGTTGCAAAGCCTTAGATGTGAAGCACAAAGATTTCTTATGGCCATAAGAGTGAGATCTTATGCATGACTTCATGTGTAAACAGAACAAAGCCTTTGCATGGGATGACTCCAAACAAGGAAGCTTTCACTCCAAATTCTTTCCCCCAATAGACATTCCCACCATCCCACATGTACCATTCATTGAGAAAAACATCCCCATACCACCAGGAATATATGATGAAGTCTGTGCTGTCATTTGCAAGAAGATCACAGCCAGCATCTATGAAGCATCAAACTCATTGTATCACAGAAGATGGTGCTGTGTTCTCAAGAAGGATGGCAAAGGATTAAGACTTGTCCACAGCTTGGAACCACTAAACCACATTACCATCAGACACTCTGGAGTTCCACCCATTCCTGACCACTTAGCAGAACAATTTGCTGGTAGGGCATGTGGTGCAATGTTGGATCTATACATTGGATTGTTCAAAACCATTCAGGAAAACCCTCAGATTTGTTGTTTTGTTTGGGAACATTTTAACAATGTCAACAGGATTGTATAGCACATGAAGTATTGCAGTAGAACCTTTTCAGGAACAAAGCTCTTAATATGTGTTCTGAAGTTTTGGGTCATTGGTCACTGCTGCACATATGAAGGAAGAATAGCTGATGAATCAAAGGTTGCAGTGATCAAGAATTGGGGACCATGTAACAACATTTCAGAAGTTTGCACTTTCCTGGGGACTGTAGGAGTCCTTCACAACTTTATTTGCAACTTTGCACAATGTGCACACCCACTAGTAAAACTCACATAAAAGGATGTTCCCTTCAAATTTGGCAAAGAACAAATCAAAGCCCAGGAAAATCTGAAGATGGCCTTACTCTCACCCCCTGCATTACTACCGCTCAATTACAATTCAGAATCACCTATCATTCTAGCAGTTGACACCTCATACATTGTGATAGGCTGCCTTCTATGCCAATGTGCTCCAGATGACATAAAAATCTGTTACTATAATCACTTTGGATCGATCACCCTCAATGACAGAGAAGCTAGGTTTTTGTCAAGAGTACAATTTCCTGAAGACATTTAATACTATTATTTTCATTGTTTGGCTAAGATGACACTTTTATGTACATATGATAAATGCTAGTGTTGCCTCAGCTTGGAGTTGACTTAAACATATTTTGTGTTCACTTACACGAAGCGATCCGATGCCTCTACCATGTGTTATGCACGTTAAGCTGTTTCAACCTGGTTGACTTGGTTGAAATGGCTTAACGTAAATAACATATGGTGGAGGCATCGGATCACTTTGTGTAAGTGACAAATAATGTGCGGCGGCTCGCTGGCTACGTTTTCGGTCCCTTGCACAAGTCTTGTTTCTATGTATTGCGTCCAATAAATGCAAAATATGTTTAAGTTGACTCCAAGCTGAGGCAACACTAGTAGATGCAAGGTCCTTATGATCAAGTGCATGACTAAGGGTAGGTACAACACATGGTACACACATGACTGACACACAGCCTGATCGGACTCATGGTAGACACATGTAGCTGCACACCTCATGCTGTAGGCATGGTGTAGGGAGGCAAGTCTGGAAGCTAACTGGAGGCCTTAGGACAAAGGGGGGTGTTCCTCTGGATGTCTCAGAGGTCAGGAAGAATTGTCTCAGACTATACTATACATATAGTATATATAGTATAGAATGTTGAGGTCTCAGTAATTAATAATATTATAATTACTGTTCTGGATATAGCATTTGTAGGCTTGTATCCCAACACATGGTGCTGCACCCACTGATGACTCATGGTCTAGGCATGGCTAACGCATGGTTACCTCATGTAATGTAGTATATAAGTAGCAATATATCGCCTAGACACTAGTTGTGTTCTCTTAGGTTATCCACCATACCCTGGTGTGACTGCCTCTAGACTACTAGACTACCTTTTCTTTGTTGTTGTTTGTTTTGTTGGGAGCTGTTGTCTTGTGCCTTAGGGTATTTGTTGACATCCTAACAGTTTTTGCAACCAAAGCTAGAGATCTATGGTTTATTTCAGACTTTTTGTGCATTCTGGCTCTGGCTTATAGGGGTTTGCAACCTGGTTGTTGAGATGGATGCACACTATGTTAAAGGAATGCTTGTGCACCCAGATATTAATCCTTCAGCAAGCATTAATCATTGGATTATTGCCATATTAACGTTCCATTTTATATTAGTGCATGTCAAAGGTGCTCTTCATGGCCCTGATAGACTTCCAAGGGGACCAAGACAACCATATGATGAAGAAGTAGAGGAATATGACTTTGAACATTGGGTTGATCAACTTCAAGGATTTATTCATATTGTCCATGACCTCTCCCCACCCCCAACTTTGCAGCACATCAAAACAACTCCTTCTTTTATATCAATTCTTGCTACCACTCAAATCTCAAGTCAGGAGGAGGAGAGTTATGACATAGTTCCATGCTCTGAAAATGCAAAACAAGATGATTTGAAGCTTGAAGCTGTATGAACTTGGCATGAGGATTTACAGAGACCTAGCAAACTCAACGATTCACAATACACTGCTTACATCTGACACACAACTAGATTCTTTCATGACCATGATCACTTCTGGAGGAGAGACTCCCAGGGGGATCACAAGCTCATTATTCCCCCAAACCGACAAAAAGATGTCCTGCAAAATGTTCACAATAACATTGGACACAAGTGATATTATGTGAAGCACAGTGCACTCCTACTACAATTCTGGTGGCCCCACATTCATGCAGACCTGCTATGGAATGTGCAAACATGCCACATTTGCCAGGTCCAACAGACTACAAAGATTTGAATTCCCCCTATCATTGCCACACCAGCTCCCTTGTTCTCAAAGATCTACATTGACATGATGCATATTGTTAGGATGTCACTAATACCCTAAGGCAAAAGCAAGGTCTCTCCCAGAACAACCAACAACAAAGAAGGGGGTAGCTTCATAGTCTCAGGTAGTCACACCAGTGGTACTAGTGGGTAGCCTAAGAGAACTCGACTGGAGTCTCTAGGCAATATATTATGGTTATTTATACTAATTTACATGAGATAACCATGTGTTGGCTGCAGCCATGCTTAGACCATGAGTTGTCAGCAGGTGCAGCATCCCATGCCTACAGCATGAGGTGCACAGCTACATGTGCCTACCATGAGTCTGATCATGCCATGTGTTGGCCATGTGTTGTATCATGTGTTATATCTACCCTTAGCCATGTGCTCAATCATAAGGACCTTGCGCTTACTGCATGTACATAAAAGTGTCATCACCACCAAATATCAAAAATAATAGTATTAAATGTCTTATGAAAATCGAACTCCTGACATCACCCCCTCTTTAAGGCTCAGATTCCAGATGAGATGTAAGTCCCTCCGGGGTCTCAGTAAAGTTTTCGTACGGGCAGAATTGAAGATGCGCCAGGGATCAAAGGCAGTGCAGGGCAGTGGGGTGTGAGCGGTGGAAGGACGCAATCACATCTGCTGTGTGTTCCAGGTTGTTGGCTGGCTCCCAGGTGTTATTTTCCTTGGTATAGCCTTGCCACTTAACCAGGTACTGCAACTGGTTATGACACATCAGTGAATCCAGTACCTCTTCCACAGGTACTCTAACTCTCCATCTATCTCCACAGGTGGTGGTGCTTCGGGTCATTGTCCCCCAATCTCTGAGGCCTGATGAGGCCAGATGTGAGAAACGTTGATCACTGGATGGATTTTGATTGCGTGTGGGAGTTTCATGTGAATGGCATTGCTGGACATCAAGTCCATGATAGGGTATGAGCCGATTTGCTTTTCAGCAAGCTTGCATGAAGGCCTGTTCAACTGCAAGTCCTCGGCTTCAAATCAGACCTTGTGGCCGACCTGGTATTGTGGCGCATCTCCTCTAACCTGATCCATGTAGCGCTTCATGTCATCTTGTGCCTTTGTCAACACAGCCTCAGCCTCCTTGTGTACTCTCTTCATTTGCTCAGTGAAGTCCTCTGTAGCTTCTACCTTCCCTTCTCGTTGAGGCTCAAATCCCATCTGGGGGTTGTAGCCATAATTAGCATAAAATGGTGAGGTTTGGAGGGCCGAGTGAATGCGATTGTTGTATGCAAACTCCCAAAACGCTATCCATTCCAGCCAGTCATCCTTCCTATAATTTACAAAGAGGTGCAGGTATTGCTCAATGTCCTAGTTGACCTGCTCAGTCTGTCCATCAGTCTGCAGGTGGTAGGCTGTAGATGTTTTTGTTTGTATTTTCAATAGTTTATTCAATTCTTGCATAAGTGTGGCAGAGAACTGTGGGCCCCAATCTGAGATGATCAAATCTGGCAGCCCATGGTACCGCCACATGTTGTCCCAGTAAAATTTAGCCAGTCCTAATGCACTTGTTTCCTCCATTGTGGGAATTGCATGCTTTTGCTTTTTGGCCTGATCAACTACTATCAGGAGCACGTCATATCCTTGCACTTCTGGTAGTCCCATGATGAAGTCCACAGAGATTGCTTTCCACTGCTTCATAGGGGTTTGGATCAGCATGAGCTTGCCTGCCAGAGGTTTTGGTATGTTCTTGTACCACTGGCATTTGTTACACCTGTCGATGTATGTAAATACAAATTTAGTCATATTAGGCCACCAATAATTACAAGCTACCAGCTCCAGCATCTTCCACTGCCCAGGGTGTCCTGCAATTGCCGAGTCATGATGGAGTTGGACAATCTCACATCACAACTGCTCATCCTTTGGCATGTAAACCTTTCTTCTAAAGAGCACCAGCTCTTGTTCCTGGCTCCATTCTTCCATCCTCACCCACTTCATTGGCAATCTCTTCAGCTCCTCAACTGCTTTCACCACCGACTTGTCCCATTCCTTTGCTTTCCGCACTCTGCTTAGCAGCTCCTCCTCCACACCTTTGATCAACAGGTGTCTGTGCTCTGTCACCTTGATTGCAAAGAACTCAGGCTTCAGCAACGTGATGCCCTCATTGTCATGCTCCACTCCTGCTTTCCAATCCGGTCTCCTGGACAATGCATCTGCCTTCCCCATTGCTGTCCCGGGTTTGTTGACCAGTTCAAAATCAAACCTTGATAAATAAAGCGCCCAGCACACCTGCCGTCAATTCAATTTCTTTGATGTCATGAAGTATCTAAGATTGGAATGATCGGTCCAAATCTCAATCTTATGCACTGCACCCTCCAAATGGTGTCACCATGCCTCCAAGGCTCGCATGATCCCGAGCATCTCTCGGTCGTGAACGTCATAATTTCTTTTGATGTTGTTGAGTGACTTTGAGATGAAAGCGCATGGCCTCCACTTTCCATCCTCCATCTGCATAGATAATACTGCCCCTGTCGCTACTCCTGAAGCATCGGCTTCCACTCTCAGTGGGCAGGATGGATCTGTGGTTGCCAAGATCTCATTCCACGTGAATAGCACTTTGAGCCCATCGAACGCTCTCTGTTCTTTCTCTGTCCACTGCCACTTCTCATCCTTCCTCAATAATTTATTCATAGGTGTGGCTACCCTCGCAAAGCCTTTAGTGAAGTGTCAGTAGAAGTTTGCGAGTCCCAGGAAGCATTGTATGTCTTTCACTGAGTTCAGAACTGGCCAGTCTTCTATCGCCTTCGTTTTCTCTCTATCCATCTTTATGCCGTCTTGTCCGATGTGGAGTCTGAGGAATTCTACTTCCTGTACTGCAAACTCACACTTTTCTAGCTTCAAGAATAGATTGTTTTCTTCTAATCTTTTTAACACCTCCTCCACTATCTCATCATGTCCATTTCGTTCTTTTGTAAATATTAGGATGTCATCTATGTACACTACTACTGACCCCTGATCAATGAGGTCTTTCAGCACAGCATTCATCATGGTCTGGAACATGGCTGGGCTGTTGCATAACCTGAAATACATAACTACTGCCTCAAATGCACCCCTGTGGGTTGTGAATGCAGCTTTCCATTCACCCCCTTCCTTTATCCTGACGTTATTATAGCCCCATCTCAAGTCCAATTTAGTAAATACTTTTGCACTACCTACTTTGTCTATTAAGTCACTGATAAGTGGCAATGGATAATTATTTCAAATTGTCCATGCATTTAAATAATGATAGTCCTGCACCATCCTCTTTTTTTTGTCTTTCTTGGGCACAAAAAACACAGCCAAGGTTTGCAGCAACTTGCTCTCCCTGATGTAGCCCTTTTCTAACTGGTCATTCAAGAAGTCATCGACTTCGCCTTGCTCTTGCAGAGAGAGCCAGATGTTTTTGGCTTTCTTTGGCTTGTAACCCGGTTTCATTTCGATACTGTGATCCCAGGGTTTCTGCCTCGGCATGCACTCAGATGCCTTCTTCTTGAACACCTTCATCCACCTCCGGAATCTTTGAGGGATCTTTGCCAAGAGCTCCTGTTCTGTCATGCAGATCTCATGTTCCTCTTTGTCCTCCAGATTCTCATTCCATTCCTGGTGTATTTCTTCCAGAATCCCATCTCTGTCTTCCATAATGCCACTGGCCATGATAAAGGCCTTGTTGCCCTCTACTTCCTTGATTGTTGGACGCCTCATCATTCACTTGGCCAACTTCCACTTGGCCTTATCCTTCTTCACTGTTCTGATAAATATGTTGCACTTGCGAGGACACCTGGTCATCTTCATGTTGCCTGTCTCCCAGTTGATATCAGGGTTGTGCTTTCTAAGCCACAGGTGTCCCAGTATCACTGTTGTTTTCCCCAGGTCGCACACCTCAAAGACGGCCTTTTCTTTGTGACCCCAGAATGACATCATCAAGGTGATCTCTTCTGTGATTGATCCACCCTGGTTCAACATTCCATCAATGTTGTAGACCCTGATCAGTTGATCGAGAGTCCAGGTCTTAAGTCCACTTTTATGTACAAATTCTCTGTCCACAAATAGTCCTGTAACCCTGTTATCTAATACTGCCCTGACCATGCAGGCGTCATATGTGTCTAGTGTGGTAATAGTTATAGGTATCATAATCTCATTCTTTATTTTACTTGATCATACAAAATGTTTTACCCCCTCTTTAGGCTTCTCAGTATCAGTGTCTATTTTGGTATCTATGGATTTACAAGGAATTAAGCACGCTTCCAGAGCACCAAGCCAATTTGAATCGGACCCCTTGCTGTTGCTACATACTGATGCACTATCTAAGCTATCTACAGCAGTAGAGTCCATGTCCATATCATTGTCCATGTCTTGTACTGTAAGTCCTTCAAACTTGTTCTTGGAAGCCAGCGATGGAGGTCTCACTTGCTTCCATCAGGAAAATCCCACTCGTCCCTCTGTTTCTTCTCCTCATCCAGCTTGCAAACCCAGTAGTCTCGTGGCTCATTGTAGTTCATTGCCTGGATGTCCAGCCGGGACCTACAATCGCAGGCCATGTGCCCTGGCTTCCTGCACTTGTAACATACCGGTGGTGGGCGTCGTGCTGACCAGTCCACATCCATTGCATTTGGGTTGCAAGGTGGTTGTGGCCCTGCCTGATGATGCTGCTGTTGCTGGGCTGCAGTTTGCCCCTGAGTTGTCTGTGGGTGGGCCTGATTTGCCCCTTGCACTCTAGGTGTGTTTGGTGCAGGTGGCTTAGATGGTCCTCATGCCCCTGCTCCGAACAAGTGCTCTTTGGCATGCGCTTGCCTCCACTGTTAGTCCATGTGCATTGCCTGTGCATACCATTCAGCTATAGTTGCCAGTCGCCTTTCTAGATTATTGAGCCACTTGCGCAGCCCCTTGTTCAATGAGCACTTGAACTCGTAGATCAGCGGTGTGCCGGTGTAACCTGACTCATGCGCCATGATCTTGAAGTTTTGGACGTGCTCGTCTGTGGTTAGGTCGCCCTGGACCATGGTGGTGATCTGAAACACTTTGTGTCCTGGACATTGGGGTCACCAAATGACTCCTGGATTGCCTGCATTAGTTCCTGCGCCATGGCAAACAGCGGGTCTCCATGCATCATCTCCTTGACCGCTACCTCATGCCATTTCACAACAGTCCCTCCTTGCAGGTATGAAAGGATCCAGATGATCCTTGTGTCCTCTGAATTCATCAGGGTGTCCCCGCATGTACATGTAGATGGCTGTCTTGAAAGAGTCCAACTCATTGGCCTTTCCTGAAAAGGGTAATGGGCATGCTACTTTTGGCATGCAGTTTCCCCTGTGCTCTTCCACTGTTTGTTTGGCCAGTCTGTCATGCTGTCTCTTCTCTTTCATTAAAGCTGCGAGGAGGGCATTGCATTCCTCCAGCACTTTGATCAGCAACTGCTCAAGTGTCTTGCTTGGGCTGGGTTCTTGGGCATCCTTGAGCCTTAGTCTCATAAGTCGCCCATGGTGATTGGTGTGAGTAAGGGTAAGGAAGATAATGGTGTCAGGGGTGGAGAACGTGTGGAAAGGGTGAGGTCGGAAAAGACAATAGTACCTTTCTGTGGGCGCACAACCCTGTCTAGCAGCTTAGGCATTTGGGGTGGCGGATAGGCTCTTGCTGGCAAACTCACACCGAGGTCTTAGCACCCTTGTGTGTTCAGAATGGCACTAGGACGGGCTCAACGTTTCCTAGGCGGTCTGTCACACTGTAACCTATGCCACTGTTTGCAGTGTCCTGAGCACTGCATGTCTGTGTCCCCAAAGGTAACAGATGATGAATTGGGAGAGAGGTTTTATCTAAAAAGGAAGGGGGATAGCACTCCAAGTGCTTCCCTAGATGGTACTCCAAGTACGGTTGGTCAGTATGCACCCAGCACTAATGGTGGGTTTGAGAAGGGACAGGGAGTTTGAAATACATAACCTGCCAAGGCACAGTGTGGGGCTTGCATCAGCTCGATGGTACTCCAGGGAATCAATTGAAAAACGGGAGAGAGGAGTTTGTAAGAGTTGTGAAATGTGGGGGAGAGAGGTCACAAGAGCAGTCAAGTTCTTCTGTTAGGACATCACTAACACCCTAAGGCAAAAGTGAGGTCTCTCCCAGAACAACCAACAACAAAGAAGGGGGTAGCTTCATAGTCTCAGGTAGTCACACCAGTGGTACTAGTGGGTAGCCTAAGAGAACTCAACTGGAGTCTCTAGGTGATATATTACATGAGGTAACCATGCATTGGCTGTGGCCATGCTGGACACAGTGGATGTGTCCTCAGCCTATAGCTATGGCTGGGATCGCATAGTGATAGCTTGTCTGACTATGTACAGTGTGACTGTCTAACTGTCTACTGGTCACGTGATTGTGTGGGTGCCCACATCCACTACTCCAATGCTTAGACCATGAGTTGTCAGCAGGTGCAGCATCCCATGCCTACAGTGTGAGGTGCACAGCTACATGTGCCTACCATGAGTCCAATTGTGCTGTGTGTTGGCCATGTGTTGTACCATGTGTTGTACCTACCCTTAGCCATGCACTCAATCATAAGGACCTTGCGCTTACTGCATGTACATAAAAGTGTCATCACTACCAAATATCAAAAATAATAGTATTAAATGTCTTATGAAAATTGCACTCCTGACACATATGCCAAAGTCAGGCAACTTCAAATACCTTGTTCAAGGGTGTTGTTTGCTTATTCACTGACCAGAATTTCCCATGCTTGCAAATGAGAATGCTACTTTGCTTGCCAACTGGATATTCCAAGATATTATCTGCAGATGGGGCACACTTCACAAAATAGTGACAGACAATGCCCCAGTATTCTCCAAAGCTCTTGCAGTCTTAGGTCACAAATACAAAATTCACCATATTTGAATCAGTGGCTACAACTCCAAGGCAAATGGCCTGGTAGAGCAAGCCCACTTTGATGTCAGACAGGCATTATTCAAAGCAGCAAATGGAGACAGAGCAAAATGGTCCCAAAGTTGCTATTTGGTATTCTGGGCAGAGCAAATTACAATGAAGAAGATGATGGGTTGCTCCCCACACTTTGCAGCAACTGGTACACATCCCCTAATCCCCCTAGACATTGTGAAAGCTACCTACCTCCAACCACCCCTGGAATCAGTTCTCTCTACCACTGATCTCATTATAAGAAGAGCAATTGCACTGCAGAAGCACAAGAGCAACTTAGTGAAGCTACATTCAAGAGTCTTCTTTACATGAAAGCAAGCCATGATACACTTTGAACAGAAACATCTTTGGACTATTCATGACTTCAATTTTGAATATGGCAACCTTGTACTGATGCAAAATACTAGAATCAAATATTCACTACATTGCAGACTCAAGCCTTGCTATCTTGGCCCTCTAATCATTATCTCTAGAAACAAAGGAGGTGCCTACATCATTTGAGAACTTGATGGCACAGTCATACATAGGCCCATTGTAGTATTTTGTCTTGTTCCATACCACACTCAATGAACTATCCATCTCCCACTTGATGCCATCAACATTGATGCAAAATGCCTTTGACAATTAGAAGAAATGGACTTAGCAACAGATGAAAAACAACCAGAACTACTTGATTCTGCAAGCAATAGCGATGATGAAGAAGAATCCCCTGAAACCTAGTACTGTATTCAATTTTACCTTATATCCCTTTTCATTTTTTCCATTTGTTTTCTTACATATTCCTTCATCTTCACAAGTTTCACCATTACTCCCCACTCTTACATTCCTTCTCTCTTAAGTTGCAATGCCATTTCTTTGATGATTGCACAAATCCTTAGGGGTTTACTGGCAATGATGATGGCTGAGCCTTCCCATTTCATTCCTTTATTAATATTTCTTTTCACTTCGCAATCCAAGTGACCATTACTCAGTCCTTAGGAACCCTTTCATTCACTTCACAAACTCTGTTTACTTACTCTAGTTTTCACAAGACCATTTCTTTCTTTTCATTATAGGGCACCTGATGCAAGTCATAATATTCAGAACAAAAGTACATAGAATCAAAGAAAAGAAAAACAGAACAAAGTCTACCATTAATCATCAACCTCTTCATCACTCAAGTCAGCATCCTGGAAGGCTTCGTTGAGTTTGTTTATGTGGATACAGAGCACAGACAGCTGGTCTTGAAGGAATTTAATGCACAATGCAAGGTGCATGAATTCCTTTTTCGCAACCTCATAGTCAATGTGTCACTTCTCTTTGCTGACCTTGGGCCCAATGACATGAACCTTCTTGATGTGAGGCTTCACATTGTGTGTCTTCAAGCTCGATGCCCATGGCTTTTGTGGCACTGTAAACAATATCAAACGATTGCAAAATGAAATATACTAACAAAGCACATACCGATTATGACCTCAACCTTTGACTTGGAAGGCCCAGCCTTGGGTTGTTGGATGGTTGTCATGACTGCCTCTGTCTTTGCCTCTCCCTTCCCCTTAGTCTTTGCTTCTTCAGTATGTGAGACCCTGCCCCAGTTAGTGTTGCCTCAGCTTGGAGTTGACTTAGACGTATTTCGCGACTATTGGACGCAATACGTGGAATGAAGACTCGTGCAAGGGACCGAAAACGTAGCCAAAGGGCCGGCGCACATTATTCGTCCCTTACACAAAGCGATCCGATGCCTCCACCATGCGCTATTTAGGTTAAGCCATTTCAACTGGGTCGACTTGTTGAAACGGCTTAACCTAAATAACACATGGTAGAGGCATCGGATTGCTTTGTGTAAGGGACGAATAATGTGCGGCGGCCCTTTGGCTACGTTTTCGGTCCCTTGCACGAGTCTTCATTCCACGTATTGCGTCCAATAATCGCGAAATACGTTTAAGTCGACTTTAAGCTGAGACAACACTAGGGCCCCCAGTAGCACCCAACTTTGTCAAATGCACTAAATCAAAAACATTAATGAAATTAGAACAAGAAATACAAAAAAATAGTCCCCACCAGTCCTTCAACTTCATGAAGGGAGACAGTAGGCATCTGAGGTGCATCTGACACCTTGATATGGCTCAGTGCTCCCATTCATGTGCTGGGGAGTGGCGACCACCTGTCAGAGATGTTAGCCTCTGAGCTGATGACATGCTTTTGCTTCAACCTTGTCAGCCTTGACACAGTGGCTGCCACCTCCACCTCACCTGTGACCTCATCAACAGCCATCACATCATCCTGCTTCTCCTTCTCTCCGTCATCCACTACAACTCCTTCCCCTTCCCTTTGTCCTTCCCCTCTTTCTCCCAAGTGACCTCTCCCTGCATCTCTATTTCCATTGCTATTAGTATCTTGCAAAGTCTTTGCTGCTACCAGCAAAGACTCCACTTCTTCTGCTCTCCCTGTCACCAGGTCTGCTCTTTCCTCCTCCTTCATCTCAGGCTCAAGCTTTTCAAATTCCTCCACTGTCATTTCATCTGCCATGTAGGTGTTCAAAGCCACTTCAAGTCAAGCCATGAGTGCCTTCATCCAATCAGTGAGAACATCCACCAAAGGGGTGGGAGTCTTGATGACAGCAGGGAAGAGGATACTTCCCCCCTCATGCCAGGAGGGATTGTTGAAGTGTGCGAAGGCCTTGTGAGCCTGTGCGAGGGCCACCTTCATGTCCTTGTGGGCCTCTGGGTCCTTTGACAATTTCAACAGCTTAGCCTGTACCAAAAAAATATTGGAGAAATTTATAAGAAAAGAAAGAATGCTCTCAACACAGCCAATTCTTTGCAAAGCATTTACCCCAGATTTCATGGTCTTCAGACTCAGCGACCCCATCAGAGAGGGTCATCAGATTGTCCTTGATGACAGCATGTACCTTGGACAAGAGGATGGAAGGCATGTTGAAAGAAGCAAGGTGTGAAGACTAGAGTATATGAACACAATGAAGAAAACTCAAACTCCAATATCAACAAACACAAGTTCAACATCACATGGCAGCACCTCAGATCTGCCCATAGCCTCCCCACCACACATACAGAAGTACTCCAAAATATAACAAGACACTTCACATTATCACAACTACACTTGCATGAATCTGGGATATTGGCGAACACATATATGTTCCCTTTTCTATGCCTTCTCCACTTTGCAATACTATTCTGGACTTTGCAGACATTTTGCTATGTCCCTACTACTCTGTCTCAGCTTTGCAAATCCTATACAATTCCTGCCCATCCAGTTGCTCACCTTCAATCACTTTCTCATATGCTTCACCACCAAACTAAATTCTTTCTCCAGCTTCTCCAGCATTTCACACACCTTTGCAACAAACTCCTAGGATTCCCATCATCATGCTTACCTTAGCAAAGCTCTCACAATCATTCCTCACATGCCAACAATGCGCATTTACTTTTCTCTTGAATTTTTCAACACCTATTTAATTTCTTTGCCCCCTGGCTTGACATATGTACACTCAGTCATTCATTGGTTGCCTTGGAACTAGGGACAGTACATGGTCAGAGACTCTAGGCCTTTTCAAGTCCTATTCAGCTCCAGTGTTTTCTCCTTGGTTCCTCCCAATGCCTTACCCTTTATGTCAATGCCACCATCAAATGGGGACCTAAACATTATATTCCAAATGACTTATTAAAACTTTAACAAAAAGCTATGCCTCTATTTCCTCATTTCACATATCCATCATACCTATCACACTATGTCTCCCACCAACACCAACTCCAAAGACACAGCCCTATTCACTACACTTGCTACACTTCTTTTCCTATTTGGCTTAGTCTTTATAGGCATTACCATAGGACGCCATCTCTGCCACATTGTACCTTCCCCCCAAACCATCCAGCTTGAAGAGCTGCATCACCTCAACACATCCCTTAGTTCACACAACTCCAGTTCAGCAACCTCTCTTCTAGATCGTTTTCCCCAAGTCCCTCCCACAGCCACAATGCGATACACACATAAAACTATTCCACCTACACCAACGCACCCAGTGCCCCTTCCCCCACTTCATACCAAGCCAACCAGTGCTTCCATGTCCACCAAAACACTTCACATTCCTGCGATCACCTTCACAGTGCTGACTCCATGAAACTCATACAAAGCCGAGTACCGCGACCTCTTCACAGGCCTAGTACCATCACAAAGCATTCAGTATGCAAGATAGTGTAGCATCTGGTCAACTATCACCTTCTCAACACATTGCAGTATGCTCCCTTGAGTGAACAATCATGGGACAATCTTGACAAGATGATAGATTGGTCTCTTGGAGGCCAAGGACAGCCTCATTCTTAAGTCAGGAGGAGATGATAAGTCTTCACCAGGTATGGGCAGCAAAAACACATTTTGCAGTGTTCTAGGGTTGCAGGGCGATCCTCTCTATCAACTCATTCCTTTTCATTTCCTTCCAAAAGACATGTGAACACCCACCACCAACCACATACACTGTTATCTCACCTTCTAGTATGGACTTTGCAGACTTTGTGAAGTGATCCACCCAGGTTACCTGTAAGCAGCTAGTGTAGCCAGTCCATTAGCGATGGACAAGGACAATTTCCATATTTTGCATAGTACAGTCGACTCCCTCATAACCCATACCCTTCCGTCATGGCCAGGAGCTATGGGGTTTCAGGGAGTATGGGGTTCCAAGGAGGTACTAAAAATAGACTCCCAAAAATTCAATAATTTTTTTCCAAGATGTACTATGGTATAAACTTGTAGAAACCTGTCTCCTCCTTTACAGCAATGCGTTGTAAATTATTGAAAGGAAAAATAGTCAGTTATACAAGTAGAAGACTGGGAACGAGACATGTCCAAGCGCATTTGCCATCCAAAAGAGCCAAGAAGAGCTTCCAACTTCTGTGTGACAGGATCGTTGAGGTGTTTGACGTATCTGTTGATGACTGATGCTGCCTGCAGAGCCTTGCAACATGTAGGACAATCTTTGATGGGGCCATCATCATCGGCATCATCGTCTCCACCATTAATGATGCTGTTTTCCTGGGCCTGCCTTGCATTGATAACGGCCCAATAAATTTCTTCGTCCGTTGTCTCATCGATGACCTGAGACTTGGCTACCGGGTTGAGCAGTGATTCAATGTCCATTCTGTTACTTGCCTAGAGCACCCCAGTTGATACCAATTCATCCAAAGCAGACTCCACCCGTTTCTTGACAATCTTGATTGGGTTTTCATCACTGGATGTGGGCAAGTCACAAACAGTATTTGGATTGATGAGTGCTGAGATGGCAATTGTAGGTTGGACGGGCGGGGTTTGCATAGGGGGAAGAATGCCGGCCTTTTGCCAGCAGTGTCTGATTGTAGTTGTATCCACCTCACGCCATGCGGCATCGGTGAGACGCATGGCTTGCAGTTGGTTGATGTTGTAGATTTCTGATGGAGTGATTCCTCTGTCATAATGATTGATTGCGCGTTCGACATATTGCCTGCGGTAGTGAGCTTTAAAGCACCAGATGATCCCCTGATCCATTGGTTGAATATGAGCAGTGAGGTTTGGTGTAAAGTTTTCGACGTGGATATTCTGGAGGTTGTCTGGTATGATGTGGCCCGAGAAGTTGTCCTGCAAGAGTAAAACTTTCCGGTTCTGTCTCTCCAGCTCACGATCCCATTCCTGAAGCCACTCCTGATAGAGGGATGTTGTCATCCACGCTTTCACATTGTTCCGGTAGTAGAAACCGAGTTGCGTTCCCATCTTGTTTCCAAATGCACGAGGTTTCTTTGCTTTTCCAATAACAAATGCCGGTAGTTTCTCAGAACCATCGGCATTTGATGTGAAGGCATAGGTCAGTCTGACCTTCTCTTCACACCTGGGCATCGCTTATCAGCTAATCCACAATCTGGAGGCATCCTGTTCCAAGTCGCTGAATCAGCACCACTGAGGTATGAGTAGGTAGTTATTGAACAAGTTACACATGCATAAAATAACTCTGTTTCATCCATGTTGAAAAGGTCGCGAAGCTGGTACCCATACTGTGCAATAAGCTCTCTGATTTGCTGTTTCTCCCTCTCAACAGTTTCTTGGTCTGCAGAACCAGCCTCACCATGACGCTTAAATTGCTTTAACCCGTTCCTTCCCTTGAACTGGGACAACCAGCCTTCACTCAAATTGAGGCAATCATCTGTCAGTATTCCCACCAGATCTGCAAACCTCATCCATTTTTGGCGTAGAACTTCACCCGTCAACTGGACCTCATCACGCATAGCCTTTGCTACCCAAAGATCCATCATCTCCGTGACCTCTGGGTGTTGTGTTTGACAAGTACGCTTTGCTGACTGCGCCGCATCACTCTCCACCCATTCCTCCCACCATCTTTCACCCACGAGGAGACCAGCGGCTGCTTGATTTTCAAATTGGGGTAAATCCTATCGAAATGCTTTGCTGTTTTTGACTGGTTCTCCCCATTTTCATGGTGCCAATCCAGAACTTCAATGCGCTGTGCTAATGTTGCATTCTCCTTCTTTGTGAAGACTGGTGTTTCACCTTTTTTTGCCTCTTTTTGTTCATTCTCCTTCAGTTTAGGTTCAGGACCTTCAAAATGTTGTCAATGCATGTCAATTCTTGGAATTTCAACATTTTGCATATGTTTCCGCTTGTTTCCTGCCTTTTTTGCAAGATCACCAGCAACCTCTCGTAGTCTCCAAACCACGCTCTGCTCCTCTCCATTTAGTCTTCTCAAACCCTCCTCATAGTCTGAAGCATCCTCCAAAACACCTATCACCTGATGCTTATCAACTAAATTTGCTTCATGATCCAACCAATGTTCATCCTGCGACGAAATTGACTTCTTTTCTGCCAGACGAGCTTGAAGTTGGTCCTTCTTTGACTGAACCCGCTTCTGTAAGGTCTTGAGCCCTTTTTTCAAGATTTCGAGAGATTTTCGGGGCATGAGTTGACGAGTAAAATTGTAAGGGGTCAAGGTGTGCAATACAGTCCTTGTAGATAGGTGAACTAAACTACATTGAGTAAGATTGAGGGGCGGCTTGCGTCCATGTGCTGACGAGGCACAGTAATATATAAATGAGCGGGTGACCAGGTAGTGGTGGTGGCCAATGTTCAGGCATGATGGCGCAAAGTCCGGGAAAGGGTTGTTCAGGGCCTGACAACACACCAAATTTTTTATTTTACTCCTTTAATATGCAAAAGACAACAAAGAAGGGTCATACACAAGGACATACCCCACCAAAATGTATGGGTTTTGCTCGACAGGATCTATGGGGTATTGGGTATCAGAGAGTTATGGGTTATGTGCAAAATTCCCCGCATACCAGCTCTGTCATTCCAAAAACCTATGGGGTCTGAGGGAGTATGGGTTATCGGAGGTATGGGTTATGAGGGAGTCGACTGTATCCACCTTGCTATAGTTTGCATAAAAGGTCTATGTAAAATATTAGAAACAGAGATCTCTTCTCCCCCTCTCTCTAGTGTTAAGATTTCAACTTGCGTCTCCCCTTGTGTTTAACTGTGAAGTCGATTTGTGACTTACTCAAATATTGTCACTGTGTCACTGCAACTGAAACTAGAACAGCTCTAGTTCAATTGGTCAAGTACTTTTTTGTCAAACTGCATTATTAGATTGTGAACTCTTGACTACTTTATCACAATGTTTTGCTGACCTTTCCTGCTAACTTTGCATTCTTTGCACTTTGTGTAGACCTTGCATTGTTTGTTAACAGATATTGCAGACCTCCTCCCTTGTACAAGAAGGCCAGTTCTGGGACCCTTTCCTCCCTTTTATCAGTTTTCTAGTGTTTCTTCGCAGTTAGGAACACTAGGAATACATCATTGTGATATGCTCCTTTGCATGGGAGATCATGGGATGACCTCAACGAGATGGTAGATTGGTCCCTTGGAGGCTAAGGATGGCCTCCTTCTCAAGTCAGGAGGGGATGATATGTCTTCACCAGGTGTGGGCAAAGAAAATGCTTTTCACATAGTTCTAGGGTTGCAGGGCAATCCCCTCATTCTTCCTATCCTTCCCATTTCTGTCTGAAGAGATGTGAACACCAACTGCTAACTACACAAGTCTTTAAGTTGCCCTCTACAGGTTTCACAGACTTCACAATGTGACCCACTTCAAGATTACCTGGGTTACCTGTAAATAGTTAGTGTAGGCAGTCCATTGGTGATGGACATGGACATTTTTCTTATTTCACACAGTATCCACTTTCCTTTATTTTGTATAAAAGGTCCATGTAAAATATTAGAAACAGAGATCCCTTCTCCCCCTCTCTCTAGGCTTAGGATTTCAAATCTTGTCTCCCCTTGCATTTAGCTCTGAAGTCAATTCATGACTTATTCAATTATTGTTACTGTGTCACTGTGACTGGAGCTGGAACAAAACCAATTCATTGGTTAAGTACTCTTTTGCATCATATTGCATTATTAGATTGCAAATTCTTGATTAATTTATTGTGACATTTTATTGGGATAGCAAGCCTAAGGCTATATCCAAGACAGTAATAATAATAATATTAATTACTGAGACTTTAACATACTGTAGTATATATACTACATGTAATTGTGTACATGAGACAATCACTCCTTGACCTCTGAGACACTCAAAGGGATACCCCCCTTCATCCTAAGGTCTCCTCTAAGCTTCCTGGAACACTCTCCCAACACATTTTGCTGACCTTGCTATAGATCTTGCATTGTTGTTAACAGATATCACAGGCCCCCTCCCTTGTATAAGAGGGATGGTTCTGGGACCCTTTGAAGCTAACTCCTCCCTTTATTCATTTCTAGTGTTTCTTCACAGTTAGGAATGCTAGGAACACTTCAATGTTCAAGGTGGGATATACTTGCTTCATAGAAACTTGTGTCTAATGCTCAATCACAGTCTCTGGAAGGGAAGGTCAGTCTCTCCCTTGATGCATGGACATCAAGCAACAGCATTGCATTCTTGGCAATTGTTGCTCACTATGTCCCTAATGAAGGAGAATTAGGCATGTCCACCTTTGTTTGTACCTTCTTTTCCATTGACCAATGAATTTAGAGGAGCTTCTCATTGATTTCCAGGAGCTGATTGGTGCTCACTTGGGTGAGAACATGGCTGAAGTGGTTTGGGAAACTTTAGAACTGTACAGACTCAAGGGCAGGGTACATTATTCAGGTATCAATTATTCTTTACTGACAAGATATAGATTATTGCCATAATGATGGACAATGCAAGCAATAACAACACACTGATGGCCTCTTTAGAGGCTTGCTGTCATGCAGAAGGTATTGGATTTTCAGCTAGAGACTCTTGTATGTGATGTATGCCCCATACTGTCCATCTTGTGGTGCTCAAGGTTTGTAATTATCTCTCATAGCCTTTATGTCATATGTTAATATGTACAGCTCCTTAAAGCCATTGGTGCAATCTCAAAGTGGGATAGTGACAAGGGCATGGGTTTTGGAGGTAATTACCAAGATGAAGTTACTCTTTGGGCCAATGATGACAGCAAAGCCTGCCAGGGTGATGATGATTATGAAGAAAATGTTCTGGGAGCTATTTCCAAGGTGTGTTCTACAGGTCAACTTATACCTGTGGCTGACTCCTTCCTGTCAGCTTTGCAAAGTCACATGAGTGGTTCACTCAAGCCCCCAGAGGTGGCAAAGCTGGATTAGGGAAGTCCAGATGTCTCTTTCAGAAGAACTAGTGGATGCCAGCAGTATGGCCTTCATGCTTATTCTAGATGTCAAGACCAGATGGTTGTCAACATACCAAATGCTTTGTAAGTGGTGTTTAGTCCAAACTTACTCATCTGACATGGTTCTAGGCCAGGCATTACAACATCATGAAGTGATCACCACCTACATCTACTGACATAAAGATTTAATCCAACATTGCCTGTGTTAGGACATCACCAATACCCTAAGGCAAAGATGACGGCTCCCACAAACAAACAACAACAAAAGAGAAAGGGTAGCCTAGTAGTCAGAGGCGGTCACACTGAGTAGTGGTGGATAACCTAAGAGAACATGACTAGTGTCTCTAGGCATTTTATTCAGGTATATATACTACTTTACATGTGGTAACCATGTGTTGGCTGTGGCCATGCTTAGGGCATGAGTCATCAGTGGGCACAGCATTCCCATGCCTACAGCGTGAGGTGCACAGCTACATGTACCTACCATGAGTCCGATTGGGCTGCGTATCAGCCATGTGTATACCATGTGTTGTACCTACCCTTAGCCATGCGCTTGATCATAGGGACCTTGTGCCTACTGCATGTACATAAAAGTGTCATCACATCAAAACAGTGAAAATAATAGTTTTAATTGTCTTTGAAAATCGTACTCCTGACAGCCTGACCAAACAAGATTGGAAAGCAATCAAGATGGTAATGTGCTGGCTGAAGTCATTCTGGTCTACCACTACTCAAATGTTTGCAACAAAGACTCCAATGCTCTCTTCCACTCATGCAATCTTCTGTGGACTCCAGGCTGAAATCAGGGACATTCTTTGTGAGGAAGGAGGTCTATCCCCCCAACTTGTCCAAGGCCTCTCCAACACCCATCTAAAGCTCAATGAATATTATTATAAATCTGATGGGTTGCCTTTCTATCTGTGGGCCACTCATAAGCCTCATCTTGTGAATCATTTGCCAATCACACTGAAACTGCTTTTAGTTTTTGGACCCTTGTATCTCATATTCAGCACTTTTGGACAAGTTCCAAGGTGATGAAGATCTTGCACCTTTCCTTGAAGTGGCAAAGAACAAGCTTCATGTATATTACAAGACACATTACACAGGCAAGACAGTACCCCACCCTTCCCCATCTAACATGCCCAGTCAGACTGCCTCACCTCTCAACCACTCCCCACAAAAGAACTTCACTGCTTGATTCCAAAAACCTTGTGTGCCAATCAATGAACTTTTTGAGTTCTGGAACTTCAGGATGATTTCGACACTTGCAATCCAATTCAATGGTGGTTGGGCCACCAGACTTCTTTTCCTGACCTGTATCAGTTCACATGTGATGTCTTGTCCATCCCAGGCGAGTTTTTCTTTTGCTTACTTTGTATTAACAGCTCACTGTTCTCTCCAGCTTCTGCAGTGGCTGTAGAGAGGGTTTTCTCTGGTGGCCATGACACAATCTCTCTTCATCATGCTAGCTTGAAGGCAGAGACCATCAGGACCCTTATGCTAGTCAAAAAGGAACTACACTTGCAATGAGAACATGCAAACAGAGCACTGAAGGGTGAAAATAGTGTCATATCAGTACTTTAGTCTTTAATATATGACCCATAACCTGTAATATGGCTGTTCAGTCTCCTGTACTGTCCCATTTGAGTTCATGGTAAGTTGATATATGGTATGGGGTCAGGATGGGTGGGCCTGTTTGGACCTGTCAAATATATGGCTGTACTCATAATATGGTATGGTGCACAGCCCTATGCTTAACCCACTTAAAAGAATATAAAGGTCCTTAATGCCTTAGAAGTTATTTAACTAGCTTAACTTACTTAGATGTTTTCTTATATGAAATATAAGAAAATGAACTTATTTTACTTAATGTCCTTGATTAGGTTCTAAGTGAGATAAGTAAAATAAGGCAACCCTTGATTTTGCTGATGGAGTGGAGAAAGTATTTTAGTCTTGACCACCTCACTTGTGTGACTTGTGATGACTTGAACGCTGCAGCTTAGAAACGCTACTGAACATTGTCGCAGAGAAATGAAGACCGGAGGTCCATGTTTAACAGGACAGTCGGCCGCGCTTCCAGGCACCGCCACGTGGCAACTTATTGTCAACGTCCAAGCTGGACGCACGAAATGCTTCACCCTCCGAGCACTAAGATCCCTTGGTCACCTTGAGTCCCGGTGGTCATGCAGCCGTCCAGGAGTAGATGTGGGGCTTTTTTGCCTGCTGAACAGGGTCATCGTCCCAGAGACTGTGCAGTACGCTGCCGTCTGTCCTGCTGATGTCGCATCCTACGAGGGCCCTGGGTCGTATGCGCATTTGCAGTCAGCCTGTACCTGTATGAGTGTAGAGGATTGATTTCGAGGCTTGCAGATATCATTCACTTGTTCGAGCAAGAACGATGAACTGGGATGCATGTCATCACTGATTATACCTAAATTGGTTGCAAATTTGATATTTGCAACTTGTGATACTCAAATGCCCTTGAACTCGTATTGTCATGCGCAGCAATAGACGTGTATTGCAAGTACCTCGTCTCGCTAATCAAAGTGAAAAAGTTAGCTTGGTGGTAAGTATGTCAATCCCGGCCCGGGTTGATCAGGTAAAGTCCATACGTAGTACATAAATCAAGATTCAAACTGGCTTTTTCGATGTTCACTTCCTTTACGTAGACAGTCGAGCTGTCGTTGAACGTCATGATTGCGATCGATATCGCATGCATGTGTGGTACATCTGAAGAAGTCGATGGATATGGTTCCGGAGGCGAGGAGATATACTAATATAGGATCTTTCATTAATCGCCAATCGTCGTGGTTAGCACGCATTATGTATTATTCAATTTATTGGTGTCGATGAACCTGAGTCGGAGCTATATAATATATTTATATTTATATTTCACAGCATGCTACCTGCTCTCATGGAGCATTCAACCCCAGTTGGACGACTGCAATCCCTCAATGTTCTTGCCATTATGCAGCGTGAGTAGTCGAAGCAAACAGCGCTCAGTGTCTATGAAGATGACGGAAGGATATGTGCCCCATCAAGGGCTGCAGTTAACCGATTGTTCTAGCTTGATTTGGACAGCTGGTCCTGGTCATATTGATTCCTTTTTCCCTCCACTCAAACTGACGTTCGTTGTCCTTTACGTTCTTCAACACTCCATTCCACTCTTTCAACCACTGTCCTTTCATGCCAACCTTCTCTAATGCATATTAAACTAATCCCCAACCCACCCGACCCCGCCATCCTCTTCGCCGTCTCCTTTCCCGACCCAGACCCCGCCTACCCTCTCCCCCCTGCCTGGCTCGACCAGCTACGTGCACTTCAGCACGACGAGCTCGAGCAGCCCCCCACCATACACACACTCGACCGCGCCGCAGGGCTCATCGGTCTGATTGCAGATATCACTTTCGATGTCCCTGCCCTCACCATTTCCTGCAGGATGGTCGACGGGGCAATAGAGGAATGGCCCCTCATGCAGAAAAGGTGCCTCAGCGCTCTGGATAGTGTAGTGTCTGATGTGCGCAAGTCTGCCGAGATGGAGAAGCTGATGGATTCGGAAAAAGACAAGAAACGCTCTGAATCCTCGGGACTCGTGTCTGCAAAGGTCTCGAGACACAAAAAACAGCGGTCCTTGCTCATGACCCTCGTATCGTAAGCTTTCCCCTTCCTTTCCCAAGCAGTTACACACACTGAACCCCTTTCTCCAACAGCTCAATAATCCCCACTATATCTCTTGGCTCCTCCCGACACCCCTCACCTCCCCCAACATCCACAACCTTCACTTCTACTTCCTTCTCCCTTCTCTCCCCACCCCTACCCCTCTCTCCCAGCCGTCGCTGCCGCCACCGTGCGCGCTCCACACTCGTCGACACCTGCCGCCGATACGTCCTATCCGAGCTCAGTAAGCGCGTCCCACCCGGCGGGTACTACACCTGGATACTCCAAAGCTTGCTCCGACGCACGGCCGAGAGCGTCCACATCGTCTTGCTGCGCGGTATATCCCATCGTCGTCGTCGTCACCAAGAGGACCGTTATCTTGGGTTTCATGGTAGATCTTCCCCACCCCCGCGCGTAAGCTGTGATCATAGCTACGACCCTGAGGAGAGCGAGTTCTTTAGTATCACGGCCGCGTCGCTTCCCCCTAGTCCTGATGTGTCTGATGACGAAGAGGACACGGAGACCGAGACTGACGGGAGCTCAGTACATACCCCAACTTCCTCGTCGACGCACTTTCCCATCAACACCCCCATCTCTGTCTCTCCCCCTATCTCTCCTCCCATCTCTATGTCTATCGATCCCGACCTACAGTCCCTGCAAGATCCGGATTCCGTTCCGAGCCCACCGTACTTCCCTCCTCGTAAACGGCAGCACGCCCACGTCTCCTCCCGGATCCAGTCCCACACCCGAACCAGATCCAGATCCCCCTACCCCACCCCCACTCAAACAATAACCCTCTCTCCCTCTGACCACAACCTTTACACCTCCCTCCTCGAACTACAAGCCCGTCTCCAACACATCCAGCGCCTCGAGCTCGCCCGCCAACACGCCATCGCCTCCGAAGAACAGCACCATTCTGCGCTGCTCGAGGCCAGAGGCCGCAGGCGTGCGTGGTTGAATCGCGATTTATGTCGTGGTGGCACTAGTAACGGGTATGGACATGTACGAATTGATAGTCGTGTTACGGTCGACGTAGGGCGAGGAGCAGACAGCTCGGAGATAATGATGGCAATGCCCCTCAAGAGTTCACCGTTGGCGAGGTATTCACCGTGGACTGCACAGGAATGGGAATACGTTGGGCCTGTTGTGTGCGTGCGCGAGCTCCGGGCTAGGGCCGAACGCGTATCTGTACCGCTGGCTGACCAGGATCACATACTTCAGCAAGGGGAAGAGGAAGAGGAGCGATATGGACCTGGACCTGGATGCGATCCAGCCAGGGAGTACGGGGAATTTGATAGGCTCGACATGAAACTACACAGACCCGGGATGGGCCGCGAGAACGGCCGTTCGTCGAGGCTGTTCCCGGTAAGCGAAGTGGATGTCGAAGATCTCAACGAGCTTGAGTATGAACTTGAGGACGGGGACGGGGAGGTTCTTGGGGGCGGAGAACATGATTTGATGGGTGTGGACTTTGGGATTGATCTGGAGGGTGGGTACGGGTGTGACGGCTATGATTTCGAGGATGAGTTTGAACTCGAGCATGATAGGCGCGAGTTGGGGGAGACTGATCCGGGGGTGCGTGTGGTGTTTGACGTGGAGAGCCCAAGGGTGCGGTCGCATTCGCATCTGCAGCCCCAGCCTCATTCGAGGCCTCGGAGGGAACGCACGAACAGCATGTACATGTCGCATCCTGTGGACCTAGAGCGCCTACCCTCACCCTCGCTATCACCCTCATCATCACCATCACCATCACCATCACCACCGCTTCCCCAGTCAGGGCCAGAGCTACCAGAACAGCATGCGTATGAGCAGCAGAAACACCTGACACCCTCCTCGCTCCTCTGCCAACCTCTCCCTCTCCCTGTCACGTTCTCTGCCCCCTCCCCCGTCCCGAAGCCTATGCCGCGTACCATTAAACTCTCGTCCCTTCCCTCTCCCTCCCCCATCAGGCCTAACCCCACCCTCGCACTGGCGCCAACCCTTGCCTACGCCCCCGTCATCGAGATCTCGGATGAGCACCCCCCACCTCCGCCGCCGCCTCCCGTGTACGCCGAGCTCGACGTCAGCATCCTTCCTGGAAAGTATGACAGCGGCTTAGGCGGGGAGTTTACGCTGTCGATGGATTTGGATTTGGATATCGATGCGGGTGGGGAGAGGGCTCCGGGGCTGCCGTTTGGTGTTCGTGTTAGACGCAGCCCGCGCACTGGCGATGTTTTCTTCGGTGAGGAGTGAAGGGGGGCCGAATTATTATTGTTTTGGTATTGGTGTTCCACCGGCTCTTTGGCCCCGGTGCTTCCCTTTTCTCTCTTTTCGTTGGTGCTCGCAGTTGCGTATGCACCTGTTTTCGGATACCCCCCTTTACCCCCCTACTCCCCGATCCTTTGGGCGTTCAGAAATTTCGGTATGCACATACTCACGTTTGGCGTTTTTCTCTTGAGGATCTACATTTCGACAATTTATATATATAAATCACACTTTCACCCATATCCCCCCTTTCATCTGTGCAATATTCTTGATCTCTCGCTTTGCTTTCGAATACCATGCATCCCTTTGCTCCTCCTTTCCTTGCCTTTTGGTTCACTTTATACCTTAGACCTACGCGCTATACCTACATGTACACCTCGCGTAATCCGAGTCCGCCCTTTTTATTTATTTACCTGCCCGCCCACGCTCGTTATTCCCCTTCCGGCTCTGGCTTTTGCTTTGATACGCATACGCACCTATACCGCCGTACTGGTTAATCTTGGAAATGAAGAATTGAATAAAACAATGATGCAAAACTGAATGTTGGTGGGACAAGATGAATAGCATATCAAATTGACATTATTGAGTAAGTGTATGTAGGCATAAATTTTAAGATGTAATTCAGCAAATGTTGGTGAGAAGTCCCTGAGGGATACAGGTGCCTGGTGTTGCTGTGGCTCACCTAAAATTTGGGTTTAAACATTCATTTACTCTAGACTAGTCACTGAGAGGCTTCAGGGGCCCCAACTAGATCTTTAAACACCAAATGGGAACTCACAGTTTGCATGCTGGGCCCAGATGACTCACTCCTGCTGCACCCCTGCTGTGGGGTCAGCCCACTACCAATGGTTAGAATTCTGTCCCTCAGATGGCATCTGCACAGATGACCACCAATTTCCACTAAACAGGCTGGAGCTGGCAGGAGGAGAGTCAAGACAAGTTGGCAGGGTCTCAGTGTATTTCCATCATGCCTACATGTTTGGGGCTGAAATACTGCAGGTCCTGGTGGTGGGGAAGATCGATATTTGATTAATATCAGAAGATGGGTATAGCATATATAGAAATGATTGCATGAAAAGTAGAAGGAACAATTACCTTCCATTGGTTTTCGTCTGCCTATTGGTGACTAGGTTGCTGATGGATAGGTAATTTCTATACATCCACCAAGAGGCATTGCTCGCACACGGCAGAAAATTCTTCTATGCAAGCCTGGCAGTTGCAAGAAAGGCTACGAACTCCCAAAAACATTATCTGCTGGTATTATTTAAGCAGTTCCTGAACAGCTGCCTCCACCCTGGCAAGACGCTTCTTCGTTAGAACGACATCCAACACCGTCGCTCCATTGTGCGTGCGTCCAGTGATAGTGAGGAGATTGGTCAGAAATAAAGGACCATCAGTCAAGAGACCTTTATAACGACAGATGGTGGTTTTCCCGCCAACGCCTGTCCAATCAATGTCGACGACACGGACAATCGACACGTTAGTAACTCTAAGAGTTTCTTCTGCGTCGGCGTTGGAGGGGATCATTCCTACGAAATTCTCGTCTTTGGAAGCATTGAGACAGGTATTATACATGGAAGTAGCCAGATGGGCGGTAGATAACGAATTCCGAGCTGTCGTGAAGGAGTGAGCTAGGACATGAAGCGGTGTGGATTGGAGCTCTCCTACGGAGATGACTGGGTAGGGCATCTGGAGAAAGCAATTGTGGGGGTAACGTTTCAGGGCTTCTGGGAAGAAGGGCCTGACAGTCGCCATGTTTGAGCAGTGGACAATTTTGGAGGCTGGTGTCCCGTCAGAATATATGGTCTATAATGGTACTCGTGGTAAGGGAAAATACAAGGGTAACGAAGGTGCATGTACCTTGAAGAACCAAGCAACAAGGATATCCCCAGTGGATAAACGAACATCCGTCTTTCCATCGGCTTCCAACTCCTTTCTTGTGCGATCGACCAGTCTCGTATGTACCTTTGGAGGGAGAATGATCACCCTACCTCTAGCCCCATGCCACCACTTTTGCCACAGATGAGACAGGAACCGCTTGAGTGCCATCCAGCCAGTAGTAGGGGTTACACCTCTGTAAGTAATAAACGTATCGACAGCCTGTTGCTTTTCTGAGTCCGAAGTCTGCTCGATGGCGGCATCCAATACTTCCTGTAGCATGTTGACATTCAGACCCTCGTTAAGACAGGGTGGGACCTCCGTTTCACGTCCGAGCATCTCAGCTTCAAGTGCACGTACAAAATAAGAGATGCCCAGGCCATCGAACAGGCCGTGCGAGAACGCTACCCCGATACAAGTATGTTCTTCACCATGCGGAAAGTGTGTCACGTGCCAGCAAGTGAGGGGGTGCCCTCGGGACGCCCATGCAGCTGAAGAATAAGGAGTGGAGCTGTGAAGGAACAGAGATTTTGGCGGAGATGGGGAAATAAGAGGGAGTGGAAGAGACAAAAAATTTGAGATGGGCGCCGTGGAGACACTTGAGGTAAGAATATAGCTTTGGTACTCCTTTGAGTATGCACCAACTGGAAAGCGGATTTGATATTTCGTTTTCTGTCATAGTAAGTTAGCGGCCGAATAATCTGGGCATCAGTGCGGTACGCACATGGGTATCAGGGGAGGATTCAAGCCTCCCAGCGAGTACCGGCCATTTGGTTAGCAGTCTATCCAGCGCAGCAGAGATGAGGTTCAAGTCGAGTATTCCTTCGACAACCCACCCCATGACAATGCCTGATTTTGAAGACATGTCATCAAACAAGGTGAGGGGGTAAATGCCATGTGGTTCGGGCACTGGTGTAATGGGCATGACGGCCCAAGTTACGCCGAAGGAAGTGGCGCTCGTTCAAGGTAAAAATTAAAAAATGGGCGTTAGCAATACAATGCATGACTTGGCAATAAAATTGAGTCCCAAATGGAGCTCCAGAGTCGTAATTGAAGCAAACAAGCCTAACCTTGAATGGTTCGACTGAATCTTCCAAGTCCGGGACCTGACTCTGGGTGCATCATCATCAAGTTCATTCTTCCCAGCGCCGGGGCCAGCTCACCCCAGAGGCAAATGAATGTGGAACCTGAATATTACCATTGCCAGCTGTATGTTTCATGTTTCACGCCGTCTGTAGCCTAAGTGATGAATGTTTAAGTTGAAAAACATACCGAGCTCAAGCGCTACATGTAAGGCCGGATATCCTCCTTACATAAACCCAGGCGACGATCTTGACATTCGATGGTTTGGAACGTGCGGCACAGTTGCTAGGAGAAAATACTTACTATAAAGTCATGTCAAATCTCTCATATCGTTCCGATCGTGTGTTTGGTGTAAGTCTGGTGCTCTACCCCTGCCTCACGCATTCAGGCGGTGTAATCGATATCGATTGAGCACGAGGCATGACGTTCTCGCTACGACAGGACATCTCCTCAGCCAGTATCCGGACGGCCACAGCAGCACTCAGCAAAGCATGAGCCGTATGTACGATCAGTCATCTAGAAACGACTGGCTTAGATATTCCCCAGACCCACTGCACTCTCTACGCGAGCCTCCCCCACCAGTACGCAGGTGTCTGATACGTCGCGGACCAGCCTTGACATCTAACTCCCCCACCTGAACCAGGCTCAAGCATTTGCTTTCATCCCTGATAAGGGAAAAGGCGACTCAACAAAGAACGAGTCGCCAACGCCACCGCGCCCCGTCGCAATCTCCGAGCCCTCCGCTCCCATCCCTGACCACACCGATAATTCTACTTTGGATGGAGAACAGACAGACTCGAGGAAGCAAGAGTCGTCTTCGTACGTATATCATTTTAAGCGTCTGAAATCAGGACTTAAAACCACCAACGTTCAGAAACCTTGCACTTTCCACAGCGGACAAATCAACCTCAGTTCCATTCATCCATGGAAGGAAACTTAAGAACCGCTTTCTCAACATCTTCAAAGTCAAGAGGCTGCCCGTTCCACTTCAGTACGATTTCCACTCATGTCAAACGAATATTTAGCGACAGGAGAAGAACTCTAGCAATTATTTTCTTTCCAAACAGAAGTTCGCTAAGCCTGGTCGGTCGGCGACAACGAGCGTTTCTTTAGCAGTGGAAGATCTGTCGGAAGATCAAGTGATTATCGCATAAGTCGCAGACGTATGCTACTGGATAAATCCAACTCAATCTGGAATGAATAAGGGTTACGGGCCCGACCAGATCGGGTAAAAGCTCGGTGCATGTTCGCCACCTTACACCCTTCAGTTGATCCGTACAGCGACAGGAACCGACGTTGACCGTAACTATGGCTTGCTGTCCGGCACCACTGAGATCGATATGATCAAGGTAGATCGGGTAGAAAGGACCGATCCCGATATTGTGTTTGTCGATACGCCTGGTTTTGATGACACCAACGGGATGGACCTGAAAATACTGGAAATGCTTGCCAATTGGTTGAATGAAACGTGAGTCTGCCTCGAGGCATCATTTCTGGATGGAAAATTGATTAATCAATGCCATTCAGTTTTCAAAGGAAAATCACCTAGCCGGAATTCTATATCTCTGACGGTCGGATGGCAGGTACGCCACTGAACAACCTCCGCACGTTTAAAGAATTGTGTGGCAAAAAGGCTCTGGAGAATATCATTCTTGTCACGACAATTTGGGACGAGGTAAGAGAATAGGTAGGATCCCAGAGGAAAAGGGGGTTGAGAAGGAAATATTGGAAGGCAATGATTGACCAAGGTTGAGCAACTGCTCGCTATTACGGCACATTGGATTCGGCATGGAATATAGTAGAGCACTTCACGGCGCGTCGACGTCAGGCCGTCCTTCAGAAGGAGACGGCTGACTCAGCTACCCGAAACAAAAGCTAGTCGGGAATTTTACACGACACTCGAGGACCTCGTCAAGAAGCAGTAGGGCATTCTTCAAAAGATCCGCTCGGAGACGAAGCAACACGAGAATGGGCAGGACGAGAGGATTTGAAGGCCGAATACGAAAACATACGACAGCAACTCCGTACCACAACTTGAATGAGCGAAACACCTGCTTTGTTAGTGTAGGAGCCCCATGTGATTACCTAAGGTTCTGTACAGTAGCCAAATACAGCCTAACAATGCGAGCTTGAACTTCAAGTTCTAGCAAAATTTCAAATCACAAACTATCGTTCGGCACCGTGGCGCGGACACCTTGGTTTAGTCTGAGATTGCTGCATCATTGCAGTGCGTTACGCATCTCAAGTTCTACGCTCTTATCATTACAACATACAAGCATGCCGGAGAATTTTTATGCAGTTAAAGTTGGGAGGCAAACAGGTGTCTTTTTGACATGGTTGGAATCTTCTAGTTAGGGAAAATATCGGTACTCAAATCTCTGTAAAGGGCCGAATGTAAGGAACAAACCACAGGATTTCACGGTGCAAGATACAGGAAGTTTACCAATGCCGCAGAGGCAGAAGCTTTTGTCACTGGTGACTCAAGAGCAAGGGATTCGCCAACCAAATCTTCAACAGAAACTTCGGGGAGCAAGGGAAAGAAGCGGGCGGTGCCTGCGGAACTTGAGGATGAGAGCGGGTGGGATGTTGTATACTCGGATGGTGCTTGCAAAGGCAATGGGCAACCAGGCTCAATTGCTGGTGTCGGCGTGTGGTGGGGAAGGGATGACCCTCGGTATGTGCGAAAAAGCATTTGGTCGATTGACGTTTCCAATTACCCCAAGGAATATGGCGGAACGGTGCCCTGGCGATCAGACGAACAATCGCGCAGAGCTAATCGTATGTGCTCAACTTTTTAAATCATTCCACCTCATGTAACATCTTTCAGGCAATCATCCGTATATTGGAGACCACCCCGATGATCAAGAAACCTTTGCTCATAAAATCTGATTCAATATATTCAATTAACTGTAAATTTTTTTTATTAATCGCAAACCCCCCTCTGAATTTCAATGGACTTGATTCTAGGTTTTCAATTGTGGCTTCCAAACTGGCGGGCTAATGGCTTCCAAACTGCAGGCGGTGAGCCTGTCAAGAATGTCAATCTCATACGCTATCTTTCCGCACACCTCGATGCTCGGGCTTTGTATGGTCAGAAGATCCGTTTGCAACATGTGAAAGGTCATAGTGGTGAGGAAGGGAACGAGGGCGCGGATGCTCAAGCCAACCAAGGTGCAACACTGCCGGCTGTTCCGGAAAGGGATTGGGAGAGGCTGGAGCTGGAGTTGAGGGCACAGATGAATGCAGACCATGCGCCCAGAGCCGGCCTCCAGGGAAATGTTCTCCTGGAGGTTGACGCCGATGACCTCCCCACAGGAAGCCCAACGAAGCTGAGAAAGGTCAGTGGAGAAGGCACGCCTTCTTCGCCGGCTAAACGAGCAGCATCTCCATCAAAACTTGAAAGCCTCTCCGCTCCAAAGCTGAACGCACCTACGCTTGCGTCTGGGTCAACGATCCCAGAAGCATCATCAGTACCTAAGCCAGCAGCTGGACCGCCAGGTTCACCATCTCCACGGAAGGCAACATCTAGGACACAAGCTATTATTGCAGCAATTCGCTCTCCGTCCAGGGCACAACCGACGCCAATATCACCGCGCAGGGCCGCACCTTCGTCGAAAGTAACGTCGATGGTGCAAACATTGTTTCCATCGAAGTCAACGTCAGCCGAACAGCCGACAAGTTCCTCGCCAAGCAAGAAAATATCGTCGCCGGGAAAAGTTCTGTCGAGAATCCCGCAGATTCTCCCTTCGTCTAAGACTGTATACTCCAAGGACCCACCAGCTACGTCGTTGAAGCTTCCACCATTAGAGGCTACGGATAGTGAGAATTCACAGACCACCCAGTCATCCATAACCGAGAGTTTCACTACTGCACTTACAACGATAGTCACAACGCCTGCAGCTCCACTATTGATCGAGCCGGAGCCTCCCGCCCAACCCGAGCATTCGACAAAGGATGATCCTCCTAAGAGCCCGCCGAAGACCATAGTGAATAAGGAGGACATTGATTTCTCGGTACGAGTATGCGTTGTACCTTCGGTTAATGGTGACTTATTTTGCCTTGGTTAGATGTATGTTGACTGCGTTGTTGACGATGACGACCTGTGGAAAGATCTGTATCCGTGACTCAACGAAATATCTTTTCTGGACTTCTAACACGATCTTTGTTGATAATATAACTACCTCCCCTCAGGCTCTAGGATGTTGTAGCTTGAATGTAGCCATCACACGTCTCTAAACCCGTAACACACTCCTGTAACCTGCATAATTACTTGTGTAAACGAAAGTACTTGAACTAGATCCGTTATTATTGATTGCTTCAATTAGGATCTTAGAACCTTGAAAAGAATTCGCTCGGAAATGTGTTGATGGCTCAAGTTTACCTAGGATGCTCATTCTTTCAATCATCCTGTTCTCTTCCGACCGAGGTTTTGCCAAACGCGAAATACAAAACAAACCCCCCAGACCATATGGCCATGCGGACTTGGATCACGGTGTAGTAATCTGTCTTCTCATACATTTTTTTTCATGCCTTCGCAAACTTGGAAGAGCATCAATCTCGATCTTGCTTTGGCTAATTCCAGAGGGCATTGTCTCCGGCGGGTTCCAAGTCACCCTTTGATTGATGATCAGCTACAGCTACTCTACAGACGGCGGGCGTCAGACGTCAATACATCATATCATGATCCTTTACCGAAACTTTGGTGATGCTCTGAATGAAAGATTCAAGTTTGGGCTGCCAGTATTAGCCTTTCAAAAATTCAAGAAAACACCCAACGACTCACGTAGAGTGTCGGATGCTGTTTATCTTGAAGCATCTGGGGTGATAGAATTCGACATCTGGGCCCTTTATCGTGTATAGCACTTTACCTTGAAACCAGGGTTAACATCATGCCACGGAGATACTACCATGGGGGGTCAATCGCACATATTCCATATCTCGATCTTGTGCCTCTCCCCCTGTCATGGTCGATGGCTTTGCCTAATAAATAGTCTATGGGGCTCTAGAACAACTGGGGTTAATACCGGCCTTGGGGATCCTCACGCACACTACCATGGCGAACTCCTATGTTCCGAGTCGAGTTTCACCGCCACCTCCGTTCCTCGAGATCATGACACTCGTATTTATTTTTACGGTAATTGTTGAACCTTGCAATGACAGATCGAGAGCATCCCGATCAATACTAGTAACTGGTAGTGTCAAGACGCTCGAGTTCGGTGTCATAAACCCTGACTCGTCCAGATACAGGCCGTACTAAACGGAAAGTTCATCAGAAGATATCACATGCATTTCATTGTCGTGAACAAGAAACACTGGCTGGCGTAGATACAGTTAAAATAAGTAATACAGATCCCATCCTATAGATATGTTAATTTAAGGGTGCAGTCTTTTCACCTGGCCATAATATGCACACAGAAAAGCACTTGACTTGAACCATCTATACAGCCATCTTGAAATCATTTGCATCGCTTTTCATATGTTCGGCAGTGTCGTGAAACAAGCGCCGTACCTAAAGTTATGCGCTCGGAGTTGTCTAAAAGGGAGGTATTGAATGAACATACATCCAACAGAGTTCTTCCGGTGCTAGTGGTGAGACGCTGCGAATTCAACGTCACGAGATGCAAACAAGGCGGCCCGCATTACTCATGCACTTACCCTGCGACCAGATGACCCAGCGCTACGATCCTTGTTATGGTTCATATCGCGGCGATGTTCCGGACGAGAATTCAAAGTCCACATCATCGAAAATGCATACAATTTTGCCAGGGCTTGAACGAAAGCGGTGGATATCAGCTTATCTTCTCCAATATAAATTTTGAAGAAGATAAGATTCAGCATAGCACTAAAAGTAAATCATCAGTACATGTGTAGCGATCAGAATAAGAAGGGCGAACCATAATGTAGCGGGCGCTGCAGTTTGGAAGGTAAGGCGTAAAAAGGAATCGATTGTTCCAACCGTCCTATGGCGGAAAGCATGAGATGTGGTGCAGGGGTGAAATAATGAGAAAGACAGACGAGGGTAGGCTTTCTTTCCAGGATTTCAGGAGGAAATATCCAGTTGAAACTGTTATCAACAGATCACCAGCTACAGCCAGTTAGTCGATGCAATGTGTGACAGATTTGGGAGCTGACCAAAGGTGGAGCTGAGATGCGTAATCACTGCAACAGTGTGATGAGGACACAAAAGGTATGCATATGGTGAAGACATACTCCACGTGGCGATATGGGGGTCAGCATCAGGACCGTTTGATGTGTAATATGTCTACGTGCATGAAAATTAAACTGCGCCATGAGTGTAGTGTGAAGACCGTAACGCACCGCAATACACGACGAAACATACGCGAAAAGGATAACAATAATGGTGGGGACTACAGGCCAATAGTGTTTGTTCGAGATGATCCAGAGTCGACGACAAAAGAAGGCCTGTACGTAGATTCCAATAGAGGCTACCTGTATTTTGGTGAGTCAGGGAGAGTATAGAGAGGGTGTTGCAAGTACCATTAAGCTGTTTCCACTTAACCACCATGCCGTATAGTTGAGCGCGATCGCCCCTCTAAGATCCTTGAAATGAAGAATAAGGAGTATCCAAGTTAACGCGCTATACCAAAAGTTCGTTTACAGGGTAGTATTAAAAGGAGATGGTGACCCTCACAAAGTGTGCACTGTTTTGAGAGTCGTTATGATTGCTAGCCCAAGCACGGTCAATCGAGTCCTAATTCTGTCGCTGGGATATGAAATTAAATATTCGTTGAACTGCCAGGAGGGTTAGAGCGAGGGAACCCGATATAAATATCTATTGTCATACCTGGCCAAACAGGATACCCTGGAGAAGGAGGTCCAAAAAGCAACCTATCACCTACAGACGCGTTTAGAAGTAGGTCGTTGGTAGGTACTCAACTCTACTCACCCAAGGGCCAAGGATGAAGTTGGTCAACTGGCGCTCTTCAGAGGTCAGAGGCGCATCTTGAGCCATCTCACTCTTGGGGCGCTAATTGGATATCTTTGGTGACTCGATGACAGCAGGCTCTTTAAACGGAACTTCGCATTCCCGGTTGTTATCGATCGTGGAATGCTATCTCTGACTTCTATGTTCGTCTGACGGAGAGGGTCGATGGTGCAGGGAAAAATCGAAGACCCAAGGCACACCGTCTGCACAGATCAATGCGGTATTTTTGAAACCTGATATCATACTTGAGAGACGTGTGGAATCAGAAAAGGAAAAAGAGAAACCCACGGTTAGTGACAGTGTGGTGAAATCTGGTTGAAATGTATGCATGCGCACAATCTCCGTCTCGAAGACCGACTGCGGATTTTATATACTTGTCGATGGGGTTCATCTTACTAGCCTCGAACAGATGCTGTGCTCAACTTGATACATGTCATAATATCTCTTTTTGGTACGCAATAAATGCCAGCGTTCCGTTCAATCGGAGTCGCAGAGAGTCGCAGTGAAGTTGGGGAAGATTACCTTCATGTGGGATTGCTCGGCCCTGGGAAAATCAGCGGGACGACGGACTTTTGTGTCATGACAGCAAGAGCCTGCGATCATGGAAATTCCTCACACGTTAAAGAAAGAGTTGCAGATAGGCTCTATGTATTGGGTATCATAATAGATATATTTTTCAAGGATCCCAGAACGTCACCTTGGTAATGGTAGTCTCGTCCCCATCCGTTGTGGTGCCAGTGGACGGGGCACGGTTCAACGTTCAACCTCCGACAGAAGCTCACGGATGGGAGACTAGAGTGTAATGGATAAATCCATAAGTACCAGGCATACATAAGTATCGCGCAAGGAAAATGTGATGGGAACAAAAAGCTCATCGATCACCGATCATCTGCTGATTTATTTATGCATGTTACGGTGGCGGCCCATGACCACGTGAGGGACGCGATCAACTGATCCTGATTCGGATTTACAGGAGGATCATGACCAGCCTAACAATAAAGTTCAAGTTAGGCACTGTATCAAAATGTCAACGTGAGATGGATTGAGGAACCACGGTAACATATGCATACAGTAGTTCATCATGCAGCAGGCCCAAGTACAACACGCCATGAAGTAGTAGTATTACACAACAACCTGAACTTGAATATATGTACGAGATTTAATGCACAGGCGCATGTATATACAGAAAGGAAATAGCATTAGTATGTGCAGTGCCCAATGTTAGCCAATGTTCCACAGATGTCCAACAATCCTTGATCGTATCCAGTCAGTCAGTCAGTCACCTACAGGTTATGTAGCCCTAGCAGCCAACTTCTCGCGAAGCCTGGCCTGCAATTGAAATCCCCGTTTCAGTGTGGGAACGGGATCAAACACAACGGGAAGCGAATAGTAATACGTACATTCACTTTATCCATGTACACGTCTGTGATAACCCAGTGTTCCCTCCTCAAATCTTTACCATGTATTGCGATGGCCAGATCCTTGGTCATGACCCCGTCCTTGTTGATTACCTCCACACACGAGGCCTCCAGATCTTGACACCAGTCACGGAGCGAGTCATTGCCGTCCAACTTTGCGCGATGCAGCAGCCCACGGGTCCATGCGAAGATCGAAGCGACAGGGTTCGTCGATGTCTCGTTGCCCTTCTGCCACTCCCGGTAGTGGCGGGTCACTGTTCCTGTAGTTCATCACCTGCAGTGAACAAGACGTGAAAGCTAGACGGGGGCTCCATTAACATACCATGTGCTGCCTCGCTTTCGATTATCTTCCCGTCAGGCGTGATAAGCTCGCTCGTCATCATGCCGAGACTCCCGAATCCCTGTGCGAGGATATCGCTCTGCACGTCACCGTCGTAGTTCTTGCACGCCCAAACGAATCCACCAGAGGACTTGATCACCTGCGCAACCATGTCGTCGATCAACCGGTGCTCGTAGTATATCCCGGCCGCCTCAAACTTGGCCTTGTATTGTGCCTCGTAAATCTCCTGGAAGATATCCTTGAACCGCCCGTCGTACTTCTTCATAATGGTGTTTTTGGTCGACATGAACAGCGGCATGTTCTTGGTGAGCGCCATCTTGAATGAAGAGTGGGCGAAGCCAGTGATCGACTGCGGGTGGAGGGTATGCGAACAGGGATGGTAGGTGGATGCCAATGGGGTAACGTACCTCGTCCGTGTTGTACATGCTCATCGCCACGCCTTTGCCCTTGAAATCATACACGTCCATCGTAGTCGCTGAAGATCCATCCGCCGGTTTGAACACCAGTTGCAACTTCCCTGGGCCTGGGGCGACAAAGTCTGTCGATCGATACTGAAGCAATGTTCTTCAGCATCTCGACCAGCCAAGTCCATTCCCACGTACCTGATCGCCAAATGCGTGTCGTCCGATGATGATGGGGTTCAGCCACCCAGGAATTGGCTTCGGTATCCGCTCTAACACAATGGGCTCGCGGAAGACTGTTCCGCCAAGGATGTTCCGGATCTGCATACGATCGAGGATCAATAACCAGTGCGGAATAGCACACATAGGTTACGTACAGTTCCGTTTGGGCTCCTCCACATCTCCTTCAGCTTGAATTCCTCCACACGGGCTTCGTCTGGGGTGATGGTAGCGCATTTGATGCCGACGTTGTGTTCTAGGATGGCGTTTGCAGCATCGATGGTGACTTGGTCATTGGTCTGCGGGAGGTTAGTAAGGTGTAGCAAGATAAGCAATTGCCCAAGCGTGCCTTGTCTCTGTATTCCAAACCAAGGTCGTAGTACTTGATGTTGAGTTGCAGATATGGAAGAATAAGCTGATAAAGGCGAGATCAATGCGTCTTGCGAACTCCGATCAACCTCAACGCACCTCCTCACGAATCTTCTTCCAGATGATTCGCGTCATCTCATCTCCATCGAGCTCGACAACAGGGTTTTGCACTATGATCTTCTGGCTCATGCTGCTGCCTGTGGGAACAAAGGTCAGGTACCTTTAACGTAACGCAGAGGCACGCTCCAAGTTATATATATATAACTTGGTTTTGTAAATGCGTAAAAAGAAACAGGACTCACGCAAGTTATAGCTGCTGGAGAAGGTTCTAGCAGCCACATGCCAGTTGGTCGGCACAGCCAGACGACGGGATAAGAGACGAGCATGGACGGTGCACATTAATGTTACTTGGAGCCTGAAGTTTAGTCTGCTCAGCTGTTGAATACACTCGATGAATGGTCAGGAACGTTGGAGAGGGGAGTTGGAGACTGGTTGGAGATATATAATGTCAATACAGCGCCCGGCCGGGTTTCCGATGAATCATGACTGTAATCACAGGGCCCGAATCTTAGCGGTTTCAAACGCGATGCCATCATCAGTTCATGTGTAACGTAGCATATGCAACCTATATAACTTTTTCATATATCGATGTCTGGGGTCTGGTACAACTTATCTCAAACTATCCATTCGCATCCTTTATATAATTAGTGTGAGCAGGCCTTCCAAGTAGACATCTCCAGACTCCAGCTCACTATTCAGAACCTGCGATGATACTTCAAGTTACAGCTTCACGCAGGGTCAATGAACTTGAAAAGTTCAAGTTGATCTCTTTCGGATCCGCAGGCGTCTTATGTCCATTACCTCCATTCTTCCAATGCGTCCCGGTGATCTAGAAGATGATTACATAACCGATCCTTCCACGAGTCGTTTCAAGTTCTTCTGTGCAGTGTTATCGAAACAAGAGCGTATCTACACCGTAATTATATTCTATGCATAAAGGAATGGGATAGTAAGACTAATGGAAGCGACAGAAGGATAGTGGGGGAGAGCAAACTCGACGTCATGGAAGCAACAGAGTACTGTTTCCCTGAGATATAAAAGGAATTTCACAAGATGTTGATCGGCTGACAGAGCTCCACGTTGGATATGCTCTAATAGAATGATCAAAGCAGTGCACGTTAAGGAAATGAAATGGAGGTGTGCATTGTATGTAGACTTGGACCCACACCTTTTAATCTGAATGTGAAGGGAAGATAAGATGGATAACAGATAGGGTCGATAGGACTTGGATCTGGCGGTCGAAGTAGCACAGATCAACCTTCGAAATCGAAGTGGAAAAAGTCTTCCATATCGTATGCAGCCGGGTCCATCAGGGCTTCAGAGGTGTCCGTTGTACCAGAGCTCCCTTCTTGCTGTCCCATGTCGGGGAACAAAATATGCTCAATATCCGACAAATGGAAAGGAAGGGCGGTTAAATCGTTCTCGCTATTTCCATACAATGCTTCATTGAGAGCTCGCGCATCGATATAAGTCGGCTGGAATGATTCGAGGCCTTGACCCTTCCGCTGAGAGTCAATCGACGTCGAGTTTTGGTCAAACACTGGCTTGTCCTTGGTAGACCCTTCATGGTTGTAGTTAACATCGGCTACTTCGTGAACTGAAGCACTCTCTTCCGGAGTGGGAGCATTGTTTTTCATGGCTTCTGGTCGATCCGAGCGTTCATCAGCAGCCAGTTGTCCAATGACGATCGGCTCATTTCCAACGTATGGTGACTCAGCATCAACGCTAACGTCACTAGCCTCGTCCGCCGATTCTTGGCTTTGAGCCGGTGTGTGCATCTGGGCTACCTGAGAATCCGTTGAGAAAGCGTTACCCCAGGTTAGACCACCGAAATCGAACGTGATGCCCGAAGCTCTGGAGTGAGGCTCTGTCATCCCGTTAGCGTCGTTGCCGGGCGTAGACGAGTTCTGATTTCCAAAGTTGTGGGTGTCTGTAGCGAGATGGCGCGCTTGGACCCCGAGCTCAACTCCCCCGCCCCCGAACGGGGGTCCCCACATCGGTAACTCACCCTCATCAAACCTCCCGAACGAACTCGTTTGAGTGCGATGCCAAATCTGTTGTGGCTCGACATCTGACTGAGGGGTTATCCCGTATCCACTGGCTGCTGGATGAGCAGCCGGAGTACCTGTGGCCCACGATCCGCTGCCGACAACGTTCAGGGGCAACATCGGCACCTGCACCTGGCCCTGTCCGACGCCGGGATGAGCGTAAGTATGGCGTGAGTTCTGAGAAATGCGGACGGTTGCATTGTCGTTATCAGAAGGATCGGCTTCAGAAGTAGGTCGTACACAGTAGTTGGCTTGGCTGGGTGGGGCTTGTATGTCTTCCACAGTACTGGGCGCGAAGTGAAATGCCCCCGGAACAACGGGATGCGGACGTCTCGTCACCCACTTCCTTCGGATACCCATGAGCAGCAGGCCTTTAACGAGCTCCTGGACAGGGCGGTAGCATAACAGCGGAAACAGTGCGCGCAAATTCCCTGTCTGTGTCACTATGTGCATGGCTAGGTTCACGCGGTTCATAGCATGGCTGTCCATTTCCAAAGGGGCCAGACTTCTCGTGAGTTGCGTACGGGGGGATGACACGAGCATGGGGATTGGTTGTTGTTGTTGGAGCGAACGGTGCACCAAGTTGGTCGGAAGGGCCACACCCTGCTGAATGTTGCAGCCTTGTGGTTGTACCGGTTCCTCAATCGGAGGTGGGTACTTGGGCATAGCTGACGTGTCGTTTTGGACTGGCAGACTTTCCGCCGAGGCTCGGAAAACACTTTGCATCGCTCGTATGCCAGGAACGGGAGCCCCGGGCATGGGAGTCGAGGGGTTCGCTTTGCGTGGTTTCCTTACACGCTTCGCTGGGCGTGCCTCTGAAGAGGACGTTGTGGCGATCTCTGACCGATCAGCGGCGTGGATGGTTTTTGAGGATGAGAGGGCGGCAGATGGTCCCTGTTGCATAGCTGGTGCCGCCGCCGAAGCGGGAACTGGAGGCGGATCCATATTCGATAAAACTTTCGTCGCCCGGGACTTGGCACATTTTCGGCCGTCCATCTTCTTGGTAGGGTAATCTTCCTGTCCTGTCGAGTCGCTCCGTGCTCGACGTTTTCCCAGCGCCTTCTCGGAAGGTCCTGGGAGGACTGGAGCTTCATCAGATGTATTGGGTTGGATAGAGGGGACCATTGAACTTGAATGACCTTGACTTGCAGGGTCGGGTGGCACCATCGCCGTTGTCTGCTGTGGAGTGTGTGGAAGGCTCGCAGGCAAGTGATGCTGGATGGTAGAAGACGAAGTAGGGGTTTGCGATGAACCTATCGGATTCGCTCGAAGGTGGTTGAATAGCTGTTCGACATGCTCGGGAGGAATAAGTTGCATTATCTCCAGGATTTCTCTCATCTCGACTGGCTCCTGAGGGTTTTCTGTATAACGTCGGGTGTCGGGAATATTTACAGTGGCATGTGGTATAGCCCATGGACGTACCTATGACAGTCGACGAGAGGGCGTGTGCTCCAGTTGGCTGTTGTAACAGCTGAGAACGCGCCAAGACCACAAGAGTAGCTGGGGAATTCGCGGTGGAATTATTTCAACAGAAGGGGGACGAAGTTCAACGTGAAGGGTTTGGAAGCCAGAAGTGGCCCAGATGCGTGAATTTGTATCCACACATGTGACTTTAATCAAAACAACGGGAGCGTGACGCTTCGCGTTTGCGTTTAGGGTGCAGGCGCCAAAGCGTCTCGCTCTGAACCAAGAATGAGAATCGCCAGATTGAAAATGCCCATGCCAAAGCGTCCTGGGCCAAGGAACGACGTTCGTACTAGCCGCTGCCGCTGCTCTATGTCGCTTGACACCCAACAGATGGTGCTATATTGGGCCAACGAAGAAATACGCGAGGAAGTGTTAGCGCGTGTACACCACCCCCCCACTCGAACTTCCATTTGTTTATCTTATCATGGAACTGTCCTTATTACGTTTGTAGGCTAAGCGTGACAGACGGGGCCAAGGTCTCCTGCGCTCATTGTTCTTTTGTGCAATGGAAAAAAAAACCCGTAGCAAGGAGAGCAAGGCCTGGCGTGGACATTCGAATCGGCATCTCAGGAGTCGGAATTGAACTATTGCCAGGGGTAGCTACCGAGAATTAACACAACACGTCAAAAATGTTGACATGTTGATAGACATTTCCTTGGATCAGTTGGGGTCCTATTCCACTGCAATATCGCGCCAGATTGCAGAACAAAGATTCCCGGTCAAAGCGGACTGCGCAAGTGGCTGGGCGAACAGCAGAACAGTGGTCGCAGATTTGAAGCCAGGGCGCTTTCCAAAGCAGATGGGCCGTCCTTCACTGGCCATTTCGAAGCGGTCCCCATACAAGGTTTCAAGTCTTGGATGACTATTTGCAATTAAGTAGGGAACGACCCAGCGAGGGGGGATGGAGACAGTTCTGTCTCAGAGATCCAACAATCGCGCATGCGATATGAATTGATCCTGTAGAACATCCGCGCCCTTGTCGAGACCTTTGCGCTTTGGCGGGCCAGCAGTGCGAGCGGTAACTCTTTTACAGACCACGTGGTTTACTTCGGATGAATCAACAGCCGATCTCATGCTCGTCTACACGGTTTATTGTGACAATACAGAATTCTGCCTGCTTATATGGCATTCTTGGATTCTGTCATTCAGTACTGCACTGTTCAAGTTGAGCACTGGATGCACCGCCAGCTTCAGTCGATTTATCAAGTTAGCTTCCGGTTAGCTTGGCGTTACTTTGCAATTCGGTTCACTTGGGGGATCGCCGATTGACATTGATCAAACCTTACCATGTTTAAGAGGGTTCTAAAAATTTCGCCTAATCGCCTCTCCAGTCTCCCATTTCTTCCAACTGCTCGGTCACTCTTTTGAATTCGAAATGATGCACTCCATCAAGGCTTTCAGTCGATTTATCGCGGTGCTTAGCACCATCACACTCATTTTTGCGGCACCAACAGCATGCTCTCGTGAACTTGGAACCGGAACTTCTAGCGAGCACGATCTCTTCTGGATGGAAGCTATTAAACATCAAGGCATCTCTGCGTTTAATCCCGACCCCAGCAAGTATCAGGTCTTTAGGAACGTGAAGGTAAACACGCCTCCGCACCCCCTTTTCTACGACTGAGTTTCGTAGGACTTCGGGGCAAAAGGCGACGGTGTAACAGATGACACTGCTGCAATCAAGTGAGCTATTACTTGTTACTGGTGCAACTATCTGACACTTTCCTCGTCCAGCGCCGCGGTGTCTGCCGGCAATCGTTGCGGAGATGGGACCTGTCTTTCAGCAACGTATGCGCGTTTTCTGTTTTTGAAACTGTCCACTCGGTCATTTTGCGTTCCATAGGACAACCCCGGCTATAGTATACTTCCCGAAAGGGTATGTGGATACGTCAACCCGTTATTCGTTGCACCTGTCAATGATCTTGAATAACAGAACATACTTGATTTCCACTCCGATCCTCGCCTACTACTATACTCAAATAATTGGAGACGCGAAGAATCCACCAACTCTTCTCGCGGCGCCCACTTTCACCGGCCTCGCAGTTATTGGTCAGTCAAGTTCCTCCACAAACAGATATACAAGAAACCAATTCGATTCTAGACGCTGATCCTTATATTCCCGGAGGAAATGGAGCTCAATGGTATATCAACCAAAGCAATTTGCACGTATCTGTTGTACGCTTTCCTCTACCGCGCGCTAATCTGGATGCTTAGTTTCCGGTCCGTCAGAAATTTCATCATTGATCTTCGACAGTAAGCCCCTTCCCTCTGTTCTATAATTGTTTAATCGCTGTCCGGAAGAGTACCGCCCGCGGCAAATGGCAAGGGGATACACTGGCAATTATCGCAGTCAACTTCATTGATGAACATTGTTTTCGAAATGTCGACGAATAACGACACGACACATGAAGGTGTTTTCATGGAAAACGGAAGGTGAATACCCATCTTCGCCTCCCAGTACGTGATTAACGAGTCTGCAGCGGTGGATTTATGGGAGATATGATATTCAACGGAGGTGTGTCTGCTCTTGAATCATAATAATCAATGTTCTATGAGAGTATAGGGAAATCCGGACTCAACTGCGGAAACCAACAGTACGCTTCCCCACGGATAAGTCACCCCATGAAGTGCTCAGGATTTACTTGTCAGGTTCACTGTTCGGAACATCACCGCGAATAATGTGCAATCTGCTGTCACTGCGCCGTGGAATTGGGGTAAGGCGGTTAACTTCTATTAAACAGTCATCATCACCTGACTTTCTTTTCGAATAAGGTTGGACGTTCCAAGGAGTGAACATCAACAATTGTACAGTACGTAGCATCAGATACCCGTCAGGACACGACCTGAATCCCTTGCTTCCTATATAGGTTGGCTTCAACTTAACAACAGGCAGTCCTGGAGGGGCGCAGGTAAGAATTACACACCATAGTCCGAAATCTTGCGTTACCTTATGGCCCATTCAAAGACTGTTGAGGGTGAAGGCATCATTGACGCGGTTGTGAAAGACACCCCGATCTTTGTGCAGACGTCAGCGTTCAACCGAACACTTGCAGGATCGATTGTCCTCAATAATGCCAAGCTCACCAACGTCGACATAGTAGTCGGATCCATAACCGGCCACGTGATGCTCGAAGGTTGCCCCAAAACTTCGAAGACCGTCAACTCGTGGGGACAAGGGAATATTTATAAGAGTATCATTCCGCTTGGCTGGTTCACACAGGGGGATATACACGCGGCTCACAAGCCTTCTGTCTTGCTTGATGATCAGGGCAGAATTTTTGGCAAGACGCACCCTCAGTATGCCGACTATACTGTCAGTCAGTTTGTCAGTGTTCGAGACCATGGTGCCATGGGTGATGGAAAGACCGACGATACTGACGCTATCAAGGCAGTCCTCGAGAAGGTATATTTTCTGACAGTCGTGTTGGATCCTGTAATTGACGGGATCCGCACTCTAGTACGCTGGTTGCAAGATCATCTTTTTTGACGCTGGGACATACATTGTTTCGTCCACCATCACCATCCCTGCTGGAGCTCGTATCGTGGGTGAAGCTTGGTCGGTCATTGCAGGGAAAGGCAAGGCGTTCCAAGATCAAGCGAACCCGCAAGCTGTTGTCAGGGTAGGAGAGAAAGGCTCCCAAGGCGTCACTGAAATCACCGACATCATTTTCTCCACGGTTGGCTCAAGTAGCTATTCTTCTTTGGCCATTGGTTCATATGCTGATGCTTCCGAAGCACCCGGTGCTATTGTTGTAGAATGGAACGTCAGAGAACCCAACGGACAGCAGGGTGGTGCTGGAATGTGGGACTCGCATATCAGGTTCGGTTTGTTGTATATTCTGTAATGATTTAGACCGAAGCGCGTCTCTTATTAGGTTGGGCGGAGGTCTGTCCAATTTTACTTTCCAAGTCCAAAGCTGGCGTTGACCATGCAGTGATCTAGCGGCCGGAACTGAGCTCCAAATTGCTCAATGTCCTAAAACCATCGCAAAGGATGCTGATGGCAACCTTGCGTTCGATAACTGCTATGCTGCCTTCCTTGCTTTGCATCTCACCCCAGGGTCGACCGCTTACCTCGAGGTAAATGAGACGTTGTAAGCATGCTCCTTCTAGTAAATGTCGCTTTTTAGGGAACTTGGGTGTGGCTGGCGGACCATGACCTTGATGACCAAGCAAACAACTTGCAGATCTCCCTATTTTCTGGCCGAGGCATACTTTCCGAGTCTGCCGGACCGGTTTGGATGATTGGCACTGGTGCGTTCGTTCTCTTGTTGATACCATGGTCTTGCCCTAACGCTGTGGTTATTTAGCATGTATGTCCCCATTGGGTCTATGCTGATATCTTGGTTGATGTGGATACTTGTCAGCCGAACATCACGTACTGTATCAGTACAACTTGGTCAATGCGAAGAACCATTGGATGGGTATGATTCAGACCGAGACTGTAAATGCATATCCGTCAATGTATCGCTATTATGCTAAATGTGTTCTTCCCTATAGCCTTATTTCCAACCCGCCCCTGCTCCCCCAGCCCCCTTTTCAATCAACCCTTCTTACCATGACCCTAAGCCAGCGTACGATACTGCTGCGGCATGGGGGGTTTCGATCACCAATTCCAAGGACATCATTATTTTCGGTATGTTAAACAACATCACTGAACGAGCGCTTGCTTACATTCGTTCCACAGGCGCTGGTCTCTACAGCTTCTTCCAGGTCCCATATCATCTGTGAAAATTATACCTTACCCCCCATACTCATATGTTGTTTCTGCAGGACTACACACAAGACTGCATCCCGTCCGCAACTTGCCAATCGCAGCTCTTCAATATCGATTTCGGCTCGTCGGTGTCCGTCTATACGCTTTCGACGGTTGCAACGACATACCAGCTTAGCATCGAAGGACTCGGGATCATCGATCAGAGACTAAATACAAATGGTTTCGCCGCGACCGTTACTTCGTGGAGCTGGTAATATCTAGTCTCCATTCAGCCCTTGTAATTTTCTTAATAACGGACTTTTCGTGTTGGGAGTGGGTTGGGGATTGGGTTACAAGCCTACCGAGGGCAGTAAAACTTTTATTTCTTCGTGACACCGATGTATCATGTTCCAGAGGGCTCAGACTGTTGTTCCAAGTTCAAATATTCATGTATGTGAGGGCGCCGGCCCTTGCGCAATTGTGTTGTCCGATAGAACATTGAAGACATAAAATAAATACAATAGAATTCTGGCAATCAGCCTGAGTCTGACTACTTTTTTTTTTTTTTTTTTTTCAACAATGTTTAACGTGGTGCACGGACGCAGTCCACGGCTATCTACTACATGAGACGGCGGGTATACGATGTAAGTTGAAGGGGAGACTACAGCCCCAATAATGCACATGAGTGTGTGAAGACCAGCGCGTCGCCTGCTGAGGTGGCACGCAAGGCCAGAGTACAGGCCGAGGGTGCTCGGGCGCCTCCCCGAACCAGCTCGCCGGCACTCCCAACGGCGCGTACTAACACCCCCAGTGTCCTACCCCCACTAAGCCCCTGCATGGCCCCTATTAGTCGTGCATGCCTACTGACGCGCCGGCCAGGAATGAGGATTACAGGCCTTCCCGCAGGTCGACCAACCCGCCAGCCATAAGGCCCGACGGGGTTCGGAGCCCCTCGGTTGCCCGAGTACAGCCCCTCCTCGCTTAGCCGCCCCACGCATGGGACGGTACCCACCAGCTGGTGGGCCCCCCAACCTTGCCAGCGGCGAACCCGAGGTTCGGCGTTACCGACAGAGACATTGCAGGCTCAGAGACCGAGCGCGCATTCGGCGGCCATCAGGCGCACCAAGCCACCAGATGGGGGTCATACGCCCTGCGCGTAACCCTCATCCCGGGTCCCACCCTTCCGGGGGGGCAAAGGCGAACGCGCGTGGGTTCGCCTCGAGAAGCTCGACGAGGTCTGTGATGAATCACGGACCCTGCCGATGTTTCTTGTGCTTCATGTGTGGGCACACGCGAAGCAGATGATCCCGGTCCTGGAAGGGCCGGGGGGGGCACGAGCAGTGAGTGTCCTCACTGGGGAAGAAGCGGTCGCGGTAGCTCCCGATGGGGGCATGCGCCGTGATGCACCGACAGAGTCGGGCCGTCAACCTGCAGTCGTATGCAGTTTCTTTGAGCCAAGGTCCACAACCAGAGGCGGTGGGCGTTGCGGGGGTCTTCCGCTGGGCCCTCAGGTCCAGGAAGCTTCTCCCTCGATACTTGGGGTCCGCAAAGCGGGCCACCCAGTCTTCCTCCACCGTCTCCTTGAAGGAGGCGATCAGCCAGTTGCGAGTGGCTTTGGGGGAGATCCCCAGAGGCAATCGGAGTGACGTCGCAATGTCATGGGCTTGCTTGTGTACCGCCCACTCCAGCTTGGAGGGGACGAACCACAGGTGGATTTGGCGGTCCTGGCCTAACTTGAACCAGGGCCGTAGAAGGCAGCACAGCCTAAGGGCGTGCTGTTGACCCCCCGTCGGGGAGCAGTCCACCCACGCATCCGCGAGTGCGAGGGTGTCCAGGAATACCACCACCTTCTTGCATCCAGCAGCAATGGCTGCGGACACTCCAAGGTGGAGGGCGCGGTGCTCGGCGTCGGTCGCTGAGGCGCGACCGAGGAACACGGTAGCACAGCGGACCTCTTGGTTCCCACGGAACACAAGGGCGGCCGCCGCGGCCTGGTGAGCTGTTTTGGGCACGGACCCATCACAACTCACGATGAGACAGTCCGGATCATGTCTGGCTAGAGCCAGGACGCGGTCCAGACGGTCGGGATATTCTTTGCGTTCGTCTGTTCCCTTGGGGGGCGGACGGTAGATGGAGATCCTGTCCGAGAACAGGTCAATTAGACAATCCCCGGGTTGGCTCTCAGGGCCGTAGGCCTCGAAAGGTTCGTCGGAGAGGGAGCACACGGTAACCGCGTCCACTGCAGGGGACACAATTTTCCGGCGGGCGCCGGGCGGGAGGGCCTGAAGTCCCAGCGCATGCCAGGGGGCGTCTCCCACCAGGTCCCCTTCCAAGATAGCTCGGACGGGGTGTGTACGCGTCAAAGTAGCCGTCCGAAGACAGCTCTTATCAGCCAGCCGACGCAACACCTGTGGCATAGGCAACAGGGCGGCGAGACACTCCATAGCCCCCACGGGGGTCGTACGGAAACCACCTGTGATCCAGCGGGCAGCAGTGTGCTGCATCTGGGACAGGGCTTTGACCATGCCTTTGGTACGAGTACCTCGGCAGAACCAGAGACGAAGTCCGTACGTCGCCACTGGGATGACGCAGGACCTGTAGAGTAGACGCTTATTCGCCGGGGAAAGTCCCCTGGACGAGTTGCCAAGCATGCGCATGGCACTCACAGTTGTGAACGCCTTCGTAGTGTAGAACCGGACGTGTTCCTTGAAGGACAGCTTCCGGTCAAAAAAGAAACCCAAGTATTGCCAAATTGGCTTGGGCTTGAGAGGGGTGGCCCCCGTGAAGGGGGCGACACCAAGGTCGATGGGGGGGTTGGGCGTCACCCGTGCTCTAGAGAAGTGGAAGACCTCGGACTTGGCGTGTTCCAACACCAGTCCCAGGGCCGTGAAGAGGCGGAACACTTTGTTGTAAGCGTCCACAAGCTTGGGGAGGTTATCCTCCACCCGTTTAGACTGCGCGATGAGGGTACCATCGTCGACATAAGAGATCAGGTCCGCCAGCGGCCGGGGGACGCGGGCGAAGAAGAGGCGCATCACTGGCGCTATATATAGCGCTGAGCAGATGGGGGACAGAGCCGAGCCCTGCCCCACCCCGACGTCGGCAGAGAACCTGCCCAAACTATCGGTGTTCCATTTGTAGGTTGTGAAACGACCTACCAGGTAAGAGCGAAAGAAGTTCACCACGCACGGCGGGAACCCCGATTTCTCGATAATTGTCAGCAAAACCTGGTGGTTTAGCGACGGAAAGAATTGAGCAATGTCGAAGGCGACAACGCTCGTCTGTAAGCCCTTTGTCCACCCCGCGCGAACAAGGTGGGTGAGGTATACTCCAGCGTCCTCAGTGTAATGTGGTCCGGTCCCGGAGCAGAGCGTGATGAACACGCTTTGAGAGCTTCCCGCAGTTCCAGCAGGGAGAAGGGAACCCACTCCTGGGGGGGGAGGGGGTCGTAGTTGTCGAGCACTGAGAGGTCTACGGGGTGGTCATTGGCCGCGTTGTAGGTACCATCCAGCGCCGTCCAAAGCGCCTCCAACGTGTTGCAAGGGGCACCTCCATAGGAGATGGCCTTGCACGACGGGAGGTTACGTTGTTTGACCCAGGGCATCAAGTCCCAGGGTCGCTGATTAGTGAAGGAGACTTCTTTGATGCGGGCATCAAAGAACTCCCACTTGGCGGCTTTGACGGCCTGCTTAAACATGGACCAGTCCTCGGGATCCCGGGACTCCCGGAACTCCTCGAGGGCTGTGTGACATTCATCTGACCACCACTCCTTGGAGCGGCTACAGATGTTCTTAGACCGGGCATGGGTGCACCACGCCGCTGCAAACGCTTCAGAGATGGCTTGCACCACCTCATCCACCTCTGCCGGTGAGTGGCCTGTCCAATTAGACAAGGCCGAAAGTCGAGTGGTGACGTCCTGCAGGTAGGCCGTCTCCTCGTCAGAATCCGGAGCAATCCCTTTCGTCCGCAATGGCACGCGGTAGAAGGGGGTCCGAAGATTAACCAGGAGGGGCACGTGATCCGAGGACCCGCGGTGCTCTGGGAAGATGGTGTGCTCAGTGACCGCTTTGTCCGCTGAGTTGATGAAAAGGAGGTCAATCACGGTGGGATTGAGCTCGTTGTTATAGGGATAATGGGTGGGCTTTGCCTCATCAGGACGGCAGAGCGACAGCCCGAGGCGAGTGGTGGCCGCCAGAAGGCGGTCAGCGTGGATATTTGCCGCTGGTCCCTGGGGGTCCCAGAGATGGTGACGGCAGTTGAAATCTCCCCCAATGAGGTGGAAGCGATGGGGCCAGGTCTCCGCTCCTTCAGAGAGGAGACGGATCCCAGTGTGGTTCCTGTCCGAATAGACATTTGCCAAGAAGATGAGGTTGTCGCCTGCACCCAGGGTGAAGACGATGACGTCACGGTGATTGATGAGATCCCGGCGGTAGCTGGGTCTCAGGGCTTGCAGCCGCTTGTCAAAATAGACAGCGATGCGCGGAAATTCCCCGCGGTCGTTCCTAGGGAACGGAGCGGCATCATTAGGGGCCGGGGCAGTGTCTGTCCCGGCTTGTCTGACCATGCAGCCCCAGTTGGGGTGCATAGGGGCGCCAATCACCGCCTCTCTGTCCCTGGATGCGGACGAAGGCGCGTGTCTAATGAGGTTCCATGGTGGTTCCTGGATCAACAGAATGTCTAATTCATCACTCTGAGACTCAAGCAACGTGTCCAATAGTCCGTAGTTACGGTTTACATTTTGGCACATTATACGTAAAAATGAAATATCCCAGATATTACTCATTTATGTTCGCCCACCGCGTCCTGCGGGGAAGGGGTCAGATGGGAAGGTGCGGGCGGCGCGGCGCTCACGTACCTCAGCGTAACGCTTTTTGATCCAGTCACCATCAAAACGGTGCTTCCAAAAATTGCAGCGACGATCGTCGGCTGCGTGTTTCTTGCGGCAATTTGGGCAGCGAGGTGGATGGGGACACGCGGAGTGTTCCGGCGTGGGGAGGATTGGGGGCGTCGCCTTGGCGTTGCCCTTACAGCAGCCCACTAAGGTGCGATGATGCTCCTTGCGGTGAGGGCCGCTGCAGATGGGGCAGCGGATTTGAGGGGCGCGGCAAGCGTTGGTCGGGTGACCCCACTTCCAGCACCATTGGCAGAGGGAGACGCCGGGGTTAGCCCGGGCCTCACGGATAGGACAAACGTACGGTCCAAACTGGACCGCCCGCTTGGAGAGCGCCTTCGCGCGAGCGCCACTGACTGAGTCAGAGACGTTCATGTAGACCGTAGCAGTGTCGGACTGCTTGGAGTTGCGAACGATCCGGAGGGGAGCGTTAAGGACAACCAAGTCCTTAAGCCCGGACTTGGCAATGAAGTTAAGGACCGACTCCACAGTCGTGGGTCGGTGGTCTTGGAAATAAGGCACATCGATGATTTTCATGTACGATGTGGAGGAAGGGAGCTCCGCGGTGACACGGAAGTGATCCCCAACGAATGCTGCAGCGATCGCCTGTCGGACAATGCGGAGGTCCTCCGCAGAGGCCATGGCGTCGGTGGCAATGGAGTAGCCTCCATACGCCAAAGAGACCGACTCCGCCCGGAGGGTGGATCGGTGAAGGGACAAGGCCAATCGAACCCGCTCGAGGATCTCATGGCTCTTAACGAGGACTACTGGGGGGGGGGGCATACCGCCCTCGCCAGGAATCGAGTGCACAATGGCTATGACCTGTCGGCGTGACGGGCCATGGACGGTGGACGAGGCTTTGGGCTTCATCGCAGTGGGTTTAGCCTGCTGGTGCATCGCAGCCAGCCTGGCGGTGGGGAGTTCGGGGAAGGCCTTGGCCATACGGACCAAGCCATCCACCGAGGAGGTGGGGACATGGCCGCCCTTGAAGCGGGCAGCCTGCACAAATGTGGGAGCCTGGGCAGGGCCAGGTCTGGCCGTGAGTCTGACTACTGATCATTGATCATCTTGTCCATGAAGGCGAAACGATGTAGGGAGAAAGATATTGATTGGAAGTAACAAGTACCAGAGGTAGAGGATTGTTAAAAATCTGATCTTACAACTTTTTTAGGGGGTGTTCTAGCGGTTGCCTGGTGGCGGATGTTCGTAGTTGGGGCAAAGGGCATCCCAAGCAGCTACACTTGGAGTAAAAAACCTAACACTAATGTGAACGCTAGAAATATTTACCAGGATGGCTTTCAGTGCCCATGGTATCAATATCTTCCGCAAAGACGATTGCAAGACCCCTGAAGTTACAATAAATATTCAGCACGTTATTTGCAACGTGTTGGGGGAAAAAAAAAACATTTCCCTCACATATTTAGATGCCAGTCAATGTGGCTAAGTAGATATAGATCGATCAGAATCAGAGGAACGATTTTCCTACTGATAATGAGAAAATTCACCAATGTAAGAACCAGGGGCCAGGGTTATCCGTGGTGAAACGGAATGTCATGTTGTCGCCAGTATTACCAGTAGAGACAACATCACGGCGAACCTTTATAAATATCACTCAAGCGGAGATGGATAATTGATTGCGAGACGGCGTACTGGGTTATTATAGTTATAGACAGAGCTTCCCGCACTTCTGACGACGTCAAACTTGTGCTGCAAAAAAAAAATAGATTGAGACAAAACGAATATAGCATTCTATGCTGGACACACTCCATGCAAGTGGAATGGATGCTAGATGTCAGACGAAAGTCATCAGCATGCTCGAGAACGGTAGCATTGAAACAGTTACCAACAGGGAAGCCGTTCACAAATCCGGGGATTGAAACCTCAATTACTTTGTTAGGAGGTAATGAGTATACGCTCCCAACAGGCAACAAATCCTGAGCACTATGAACACCACTAAGAATCTGAAGAAGCACAGGAGCGGTCGGAGGGACAAATTGCACGCCATTGATCCTGAAAATAAAGGCTGGATAATCGAACGCCATCTGCAAGTTGATGGAAATGTCAGCACCACCTTGTTCATGTCGTCCAGGAGCACCAGGGTTCTCAAGTGGATGTAAGTCCGTTTCAAGCATCGGGTTTCTGAGATCAGACGTCGTTGTGGGATCCGTAACAGGCGCACCGACATAACGCAAGATGGCTGAATTAAGCCCACCGTCGAACGTTATAGTCCCAAAATTGGGCTGCGCTCGGATCCAGTAGTTATCGATTGTTTGATGTGCATTGAGGACAAATGAGTATCGTTGTCCAGCGAAGATTTGAATAGAATCAACTACGAGGGGCTCAACATTAACCCCATCAACTTCAATAATCGTCTGCATTGTAGGACTATTGAGAAAAATAGACTAGGGAAAGGAGAGACATCCCTACCATTGTGTGACTATCGATGGAGAAAATGTGATTGGGATCACAGGAAGTGGAAATGATCCGGAAGCGATATCGCTTGCCTGCGGTGACATGGATAATAGCCAGGGGAGAGGTGGGGCCAGTGGCATATCGGCCTAGACCATTGATGAGTGTAGAATCGGCTGTGGGTATGTGTCCTGCCGCAGGCGACAGTGTGTGATACCTAAATAGATAATCGTCAAAAGATCACCCTTATCAGTAAGATGGACACTTGACCAGTCCGCAAGGGTAATAACGGTCGACTCTGGGGCAGATAGTAAGTCAGGTTGGGTTTTGGGTTGGAATAGAAAGAGAATATACGTACCGTCATCAATGTCGTACCTAAGAAGCTGGTGAGGATCGTTATTGCTCCATAATAGCGAAAAATCATCTTACAGAGAGTGATGAGGATCCAAAGGATCGTAAACCACGAAAGCACCCCTAAGACCATCACAGTATTGTGAAGCTAGAAAAAAAAATCTGTGAATTGAAAGAAATCGGAAGAAAAACAGCATACAGAAGTGAGAGTGATACCAAAATGTCCCTGCTTGATCTGTCACGGTGAATTCGTAGAGAAATGAGTGTCCAGGTGCAATAGGGCACTGAGTTACGAAGGCAGGTCCATCAGCCCAATTAGAGCCGTTTTGAAAGATTCCATGCCAATGCTGAAGACGTAAATATCAGACTCCAGAGTTAGCAGCATGTTTACGGTATGGCACATACAATGGTAGTGCTCGTCGCCATTGCATCGTCCGTCAGAGAATCAATAACGTTGAGGAGAAAACGGTCCCCCTGACCAATAAAAATCAGATTTGCGATAGCTTCCGGAAGAGATCAATGTACTTTGACACCTGTGATAAGGGGGCCTGGAAAGGAAGCGCTGCCCGGTGCACTACCAGCTAAGACGGCTCTGGCGGTCGTCACAAAATCAACCTATACCAAGGATAGAAGATCTGGTAGGAACTAACGAGCGCGTAAAGCCATCGGGTTGGATATTTTTATTGACAATGTGTAGGTCAGCAGAGGGCCCAATGCCAGCATACGTGCCGGATAACTTGAAGAGAGTAAGCAGTGCGATGGCTGACAGTAACATGAAGCCTGTCAAACCGGTGGTAAACCGCGGCTCACGCCTATTAAAAAGAAAAACGTGCAGCTGTTTCTACCTTGCTAACCAGCGCAAGGGGCAGATACCCGGGTATTCGACATCACTATGATAATCCACTAGCAGGTATCTTTGTCAGTCCGATTAGGAATGCACCATGCTACGGAACAACGGGAGCGACAAAAGAATCAGATATTCGACATTTGCGCAGCCATGGTCACCCGGTAGTCCCCTATGGTGCGTACACTCGGCAGCAACATCCTTTACAAAACGGAGCACGAACAAAAATTTGAGATAGAATTATTCTTATATACGGGACTCACCAACCCATTCTGTGCCACCCATGATACTCAAACAAAGCATCTTGCTCTTCAGTTTTGCGTTTGCATCCCGAGCAGTACGTGGTCCTTGACATGGACGATCGCATTCAAATTCATGGATGTTAGCTAGGAAATAAGAATCCGGAAGTCGTCAGCGCAGTAAGGGTGTATCACACAACCATAGAAATGTCTCCCTTTATACTGGATGCAACTACTACCCTGGTATGGACGTAAGTGGTTCTCGAACGATTATTGGTCGAAACCATCTGACTGCTGATAATGGAAGTGAGCAGCCGTCTGAGTCTCCCTGCGGGTAAATAGCAGAGCTTGCATGCATGCCAAGGCCTCCTTTTTTGCTGTGATTACAGGGCCATTGCCTGAAGAATTGCGGGACAAAAAGTTCCTTAGTGACATATATGAGTTTGAACGCGAACCTTGTACTAATAATCAGTATTATTCATAAGAATACCGACCCAGTGGTTGTGGCTCACCGGGTCCTGCTGTGTCGAATAGAGTCATGAGGGACTACTAAGTGGCCGCTGTCCTGGCCTGCGGGGGTGGTAGAACACGAAATGACAAAGGCGGATGCCCATGCTACTCAACTCTATTGAGACGTTTGACGTCGAAAAAACACAAGGACCTAAGTGGACCCCGAAATCGATAGGCGATGGAGCAAAGATACTCTACAATAGGACGTACGAGTGTATAGTTACCTATAGTTACGCTAACTAGGCCTGCGGTAGCCCGTTTAACAACGAATTGTAGTGCCAAAGTGGGAAACTTGACTCTCAGTTCAATAATGGTAGCTGCTACCATTATGTAAGTGTCAACGAGAGAACTCCGACATCCCCGTCCCTCGAATACTATTACTAATTATAAATTACTACTACCAATCGAGAACTTGAAATCTCTCGACGGCTTTGACCTGTTCTTGATATCATATCCATGCAGTGTGCCCTGTTCGAAAAATTGGCCTTTCTGCTTAATAGTTTCAATTGCATACTGCCAGAAGTCCATTCAATGGACTATGGGGTCACAACGCTTTATGTGGGACACCTATAGCAACCGTGCCACTGATGTGGCAACCGCTGCGATAGGAGTTACTTAGGTCCAAGTTCAAAGGCGGCCACACGCTTCTTAGTCCGTTTCTACTTCTTATTCTCGAAGTCTTGTTCCGTGCAGCAAGTTCTGCATTCCACTCTTTTATACACTCCAGTCCTTTGACTGGCAGGGGGTCCTTCAAGAAATGTTCTGAGGGTCTGCCAGAGCACATCGTGGCCGACTGGTTACTAGTAGATGGGATCCCTGTGCCTTTCTTCTGCTTCAATCCTTCGCTGCGAGTCACTCGATCGTATTCAAGTCATTATTCTGGTCATTCCAACCGTCTGTGAGGTCTTATTTTCTACTTCTTTGATCCTCACGATGCGCGGAAGGGGCGGCCGGTGGGTTCTGAACAGTAACTTTCAAAGTGATTATACTCACCTTTTCGGAACCCTCACCACAGGGAACACTTGTGGCTCACAGCTGAAGGCTGGATTTACTTTCTTCTTGTTCTCCTCGAGATGGTGTCACATCTGCTCCCCGCTGGGCGGGACAGCGCAGGAACTTTCAAAGTTTTTGATACGGTGCTGGGTACGTTTTTTATTGTCGGAATTAGTGCATTGGCCAATTAAATGTGCGCCGGTACATTTCCAGCCGTCACTTCTTTTCTTCCCCTTTTCTTCTATACCCTTTTCATCCTCCTATTCTCCCAAGCTGAACTCATCGATGTCTTACCTGGACGATTGCGCACGATTTCAAAACTTTTGCTTCCTATATTCATCCTTCTCATCGGCACATTCAACCAATTTGCTTCGTTGGTCGGAATATCGCACGGTCAGCATTTTCAGATGCTGGATCGCTATCGATTGACTTATTGACGGATATAGACATCGTTCGCCCAGGACAACCACTTGTTCTCATCGGGTTTAAAGACGAGAAAGATGAATCCATATGGACATTCTTCACTAGTCTTACCCTTGCTATCCTGACGGCTTACCAAGCCATCAATTTCACGTTTGTATTCTGCCGCCTTGCACGAGCAGTCCGGGAAAGGCGTCGCATCGAAACAACTGGGGCCGATGAGGCCCATCTTTTCAAGGGCTCTGGTTGGATCTGCGGAGGGTTCAAGCTGGGCGCAATTGAAACCGCCGTGGGCTTCGCTGGGGGGAGCTTTGGGGTCGTGTTGACTAGGCGTATCCTTCGATTTTTAGCGCGTGCCTCTCTTTGTATCGGGTTAGCCATGGGGTAAGTGGTATTCCCTTTACGCTAGCGCATTTTATTTAATAACCGAGTTCTAGCCTTGACTGCCTCGAGGACTTCATACAGATCCGAAAGGAAATAGTATTAGGCAGAGCCAACCGCCAAGAGCATCGAATGCCTTGCATCCGAGACTTGACATCCAGCCCTCGGTTAAGCACATTCCGGCAACTCTCACCATCCGCAACCGCCTTTCACGCGGCAGCTCGTGCTCCGGGTGATACCACGCGTCTCTCTCCACTCTCGCGCGCTGCGGAAGATGTTCCAAACATGACGCTGGCCTCCGCTACGAGGGGAAAGCCATACCAACGTGTGACCACGAGCTTCAAGGACGGTACACCGATTCTAGACGTTCGATTTTCGGACCTCGATGTCCCCAGTATCATCGGAGGCAAAACTAGATACCGCTCTCAGCTAGAATCGGTCATGGGACCGCGCATCATGTTGCATCGACCGTCGTCCAATCCACCCCCAAATCTCGGTCGGAACCCAACACGGACATCATATACCCCTTCCATGTTGAGTAGGATAGATATCTCTTCGGACTCTGGGAGTGAAGGACAACTTACTGCTTATACATTCTACAACCCGTATGCCAGAGAGCTAGAGCGTCGCGTAACATCACGGTCTAGTGGTCAAGAATCGTACATGTCCCCGCTTGCTGCCGTCCGGGAACTCACTCCCCAGTTCCCTGTCGTGCCTCCGCGTCCGTTTCTGCCTCCCGATCAATTTACTGTAAGAGTGGGCAGCCTCTCTACTAATCGTGGGTCTCCGGCTACTTCCGAACAGGGCGACAACCAAAGCACGACGGGGAATTTGCCACATACCCCTTCTCCGCCATCTGGGCGTGGGTCGCTGTCCACTTACCCGGACACTATGAAATACTCATCTTTGAACACTGGGAACATCGCCCGTACTGGTCACGCACAGACTGCGCCCATGGGAACACAAATGAAAGATGTGGATGGCAGGCAGCCCGACCCGGGGGTTGCTCTACGGGAGGACAAGTCACAGGGGGTGAGGAGAAGTAATATGAGGAGGACCACTCCTGCTGAGTGGCTTAATTATGATGCTATTCGAGATACTGGCGGCGATCCGGCTGAGAGATGGCGAGGATCTCAAGTTTCATTGGAGTCACAGGGTGCGAAGATGGGACGAGTGGTAGGCGTTGCACGTTCGGTGACTGTGGCCACGCGGGGGATCAAGAGTATCGGTTTGGCCCCAAGACGTTCAACTCCTGCTCCTGTTAGTGCCAGGTTTACTAGGGGGAGTTTATACCTCGAGTCGGTGGTAATTTCACCAGCTGAACCTGGGATGAGCATTGTTGAGAGAAGCAGCTCGCACTCGGGTTTTAGTAGGGGTGTTTTGGGCGATTCAGAGATATTAGCTATTGAGGCTGAGAGTCGTACACATTAGAGGGTCCATTGTTTTATTCCTTCAATTTACATAAACTTCACGAGTATAGGCCAAAGTGCAGAACCGAATTTTGCACCACCGGCATGAAGTTGCCCGCACCTTCATTTTTTAAGATGAGTCGATGTACTATGCTTTTAATTACATAAGTGAAATACTACCCCTGTTTTAACTTTAATCACCTGTTCGAGGAAGAAAACGGGCCAAAGAGATAGTCGAACGTAGGGCGTCGCTGAGGTCAGCGACGCTCCCACAATGGAATTGCACGCGAAACTGCAGTAGTACAATACATGTAAAAGGCAAAAAAAGAGGGCAGAAGGTGGGCGGGTAAGCGTAAATACTACAAACAAGTGAGCAGAGCGAGTTAAGGCTATACGAGAGGAGAAAGGCATACCCCGAACACGAGAGCAGAGGCAGTGCAGAGGCTCTCGTGTGCGGATACCTTATAAAAGTACAGTGTGAGACACGAGCGTCATATGTGAGGATGACCTGAGCACACATGACGTATGCAGTGGCTGGAAGCCGGAGCGGCGCGAGCATAGAGGCGCCTGGGCCACGAGGGGGCCGTGCAGCTAGTAAGAAAGCTACAAGATGCCCTGAAGCCTCTCATGGTGATTAGACTCGAGTAAACAACCGTTTAAACCCAATTAAGCATGCAGAACCCAACGTGATTTCACAAACTCAGATCATCTGCGTAGCAAATGTCCTGGTCATTGCTACTACTAGTAGACCTGAGCCGCCTCCTGTACGTGAGAGTCAATAGATAGGATGTCATGTACATGTTTGGTAGAATGCATGTAGTAAATCGACAATAGTTCTGTAATCGTTACAAGTTGCGAGAAATAAAGAGAAACACTATAAAGTTACCCCACTCCAAAAAACTAGGTAGCACCACGCCAGACGTCCTCTGTCGTCGCACAGAACTCCCCCCGTGCGCCATTCGCGATCAACAACGCAGGCCTTCGTCGAAGTCTCCAATCCTCCGCCAAATCGGCCTTGCTGGCCTTTTTCTTCATAGGCCGTCGCTCATTCTCTTTGCCCCTATCCCTACCCCAAACGGACAGGGAGTGGTGCACATCATAACCCACACAAGCTGTGCACTTGAGACGCTTGCTCTCTCTGCGCTCACCGGAAAGCCCAGAGTGTTGAAGATCGTCCCTATCCTGATGCGACCGAAAGGGTTGACTATCATTCTCCATTGTCTCAAAGTGGACCCGTTTTCGAAGCGAGGGGGCTTTCCACGGTAAGACGGCGGCATCAATATTGGCATTTGTGCCCGTTGAATAAGCCTCTGAAGTGTAGGCGGCGGATTCCTCTCTCTCGACTACCGCTAACGGAAGGGCATTGCCTGGACGTTCCTCGACGGGCGCAGGGTCATCAACAGCCATCATTACGGGTTCGGCCACCTCGACGTATGGTTTCGTAAGAACGGCGGCAGGAGAGAGGTCAGAGAGGATCTGGTCACCTTCAGCACGAGAGGGAGAATAGGACCATGATGGGGGCGGCGACAGTGGCATGAACTTTGGATATGGCTTGGAGGCAACGAATGGCATCCCTTGTGGTTCGACAAGTGGTTCTAGCACTGGCACTGGTGGAGGAGAGATGGCATGGCTAGTCAAAGGTTGCGCATCGTGCCATGGATTAGATTCGGGCGTTATTTGAGCACCGTCAGTCATGTCCCATATGCTAAGGGCAGAATGGACTTGAGGACGGAACGACCATTGCAAAGGATAATTCTGCTCGACGGAACGCATAAGGGACGAGTGGTACAAAGCTTCGCGGCCAATGCCGTGCGTTGTTACGGGTGGCGTGCTCATATCAATGCCAAAGGTGAAAGAAGAGATAGTTGGTAAGATGTATTCTGTAGATAAAGGAAGCGGTGGTGCCACTGGAGTTGTCACTGACATCAAGTTGGTGGTGGATGAAGGGTGAGGAACGACGAAAGAGTGGTTCGTCGAGCTGGAGAAGAGTGGTAATGGATTAGCCTGGTCATCGAGGTGGCTGGTAGGATGGGTGCCGTTCTGTGGGGTAACGAGAATGGGCCCATCGACGGTCATGGGAGATGACGAATCAGGAACGCCGGGGTCGATGACAACTGAAATAGCTTGGTCTACCTTAGACGCAGGGCTGGGAGCTATGTTGACGGGCGTCAGTGTCATCCTCAGCAATGGAATGTATGTACCTGTCGTTTCTGCCTTCAAGATGGTCTGTATGGGACTAACATCCAAGCTGGAGGAGGTAACTTCAGGACCTTGTACATCGATAGCAGCCGGAATGGCGGTAGGGTCCATAACATTAAGCACATGTTGAGCGTCGCTTGACGGAAGGTCTTCTGGTCGGGGCGGAGGAACCGCGTTGCATAGAACGTCATTAGATAGGATGGATGGTGCCTGATTCGTAACACTCGCTGTTCCAGAACGTGAATGAGACTTGGTGGCATGAGTCGTACGAGCTGAAGGTATAGCTACGACCGGCTCGAGATTAATGGGTGTCACAAGAGGTAGGATTGTGCACGGGCTACTGTCCAAGCATGATCGGCCAGTGTCCTCGCAATTCTTGACAGCAGGATGATCAGACGCAACACCGTGCGCTTCACTGGGGTTAGGTATTACTGTTGTAAGCGTCCTGGCTTTAAAATCACTGACGGAGAGGACAGTAATGGGCTGCGCCTGTGGTCCCATTTCTGAAATGAGTGCGGCTTTATCCTTGACGCTAAGGGCAGTTAATGGCACAGGTCCTACAGGGCGGGCTCTATGGAGACCAGATGAGACAGAGACTTCGATAGATCTACTTGCTTGGTAGTCTTGATCCAAAGAAGTAGGTGCGGCTCCATTCCCCTTACCGAGTGGGATGGACGACGCACTATTCCCCTGATCGACACCGAGAGTAGAAGACGCATCCCGAATAGCTTGAAGAGCCTGATCGAAGGTTGACCTCGGAGGAGCCAGGCGAATCTTTTTTGGGCGACCAGGAAGACCAGCAGAAGCAGTCAAGTCTTGGTTTGTGGAGGATTTGGGACGAACAGAAGGTTTAGCACTGAGAGTAGTGTGTGGCGGGACAATACTGCGGTCGAGGCCAAGAAAGATGGAAACTGGCTTATGTTTGGGGTTTGACAACGCCGTGAAAACCTGCTTAGTTGTGATAGGTTGCGTTGCAGCTTCTCCTGCCGAGACCGCTTGAGTACCGGAAGTGTGGGCGGGAGTGCGTTCGGCCTTCGATAGGGATGGTGTAATCATGTTGGCCTTGACAACAATCGGCTCCTGCTCTCTGAGTCTCTTTGGGCCAAGAATGGGGGCTCCAGCTGGCGGAATTACAGTATCAGGAACGGCGTTAATCGTGGCCGTAACAGGTTTGGCACTAGTCACATCTTTCGGAATGATTCTATGGGTTGTCTGGCGAGAGAAAGCAAGCACTGGGCGCTGCCGAACATGTGTATCGTTGTCTGAGAAAGACCTGAAAGCCGCGGGAGGGAGGTTTATTTTAGACATCGGAAAGCCGTACATGGTTCCTGGATATGGGACACCCGAGCCAGACAACAAAACAGGAGCGATACGTGGACCTTGAAAATGATCGTTGCGTATTGTGAGAACGGGTTTGGCAGGTCCCTTCACCTCAAGTATGCCTTCCGAGCCTGAGGTGGCTGAAGGTGCGACATCGGTGCCACGTAAAATGATCGTAGGAGGACACTGGATAGCCTTGTTAATAACTCCAAGAACATTGGCAACAGCTTCCTTTGTTGTTGACGTGGAGCCTATACTAGGCGGGATGGAAAGTTTTGCAATGTTAAAGCCTGGCGAGATTGTGGTAGTGGTCCGTACAGCTTGAACAACATTGCTAATGTCAGAAGCAGGGGGTAGCTTCACGCTCAATGCTTTATCAGAGTCGGGTGCCGATGCAGTGTCGTCCACAGGCGCAGTCACAGGAGGTACTGAATTAGTATCACTGTCACTGGAGAACCCAAGGAGAATGGAAGTATTTTGGGACTTGGTATCGTCGTCAGATACGGGCGAGGTCGCAAGAGCAACATTACTAGCATGAGAATCACGGATAGAGCTTGAAATTGGTCTTGGCGAGGACGTGGAGAAAGGCTCGGTGTTACGCTGAACCCCAGGAACAGCTTGCCATGCGGTGGAGTGGACGTGGTTATTTCCTTCCACGGCGAAATGTTCATTCTGAGGCACTGGGCGGTCCACACAGTAATCGTTTTGATCGGGCATTCTCCATATATAGAAGATACGAACAAGGCAGACAAATGCGGCGACGGTATATCGCACTCCAGGACGGAGGATAAGAACTTGGGTTGGTTGAGGATACAAGCAGTATATTCAACTTAATTTTATACACACCTGGGTTAACATTTTGGGGTTGGAGAGAAATAGAGATCAGTGCACTGGCCAGTAGATCCAACCACATCATGAGGACAGTTGAAGAGCAAGTTTAGTAAGTCAGCGAATTCATATCACGCCTAACAACATCACGTGATAGACACAATCAGGTCAAGCATAGTAACGGGTCAAACGCCCATAGCTTGACAACCACGCAGTATTTTCACAAGCGGTCTCTTTTGAAATCATAGCTAATAGCTACAGGAACATACATGCCAGTGTGAAGTCACAAATTAAAAGAATCTGCAGGTGTTGTCTGAGAAGGTTGCGAGTATGAGCTGTTGGCAATTTGTTGACATGCAAATCTTCGTAAATCTGCTCAATACACACACAGGCACATTCTCCAGTCATAAGAAGTGTTCCAAATCCTCAATATACATCTTGGGCATCTACCTGTCCCACCACGAGCTATGGAAACTCAACATGCTGGTGTGGCAGTCAGGAAGTTGTGGACAGGTCAGATGATTTCCAGCACAAATATCAACATTGAGCCCAGTGGTGTCACTCCGTAATGTGTGGATGAATACGAGCCAACATCGGTGAAAAAGGTTCTTGTACTACTAGCATTCACATGAGCATTTTCGGGGATTTTTTGTGCCCAGGGATAAGCAATAAAATTGATCGTTGCCCACACTAATCATCAATATGTATGACCAAACAAGGTACGTCACCAACTCACCGGCATCGAGTCTATATCCTGATAAATCATTGCTGGTCTGTGCTAAAAGATATCATGGCATGTACTTATAAGCATGACAGGTAAGTTTTGAATAGCAGAAATGCAGAAAGGCAGTATGACTTTCATCAAAAATTGTATATTCATAATTCAGGGCCGACAGAGCTGTACGTCACTGTCAAGAAATTAATATTAGCATAAATTTGAGCGAAAGGCCAAGCATATCCACGTATCCCTTCATTCACTTCATCCTCAACCATGAGCACCCCATCTCTTGTCCAAATTGACCCTCTTGACCTTCATGGTAAATCCTACAAGGAGCAAATTCAAATGGCTATCAGTGCGATTGAGCAGAATGGCTACAAGGTCAATGGCAACCCAATTTACTCATTCTGTGCGGCTGCACAGACATTCAGTGTCAGCAAGACTACTTTGACGGAGCACTTCAAGGGTCAGAAAACTCATCGAGAGGGTCACAAGCACAAGCAGAAGGCTTGATGATGCAGCCCAGGAGGCCTTAGTTGAATGGATCAAGAAATGTGGCTGTCGGAACATACCTTTACATCCGTCAGCCATGGCCACACATGCAAAGCTATTTCTGGTGTGGAGATTGGTGAGAATTGGGTTCTGCGCTGATGGAAAAATCATCCAGAGCTGCATGCATGGTGGGTGACAGGTATGGAACAGTGTCATGCACAGGCATTGAACCTGGCTACCACTACAGATCTCTTCACAACAGCTGAAGAACCCATGGTGAAGTATGAGATAGAGGTGAAGAGCTTATACAATATGGATGAAAAGGGCTACCAGCAAGGTGTTGGTGGTAGAGTACATGTTTTGGTGGACCAGAACCAGAAGAATGTACAGCAGGTCGAGGATGGAAGCTGAGAGCTCATTACAGCAATTGAGTGCATCTGTGCAGACGGCTCAGCAATTCAGCCAGCAGTAGTTTTCAAAGGGAATGGATGCAACCTGGAATGGAGGAAAGACAACCCATGTAATGCAAGGCAAGTGATTACATTCCTATATGGGAGTTTAAAAGCCAAGCACTTAACCATCAGCATTTCGCACTCTCCAAATGGCTGGACTGATCAAGAACTCGGTTCTGCATGGCTCAAACAAGACTTTGAACCTGCTACATGAGAGAAAGCAAATGGCAGGTATCGCATGCTTATTTTAGATGGCCACAATTCACACATGACATACTGATTCTGCTCATTTGCAGAAAAGCATAAAATCATCATACTTTGCCTTCCCCCTCATACCATACATTATCTCCAGCCATGTGACATTGGCGTCTTTGGACCACTCAGCTCAAGGTGGAAGTCCATGGTGCAGGAGGCACATGCTGATCATGTTCCAATCCAAAAAAATAACTTCCTCCATTACTATTCAAAAGCACAGGAGAAGGTGTTCATGGCTGATATCATCAAAAGTGCATGGTGTAAAACTGGCCTTTGGCCATTGAATCCAAAAGCTATTGAGTCATCTGCTTTCGCACCTTCACTAAACACCACAATGAAAGCTGCACTCCCTGTTGCCCCTGTTCTTCGCTGAATCCTCATACCTGGGACACCAGCCTGCCCATTGAAAAGGTGCACAAATCTGAAAAAATCCACATTGCAATCAATACAGCTAGCAGCAATGAAAGCTCCAATCTCTCAGATAGAATTGAGTCAACCAGTGACATTGTCCAATCCCAGGATAGGGGCATTGACACATCCCATTCCAGCATCATCATCTGAATCACCTACAATGGCATCTCTCTCCACAGTCCCATTTCCTCCTTCCATGCCTGCATCATCACCTGCCATACATGTAGAGTCATTGCCAGGCACCACACTAAACCAGTTGCCACCACCCATATCTAACAAGGAAGAATTAGTCATTTCCAATGATGTTATTGCAAAGGTCCTATGAAATGTTCCAAGATTTAGAATTGCAAGCCTTCCTCCCCAACTCCATGGCAATGCATCACATCCCATGGTCATCCAGGAAAATGCATTGCTTTGGGATCTACTTGATAAAGCACAGTACCAGATGAGCCAAGATTTTGCATTGCTAAAGTTGGTGGAATGAGAAAATAAACAGTTGCAGCAAAGGTTTTTTCAGAAGACACAGAAACCTCAGAAGAAAACAACCAATGTTTATGCAAGACATATGACATCGGATGAATGTTTGGAAGCATTAGTGTGAGATATATGGGAGTCCAACTGGAAGAATGTCTTCAAGAGTGCTGAGTGGAAGGAGCATAAGAAGTCCTGTGCAGCAGAAGAGAAGAAGTTAGTTGTGGAAGAGAGAGAGAGAGAGAGAGAGAGAGAGAGAGAGAGAGAAGGAACAAAAGGATATGGAAAGATGTGGAAAGGCGCAGGAGAAGGAACAGATATGGCAGGAGAAGGCCCAGGCACAAGAACAACAAAAGGTGCTGAGAGATGCAGAGAAGGCTGCAAAAGTGGCTGCAGCCATGGTGATTCGAGAACAGAAAGCCGTAAAGGCAAAGGCCATCACTGTTTCAAAGGCGGCAAAAGCAAGAGCAGACCACAAGGCAAGGGCCATGCACATTGTGAAAAACTGGGCCCAAGGGAGGATGGAAGAGATAATCAGAAGTCTGAATGAAGGTATCTCACCTGATGATCAAAGAAATGTCCAGGTTCCCAAGGGCATAGCCACACAGTCGCAGGAAACTACACAGTCCAGGCCTTGTCAGGAGTCCATCGATATGCCATCATCACCACATCCCCTACAGAGAACAAGGCAATCGAAGCAGGGTCGGAATATGGCAGAGGAATTAGCTGAGATGGGTCCTGTAAGAACACTATGAAGATGGTTTTGATGCCCAGGGGTCCAAACAAGAGTTTATTATCATAGAGGTTGATAGTGGTTGAGCTGAACATCATATGAGCCTTGCAATTGATTGTTGATCAGTTTCATCATTTCTGTTTACATCTATTGACCCATGTGACCCATTACCATGCTTTTGGCATTTTCAGACCCCCTGCCCCAAAATATTTATAACTCAGCATCAACCAGATGAAAAATCACAAGCACTGGCTCACAAACTGAACAAGATGGTATTTTAGCTTCGGGAATAGCTCATTTAGCAAATCCATTAAAATTACTCATCCTGTTCATGATTTACTTTGGACTGACCCACTATCTAGTGGGACACTGTAATCCATAGCCATCCAATGTCATGTATTCAGATATCTCAAAATTACGATAAAATGTGAGCATAGAAAACTTTTGAGAACAGTAATAAAAATTATGCTTCCCACAAAAATTTCACATGTTAGATTAGAAACTTTTGAATCAGATAGATTTATTTTAAAGTGCCATGAGGAAGTGGAGTTTCCACAAGAGTTGTGCAAGAGATTACTTGAATGTTAATGTGCATGTGATGCTTGATGTAGAAAGGATTAGAACTTGTTGCAAAAACTCCACCTCCTCACAGCACTTTAAAATAAATCTATCTGATTTAAAAGTTTTTAATCTACTTAACATATAAAAATTTGTGGGAAGCATAATTTTTTTACTGTTCTCAAAAGTTTTCTATGCTCACATTTCATCATAATTTTGAGATATCTGACCCAACATGTGACATTGGATGGCTATGGATTAGCTCTACCCTAACTTGTGGATAAGTATCGACACTGTCACATCCCATGCAAGCACCCCCCTGACCTCCACTATGGAACTCTGGTGGAACTCCATAGGAACTCTGAGTATTTCAAATTCCTTATTTCAAATTACTTCTCCTGTTTTACTTACATCACATCTTTTACTGAAGTCTGTTCTCCATCATAGATATGATCACGTACTATGTACTGCAGAACTCCACAAAACTCCGCCACAGTTACACCAAGTAATAGCTTTAGTATAAAGTCACTTTAGACACTTTGTATTCCTCAGTTCAAATATTAGTTGTTATCAACTTTTCACTTGTCAGCTCAAAGACTTCAAACTTGTCTTAACCCTTGCAACTCTGGATGTTGAAAACTCTAGCAGTTGGATAAGAGTGGTTTGTGAAAGGTCATGAATGCAAGTTCAAAGGAGTAAATAGAAAATAAGTAACTGTGGGCTGCGAATGACTTATCTCATCACTGAGGACAGTTATGGGAGGTCACCAAAGGGTAGAATATATGGACAAAAGGGAAGAAGACCAGGAAAGCAGCAGATTGAGCTTTGATGTAAGAAACTGTTGACTTAGTTGTTCAGGCCCCAATTCTCCAGGGGTCAACAAACAGAGTGTCAGCTTCAAAGACTTAAGGATACTAGTACTACACCTTTTGTGCAGCGAACTCAGAGTCTTCTTGTGATGACTGAACTATCATGAGGGGAACCATAAAAGAGGGGTGAAAGTCCAGTGCTGCATTTGAAAGGTGGCAGGTCACCTAAGTACAAATCGTGCAAGAAGAACAGACTGTGTGTGTACTCTTGTGCTGGTCCAACTGTAGATCAACAATATAAACTAATAGAGTCACAAGGATCATCATTTTGCATGTGATATCAAGAAGCTCTAAGGAAATGGATAATGAGGGTCATGTACAGATGTATTCTGAAATTGAGAGGCTGGACAATGTCTCAGGGAGTTGTCGCTGACCCAGGAGTCTTATTGACATGCGTTGCCTGGCCCCTTCAAGCATGAGACTCTCTGGGTTTGCAACTCTCAACCCTATGTCCCAGAACCCCAATCCCAGAGGTACACCCGTACAGTAGAGAAGATGTCCATAATACACAAAGAACTGCATCAAAAGTCCACAGGTTAAATGAAAGGTTTCGAAAGGGAAGCCCAAGCTGCCAAAATCCATTGATCAAGATATCTTTTCTTGGGTAATCACTCCATATTGCCCACTGAAGGTCTTGTCTCATAACTTGATTATTGTGGCAGTTTTTGGAGTGAAGGAAGGAAATTGCATCTACTAGAGTGAGTATTCCTTATCAGTAGTCGATGAAAGGAAAAGAATCTAAGATTAAGTGGGCAAATGGTGACTTATCAACACGCCAATGTTTGAACAGGCATCTGACATAAGCAAACATCAGTAAATATTCCAATTAAGGGTCTGGTCCCAACTGTAAGGTCCATGAGCCAAGCTCCTGACCCTACAACACTGGTCTCAACTGCATTACAACTGGTCATAAACTGGTCCACTCAGTGACTAGTTGTGACCAGTCTGTAAACTGATGTATAACTGACTGTAACCAGTCCTGTATGGTCTGGTTACAGGTCCTTCAAAAAATAAAAATTTTATAACCAGTTATGGTCTGGTTACTGCCTGAAAAGGGCAGAAAACCGGACCAGATTGGACCTTGAAGCACTAGAAGGCACCATGGCCAAATGGCATGAGGTGGCTGTCAAAGAGATGATGCACAGGGATCTGCCCTTTGCATCAGTGAAGGAGCTGATGGTCGCAATCTGGGAGTCATTTGGCAAACCCAATGTACAAGATACCAGAGTCTTTCAGATAACAACAATGGTACAGGGCAAGAAGACTGCAGATGAACACATCCAGGACTTCAAGATTGTGGCTCATGAATCCAGGTATATGGGTACACTTTTGATTTATGAGTTCAAACAATCACTCAACAAGGGGCTGCATGAGGAGCTGAACAATATAGAATGGTGACTGGCAATGATAGCCAAATGGCATGTGCAAGCAATGCACATGGATTGACAGTGGTGTCAGGCACATGCTGAGGAATGGCTGTTCAGTGGTGGGACACAAGGATCCCAGAAACCATCCATGCAGGGGGCACAAATTGTCATGCGCTCTCAGCAGCAGCTAGGATATAACATGGGTAACCCCCAGGTTTTTTTTTGTCAACCCATACCCACACCTGTGAACACCACACCCATATGGGTAAGGGTACAGTTACAGGTGTGGTTCACTGTGGGTTCTACAGCATTCTATGATTTTTGTATATAGTTAAGTACATTTACTATAATTTACTATAATATGAAACCCCTCTCCTCGCATTTGGAGTGAGGGAGGGGGCAAGGGGGTCCCTGTAGTCATATACAAAGTAAGCAGAACCCCCTCCACTTGCATTTGGAATGAGGGAGGGAGGGGGTGGTTGTGGTGGTTGTCTCCCAGAAGATGAGAAACCCCCCCTGCTTGCATTTGCAGTGAGGGAGGGGGTTGTTGTCATTGTTGTCACCTAGAACAGAATGAGAACCCCCCCTTGTGTTTGCAGCAAGGGAGGTGGCCATCGTCGTCTTCATTTTTTGTTGTCCACCCTGTGAGCAGTTGCTCATGGGCATGGTGTCATCTCGTAGGTGGCAGGGTAGGGAACCAGCACTGCATGCATAAAATGAAGAAAACAAGAAAGAAACATACCTGGGGCCCAAATGACATCATTTGGGCCCCCCACCTATCGTCCCCCTCCCCTCTACATTGCTCCCTGGTTCCGCCCCACAAGCAGTTGCTTGTGGCAGTGTTTCTGGGTGCTGCATTGGCAGTGGTGGTCGGTACAGTGGTGGTGGTGGTTGTTGTCCCCCATCCCTGTCATTTCATTGTTGTCCCTTGTCCCCCTGTTGTGCTGTCATCGTCGTCTTGTCCCCCCCCTCCTCCTCATCATCTCATCCCCCACCTCATCCTTGTCTTGTCCCCCCCTTCCCTGCACGTCTGCCTCTTGTCACTGCCCCTCTGCTCTTGTTCCCCCCCCCCCCCCCCCTCATTCCCCCCCTCTTCATCATTGTTTTGTCCCACCCAATGAGCAAGATCCACCTGCCAACCACCTCATGAGCAGTTGCTCGTAGGGCTGGAGGCAGGTGGTCTGCCAGGCATTGGCATGAGGTCATTTTGTGATGTGGTGGCACTGGTGTGGGGTCATTTCATGTGAGCTCCTCATTCTGAGGGTGTTAAGAACTGATCCTAAGGCGCAGGAAATTGGCGGAGTCCGGCGGAGTTCCAATGTACGATGAGGACTTGGCTTCAACCTTTAAGAGGTTGCGCCCTTCTCTACGCTCGGTGTCCAATTTGCAAGGAACTGAAAAGTCCGGAAGTCCGTGTGGAAGTCCGAGGTAAGGAAAAGGTGCAAAAGCAGAGTTCCGATTAGGAAGTCCGAAGTAAGGGACAGGAATGAAGCAGAGGTCTGGAGGTCCAAAGATTAAGATAGAAGTTCGAGGTCTTAAAGTTGACAAATGATAAGTTGATAACAACTAATATTTGAACTGAAGAATACAAAGTATGTAAAGTAGTTTTATACTAAGGCTAGTACTCGGTGTAGCTGCGGCGGAGTTCTGCGGAGTTCCGAGTACAAATTTCGTGATGATATCTATGATGAAGAACAGACTTGAGTAAACTACGGAAGATGTGATGTAAGTAAAACAGGAGAGGTAATTTGAAATGAGGAATTTGAAATACTTGGAGTTCCTACGGAGTTCCGAGGCAGAGTTCCGAGGGGTGCTTGCATGGGATATGACAGAGGGGATTACAACCTAGGAAATGGAAGAGACAAATTAGACAAAAAAAAGAAAAGTTTACAAAAAAAAATTACCCTGGGCCCAAATGATGCAATCATGGCATTTGGGCCTGGGTGATGTAGCACCATTGGGTGTTGTTGGGTGTCACTGTCCATCGTTACTAGTAGTTTAGAGCCTGAAAAAGAATTAGTTGATATACAAAAACAAGAAATGAAACACGAAAAAACTTACTATAGGTCCAAACAATGATTCACATCATTTGGGCCATGTTGTGTATCATGGTTGCTTACTTGCTGTCCTCACTCCCCATTTCCACCCCACAAGCAGTTGCTCACAGTGGTAGTTAGGGGTGCTATGAGGTGCTATGGTGGTGGTGTAGTTTCGAAGTGTTGTGAGGTGGTGGTTGTTGTCCAGAGGTGGTTGAGGGTGGTGAAACATTGAAGGGGCACACTGTTCCACACCATGACACCATGGTAATGGGTCATGGTAGTCAGCGGGTTGGCAATTTCCAATACTGTACCCATACCCGCATACCCTGTGACCCAAATACTGCAGTTTTCACCATACCCATGATATTCCCTATCAGCAGCCTCAACAAGGGCAGATGCAGAATGACAACTGCCCCAGCAACAACATCAGGCAGGACTGCAGCTGCCCTGCAATCCCAGTGCCATGGATGTGGACTGTTCAGCATGATGGCCACCCCTCATTTGCTACAAGTGCCAAAACCCTGGGCATATGGCCCACGACTGCAGATCATGCCTGGACATCAGGGCAATGAATTATGATGAGCTATGAGACTATTGGGTCTGGAAGCTGGATGAGGAGAAGAAGCAGAAAGAGGAGTGAGATTTTCCTGATGGAAGCAACTGAGACCCCCTTCACTTGCTTCTGAGAATAGGTACAATAGGTTAATGGTAGACATTATGGACTCTGATATGGACATGGACACTACTGCAGTAGATAGCTTAGACAGCAATACAGTATGTAGTAATAACAGCAAGGGGTCCAACTCAAGTTGGCTCAGCATCCCAGAGACATGCTTGATTCCTTGTAAACCCATAGATACAAAAACAGACACTGATACTGTACTATTTCAATCAATTTGGCAGGCGGTGTGACCTGTGACCTACCTGCCGAACCTAACATTTCATCAGGACCACACTGTGACCTGTGACCAAGGTTTTTTTTCTGGCAGTCTCAAAAACTTTAAACTTTGAGGGCATGTAAAGCTGTAGTATCAAGAGATGAATAGCAAGCACAAGGCCTTAGAAAGCATCTGTAGCTGATTTTTTGTATTTCTCTCCTATAAACACTGAAATTTACAAGTGTGACCAATAAGTCTGGGATTTTGGCACCAGGGTGGTGCGGCCTGCGACCTCTGTGACATTTCACCCAATTTGAGAGGGCTGTGACCTGTGACTGCCAAATTGATTGAAATAGTACAGTACCAAAAAACCTAAAGAGGGGGTAAAGCACTTTGTATGATCACTTAAAGTAAAAAACAAAATCATGATACCGATCACCATGACTACTTTAGATACTCATGATGCATGCATGGTCAGGGTGTTGCTGGATAGTGGAGCTACCAGCTTGTTTATTGACAGGGAGTTCATCCACTGCAGTGGACTTAAGACCAGACCCTGGATCAGCTGATCAGAGTCTACAACATTGATGGCACATTAAACCAAGGAGGTTCAATCACAGAAGAGATCACCCTCATGATGTCATTCAGGGGTCATAAGGAAAAGGCAGCATTTGAGGTGCGTGACCTGGGGAAAACAATGGTCATTCTGGGACATCTGTGGTTACACAAACATAACCTGGGCATCAACTGGGAAACTGGTGATGTCAAGATGACACATTGTCCATGGGAGTACAATGTATTTATTAGGGTGATGAAAAAGGAGCAGGCCAGGTGGAAGTTGGCCGAGCAAATGAAATACCATCAAACAATCAAGGAAGTAGAGGACAAGGAGGCCTTCATTATGGCCAGAGGAATTATGGAGGGCAGAGATGGAATCCTGGAGGAAATTTCCCAGGAATGGAAAAAGAATCCAGAAGATGGAGAAGAGCATGAGATCCAGATGATGGAGCAGGAACTTGAGGCACAGATTCCTTGGAGATTCCAGAGGTGTATGAAGGTGTTTGAGAAGAAGGCATTGGAACATATGGAAAAATGGAAACCCTGGGATCATGTGATCAAAATGAAACCAGGTTACAAGCCAAAGAAAGCCAAGAATATCAGGCTCTCTCCACAGGAGCAAGGCAAAGTCAACAACTTCTTGAATGATCAGTTAGCAAAAGGGTACATTAGGGAGAGCAAGTTGCTTCAGACATCAGCAGTGTTCTTTGTACCAAAGAAAGACAAAAAAAAGAGGATGGTGCAGGACCATTGATATTTGAATGGGTAGACAATTTGTAACAATTATCCATTGCTGCTTATTGGTGACTTAATAGATAAAGTAGAAAATGCAAAAGTATTTACTAAGCTGGACTTGAGGTGGGGGTATAATAATGTCAGGATAAAAGAAGGAGACAAGTGGAAGGCAGTGTTCATGACCCACAGGGGTGCATTTGAGCTGGTAGTAATGTATTTTGGACTTTGCAACAGCCCAGCCACATTCCAGACCATGATGTATTGGGATAGCAAGCCTAGAGCTACATCCAAGACAGTAATAATATTTATATTAATTACTGAGACTTTAACATTCTGTAGTATATATACTACATGTTAATTGTGTACATGAGACAATAATTCCTTGACCTCTGAGACACTCAGAGGGACACCCCCCTTCGTCTTAAAGCCTCTCCTAAGCTTCCTGCAACACTCTCCTAACATGATGAATGGTGTGCTGAAGGACCTCATCAACCAGGGGTCAGTAGTAGTTTACATAGACAATATTCTAATATTTACAAAAGACTGTAATGGGCATGATGAGATAGTAGAAGAAGTGTTAAAGTGGTTGGAGGAGAACAACCTGTTCCTGAAACTGGAAAAATGCAAGTTCACAGTACAGGGAGTGGAATTCCTAGGACTGCACATCAGTCAGGATGGGATCAAGATGGATCAGGACTGTAATTTACACTCCTCCACATATTCCGGAAATTCTGGTTGAGTCTGGAAATTCCACTTGAGTCCAGAAATTCTGGACTTGTTTTTTGTGGAGTCACCCTTGCCTCTTGCACCCCCCTCCACCCTGTGAGCAGCCACTCGCAGCAGTGGTGGGGGGTGCTATGTTATCCTGAGTGTCATGTGGTTGTGCATCTAGTGCATCCCCTTGCTCTGACAGAGTACTATTTATATTAATTAAAGTAGAGTATAAATAAAAAATATATATGAAATAAAATTAAAGGGAGGGGGGGAGGGGGGCGTGGTGCATCACTGTCATTTCCCCCCTTCCCTGTCCCCTCCTTCCCTATGCCCATGTGCCACCTTTGCATACTGCACCCACCTCTGCCCTGCGAGCAGTCACTCACAGTGGTGGTGGGGGTGCTCTGTCACACTGGGCATCGTATCTGGTGCATCCCCCTGTCCCCTCACACATCCCCCCTTCCTGGGATGTCCCACATGTCCCCCCCCTCCTGGTGCATCCCACATGTCCCCCTCCCTCCCAGCATGTACCATCCCTCCTATGGCATCCCCCCATCCCCCCACACATCCCCCCTCCCTCCTGGCGCGTCCCCCTCCATCCTGGCTTGTCCCCCTTGGTCCTGGCTCATCCACCTCCCTCCCAGTGCATCCCCCTCAGTCCCAGTGTGTCCCCCTCAGTCCCAGTGTGTCTCTCTCAGTCCCAGTGTGTCCCCCTCAGTCCTGGCATGTTCCCCTCAGTCCTGGCGCATCCCCCTGTCCCCCCATGCATCCCCCTTGGTCCTAGCATGTTCTCTTGTCCCCCAGTGCATCCCATTGTCCCTGGTGCATCCCATGTGTCGGTGGGGGTTTTCCCTGGCTGGTGGAGGGTGCTGGATTGGTGGGTGGTGACATGGCTGTGGTGCTGGATTGGTGGGTGGTGACATGGCTGCACTGCTGCAGCAGGTGCTGGATCAGTGGGTGGTGGTGATGTGACGGCGGCGAGTGCTGGGTCAATGGGGATTGTGGCTGGGGGAGAGTGCTGGGTCAGTGGGTGTTGGTGATGTGGACAATGAAGCCCCCCACCTCCCAGCTAAGTGGGGAGGTGGGGTGGCATGTCGTTGCATACAAACCTGAAAGAGAAAAAAATATAGATTTGATTAGCTTCAAATAATGATGAAATAGAACTTAAAATACTTACCATGGGGGCCATAGGCCCCCATGTTGTGCTGGTAGGGAGAGAGGGGGGGAGGGAGAGGGGAAGGGAGAGGGGAAGGGAGAGAGGAGGGAGTGGCGCAGCTGTCATTGTGATGGTGGGTGGCAACATGTGAGCTGGCAGTCACAATGCATCACGGTGGCAATTGTGGCCATGTGACACATGTCTGGTTAGTTCAGTTAGTTCAGTTTTTCTTGGTTTGGGTATATTCCAGAAATTCCAGTCAAATTATTTAAACTGGAATTATCCTGTACAGTGGGAAGTACACTAAAAAAAAGTACAACTGGAATCTGGAAATTCTGGAAATTCCAGCTGGAATATATGGGGGAGTGTAATGTACTCAGTTATCAATTGTGTCATGTGTGCCTGCCCTAAATTTACTGAGGTGTGGAACTTTGCAATCAATCAGCAGTCTGACCTATACCCACCTGTCTCTGCACACCTCTCTCATCTCTCATCTCTTGTGTCTCCTGTCTCCTGTCTTGTCTCTTGTCTCTTGTCTTGCCTCCAGATCCAAGGCTGCATCCCTCTCCTTGGGTAGATGTTCTACATTGCCCTAACAACCTGATTTGGCATTGGTTGTTTCTTCTCTTGTGGTGTCAGCCCTTGTCAAGCCCTCAAGGCATCCATGGTTCTGCTTGTCTGATCTCAGTTTTCCTTGGGTCCAGTGACTTGATCTGGCATCAGTCATTTCCTGGATCGGCTCATGTTCATCAATGCTCCTCAAACCTCTGGTGGGTTTCCAAGGCTTCTGGTGTGATTCCAGTGTGTTTCATTAACATTGGTAAGTAATCCATATTCCCCCAAGATTCCCATTGACTGATGCTCACTTTCATTCAAGCTCTGACTTCATTTCTTAACCTCAAGTCTTGACTTCCATCATTTGGCATGCATGTCGATGACAGATCTGCATGGAATCTATGGACCAGATTCACCCATCTCTAGCTTCACAAGAAAATGGCAGAGCATTGCATGAGAGAAAGATTTGAGGAGAGCAAAATGTATGCTTTGTTTTCCTTGTCTTACCATCATTTCTCCTGTAGCACTTAGTGCTTGAAAGTCCAGTCTGGTCCCAGTTTTCACCCTCCTTGAGGCAGGACCAGGACCAAAACTGGTCTGACAGAACTGCAACCACACTGCTCAGAACCAGGTCTGAGCAGTCTGTCTGTGGTTCTCAACTGGTTTTGACTGGTCTTACGCTTATATACCAACTAATTTTTGTAACTAAGATACTTACAGAAAAAAGAACATTGCAAAGTAAAAAAAAATAAGTCCACCAGCATGCATGCAGCAGCTCATGAGGCTGGACATCAGGCTCACAAAAAAAAGAAAAAGAGAAAGCACCCCCCACACTTGCAAGTGAGGGGGGGCATCAGCATTCACAGGGAGGGGGGTGACAGATGGGGTGCATCGGTGACCCCAGCTGTCATCGTTGCCCCCAGTCATCATCATTGTCATTGCCCCCAGTCATTGTCATTATCTAAATATAGTACCTAATAACAAAAATAAAAGGATTAGTTATAATGTTAGTTAAAGAGTACACAAGTGAAAGGGAAAAAAACATACCACAATGCATCCATTGTTGGGACTCTATGAGTGACATGGCAATGGTGTTGTGAGGGAAGTGGCATTGAGGGAGGAAAGAACAATTGGTTGTTGTGCAATGTTTGTATGAGATCAAAAGTTGGCAAGAAGAGAGAGAGAGTTCAATCAGGAAAAAAAAAGATGGCATCTGTCAAAAATTACCTAGCAACACTAGTGCTATCAAACAAACAAATGCAAACTCACTAAGGGTATATAAACCCTCTACATTTTGCTCTTTTGTTCCCTTGGGCTTCTGCCCCCTTGTAATTGTAGAATAATATAAGTAATATGCACTGTGAACCCAGTGGGGCCTGTTTTTCATTTGTTTAGCTCAGAAAACCCAGATTTCATAATATATATAGATGAATTAAGGGCAGATGAATTTGGGATGACTTTCTGACTGTAATGTTCCAAACACTTAAGGTATTGATTTCATATGTAGTATATTTCTACTTTTTATGCCAAGTTGGTGTGGTGGAATATCATACCATGAGCAGCTGAAATATATGGGATGTTTTTTCACCTTTGACTATGATAGGAATTTCATACAGTTGGTCTAGGATGATTTTCATCTAAGAGGACAGTTTGGATTTCAACACATTTAAGGCATGAATTTTACATGCAGTGTATTTCTACTTTTTATGTCAAATTGGTGAGGTGGAATAACATACCATGTGTGGCTGAAATAGATGGGATGATTTTCCACTTTGACAACAACAGGAATTTCAACCACTTTTGGGCTAGCTCAACAATGTGAATTTCTGACAAGGCCTTACATCAAGTTTTGGCTGAATTTAAGCTCAGCAGCATGTTTTCAATGCATTGAGAAACAACTAAGAAACTTCCTTTAAGACAGCTATACAAATACAATGCAGAATAACTATGCACCATGTGGTCATGCAGAAGATCAACAAATTCCATGGATCCACAGTTTTCATAATATTTGATCCCATGCACAGTGGAGTTGATTAGTTTAACTGACTTGATAAGTACATAGACAAGTGTTTGGGGCTGCACTCAGTCATTTTGCAACTCAGGAATGTTGACAATAAGAAGGCAAAGTAGTTGGCCATAGAAGTCATGCAGTTCAAACTCAGATGCTTGGTGTTGTTGATGAGCAAATTTATCAACCAAAAGTTGATACTAAAATAGAAACTTGTCAATGCATACCATATCAGATACATCAATACATACCTAAACAAATGACATGTCTCAGCTATCAGATTGAGGTGAGCTAAGCTCATGAGCATGCATAACATCCCCACCCTCAAGCTGGTATACTCAGCCATACTGAATGAATTGGGAATCCTTTGGAATGAGATGAATTGTTTGGACAGTGACATTGAAGCAAGTTGCAAGCGACACAGTAAGTTTCATCCATAGAGAGCAGTTGATAGATTCAGTGGATCACATTGGAGGAGTAAGAACATAAAGCAGATCTAAAACTAATGTAAATTGGTGGATTTGTTGAAAGATGGAGGACATACATAAAGGCAGTGTCAAATTCTGGTCATGAGATGCAGGCAGTTGAAGGCATAGTTTCTCATCCAAATTGTATAGGAGGGTGATGTGGGTTAACTGTGCATGTGATGTAACATATCTGTTGATGCTTGAGCAGGGGAACTGTTGACTCCCAGATGTTGCAAAGGATGTTGCCGCAATAGCATTCTATTGGGAATGCCCAATAGGCCCAGACTGGGCCCATAGCTCTGATGGTTGGAGCAACATGCAGCAAGGCATGAACAGTGAGTGGGCAGCATGAAACACAATCTGGATCATCTTGACAGTAGAACCTGGCAAGCCATTAAACAAAATTCCATCAAAGTGAGAGGTTGAAGCATGTACTGCTCATAGTATTGAACCCACTTCTGGAAATTTTGGTCCAGGTCATCAATTTCTTCATGTGTGATTTCAAGGTCAATGCAACATGTAAGCAGTTGAATGAGTTTCACAGAATAGTTGTAATAGCATTCACCCAGGAAGCAGCCTTTAAGAAGCACAGGTGCAAGGTATAATGTCCAGATTGAATAGGTTTCAGCAATCATGTGTGCCTTCTCTAATGGAACATTAGGGATGTGGGACCCAAATGCAGCAGGAATCATTTCCCCAGCCTGAAAGGTTGCATCTCCAATTGCTTCCCAGACAGTTTTCATAATCACATAGTCCTGCCCATCATGATCCAAGTCCAAAAGAGAACCAGATTAGGAATCAGGTTTGCCCAGATGAGGTGCACAAAGCCATAGGGGAATGAAGTTGGAAACAAGAGGGAGCTTAATGCACTGAGCAATGGCATGCCTTTGATGCCAAACTTTGTGGAAAATATATCGAAATCTTTGCTAGTTGAAGTGGATTGAACTATCTCTGCTTGTTCAAGGAAAGATGCATGATTGCAGAGTGGAAGAGCAGATGGACTGTACAAATCCTGAGAGCCTGGAAAGAAAGAACAACCCAATGGCACATAATGTGCTTTTGTGCCAGGTTTGTGGATCCCTTGAATTTCACACATTCAACATGGAACAATCACATTATGTCCCTTCATATGCATAATCAACAAGACTGCTGGAATATCACCAAAAATGACAATTAAATATGCATGGAGAGTGAAAAGTGACTGCAAGAGTGCATCAAATGCTGAGACCCCAATTTCAAGCTGGAGAAGTTTCTAGACAAGTAGCCACAAAAATGAATCCAAGGCAAGGGGTTTCTTGGGAATTGATCCAAGAGAAATGATATTTTTCTTGTGAAACCTTTCTTCTGGAGGAAGATTGTAATTGAACAGAATGAGTGGCCAAGCAGCCTTGTTCCAACGCTTGAAAGGGCAAAAACCATCAGCTGACAAGCCAAGTGCAATATCTCAAGGATCAGAAAAGAACCACATGGGGAGTTCTTCATTGCCAATGGTGACACACTTCCAGAGTAGTGAGGTGTAATGTGTGCCATTGAGGATGTCTGTTACCTTGGTTGGATCATGCACGTGGTTTGACCAGTACTGCATTTTTTCAGTATAGGTGGAATTTGCTACCATTGCCCAAAGATGTGGGATGATGGAAAGATATTTGAAGTATGAATGCATGGTTGTATCATTGGCTTTGTAATGACCAGCCTTACATTTTGGACACTGCTGCAAGGTCTCGTATGGGCTGGTATAACAGACACATGAGGAAGGACAACAATGTAGCATATGGGCTAGAAACCTGAGAGGAACTGCACCTGTTTCTTTGTAGACTTGATTGAGTTGAGTGGGGTTTGAGGGCAAGCAAAGCAAAATTTGTTGAAAGTTGCATTTGTGATACCATCTTCAAATTTAATTGTATAGGCATGCAGAAGGGTTAAGTTATTTTCATCAAGAATTTTGCCTTCTGAAAAAAAATCAGAAAGCCAGTTAGAATCATTCCAAAAGAGTTGCCAACCCATTTCTGCAACCTCTTTCATAAAACCCTCACCAAGAAGGTCCCAAACTGAGATTCCTTCCTGGCCTGGTTCAGCAAACAGCATGTCTTCTTCATCCCCAGGCTCATCAGACTCATCATGATCACACCCCATTCTATCCTCTTCATCTTCCATGTTTTGAGTTCTCTTCTGTGGTGCTCACTTTGCCCCTATCTTCCTCCCTCTCCTCCTGCTTGAGAAAGTGAACATGGTTGGTTCCCCAACATACTTGACCAATCTGCTCAATGTGCTCTGTGATTTGGTGGGATCAGCATGCTGTTGACAAGCTGTACTGATCATAGCCATCTGCATCATCCAGTAAGGGCATTGTATAAGAACAGGGAGGGAGGTGATCTGGATCAGGTGGCAATGGCATTGGAGAAGAATGTGGAGGTAGGTGTTGTGAGTTGATGGTGCGAGGTGATGCTGTGGATGGAGAATCATAGTGGAACCCAGATGGCCCTGCCTTGCTCATAAAGAAGTCATCATATGATGGATTTCCATTTTCATTTTTGGGTGAAGGTCTGTCTGGGGGAAGCTTTTTATGACAAAAACACTTGATGAGCTGTTGCAGGGTGACCAATGAGCTCCTTCTTTCCAGCAGAGTGAGCAAGTGACATTTGTTGTGCTCTGGAGGCTTGCTTACGACTGCATAATAACTAATGATTTTGTGAAAGAACACTGGCCACCAACAGTGCTGATCTTTGTCCATTCAGATGTCCAAGTTCAACCTTCCAAGTTACCTGAAGAGTGCAACCACATGCACATAGACACTTAAGAGATGGAGCCATGAGGCAGTAAAAATGATGAAGGAGAGTTTTTATTTTATAACAAAGACATTCAGGGAAGCATTGGAACTATGATCCATTTTTGAGATGGGTCAGACTAAGATCCAGGAAAGAAGATGGTGATTTGAGGCACCGGAAGGCATTGGTAACAGCTTGCAAAGATGAATAATAGAACAAGTGTAAGGGTCATTTGAAGATTCTGGTGCTGTGTGTGTAAAGCTTGAAGGTCCAGTCTCATAGACTGAAAAAGACCAAGACTGAACCAGACCCTAACCAACGCAACTGGACCTATGATCTCAGTCCTACTGGTTATGGTATCAGTGCAGTCCCAGTCCACTGATCTCAAGAGAACCAGGGAGACTGTCAAGGACCAGTTAGAACTGGTCTCAAACTGGACCCATGGTCTTAGATATTAATAAAATATTGTACTCATCACTGTGAGACCCACATGGTAGGAAAACCATCCAATATTTCACCCACTTATGTGATGTAGATTAGAGGAAATTAATACCTTCAGGGGTAGAATTCTCATCTGTTGATGACCCCAAAAATCACATGGATTTCATGAGGAAGTGGCATGAAAAACCACCAGCAAGGGAGGTAAAAAAGGAGGTTTTCCCCCCCTTTTAATGGATGAGTCAATGGGATGAATTCCACACAATATTTGACCCACTTCATACCCCTGGGATTCATCCCCTCTGATGATTTTCATCCTCTTGTGGGTGAAAATAACAACCCTCTCCTCAGTTGGATTTTAATCCACTTTCTGGGGTCTTTTTTTAGAGTAGGAGACAGCAGTTATTCATCCACTTTCTGGAGGACTTTCATCATCAGTTTTCATACTTTTAGTAGTGGTTTTTCAAGAGCCAGGGACTGAATACTATTCACCAGTTTATGGTCCAGAATTTACTATTTTGGAGGGAAGGACTTTCAGCCATTGTAAGTTTGAAATGAATCCAGTCTCTCAGGTGGATATTTCATACATAGTGAGGTTGAAATGGCAGGTAGAGATTTTATTCAGTAAGCATTCAACTCAGTAGATACAAATTCAGAAATTCAGTCACTGGAATTGAGGGAATGGACAGCAAAATAAATGATAAACTTCATGCCTCATCATCATCATCCACTCCATCCATCACATCGCCCTCAAATTGCTGATCAGGTTCATATCCCCCTTGCTCCTCCTCCTCCTCCTCCTCCTCCTCCTCCTCCTCCTCCTCTCTATTCTTGTCATCATCATCATCATCATCATCATCATCATCATCCTTGTGGTTCAAGTTTGTACTTTCTTGTAGGTATCCATGTTTACGGGCATAGGCACGCTTGTTCTTGAGGCTGGTCTTGATAGATTCTTCAATAGCCCAGCCATGCAGGAAGCGCTTGAAGTAGCCATGGTATGCTCAAACCTACAAGATCTCTGTAAGAGTGGCAGAGATGAATGGGAAAGAACATACCACTGTGATGATCTTGGCAACCACTGGCTTGGGTTGACATGGCCATATAATGGAGCAATCCAGCCCAGCCTGAGCAGTTATGGTGTGGACACAGTGATACCAGTCATCAGAAAAGAATATTCCATGAAAGGGAAAACCTACACAGAGGGCACTGTATAATTCATCATTCTCTTCAAGGCACATGGCAGTTTGGAGGTTGAATCTGTTGCCAGCATTGCCCTTTGCTGGATGTGGTATCATTTGTTCAATATTTTCTTTTGCAGCAGCAGCCTTGCACAAGGCATCATTCTCAGCTGATGATGTCAAGATGAGGAAATGAAGAGGAAAACAGAGACCACACCTTCCAATTTCTTAAGTTTAGCAACATAGGCATCTTTATTGGGCTGTGTTCCTATTCAAATGTGGTGCATGATAGCCTCCCAATGCAAAAAAGGATAAGTACTAACCTCCTTTGCTGTGTCCCCTGAGCAAGTCCTGCTTCGCTTTCTTGCTGGAAGAGGCCAGCACCAACTTCACCTTGTGAACTGATTTCTTGGATTCCACCATGAGAATTTGGTGGGGAAGAAGACAGTGATTTATGCTCTTAAGAACCTGGGGGGGGACAAGATCCATGTATGAGTTGGACCATGAGACAAATTTTCTAGTGCAGGGGTCAGAATAATCAGTAAGAGAATCTTCTGGACAGATACCATATATGTTGAGGACCAGGTTCAAAGGGGTAGGCACCTTGTATAGCAGCGCAGGATGCATAGAAACTATCAGCAATTTAGAGAGCAATGGTGAATTTCGCATCAGGAAATTGGGCCAAAAAGGTTAAGGCTAGATAAGATCTTAAAATAAGTAAAATATCCACCATATCTGCAATTCTTACATATCACCTTAAAATGCTAGTTAAGGAATGCTAGCGTTGACAACATTTACAAAGCCAACCAGAATTTGAGCTCTCAAAATCTTTGGACTGTCCGAACAGATGATATACATATGTAAAATACACTGATAAGTGTGACATATTCAGAACACTTAGCACAAATGCAATGAATTTCTATCTGCAGTCCCAGCACTTATAAGAGACGCTAGCGATGGTGGATTGTGCCATCTACAACAGGATGTGCTCGCTGATCAATGTCAGCCTGAATGGGGCAACTTGGAGAGCCATGTAAGAAATTTAGACCTAGATTGTTAGGTGCCAGAGTGAATAATTGTCATAAGAACTGCCAGGAAGACAGAAAAATGTCAGAAGTTGCAAGGCTTATAAGACATGGTAGTGATGGCCGATTGTACCATCATTAGCATAAAGGCACACTCGATACAGCCTTGTCAGATAGTCACAATCTGGTAAGATATACAAGAAGTGTCAGTATAGATCACAAGTGTAAGATTGATTTATCTGCGGAATTAGTAAAAGGGCGACCAAAAGCTACCTGCATTACAAACATTTATAATGCCCGGGGGTGATGGCAAATTCTACCAACAAAGCCACAAAGGCAAGGCTTGATCTTGTTGTAGCAAGCCACTATCTGTTGATCCTTGATTTCCAGGACTTGTAAAACTTGTCTGCAGGAAAAATCCTTTGAATCAGGTATCTCAAAAGCCAACACTTGTATCATTCAGTCATCAGGTGTCTGGGAGAAGAGGCAAATAAGAAATATGAACTCACCCCATTTGTACAATAGGTTGATCAAAGTTGGTAATAGGCTAGGATTGTGTCGCTCTCGGATCAAGATGGCAAGAAAAGCAACTCATATTGAGCTGATAATATGGTTGTCATAACCTATAAGTAGTTCCTAGTCCCCTGGTTCTCTATTTGCTTCAACCTGGCCCTCTTTTCTTTCAGCTTGGCCAACACACTCTGCTTCCTTATTACACTGCACTCATGGGCTATGTAGCTGGGGAACACCTGGCTATATAAACAAGCACATCAGCTTTTGCAGGTAAAGCAATTTGGGGGGGGGGGAATGGAACAATACTTACCAATTCCACCAGTTCAGCAAATCAGCAACCTCTTCATTCTCATCGGGATCATTGAGGAAATCCAAGATACTCCCGTAGAATTGTTCCAAGTCCATGGAGGTGTCAGACCTAGAGAACACCAATGACAATGACAACAAAAAGTGAAGCTAGGTGGGTGTTCAGTCTCAAGGTACTGTATAAAAATTTAATGCTATACACACCTGTGTTGCTACATAGGCTAGGGAGGCTGGAGTAACCCGAGTCATGCCATGTATACAAGCATTACCTGATCTCGTTGCCTTGACCTCTTTTTCTACGGAGCTGGGAGAAGTAAAGATGTGCTTGTATGCCTGCAGGCAATGTAGTGAATAATACAAATGAAGATTAATGCATACTGACCCAGACAAGAAGTTGGCTTCTGAAAAGCCCATCCCAAGGTTCTTCAGGGTTGAATTCTTGGTTTGCATACACCAACATTGGCCATTGATCACCATGGACTGTCATTTTGCCACTGGAAAGCTTTGCCTGAATTCTAGACTTGCAGCTTAGTATCTAATACAATGAATGAAAGGGGGAACTCACTCTCCATCATTCCAGTCCAGTTCAGCTGGACAGAGAAGGGCTCCAGTGACAGGGTGGTGGTAGCCATGGGTTGTCTTGATGTTGCGGGAGAGTGGGGGATCTAGGGCCTTGCCTCAAGGTGTTATCCAATCCAGAACAATGCCCTTTAGACTCTTTGTGTCATCCGACCTTGCGCTTGCCATGCCCTTTTGAATCTTCAATAGATTGTGTGAGGTTCAATAATAACTAATCACTAGGATGGATACAAGCTCACCAAGTCAGCTATCATCATGCATTGTTCCTCCAAGCTTTCCATGAGATGCTCGGTTGGCCGAGGTACCAACTTTAGCAGCTGCTGAAACACCTTATACTCCTGTCTTTACCTGCTTGAATAAAGCTGTATTAGTTGAGGGGAAAGGAGGGGGGTGAGATGGACTCTGATGTGAGCAATTCTTCTGTGACCCCCTCCTCAGCTAAAAAGAGAATACCACTTGTGACCAATGCTTGAACATTACACAATGCATGTACTGTTCTACCAAAGTGTCGTCCATGATGAACCAAAGGATCACTAGCCCGACTAGATCATGGTGTCAGACCTGCAACATGGTGGACAAGAGTCAGGATTGACTCACGGTGTTTTTCTCCTTCCCAGCTTGAGCGCACTGACTGGAGGAGTGTTAGCAGGAGCATTGTTTTTGACGTCGGACATTAGGAATGAATGCGGAGGAATGGGAAGCAACCAAGGTGGGGCTATGAGTTTAAATAACATAATTGCCCTTAATACATGAGTCAAAACGAGTCAGAGGAAACCATCAGGGTCACCAGAGGTGACTCAATTTGACTGGGTGGACTTGGATAAGAACCAGGAAAAATGGGTCTATCACAAACCAAAATCATTAGCTTCGAGCCTCAGAGCTAGGAAGATTACCTACCCTTTTTCCACAGAACCACCACTCAATCTATCAAAAACATGCTTGGAAACCCTCAGCCACTGGAATTGGTCACATTCCCAACTTACCGCCAAAAGCTGCTATACGTTGTCTATAAAACCCGCTTTATCACGTCATTCAATCCAACGAAAATGGATGTAGTCCCACATTACTGGTATGTCACCATTGTCTCTACAACATTACGATGCCCCATTGCCACCATAGGCCTGTCAGTGGAGGCGCACATGTGCCACCATCTGGATTGTGCCACTATCGCTGTAATTTACACTCCCCCACCTATTCCAGTCGGACTCCACAGATTCCGGAAATTCCGGTCGGATTCCGTCAGTCCAACCGGAATCCACTGGAATCCATGGGGTCATAACATGGGGTCATAAATTCCGGTTATTCCAATCGGAATCCGATGGATTCCAGTGGATTCCAGTGGATTCTGGTGGAATTCTGTGTAACAGACTGGGGTTTTAGAAATGTATTCATATAAATAACATTGAACATAGACAGACACTATACTATTGTTACAATCAGTATTACTTAATCAGTACCACTTACTCATCATCACTATCACTATCACTATCACTATTCTCTGCCCTACTTGCCTTTTCCTCTTGTTTTGCAATAACATGTCTAGTATGATAAAATAGCATGCTGTGCAAGAACCAGTTGAAGTTACCAGGTGTCATTTTCTTCAACATCCATGCATTTAACTGTTCACAAGCCTGTTTGTTATAGGTCAGTCAAGTATCATTGGTGCATGAAATAAGTATCAAAGCTTGCCTGTGTGTTGAATGCACGTCTGAAACAAGGTTTGCCTTGTTTATCTTTGGCTTCAACAACTAGATTAGGTGTAGAGCCATCTGCTGGTGCAGGATTGCACCATTTCTTGCAAAGTTCATCATCATCTCGATGGTTGATGTAATGATAGGCATCAACAATAAATCGTGTTGTCTGTTCCCATGCCCTTTCCCATGATCCATTCCTGAGAGCAGTTCGAAGTACCTGGCATGCTTTATCAATGCAAATGTAATCTGGTCGGGACTCTTCAGTATGGAAAACCTTCTCCAAAAATGCCAAGATATTGGTGGGTGATTCAGCCTTGGGAAATTTTGCCCAGGCAATCACAACACCACATGGTGCACATATTGTTTCAACACAGTAAAACCTAGGAGCGCTGAAATAGTTTTTACGCTCTGTTTCCTCCATTGGTTCATCATGTGGTTGTTCCGTTTGCTCATTTGTTGAAATCCAAGGCAGGTTTTCAGCTGGCCTTTGTGTAATTCTTCGGAAACCAGGTGCAGATTGTCTTTTGTGTTGAGTAACATATTTCTTCCATTGCTGCTGATGCTGTTGACATGCTTGAGTTGCTCTGATTTTTTCATTGTCACAGTTGCAAACACGGCATTTTGCACCATGGGTTTGTTCATGTATTGCACAAAAGACAGCACCACGATAGTTTATGAGATCATCTGCACAATTCTCATAAGCACAGTGCTTTTGCCCAAAGCATGTTCCATCAACAACCACCATCTTTACTGGTGCTGTGTCAACATCCATGCCATCTTCAGAGGTAGATGCAGATGTTGAACCAGATGATAAATCAGAAGATGATGAAGAACTGGAATTGGCATCTTGTGGAGAGGGTTGTTCAACCTCATCAACTCCAACTACAGCAGCAGAAAGAGCAGTTGGAGTAGTATCAGAAGGTGTTGCAATGTATTCATGAGTGCATTCTGAACAAGCATGTCGATCTGCAGCTCTGATAACTCCATATCAGCAGAAGCAGCTATGGTGCAGATGGACTCCTGAACAAAGGCCTGCCAGATTTGACGGCGTGACAACCGATGGAACACATGTTCTTGTGTTTTTCCAAAAGAATTATTCCAGAATTCCATGTATGCTGAGGCTGATGCATGAAAGCTGTACATGGCATTCACAACAGCATTTGAGAAAACTCGATCAACCCATACACTTTGACCAACTTTAAGGTATTTGGCAGAATTCAAATACAAGTTGGTGAACTGGTTCTCTTCATCGATTTCTGGTGTGCGCTCGTGATCGGCACTATATAGTGTTGTGCAATTGGGGCATCATCCAGTAAGAACTGGAACATTCTTGTGAATGGTATTGTTTTTCACAAGTGTAACTAGGGGAATGTCTCTCTGTTTGGTTGTCTGAACCAGAGACCGAAATCCACATCCACTTGTGACACATTGATATGATTCTGGACAGATGATATGCACAGCTTCAATTGCTGTATATGATATTGGCTTGAGAGCAGTCTTTAGATGGCCCTTTTTGTTGTATTTGATGAGGCCCAAGTGCTGTGCCAATTTATCAAGTTTGGTTGCAATGTTGCTGATGATGTGGTTTTCAGAAATGCCTTCATACTGGTCAGATTCATGCAACAAGGATGCACTGTTGTCCACTTTTGCATGTACTGCCCGTGACAAGCTTTTGATCCAACTGTTGACTGCAGATACATTTTCTCCTTTTGCAAGTGAATACTGTTGTCTTGCATGTAAGCTAAGAAGATTGGGATTTTCAGTCATTGTAAACAACAGTAATAAAACTGTTGAAAGTGAGATGTCAGCTGGAAAGTTTTTCTGGATGAATTGACTGAACGAGAGGAAAGTCAATTCTGGAAATGGGCTGAAATCTGACAATGCAGCAGTGGTGGGCAGAAAACTAAGACCCAGCAGAATCCACAATGGCAAAGGTAGACAGCAAAGACTTGAAAATAGCCAGAGGATTGCTTTTCCACCATTGGGGACACTGAAAAGATGAACTTAGAACTATAACACATGATTCAATTGGTCCATTGTATCCTACTTACATAGTCTTAGATTTCTTCTTTTTTCCTCCAGTTACTTCTTTCTCTTTCTCTTTCTCTTTCTCTTTCTCTTTCTCTTTCTCTTTCTCTTTCTCTTTCTCTTTCTCTTTCTCTTTCTCTTTCTCTTTCTCTTTCTCTTTCTCTTTCTCTTTCTCTTTCTCTTTCTCTTTCTCTTTCTCTTTCTCTTTCTCTTTCTCCTTACCCTTGCCCTTTCTCTTTTCATTCTTCTTTTCCTTGTCCTTTTCCTTTCCTTTCCCCTTCTCTTTCTCTTTCTCTTTCCCTTTTCCCTTCTGAGTTTCCCCTATGTCAGATCCTGCCTCTGTCCCCCCCTTTGTCAAACCCTCTCCGCCATTTGCCAGCCATTCCAAAAGATCCGAAAATGCATATGCAGGTTTCAATATTCCCCACAACTCAATATCCGATAGCTTGTCATCACTGTCCTCAAGCCAAGACACCATCGTAGGATAACTGGAAAGCTTCGGAAACGCCTTGCTATACGTCAAGTGCCACTGTGATTTACCCTTGAAAACACTGATGATATCCGCCTGTGTTGGCTTCCGATCAAAAACATCTCTCAACTTTCCACTCTCCCATAATGTATCGCACATCTTGACAGCCGCCAAGCATGCCTTGTACTTCTGCCATGCATAACCCAAATTTACATCCTTGTGATCGGTCAACTCAACTGGAATACTGAGAGAGGCAATGATCTTGTCTTTGAACAGAGAGCTGGTATGAGCAGGGATAGAAAGAGGTGTAGACATGCGAGTATCAGGCGGAGTGGTGCCAGTAGAACCAAGTGGGGTCGAGACAGATAACCCAGAAGGGAAAGCAGATTGGTGTTCCTGATGTGAGATAAAAATCAGGTATTCTTGGTGAAGACTGTAAAAGTCTCTCACATAACAGACTGGAAGAATATACTCTTTCTTTTTCTTAGTCCATTCAATGTCCTCATCAAATGATACTGCAGCGTTGTATTGGCCTTTGTCAGTCCACTCCCCTTGTTTATAAACAGAGATTTGAGGATTGGATTCTATCATGGGATTATTATTAATATTAATAGGTATGCAGGCTCCATACTTTCAATCGGAGACCACTTTGCAGCAATAGATTTGAGGACGGGTGCCATAGAAAACTGGACATCGACTTTGAGAATACAGAACGGCTTGGCTTCGGCAGGATCAACTGGTGAGTTATAAATATGTACTTTTCCCATCCTTAAAACTTGAGTCTCGAGATCGTCATCATCTGCATCAGCAAAATTAAAGAGATTGCCAGTGGCACGTCCACGCATATGTCCACCAGTGGCACGGGATGATCCATGGGGAGCAGGGGGTGGACTGGATGGTGGACTAGTCATATGAATGTCTATGGTGTCATACAATGCTTAAGAAGCAATAGCAGAGGTGAAGACCTCCTACCTGGATCTTGAAAGCCTTTGGGTTGGACCGAGCGTGTTGCACGAGGAACAACTAGGATGATATATTAAAATTAACATGATATATTATTTTTCATTACCTGTGTCACCCATTGGGGAGTCACCAAGCAAAACATCTAATACGAATTCTAGATATTAAATTACAACTACAACAAATAAATATACCTTGGGACCTATGGGCTACATAGACGAGGTGTGGTCAGGATATAATCAGTAAAGGTAATAAAAAAACGGGGGCTTGCTAGTGGTTGTGGTACCCCCGTCATCGGCCTTGCCGTCCGTGGCCTTCTTGCCGCTGGTGTTGGTGGTGCTGACCTCCCCGTCATTGGCGTTGGCGTTGGTGTTGGCGTCTGTGGCCTTGCTGCTGCTGGTGTTGGTAGTGTTGGCCCGGTCGTTGGCGTTGTCGTCGCCCTGGCCCTCCCCGTCGTGGCTGGTGTCGTTTTTGGTGTTCGTGTAGTCGTCCCGGGCCTCCTTGTTATTGCCAGCGTTGCCGTTGCCGGCATTGGTGTTGTCGTTGTCATCCTGGGGCTCCCTGTTACTGGCGTCGGCGTCGGTGTCTTTGGCAGCCTTGCTGTTGTTCGCATCGTCGGCCTCGCGGTTGGTCTCATTGTCGGCCTTGGTCTTGTTGTCGGCCTCCCCATTGTTGTCGTTGTTGGCCGCAGGCTCCCCATTGCTCGTGGTGTTGTCGCTGTTGTCTTTGTTTTCGTTGCTCGTGGTGTTGCCGCTGTCGTCTTTGTTGCTGGTCTGGCTCCTGTGGGTGTCGTCCCCATCGTTTTTGTCGCCGCTATCCCCTTTGCTGTCCTCGCTGTCAGTGGAGGGGGTCTGCCATGCTCGGCGTCGACCAGAACCCCCCTGACCAGGAGGAGGCGGCAGGAGACTCGCCGTGGCTGATCGAGTACGTTGAGGGGGGGCGACAGAGACTCCGCTCGCCTCGAGGGCGAGTTCAGCTCTAGGAAAGCAAAAGGAGTGAGAATAAATGTTATAAGACTCGAAACATACCTTAAAGGGGCGGCCGAAGCTGCACCCTGTCCTTTCGAATGTTTTTTCGAGATCCTGTAAAAGGAATGGGTGGCTAGTAGGTAATCTACAGGTAAAAGAGGTCAGTTACTTACTTTTTACCACCTTTCCCCTTCCCAGCCTGTTCCTCTTCCTCGTTCTCCTCATCTCACTTCGCTTTCTTCAAGACATCCTTTTCGAGTGCTGATGTGGCATGTTTACGGGTTCGCAAACCCGTTTTGGGCAGGGATTTGGCAAGCGATGGGCCCAATCCTTTCTTGTGTGTGCTGGCACGAGTGTTGGGCATTTGTTCTTGATGGGAGTTGTCAGCGGATGGGGTTGCGATGGGTCGGTGGTTGGTGGATACGGTGAGGTTGCATGTGAGAGTGTTTGTGATGACAGGTCACACAGTTGTGATGCGTTATGATTAGTCAGTGATTTGTTACCACACACCTTGGTTGGATAATAAATAGTTTAGACACTGGTCAGTAATAATGACTCTGTGGCTCAGTGGTTAAGGGTTCTATTCTTAGGTCATACCTAAGGTCGAGTGTTCGACTCTTGTTGTATATGAAACTTTTGATTTGAAAAGCACGTGCATTCTGGTTAGTCCGGTTCTCTCTCATGCCGTGTGTCCGGGTGATTCTGGTTAATCCGGTTGATTATGAGTCCGGTGAGATTCCACGGATTCCGGGTATTATTAGTCCGTCCGGAATACTTCCACAAAGGGAAACTACATACAAAAAAAAGTCCACCGGATTCCAGAAATTCCAGAAATTCCGGTTGGAATAACCGGAATCCGACCGGAATAGGTGGCTTAGTGTAATGTACTCCACTATCGAGAAACCCATCAGTACCTTGGACCAGGATGCCCATGTCCACTATTGGAACCACTCGGTCAAGAGCCAGCATTTACTGAAGCAGCAATATACTTAACTACATTTGGGCGTTACAAGGGAGAATACATCACTGAATGTGCCAAGGGTCAGTGTGGATATTTAGGTCAGCCTCGATTTCCCTTAGAAAAGTAATTGCTCAATCTTCACCACCACAGTGCTGATAGAGAGAATGTTTCCGATGTATGGGATTCCAGTGATGGAATATTTACCATGAGGTAAGCTGCTGAAGTTTTTAGGTCAGGAAATTTACTTACTATGAACTGAATTCTAGACATAAGCACACCTTGCCCTGCACCAGTTTACCACAAACATGAGATGACATTCCAATACAGAAAGCCATTGAAAAGGACATACGCCATTGCAGGTAAGTGGGATCTCATGAGAATACACACCTAATCATGACATGTCAGAGCAGACTTGACAGACCCACCTTCCCCCACTCCTGAATTTAATGGGAAGGATTTGAGTCGTCGCACTAATTGGCAAAAGATCATGAAGTTAGACTGCATGGATAGGCCAGGGTTAACCAAAGACAAATTCTGGGGTTTGTTTGTCAAGTGTGATACATGCACGCTTATCACCATGCACCTAATGTTCCATAGGCATCACTGCGAGGCACACATCAAAGATAACTGGGATCTTACTGACCAGGAGTAACAGACCATGGTGAACAAAATGCGCCATTCATCCCTTCTCTATAATAATCTTCTCCACTTTGATCGTTCTTTTTAGATATGGCCATCCATAGTTTAGCTACTCTCGAACTTTTTGAAGACCTCGCCACCCTGATAATTTTTGCATATATTGACCGCTTGATAGAGTTTATATTTCAAATTTCAACAGTCGAGCTGCTTGAATGCAGAGAAAGGTCAATACAACAGAAGCAACCTGTAGCACTTAATCCTATATAACTACAAGGGTCTGTTGATGCCGACCAAAATCAGCCCAAAGTATACTGCTCAGGATTTGTAGGAAACAAACCGCCACCCCAAATCCACTGATCAAAGAAAGGGTTGGCATTGAATGCCAAAGCGATTCGGAGTAAGCGAGAGTAAGAACAAAGGCACAGTCCCAGAGTTGCCTGGATAATGATATTAAGCATAAGCATAAATCAATACTCTGCATCATTTTAGAACGCACAATTGTAAGGCATTGACAAGTATATGTATGCGAGTCGGATGTGTTGCAGGATTTGCAAAAAGGGCCTAATTTAAACGAAGCTTTGGGTCATCAGTAGAAGGTGGTCATCTTGCCAAGTCTAGGATATGCATAAAATAATAATACGGTGGTGAGAAGTAGAAGACATGTCGCACCAATGACAGAGACAATACTGATTTGATGGCTTCAACTCTCAAATAATGACAGCCTGCAGCACAGTAGACCAATGGAAACCAGTGTTAGATGGCCACTTGAACAGAAGACAAATGCCAGGTGATCTCCAACTTCGGCATGAGTGACAAAAAGTCAGACTCAGGGCAGGTGACGAACAGTCAGACCTGAAGATAACCACCAGAAATTTTGAAAGAACAACCAAGAGAATCCAAAAGAAAGACACAGGAACAGCAAAGGACGAGAGTCAAGGACTCGGAGTTAAACTGAATCGGAGGGGCCAAACTTGACTTGGAAGTTCAAGTTCAACAGTAATAAGTAATAGCAGAACTCCAACTCAGAGTCGGTGGGAATGGTGTCGGACTCTGAAAACAAAACTCAGTTTACTATTTTTCAGAGTCCTTCTTACTACTATGTAGTTTCAGTAGTAGCAGTGGCAAAGGTGGCAGCCTTAAGTTCCTTTCTCTCCTAAGTACTAGGATCCAATTTTCAGTCACACTCAATACTGGAGGGCTATCAGGAGAGTAATTATCATTACCGAAATTATGGAGACAGAAATTGGTAGTAGGTCATATAATTCACAATATAGATGTATCAATTCAAAACCAATGTCCATGCATGACACACCAGCTTCCAGAGCCTGAGGCCAACCAAGTGAGAATCCTCACCAAAAATAGCATGTACAAGAAGCAAGAAGACATTGCAGGACAGACTTGGATGATGTCATGGTTGCAATCCTTACCATGCTACATTACATGTCTGCTGCATTTAGTTGATGAATGGCTGTCACATGTGCATGTGAGCAAGCTATAATATATAAAGCACAAGGACCATTAGACATACCTGGGCCGCCCTGCTCGCTCAGATCAGTCAGATCACTTTCATCTGAATCATGATCACTTTCATCTGAATCATGATCACTTTCATCTGATGTACCATCCTCTGAGATGTCAGAGTCTAGATCTACACCCAGATTCTGGTACCGCTGTACGAAGTCCATGTCCACAGCAGTTGCCCTGAGGGTCAAGATATCCCGGCCTACAATTCCAACATAAATGGGTGCAGTTCAACAAAAGTGGAATACCTACATCTCTTGAATGCTATCCCTGCTTGTTGAGCCTGAACCACATATGTCACTCCCCTCCATTCAAAACCATTTTCAGGTGATCCGGGGAAATGCAGAGTATGAGGAAAATACTTCGACACCAAGCTCTTGAGGACTTCTGCCGTGCACTCCTTCACTTCACCTTCTACTCCGCTCTCCTCCGCTATACTTTCTTGTAAGAGATAAGGGCATAAATCTGCTGGGATAATAGCTCCTTGAATATGATTTCACCATCCACATGTGTGTTCATTGCGGAGTTGTACAAGATGTATTTCATGCACCACCATTTGCAAAGCTCTCTGGATAAGCCACAAGCATGTATAGTGCACAACCAATCATGGTCACAGTTGCAACCTCAACGGTATTTCTTCTTGAACACCAGTGGGTTGAGGAGATCCCCAAGTTCCATAACGACACATAGCATGAAGAGGTTGAGGGTCCCTTCAAAAGTGGAGACATTGGGAACATGCGTAGCAGGTAACGTCTTAGATGCAAGCTTGACAAGGATGCTGTGGATGTAAATGACCATCCTTCAAAGTAAAAGATGGGTGTTGTGTCTATGTTCCATATTCGTCACCTTTGCGCTGGCCACAAACATATGATAAAGCCCAAAAATCGTGTCTTGAATGGTTGACATTGCATAGAAGTGACCTCCATGACAAATCGCGGACTCTGGAGTCACAACAAAATGTGGCATATTTGGGCACATCATCCTATAGCACAACTATTAAGAATCCAGGGGTTCTAACCAGACAAAACTTACAATCAAGATCCAGGACAAAGAAGGACTGCTTCCAGGTCCCACTTCTCCAGGTTGGTACCACTAAGGTCATATTTCTCAGTAAAAAGTGTTGCGTCAGAGAAATGCATAGAGCCAGTTTTGGGTTTTGTGATGATCCACCATTTCACGCCAGTTTGCATGTCGATGTATGTACAGAAGCCATTGCAGTCGATATGCCACAAGTGGTGTGCGCCTGAAGTTGCAGCAAGCCCCCATCAAGTGCTTGCCATTGGGAACAAAATATTGCGGTTACACATGGGTAGATCGACGGTAGCATTGAAGGCCACAAGATCTGATGCAAAACTGATGGGGGGGGGGAGGAGCGGTGAGCATCGGGAAGTCAAGTGCATTGAGGATTCTACTTTTCTCAGTGTGACATTTCAGCATGTCTTCCAGAGTACCCTTGTGGTGTCGAGAATTGGGACTAAAGGTGTTTTCTTCCGAGTAATCTGTCACGGATCAAGGATATCATAAGAACATCGACTCAAAGAGCCCTATTTCACGCACCATGGATTGTCACAGTCTTGTATAGATTGCCCAACGTCTCCAAACCCTTTTGATCAAAAGCAAGCATAGGTTGAAACTGGTCATGTATGACAACATGTTTTCTGCAGAATAGCTCCTGTACTTCCTCGTCGCTCTTGCTCTCGAGTTCTTGCTTTGAGATGACGCAGAAGACCAACTCCTCCAGACGTGTCATCCACGATGGCTGATCATCTTTGTAGCCTGCGACGACTGCCTCGTGAATGGCTTTGAACATGGTACACTCATCCGCGAACTATGGGAGTGCCTAACGTTTAAGATAGAATAGTACATGGCTCTGGAGACTCACATGGAATAACAGCCTGTATATCACTGGATCATCCTTTCCAGGAGCCCATAGCTTTACCGATGCACCTATGAATTTTCTCTGTGCATAGATCTGAGTTATTATATCATTTTCAGACAAACAATTGCTCATACCTTTACGGTCGTTGACAGGTTTGTTTTTTCAGGTTTAGCCTGTCAATAAATTTAATAAATTGCCTGCTTGTGAAGTGAAAAACTGACCATTTCTTCGGTCAAGTCAATTATATCAACAAGTTTAGTAACACCCCCACTTTCTATTTCTTCAAAATAGTTGCGCGCGATTAGGCAGAGAGGTTCTGTCAGGGACTTGAGGTTTGATGCATGCTCTGGATTTGGCTTTGGTTTTTGTTTTTGTTTTGACATTGGTTTCTGAAGTTTCGACAGCAGAGCAGGTGGTCCATCCCTTTTCCTTTTTTTTGCCTCTTGCATTGGGTTCCTTCATGTCTCGTCAGAGCTGTCACCCTTGCCCTTCAAGGGTTGGGACACCCTTGTAATGCCTGCTTTGTTGCCCTGGTTCTCATCACCCTCTGAAGGAGTATTCCCACCCATGCCCACATCCACCGGACCAGAATGCTGTCCCTCTGTGTCAATGTCCATGGGGCTAGGATTCAGAACTTATCACTCCCCCACCCATTCCCAGTCCGATCCGACTGGACTCCGAGTTGTCCGACTAAATTCCGACTAGACCAACAGAATGGTCCGATAGTCCAACCATAGTCCGATTGGACAACAAGGAAAGTCTTAGGAGTCCGATCAGACTATTATCGGACTCTATATCCAGATGGAATTTTCAGACTTTTCATATTTCAGAAAGTATTCCGAGTAAATTCCTAGTACATTCCGAGTAAATTCCTAGTAAATTCCGACCAAATTCCGACCAGATTTCTCAACTTTCATAATTCAAGAGGATCAAGAGTCCGAGGAAAGTCCAATCAAAGTCCAAGTAAATTTCAACGACCTTTAAGTTGTATAATCTGTTTAAATATATATTACCACTGTACAGGGCTGATAAAATAGATACATGGAGACTAATCATCCTCATGGTCACTGTCACTGTCACTGTCACTACCACTATCACTATCAGTGTCACCAGTGTCATTTCTGGCTAATCGTTCTGCATTTCTTGTCTGTTTTTGAAGAACGAACACCATATGATAAAACAACATGGTATGTAAAAACCAGTTGAAGTTTCCAGTAGTCATCCGCTTGATAATGGATTCAAATCCCCCAAGCCAGGCATTAAGCTGCTCACAGGCTTGGGTATTAAAAGCACGTTTGAGATAAGGCTGATCATTCTTGTCTTTTGCAACAATGACCAGATTCGGTGCCGATCCATTCATGGGTGCAGGATTGCACCATTTTTGGCACAAGTAATCGGTGGTGCGATGGTTGATATAGTGGTAAGAGTCCACTATAAAACGAGTTGTGTTTTTCCAACTTTCCCAGCTTCCATTGACAATACTCGTACGAAGAAGGGCACAAGCCTTGTCGATACAGATATAATCAGGTCTTGAGATCTCGGTGGGATAGACAGATTCCAAGAAGCGCAAGATGTTGGTGGGTGATTCGGCTTTTGCAAACTTTGCCCATGCAATAACCACTCCACAGGGTGCACAGATTGTTTCAATACAGTAGAACCAGGATGGGGAAAAATAATGGCTTCTCTGTATTTCTTCAGCTGGTTCATCATGAGGCTGATTATTGGTTGCCAAAGTTTCTTGCCATGGCATGCGCTCTCCAGGATGTTGGAATATTCTTCGTACTCCAGCAAGTGCTTGACGGCCATGCTCCTGCCGATATTTTCTCCACTGAGACTGATGTTCTTCACAAGCTTCAGTACCTGTAACCTTTTGAGTGACACAATCACAAATCCGGCAGTTGGCACCATATAGGTCATTGTGAAAAGAACAGAAGACTCCACCATGAGCGTTGAAGACGTCAGATGTGCAGTTGTCATAAGCACAGTGCTAGATATTCCAAGTCAACAGAATGTCAATCAAAATATTGAATACACATACAAGAGGACCTGCACACATGCCATCCAAAACTATCATTGTAACTGGTGGATGGTCGACATCCATATCCTGATCGGTTTGTGCCAATATTTGATTGTGAGCATTCTCCTGGGCTACCATTGCATCTCTGGCAGCTAAATCTGCACCCTCTCCAACTAGTGCAGGCACAACTCGATTCTCATCATTATTGACCATTGCAGCTGGATCATCCTGTCTGCTGTCTTTTTATATGGCTGGGTGCATTCGGCGCATGCATGCTGATCTGCTGCTCTGATGATGCCATTATCTCCTAGAATTTCGAAAGCTTCTTTTGTAACTTCATCAATGGCAAGTCCATCTCGAATCTCCAAGTGGATATCTGATGCAGCACCAACTGTGCGAATTGACTCCTGAACAAAAGCCTGCCAAATATGACGACGGGATATTTTTCGACACAAGACATCTTGTGTCTCCCAGAAGGTATTGTTCCAGAATTCTGTATATGCAGCTGTGGAGGCATGGAAGCTATACATTCCATTCAATGCTGCATTCGAGAATAATCGGTCAACCCAAGTATCTCTTCCAACTTTGAAATATTTGGCGGTGTTCAGATAGATCCGATTCCAAGTATCATCCTCGTTAGCCACTGGCACTCGTTCATGGTCTGCATGGTATAGTGTAAGGCAAACTGGACATTTGCCAGTAAGAACCGGAACTTTTTCGAAGATGGTAAAGTTTTTGACCAAGGTGACTTTGGGAATATCTCTTGTTTTGGTGGCCTGAAGCAAAGAACGGGGATTGCAAGTTGCAGTCATGCACTGTACACTGATAGGACAGATGACTTGGACTGGTTGGATCAATTTCTGAGAAACAGGCTTCAGTTTTCCCAGAAAGTTTCCATGCTTGTCTGTAGGATAGAATTCCAGGATTTGAGCAAGTGCCACCAGCTTAGATGCTGTGACTATCAGGATTTGGTCCTCAGACATATCTTTGCCCAGATCTTGTCTTCTGAACAATTGATTTGTCGTATCCCCCAGTCTGTCTTGAACAGTACGTGCAAAATGTTTTATCCAGCCAGAAGCCGATGAGATATTTTCTCCTGGATATTTGGGGCACTGTTGTCGGGCATGCAGACTGAGCAGCTCAGGATTTTCTAGGATGGAAAAGACCAGAAAAAGAACTGTCGAAAGGGTTGCAGATGGCCCCAAGGTTTGTTGGATGAAGTCACTAAAGACATTGAAGGAAATATCAGGAAATGGACATTGTTCTCCAAGTGCAAAGGCAGCCGGCAAATTTGCAACAGCAAAGAGCAGTCCAATCACGAACGGCATTTTGATAAGTCTTGAGACAATGGCCAGGAGCATCTTGAACATATCCAAAATCAGACTGAACCACATGCTAAATAATCATTTTGAATTCTACCAATCTGAAAAGAAAAGGAAGAAACATCCTGGTTGCTTACTTTTGCAACTTCTTCTTCTTCGATACAGTATTCTTCTTCTTGGGACTCCCTTTATCAACCACCTTACTTCCCTTTCCAATTTCCTCACTCAAACAAGCATCCTTCACCTTCTTCTTTCCCTTGCCCTTTTCCCCCTTGCCCTTCTCCTCCTTATTCTTTTTGACTGGTTCCTCCACCAAAGTTCCGTTATCCACAAATTTTCGCAAATACGTCAAGGTATATATCGGCTTCTCAACACCCCAAACTTCCAAATCCGATAGCTTGTCCTCTCCATTCTCCAACCACTCCACCATCAGAGGATAGTTCGAAACTTTGGTGAATGCAGGCTTGTAGTGCGAGAACCACATGGACTTCGACAAAAAAATCTCGATGATATCAGTACCAGACGGTTTCTTTCCAGGCCAAGTACCATCTGAGACACGTTTTGCGAGGGTTTGGCAAGCCTGTACATAAGCTTTATACTTTTGATACGCGAAATGAAGGTTTCGGTCAGCGCGGTTGGAGAGATGGTTGGGAATTCCAAGGAGAGTCATGAGGTTACTCTTGAAAGGTGTAGAGGAGGATGCATCGGCATTGCTGGTGACAGTGGGGGTAGTGGGATTAGAGTAAGGAGGAGGTGAACCAGCTGTCTTGGTAGTAGATACCGATACACGAGGTACTGATTCCGATAAAACAGGGGTGAACTTATGGCCAGCAGGAATAGAATCATCAATCTCCTGGAGGTGGCTGGAGTTAAAAACAGTTGAATGATAAACTGGATAAGACTTACCACCAAAACATGTAACATATATCTATCATCCTTAAACTCCCATACGACTTCTTCGTCATTCTCAAGAGCAACGTCGAACTCTCCTCTGAGGTCCCACATATCGTCTTCATAAATACAAACAGAAGCTTTCGGATCTATCAATCTCCATGAGAAACCAATTGCAAGATGACATGATTGCAACACACCATAAATCCGAGTATAACGTTTTTTCAGAGACAGGAGAATCGGACGAAGTGTAGGCGTAACATCGTGTTTGAGAGAGACCTTGGGTTTCATCACGCTCACATCCCCGTTCGAGGTATATAAGAGAACTTTCCCCTTTCGATAGATAGTGGGTGGGTCAGACGGGAGCTCAACAGCATCGGCGAAGTTGAAGACGTTTCCGTGAGTGCGACCACGGGCAAAGCCCCCAGTAATGCGTGATGCACCCTGAAGATTTTGAGTGGGGCTACCAGGCGGACTTTGCATCCGAATGTCTATATATTTTTATTCAATATTAGAAACGAGGAAGTGAAAGTAAGAAAACGGAAGGACAAACCATTGGGGGGACTTCGCGGAATGGGATGACCATGTGGACTTTGCATGCGGATATCTAACAAGTTTGGTTATTAGTCCAGATGTGAACGAAGAAGAAAAAGACTTACCTTCACCAACCTTTCCAACAGAGCCTGTGTTCCTGCCATCATTGACATTCGAGTCGTCGTTGGTCAGGGTGTCGTTGTTACCGTTGAGATTGCGGTTGGTGTCCTGGTCATCGTCGTCATCGTCATTGTCCTTCCCTGGGGCTGTTACGTCATTGGTCTTCTTCTTAGCATTGTCGTCGTCGTCCTTTTCTCCGGCTTTGGCAGCGTTCGAGTCGTCGTTGGGCTTCCCGGGGCCTTTTCTGTCGTCGTTGGTGGTGTTCGAGTTGTCATTGGCGGTGTTCGAGTCGACGTTGGACTTCCCGGGGCCTTTTCCGTCGTCGTTAGCGGTGTTCGAGTCATCGTTGGGCTTCCCGGGGCCTTTTCCATCGTCGTTGGCGGTGTTCGAGTCCTTGTTGGGCTTTCTGGGGCCGTTTCCGTCGTCGTTGGTGGTTGCGTTGTTGTTGGTCTTGCTGGAGGGCTTCCTGTCGAGGGTCTTCCCTTTGTCGAGGGTCTCCCCCTTGTCGTTAGCGCGGCGCCTGGTCTCGTGGTCGCCTGGGCTGTCGCTTTCCTGGCCGGCGTCCTCATTGGTGTCGCTCGACCCTTCCCCGTCTTCACCCGCGTCCTCCCCGTCGTCACCCGAGCCTACCCCGTCTTCCTCGTCTTCTCCCGAGTCTTCCTTGGTGTCATTGGTGTCGTCCTCCTTGTCATCAGTGTTGCCTGAGCCCTCGCCTCCTTCGTCTACATCCTCCTCACCTTCTCCGTCGTCTCCGTCGTCCTCTGAGCCCGTGGTAGCCTTGCCTTTCCCATGAAGACTGTCGTTGGTTTCGTTCGCGGGCTCTGGACTGTCCCCGCGCTGGTGGTTCTTGCTGATGTCGTAGGAGGCGAGGGGAGGGGTATCCGGACGGCGCTGACGGCCACTCGAGGGGTGATTGGGGCGCGGCGGCATGAGGCTCGTCTTGGCCGAGGGAGCGCGCTCGGGAGGGGCGATGGTGATGCCGCTCGCTTCCAATATCTGCTCGGTCCTGTAAAATCATCATAGTTAGGTATTAACAATAAAAAAAGCAAAAGAAAACTCACCTAGTGAGTTTTTCGGGTGGGGGTGCAGTCGCATCTTCCTGGGCGCGCATTTCGGATGTTTTCCTGTGGAAAAAGAAAGAGAAATGGTTGTTATGAATGAAAAAAGCGAAATGGAGAGGGAAAACTTACTTGGGGGTCTTTTTCCTCCCTTTTTTCTCTTGTTTCTCCTGCCCTCCAGCGCCATTGTCGGTAGTTTTCTTCTTTTTCGCTTGCTGGGTGTTGGGGTCAGCGGATGACGTGGCCCGTTTTCGGGAGCTGCTGGGCTTCACTTGGGAGTTGGGGGCTTTGTACGTGGCACTGCTATGAGTGCCGGTCGCTGTCGAACGAGTTTGCCGCATGGTGGTGGACGGTGGTGGTGCTGGATGGGGGGGGGTTGGTGTGGTGACGTGGCAGTCAAACGTGGGTTGATGTGGGGGCAGTGCTAACCCTCAACCCTAGGTCGACCCGTGAGTGGCTGGTAAAGACATGGAGAGCTTACAACTAAAACCGCTACTTGGCTTAATGGTTTCAGTGCCCGATGATTTCACGTGGCCACTTCCTCTAGGTTTGAAGTTCGAACTGCTCATGGTGCAAATTGTTTTTATGTATTACATAAGTAAGGACTATCGGAACGGTTGACGAGATTGGTCCATATCCATTCCTAATTGTCCAATCTGTCTGATTTGTCCGAGTTGTCCGATCAATTTCCTAGATGTAAGGAAATTCCTACTAAACTCCGAAATTCCGAGATGTCCGACTCGGAATTTGGTCGGACTGGACTCGGACTGGAATTTGGAAAAAGTGCTGGGGTACCAGCCAAACTTCTCATCCTCCAGTCCGAGTTGAGTCCGACCAAATTCCTAGCTCTCCACCTCGGACAACTCAGAATCCGATCGGATCGGACTAGGAATAGGTGGGGGAGTGTAATGTGCTCCTAGGATTCCCTGCCTCTTCTGGAATCCCCCCCCCACTGCTATCCCCTTCATTCGTAGAAGGACCATTCAGACAGTCACGCTCTCCATCTATGTTGAGGTCCTTGTTGGTGTCAGGATCTGAAGAACCATCCAGAGGACCTCCAACCATGCCCACAGCAGGACACCCCCTCTCCTCTTCATTGGACAAATCCATGTTGACCTCACCATTGTTCAACACCTGTCCGCCACTACTAGTTGCTCCCTCCATGCAGGCATGACTTCATTGACTGCACTCCTCATTGTTGTGGCTGTCAGTCCCCACAGCACACCCTCTGTCTTGGTCAGTTCTGTCTTGGTCAGTATCCCTTCTCCCAGTGTCCCTGTTTGCCTGTTCATGGATGTGATCATCGACGGAATTACTGATTCTAACCAGGTGGACTTGATGGGAGTCAGTCTCATCATCCCCACTTTCCTCCTCTTCCTCTTCCTGAGGAGTCGCGGGTGGCTTTTGAGTTTCGGGCATGCTGACTTGCATTTGAATATCTGAGAAACACGCTCAGTGGGTCCTTGACAAGAGAAGTAATATCTCACCAGCTGAGAACCAGCTTGCACAATTAACAGTCTTATCATGTATCGCCATTGCAGAGATATCAGCCAAGGCTGTCATCAATAACCTGGGAATTGTAATAGTTCCTTCCGTCAAGACAATGTCAAACAGGATTCTCCAGAGCCATTTTTCAATGGCATGAATTATGGTCGGTTGTTGGTTCCCATACACTTTCCATGGCTGTAATAGCGTTGATGAACTGGCAACTGCCCTTGCACCTCAAAAATTCTCCCCTTGCCCACGGACAAGTGTGTTAGGGGCTGATTAACAAGGAGGAATATTGGTGAAAGGGCAAGAGAGATTACCAAAGGGTTCTGCAACATTTCTGGCACAATATTGAAATTTTTGCGATCCACCAAAATACCATATCTAAGACACCATGAACATAAATGAAGGTCCAGTAGCAGAATTATCTGATTGCACTTAGTTTGCAAGTTCCTCCCTCAGCTGGTCCTTGTTGTGTGGCAAATACAAATTACCCTAATGGTGTAGATGATAGGAAAAATAACCTCACTGAGGGAAAAGCACACATACCCAGAGCAGGTAGCAGAGGTGGAATGCAGCAGCAGCAATGTTCTGGATAATCTTTGCCCTGTGAACATTCCCTATCGCATGGCAAACCGCCTGAAAGCAGGCAAAGAGCTGATCATCACGGATCTCTGTCGTGGCACTAGGCAGCACAGATGATGTCCTATTGGATTCCATACTTCTCATCACACTGTTGACGACTCTGGGCCAGTCCCCCATGGTTGCATGTCCCTATCAGGCATACCTTCAACCGAAAAGTGTTGTTGCAGGCATGAATAAACACACTAATTTATCTGTAAATGGCACTATCCCTTTTGCTTTGGTTTTGGTCTCCAAGGCGGTGCCATGGACAAAAGCATATATATCCAGGAGGTGATACTTGAGAAGCTCCTTCACCATTACCTCAATCTGATTCGGGGGTACAGCACCTGTAGAACAGAACACCTGGAGCAGCTTCAACTTCTCAAATTGTGGAAAGTACGTAGACTTGGAAGAGCACATCTCCTTCTCCTGCTGACGAATTGCAGTCAAGTACGTCTCCATTGGCAGTTAAGCAGCAGAAGAAGATAATTCGAACCTGAATTGACTCACAGAGACTTCAGGGACTAAATCAAGTTTATCAAGACCACTAGGTACAGAGAGAACATCGGTTCTCCAAGGTATGTCATTAAAAAAGGGGCTTGTAGTACAAAATTCTTCCGGTTTGGCCATGACGAGAGAGATTTAGCAGTAGCATCCACAGACTGCAAATTTTCTGGTACTAGAGCCATTCAAGTTTGGTAATAACAGTTGAGCGATGGAAAGTCAGATTTGACTCAGATGCAGGTGACAAACAGTCAAACCAGACACTTCACACCAGAAACAGGTGTACAACTGACAAGAATGGATTACAGTGGAAACGGTTCATGCTTTGGCAAGTCCAGTGACCAAGAGAACCCGAGTCAGCAAGTTGAAGTTGAACTTCGACAATTTTCCCAGGGTGACTAAGGAGTCCACATTCAACACTTGTAAACAACTTGAATTGCAATTGAGGAAAAACACAAGCCTTTGCCGAAACTTTTTTGTACATCAAGAACACTAGAAATATTTATAAGGTACAAAACATATCTGCTGGTTAATGTTGCAGTGGCAGCCGTGCCGGGACTGTTGCAGCACAGCCAAAGAAGGAAAAGAAAGATTGCATGTAAAATTGGGTCACACTATGTTCTAATTGCTGAATGTCCAACTCAGTGTAGAGGTTACGGGAAGCCAGATCGGATAATAGCAAGGGTGTTGGTTTCAGGCCTTCCAAGTCGCAAAGTAATGCCTTCAAAGTGAGTAAATACAGCAGCCTAGTTTGCCAATCCATGGATTGCAAGCCAGTATGTGTGAGTTTAGGATCAGCATAAAGAAGGTCAGAGTCAGGAAAACACTTTAAGACCATTGCCTGTCGCTCATCCTCATTGCACTTGCATGACAATGCACGTTTGTCGAGAGCTAGAAGCTCAAAATGGAAATTGAGCTCTGTCAATTCCCATAGCATGCCTTGGGCTTCTGTTAATGACACATCGGGGAAGTGATCAGATGTTGGAGCATGCAGATTTATATGGAGGTCATCCAAAGCCCCTGCAAAGATCGACCTGACTTCTTCACATTGGCAAACCAGCTTTGACTCCTTGCTAAGGGAAAAAAGACCATCCAAAAGGAAATCGCGCCACTGCTGGTTGGATAAGGGTTTGGCCTGACTCTGGGCAGAAAATATTTGGTAGATGCAGGCAGGTCAAATAGCAGTCCATGTTGCAAAGAATTTGGCACAACAAGACTTGTTTGTTGATGCAAAAAGTGCAGCTTCAGGGAAAAGATAACATGTGTTGTAAGATAGAGGCTGCTGATCACGATCAACGGCTTGCAATGCATCACACCAGGTTGGAATTGGTAGTGGCATCATAGGACTGTCATAGTGTAAAAACTTATTGTGGCCTGTTGGTGCCCATTCCTTCCTCTTGGGATCTGTTGGCTAGGTCATGCAACATGTTTGAGAAGTCAAAAACCATCACATACGTGCACTTGTTCAATTTCCCATCCCTTCATGTGGTCTCTTCCCTCTACTTTGATTCTCGCAATTCTCTTGCAACCTATTGGCAGCGGGTTGATTACTCGGATTCCATGTAGATCTGGTGCCTGAACGATGGGCCGACGAGCAGGAGGACAATTGTGATGCCACATCCAAAGCTGATGAGATGGGGGTATCTTCCCTATCAATGGCGATACTAAATGGGTCCGGATACCTCAGGAAGCCATGAGCAAATCTCAGGATGGCATGATGCCGTTCAGAGCAGGACCTACATATACTGGGGGGCAATAGACGTGGTGTGGTTCGAGGACCAGGTAATCAGAGGGGGACTGAAGTGGAACAACATCCAAAATATTGATATTGGACCAAACCAATGCCAGCTTTATAAGCCAGCATGGAAGCCCAGCATGGAAGAAGTCTTGCACAACACAAACCTCTGTTGTGAACACCCCTACAGTGTTAGCGACTGGATGTGGTAGACTGTTGCCTGTTGTGGAGTCCATGCGAGGTTTGAAGACCGTCATGTAATCGAGGATTGCAGTGACCTTGAGCCAACACCTCTGAACATCGGTCACACTGAATGACATTTGCCTGAAATTCATCCATAAAGACCCTAGATGAGCCAGTCCATGTTCTAACATTTTCATGAGTGGACCTAACATAGAAGAGACTTGAGAGTCTGGGGTGGATGATGTGTATTTGGTGACACGAGAAAATAGCAGTGAAACTGAAGATTGGAGCTCCGTCAATTTTGCTTCTGAGAGTTTTCCCAGACCTTGAATGGACACCATAGAGTGTGAGTATGCTACAAAATGATTCATTGTTGGCTTCCACCACATGATCGCATGGGCAGAAATGGAACCGGGGTGGGGAATAGCACCATGATGACAATAAACTGAAGTGTACGGTTGTGGCCAACAAGTAGGATCGTCATCTCTGTAGAGACTATCTTCACGCAAAAAAACTTTATGATTACTGCCAAGCGGAGGCTTGGGGATGTAATTTTGGTTAGGACTGGTGACAAAATGAGTGCCATCAAGTAGAAGTGCTCTGACTTTGCCATCTGTTGCCAAGATGGATTCTAGCAGCACGTCTTCAGGGATGTCAGGCAGAAAGAGAAAGACCAGCTTACTGCTCTTTGTAGTGTATATTAGCAGCTCTGGAGTTGTAAGGATGTTGGACATCCTGATAAGAGTTCCTATTATTCATGAGAATCGCAGAAACAGGACAAGACAAGGGGGTACTTGCAATGATCAACCTGAACTTCACGCTTTATGATGCTTTACGATGCTCCACAACTGGCTTGAGGAATCCTTGTCCGTCCAAGGTTTTCGCAGATGAGGCTTCGAGTGGCCACTGATGCAGACTCAGAACTTTGAAGTCAAATGATTGCGCAGTACTTTTCTTGACATGTCAAACACTGAACACAGGTGACAGATAGTCAGACCTGATCAAGTCTCCCACAGCAAGTAGAGAAAATGGTCACAAAGATGCACCAGTTATACCGGTGCTGAGTTCTGTGGCAAAACTTGAAGTCACTGGCAGTGAGTTTGAGTTGGTCCTAGTCACGGTTACTACAATTTGGACATGTTTAGGGATGGTTAAGGCTAACCATGGTTAGCCCTAACCCTATTGTACTAGTACTTCATTATATTTCATTTTCCAAAGTGGATGCGTCAATCTCCACACCACATGAATCCCAAGGGATTTTTCCACCTCCCTATACAAGTAGGTGCCTCAACACTTCTGTCTCAGGCCTCTCAGAATCACATTTGTAGATCAATATACATACACATATATTATTTACACATGTATGGAAGTATTAAATTATATACCATAGAAGACTAAACGAGAAAATGAAACAATGAAATGCCTCCTCCGGTTGCATTTTATGCTGGGGAGGGGGTTGTGGGTGGCAGGGGAAAAGAGTACTGGTGCTGCAGGTGGCTCTCGCTCGGTGCTGGGGGCTAGTCAACATTGTCAGTATGCCTGTTACTGGTGGCTTGTTGTTGTTGATCATCATCAAGGGCTCCCGCTTGCTGCTGGTCACTCCCTGCCATCGTTGAGGGCTTGTCGTCGCGGTCAATGGCTCCCAGGTCATTGAGGGCTCGGCTTCTCTGGTAGTGGTTCCCCTTCACTGCTAGTGGTCCCATGTCGTCGTTTGGGGCTCCTTGCTGGAGGTAGATTCTCCTTGCCAATGGTGGCTTGTCGTCGTGATTGGCCTCGTCCTCACCAGTGATGGTTTCTGCTCATCTGGGGTAGCTCTTTGTTCCCCAGCGCCGCTGGTCCCATTGTCATCGTTGGTGCTTTCTGGGTGTTATTGTCATGCCCTGCTCACCTTCCCCATCCAGGCTGGTGCTCTCCCCGCTGTCGTTGGTGCTTACCCACTTTCCCTAGACCCCGCCCTGACAGTGCTGGTGTTCGTCCCATTTCGGGTGCTCCTCCTGCTGTCGCTTAGTTATGTGGAAAAAATTCCAAGTTAGTAATAAAATAAAACACAAAAAGAAAGTGACAAAAACCACACATGGGGTCAGGGGGCATTGCCTCTCCCATTATGGTCATCATTACCCTCGTTGACGTTCTCATGTCCTTGCCTGCTATGGCCCTGGTTGCTGTTCAGCATCGTGTCCAATTTGCCCTAGAAAGATGTATTGGTTCATTGGAGAGGAAAAGGTGGAGAAGAGACAGAGAAATTACTTACAGGTGGTCTGGGCGACAACATGGTGAGAGCAAACCTTGGTTGAAATCTTATTTGGCTTTGTATATGTCTCACATGTAGTGTCACAACCTGCTGGGTGAATCATTGCATTTATGTACTGCCCCCAAGTGCCCAACATGACAGGACTTCCTTTATTTTTGTTTTGCTGGAGCAGCTCACTCTTAAACGAGCCTTTCCCAAGAGCGTAACTGCGAGCAGCAAGCATCCAATATGCCATGTGCACTTGCCCAACCTCGCCTTCAACTTTTGGCAGATTGAATGGTCCCTGCCAGTGACTTGGAAGTCCCGGGCCCAGCGGGCCAACAGACGTCATGGTGGCTGAAGCTCAAATTCGTTTACACAAGTTTGAATTGCCATAATTCAGTAATCTGAATGTAATACATAAATTCAAGTGATAAAATACAAATACAAAGTCCTAGCACTTCTAAGTAGAATCAAGAAGTACTATCATCATAGTAATCAATGTGAACTACAGTCAACTTGGGGAATTGAAAAGCCAAATTGGGGGATGAATGTGACATGCAATCCTGTATGTGAACAATGAACAGACAGTCGCAACCAGTCACGAAGAGAAAAGCTTCACTCAATAGAATGTGAAACGCATGATGGAAGGAAAGGTAGGGTATCATGGCAAAAGCAACAGAATGTTTGGTATCATCTCTCATGAAAAGTTTCCAACAGAAGTAGAGCCTCCAGGGACTTGGACATCAGATTTCCCTTTCAATATCTGTGCCACCATAGTGAAGGTAGAACAATACTCTTCCTCTGCAATTGGCACCCATTGATTTTGATCATGATTGCTACTGACAATGCTGATGTTTGAATCACTTTCCCGGGGGCGATGCTGTTTAATGAATGTGGTTTTCTGGAGTTTGTCCTCAAAGAGTGACATCTGTTGGGTTGACATCTCTCGGACTGCATTGCGTAGGTGATTCCGGAATTGCTTTATCATTTCATCGCGGATATTTCGAGGGAGCCAAGATGGTAATTGCACTGGATAAATGGTGGAATGACATCCACAAACAGAGAGCTCATGGGGATGTTCAGCCCTGATGATCTCCATAAGCTCCCAACAAACAGGGCAGCATAGCTTTGATACTGCAACCATGGATCCTTCCATGGCCTACCCAAATGGGATACATTTAGTTGAACTAATCAGGTCAGAATAAGACAATGTATGTTACAAGTATGTGCCAACCTCTCATCTCTCTTAAAGTCGAGGACAGATTCTGGACAATATTTAAGGAGCACAGCAAGCAAAGCCTCCACGTGTAATCCTCCAAATGATAATGTGCACCTTTCAGACCCCGGAGAGAGCATGATCTGAAACATTTTAACTGTAGCCTCGGAATCCTTATTACCCTTTCCCTCATATGCCATGATTTGTTTCTCCAAGCTTTTCATGATGCTTTCAGGGTTTGAGGGGTCTAGGATATCGCCTTTGTCTGCACCCATCATAGGTGCACTTGCAGTACCATGGTGTGCTGGAGATGAGGACCTTGATCCTGCCTCTATTGCACGCTTCATAACTTCCATCATTTCGAACCAGGATGGTGTTGTGATGACCGGTGAGCAATTCACAGCAAGAACTGAAATTTTGACTGAACTATCAGAAGGAAAGACGTTGCGAGATCGTCGTTCTAGAAGTCATTTCCCAAGGAACTGGTAGACGAATGTCTTGGTCCATTTGAGGAAGGAATGGATGTTGGACCCATCTTGGAGCTGAATTGAACTAGATCAGTGTCATGTCCATAGAAAACCTACATAAGCAATCGCCTACCTCCAACACACTCTTGTCATTGAAACCGTCCACATCGCCTGCATTATCTGTGGGGTCATCCCCATTCCCCTTTATTATTTTCCCCCTGGCCCAATTCCTATATTTCATTATATGGCGGCATTTAGGCATCAGGCATTTGACATCAGTCCCTGAGGAAGTTAAGGCAGAGATATGATTCCTGAATGCTGCAGAACTTAAAATAGAGAGTAGGACTGTGGTATGAACGTGGAGACAATCGAATAGGGACACTAGATCTTGGCCCAGGTGAGAATTTATATCCAATGAGCCCTTTAAGACCCCCTGATGCTTGACCCTCAAGGACATAAGTGTTGACGTGAAATTCATGAAGGTGGAGGTGACGACATGTTGGAATCCCTTGGCAGTCTGTGCAGTGTAGAGGCCATTCCTCGTCTCTGATCTTCTCACTCTTTCAATTTCTGAACCAGCAGCCAACAACAATGCCTGAACCTGCACCCTGACATCGGGACCTAGCAATTCTGTATCGATAGACACGCTAGCCCACTTGAGGATTGAGGCAAGCATTTGGTCACCATTGTCCTCCTGTGGTTGGAGGTCCTCCAAGGTCCAATCAAATGTCTCAATCACATAGTCCATATCTTCACCAGCACAAGTCAACAAATAAACCAGACCAAGGCCCTGCCAGCTGGTAATATGCCGCAACAGCTTTGGCCAACACACAGTAAGAAGATAGGTGAAGAAGAAGCGAGAGTACTTCAACTGGAGGCTAGGCTGTGCGGAATGATAGTTATTGAGATAGGAGCACACAGTCTCTGCATGGACTTCTGAAGGTCTCGGCCCACTAGATTATACAAAACGTGGATGAGAAGTTGAGATACAAGCTGAAAGAAACCTCATAGGATCATGCAATGATAGGGCTCCTTCTTGACCTCATTCCAAAGGCTGGCACCTGTATCAAAAGACCTAATTCTATGAAATTTTGGATCTCCATTTTGGGATTTTATGCGATAATCAGGATTGCAGATCATGGTAACCTTCAATGGAAACATGGTTTGCCCAATCGCAGTGTTGTCATCGCCTTCAGCCCCGAGGTCAAGGTCCGTGTTCACAGTCTTTTCTTCCACCACAAGCACCCTGGTTGAAGTATAGCAGGCAGCAATTATCTCATGATCTTGAACAAGAATTGCGCATATAGCGTCGAGTGGACCAAAGTCTTCATCAGACTGGAGTGCATGGTTGATGTCAGTCTGGGCAGCAGCTGATTCGGCATACCCAGGGATCGATGGATCTCCATCCTGGTCATTTATTGTTAGAACGAGGCAGAGACATGCAGTGAGTCTAGTAAATTCATCAGGGTATTCCAACTCGTTCTGGAATTAGGTTCAGAGACTCGGACTTGGATCGGTGGAAACAATGCTCACTTGCAAAGTGGTCTCAGCCGCTAAGGTATTGAGAAGAGCAGTTTCAGAGGCGGAATTCGACATGTTATAGGTTGCATGCAGTTAACTTGAAAGATAGTGTAGTACTGGACTTTGGACTTGGACTTGGACTGCTGCGGACCTTGTGGACAGCAATGATTAGCACTCCGATCATGACACACAATCATGATATCTATAGATAAGATGTTATCTAGCTAGCCTCTGCTCATGCCAAATGTGAGCAGGGGAGGTCTTATAGTTTTATTTAGTTAATTAATGTTCCAATTTTTACAATAAATAAATCCATCTTTAACCTGAGGGTGGTTGCTGGGGAGGATACTTGATAAGTCCCAAGTATTCAGAAGTCAAAAAGATGGGGTTAGGGCTAACCGTGGTTAGCCCTAACCAGTTTGATGTTCGTCATGCCATCAATTGCCACCAACTTCAAGTTCTCGAACCACTGTGACTGAACTGGCGCATCTCTTCGCTAAACTGCTATCTCTGCTTCACCATTCTCTCTGCTTTCTCTGGGAAACTTGAACATTCCATCGGGTCTGACTGTTCGTCACCTGTGCTCAAATTGAGTCTGACTTGTCGTCAATCAATGTCAAGGACTTGTGGATGATTATCTCCAGACTCTGTGTCAGTGGCTGATCAAAGCAGCCAGACCTGCCAAAACCTTGAGCAAGGACCCCTCAGGCTAGCCATGCAATGCAGTAAAGTTGGTTATTGTCACTGGAAGTACATCCTCATGAATAGCAGGAATTCATATCATGGCCCAAGGAACTGTCCATGCATCTTAGGCAACACAGCTTCAGAATCATGCGTTGTTATGGGATAGACCCAGATAGCCTGTCTGTTGTCACTATAACTATGACTCTATCTTTCTTTATTCAGCGAATGACTCAAGTTTATTCATCTTTCATCTGTTTAAATTGGTTGCAAACCTTGCTTATTCACAATGGAAATACCATCAGCCTGGTGCCAAGCCTGTGTCTGTGGACGCAAGTTCTCTATGCTGCAAGCATATACCTGTCACTCACGTAGTTGTCAGAAGACCAGAAAACAACTGTCTGGTGCTTTGGACAAAGCCAAGGAGCTTTGGCAAGTCGCAAAACGTAGAAAGTGCAAGGAAATGGTCCATACTACTCAAGGTCCTTCGTCCGGAAATGAGGTTTCCCAACCAGGCTTTTCAGATGATGCTCCTGTTCCTGCCGTCAGTCAAGAGGTGAAGCTTTTAAATACCCTCAGTGCTCCCCAAACTGCTAATCATGCTTTGTACTAGGAACCCGAGATCTTGTCCATGAACAACAATGACTTGAATCAATCTATTGCTGAGTGCAGGGGCCACTGGGACCATCACCAGCTGCCTAAGCGTTATCGTGATATAATGCCCAATCCCCCAGCAGCCCTTCCTCCGCTACCCCCACACCTCATGTCTGAATGTTCTCAACCTAGGTCTGCCGCATCCCTGGCCATTGTGACAGCATCCTCTCTGTCCCCAGAACCCTCTTCGGTGCTTTCTCAAGTCAGAAGGCTGTTGAGATCTCCACACAACATATTTTGCCTGTTTTGACAGTACCATGCGACGTGCTTCCCAGACCACGATCCTGATGAAAACGTTACAACAAGTGACTTGATGGATGCCTCCCCCCATATGCCTTCCAATCCTTGAATTAACTCATCTTATCAATCTCCTGATGCTTCCGACCCTCCATCTGACTCTTACTATCCATATCCAAACCAATCGTCATTTTTGCTGGGAGAATGGTATTGGAATGATGGAGTTAAAAAGTCACAGTCGAGTTTCCAGAACCTAATACAAATAGTCAGACACCCAAGTTTCCAGCCAGAGGATGTTGCTGGACAAAATTGGTGTCATATCAATACACATCTAAGTGGAGATCGGGGGAGCAGCTCAAACGAGGAAGGTGACTGGGAGGACAAAGATCATGGGGGTTGGATCAAAACACCAATCAAGATCAATGTTCCCTTCCACAAACGATGCTGCACCCTGGGCCAAAGGAGTTTAATGCAGGCATCCTTCATCACCAGAAGTTGGTTTCAGTGATTAAAGAGAAAATTGTTCAACCCTCTAGCCATCCTCACCATCATTTTGAACTGTATGAACTATTTTGGCAACCATCAGAGGATTCTGAGCCTGTCAGAGTCTACAGGGAACTCTACACATCAGGAGCATTCATCGAGGCTCACCACAAACTTCAAGATTCACTTGGAGAACCAGGATGCGACCTTCAGAGGGTTGTAGTTGGTCTCATGTTCGCCTCAGATGGGACTCAGCTCACGGCTTTCAGTAATACCAAATTATGGCCTGTCTATCTTGGGATAGGGAATAAGTCAAAGGATAGAAGGTCTAAACCCTCTTGTGAGGTGTTCAAACATGTCACTTACTTGGAGACGGTATGTTGAGTGGCTTCATTGGCTTTATGATGGGTAGCTGAGTCTTTGTTTCGATAATAGCTCCCAGATAGTTTCAAATCCTTCGCAATGGACCACCTTGGGGGGAAGGGACCCAACAGCGCATTTATGGCCCACTGCCATCGTGAACTATATCATGCTCAGTGGTCTGTTATCCTCGATGATGAATTCCTCAAAGCATATGAGCACAGCATGGCGATTGAGTGTTGTGATGGCAGCTGACGTCATTCCTACCCTCATATATTTACATATTCTGCTGACTACCCAGAGAAGTAAGTTCAGATTGAATGAACACTAGCATTTAGCACAAGTTAAACTTCTCCCAGAATTCTCATTTGCAGCATTCGGAATCTCGGTCGTTGCCCATGTCCCCGTTGCCTTATACTGTTAGATCGTGTAACCAACATGGGGATGCGATGAGACATGACACAGAGAAAGACTTTGGCATGGATTGATGATGTGAAACGGCGTAATCGGGTTGAGACTGTGCGCCAGATCATCTATGAGAAGAGCTACGGAATTAGTAGCAAGGCAGTGGAGAACCTCCTGCAGGCTGATTTGCTTGTTCCAACCGCTGTACATGTCTCAGCTTCTCTCTTGGATATCTTACTTGATCCACTGTACTAGAATGCTTTTTCAAACAAGCTAGCTCCATTCAGTTTCAACATGTTCAGCATGCTCGTTGTGGATGTATTGCATGAGTTCGAGCTCGGTGTCTGGAAGGCAGTTTTTATACATCTACTGTGCATCCTGGACTGCCAGGATGAAAGCCTCAAACGTGAACTAGATAGACGGTAAGCATCCTGCAAACCTTCAGAATGCCAACATTTCTGTTATCATCAGCTTTCGAGAAATACCTTCATTTGGGGATGATGAAATAAGAAGAATAACATCAAACCGGTCAGAACTGAAGAAGATGACAGCTCACAATTATGAGGATATGCTCCAAGTATGTGGAGCATGTAATCGATTTCAATTCAACTGATAGTGTTTATAGTGTGCTATCCCCGTTTTTGACAGCCTTCTTCCGGAACCACACAATACCAATGTTCTGAAGCTCTTGTTTGATTTAGCCCACTGGCATGGTCTTGCTAAACTCCATATGCACATGGACTCAACATTAGAAGTCTTTTCTGATGTCACCAGAACTCTAGGCAATAGTCTCCGCACATTTTCAGGACAGACATGCTCATCTTTTCAAACTCAGGAGTTGGAGCATGAGCATGCTGCTTGACAATGGCGCTATGAGAAAAATGCTGCCAACACAGTGCCGGGACCACAAAAATCAAAGCAACTGAATCTGAGGATGTACAAGGTCCATGCACTGGGCAACTATGTTGAGACCATCAAGCGCTGTGGGACAACAGACTTGTATTCTACCCAGGCTGTAAGTTTTCCCTTGACTTCTCTGATTTCATGTTAACGGTGAACAACAGAGTGAACTCAAGCACCGGAATTCAAAGCATGTTTCCCTTGTACAAGTGGCTGATCGATCCCACTCCAACTGTCGAGGATTGAACAACGTCAATGTTGTATCAGCATGATCCATGGGGAGATCCCTGGGCTGCAGAAAGCACCTTCTCAACCAGAGCAGGAGCAAGTTCTCAACGATCCTGGAGCACAGTATAACATGGGAAAGTCTCAGAAACACTCTGTATACATCCCAACCTTCCTGCAAAAGAATGGGAGCGATCCTGCCATCAAAGTGAGCTGTCCTTGATTTTTCATATATCTGATCTACATGTACTGACATCTCACTGCAGAATTTTGTCCTGAAGTTAAAGGAGCATCTACTTCCTCATATACAAACAGCGCTTCTCAAGGAAGCTGAGTCTCTTCCTGAATGCCCTCATGTTCACACAGTTTCCCATTCCAAATCCTTTCACATCAGTGGAAATGCGTCTGATGCTGTGCTTTTTAAGGAGGATCGCCTGTATCACCATAAATTCATTCGATTCCACTTCACTACTTATGATGTTCGATGTGGGACTGACATCATTAGTCCAGGAACATCTCGTTGCAACATCATGCTTCTTGCAGACAATGTTGATGGCACTGTCAATTGTTCAACTGCACATCGTTTTTTGTACGCCCGAGTATTGGGTGCCTACCACACAAATGTCATCTATACTGGGCCTGGCATGCATGATTTTAATGCTCACCGCTTCGAGTTTTTGTGGGTGAGATGGTTTGAACTTGCTAACCTGGGATCTTCTGGATGGAACAGTTCCAGGTTGGACTTGGTCTCCTTCCCCCCCATGAACAGAGATGACTCTTTTGACTTTGTGGATCCTAAAGACATATTGCGTGGGTGTCACATGGTGCCTGCATTTGCTAAAGGGAAACGACAAGCGAATGGAGGTGGTATATCTCGCTGTGCCAAGGATGGGCATGATTACAACTTCTACTACATTTCTCAGTACGTCTGTTCATTATATGCAATCCTGACACTGATTTTAGTATTCCCTAGGTTTTCTACTCAGGATTTGCTTATGCAATGCCATTGGGGATTAGGGGTTGGGCATCTCCACATGCATCAGGCTGCATCAACTTTGGCCCATGTTGCTGACTCTGCAAAGTCTGAGAACTATCACGATAATCTACCAGAGTCAGAGGAAACACCTGGTCCACGAGCTGAAGATGGCGACAGTGACATCTATGAGTCAGATAACCCAGAGTTGGGAATGGAAATACATGACCTGGAAGGATGGGAAGATGTGGAATCAGATGAATCAGACAACAATAGGCAGCATGAACTGCAAGACACCGAGGATGAAGATTTCACTGGAATGTAGTGGTAGATCCAAGTCACACTTATGAATGAATTTCTTTTTGTGGAGGAATAACTGTGGCAACATCTGCCCATGGTCAGAACAAAGGCCCTTCTCTGCAGAAGTGCTGTGGCCATTCTCACTGTATAGGGGGGGTGGACAGCATTCAGTTCGCTTTTTATTTCAAAATTTTGCAGCTCCTTTCTCCAATTTCAGTTTATTTATTTCTCTAGCTGACCATCCAACCACCATGCCTCTGCCAGTGCCATGTCCATGCCTTGAAGTTAGACAAGATGTGGGTACCTCAGCCCCTTCGAGTCAATCGCGTGGGCTGCAGAAGGTTATGTTCATGTAGGTGTGAATCATATCAGAGTCAAAGCACTACTGACCTTATGATGGTAGGATGGGGCCACCATCTCAACACCTGTAGAAGCTCCCTCTTGCATTCATTGTTTACCTGGTATTGAAAAACGAAAGACACTTGATCTTGTTTGTGGCAGAGGATTGGACAACAAGGACCTCCTGAAAGTCTGTGACTCTGGTGGGCACACACCTGTAATCTGTTGTACCCCCAAACCTCCTCTCATCCACTGACATGCTGCCGCACTTATGGTGCCACAAGAGCGCCTCACTGTTCGACACACTTCATGCGCCAGAAATTCTTCATGCTGCCTCAATGAGATTTTGGAACGAACTTGAAAGGGCTGGAGTGGACCATTTAGCATTCATGTAAGTATTTTTGATTTAAAGATTGAGGTTCTACTTATCTTGCCAGGACGTCCCACCATTGTGATACCTATAAAACTCATGTAATGTTACGGGGATTTAACTACGAGGGGTACCTCCATTTTACTGGTCATTTGAGAGGAGTGGAGGTCGATAAGAGGGTTTGAGAGGAGGTGTGGCTCTGCATTGCAACAAGTGGGACTTGGAATCCTGGGCACTGGGAGTACAAGAAATCAGGGGCAACAGTGAAGATATTAACTCAAATGAGGGAGTCGAGGATGAGGTTTTCTTCCTCATATTATCAATTTCTTCTGGTGGGCTCACTCAACTTTGAACGTTTTGTGTTGTCTGATAATAATTGCTCATGATAGCCATAAACTGTGGTTAAGTGCCTGTTGCTTACTCTTCAAAGTGATTTTATCGCACATACATCATTAATATTCCAACTTCCAAGTAAAACTAGAGCTAAGACTGTGCTGTGTTGGCAAATTCACCTTGTTGTTGAGGAGTTTCTAACGATGAAGTGTGCTTCATTGTCTCAATTTACTGCAATAATGGCAAATAACCAGTAACTAACAATTCCTTTTTTTGGGCCTCAGACTCATTGACAAAGACCAGAGAACCTTGTTTGATTGACAGATGAATATGGTGAATGTAATGACATGACATTGCCTTTTGTGGCCACCGGTGTGCCCAGTAAACGGGCTTCCCTTTATTACTCCCATTGTAGCGTTCCACAAACAAATCATGCAATCATCTGAGCCAGAGACAATCCGCTCCCCATCGTGCGAGAATGCGACAGAATTGACCCAATCAGTGTGGTCTTCCCAAGAAATTCTCCTCCACATGCCCCAACAGCTGCTCACAGCTCAGATCGAGCACTGGGCCAAAGATGTGGTTGATGCCAAGACCCTCCACCTCCGATGCCACTATGCCGGATATCTTGGAGATCAGAGCTGTGTCGAATGAATTGGTGAGGGGAATATTGTGCCATTGTTTGTGAAACCATGAAGACCTAGTGGAATAGATAATTACTCTGCCTGTGTGCCAGTTGTACGTGTGAGGAAGCAGACCTTCTGACTGAATGAGGGCAGCTTCCGAGCATTGTGTTCTCCATCAGGTATCTCTGTCCTACATTAACTTCAAAGACGAACTTGTCGTAAGGTACTGGATATCCACACCAGATGCTTTGGTGCATCATCTCTTCCTGGAAGGTATGGGTGAGAGAGAGTTAGATGCCCTCGATGGAACAAATATGCACAAGGCCAGTTTGGTTAAATGTTAACATGTCATCCAGTGGATCATTCAATGACATCCAACCGGTTATACTAGTATCACCTTGAATTCCATATGACAGACATAAGCGTTAGTGGATGAATAATGAAATATTCAAATGGCCCTCTTACGAGTGTGCAATCTTTTTGGTGAGTGACATACATGGCAGCAAGTTGTTCATGCAATGCTCACTTGGTGCCTCAGGATCTTTGTACGGGAAGGATCCATCAATTGTGTGACACCAGACTGAAATGCAAGCCATCCTGAACCCCATGGGTATCTTCCTCAAATGACTGGAGGGAGAGGAGACAGGAAATGAGCAGTGGCAGCAAGAATGACTTCTGATGAGTTGTCCAATGAGTTAGTAGGTATCTGGGGTAGAAAAGAGTGTTAGTAATTAATCTGTTGTCCTCACCATAAGCTGACTTGAAAATTCGGTTCAAGACCAACACAGCGGCTTTGCTTCTGTCAAGGGAGCAATGTGGCATCATTGATCAACGGACACAGATAATTGCTGTAATGTAAAATGATCGCAATGTGGATAGACATCTGAGAATAATGAGGCGATCCTTCAAGTATAGCACTGCTAGGCTGTCTGAGATGGGAGAAAATCATGACATGACACAAGACATGGAGTGAATGAGAAACTTGGTCATTTACTGGCTGGTCAGCAATTACAAATGCTAAATCAAAACTATGTTTGACAGTGTTGACACAAGCTTGAAGTACGATTCCTGAGAGCCTGTACGATATGTCAGGAGAATGAGTATGGGTGGAGTCTATTGAGCTTACTGAGACATATTTCTCTGGTCTGTTCAACAGATAAGGATGGGACATCTGGGAGGTCAAAGTGGGGGCTTCAAGCCAGATGGTGATTGACTGCCCTTGGAACTGCGGTATAATGTGAATGTAGATGAATCCTCACGAAGATCATTGAATGACAAGTTTGAGCCCTTGTTCTGCATCTTAGCTATTCCCTCCAAATATACTAAGTTCCTAGCATGTCTCATTTCCCTTGAGTGTTGGAAACTCTGGCTTCCTTCCAGCATGAAAATTCCAGGGAAGAATGATATTAAAGGAGATACTAATATCTTTCACTCAAAGGACTATATGTCATGATAAAATACTATCATGTCTCATAATTCTGTCAGATACAGCATCAGCACTTGAACATTTCTTGCAAGGGTTTGAATATTTTATCAGTGCATGAAAATTCTAGGGAAGAATGATATTAATAGGAGATGTTAGTATACAGTCATTTCTTTCACTCAAAAAATTCTATGTTATGGTAAAATACTATCATGCCTTGCAATTCTGTCAGACAAAGCATCAGCAGTTGAACATTTTTTGCAAGAATTTGAATATTTTATCAGTGCATGGAAATTCTACAGAAGAATCATATTAAAGGAGATGTTAATATCTGGTCATTTCTGGCACTTGAACAACTTTATGTAATGGTAAAATCTTATCATGCCTCACAGTTCTGTCAGTTGAAGCATCAGTGTATTATCCCTTGTCACCTTTATTTCAGCATCTTGTAAGGCCTTGCCAAGTCTTATCTACTGATTGCGGAGTGCTAATTGTTGATCAGATCTGTCTAGTCATACCAGACCCCTGCCGATTTCCAGATGTCAGGGATGGATTTGACATACACTTGTGAATGATGGCCACCCATCTGCCCAGGGCCAGATCTTGGGTGTTGGGTATGGAGATGACAAGGTGACTACAAAATGTTGATGATGACACTTTGCAAAGAGGCATAGAGGTGGAGGCAGTTGATTAGTTACAAAGTATCAAGCATGGCACTACTATAAATCTATGCACTGGAAATGCACTGTAGATCTTGACAAGGGCTGACAATTTGAGTGTTCCTAATAATGATGATTGTCATGGTGTCAGAACCAAGGAATGGAATTAACATGTTCAGGGGTATTGTTTTGGCATAGAAGCAGGAGAATTATACATTCCCACTCAGCATTCTGGATCTTGAATTTAGGGTGGGACAAAGACTATATCAGTTTATCAGGAGGGCGATCTAGAACAGGATGGTCGCCGTCACCAACCAAAAGTCTCACTCTGCTCATATTCCTGCTGCCGATACCACTCACACTTTTGCCATGGTCATGAGCATCAGTGACAGTAGCTATAATGCCATGGGAAGCATGACAGAACCCGAAACAGATATCAACCATGCTGTCTCAGTGGGAGAGAATTCCGAGGATGACCCATATCCAGATTTCAACTTGTTGCCAAAGAATCAGCTTGGGCTACCGGAAAATCAGTATGGGGGAGGTTACAAGATGGCTGCCACCAGTTGTGGTGGCAGTGTACCAGGAGGTGAGTATTAGTTTGATCACAGGACTGTTGAAGTTAAAATGTTTTGGATAAATGAGGTCAAACACATAGACTGTGGTGTGCAGGCCAGTCCAGTCCCTGACAGTGACAAAGGGGACATAGACATCAATGTTACTCCTGTATCAGAAGGAAAGGTAGGGATCCATACCTGTCTGCTTGGTCAAAATCACATTCTTGAAACTTAGTGCAACATCACCATCAAGATTCATGTTGAAGGTGCCTACCTCTCAAAGCCAGTCATCAACTTCAACTTCCAATGAGGGGAGGCAGGGTGAAGCAAGTGAGAGCATGAGAGAGAGAGAGAGGATAGAGGGCAGAATAAGCAACAGAGGGTAGGTCATATGTAGAAGCAAGTGTAGGAGAGAAGCAGGTGCAATAGTAAAGCCAGGGGACCCACTCAAACTCAAAGCCCTCCAATAAGTTGCACCCAGTTAGTGGAACAAAGATACTCTGTGAGAGTATTGTCCTTAGCCCTATGATGGGGATTACAGGTTGGGTGTCATCAACTGGCAGCAGGTGAGCTCAAGCTTCCAACGAGATTTGGGAGGCATTGTCTGACACCAAGTCAGACAATGGGCCAGCAGACACCAAGTCTGAGGTGTGCTAGACACCAAGTCTAGCTGGTAGGGGGCTGAGGTTGAAGTTGGCAGAGGTGGTTCTGCAAGGCAGGTGGGCGCTGTGAGCAAACATGCCACATTGGAATTTCCGTGAAGTTCAACAATCACCTGGACAACAACAACATTGGCACAATGTGACCTCATTGTCCAGTCTGTGTTGTTGTTTACAATGCAAACATGTAAACATCTTCCTCTTGCAACATCTACAGCATACTGACCTCCACTTCTTACTTCCCTGTCTCTCACTCTCTCACTCTCTCTCATGCTCATCTCTTGGTGGTGGGGGACCTGGTGTCTCTCTGCATTGGACTTGGTGTCTCTCTGCATTGGACTTGGTGTCTCTCTGTGTCGGACTCAGTGTCTGTCACTTTTGCATCTGACTTGGCATCAGTGCACCATCTTCTCATGCCCTCCTCGTGGCCTTCTAGTGGTTGTCTCATCCTAGTCCCAAGGCTATCTCCAATCCCCCAGCTGCTCAACTTGTAACCCTTTCAAGGGCTAAGGACAATATCCCTGTGATATCTTCATTCTGCTAACCAAGTTTGAATTGGATTGCCTGGTGCCACATTGACAGGGTGGCAACAATTCCACTGCTCATCAAGTCACACACAATGTTTCTATATCTGTTCCAAAGTCAGGAATGTCTATTCTGATGTCCCTCAATACTAAACAAAGTTGTTTTCAGGACATCAGCTTTTCTAAATGGTGAAGATCATGAATGAGGACCTGCTGAGGAACTGTCGACCAGGCAGTGTGTTCATCAACTCCCCAAGCAATCACCCGTCCCTCATTAACCCTTTTCAGGCAATATTGGACCTCTGGATGACCGAGTCGGTGCTGTCATTATGGATGGCAAGTCTTTCATCACCTCCTCAAATACAACATGGTACCATACACCTCCCCTTGGCAAGTAATGCCAAGTAAGGCTCTGCACCAACTCTCGCTATGGAGGTGATGACCCAGTCCTTTGGCCCCAGCCCTACATGCCATACCACAGCCATTTTGGAGCAATCCCACAACCCCATTCCTTGACACAACACAATGTCATGTGGTGGACACCTAACTCCAACAACTTCATCTATCATGAGTCATCATTGTCGCCAATTGGCAGTTTAGGGAAGCTTTCCCCCACAAAATTCTCAGCTTTACATTCCTTAGCCACCTCGCTCCTTGACCATGTCAAACCCTATGAGGCAGCCACCACCCTGGACTGGCAGCTGCCAAATCTTCAGCCCCAGGTTAAATGGCTGGAGTGTGTCCTTGTACAGCTTGAGTCTGTTTATACCACTTTTCAGCAGATGGAATTCCTTGTCTAGGATGTGCAGCATTGTTTGTTTAGACTTTGGAATCTAATGAAGGGTTGGCTGGGTGCAAAACCACCTGCACTTCTTGAGGAAATGTCTGTTGAAGACTACATGGAGTCAGATGTGTTTTTACTTGAGGATGCTGTTGCTCGCTTTTATACTGATTTTTTTTTCTGCTTTTTTGGACGTGCTGCTGTTATACCTACCTGCCTACCATGAAAGCTGCATTTCCTGGCAATAGACATTTATCTCTGATACTTGAGTTGTTGTATATACTATTCTTTGTACAAAGGAACATTCCTGATAATTTTTGGGCCCAACATCAGACCAGAATCAGGTAGGGTGATTTAAATACAGATTTTGGAAATGATGCTGATGCTCTTGCTTCATCAGGGAGGCTAGAGCAGCCAATGTCCAGCTCAGACCTTCCCTGGCTTTAGCCTACAATGTCTGGAACATAGCTTCACTACACAATATAAATGTACCTTGCCAACTTGCTGATCCAACCACCATGGCTAAGCACCTCTGTGCATGTGACTGTGGCAAGAATGTCTCCTGAAAGACTGAATTCCAGCATCAGAATGTACAAGGACCCTCATTTCTGACCTTGAGTGTCCTTGTGTCAGGACAATCCATAATACAGAGTCACAAGCACACCCAGCAAAAGAAATCCTCTCACCTTTCCCTGAAGCAACAGGTCATTGGGTGTCATGCTCCAGTCCGACAAGCACTTTCCACAACAAAGTGTTCTTTACCCAACCCTGCAGATGTTGATCTCCCCATGGATGTTTATCAAGCCATGGACTCCCCAATGGGTGAGGCAGGGCCATCCAGAATCAGCCACAATTCTCCCAAACTACTCTTGCCAGCCCCCCATGATGACACCCCAAACCATGACAACTATGGCTTGTCCAATTTATGCTGCTCCCATTGTATTGCAGAGTGTGTGGCCAGGTTGGCTGGCAATGATGGGGAAAAAACCATGTCCTGCAGCTGATTGCTGATGATGATGATGATGGGAGTGACAAGGAAGATGAGGTTGATGAGGTTGTTGAAGAAGATGGGACCATGGAGGCTGGGGGTCCTCTGGCCAGTGATGATGGCTGCGAGGATGATGGTGAAGAATATGTGATGCCAATTGTGGAACCAGGACAGGAAGGGGACTGAACATGTTTCTCTGTGTTCTTTAAAGAGTCTATTGGAGCTTGAGGAAAGGCGTAGCAAAGTTTGTTGAATGTTTTGTCAGTAAGACCATCTTCAAATTTGAGGGCATAAGCATGGAGGAGGGTCAAGTCACTCTCATCCCAAATCATGCCTTCTGAAATGGCATCTATCAGACATTAATCAAGGACTGGATTGAGATAAACACACCTAATTGTGAGGCTTCTTTCAAGAAACTCTCACCAAGTAGATCCCATACTGAGAGCCTCTCTGGTTTCCAACCTGTGCACTACCACTGCTGCCCCTCCTCATGCATCTGTTACACTGGCCCATACAAAGCCCTCACCACATACCCCAAATGCAAGACTGACTGCTACAAAGCTGATGGAATGACACCACAGGCATATTACAAGTATCTCCCCATTATCCCCCATCTTTGTGCAATGCTGGCAAATTCTTCCTAGGCCAACCACTAACATGACCCAACAAAGTTAACTAATATTTTTGATGGCACTCATTACCATTCACTTCGGGAGCTGTTTGTCACAGTTGGTGATGAAGAGCTCCCAACATGGTTCTTTTCAGATCCTCATGACATTGCACTTGGGCTGTCCACAGATGGCTTTGGTCCTTTCAAGCATTGTACTAAGACTGCATGGCCAGTCATTCTTTTCAACTATAACCTCCCCCCCAAAGAGCAATTTCTCAAGGGGAACATTATTTCTGTTGGGGTCATTCCTGGACCAAAGAAACCCTTGGATCTTGATTAATTTCTATGGCCATTGGTCCAGGAACTCCTACAGCTTGAGATTGGTGTTTCTGCCTTCAATGCAATTACCCAGGTTGTCTTTCTCCTACATACATTTCTGATCATTGTCTTTGGAGATAAACCTGCAGTTGTGATGATTATGTGCATGAAGGGCCACAATGCAATTTCTCCGTGCCGAGTGTGTATGATTAAAGGGGTCTGAATCCCATCCTCATGTATGACAACACATTGGGTTCCTTTGTGCCATGATGGCTTCCCAAACTCACAGGATCAATATGACCCATCTGCACTTCCACTGCAAGATCATGCATCATTCATGGAACAGGCACAGGAAGTTCAGTTTGCCTCAAGTAATGCAGATTTTGAACACCTTGCAACTGAGTATGGCATCAAAGGTGTGCCACTACTCAGCACCTTAAGCTCCCTCTCTTTCCCTGTGTCCTTCCCTTATGACTTCATGCATCTCATATGAACTAATCTGAGAAAGCACAGATGACTACCAAAACTCATTCCATTTGGACATTATATATAGCCCCTACTCTCCTCAAAGGCCGATTTTTACAGGAACAATACTACAAACACTTCATCAAATTGGTTCAACTGCTAACACTCTGCCTTGAGTTTGAAATCACTCAAGATCAAGTTAACGACCTTGGGAGAGGTTTTCAGAGTTGGGTTCAGGTCTATGAACGGTACATACCTTTTGTTTCTAGCAGGAGACTGTCTGACAGGTTAACAGTATATACTACAAACATGATCCAATGCACATGGCTTCCTGTCCCCTCACCATTCATGCACTACTGCACATTGTGCCAACTATCAAAGTGATGGGTCCAGTTTGGGCTTACTGGGCATTTCTGATGGAGTGTTACTGTGGTGACATCCTCCGTAATGTCAGAAACAGATGGTTTCCCTATGCAAACATCAACAAGTATGTTACTTCTCATGCACAGTTGACACATGTAGCTCTCCTCTATGACTTGCATGAACAACTTTGTCTCTTACCTGCTGTGTCTCATCACTAGGATGTCCAGCTGCCATCATGTATGTCCTCTGTGCTATCCCTGAATCCATTTGCTCATTGTAGCAAGCCTGATCCATCATATGTTCTTACTCCACCCAGAGGATCTGTGACAGCCCTCCCTGTTTCCCTGTGGAGGACACTCATGGCCACCCTAGCTACTTGTTTTGACAAGTCTGCATCAATCATCCGGCAGCTTATACCTAAGGATACTCAATTTGCTCAATATGGCCAAGCATGTCAACTGGAGGGTGGGGACACTCTCCATGCCTGTGAACTTATTCCCCTCAGATCGGACAGCTGACATATGTCATTTGTCCAGGTAAGCCCCCCTGTGGAACTAGTCCATGCATGTTAACTTATTCTTATTTATGTTTCAGTATCAACTTGCAGTTGACAAATTTGCTCATCAGCCCCATTAGGCACCAGAGTTTGAGCTGCAAGATTTCTTTGGGCAAATCCTCTGCCTCCTCATTGTTGATATCCCTCCATCCCCTGAACATCAGATTGAAGCTGATTCTTTCATATATATGGCTATCAAGCAGGTCAAAATATCTGAGCCTGCCATGGGCCATGGCAGGATCAGCTACTATGAAGACTTAGGGCCTGTGGTATTGGTTGACCTTAATCAGGTAAAATGTGTTGTTGGGCACATTATGGACCATGGCAAGTGGGCAATTATTGACCAAAGTACATCACTATCACAGATACATATCACATCATAGCTCTTGCAGATACTGTACACTTTGTGGAGGCAGACAAGAATTATCTTGGACTTTGAAGAACTGTTACAGTCATCTGATTGTCATTAGGGGAACACATCAATTTTTTTTTCTCTTATTGTCTTCCTTCCCTTCTTTGTCAGTATCGCATTCTTACTTCTTTTTGTTCTGATATATTTGAAACACTTCCTTTCTTTTGTTACTATTCTTCTATCCTTTTCATCGGACCCCTTGGCATCACACAGTACCTAGCACAGCCTTATTCTCTATGTATATAAACAGTAGTATAAGGGTCTAAGCTCCCCAGCTTGACCTAAGCAATCTACCACTTTATTCTTTGCTCAACTTGAACTTAGACTAGTCCAGAAAGCCTCTGGAACTAGTAGACCAGACAACTGCTTGAAAGCCTCAAGCAGTGAACGACGATCGACCTTTAGTTGACAAGAGTAAAGCCCTTGTCTTAACAAAAGGTCAAGCTGCACCCAGAAGGTCCTCCTACCAAGGAGTAGACAAGATGTCTTCCAGACGAGACACCAGACAGACCCCAGAATGCCTGCCTAGAGGGGCACAGCCAATCCTGTACTCTGTGTGGTACAGACAAGGAGACAGACTAGTACACTACTCAGCATCTGCAGAAAGGTGGACCAGCAAAACCACCCAAAAGACCCGATATTTGGAAGAAGAAGACTTTGAACCCCCTCCCTCCACTCCACACCCCTTCTCTTTTAACAACAACAGCGAATCAGATGAGCCAGACATGGCAACAAAAGAAATCAAGCTCAGAACCCCCGCTGACCTTGATGGGAAAAGAACGAGGACAGCAAAATTCTTACAGGAAGTATCCCTGTACCTCAGGATTAACAAAGACATCTACGACACAGATGAGAAGATGATTGCCTTCGCCCTTTCATTCATGAACTCTGGCACAGCCAGAGCATGGGCACAAGAGTGGGCATCAAAAGCCAATCTAGGAACATGGAAAGACTTCAAGGAGGCTGTAGACAAAGCCTTCACCCCCACAGATGATGCAGGAGCTGCCAGAACGGAGATGAAGAACCTGAAGCAGGATGGTGATCTGGAAGATTACCTCGCCCAATTCCAGATCTTAAAAGGAAGATCAGGAATCAAAGAAGACACAGCTCTCTTTGACATGTTTATGGACGAGCTGAATCCGAATGTCCTAGAAAAAATATTCAACATGGAAAAGGTCCCAGAAAAGTTGGACGACATGATGGAAGCAGCCACCAAGTATGATGGGCAATGGAAGAGAGCCAAAGCTATCATCAGAAAAACACGAGGAAGCTACTGGCCAGAAAAGAAGACACCCCCTCCTGTCAAAAAAGAACCCGGCCTGGAAATTAACAGGCTTACCAATGAAGAAAGGACTGTGCTTCCTGTGCCACAAGCCAGGACATCGCTCCTCAGACCACAAAGGAGGTAATGTTCCCCCCTCCTACACCACCCCTAAAACATTCCAGAAAAAGAAAGGGGCTGACGTACATGCATCAATCCGGGCCATGATGGCCTAATTAGATGAAAAAGGAAAAGGAAAAGCCCTAAGCCTTTTAGAAGACTCAGGTTTTTAAAGAAGCGGCCTGAGACGATGCCAGGTACCGCTGAGATTTCCGTCCGTTCCACAATGCTAGCCACTATTAGAAATAAATCTATGCACTTATCGATTTCCATAGCAAAAATGGAAGGAGGAAAAGCCGTCAGAACTAAAGCACTCCTGGACTCAGGAGCAGGAGGAGTATTCATGACTCACGAATTCGCAGAACAACTAGGTCTGGAACCCATCCCCTTGAAGAAACAGATCCCAGTTAGAAATGCAGATGGAACCCCGAACAAGAAAGGCACCATCACCCATTACATCATGGGGCAACTTCAGATCAATGGAAAGGAGCTCACCACCAGCTTCCTCATCACCAGACTAGGAAACAAGTCCATTATCCTGGGACTCCCCTGGCTGCAGAAAACAAATCCAATCATAGATTGGAAAGAAGGAACACTAGAATTCAAGGAAGACCTCAGGATTGCCCAAGTCAGGAGGATAGTACAGAAGACAAAAGCAACCTGGGGAAACTTTGGACAAACCAGACACCCCTGACCTTCAATCAAAGAGATACTCGAGGAAGAACCCAAGATAATGAAACTAACCAACACAGAACCTATCGGACCACAAGAGGAAGACCCTACCCCAACCCCTGCCAAAGGAAACAAAACCAGACAGAACAACAAACTACTCATTGCTTACACCAGAGGAGAACCTGTCATAGGAATATTTGAACCCGGAAAGACCCCCCTCACCCAGGAATATACCAACCCGATCTACTCTTACTCTCGGAGAATGGCCACTATATCCCGACTCCCAGTACTCTTTCAGTCAAAACATCTGGATTAGGGCCAAAACCTCAGTCTCCCAACAACTTGCCCACAACTTGAAAAAAGGTCAAGGAGAACAGCCGAAGAAGACCCTGGATGAATCGCTGCCAAAGGAATATCAGGAATACCGATGTGTCTGCGAAAAAGAAGCATCGGAACGGTTTCCCGATTTGCGCCCCTGGGATCATGCCATCGATCTAAAACCGGATTTCCTCCCAAAAGACTGCAAAGTCTACCCTTTGTCCCCCAATGAACAAAAGAAACTTGACAAATTCCTTGATGAAAACCTGGAAAAAGGGTATATCAGGCCATCTAAATCCCCAATGGCATTCCCCTTCTTTTTCATTGCAAAAAAGGACACTGACGCCCTCCGCCCCTGCCAAGACTACCAGTATCTAAACAATGGAACAATCAAAAACACCTACACACTACCATTGGTAGGAGACCTACTTGATAAGCTTAAAGGGGCCAACTGGTTTACGAAAATGGACATCCGGTGGGGATATCACAACGTCAGAATCAAAGATGGCGACCAGTGGAAAGCGGCCTTCAAAACTAACAAAGGACTTTTTGAACCGACAGTCATGTTCTTCGGCCTCTGCAATTCCCCGGTGACCTTTCAAGCCATGATGAACGAGATATTCAGGGACATGATAGATGAAGGATGGATCGTGATATACATGGACGACATCCTAATCTTCTCTAAAGGAAAAACAGAACACCAAGAACGAACGAAACGGGTCTTGCAATGACTTCAGGAACACGACCTCTACCTGAAGATAGAAAAATGCAAATTTGACTTCCAAGAAGTAGATAAAAGTGGTCCATTCCTTTTTAGGCTTCAGCAACGTCTACTGACGATTTATCAGGCATTTCGCGGAGTTGGCATGACCACTAAACAAACTTACCAAGAAAACCAAAATATTCAAATGGTCACCAGAATGCCAACAAGCCTTCAATGCCCTGAAAGCCAAATTTGCAGAGAGCCCAGTCCTACTAATGCCTGACCCCACAAAACCATTTGTGGTAGAAGCCGACGCATCAAAACATGCAACAGGGGCGGTCCTCCAACAGAGGGACACCAATGGGGACTGGCACCCCTGTGGTTACATCTCTCACTCTTTCACCCTGACAGAATGGAATTATGAAATATACGACAGGGAACTCTTAGGCATAGTCTGAGCCCTGGAAACATGGCAGCACTACCTATTGGGCTCGGGACACCCTGTGACAATTCTTTCTGATCACAAAAACCTAACCTATTTCTGAACTGCACAGAAGCTGAACAGAAGACAAGCCAGATGGAGTTTGTTCCTGTCGGAATTTGACCTGCAGCTGACACATGTCCCGGGATCTCAGATGATACAGAGTGATGCCCTATCACGAAGAGCAGACCATATCCCAGAAGAAGACATGGACAACGAAGATATGACTATGCTCCCAGAAACACTCTTCATCAATTTTATTGATGCCGAGATGCATGACATCCTCCCTGCCAACATTATGAAAGAAGACCTGGTAAAAGATGCGATCATGGCCTTTAAAAACAATGGCACACCCCCAATCAAATCCTCACTCAAAGATTGGAAGATAGAAGATGGGCTACTATTTTTCAAAGGCAGATGCTATGTCCCTGACAACGCGGGCATACGACAACGCATTGTGGAACGATACCATGAATGCCTACCTAATGGGCACCCCGGGCAATGGCAGACTACTGAATTGATCAGAAGAGATTACTGGTGGCCAGGAATGGTAACAAATTCATCACAGGATGCGCGATCTGCCAGCAAATGAAGGTTAATACACACCTGATGACCCCCCCGCTCTCCCTGATCAAATCTCATGCCACCCGCCCGTTTGCTCTCATAACTACTGACTTTATCACTGACCTCCCGGTCTGTGACGGATTTGATTCGTTAATGGTCGTGGTAGACCATGGACTTACAAAGGGGGTAATTTTAATCCCCTGTAACAAAACCATAGATGCACTCAGAGCGGCCAGGGCCTACCTGGACAATGTCTATAAATGATTCAGTCTGCCAGACAAAATAATCTCTGACTGAGACCCCCACTTTGCCTCACAACTATTCCAGGAACTAGGAAGAATACTGGGAATCAAACTGGCAATGAGTATGGCTTATCACCCACAAACCAATGGAGAAACAGAACGAGTAAACCAGGAGGTAGAAATTTATCTCTGGATATTCTGCTCTAACAACCTAGAAAACTGGAAGCACCTCCTACCAACCACAGAATTTGCACACAACCAGAGGACCCACTCCGTCCAGAAGAACTCCCCATTCTATCTCATGATGGGATATGAACTGAAGGCAATCCCCCTCCCATATCAGAAGACGAACGTCCCTGCAGCAGAACAAAGGATCATTTTTTTACAGAAAGCCAGAGATGAGGCACTGGCCACCCACAAACTAGCATGTCAGATGATGGCAGAACAGGTCACCCAGAATTTCAAACCATTTGAAAAAGGAGAAAAGGTGTGGCTAGAAGCAAAGAACCTGAAAATGGCCTATACCACAAGGAAACTTGCCCCAAAACGCGAGGGACCATTCATCATTAGCGAAGTATTAAATCCACTCCCCTATCGCCTCTCCCTCCTGAAACAATGGAAAATCCGCCCCATCTTCCACACAGCCCTCTTGACCCCGTTCCAGCAAACAGACGAACATGGCCCCTCATTCTCAGAGCCACCACCTGACCTGGTCAAAGGAGAAAAAGAGTACGAAGTCGAAGCAATCGTCACCCACAGGAAAAGAGGCCAAGGGTTTCACTACCTAATCAAGTGGACAGGCTACCCCTCATTGGAAAACTCATGGGAACCAGAAGCCCAACGAAAACATGCCGAAAACACACTAAGTAGTTACAAGAAGAAAAAGAACATCTAACACAAAAAAAAAAAACAACAACAACAATATAAAAAACAGAGACAGAAATAGATCAACAAAAAGAATGTACCACCCCTCTCCCAATGCCGTTGCCACCCGACTCTTCCTCTCCAACCAACAACATGACAAAGATATTCAACAACTTGTCAATGGAAACATGTGCCTAAGACCCCTCTTCGCCACCTGGGGATACAACCAATGCCTGCTCCATGCCACTCAGCAACAAGAAGAAGTGCTTCTCTCTTCCTTACTATTGGAAGGAATAGAGGACATAGTAGCACCTCTCTGTCAGCAAAGGAACCCTGCTCATCAACCTACCTCCCGACCCGAAAGAAGACCGACCCCTTACCCCACCTTCCTCGCAAACAAGATGACCCCAATAAAAACTCCTCTGCTGCCACCCCCCAGGTGGGAATCCCTCTCTGATTATGTAACCCCCTCTCCTTCCATTGAAATCTCCTCTCCAAAACCGATCCCACTGCCCACTGACCACGTAATTATTGACCTGACCAGGGAATCAACCCCTAGAACTCGGACTCCAATCCGTTCTCAAACCGATCCTTCTCCCAGAGAAAAAACATGCTTCTGTTGTAAGGGAAAAGGCCACATCTGCCCCTTTTGCCCAAAATTTAAATGTTTTACTTGCGGGAAAAATAACCCGGGTCACTATTCTAATGACTGTCCGGACAGACCCCCATTGGATGACAATGACTATTCCAACACGTTTGACAATGTGGCATGGGCAAACATCATGGGGGAACCCTATGGGGATCACTAGACAAACACGTGAAAACAAAAACAATATTTATTTGGCTCAACCACCCCTCCTTACAAAAAAAAAAAAAAAAACTACCACACCACTTTTTCTCTCTCCCCGTACTATGAACAATCTCTTTGTTCTCCTCATTGCCACCCTCGCCTCCTTTGTCGTCCTGGGGACGACCTTCTTCTTGGCACACTTTGCCTTGCGACAGAACAGACAATGCCCCACACATACCTCACAATGTCGATCAGAGAGCCTGGTGGTGTTCAACCACCAAGACAATGACATCCCTATGCTCCTCCAGCGTGCCTGTACCCGATCCAGGCGAGTACCCCACTCCCTCGAGATCTCCATCCTGCCTACTCCCACCGCATGCCCACCGCCGCCCCCGGCTACTAGCCAGTTCTCCACCCCCTCCCTTACTGAGTCAGAAGAACAAAGGATCCTCCACCTGTACGACCACATCCCCCGTTCTGTTAAGATTGTCTCTTAACTACTCAGCAAGTTCGAGACAACAAGGTGCTTCCTTGTGTCAAGTTCGTTGTTAGACTCTGAGGTACTTCCTCAGGTCGAGTTCTCTGTGAGCAGTTTTAAAGAGTTTATATCTTTAGGTCAAGCTGAGGGCTTGACCGACTATCTAATACAGCTTATATAGACTATTGGCTACTCTGGTCTATATAACGATTGGCTGTTAAGAATAGTAGCTATCTACTCAGGTCTTTTAGTGAGTCAATAGTGAGTCAGTTTAATAAGTAAAGATGCGCCAGCTGTCAAGTGAGCGCATGTGAGAAAGTAAATATAGCATATGCGATGGAATCGTAACATTACCCCCTCACTAAAATCGAAGTTTCCAGCTTCGATAACTTTTCTAGATGAGCACTTCTTCGCAAGGCTGTTTGGGATCTCTCCAGATCCAGATACGCGAGTGTCGGAATGGTCGCGCGACAGGGGGGAGCGGTTGAAGTTCGACGTCGACGTCGATGAACGGAGTGATGACAGGTGTAGGTCGACGATTCTGAATATGCCAATAAATGACAAAAACGAAGATAATGATCCAGCATAGAACTAAGAGAGAGCAGAAGACAATGGCGAAGATGATGTTGCCGTCCATTTTTTTGAAGGGATATGATTGTTGAGAAGGAAAGAAGAAAGAGAGAAGGGACGACTTCTTATAAGTTGCCGTAGGGTTCTCCCGTGATGTTTGCCCACGCCGCATCATCCCAGCCGTCGTCGTAATCGTTTTCAGGGGGAGGTCCATAGACGCGGTCTAATAAGACCCGATTAAGGCTGGCGTAAACAGGTGGCGCTGACGCGCGTCGTCGTTTAGGACAAGTGACAGGGTAGTGTCCGGGTCTTCTTTTCTTACATATACTGCAAATGAATTGATCGCAATATGTCGCGAAGTGGCCGATCTTCCCACATTTGTAACAGTTCTCTGCTTTCATATGCGGTGGTGTCGGGGTTCTGGGTCGGATATTCATTGGGGTGAGCGGGCGTTGTGGCTGTGGAGAGGGCGTCGTGAGATCGATGATCTCAGGTACTGATGGCAGGGTTGGTACGATCCTAATGATGCCGGGAGTAATAGTCGACGAACGTTGCCCCTTTCCAGTTGGGGTGGTTTCGTACGAGACCATCTTCTTTCGGGGTGAAGAGGTCGGTAACCCAAGTTGGGAGTCTTTGAGTTGGGTCGATTGGAAGGAGTAGCGGGGGGACGCTGGGGTAGTGGTCGGTTTGGTGAGAGGAGTGGGGGATCGGACGCTATCTAACCGTTGTTTTTGGAGGCGATTAATAGCTGACTCTATTCCTTGACTCATCATTGTCGCAAGGGTTTCGTCAGCGAGTCGTTCTTGGTCACATATGAGGTCGAGGATGGCGTCGTAGTGATGGAGGAGGCTGTTTAAAACATCTTGGTCGCGGTCTACGAGGTAATGGGCGAGGCGGGCGCGGTTGGTGGGGTCGATCAAGAAGTTCTCGACAAATTCGGCGAGAGGTGGGAGGTTTTTCTGGGCAGAGGAGGTAGCGGTTGTGTTGTTGGTGTGCATGGTGTGTGAGTGAGTTCGATGTTTCGTTCTAGAGGTTTTTCCTCTCTTTATATACATCGAGGATCTCTTTGGCGTGAGTCAGGTGTGATTCCGGTTCCCATGTGTTTTCTGAAGTAGGATAGCCTTTCCATTTCACGAGGTAAACGTATTTTGATCCGCGCTGTTTGTGGGCAGTGATGGTTTCTACTTCGTATTCGTTTTCTCCCTCGATCAGGTCGGGGGGAGGCTTCAGGTAGTTGGGGCCGTGTGTTTCTGTTTCCGAGTATGGGGTGAGGAGTGCTGCATGAAACACCGGGTGGATCTTCCATTGAGTCGGTAGTTTCAGTTCGTAAGAAAGCGGTGAGAGCACTCGCTTAATCGGGAATGGTCCTTCTCTTTTCGGGGAGAGTTTCTTCGTATGGGGGTAGATTTTCAGATTTCTGGAGTCGAGCCAAACCTTTTGACCAAGGAGGAACGGGGTGAATTTTCGAGTAATTCTTTCTGCCATGAGTTGTCGGGCTAGCTCGTGTGCGGCTAGGGCCTCGTTTCGCACTCTTTGTAATTGGACGATTCTCTTCTCTGCAGCAGGTACATCGCTCTTCTTGAAAGGCGTGGGTATCGCGTGCGGTTCGTACCCCATCATGAGGTAGAATGGAGAATGTTTCACGGTAGAGTGGGTCCGTTGGTTGTGGGCGAATTCGGCGGTGGATAAGAGTTTTACCCATGTTTCGGGTTGGTTCGTGCAGAACATGCGTAGGTAAGCCTCGATTTCCTGGTTCATCCGTTCGGTTTGTCCGTCTGTTTGTGGGTGGTAGGCTGTGCTCATAGCCAACTTGATTCCTAAGAGTTTTCCTAGTTCTTGGAATAGTCTTGATGCGAATCTTGGGTCTCGATCGGATATGATTTTGTCGGGGAGTCCGAATCTAGTGAATACGTTCTTCAGATAGAGGTCTGCTGCTCCTAAGGCATCGATAGTCTTGTTGCAAGGTATTAAAATTACCCCCTTTGTAAGACCATGGTCTACCACGACCATTAGAGCATCATGTCCTTCTGATTTTGGCAAGTCCGTAATAAAATCTGTTGTAATCAACGCGAACGGTCTTGTCGCGGTTGATTTAATCGGTGTCAGGGGTGGTGTCGTCGGGTGGGTGTTAACCTTCATTTGTTGGCATAGTCCGCATCCTTGTACGAAGTTCTTGATTAATGTCGTCATTCCTGGCCACCAATAATCTCTTCGGATCAATTCTAGTGTCTGGAATTGTCCGGGGTGTCCTGCGGTGAGGGAATTGTGGTGCTGTTCAATTAATCTCTTTCGTAATTCATTGTTCGGTGGGACGTAGCATCTGTTTTTGAAGAAAAGGAGTCCGTCCTTTACTTCCCAGTCTGCGAGATCAGATTTGATCGGCGGCGTTCCGTTGGTCTTTAGTGCCTTAATCGCGTCGGCTACTAATTCATCCTTCATGGTTGCCGTGACCAAGAGTGATTCCATTTCTGTGTCGATAGTGTTGACGAATACTGTTTCTGGCAGCATTGTCAGGTTCTCGTTGTCTTTGTCCGTGTCTTTTCCGAAATCTTCTCTTCTAGATAGTGCATCAGATTGGACCATCTGTGATCCAGGTACGTGGATCAACTTGATGTCAAACTCTGATAAGAAAAGGCTCCATTGTGCCTGTCTCCTGTTTAGCTTTTGCGCAACCCTGAAGTATGTCAGGTTCTTGTGATCGGACAGGATAGTGACCGGGTGTGGCGCTCCCTGTAGGTAGTGCCTCCACGTTTCTAGTGCTCGGATAATCCCAAGCAGTTCTCTGTCATATATTTCGTAGTTCCGTTCCGTTGGTGTCAAAGAGTGGGAGATGTACCCGCATGGGTGCCAATCTCCATCTGGTCCTTGTTGCCTGAGTACCGCACCAGTCGCGAATTTAGATGCATCAGATTCGATCGTGAACGGTTTAGTGGGGTCTGGCATCAGCAGAGTTGGTGCCTCGCTAAACTTAGCCTTCAGCTTGTCAAATGATTCTTGACATTCCGGCGTCCATTCGAATTTAATGTCCTTTCTTGTAAGATCGTTGAGTGGTCGTGCTAATTCGGCGAAGCGTCCGATGAATCTGCGATAGAAATTTCCAAATCCAAGGAATGATCGTACTCCTTTGACGTTGGTTGGTTCGGGCCAATCTCGGATGCCGGAGAGCTTGGTCGGGTCCATCAGGATCTGATCCGGTTTCACTATCAAACCGAGGAATTCGACTTCTTTGATGTCGAATTTGCACTTCTCGGGTTTAAGATAGAGGTCGTGGTCTCTAAGCCGTTGGAGGATCTTTTTCGTTCGGTCGGCGTGTTTCCTGGGGTCTCGGGAGAAGATCAAGATGTCGTCCATATAGATAACTACCCATCCTTCGTCGATCAGATCTTTGAATATCTCGTTCATCATCGCTTGGAATGTGGCCAGAGAATTGCACAGGCCGAAGAACATAACTGTTGGTTCAAACAGTCCTTTGTTCGTCTTGAAGGCCGCTTTCCATTGGTCTCCGTCTTTTATCCTGATGTTGTGATATCCCCATCTGATGTCGAGTTTGGTAAAGATCTGTGCTCCTTTCAATTTGTCGAGGAGATCTCCGATCAGGGGCAAGGGGTAGGTGTTCTTGATCGTTCCGTTGTTGAGATACCGGTAGTCTTGGCAGGGTCGAAGCGCTTCCGCGTCCTTTTTTGCTACAAAGAAGAATGGGGAAGCCATGGGTGATTTCGACGGTCGTATGTATCCTTTTGCCAGGTTTTCCTCGAGGAATTCGTCCATTTTCTGTTGTTCGACCGGGGTGAGAGGATAAACTTTGCAGTCTTTCGGTATGAAATCCTCTTTTAGATCTATGGCATGGTCCCATTGTTTCGATTCAGGGAATCTTTCAGAGGCTGTCTTCTCAAAGACTCTGTTGTATTCCTGGTATTCCGGTGGTACGTTTGCCTTGTCCTTCTTTTGATCTCTCTGTTCGTCATGTGCCAATTGTTGAGAGATCGATGTCTTGGCTCGGATCGGGGTTTCTTCCAATCTAGCGATTGGGGTGTGTTCCGTGGTGTGTTTCTGCTCAAAAGGGGTTCCCTTCATGAGCTGCCGTGTTTTGGCTACTGCCCGTCGGGTGGCTTCCAATGATCTGTCTTTCCGGTATTGCAATGTCCCGATTTCCCAGTTGATCAACGGGTTCTCTTTTTGGAGCCAGGGGAGTCCTAGGATGATCGATTCTTTTCCTAATCCCGTGACCATGAACCGTATCTTCGATTGCTTTCCCCCGATGTCTACCGAAGCTGTGGTAGAGTGATTGATGGTGCCTAACTTGTTTTGGGTGCCATCAATGTTCCTAGCCCTGATCGGCTTCTGGAGGGGAGTGAGCGGGAAGTTGTACATTTTTGCAAAGCCTTTATCCATAAACATCCCTCCTGCTCCTGAATCGAGGAGGGCGTCCGTTTCGACGATTTCGTTCTCAACGAATAGCTGCATTGGTAATCTCATAGATTGCTTTTCCATGTTAGCTATTAGTACAGAGGAGACCGTAATTTCAGCGGGTCCTGACGTCGGGGCAGTCCGCTTTCTTAAAAACCCGATTCTTCCATGAGGTTGAGGGTTTCTTCTTTCTCTTCTTCGTCTAGTTCGCCTAGGAGGGCTCGTATTTTTCCATAGGCTTCTTTACCGCTTGGTTTCCTGGCGATAAATCTTCTGACAGGTCCAGGTAGGAATTTTCCCGTCTTCTTGTCTTTGTGATCGGCGGCGCGATGTCCTGTCTGGTGACAGACAAAGCACATGCCTTTGCGCATATGCTCAGCGCGATCTTGTTGTGTCATCTTGTCGATCTCCATGGCATTTGGATCGACATCGGGGGCGGCGGAGGGAGTGTAAGCCTTAGAGGGCGCTTTGCTTCCTCTAGCTTTTCCCGTGATTGCCTGTGCTCGTTTCCACTGTCCTTCGTACTTGGCAGCGGCTTCGTACCATCCGTCAATGGTGGTAGGCATCGTTTCCTTGAGAAATACTTTCTCGAGCAGTTTTGGTTTCAGCCCGTCCATGAAATATTCAATGAGGGCGACGTTTTCGACGATTCCTGTGCGCGCGGCAAGGATTCTGAAGTCGGAGATGTAGTCTTGAACATCTCCTGTCTGAACTAAATTCTTTAGTTCGGTTCGTGCGGTCCCTGCGTCGTCTACAGGGGAGAAGGCGGCGGAGACGGCTGTCTTGAATGCTTGCCAGCCGCCGAAGTTGTTGTTGGCTAGAGACTCTCTGATCTTGGCCTCTTTCCATCCTGCAGCCGCCCCCCCTATCATGAATGAGAGGGCGAATGCGATCTTCTTTTCATCGGTGTCGTAGGTGTTCGGGTTCACCCTGATGTAAAGTTCTACCTCTTGTAAGAACTTTGTTGTCTTTTCTCTTTCTCCAGAGAAGTCGGAGGGGACTCGGATCTTTACTTGGGCATCTCTGTTCTGTGCCATTTCGAAGTAAGTGGGGTCGAGTGAGTCTTCGGGTTCGGATTCTTCGAGGGTCTGTGAATACCCTGTTCGTTTGTCTGTAATAGAAGAGGATGCTTCTCTTCTAAGTCTTTGTGGCGGTCTGCTGTCTTCGGGTCTACCTTTGGTAAAGTAGTGGTCGGGTACGTATTCTGTCGAGCCTGTGGTATCTGCGAAGTACCAACTTCTTAGGCTGTTGCTGTACCTGATTCGTCGTCCGTCTAAACGGAAGAATTCAGAGGTAGCAGTGGGTACTGCTGTTCGGGGTGGTCTGTCTGCGAAGTGTCTGTTCTTGAGCGCATGCGTGAGCTTGGGCGCCACAATGTTGGTTGGGTGCGCCTAGACTTGTGACAAGTCGGCGGGTTCGATCAGCTTGACCTTTTGTTAAGATTGTCTCTTAACTACTCAGCAAGTTCGAGACAACAAGGTGCTTCCTTGTGTCGAGTTCGTTGTTAGACTCTGAGGTACTTCCTCAGGTCGAGTTCTCTGTGAGCAGTTTTAAAGAGTTTATATCTTTAGGTCAAGCTGAGGGCTTGACCGACTATCTAATACAGCTTATATAGACTATTGGCTACTCTGGTCTATATAACGATTGGCTGTTAAGAATAGTAGCTATCTACTCAGGTCTTTTAGTGAGTCAATAGTGAGTCAGTTTAATAAGTAAAGATGCGCCAGCTGTCAAGTGAGCGCATGTGAGAAAGTAAATATAGCATATGCGATGGAATCGTAACACGTTCCCTGTCGTCGGTGGCCCTTGGTTCGGGGAAGTCATGAGAATATTGTTAAAGAAAGTCGGTGACTTTCTGGATAGGAAGGGAGTAATGTTACAGTCATCTGATCATCATTAGGGGAACACATCAATTTCTTTTTCTCTTATTGTCTTCCTTCCCTTCTTTTTCAGTATTGCATTCTTACTTCTTTTTGTTCTGATATATTTGAAATGCTTCCTTTCTTTTGTTACTATTCTTCTATCCTTTTCATTGGACCCCTTGGCGTCGCACAGTACCTAGCACAGCATTATTCTCTATGTATATAAACAGTCGCATAAGGGTCTAAGCTCCCCAGCTTGACCTAAGCAATCTACCACTTTATTCTTTGCTCAACTTGAACTTAGACTAGTCCAGAAAGCCTCTGGAACTAGTAGACCAGACAACTGCTTGAAAGCCTCAAGCAGTGAACGACGATTGACCTTTAGTTGACAAGAGTAAAGCCCTTGTCTTAACAAGAACTACATTTACCACACTTCTAAATCCCTCATGTGCCTTGCTCATCTGAATCTTATCAGTCTTGGAACTTGCTTTGGCAAATTCAGCAGTTGCTTGTATGAATCTTATTAGTCTTGGCACTTGCTTTGGTGAATTCAGCAAAAGCTGGGAATCTCAGTCACTCATCCATTAGACTCAGTTTATCAAATTCAGCAAAAGTTGGAAATTAACATGTAGGAATGTCCCATTTTTGCATGAAATCCATACCCTTATCTTAGATCAAAAACACCCCTTGTATTTCAGTCTTTTATTGAATGAAAATTCATCCTATTAACATATGGAAAATCTGTAAAATCACACATAGGAACATCCTACTTTTTGTATGAAATCCATACCCTTGTCTTGGATTAAAAACATCCCCCGGAATTCACTCTTTTATCAAATGAAAATTCATCCCATTAACATTTGAAAATTCTGTAAAATAAGGTGGGTGAATTCCATCCCCTGGATGGCTGAAATGCATGGGATGAAATTTCATACCAAATTCATCTGCCATTATTTCAGCCATTTATCTTAGGAAATTCATGTTTCAGCAGTTAAATGGCTGAAAACCCTACCACCCTGGGTGCACAGTGATTTATTTTATGATATGTTAAGGCCAGATAAAATCTTATCCACTGATTGCAGAGTGGTAATTGCAAACCCATCAAGTCATACCAGACCCATGCTATACCCCACAATTCTGTCAGTGAAAGTGCTATCGTCTGACCCCTCTTCACATTTATTTTATGATATGTTGAGGACAAATAAAATCTTATCTACTGATAGTGCAATGCTTATTATTGATGGAATCTGTCTAGTCATACCAGAGCCGTGCCGATTTCGTGATGGGTGAGGGGAAAGCGAATGACCCAGTCATGTTAAAAAATAAGGCGAACTTTGGTATCTGCGCAATCATCTTCCCGACAATGCCATGACACTCGGAATGGAGCGCATAGCACCTGTGACACTCTCTATTCAAGTTGAATACAGAATTCAAATCTAGGAGGGTTTCGATGCGTGCACCCAAGCGTAAGAGTAGAAGTGTCAGTGATTGGGGGTGCATGCGGCAATCGCGGTCTTTCTCGGAAGCTGCTTTGAAGAAGATGTATGCTTTCTGAAGCACGAGGTTCCATGCTGCGAGGTACTTATCCTAGATCCACACAACGCAGAGGTTAGGAGGATAATTCTAGAGATATGTCACAGAATACAAACGTATGCCATAGAAGCAGTGGGTGAGAGAAGAGCAACAACGTCCGCACGAAGGATGGGTAGGGTCAACGGAGCAGCGATGTCCGCAATGTCCATGTAACCGTGTTTGCATGCATAAGCTAGGACCACGGCATGGCAACTGAGAACGTCGGCTTTGGGATGGGAGGATGTGTACCTTGGGGGAAGGTTAAAAATGGCATATCGGTATTACTGATCGTAACTGACCTCATCCTCATCTTGCAGACATCGATTGCGGAATATACCTCGTATTTCTCGGCGGCTTCCGCAAATTCAGCAAAAGCTTCAAATGGTGTAATGTCGTCGACATTTGGATGCCGACCAGGATATACGAATTGAAACAGGAGCTCCAAGATGATGGACGATTCTGCCAACGGCACGATTTCTCTGCTTGAAACGAAATCAGTAGGCGGGAAAGCACCTGCTGAGAACTCCAAATTCTTTCGGTGTACACTGAAAATGACGCCGTCGCTGGACGAGAAGACCACGTCCGCATCGCCGGCAGAGACTTTGATAAAAGCAGAGATTGGTTTCAATCATATCAAGATTACCGTTGATTTGCTTACAGATCGCAGAGGCCCGACTCGAACCAGGTTCGTCCGTCATATGTAGCGAAGAAGGCGAGAGTGAGAGTGCTGCTTGGAATCACGATGATGATGGGAGGTCTCAAAGACAGACGCCCGGGCCAGTGACATTTGCATTTTATCTGATTCTATCAGCCTTCCGGTGAGTGTTTAGAATTGTGACTCGGACCGCCAAATTCGATCGTGACAGAACAATTTCAATTTGGTGGATAGATAAGATAAGATAGTGATCGGTTATAGAAAAACCTAATCTGTCATGTGGGATTCTCGCGCACGTCCCTTCCATTGAACCGTTTGTTGTCCGCCACGGTGACCAGACCATCTTCATCGCCGTCCCCAACGATGCCCGGCTCAACAATCTCTCTCGATTCCCTCAGCTCACCCTCGCCCTCGCCCTCGCCGCCCCCTGAAGCCGCTAAACCACCAGCAGAACCCACCAGCGCCGGCCTCGACAGCGATTCAGAGCTCTCAGAGCTCACCGAGGAAGAGCAGGAATCCGATAAACGGAGAAAACAAAACTCTACTGCACGCACCACACACTCCCGGGACCGCACCCGCACAACCCGCAGAGGCCGCCCCTCCCGCCGTGGAGGACGGCGAAAAACAAGTAGCATCGTGCCTGCGCCTATGTGGGGCTGGGCAGAGGCCAAGGCTTCTTCGAATGTCGTCGAGGAAGAGGAGGAGGAGGAAATGACCTTCCCGCCACGGGCTATGGAGGAGGAGGAGGAGGAAGCCGACAACGATGATGAGGAGTCCGTCTCGAGCACCGGGGCCTCTGCCCTCCAAACAAAATCTAGGCGTAAACAAAGGCGTAAAAAACCTGGCAAGGTCCGTGAAAGCGACGATGTCGACGAGGATGAATCCAGAGAGGCGCGCGTTCCCCTTAATGAGGCAGATGACGATGAAGCGGGCAGCAGCACCCCTTACTTTGCGAACCGTGTTGTTAGGGAAGTCCGTCCTCCAAAACGCATGGCACGACGCGGAGGAGCACCCGCCTCCTATGCCATGTGGGGAGCACAGATACCCAGGGAATCCGACTCTGAAGGGAACTGCACCGCTGACGAGGCTGAGGCCGAAGAGCAGCCATCCGATCCAACTACCAATGAGGCTGATAACGATGAGGAGGATGTTGATGTTGATGGGGACGAGGATGCGATCGACAACGACAACGACAATGACATCGACGATGACAACGACGATGACAACGACGATGACAACGACGATGACAACGAAATTGATAATGGGGAGGACGATGAAGAGGACGATGCTTCTGATGCTGGGCCTCCCTCTGCCCATCCGGATGAGAACGGGGACGTGGCAGACACTGACAATGAAACAGAGTCCGAAGCTGGCGACGCAGACCCCACCCCCAACGGTCCCGCCCCCCTGAAATCCAAACCCGACGCAGCCTCTCCCACTCCCTCCAAACCTCAACCCAAACTCAAACCCCCATCCAATTCCAAGCCGAGCAACAGCAAACTTTCCCTCCAGATAGCCACTACATTTCTCGGCCTCTCCAATCCGGATGCAGACATGGATATTGACGTTGATGTCACAGCTCCTCCTCCACAGGACATCGCCCCTCTCACAGCGGCAGCAGCTGCATCCTCGATCATGGCCGGGTCTACCGTGATCGAGCCACCCTCTCCCACCGCGTCCACTTCTGCATCTGCATCCGCCACACCAGCTTCTTCGCGCTCTGCATCACCTGCACCACCAGAGGTCACCACGACAGGCGAACATGGGGAATCCAACGGCGTGCCTGCGCCAGACGCGTTGGATATGGAGATGGATCAGGACCAGGAAGCTCCAGAACGCGACGCCGAGAACGACAATGAACAAGCAGAGGATGTGGACGAGGAAGCAGACCTTGAGGTGGAAATTGACTCGGATCTGCAGCCTGCGCATCGCGCGGAGGCCCTGGACGTGCTAGCGACGATCGAGCTCAAGTTTGCGTTGTTGCGGGAACGCGTGTATGTTGAGAAGATGCAAGGACTCGCTTGGGAGGAGGGGCTGATTGGAGAAGGTATGTATTGTTTTCATTCATCTATTTTGTCGGTTTCGCTTCATGAGTCTTTCTAACCCGCGTTTTTCTTTTCTTTGCAATGTAGGCACCCACCCGGAGATGATTCATCTGCAAAGGGAGCTGTTGAAGAGGCGGGACAAGCGCCTCGAGCTTGCAGCCCGTAAACGTGCGTTTGAACTGGCGAATGTTACGAAGCGCCGGCGAACAGACGAAGATGCTACTTGGAGCTGGTGGAAGGTACTCAAGCATTTCACTTGTGTTTTTACGCGCTTTTATTGATCATTGGCATTCTTCAGCTCGCGAGGGATGAACTGCAGACGGACATGATCTCTGAGACTAACAGGAAGAGGAGAAAACTGGAGAGGGAACGACGAGCCATCGAGCGTCCTCAGCCAAGTGCGTATGACCATAGGAAATCATTTACTCCACAGTTGTTCTAATATGATGGTATCTGCAGTCCGTCGATTCCCCAATGTCCCTTTAGATCTCTCACCTGTGCCCCCGCCATCTTTCCGCAAAACTGTGCAAACTACCTATCCATTTGGTTCTCGACGCCACACGAAATCAAAAAACAGACATCACCACTCACATACATATGCACAGCAGCAACAGCTTATATATCCCGAGCTTTCGACGTTGTCCACTGTGGATATCCTCAGCGATCTCGATTTCCTCTTCCAAAGCCGGGAGCGAGAGAGAGAAAGAGAAAGGGACAGGGGACGCATGTATGATATGCGTGCGCCCCCTGGCAGGGCCATGAACGTGAACCCAAACGTGAATGTGACTGCGGGTATGAACTCCGCACCCCATGCAAATCCCGTATCGAATCCACACCAGTACAGCGATACTGGGATGCTCCTGAACTCGAACCCGAACCCAATCCCAAGTCTAACCTCCTTTGGTGCGAGGATGCAACAACCATCCCCGTTTCGCAATCACAATCCCCACGTTCCGCCGTCGTTGCAACCGTCGCATCCATCACAGGGATTCCCACCATATGGGGGAGCTGGACGCCCTCCTTCACTTGGTATACACCACCAGGGTCCGTTTACTGGAGAACCTGGTTCTGGTCCTGACATGGGGACAGGCACGGGGTTGGGAGTTATTACGGGCCCTGCGCAGATCCATCCCCATCATCCGTATTTTGGATCTGCCGGAGGTAGCGGTGGGCATCCCTTGAGCAGGCCACTGTCGCCAGTGAATGGCGTGCAGAGTGGGAAGTCGGGTGGAGGTCTGAATGGTTCGTGGATGGGGTCTGTGATGGATGGGATGTATCCAGGTCCGCCTACCCCGAAGAGTGGGGGTAGGAGGTTGGAGATGATGGAGAATGAGGAGAGGGAGAGGGCAGCTATGAGGGAGAGAGACAAGCGGGAACGGGAGAGAGAGAGGGAGAGAGAGAGAGAGAGAGAGAGAGAGCGGGACGAGCGGGAGAGAGAGAGAGAGAGGGAGCGAGATCAGTTAGAGCTCGATCGCGAGCACCAACAACGCAGTTTGCACCATATTCAGCAGCAGCAAGTGGCACAGCAGGGACACCGACATCCTCCTCCGCCTCATCAACATCAACACTCTCACGCCGTCCCTCCAAGCCAACCACATCATCACATCCCAGGACCGCACCACCACCACCGTCCGCACCACCATCACGTTGTGCACCACCACCACGGACCTGGTCAGCAGCCCCAAGGAAACTCTGCGGGGCACGCTTCCTCCTCTCTCCCGCCCGGCGGCCCAGGACCTCTGCACAGTCCTCGCGGCTCTCGGGAGTATGACTCACAGTCTGCAGGCCGCCCACACTCACACTCACATACACTTACGCACTCGCACTCGCACCCGCACACTCATTCGCATTCTCACAGTGGGCACAACCAACATCCTACGGTGATGATTAATCTCTCTTCCTCGAAGTCGTCCCCCAGCCACTGGAAAGGCGACGAGCACCTCGCACCGCCGATCCCGTCCTCGTCGTCTTCGGATTACAGGGATCGTGACAGAGACAGAGACAGAGACCAGGACAGGGATAGAGATATGCGAAACAAGCCTGTGGACAGGCTCGGCTCACACCCAATATTGGACGACCGTGATCGGCTGGTCGCGACATCGTTTACAATGGGACCATCGCATCCCATGTCGGGCATTTCCACCCCAACAGGTACAGGAACACACATCAACGGCACCAGCACTTCGTGGAGCAACGGATCGGATGACCGAATACCCCCGCCCTCCGCATCTCCCGGATATTTGGGGTCACACCCACATGCTCATTCACATGAGCTTTCTCCAGGACAGCGCTATGTTACCCGCCCGCCGCCTCAGCCTTCGCTGGGCCTCTCACCGGGGTCACCCGCAGGGCCCGGTGGTGGCAGTACCAAAGGGGTTATCTCGAGGACGCCGCTGAATGGGTTGGTGGGTGGTGAGAGGGAGAGGGAGAGGGAGAGGGAGAGGGAGAGGGAGAGGGAGAGGGAGAGGGAGAGGGAGAGGGAACTGCTGCCGCCACCACCGCCACCGCCACTACCCCTCACGTCATCCTCTAAGATGAGTCTTCCACAGATGGTGGATGGACCGTGAGTGAATACCGTTGGGAATCCGGATTGTCGCTGTCGATTTGTGTTCTTGGCCTACTATGTAGGTATCACTAGTAATTATCACTTCGGTTTTTTATTATATAATTCGTTTCTTTCGTGGCAATGACATCACGTGTGGCCTCGTTTTGAACCGTGGGATTTATACCTCGGACTTGTAACGCCCCAACTATACCAATAACATATATACCCTCAAAATAAATGCCTGCGTTGCCCAAGACAGGACAGGCGCTCTTCCTGGGCCTCGAGCTATCTACGGACCAGCTGCGTGCGGCGATCGTCGATGAGAGCCTAGAACTTGTCGGGGTGGAATGTGTCGACTTTGACACGGAGCTCACAGAATATCAGTGCGTATTTCCTCCCTTCTTCCGATCCTCAGCGGTGGCTGATGGGGGATGCAGGACGCAAGGTGGGATATTTACGACACCAGGAGATGCTTATACGACACCAGTGGAGATGTGGATCAAAGGCCTTGGTGAGTTGCCCTTGCCACCAGTCAACGGAACCAATTTTTTTGGGTCCTTCGTGGACTGATTTGTCTATTTGCTGTTATTTATCTCGATCCTGATCGGCTCATACAATCACGTGACCAGACGCCCTTCTCGAAAAGCTACGCAGAAATTACGACCTGTCGAGAATAAAATCTATCGGAGGTGCTGCACAGGTGAGCATCGTTCCATAGTCATAGCCATGCCCAAATTATTCAGGGTTCCTAACTTTCATACTTCTTCCCTAGCATGCCCTTGTATGGTGGAAATCAACCACAGTGCCTTCCCTTTCATCCCTAGATCCGCATATTCTTCTGCATAATCACTTCCCTGCTCATTCCTTCTCCCTTCCTAACACGCCTACAGCACAAGATACGTCATCACATACACATGCACTGGCACTTGAAGCCCTTCTCGGTGGTCCAGATCACATGTCTGCCCGTGTGGGTACATGTGCCAACGCCTCCTTGGTCGCCGCGCAGCTTCTGCGAATTCGAGAAAGCTGGCCACAGGAAATATGGGGCAGAACGGGGCGAGTGCAGCTCGCGAGTGCGTTTCTGGGCAGTTTGATTGCAGGGAAGTGGATGAGTATGAACGAGGCGGAAGCGTGTGCCACGGGGATGTGGGTTCATGGCGCCAACCCAAATATCGCCACGAGTCCTGGGCAAGGAAGCACACAGGGCTATTGGGATGAAGGCGTTCTGGATATCGTGGGAGGCAGTCGGGAAGAGGGACGGAGGGTAAGAGGATGGTTGGGAGACGTAGACGTTTCAGGCGGTGGCAGGCGTGCCGGCAACATTTCGAGATACCTTGTAGAGCGCTATGGATTTGACCCAGGTAAGCCGGCTAGATGGGCAGAGTTTTACTCATCCGCTAACATCTCTTTTCAGATACTATTGTGACCCCGTTCACATCCGACTTTTTGTCTTCCTATCTGTCTCTATGTCCCTCTCCGAACGATGCGGTTTTATCTTTTGGGCCTATGGATACCTTACTGACCCCAGCGCAACACTATATCCCTACTAGACTGTATAATTTATACCCTCATCCCGCACAGGACCCCGGGGAGAAAAAAAAATACGTTGCTGTATTATCTAGTCGGTACGTTGTGGTGTTGTCTTTTCTAGCAGGAGTCTGATCAGAAGATTGCAGCAATGGCGATGTTCCCAGGGCTCTCGTCCGGGATATGTATACCAAAAGCTGGAGTGCATTCGACCGCCTCGTCGCCATCGTTCCTCCAGGTGGATCCATTGGGTGTGTTGCCGTCTATGTACCTCGTCCGTTCACTGATCAAATTGATTGTTTTTAGTCTTGATGACAAACTTTTTAGCTTCTGGCACCTCCAAGGCGACGGCTTCCCTTACTCGCATGTCAAAGGCATCTTCCGCTTCGAAACCGGGGTGAAGGTCAACGAATTTCGTGACCTCCGTGCAAATCCTCGATGTCTCCTTGAGAGCCAAATGCTCTCCTTCCGTGTCAAATGGTCCCGGATGATTTCCACAGGACTTTTAGGATCATTTAGGAAAGGCGGCATCAGCCCAGCCCCACCTATGCCGGGGCGGTCCTCCTCCGTTTTGTCTAGTCTGGGTTTGCCATTCGATCCATATGATCATGCCCCACTTCCTTCGAGAGTCCTGGCGACCGGTGCCGCCGCCAATTTCCCCAGTGTGGCCAATCTTGTCGGAGATATCTTCAACGCCCCGGTCTTCGTGCCCAATACCCAAGTAGACTCCGCGCAGATCGTACCTCACAGGAACGCTCCTGCACACGGTTTCGTAGCGCGGGCTGCTCTAGGGAGCTCGTACGTAGCACGGTGGGTATGGGGTAAGGAGTGGGGGGCCGGAGGGCTGTCGGTGTTTGAGGATGAGATGAAGAGACTGTTGGGAAAACGATGGGTTGCGACCGCCGGGATACCGTTAAGAACGAACGTAAATGGCCCTGGTGTCATTATGGCGGGGCTAAATCTTGGTGGTGGCAGTGGTGCTAACAGCGGCACGAGCACGCCATATGGTCCGAGAACCGGCCTTGGAACAACCGTGTTTGTGGAGGAAGATGAGGACGAGGAGCTGGAGAGGGAAAATCACAGGCATCACGATCCCTCTGGGATGAGCCTGGGTCCAGGTGTCATCGGAGGAGGGCTGTATAGCCCTAGCGCATTCGGGGATGTTGGCTTTGGAGCCAGGATGAGGACGCAAACGAGTTCGACGATGGAGAATCATTCGAGTTCCAGTAGCGTCTCCATGCCGTCAACGGCCTTCACTACGACGGACTTGAACCTTAGTATGGCTGGTTCTGGGGTGGGCACAAATGGCGCTGTGATGACACCTACAACCCCCACACCCCTCACGCCGGTCGTTGCACTGCCTACCGCGGATGCTGAGGCGCAAGTCGGTCTCGCAAAGGTCGCGGAACCAGATCTGGATGCCTTTATGGCATATGCGGCGATCGTGCCAGAGTACTGCAGATTAGAGGGGATGGTAATCAAAGGGATTGTTTGAATTTTCGGACATTGTATTCTTGTCGTTATCCCATGCTTTCAGTGCTATAGATAGTTTAGTATCTTGCAATGCTTGTTTACTGTCGTCGTTTCTTATCAATCTCACCACCCCACGTACTAGTTTTTATGTATACCCTGCGGACAGCGCATAGTTAATGTAACATGTGCCAGTGGAGCTGTCATTTCTCAGACCATGTGGTCAATTAAGAGGAAGATACTACAATATATAGGAATTGTAACTCTTAGAGACACATGCAACCATCCTCACCCTCCCCACTGTGAGGGGTCCATGGTTAGGCTCAGGGCACCAGGGAGGGCAATGGGGGACCTAGAGTCTCACATCCTGTGTAACCTGAATGTATGCTTTCCATCAAATTCGATGAAAGAAACAATGTGCTCCACTGCACTCCACAAGAGTTTTTCAATATCTGTGCAGAGTTTGGGACAATCTGTGCCCAAAGCTTGCCATACCTGCAGGTGTCAAACCACATTGAGAAAACCATCAGGAAGAGGCATTTGCAACTTTTTTACTATTTTCTTTTCTCTATGATGGGTGTCTTGAGGAGCAGGCAGAGTGGCAATATTCCAGGTGCAGCACAAAGTGAAGTTTCCAGTGACTTTGGCTGCTTTGAACCCTTGAATGGAAGTTTGAGGTTCTGCATCATGAAAAATGTCAGACTATGAACTTGCCAGGTAAGCATTTAACTTACCAACCTTGCATGATGTTCTCTGATCAGCCACTTACCTTGCTAGATGGAATTGTGACCAAGCTGGACAGCAGGGGTCACAAGGTACTATGTGAGGTGGGTGATCAAGAGCCAGCAAGGCAGTGCTGGGGTCAAAAGTTTTTAAGCCAGGTAGAATAATGATCATGTAACAATGTTCAATACAAACAATTAGTGTAATAGTGATTGGCACAGGTAACCCCCAGGTATTTTGGGGCTACCCATACCCCTACCTGCAAAAACCCTTACCCTTCCATGAGGGTACAGGTTTTCATGGGTAAGGGTATGGGTACCCAGGGGTTTTCACAGGTACAGTAAGTATTACATGTTTTGGCACTCAGATGAGTGCCGAAAACCATTTATTTACTTATGAACTATGTAACGAGTTGGTCTTAATTAATATCCTAATCATGGGGGAAGCAATGCCCCTGGAGAAGAAGGAGCTTGTGGAAGCAGCACATTATATACAAGTTGATGTTTGTCACTATGTGGTTCCAGTAAACAAATGTGACGCAGTGTCGCCAATGCACCTTAGACAGTAGCTTCTTTGCTTAGTCAAAGCCTCGAAGGCCTATTGTTGGGAGTGAGGATAATAGGCCTTGGAGACCGGCTTCTTCGTGCCCTCCAATGTATTATTAGACCTCCTGAGATCTCTAGATTGTGAGGACCTCCCTAGTAGCGGGTGCTCTGTTTAATAATAGAATGTCGTTGGAACCTCCTAGCGTGGTCACGGTGCTCTGTGTAATAATAGAACTAGTCGTCTCGCGCGTATGATATGCCGCCTCCAAAACAACCCACGTGTGGGCAACAGTCCACCAGTACATCCGGACTTGGCGTAGCGTTCTCAAGCCCTGTCAAACGCAGTGAGAAAAGGAAAACCACAGCCTATGTGCTTCCGCTCGGCCGGGACACAAAGCATTGTCGTTTACAAGAAAAATTGCATCTGCTTCAGTCTGGACAGTCTGAAGTGTCAAATCCAGGGTCCCGCCTCTGCCCGGATAACCCCGATGCCGATTTAGATGTACCAACACCCCTTGATGAGCTTCCAGGCTTACCAGACGACCACCCACCACTCAATCTACCGAAAACTCGACGCATTTTGCCTGACCAAAGCGCCTACAGCCTTTACACAAAGTGGTCTCAAGTTATTCCTACTCTGACTCCACCATTCCTATCCTACATAGCCATGTCAACAGGAACTGCCACTGAACCCCCCTCCTTGCTTCAATCCAAGTGCATGGCCGAATGCTTTAGAAAGAGCTGCACCATTCTTTGTCTCTTTCAGGATCGTGAGTTATTGCCATTCTGTACTCTGACTACTTTTCAACATTCGGTCTCCTAGATTTCCAAAAATTTCAGGTCCTCTTTTGCGATTGCCAAGATACGCTGCATGTTCTTCTTGCAAACGGTCTATTCCCCACCACACCTACCTACCCTCGTATGGCTGTCTCTGTACACCTTCTCGACTTCTATCACGCACTTTTCGAGCGGTCCTGCGATGCCGTCAATGCAATGGCAAGTGCGCTGAACACAATTTACACGCGGAGAGGGTTCATTCTCCTCAACAAGAAGGTATGTAGTTCCATCAAATCTTGCGTAATCAGTACAAGGCTCATTTTCAACAACAGGGACAACTGATTCAGGATGCATTTCGCTGGGGCTTGGGTTACGCAATCCAGTGGTATGATATTCTTCAAGTCCACATTGAGCGACAGGTGGAGTCAGCACTACAATTATCGGATACAAGAATTCGGGAATATCAGAAGGGTCAATCTACGAACCCGACACCTCCTCAACCTACCGTGCAAACAGCCATGGGTGACCTCACACAAGGAGAGTGTGCAAGACTGCTCCAACAAAGATGCCCTGCTTGCTTTGCGGGGACTTTGTATGGGTGATCATTCATACAGTAAGGCCATTCCACAGACGAGTTCTATGTTGCACACTTACCTGTTGTAGTGGCGCAGATATTCATGTTGCAATAGATGGCAACTTTAACCATCGACATCTACGGTCAGCAGGCGAATGCCCCAATTTCTACGACCCTCAGTATATGTTGAGCAAGGCTGAAGTTGATGCTGTCGGTGACCGTATCGAGAGCCTTCACAAGAGACCCCCTAAAGCCCGCCAATCCATTGTTCCTGATGAAGCTGTCGACGAATGTGAATCCTCCCACACCGCTGGATCTGGCTCAAACTCGAAAACAAATTTGACGACGGGGGCCAGATGGCGCTTGTATGTCGTCATGATATCCCACTCCTTCTTGCCAACATCAACACACCAGGAGAGCAGCAGAAGTATGCGGTTGCGCTGTTAGAGCATCTGTATGATCTCTTGCCCCCTCAAGCAACTGTAGGCGCCCTCTATGATGTTGGTTGTGTATTAGATCGTAGTCTTCAGTTGGTAAGTCTGTGAAAATACCTATGAACCTGCTAAATCTGTTTTGCAGTATGATATGCTTCCTGCAAGTATCACAGGATGGCTCGTGTTCACAACAAGCGCTATGCATGCCTATGCACACCAATGGGCATGCCAGATTGTCTACAACCCCCGAATGCGGGATGGGTTCGGTCTCACGGATGGGGAGGGCGTAGAGCGTTTGTGGTCACGACTCCGCAAACTGATTGGCATAACCCGTGCTTCAGTGCGACAAAGGCGGATCTGGTTGATTGACCGCCAGGCATCATCTATTGGGCTCAAACTTCGCAATGATCTGGGTGACTGGATCCGACGGCGACTTACGAAAGGTGTTGAAGGGCATGCAGCGAAGGCAAAGGACGCGCTTGCTGAGTGCAATGTGCCCATGGAGGAGCTCTGGTCACAGTGGGACCTACAGAAGGTGTCTCAACTATCTGTCCGCGCACGTATGTCGAAACATTATACGGCATACCTTATTTTCTCACTGTAGCTTTCTCAGATGCGCCTGCTCGCCTGAAGAAAGAGCTAGATATGGTATTGAATCTACAGGGCGATCTCGACACGATTGACGATGCCATTCAAATGACACATACCATGATATCCAAGTCTTCACCCTCAAAAGGATCACTTCATCTAGTGAAATCTCTACAAGAAACTCATGAACATCTCAAGGCGAAGGTCAAGGCACTCTACGCCTCTCTCAATGTACATGAATCTTTCCCTGAGCTCCAGGGTTTAGATCTCGAGTTTGTGCGAACACTTCTAATGGCACGCGACCTCAAGATCAACATCTGGAAGCAGGCAGTTGGAAGCTTTTTTGAGTGGGATAAGCTTGATCAAGCAGCAGGTGGTCGTGACCAGGCACTTGGTGTGTGTAGTTACCTTTTGACCAGTGCTCGTTCAGGAACTTCTCGTTTACAGGCACAAAACTCCATCAAAGCACACGTAAGGCCATCGCAAAACGCAAGCCAGCCTTAATGAACGCGATCCATAAATTTAACAGATACTGTGAGGTGCTCGAAAAGTTACACCGCCCAGAATGGAATATTCCATTGCCAGAACCACTCCCTACGCAGCTTGCAGTCTTGCACGACAGCTCTGTTCTGATGGAGGATGTCTGGATTACACGATCCCAGGGTGAGGTACCGAAGTGGTTGGAAGATGCTGATGTGTGGGAAGGTATTTGAGCGGTTCTGAAGCTTGACTGGTGTGCAGAGGAACGACGCCGCCTCGGAGTAGAGGCCAACAACCTTTGCAGGTGGTTTGGTCAAGAACTTTTCGCTATTGAAGTTGCATTGTCAATGCTATCGAGTAAGTTCATTTGTTTTATCATGGAACGCACACCACTCATTCACTGCTTAGACTCCCAAATTGCAGTACTTTTGCGGCAGAAACAGACATCTCTCCTCAACCTCAAATCACGCTGGACAAACCCCCTTGCTGCTAGTGCTCAGTTTGAAGCCCACCTTTCTACAGCTCAAACTATTGTAGGCACACTGTCGTCTTGTTCTCCACCCGCCAACCTTCCTCAGCTCCCAATGTACTTTGAGACCGATACACAAGACGACAATGAAGGCTGCGACGATGATGACAACAAAGGCCGTGATGATGATGACCCAGTCTTCCCCATCCCAGACAGCGAGGCCATTATCTTGAATGATCTTCTCAATGATGAAAATGGCATGGATAATCAGGCCGACGATGTCAATATCGACCCTCATCAGTGTGATGTCACTCTGATTTGGTCTGTTCCGGACCATGTTACAAAGGACAGGAACCTTCTTGATGACCTCCGGCGTCAGTTACCCAGCGCTGATGTGTCACTGCAAGCTGCCCGCATTCATCGCTATCTTGGCACCTGCATTTATTTTGAGCCAAAGGACCTTGCTATCATGAACTCACAAAATGAACGTCTCAACGATGTTTGTCTAAATGGCATCGCAGCCACCCTCCATACATTTTTTGATAACCCAACAAGCCAGCAGTGTGCACTGTTCACAACCTTCGACCTCCCAATGGTACGCTACAATGCCTCCGACGATGATATCTGGAGGCAATGCCGCCGAGCCGAATACTGGAGCAAAGATGTCTGGATTCTCCCAATCCACCGAACCCGCCCTAACCTCCACTGGGTGCTCTGTTGTATCATTCCACACAATCGCGAGCTTCTCCTCTTTGACAGTCTGTCGGAAAGTTGTTCATGGAAACGTGAAATAAAGGTGCGCGCATTTGCAAGTGAAGTTTCTGATCTCTAATACTACATAGGAAATCATGCAACTCGTTAACCGTCTTGTGGCCATTGCCAACAAGCGCAGTCACCCCCTCCATGTGGCAACCAACGAAGGCTGGACAGCTCGGCCAGTTGCGGTTCACAGCATGCAATCAAATGGCATCGACTGTGGGTTATGGGTCTTGTCAACCATTGCAGCAGTGTTGCGTGGGTTTTATGTTACAGATATGGTTGAAGAAGATATGATACCGTTCAGAGCCTTGCTTTTTAGACACCTTCTTGCACTACCATCCTTCGTTCCATGAGCTATGTACATTATTATATAGCATTTTGTACCCAATCTATATATCATTTTGTACCCCTAGCAGAGACTTCGAGATAAAGACTATGCACTTCACGAGCAATCCATTGAACCCAAATATGTGCCATCGCACATTCGCAAGGACCACCATTATATTCAGCCACAACAACTCTCCCTGATTCCCACTCTACAATACCCCTGTTCAATTTCTCGCACAATGTTTTGGTAGGGATGTCAGACCATTTCAGCTGTTGTTCCCTCAACATACGCATGTGCCGCCCGTGCATCACCTCCCCCAAATGTTTCATAAAAGCGAGTTTGCGAGGGTTGTCAGAAGGTGGTCCTGTCGGATATGGTGGTCCTGAGTCCCAGATATCTAAGCCAGTCTCATCCAAAAGGTCGGCACTCTTAGCAGCATCTTTAAACAGTGGTGAATCGTGAGGTAGTTCTTGTGAAGCCTCTGTAATGAGCTCCGAGGGCAGGTGAGGCTTGATTTTCGAGGAGGTTCCTTGGCAACCATGAGCTTTCTTGTATGCTGTACAGCGCTGGGTAGATATTAGTTCCTTGGCGCTAGAAAGTGATGAATTAGTATGTTCATAGGACAATGAAAGGAAATTGGGATGGACTGATCACTCTGTCTTCGTCTATGTTGCTTTGCCTTCACCACATCCTGTCGTTCCACTTGTGAAAACCATTTTGCATGCCTACCCATTGAATAGGATGCTAAGGAAGCCAAAATCGTTATGGAATCTTGAAACAGATCCGCTCCTTTTTGTGCACCTGAAAATCAGAATCTATTCATTAAGAAATGTCCCAACATATGGGCATGAAACGAACTGGCAGATGTCTACGCTGCTGCTAAACACATTACTTCAGGTGTGCGATGCTTGGCTGGCTAACAGAAAGCAAATGAATAGGAGGGCTGTTTTATTCTAAAGCTGATTGGCTTGCAGAAATGATGCCATAATTGGAACTTGTCAATGCACCGCGGTCATGGTGCCTGAACGTGCCTGTCACCTGTCCATCTGTCATGGCTGTCAAGCAACGTGTCCTACTACCTGCTACGCACCTCCTGCACGCTCTCGCCCCACTGTGTTTTACCACCTCAATATTGCCAACCACCACCTCCAATCCTACCCTGCCATTATGGATGCCTTTGTCTTTCATCACTAGTATCTCAACAATATCTATGGTCATACAGTGAACAGTCAGTATGCTGGTAAACCCCAAAATCCATCTGCACATTGAGGCAGACAGTCCGAGTCTTCTACCATCATTGGGAGAATGTCTCATGGCTGTGATCCACCTATGCCATGACCTTCTGCTTCCATCCCAACCACCTTCAGGTGACCTTTATCTTGCTCATACATTTTTTTCTCTCCCCTCGTTTCCTCTCATCTGCAACCCACTTGTCACCAAAACCACGCGTCTGCACCAACCTCCCACAACTTTTTTTGGCTTTCCTAAGTTTGCGGAGGTGAAACTGGTCTGTCCCTGTTGACGCGTTTCTGCCTTAGGTACCTGCTTTCGTGACACCGCTGATTATTTTATTTCATTTCTTGTATCTTGTCTCCCAAGTTTCCGGAGGTGAGATTGATAAAAAAAATTCTGGTCTGTTCCTGTTGACGTGTTTCTGCCTCAGGTACCTGCTTTCATGACACTGCTGAATTTTTTATTTCACTTCTTGTATCTTGTCTCCCCATTGACAGAATGCGCCATCCATCCAATGACGGTGACCCCTATGACGGCGACCCCTCCAACAGTGTCCCTAGTTCTCAAGAACCTTTCTGTGATGATCCCATGGATCCGTTCTGTGGTGAAGCCTTGATGGACGAGGTTATCGAATGTCAGGTCGGCGGTGGTCTAAGCCCATACCGCCTCCGCAGTAACATCAATTTAACCCCTCCGGCTGCTGAAGAGTCGCGGATTGCAGCTGGCCTACATCGTGTCCATTACAATGATGGAACAGCCGTTGATGATGCTGAAGCCCTTTTATCAATGTGTGTTGACGCACCTATTGAGCTAACTCCCACCCCACCCCGTCATCATGTCTATCCTCGAACACATACTCCTCCCACCAAAGCCAACAACATCTTTTCCACCTTACCACCATCAAGTCCTCTCACACCTGGCCCATCTCATCTCGGTGATCACATCCTAAACCAGACTTTCAAGCTACTTGATTTTGTTCCGGTCTTGTCTCAACCCACATTCCATGCAGTTGACGAAGAAGGCAAAAAGGAGGGGGGTGATGATCAGCACACCCTCGCTACGCCCCCACCTCTGCGCAACATGGATGATGAGCATGACGATGACGATTCAGATATCCTGGCATCACCCCGTGGCCAATACTCCAACACCGACCTCGAGATCCTTGACAATGCATTCAAAGCATGCAGGGATATTCTTTCGGAGGCGGCTGACAAGGTCCAGCGACCATTCCATAGTGTCATCAAACAATTTCAAGCTGCAAATGGACATGTCATCGGAAAGTCAGAGTGGAACATCTTCCAAATTTACTTCACAGCAAACATGCACGAAGTGCATGACCAGGTGGGGGATCCATCAGGTGATGGTAAGTGTTCGTCACTTGGTACCTATCATTTTCCTGATGATATATATTAGCAAAAGCATGCTGGAAGGTTTTCAAGCAGCTGCCGAAGTACAAGGAGATGCTGGAGACTTGGACGAGCCTTCAATCCACAGAGTATAGCGGTGTTACACTTCAACAATGCCGACGTGCCTTTGACCAGGAAGTGAAAAGGCTGTCAAAGATGGTGCATCATCTTTCTCTTTTTGCTTCCTTTTGCTGATAGTTTTATCAGGCTATGGAGTTGACCACTCAACGTTTTGATATGGCGTTCATTCTCGTTGGTAACTGCGTTAATGAAGATGCAGCCCTTGGTACAGTCCAGTGTACTCCAGGACTGGAAGGTGTAAGCTTATCCATCCTCATGTCTGTGTCCCCTCTCTGACCTGCCCAGGTGTTCAATAAGCGGTTGGGAGTCAACAACAATGAACTTCTAGGCATCATGAAGAGTCACGCATAGTATGTACTATAATCACCGCATTAATACTCATACTGATGCATATTGTATAGCAATTCAGCTCTAGAAGACTTCTCGCATGATTATGTTGTTGAGCGCAAGAACCATCATGATGAGCGCGTGGCTGATAGCAATGATGGAGACATGGATGGTCCTGAGGATGGTCCTGTTGAGGTAGAGAGTAAGGCAGGGCCTGGTTCAGCCGATGCTGGACGCGACCAGATCAAGTCATACTTTCTTGGAGGCTTCGGTACATAAAGAAAAATGCATTGTTTGCATGATATTCATTCTATTTCTAGAAAACGTCAAGGCACCTCTTATTGCGAAGGCCGTTGCTGGTCGTCAGGGTGTTCCGACCCTCCCATGGACCCATCTTGTCAAGGTTCTTTCGGAGCGTGGTGTGTATATTTCAGGGTGGCCGTTTGGCGTTGAGTTTCCGGACAAGATCAAGGGGCCACCAGGTAAGAAAAGCCAGGGGCTGAAAGACCTTCCGGCCGCGTCCGTGCGAATGATGGTTTCCGCTTGTGAGAACCATACATTAACATTCAACAAAATCGACACCAATGGTACGTGACAAAATTGATATAAGATGACTGGCATGCTAATAAATTTATTAGAATTGGCAACCAGCCTAGCACCGGTCATTATTGGTGCTCCACCGTCCTCCACCTCCAAGTTCTCCACTGCCCGATGGCTATTTGCCAATGGTACTCGCAATTATCATGGACCACCCCGCCCCAAGCCGAGTAAAGCTCGCACAACAGTGAAGCAAAAACACAAGGCCTATCCTGAAGTTATTTCCATCAACTCACGGTCTCCAACCCCTCCAGGCCCTCCCCGGTGTTCAACCCGCAGCAGACCAAAAAATGTCAATGTTCAAGACATGGGCAACATTGGAACCAACAAAGATTGGCAACACCTCCCAGCAGCAGACTAAGACCGCTCCCACTCCAGGACTACTCATCAAAAAGGAAGCCGGTGGGGTCGTCACAAGGGCAAAGAAGGTATCTGTGAGTCGAGAGAAGGAGACGGTGCAGAAAGGTGCGCGTCCTGTACCCCGCCCTCTGCACCTGGCATCCCGGGGTCCCGAGGTGGTGATTGCCGTGTCTTCCCCCCCTTCGCACGTCCCAACCACCACCACATCAACTATGCAGCTTCCACCTACCCTGCCAACAGTACCGACATCTTCCAAGGGCCTAATGGCAGAAGAACTTGCTTATGTTGTGAAACGCTCTGCCGAAATTGCAGAAGGTATGCTGGTTACGCCATTTGGGGCACCGCCTCTCAAGAAAACTCGTACTGTTCCATTAGCGGCAGATCCACCACCCACTCGTCCACCCTCAGCAAACACGGAGCATGCTGGCACTGTACAATTCACCCGTCCATCCTCTCGTCCACCCTCAGTGACCAGTGAGCGCGCTGGCCCTGTACCACCCACCCATACATCCTCATCAGCTGAGCCTCTGACACAGATGGTCACAGAGCACGTTGGACCCTTGTCAGCTGCTCCGCACACTCGCCCGCCCTCTGTCCAATCCCTGGGTTCTGATGTCACACGGTCGGCTGCTGAACACGCTCCTCCTACCCGTCCACCATCAAGTCTCCGTCATCGAGGCATCACTCCCGGTATTGAACACGCTCCTCCTATCCGTCCAGCATCAACTCTCCGTCATCGAGGTATCTCATCACAACAACCACATGTTCGTATGGGCACCCCAGTTGCAGCTCACCCTCCATTGACCTCGATTGCAGAGGCTACAACCATGCAGGGTGATCTGAGGGGCAGCGACATTGAGATGGGGGACCATTCAACTGAGTCGAGGCCACCTACTGGCACAGGCAGGGGGTTGGTATTGAGATCAGGAAGTTGAGCACAAGATGAGGACGAGGTTTTTGAGGTATTGAGTTTAAGTCAAAGATAAGTGTATGAGGGAGTCTGCAACAGGGAGGAATGTTATTATCATCTCCTACAAGATGTGCAATATTTATACTACACAGTTAGGAGGTATAGTGTAAGGCACTCCTTTAATATATAAAGGAGGTATTCTGTAATAGACCCCTGTACCAGTTAATAATGGAATAACTATGTCATATCCCCTATATAATTCTCCAGATAGACTTGTCTATCATTGTATATTATAGGGGGTTCCCTGCATAGCATAGGAGACAGTCTTGGCAGTCTTTGTAGTCTTGGCCAGTCTATTCCTGTATAGGAGACTGCCATTGCTCTAGGGTTAAGGGTAGCAGCTGCTAACCCTAACCCTAAGCTTAGGACTTGTATTCCATCTCCCTAGGCTTGTTAACTGCCTTGGCTTGCCTGTATACTCTTGTATACATAATCCCAACACTCCCCCTCAAGCCTAGGCAGTGTAGGACAATGAGTGGAATGGTTCTGTGAATGTCATCACTCCCCCTGGAGTGGTTAATAATTTTCTTTCAGGTGCGTCAAAACCTCTGTGGATGGAAAACCCATTGGGAAAAACCAATCTCACCAAGGAAAGCTACTGAGTTATTTTTGACTGAATTCCCATCTCTTCCCTATGCCGTGAAAACTTAGGCTTTGGTAAAGCCTTTGTTAATATGTCCGCTGTTTGTTCCGGATCACGACAGTTTTGAATATCAATAATTTTGTTGGTGACTAAATCTCGGACCCAGTGATGCCATATAGCGATATGTTTTGACCTCTGGTGAAATTGAGGGTTATGGGTTAAAATTACTGACCCTTCATTATCGCCTTGAATAATTGTCGGATTTTCTTGGGTGTATCCGAGTTCATCATACAAATTTCTTAGCCATGTGGCCTCGCGTCCAGCCTCAGATAGCGCCACATATTCGGCTTCCGTTGAGGATAATGCAATAATTGTTTGTTTCTTTGATTTCCAAGTTATTGCTCCCCCTGCTGTCAGGAAAATATATCCTGTGGTGGATTTGAGATCCTCAGAATTTGCAAATGATGCATCGGCAAATCCATGGAAAAGGTTATTGTTTTCAGTCTCATCCTGGGATTTTCTGTAAATAATTCCAAGAGTTTTCGTACCTGCTAAGTACCGTAGTATCCGCTTTATTGCACCGTGGTGTTGTAAGCCCGGGTTAGCAGTATATGCTGCCAATTTATTAACAGCGAAGCTAATGTCAGGTCGCGTGGAGTTTGCAATGAATTGTAGACATCCCAGTAATTTGGCGTATGAATTGCTCCGATTCGGCTCATTATAATCTGGGTTTTCAATTAATTTAATATTTGGGTCCATTGGCATTCCAACAGGGTTTGCATCAATCATGCCTTCTTTACGAAGGACATTCTCGATATATTTTTCTTGAGATATTTTGATGCTATCATTGGTGCACGTAATTTCTATGCCCACGATTTTGCTAGGCTCTCCAAGGTCGGTGACGTCCCATTCTGATGTTAACGCATTTTTCATATGCTTCATCATTTTATCTGCTGATGCAAAAAGCAGGGTGTCGTCTACCCATACTGTTATGATACCTTGCGCAAGGATCTGCCATTAATCGTCCATAATCATGAATTTTAAGTTTACCATCAAATTCGTTATTCCACTCTCGGCCTGCCTGCTTTAATCCATAAAGCGGTTTAAATAGCTTGCATACTCGGCCTGTTCCATCATCACATCCTTCAGGTTGTTTCATGTATATAGTCTCTTGTAGTGTGCCATTAAGGTATGCGCCCTTTACGTCCATCTGTTGTATTTTTAGACCTTTCTCTGATGCAAGTGCTAAAATCGCCCGGAGTGTGTCCATTCGTACAACTGGTGAAAAAGTTTCCGTAAAATCGTAACCGGGTCTTTGTGCATACCCTTTTGCAACTAGCCATGCTCTGTATCGTACAATTTCCCCTTCTTTATTTGGTTTCCGAATAAATACCCATTTATTTGAGATTGGAACGGCATCTGGAGGTTTTTCGACAAGTTCCCAAGTACCCTTTTCTTTGAGCAAGTCTAATTCAATTTGCATTGAATCCTTCCATTCCGTCCATTCCGGGGATTGTTTTGCGTCTTTGAGACTGTTTATTTCGTCTCCGGCTATTATTGCATAGGCTTCTTCTATATTTAGAAAGGTTTCGTCATCTTCCTCTTCTGCAAGGTGGTAAAGATGTTTGTAGTCGGTACGAATTCCACGAGTTTTCCGTGGTTCATTATCACTTGCACGCGTCTTCCGTGGTCTAGTGATATCTATGTTTCCCTCATTTTCATTCCGTTTACACTTCCGAGGCTGCTTTGCCGGTTCCGTGATCCGTTGATCGGAGTTACCCGTCGGTGGCACATTCGGTGTTTCCCCACCAGACTCCCCCTCCATCGAGGGTGTAACATCAGTGTCTTCGGGAGGCTCAGGTTCATCTGTAGCGTCTATAAGTCGGAAGTTCCGAGAGGTGAGAACATTTCTTGTTTCGGCATTGTAATATTTTATTGCTCCCACGCCATCGTCATAGCCGACATATGCACGCTGCTTTGATTTAGGTAGCATTTTTCTTTCTTCTTTCTGGCCTTGTAATAATACCCATACTGGGGCTCCGAATTCACGTAAATTTGATACGTCCAGTTTTTTATTGTGCCAGCCTTCATAAGGTGTTGTTTCCCGAAGATGTTTGGTAAATGATCGGTTCCGGATATAGGCAGCGTGTAAGACTGCAAATTCCCATAAAAATTCTGGAAGCTGGTTAGCAGCCAGCATTGCTCGGGATAGCTCGACCAGGGTTCTATTCATCCTTTCCGCAACTCCATTCTGTGATGGTGAGTATGGTGCGGTAAGCTGATTTTCTATACCTCTTTCTTTGCAATATTTTTCCAGTTTTTCGTTAACAAATTCTTTTCCACAATCAATTTGTATACCCTTCGGCTTCTTGCCTTGTGTTTCCAAATGGGCAAGGTAATTTATTACCCCCTGTGCTGCATCACTTTTCTCTTTGAGACATTCAATTGTGACGAACCTTTTAGCATCATCCACAAATAGGAGATAATAATATTTGCCATTAATAGATTTGATGGCGTATTTTCCCCACAAGTCTATATGGGTTAATTCTCCTGGTTTCGTGTTTCTTTTTGTTGACTTTGGAAAAGGCTCCTTGTGTTGCTTTGCACTGATGCAAGCTTCGCAATCCGGTTTAGGAGTATTTTCATTGACATTGAAACCGATCACCAATTTTCAGCTCAATAATTGTTGTAGTCCAGAATATCCTACATGTCCAAATCGTCGGTGCCAAGTTTCCCAACTAAGTGGTTTAATGTTTCCGGCGAATGTTTGATTAACGGCAGGAGTTTTAGACAGCTTGCTTGAATTTTTTAATACCATTTTCATCTTGTATAAATGGTTATTAATTTTCTTTCCTTCTGCAAGTTGTTGTCCGTCTTTTGTTGTGAGGATTAGTTTTCCTTGTCCTCCAATATATTTTCCACCGGCCGCATCCCATCACCCCAACGAAATTAAATTGTTTCGTGTTCCAGGCACATGTAGGACGTCTTCCAGATGAATATTAAAATTTTGATTATTGCATGTTGAAATTATTTCAACAGTTCCTTTGCCTGCAATTTTAGCTTCCAATCCACCTACCCCAGTTACGGAATTATTTTTCATTGGAGTGTATGTTTTGAAGGCTTCTCTTTGATGCATGACATGCGATGTTGTTGCTGAGTCAGCCAACCAGTCGTAATAGATCAAACGCTCGTCCATTATGGCATCATTACAAGCATCATAGGAATCAAAATTATAATGTTCTTCTTGAGCTGAAAATGCAATAAATTCCTCCACAGCATTGGACTGTTCCACAGGTTTTATTTTCCCTTTTTCCTTATCTTTCTCCTTTTTCTTCCCCCAACAATTTTTTGCCTGATGTCCGATTTTTCCACAATTATGGCATTTATTGCCTTGGAATTTTCGGCATTTACTGGACCAATGTCCAGGGCATTTGCAATGATCACAATATGGCTTCAGGGATTTTTTACGATCGGTAAGACGGTTTTCAAGGGTTTTCTCCTTTTGGGCGGTCGTCTGGGTTTTAGCCAGGTTAACAATTCCACCAGAGTTATTATTCCCATTATTCCTATTTTGCCGAAGTTTATATTCTTCCCTTAATAATCCAATAAATGCGTCCGAAGTTAGGCGACGCTTTGGATCTAAGTCATTTGGATCATTTGCGTTTCCATTGTAGGGCTCGACATATGTTTGCCAAGAGTTTGGTAAGGATGCCGAAATGATCGATTTAAATCGGGTATCTGAGATATGGAATTCTATATTTGGAAACCTGTTGATCTGGTCTCGGTAAGACTTCAAGACGTCCAAATGTTTTAGGAGGTCATCGGAATTATCAGCCTTTGTCTCATATAATAAACACTGCAGTTGATTAACTGTCTGATGTGCCTTGTTTTCATGAGTGACTGATAATGCGGTATACATAGCTTCTGCGCTTTGTTTTGATCCGACGTGATTTATTTGCGAGGAGGTGACATTGTGAATAATCACTTGTTGTGCCCACATGTCGTTTTTGTCCCAGTTATAAGCGCTGGCCAGGTCTATGTTTTCTTCTGGTCGCTTTATTTGTCCAAAGACATATCCCAATATGTCACAGTTAATAAAAACTCGTAACATTCTTTCTTTCCATTCGTGCCAATTTTCATCCGTCAAATGATCGCGATCGGTGATCTTGTTTATGTTTGAATATTCTTTGGTACGAATTAGGGGTATTGCCGTAGGTAATTGAATATTCCCTGGTGGGCCGTTATTTTCTTGGCGCCTTTCTTCTGCTCTTTGAAGAATTTCCGGGGGGATATTCACTTGTCTTTGTTTCTGTTTTGCTTTGGAGACATAAACTCATGTAGGGTTTTGTTCTGTTGCTGAAGGTGCGCTGGGCTCTTCAAATAATGACTCCATGTCATCACGGTCCCCAACATATTCCAATTCTTGATCCATGTGCCCCTTTTTAATAAGTTAGTTAAAATATTGGCCAGGGCCCATAACCTATTGGGATCAGGAAGTTGAGCACAAGATGAGGACGAGGTTTTTGAGGTATTGAGTTTAAGTCAAAGGTAAGTGTATGAGGGAGTCTGCAACAGGGAGGAATGTTATTATCATCTCCTACAAGATGTGCAATATTTATACTACACAGTTAGGAGGTATAGTGTAATGCACTCCTTTAATATATAAAGGAGGTATTCTGTAATAGACCCCTGTACCAGTTAATAATGGAATAACTATGTCATATCCCCTATATAATTCTCCAGATAGACTTGTCTATCATTGTATATTATAGGGGGTTCCCTGGATAGCATAGGAGACAGTCTTGGCAGTCTTTGTAGTCTTGGCCAGTCTATTCCTGTATAGGAGACTGCCATTGCTCTAGGGTTAAGGGTAGCAGCTGCTAACCCTAACCCTAAGCTTAGGACTTGTATTCCATCTCCCTAGGCTTGTTAACTGCCTTGGCTTGCCTGTATACTCTTGTATACATAATCCCAACAGTTGGTATGGGTACTATGCGGAGCCTGGTTTTGCTGAGAACCACTACCACCGGAGGCCGTATCCTGGTGGGTACTACGCACCTTATCCCGGAAGTTGGCCCACACCTACCTACCAAGATGATGAGGGTCATGGCAGTACCTCGGCAATGGCATGGCATGAACCACCTCATCCGCCACCTCCCCACGCTCACTACTATGGGTATCCTCCAGGTCCAGCTGCCTCAGCCCACCTGATGCCTGCTGCCTATAGAGCCCCACGTCGAGCGCCATCCAACCATCCTGAGGGATCTCGTTCTCCATACCCCGGTAACCTCAATCAGGACAGTGGCAATGGTGGCAGTGGGGACCATGCGTAGGGTTGAACATCGTTGGAAATTTTCTTGCAAGTGGCTGTTGCACCATGTCTTTTCATTGGCATTCTTGTGTTGTGTTGCGCACCAGGTTTTGTCGTGTCGCATTTCTTTTTGTAGTGTCATTTTTTTTTGTTTCTTTTTGTTGTGTTGTGTTTGATTTTTTGAGTCGCGCTGTGTGCATTGTCGCATCGCGTTTCCTTTTGTTGTGTCATTTTTTTTGGTTTCTTTTTGTTGTTTTGTTCCATTGCGTCTTTTGGGTCATATGACATCATTTTGAACCTCCTTGCAGACACTGCCAATATTGTTGCGTGATTGTTGACGTGTCAAATTTTTGTATCCTCTATCTACCCCTACATATATTCCATTCTGTGAACTTGTAGTACTAGTAATCTGTCGGTACATCAAGCCAATAGTATATGCTTTTTGTACAAGAACGAGAACCTTCTAAAAAACCAAGAACCTCCTGAAATAACCCATTAGACAGACTAGACCTTCAGTCAAGATCTCATCCCCCGATCAGCACTCTTTCAGGATATTGGCAGTGACCATAAGCACCTCTCAGACCTTGAAGGGCTATTTCTCTCATACCCGGAAATGGGCCTTCCAGGTTACACGTGACTACTGTCACTTCTGCCAGCGGTGCGCCAATGCATCACATTTGTGTACTGGAACCAAATAGTGACAAACATCAACTTGTATATAATGTGCTGCTTCCACTAGCTCCTTCTTCTCCTGGGGCATCACTTCCCCTGTGATTAGGATATAAATTAAGTAAGACCAACTCGTTACATACTTCATAAGTAAATAAATGGTTTTCAGTGCTCATCTGAGTGCCAAAACATGTAAAGTAATACTGCCATGAAACCCACCTACCTGTGCTGTGGGTATGGGTTTCTGGAGGGTCAAGAATTCCATACCTGTACCCACACCTGCAACCACCCATGGCTAATACCTGCATGGGTTTCAATACCCATGACAATCACTACAAACATCTACACATACATGGATGGTAAACAGGTTCATAATACTATCAAGATAGGGATTAATGATGATCTGAGTTTGCCTTGTGAGGCAGTAGAATGGTCATGATGTGAGACTTGAAAGGAGGTTTCAAGGTATTGAATCCTCAAACAAGGTGAGCAAGGTCATTATGGTATCTGTTGAGACAACACTAATATTTATATACATCAAGTTGGGTGCAGCATGTTCTTTCCACATCTATCATACATATGGTTTATCATTTCTGTTGAGCCTGATTGCAATATCTGTATCTAAGCATAAAAAACTATATGTGACTGAGATCAAGGACTTGTGAGTTTGGAATTATGGAGTGAGACCTGTTGTAGACCCTGCATCTCAGACATGGCAAGCACAACTGAGTTTAGGATTATGGAGTGAGACCTGTCATTGGCCCTGCATCTCAGATGTCATGAGTGCAACTGAAATAGTGACACATAGTGACATACCTTGGCCCCCCATGTAGCATTGCACAACATGTCCCTCAGATAGAAAACACCATTGAGTTCAGTTGCTTGAGAGTTGGATTCTGTCAGTGAAGGGGACAAAATTGAAGGGTGATGAAGATTCAAGACCATTCTTGTTGGCCTGTTTTGGAGGCAAGGGACTGGTGAGTCTCTTTGTTGCATGTTTGGGAGTGGCAGTCATGTTGAGGAAAGACTTTGTGAGCACAGGAGAATTGAGCCATTGGAATGATAAACTATCACAGCATCAATGAGCAAAGAAATGGATGGAATGAAAAACTCACCTTGTAAATTCCCTGAGGGCAGACCATGTATGAGCACATATTCCAACCATTCAACACATGTTGCCAGGACTTGAATGATGTGTATGAGCCTTTCAACCATGTTTTTGATACTCAATGAGTGTTCAGCACTCAGATGGATTAGGTGGCACATCTGATGGTGATGAATGGGATGAGTAGGGTACTGGAGGTCTGTGAATTGATTGAAGCTGTTGATCTTGCCCTGCATTGCATCCAGAAGGGTGACCTCATCTTCATCCTCAGAGCCTGATACATATCACTGGCTGTTGTCCATGTATTTGGGGTCTAATCATGTGGTATGTGTGAGATGTCAGGATATCATCAGAATAAGCCACATACAAGCATGCTAGACACAGGAAAATGAAGTGGTTAGCACACTCAAATGAGCCAGATAACTCACCAATGGTTGAAGTTCAGATATGTGTCCATGTTGAATATCACTGTGACATGTAATGCCAATCCATTTGACATTGCTCACTCACAGGCAGGTAGGAATATCATCATCATGGTTATGGCATATAAAATACATCTAATCTTCATCTTCATCCATACTGTGTTCAGAATCTGATGACTCCCTGCTTTCTGTTTCCCAACTCTGATCATCACTGTCCACTTCTTCATCATACACAGAAACATCCTCCACCAACTCATCCATGTCAATGCCCTCCAGCAAAATGTTATTGTGTGCAGCCATGTCTTCCTTCTGATCCACATCATCAGCTTCATGAGCTTTCTCTTTCATAAAAGCAGCTTTAACATCATTGAGCAACCCCTTGAGATGTGAACAGATCAATGGATGGCCAATTTCAATGCCTGTAAAGAGACAGACCATGTCACAGTCAACAAAACTAGGCAAACAATCAATCAGAACTTGTTGAAATGGGGCAGAGGCACTTACAAATTCACATAGTATCAGACATAGTCCTTGCCTTCTTCATTTGATTGATGAGCAAGTGAGAGTGAAGTCTTCTGTTTAGCCATGTGTGAAAGCCAGGATCATGTGGCAGGCATGCAGCATGTCAGCAGGGTCCAGAAAGCCAAAGGTATAAGGATCATTTGAATGTCCAAAGCTGACATGTGGTAACTGTTTTGCTGAACATCCCCAAGCATATTCCCCATTGAGACCATACCAATGAAGCCACAAGATGTCCATCTGCTTGAAATTCCCCTTGTCACCAAGTTCATTCACATTGACATGCATGATTCCAATGACACAACAGTGCCAGTATGGATATTTGGCATCTTCATCATCTGACAAGACCATCACATCTGATCAAGTATGTATATTGATAATGTCCTGATCCCACTGTATGTCATAGGTTGTGAAATTGATCCAAAGAATTTGGTGAAAATATACAGCATTGCATAAGATTTCTACCTTGTTACAATCAGTGCTTGTGAATTAGTCCATGTCAGCCATCAAATTGTGGATGTGTTGCAGGATGTGATCCCTGAGGTTCAGTACAAAGTCCTTCAATTAAAATTATGTTAGTAAGTGACCTGCCAGTGTGAGATTGAATGACTCACCTTCACAGCTGGATTGTCCTTGTGTTGTGGTAACCAGACAGGAAGGATTTTCAAATTTCTACAAGCTTGGGCCATCTGATAACATTGATCAGGGCTTGCAGCTGGTAGAGATTCTGATTGAAGGCCTTGGTGCACTTGACATATCTTCTCACAGATGTCATGCAGCTTTTCCATTCACATGTGATGTCTTCCAATTTGCTTTTCGTGGGCACATTTATTGGTCCTCTTGTACAATTGCTTTGGATCTTGATGACTGGCTTCATCCTGCAGATTGGTTTTTGATGAAAATCAGCATCTGTCACAAAAGAGATGAATAGCAACAAATGGTCTGTGAGCTGAGAGAGGATGTTGTTTCAAAGTGAATGATGGCATCAACATAGTCTTCAATAGAATGGTACTTGTAGGTGTTATCATTGTATTCCTTTTTGACTGTACAACTGTGTTGATTATCAGTGTTGAGCATAGATTGTTCTCCTTGCTTGGTGAGTCAACACATGTGGCAATTATATTCAGCTGGAGTCTCCTGTGTATGAAAATGTGAGCAGACTTTGTGCTTGTATCATTGCATGACCCTTTCTAGCTCAGCAGTCAAGCCTTGAAGTATTTGGATGCTGATGTTAGGGTGTATTTTCATCTTTGCAAATCCATGCCATGGGGCAACAATGGATAACATATCAAGCACCATCACATTATATGGCAGGTAGATCAATCCCTTGAAACAAGAAAGAGCACACTACACAGATGTTAATTAATAAGACAACAGTAGACATTATGCTCATACCTGCAGCAGATCTTCGAAGTCTCAAGCAGCAGGTTGCTTCAGATCTGAAACATTTTGGCAAAAGTGGTGAATTGTTGATCAGCCAAATGGTGATACTGCATGGTATCTGTGGGTACTCCTTCAGTGTATAAAAAGTTGAAGTGGTGGGCTCCTACCACTTATCCAATTCTACTACTGCATTACCACTGACAGCATAGAGAATCCACAAGTTATGTTGAAATAATCCTCTCTAAACACCAAGTTCAACTTCATAGAGGAAATTGATGATGGACATATTGAAATAATTTTTGCCAAGGGGAAGTAACACTTGAGAGAATGCATTCTGAACAAATATAACATCAAATGAATTAAAATATTGTCATTGTGAGAAATTTACCTGTGTAGGAGTCAATGATTGATCATCCAAAACCCATGCAACAGCTGTTCTATTGATAAGATGACCTTTCTCGAAGATAAGCTTATGCACCTGTTCAATTGAAACTCTCATGCACTTGCTATCAATGTGGAGATGTTTCCATCACCTCTGATCATTCAATGTACCCTGCTCTGAGACATATTTCTTCTGTACAAGGCAATATGGGCAGAGGCAGCACCCCAAGTACTTGGTGCATGTTATCAGCACTCTACAAATCAGATACCATTGACAATTAATAATACTTTCAAAAAACTCACTTTTCTGGTTAATCTGCCATGTAGACAAAAAACCTAGGATAGAGGCACCTTTTGATGTTATCAGCACAAACAACGACCATGCCTTTGACATAGGTGAGCATGAACTTTGGTGTCAGCAACAATGCCCAAATTGCCTGCACCAATTCACACTTGAGATGCATCAGTATGTCCTTTGTTGGTGCAATGCCATAGGCCTCTTTGTACTTCTCTGCAACATAGCCCGGAAGCTATTTATTGGGATTAGGTCTTTGAGAGCAAGTGGGGGATCACTCAGACAAAGTAGTGAGTGTGTGGAACAGGCAGGGAATGTCTATTCATCTCCTACAAAGTGTGGAATATTTATACAACACTGTTAGGAGGTATTCTGTCATAGACCCTTGTATCAGTTAATCTTGGAGTAACTATGTCATTTCCCCTATAATAATAGTGTCATAGTACCTCCTGTGATATCATGGCTTGGTAAGCCTGAGACTTCCTCCAGGATGGGTCTTAGACACTCTATCCAAGGCTCTGTCTTGGATAGCCTATCATAGACATGCTACATGTGCTTAACTGTGCAGCACATGTTAACTGTGCATCCCCCTAATAGTCCTTACATGTGTTAACTCCTGTTAAACATGTGTTAATGACTTAGCATACTTCCTAGCCATGGTTACTGCCTTGGCTTGCCCAAATGCCATATCCCAACACTATTTCACATGGTCAGTTAGACTCAAACAAATGAAATAATTTCAGACAGACTGATGCAAGATAGGCAAGATGGAATTCTGTGTACAAGGATTTCTTAGACTGGATACTGTGATAACAGGCCAATATAGGCCACTGTGGGGCCATGCCAAAGTTTGCAAGATTGGCTAAGCATCAGTAAGCAAACCTTGGATTTTCCTGATGTGCACACTTGAGGACAATTGACTATACTACTGGAGCCTGTAGCTAAAGCACTTTTTTTTTTGGCTTTCCAAGAAATACCAAGATGACACAAAATGTGTGCTAGGAGAGTGTTGCAGGAAGCTCAGGAGAGGCCTTAGGACAAAGGGGAGTGTTCCTCTGAGTGTCTCAGAGGTCAAGGAGTGATTGTCTCATGTACACAATTACATGTAGTATATATACTACAGAATGTTAAAGTCTCAGTAATTAATATTATTATTATTACTGTCTTGGATATAGCTCTAGGCTTGCTATCCCAATAATGTGTGACAGGATAAATGCAACCATTTTCTATATGAATTTCCCCCTGCAGGCTTATCTTTCCCACAGTAAGTACATGACCAATGTCACATGAGCAGGAATTCTTCCTTTTGAGAAACCACTCTGTGGTATATATGGGTAGCTTAACTCAAGCTTAACTACAACCATAACAATTTTACATATTTTATATAATTCACTTATTACAGCCAGGTTGTATGGTCATAGCAAAAAATTGATTTGATGATAAGTTGAGTGTAATAAGATTGCCAGATGAATGGTGTTGAGTGTACAGTGCAACTAAGGGATGGCCATCACAAAGTCACTGATAGAGTTTAACTCTAAGGGTCGATCTCAAATCTGCTTACTCAACATGAAGATAGCAGTCCACCTTGATACTGGGGCCCTTCAGGTAGTCAGTCACCCCCTGTAGTGTTAAGACAGAGGCTTGCTCCTGTCAACAAAGAGGTCGGTCATCACTCTGCTACTCGAGGGTTTCAAGTGGAGTCTAGTTCCCTTAGTCTTAGAGGCTTTCTGAGCTAAGTCTTAGGTCATGTTGAGCAGGAAGCAAGTGGTAGATTGCTTAGGTCAAGCTAGAGAGCTTGGACCTTTGTAACTCTACTTATATACATAAAAGGCGAGGCTGTACTGAGTGCTATGCAATGTCAAGGGGTCTGAAGAAAAGGAGAGAAGGACAATAGAACAAAAGAAAAGAAGTGTTACAAGTGTATCAGAAGAAAGGAGGAAGAAGGTGTTTCAGATGTATCAAAAGAAGGGAGAGAAGACAATAAGAGAGAAGAGAAGAAAAAGAATTGGTGTGTACCCTTATGATGACAATGACTATGATGATGAGCAGACAACTGTAACATGTAGTCAGTCATGGTCCTATATCTTGTTGTTTTCTAACATGTAATGTTATGTGCATGAACACTGAACAGAACACATACAATTTGAGGTCTGTGCCAAGCAATATACCCAGAGGATCACCTGAGGTACAGGCCATTTATTGGGGGAAATAGGGCAAAAATGCTGATTTTGGCTGCTTTCTAGCTACCTAAAGCTGACCTGGGTAAATATATAGAAACACCCTTGGACCAAAATAACACAGAAACCACTCTAGTATATAAAGTCATGTTCTAGGACATAAAACATTTGACATAAAGCATCAAATGCCCATCATATTGAGTGGTCAAGTGCTGATTTTGGCTGATTTTGACTGTTTTCCAGCCACTCAAGGTTGACCTGGGGCAAGGGGGTGCTGGCTTCAAAAAATAACAACTAGGGTCAATTTTTTTTCAACAACTTTGCATGAACCTACCTACTATGTAATCAGGCACATTTCTATATTAGGTAATGCCCATGCCCAAAATTAGCCCAAAGACTTGCTATTTCTCTCAAGCTCGTTGTTTTCCTCCCCTTGCCATCCCAGATGAAGTGCATGGCTCACAGGTCCAGTTCCTGGGTGCTATCTCCAGACCAACACAGGCAAGATGATACTATGATGGAAAAATGTAAGGTAAGGCAACTAAATTTGTTAAATTTATTTGGCACCAGTAGGTGGTTTTTGTCAGGACAATGCTATATCTATAAAGACACAATGATGGCTCCCACAAAACAAACCACAACAATGAATAAAGTGAGGGGTAGTACTAGCAGTCAAAGGCAGTCACACCACTTGATAGCGGATTTCCCAAGAGAACACAACTAGTGTCTCTGGGTGATATATTACAGTTTATATACTAATATACATGTGGTAACCATCTGTTCATCATGCCTAGACCATGAGTCATCAGCAGGCGCAGCACCGTGCCTATAGTGTGTGGTGCACAGCTACATGTGCCTACCATGTGTCTGATCATGCCATGTGTCACCCATGTGTTGTACCTACCCTTAGTCATGTGCTCAATCATAGGGACCTTGTGCCGCCAGTGAATGCCATGGGGGGATGCCATACGACGGTACTGCATGTACATAAAAGTATCAACAGAGTTAAACATCAAAAATAATGGTTTAAAATGTCTTAAGAAATCATACTCCTGACATCACCTCCTTTTTAAGGCTCAGATTCCAGATGAGAAGTCAAACCCTCTAGAGTCTCAGTAAAGTTTTCATATGGACAGAATTGAAGATGTGCCAGGGATTGAAGGTGGTGGGGTGTAAGCAGTGGAAGGATGCAATTGCATCTGCTGTGTGTTCGAGATTAGCAGCAGGTTCCTAGGTGTTATTTTCTTTGGTGTAGCCTTGCCACTTAACCAGGTACTGCAACTGGTTACAATGCATCCATGAATCCAGTACCTCCTCCACATGGTACTCCAACTCTCCATCTATCTCAATGGGGGGCAGTGCTTTGGCTCACTGTTGCTGTCCCTCAACTTCTGGTGCCTGATGAGGCCAGGTCTGAGAGACATTGATCACCGGATGAATCTTGATTGTGCAGGGAAGTTTTACACAAATGATGTTCTTGGACATCAAGTCCATGATGGGGTATGGGCCGATTTGCTTTTCAGTGAGCTTGCATGAAGGCCAGTTCAACTGCAATTCCTCAGCTTCGATCCAGACCTTTTGGCCAACTTGGTATTCCAGCACATCACCTCTAACCTGATCTGCATAGCACTTCATGTTGTCGTGTGCCTTTGTCAATGTGGCCTCCACCTCCTCATGTACTCTCTTCATTTGCTCAGCACAGTCCTCCACAGCTTCCACCTTCCCTTCTCATTGAGGCTCAAGGCCCATCCAGGGGTTGTAGCCATAATTAGTGTAAAATGGTGACATCTGGAGGGTGGAATGAATTTGGTTGTTGTACACAAATTCTCCAAGTGCAATCCACTTGGGCCAGTCATCCTGTCTATAATTTACAAATAGGCAGAGATATTGCTCAACATCTTGGTTGACTTGCTCTGTTTGGCCATCAGTCTGTGGATGATAAGCTGTAGACATTTTTGTTTGAATTTTCAGTAATTTATTTAACTCCTGCATGAGCGCAGCAGAGAACTGTGGGCCCCAATCTGAGATGATCAAATCTGGCAGCCCATGGTACTGCCACACATTGTTCCTAAATAGTCTAGCCAGTCCCAGTGCACTTGTCTCCTCCATTGTCAGAATTGCATGCATCTGCTTCTTGGCCTGATTGACCACCATTAGGGGCATGTCATATCCTTGCACTTCTGGTAGTCCCATGATGAAGTCTGTGGAGATTGCTTTCCATGGCTCAGTTGGGGTTTCAATTGGCATCAGCTTGCCTGCCAGAGGTTTTGGCACATTTTTGTACCGCTGGCATTTGTCGCACCCATCAACATAGGTAAATACAAATTTGGTGATGTTTGGCCACCAATAATTACGAGCCACTAGCTCCAGGGTCTTCCACCACCCAGGGTGTCCCACAATCACCAAGTTGTGATGAAGCTGGACAATCTCACATTGCAGCTGTTTGGCCTTGGGAATGTATACCTTCCCTCTAAAGAGCACCAGCTCTTGCTCCTGACTCCATTCCTCTCAGGCTGTCCTCAGCTGTTTCATTGGTGATCTCTTCAATTCCTCCACAGCCTTTACCACCAACTCATCCCACTCCTTTACTTTCTGTACTCTGCTCAATAATTTATCCTCCACACCCTTTGATCAACAAGTGGCCATGCTGTGTCACCTTGATCATGAAGAATTCGGGTTTCAACAGTGTGACATCCTTGTTGTCATGCTCCGCTCCTGCCTTCCAATCCAGTCTCCTTGACAAGTCATCAGCCTTCCCCATCGCCATCCTCATCCTGGGCTTGTTGACCAGCTCAAAGTCAAACCTCAAGAGGTACAGTGCCCACCTCACCTGTCTCCTATTCAACTTCTTTGACATCATGAAGTATCGGAGATTGGAGTGATCTGTCCAAATCTTGATCTTATGCATCCCACCCTCTAAATGATGCCGCCAGGCCTCCAAGGCTTGAATGATCCTGAGCATCTCACAGTCATGGACATCATAGTTCCTTTTGACATCATTGAGTGACTTTGAGATGAAGGCACACAGCCCCCACTTTCTGTCCTCCATCTTCATAGATAACACCGCCCTGGTTGCCACTCCAGAGGTGTCGGCCTTGACTCTCAGTGGGCAGGTTGGATCTGCAGTTGCCAGGATCACATTCTGCATAAACAACACCTTGAGTCCATCGAACAATTCCTGCTCCTTCTCTGTCCACTGCCACTTCTCGTCCTTCCACAATAATTTATTCATCAGTGGTGCCACCTCCGCAAAGCCTTCTGCAAAGTGTTGGTAGAAGTTTGCAAGCCCCAGGAAGCATTGAATGTCCTTCACTGAGGTTGGCACCAGCCACTCTTCTATCACCTTTGTCTTCTCCCGATCCATCTTGATCCTGTCCCTGCTGATGTGGAGTCCAAGGAATTCTACTTCCTCGACTGTGAACTGGCACTTTTCTGGTTTCAGGAACAGATCATTCTGCTCCAACCTTTTCAACACTTCCTCCACAATCTCATTATGTCCATTTTGGTCTTTTGTAAATATTAAGATATCATCTATATGCACTACTACTGACCCCTGGTTGATGAGGTCCTTCAGCACAGTGTTCATCATGGTCTGGAATGTGGCTGGGCTATTGCATACTCTAAAATACATAACCAATGGCTCAAACACACCCCTATGGGTCATGAATGCCACTTTCCATTTGTCTCCCTCTTTTATCCTAACGTTGTTGTATCCCCATCTTAAGTCCAGCTTTGTAAATACTTGAGCACTACCTACTTTGTCTATAAGGTCACCGATAAGCAGCAATGGCTAATTATTACAGATTGTCCATGCATTCAAATACTGATAGTCTTGTACCATCCTCTTTTTTTTGTCTTTCTTTGGTATGAAGAATACAGCCAAGGTTTGTGGTGACTTGCTCTCTTTAATGTACCCTTTTTCTAGCTGATCATTCAAGAAGTCATTGACTTTGCCTTGCTCCTGTGGAGAGAGCTGGATATTCTTTGCTTTCTTTGGCTCATAACCTGGTTTCATCTCAATCGCATGATCCCAGGGTTTCTGTCTTGGCATATGTTCAGATGCCTTCTTCTCAAACACCTTCATCCACCTCTGGAATCTCTGAGGGATCTTGGCTTCAAGCTCCTGCTGTGTCATGGAGATCTTGTGCTCCTCTTCATCTTCTGGGTTCTTGTTCCACTCCTGGGTGATCTCCTCCATGATTCCACTGGCCATGGTGGAAGCCTCGTTGTCCTCTACTTCCTTGATTGTTGGATGCTTCATCATTCACTCAGCCAACTTCCTCCTGGCCTGCTCCTTTTTCATCTCCCTGATAAATATGTTGCACTCCTGAGAGCAGTGTGTCATCTTGACATTGCCAGTCTCCCAGTTGATGTCCGGGTTGTATTTGTGTAACCATGGATGTCCCAGAATGACTGTTGTTTTCCCTAGATCGCACACCTCAAACACCACTTTCTCCTTGTGACCCCTGAATGACATCATCAGGGTGATCTCTTCCATAATCAAGCCTCCCTGGTTTAATGTGCCATTGATGTTGTGGACCCTGATTGGACGATCGAGAGTCTGGGTCTTAAGTCTGCTGTGGTGAATGAACTCCCTGTCCACAAAAAGTCCAGTAGCCCTGCTATCCAAAAGTGCCCTGACCATGCAGGCATTGTGTGTGTCTAAAGTAGTAATGGTAATTGATATCATAATTTCATTCTTGATTCTACTAGATCATACAAAGTGCTTTACCCCCTCTTTAGGCTTGTCAGTATCAGTGTCTATTTCTTTAACTATGGGTATACAAGGAATTAAGAATGCTCCTGGAGCTCCAAGCCAACTTGTGTTAGACCCCTTGCCATTGCTACATACTGAGATGTTATCTAAACTATCTACAGCCACAGTGCCAGTGTCCATATCTAAGTCCATGTCCTGAAATGTAAGTCCTTCAAAACTGTTCCTGGAAGTGAGCGATGGGGGCCTCACTTGCTTCTGTTGGGAAAATCCCACTCCTCTTTCTGCTTCTTCTCTTCCTCCAACTTTCGCACCCAATACTCTCACAACTCATCATAGTTCATGGCTCAGATGTCCAGCTGGGACCTGCAGTCACAGGCCATGTGCCCAGGTTTCCTACACTTATAACATACCAGCGGTGGCCTTCATGCCGATCGGTCCATGTCCATGGCATTGGGATCCTGAGGTGGCTGCAGTCCTCCCTGATGTTGTTGCTGGGGGGCAGCCCCCCCCTGAATCATCTGTAGATGGGGCTGATTTGCCCCTTGCACTTGTGGTGCATTTGGTGCAGGTGGTTTCAGCAGCCTGCATGTCCCTGAGTTGAAAAGGTGCTCCTCTGCACACACCTGTGTCCACTGTTGGTCCATGCGCATTGCCTGCATGTACCACTCAGCTATCATTGCCGGTCACCATTCAAGATTGTTGAGCCACTCACGCAGCCCCTTGTTGAGTGACCATTTGAATTTGTATTGGTCGTAATCTGAAAGACCTTGGTGTCCTGAACATTAGGGTCCCTGAAGGACTCCCTGATCACCTGCATCAACTCTTGTGCCAAGGCAAATGGTGGGTCTCCATGCATCATCTCCTTTACAGCAACTTTGCGCCATTTGGCCATGGTGCCTCCTTGCAAATACAAAAGAATCCAGTTGATTCTGGCATCCTCCATCCTAAACTCATCAGGGCATCCCCACATGTACATATAGATGGCTGTCTTGAAGGAGTCGAGCTCATCTGGCTTGCCTGAGAAAGGGAGAGGGCACGCAACTTTGGGCATGCGTCATCCTGCTCTTTTCTGATGCTTTCTGCGGCCAGTCTATCATGATTATGTTTTTCTTCTAGCAGTGCTGATCATGCTCCTGCTGCACTTCTAATAACTGTCCCTCAAGCATCTTGCTTCGTCTGAGTTCTGGGGCATCCTTGAGTGCCAGGTTTTCTAGTTCTTGGAGGTCACCCATGCTGATTGGTGATAAAAGGGGTAAAGAAGATAAGGGTGTCAGTGGTGGAGAGTGTGTGGTGATGGTGGGATCAGAAAAGACAATAGTGCCTTGCTGTGGGTGCATGACCCTGTCTTGCAGCTTAGGCATTTGAAGCATGTGTAGCTTGTGGACTCTTGCAGGCCAACTCACATTGAGATCTCAATCTCTCGCACGTTCAACATGGCACTGAGACAGGCTCAATGTTTCTCAGTATGGGTTGTGGCACAGGTGATCCACAGGGCGTCTTGCAGAGCTGAGACATATTACCAGGGAATACTCCCATGGCAACCAGAAGGTGATGGGGAAGAATTTGGTGAGTGAGTTAAATGGGGGTTGGGTTCCTACCTTGTCAAGGCAGCACATTGGTGTGCATCGACTCAAGCAATATCTGTAAGGAAAAGAAAAGAGTTCAACACTACCATGCTCAAGGCAGCAGCAATGTCAAGAGGGAGGGGTTGTCAAAGGCAGTCATGTTCTTCTGTTAGGACAACACTATATCTATAAAGACACAATGATGGCTCCCACAAAACAAACCACAACAATGAATAAAAGCGAGGGGTAGTACTAGCAGTCAAGGGCAGTCACACCAGATGATAGTGGATTTCCCAAGAGAACACAACTAGTGTCTCTGGGTGATATATTACAGTTTATATACTAATATACATGTGGTAACCATCTGTTCATCATGCCTAGACCATGAGTCATCAGCAGGCGCAGCACCATGCCTACAGTGTGTGGTGCACAGCTACATGTGCCTACCATGTGTCTGATCGTGCCATGTGTCACCCAAGTGTTGTACCTACCCTTAGCCATGTGCTCAATCATAGGGACCTTGTGCCTACTGTGTGTACATAAAAGTGTCAACAGAGTTAAACATCAAAAATAATGGTTTAAAATGTCTTAAGAAATCGTACTCCTGACAGTTTTCTGCACATAAACGAAAGAATTGAACCATTTTTCTTCTTCATTGCTGCTTTGTCTTGTCTGCTCTTTGTCTCTATGCATTTTTTCTTTCCTCAGTGCCTTTTCTCAAGGTTTGCAATTCCTCCTGGTCCACAGTTCACTTGTTCATGACAATCTGGACACTTAGCAAAACCCTCCACATCCACCTGTAAGGTAGACTAGAACATGTTAGCAGTCATTTTAAGGTATGATGGCCCAGAGCATATTAAGGTTACTGTACATTTGGGGTCATCCTGACTCTTTGAGCCGAGTGATGGGGTGCCTGCAGGCTTGATTTTACCTCATGGCTACAACAACATTTATTATTGCCAAAATCATGTGTACAAATAGTCACTACTTGCCTCCTGAGGCCTTCTTCCCAGCCAAAATTTTTGGGGTAAATTTTTTCAGGTCCAATCCTCAGACCTACCTACCAGCATCAGGTTTCAGATCATTATTCCAGCATCCCCTTGACCTGGTGTAAGCCTGGCCCCAGGCTCACAACGCCGAACACATGCACACCGCTGCACACTGACCGATGCACACCGATGCATACAGGCGCACCGACGCCAAACCGATGCACACCGCTGCACACTGACTGGTGCACACCGATGCACACAGGCGCACCAACGCCCAGGCTCATGACGCCGAACACATGCACACCGCTGCACACTGACCGATGCACACTGATGCATACAGGCGCACCAACACCAAACCAATGCATACCGATGGCACACCACTGCCGATGCACACACATACCGATGCTCACTGCCAATCGGTAAGTGCACAGCCACGACCACAGGCACAACCACAGACAACCACAGGCGACCACAGGCGACCGCATACCACTGCCGGTCAGTACCACTGTCAACGCACACTGCTGCACACACCGACCGACGGCTTCACCAATCGGTAACACCACCGACTGGTGCACTGCTACTGACACCACCCATGCATGTTGCATCACCGGCAACCCAATACCCATAGCTGGACATGCGTACAGATACCGGTGGCCCGACCACTTACCTGATATGAGAACTACGCTTGATGCGGCCATGGTTGAGATGCTGGATTTGGACACTTTCCAAAACACGGTCCAAACCCCTCATATATATACGATCTTTTCCCCTTTGTTGCCTCACTCTTACTACGTGCAACAAAGGTATAGTTACTATTGCTCACTCATGTATTCTACTGACTCTTACTATGTGCAACAAAGGATAACATTGTCCTGTCTGCCTGACTGAACTTAGTGAGGCGGCCTTTCCTGGCCTCCTTCCACTTTTTTTTTGACACCAACACTGTCTCGACAACCGTCGACTCCTACCCCCCTCCTCACAAGGAGAGCTCGACAACATCAGGCTGAGTTGGGGATCACCACAGACTTCCATATCCTTTCCACTGAACTCCGTCCACCGAGACAAGTGCTTCCACGGAATCCACCGTTGATTCCACCGCCCCTGTTAACCGCCAGACAAACATGTCCCAACGCACGGGAACACACCACATGGCGGAAGTCAAGGTCACCAAAATGAAAGACTGCCCTATGCTCACTGCCAGTCATATCAACCCTCTCATCATGCAAGCTTGGTCCCTTGCCTGCCGCCAGTACATGAAGCATGCTGGGAAGACTGCCGCCGAGATTGTCAGCTTTGTTGCTGAAGGCATGTTCGAGCCCTGGCTCATTGGATGGTACCAGGCCGACCAGACCCGGATAGATGCACTTACCCTGGATCAATACCTGGGCGAGCTTGCGGGGCTTGTCCTAGAAAAGAACTGGGCGCACCACATCCTGGAAAAAATACTGTCCTCCAAACAGGGGGGACAGGCCTTCATTGACTGGAAGATTGGGATGGAAAATCTGAATGCCATTCTCACCACTTCCTCCCCCACACACGCGCTCACCAAGGCGGCGCTGAAACTCCAGCTCCAGTCCAACCTCCACCCGGACCTCCGGCTCAGCCTCTGCAACGAGCCCACCCTTGCCACAGACCTTGCCGCATGGTCTGTAGAGGTCAAGGAACGGGATGACCGAATGCAGGCAGAAGATGCCCGCACCCAACGGCTGATCGACGCCCACAGCATCAGTAGGTCGGCCCGCCAAGGGGAAAAGAAGGATCTCCTCTCCCGGCTCACAGATGCGCCAAAGACACCCTCTGCCCCCTCTGGCAGCCGGTCCAACCCCAGGGGAAAGAAAGGGAATGCCACTCACGTTCCCCCCCTTACTTCGGCTGAGCAATCGCTCCTCTCCAAGCACAAAGGCTGTTACCGATGCCGCCAGTTCTACATCAACCACCGCAAGGACACTTGTCCAATGAAGGCCAACGACACCTGGCCAGACCCCGCCACCTATGTCACACTCACCCCTGCCATGGCAACTGCCGCCACCCCACAGGAACGGGAACGGGAGCCAGCAGCGGCAATGGGAGCGGCACGTCTGGAGGATGTGGATACTGACTCGTACGTCCCTCCCCCTGATGAAATCCCTTTCACCGTCCCACACCTCTATGTGCGGTTGACTGCCACTGGACCACGCATCACTGAGTTCCCGATATTGATCAGAGCGCTGATTGACGTCGGATGCCCCTCCACAGTGATTAGCTCTGATCTCGTCGAAAGACTAGGTCTTCGAAGATACCCCCTCCCTAAAAGCGAGGACAACCTCTCGTCCCTTTCAGACTCGCTGCTCCTCTGCAAAGAGTATGTGAAGCTGGAACTGCAGTCAGGCGCCGGTCAGTGGAAGTCAAGGGTGACGAGGATTAAAGTACATATCAGACTACCTGTTCCTCTCATTTTGGGAATGCCATTCCTTTCGGCTGAGCACATTGTGATTGATAGCCATGCAAGGACAGCAATTGATAAGCGCACGGGGTACGACATAGTGAACCCGCCGCCACGTGTGCCCCGACCGATATCAAAATCAGGGATACCGGAAACCCAGACAGGCCCTGGCCCAGACAGCTGTCCGCCCTGCCCTGGCCGGCTGTCTACTCCCAGCACCAATAATGGCTGCTGTAAGGGACCGAATTGAATCACTTGCCTTCCAGGAACTCCTGGGGGAAAAGAATGAAGCAATGAAAGCAAACTATGCCGATCGATTCCCGGTGAGACTCCCGGACACAACCACGGGTCTACCAGACCACATCTACCATCGCATCCGACTGAGGGACCCTTCCAAGGTCACCAGTGGCTGGGGATATGCAGCCCTGAAGAAATATCAAGAGGCCTGGAAGAGGCTCCTTGACGGACATCTGGCAGTGGGCAGAATGCGACCGTCAGCATCGGAATATGCCTCTCCTGCCTTTTGTGTCCCGAAGAGCCAAGGCGGGATACCTGACTTAACTGTCGACCCCCGTTGGGTAAATGATTACCGGGCACTCAACAGTAACACCATCCGGGACAATTTCCCCTTACCCCGCATCGATGACATCCTTGCCGACTGTGGAAAAGGGAAGATCTTTGGGAAGATGGATATGACCAACTCCTTCTTTCAGACACGAGTCCACCCCGACGATATCCACCTCACAGCCATCCAAACACCCTGGGGCCTCTATGAATGGACAGTCATGCCTCAGGGCAGGTGTAATGCACCAGCAACACATCAGTGTTGAATGACCGATGCCCTCTGGGAACACATCGGTAAGATCTGCCATGTGTATCTAGACGATATCATCATCTGGTCACAAACCCTTGAGGAACACGAACGGAACTGCGAAACCGTGCTTAAGGCTCTCCGCGCGTCCAGTATCTATTGCAACGCCAAGAAATCCAACCTGTTTGCCGCCGAGCTATTATTCCTGGGTCACATTGTCTTGGCTACCGGAATCAAACCAGATCCTCTGAAGACTGACCAGATTGTGGAGTGGCCACAGCCCACCACTGCCACTAATGTCCGGGGATTCCTTGGGTTAACTAGGTATATTGCCACCTTCCTGCCTGCCCTCGCCGAATACACAAGCATTTTGACCCCGCTCACAAATAAAGAATGCGACAAGAAATTCCCAGAGTGGACTGACGCACACCAGAGGGCATTCAAAGAGATTAAACGACTGGTTCTCTCTGCCGATTGCCTCACCGTCATTGATTATGAGGACACCGATTCCTCCATCTATGTGACCACTGACGCCAGTGACCGCCGAACAGGAGCCATCCTGAGTTTCAGCAAGACATGGGAAACGGCTCAGCCGGTGGCATACGATTCCTGCCAGCTCAACGCAGCTGAAAAGAACTACCCCACGCATGAGAAGGAACTCCTTGCCATTGTCAAGGCACTGAAGAAATGGAGGTCGCACCTCCTCGGTGCCCACTTCAAAGTGTACACCGACCACTGGACCTTGGAATATTTCCAATCACAGAAGGAGATGTCTCGGAGACAAATGAGATGGTCCATGTATATGGCCGACTTTGACTACAACATCACCTACATCCGTGGCAAAGACAACACTGTGGCCGATGCCCTATCCCGCATGGCAGATGATCCACCCAACACTGGGTTTGCTGCTTGTGCACTTGCACACACCCACTCTCCACGGCATCTGCCTGCGGCCGGCGTACTTAACATTGCACGGACGAGTCCCTCCTACACTCAATCACTGCCGGCCACCTCACTGATGAATTTGCGAAACAACTCACCAAAGACATCGCTGCCGGGAGCATTGACGGCGCAACCACCGACAACGGTCTGATTTATGTCGGTCGACACCTTTTGATCCCACAAGATCTCAGGGTCCGGGAATTGTTATACAACCTGGCCCACGACACCCTCGGACATTTCGGGTTTGACAAAAGTTACGAAGCACTCCGAGGCTCATATTATTGGCCAAACATGCACAGGGACCTCGAATCGGCATATATCCCATCCTGTACTGATTGTCAATGGAACAAAAACAGGACCACCAAACCAATTGGGCCGCTTCATCCACTCCCAATACCAGATGGCCGCTTCGACACAGTGGCACTGGATTTTATCGGCCCACTGCCAGAGGAGGACGGAAAGGACACCATCCTGACCATGACTGACCTCCTCGGTGCCGACATACGCATTGCTGGTACCCACTCCAGTTACACCGCCGCACAGGTTGCCGTGGTGTTATTCAATGAATGGTACTGTGAAAATGGGCTAATGTTACACCTCGTATCTGACTGAGATGCCCTATTCACTGCCGACCTCTGGACAGCGCTCCACAAGCTCTCCAGAGTCAAACTCAAGATGTCGACCTCCTACCACCCACAGACTGATGGCAGTAGTGAGCGGACTAACAAGACCGTGAACCAGTCCATCCGGTACCACGTTGACAACAACCAGAAGGGCTGGCTAGCCAAGCTACCACGCATCCGCTTTGCCATCATGAACACCATGAACGCATCCACCGGATTCTCAGGATTCCAACTGAAGACCGGCCGCTCACCACGTCTCATCCCACCGATAGCCGCCCTTCCTGCCGGCGCACCTGCCAACCAAGTCACAGCACACAACATCATGCCCAGGTTGAGCTTGACGTCAAGGAAGCGCAAGACAACCTCCTTGCGGCAAAAATCCGGCAGGCATACCATGCTAATGAACACCGTGCCCCCGATGAGAAGTTTGCCATTGGCAATCAGGTTATGCTCTCCACGGACAACCGCCGCCAGAGCTACAAACAGAAAGGCAAGAAACGGGTGGCTAAATTTATGCCGTGCAATGACGGCCCCTACACAGTTGTCCATGCCTCCCCAGAACGGTCAGAATACACACTGAAACTCCCGAACAACCCCAACACCTTCCCTGGCTTTCATGCCAATTTATTGAAATGACACATCCCAAACAACCCCCTACTCTTCCCTGACTGCGAACTGTCCCAGCCGCTCCCCATCATCACTGAGGATGGCATTGAGGAGTGGTTCATTGACAAAATTGTCGATGCCCGACGCCGCGGACGTGGTGTCCAATACCTTGTCCGATATGATGGATATGGACGTGAACATGATGAATGGCGCCCGGGATCTGAGATGCAGGACACCGACGCACTTGATGTCTGGGAGACTGAGAATGGCAGAGACGTTTAGGGGACACCAAAAGTTTACAAGTGGGGAGGGGTGTAAGCCTGGCCCCAGGCTCACGACGCCGAACACATGCACACCGCTGCACACTGACCGATGCACACTGATGCATACAGGCGCACCGACGCCGAACCGATGCACACCGCTGCACACTGACTGGTGCACACCGATGCACACAGGTGCACCGACGGTGAACTGATGCATACCGACGGCACACCGCTGCCAATGCACACACATACCGATGCTCACTGCCAATCGGTAAGTGCACAGCCACGACCACAGGCGACCGCAGGCATGACCACAGGCGACCGCTACACACTGACTGGTGCACACCACTGCACACTGACTGGTGCACACCGATGCACACAGGCGCACCGACGCCAAACTGATGCATACCAATGGCACACCGCTGCCAATGCACACACATACCAATGCTCACTGCCAATCGGTAAGTGCACAGCCATGACCGCAGGCGACCACAGGCACAACCACAGACGACCACAGGCGACCACAGGCGACCGCATACCACTGCTGGTCAGTACCACTGTCGACGCACACTGCTGCACACACCGACCAACGGCTTCACCAATCAGTAACACCACCGACTGGTGCACTGCTACTGACACCACCCATGCATGTTGCATCACCGGCAACATACCCATAGCTGGACATGCGTACAGATACCGGTGGCCCGACCACTTACCTGATATGAGAACTACGCTTGATGCAGCCATGGTTGAGATGCTGGATTTGGACACTTTCCAACATGGTCCAAACCCCTCATATATATACAATCTTTTCCCCTTTGTTGCCTCACTCTTACTACATGCAACAAAGGTATAGTTACTATTGCTCACTCATGTATTCTACTGACTCTTACTACGTGCAACAAAGGATAACATTGTCCTGTCTGCCTGACTGAACTTAGTGAGGCGGCCTTTCCTGGCCTCCTTCCACCTGGGGTTGAATGTGTGGAAACACCCTTGGGCCAAAATGCCACAGAAACAACTCCAATACGTAAAGTCATGTTCTAGGACATAAAACATAGGACATTAGGCATCAAATGCCTGTAGTATTAGGTGGTGACTGACTTCTGGGTTTTTTCACAATTTAGCACCCAGCCCATCAAACTGTTCAGCAGAACACAGATACCAAGGAAATTGCCTCTGAGGTGATCTCATTCATTGTACAAGACCATTGTCATGGTGTCAAGCCCCAGCTACTGTCAGCATAGCTAGTGTGAAATGAGGTACACTTTGATTTTGCCTATGTGACTGACTAGACCATATTGGACAGTACACATGGCAGTACTTGTTGATAAAATTTCAAAAACGAAACTATTGTTCAATGTGCAAAATTTCCCTGAGGGGTCTGATTTCTGGAATTTCAAACCCAAGAAAGGGTCCATGTTAGGATTCAGGCTCGATCAAGTAGCGATAACATCCGTTCCCATGTCTGTGAAAGAATTGTAAGCTGTAAAAGTATCTACAGGATAAGGGTTGGGAATATAACTATCCCCGCCTCCTGCACTATTCGCCGCGCCCGCATATGCCGACAGAGCAGAACCGATACCCGTAAACAGAGTATTGAGCCCGGACGGTTGTTGCTCCGCCGGAGAACTTGCTAGCAAGCCAGTCTGTTGGAAAGCAGGGTGTTGAGATGTAGGCAGGGATTGAGCAGCCTGGATCAGTTGCTGCTGCTGATGGAGGATATTCTGCGTGTTTTGCTGCGTCTGAGCTACTTCCTGTGCCGCTGCTGTATTTATCTGGAGCATTTGGACTTGGAGAGCATTTTGGAACTGTTGTTCCGCCGAAGGAAGAGCTTGAGTCTGTGCAGACTGCTGTGTATTTCCACCAAACATTGTCGGTTGGCTGGAGGCTTGAAGGGCGTACGCCTGTTGTTGCGCATTGGCTACGCTTTGGATGTGTTGTAGTTGGTTGACAACAGCCTGGTAATCGACCGTGGGAAGGGCTTGAGCTTGCTGCTGCTGTACGATAGAGTTGATGATCGACTGATAATCAGCGCCCGGTTGACCCTGTACGGCCGCCTGGATCTGTGACGCATCGAACCCGGTCCCCTGATCGGCTAAACTCGAAAGGCTAGTGGCAACGGAACTCATCGTGTCGTCAAGAGAACCTGTTACGAGGGCATTACCGATAGCTCCGCCAATGCGACCACCAGTCGGAGGGAGTCCTAACGAGGCCCTCGCTGCACCACCAGCTATGTTAAGTGCCAGCTTTCCAACAGACTTTCCAACTGCTAGTCCAATCTGCTTCAAGGCAGCGCTAGTTTGTCCATTTGAAGATTGAGCAGAGTTTGGTGTATGGATGTGTGTTTGATGTGCGTGATTGGACTGTGGCGATACAGGTGTCGGAGGCATTACAGGTGTCGGGGGTAATGAAGCCTGGACAAGCGGGGGGAAATGATAGGCCCCGGGATTTAAAGCAGGGATAGGGGACGAAGGGAACGACGGAGGTGGCACAGCCAGCGGATTTGGACGAGTAGAATTCGAATGCAAGTTCGGAGGGGGAGATGTCACAGATTGAAATGCCGGGGTAGATAGGTCGCTAGGTGGACGGGCTGTAGTAACAAAGGTGGGTGTGTCATGTGGTTTCGGGTTTCTAGCAGAGTAGGTAGAAGCGCGATGGGGATGAAAGCTCTCCTGGTGAGAGGACATCATGGACTGATATGACTGAGACCTATGACGTGGATGATTCATCGGTTCATGAGTGGTGAAAGTTCCGCGAGGGGCTGTATAGTGAGTGGAAGAGGACGATGTATGCGCTCCGTGGAGTCGAGATTGGGAGGTTAGTGGTGTGGCATATAGCTCGGAGGCGTCAAATGTAGCATGACTTGCAGAGCTTGGCAGCAGAGGCATTGGGGGCATGGGCAGTGACCGCACAGTGACATTGGGAGGTGGAGAATTAGGCGGCGTTGGGATGCTTGTGCGGGACGATGGCTGAGGTACAAAGGATTCCCGGTGAGAGGGCAGCGGTGGTTTGTCAGTAGGTTTCACAGAGCTTGCGTATAGCTGTTGTGCAAAGGAGAGCCCACCCTGGGATGGTGGTGATTGAACGGCGGAAGATCGCGGATGTGGTGAGTTCGGGGAGCTCAGAGAAGCAGATCCAGGCGGGGTGGGGGGATTGTCGTAATACTCGCTAATGGATGGAGCTGCTTCTTGGGGAGGGCCAAGGGGATGCATTGACGAAACATGAGGTGGTCGAAAATTCATACATATATAGTACCTGGTATGACCGACGCTCGTTAGTGGTATAGTCATGTAACAGTATTTGGGACGTGCTACCAGGTCTTTTGCCTGTCAAGGTAACATTCCATCAGGGTCTATGGCAGCATTGAACAATCAACGATGCTTACTGAGAGTCATAATGCTGATTCCATCCTGGGGGCAGTGGTCGCGAATCGGGGTTCACCAAGCGCTGCATGAGTCGGGGCAGCTAGCTCGCAAAGGGAGGGGAGGGGAGAAGTACTGGCGGCATCAGCGAATTGGCACGGTATGCTTTATTATAGGTCTGGATAGCCACCGCGTCGACACTTTAAAGATGATGGGTACCTGTCGGAACATTCCCTCACCAGTGTGTTCCTGAATCATGTCGTGTCCAATGGCAAATTACAACAGTACCTGAATGAGGCAACGTCGTACATAGTAAGAACAATTGCAATCGCAACATCCACTGACAAGGGTTGCAGGTGCAGAACGTAGGAAGATGAATCAGATGATGCCACTGACTGCTAACTTGTATTATCAAGACTTGGCAACAGTCTGCACATACAGCGCAATTTTGGCCATTTTATGTGCATGGCAGTTCTATTTCCCTCTAAATTTAAAAGAACTCGGAATTGCCGTGCAATGTATCGGCCTTGACCCTTCGCAACTTGAACATAAGTTTAGTTGAGTAACAGATGCCAGTCGTGCTTGCATGTCTTCTACAGGTACGCAACTACACCATTGGTCAAGGCTTTCGATCTTCTAGAGTATAGGAGACTTGGATGTTCATAAGACAATTCACTTGGTAAAAATAGGGGTCTTAAAACTCTTTTCCTCTCCCCAACCATGCCCAAAAATGCTATTGTACTTTCGGAATGCTCGATGGGGGCCATGTCACCTGTTTATGTCACCAAAACTGAAAGTTACCAAGGCATATACAGCACCATTAACAATATCCGACTATCCTTGCTGCACAACAAAAATTTTCGCAAGCCGTACTTGGAGCTATTGAAGACCCTTTACCTGAAGAAGAGTGGAACATTACAGAATATAAAACGTATACCTGCAAAACCTCCAAGTGATGCCAATATTCGAGAGTACTTTTACGATGAATGGCCTGAAATCCGGTTAGTGCCAGGTGCATGTGACGAGGAAGGGTTTATGTGGGGATACACGAACGTAGGACGAGCTGCTGTGGGCGAGAACATGATCCACGTGAAGTTAAGTTTGGTACGATATTGGCAAAAAATGGTATGTGTCGCTCAATGCACAGTGGGATGTAGCTGATGTTCACCCCCTATTGCAATTGCTCTCAGTCGAAAACGTCCCACCCTGCCATTTCCACTTCAGAATTATCGGTAATTTTTGTGATGGTGGTTTTGCATGAGATTGGGCACAGAATTATGGTATGGTGGACAAAGGGTTGGTGCCGAACGCCCAGTTTCCCCCCAGTGTGTGCGGAAGCAGGAAATTTCATTGAACAGAGATTTCTTGGCAACGATGTGGGTGGATGGTGGATGTCAAAGGAGATTGGAAACTTCAAGGATCTAGAACACATAGGCATTGTGCATGAAGGGGAAAGCAAACTGTTTGGTAAGCTTCACTGTATGTTCTGCATCACGTCTACTAAAGAGTCATGCAGATGAGAAGACATCACATCAGATTCTAGAAGCCATGATGGACTTCAGTACAAAGTTACCTCTGTTGGACCTCTCTCTCATCCCAGCCGCCAATACTCAGCGACTCTTCCGTGGTAAATCTTGTCTCAGAATGGGCTGTGGTGGAGGTGATGACTTGACTCGGAATGGACACAACAGAAATACACGTGCTCAACCTTCAGTTGGGCTTGGACTTGGCATTTGGGTACCAATTTGTAAAGATGCTATAGAACGTAAATAGTCTATAGTTAATGCTATTATGTCCCTAGGTTTCAAAATGTTTTGTAAATCGTTAAATAGGCTTCACATTGCAAAGTTGGGCTGGGATCCATATAGGACGACATACAACTTGCTGTCATGTCAATTTGAAGATTTTTCACGAGGAAGTGCTGTCGGAACCATGCCGAGCGCAAAAACCATGTAAATCATGTAGTTATCTTTTTCATGAATTGTCACGCTGCTGTTTGAAACGCCGTTTGGGCATCACTCAGCCTTGCCTCTGCTGCGGTACTCAGGACGGAAGATCCGGAACCGGGGTCCACCACACCCCAATATCAATAGGCGAGGGAGCAGACATGCCGATAACTATAACTTGAATATGTACAAGACAAGTACAGTAAAAGGAGTCATCTCGCAAGCAAAGACTATTTGTACTACAGGAAAAGAGAACATTTTCAATAAAGGGAGAGGAGGGTGGGCCACAAAAAAATCGAAAAATTAACTGAATTTTTTGATGAGCCCTGCTTGTGAGAAAGATCAACTCTGATAGGATCTGATGGCTAAGGCACTGTGACCATGTTTGCACCTCGTTGATAAATAATTCGAAATTAATTAAAAATTAACCAAAAAAGGAAAGAGGGAAGAGAGGGAAGAGAGGAATTGTCTTTATGCATGTAGCTCTATGTCTTTGGATCTCAATGCCAAATGGCATGAGGCCTACTAGTTGATGACACTAAACTAGTGCATAGTAGCATTTTAGTAAGTAATAAATTTTCTGTGCCTGCCAGTGTGCCTACACTATCCAAGGTCCGGTCCGGTCCTGGTCTGACCAGATTTTGGCGGACCTGGACCTGGACCTGCAGGGTCCGGACTGGGTGTGGACTGGGTCCGACTGGGTCTGACATGCCAAAAAAGGTTTTTTTTTCAAAAAAAACGTCCACAAGTGCATAGCTAGTCATCATCCTCACTCCAACAGTCAAAATCTGCATCTAAAGCAACCCAAACCTCCTTCTGTACTTCAAGCCTGCCATCTGCATATGCTCCTTGTAGCCTTTGTAACCCACTGAATTTTTTCTTTTCCACATTTCCACAACGTGCTGAATCTGTTCAAGCTGATAGTGAAAATGCTTGCTCAACAAGACATGATGAGCCAGGTATCGCTGCAAAGTCACATGCAATCAAGCACATAACTGGGTATTCCGAGACTTGGTGCTGTTGAGGAATAAGAAATGGCAGATGAGAAATGGAAATCGACAACTTACTCCCCACCAAGCACCCAGATCAGTGCAAACTGTTTGGTCCACACATGGGCGAGAAAAATACTGATCAAATTCTTCAAGTGGGTCAACCACCCGAGCTGCAGCCGAGATTGGTGTTGCAGATGTAGCCTCCCGTTTTTTTATGAATTGGTCCATAAAATCATCCATCCTGGCAGCTCCAATTGAGTGATGCTTGGAGGTGGTTTTGGACAAAGTGGTAGGCAGGGCAGGTGTATTTCCTGCATCATATCATGCTTTGTATTCCAGAAACTGCTTAGAATATCAGCTACAACAAGGGGAAGACATTAAGACAGTACTTGCAATCTTTTCAAATTTCTTCTTTGCCATTCTCACTTCACCTTCAGTCCAGGCAGCTTGAAGAAATGTGAGTTTTCGTGTAGGGTCAAGAACTGTCCTATATTTTAGATAGAAGACAGATCAAAAAGGTTTACAACTTACCTTGTGTAATAAAGTACATTATAGTATCCTTCACAGTTCGATACTATTTATTTACATTTGCGAGACCAGCTTCCAGGGCTGTTGTGACAGGGGCAAACTTGGGGTCATCGAGATATTCTTCCCATTTTGTAATGAGCTGAATCATAAGCAGGCAGGCTTTATGTGCAGTGGGTGTTTTTTCTGCAGATAGTTGGCTGTGTGTATTTGCTGGGATCTAGAAGAAACAGTAAACTTGGATACACCAAATGGGAATGAACTGACATACCTTAAGACATTTATAAGCGAGTTTGATGATGAGCCATTCCTCCTCTTCCAGCTGGAAGTTTTGCCATTTCTTAGGTTTATTCAAGGGTGGGAGATTGGATTTCCCATCAGCAAGGGCACAAAAATCATCAATGGCTGCCCGCATGCCAAGAACAACCTCAAAACAATCACTGAGGCTGCCCCATCAAGTTCTAACCCACAGCTTGAGATCCTGTGGCTTGCACTCATTGGTACGACAGAGATGCTTCAAAAAATCACGAGTGGGCTTGCTCAAAGCTCAAAGCTGGTTCACAAACGCCATCAGTTTGCCAACAACATCTCCAGCCTCAAAATCGGTAATAGTTGTACTGAGCATGGCCTCAGCATCATCTGGTGTTGCATCAATCTCCATGTTGAGATCAATGTCAAACTCATTGTTGTTGTTGTACTGGTCCATGTTATCCTCATCAGACATGTCACCATCGCTAGAATTGCTATCCTCAATGCCAGCATTCTTCCCATGAATGGCCTGAGTTGACTTTAATGATGACGGAATACCAAGGCCTTGAACAAAATGAGTAGCAGACAGATTCATAGTGTGATTGATACAGCTAAAGGATGGTTGTATAAGTGAAGAATCACATTGGAGGTCCATCTCACTGGCCCCAAACTTTTTTTGGAACTAGCTGTCTCCTGGTTGGATCAAGTGCTTTTCAGACGTAGCAAACTGATTTATCATTGACAGTTATGTTATCACCAACTAGGACATGAAGCTGGTCATACTATATTAGCCATCATACCGAAATGTTAAGTGCAGGAGCATACCTTATCAGCAATATCAAACTTTTCAAGAATTTTGACTATATCCCACCCGATTGCCTCCCCAGTATGTTATCCAACAGTTGGCTCAAATGTGAGAAGGTGACTCTTGATAAACCAGTTGTTGGGCCTATCCGGCGCAGAATCAACATAATAAATGGTAAACGCACTGTATGGCCACCTATGTTTCATTGACCAGCCATCCTACAATGCTGTGATTTTCCAATCAATCCGCTAAAAAGTATATGGGGTGAAAGGGGTGAGCACATAGAAATAAGATTACAGGGGCCGATTTACTCACCCAAAGGGCATTTATATCAATTACATCCAGTTTCTCCACTTTTGCGTCAACTGCCGCAGCCATCATCGATTTGTGGGGAATATTGTTGTCAGCGAGGCTTGGATTGGTATACATCAGGAGTTGCCGCAAGGATTTGCGATTGGCAAAATGAAACAGCTGAAGGGTGGTGAGTGAAGGCAGAAAGTTGTGTGGTATGGGTAACCCACCAAATCACAGTTGATGATGAGCTCCAGCAGATGTTCTTGAAGTCCTGCTTTCATTACTTTGGCAGGTTTTGTTGCCTTCATCATGAAGTTCATGATAGACCCTTGCTTAAATCTAAAGAGGATCAGAATGGGGGTCCAGATCGAGGATTCTTCAATGCAGTAACTCACTCTTTTGTGGGCTTCCACCCTGGAGGTGGACCTTCTTTGGGTTCGATCCCTTTGGATTTGCACATCTTCACATAAGACTTGTAATGCTTTCGACCAAGATGTCGTTGTCGTGCTGTTACATTCCCAGTCTGCCATCCCAGGTAACCAGAAGGAGGTCTTCCATTGAGACAGAGCACACAATAATATCCTGCGGTTTCTTTTCCATCAATGATTCTGACACATTCTCTGAAACATAGGCAAACATCATGGGTTTTGATGCATTTCTGTGTGACGGTTGCAGTCTGACGTGGCAATGTTACATATTGTTTGGGTGATTGAGTGGCAATACAGAACATATGCACCTGTTTGATGTTGCTGTCCTTCAACATGAGATGAAACTTATCTCTTGCAGCCTCCTCATCTGCAGTGTATGGCACAGCGTCTTCATCATCATTGCTTTCCATACTTCCATCATCCATGTCTGCATTAACCCTCTTCTCAACGTCACCCTCTCACTCATTGGCATCATCGCTTATCTTATCGGAATCAAGAACAGTCCGAGTCACTCGACATGTTTGCTGGGAAAAGTCGGGAGATACTGTCAGGGACAATGTTATCAACAAAGGTATTTTGGCACTTACCTTTCTTTTAGGTTTGGGAAGCTCATCCTCACTTCCACTTTCCTCATCAGTGCAATGCCCTCTCTTTCGGTCATCCTGTATTGCCTCTTGAGATGGCGAATGGATCCACTTGATCTGGGATGCATCCTTCAATGTGTTATCTGCATTACATGCTTCTCCACTGGGCTTTGATGCATCTTTCATATAGACATCCTTGGTTTGCAATGCTACCCCATTCAAAACAGCATTTGGTAAGATTCTTACATTACGGGACTCATTTTCGATCCAGCTTACTTTTTTTTTGTGTAGTGTGATGCTCTCGATCATTCTTGTCCCAATCACCTTCATCCTCTCGAACATCCCATTTTGCATTAGTATGATCTGGAGTCATGTAGGTAAGTCTTGTATTTGAAAATGTGGAATGTTAGCTGACCCTCATTTTCTCCAGTTTTCTTTTTGCGTGGCTTTGTAATTGTGACCATCTCCAGGTAATCCATACCTTGGATCCTCTTTGTTGGCTGGGTACGTCTTGCACCCTCCACAATCAGCCCTAAATCCACTTTATCTGGCTCGCCACGAGCCATGAATGCTATGAAGGGCCTTGCACGCCGTGGGTGGATGAAAGAAAAAGTTGAAAAAAGAAGGTACAAATATAGCCAACTTTTATGTAATTAACCTGGTCTTTTTTTACGTATTACTAGACTCTGGCTGTACAATTACGTGTGACAATTATGTGCTACAAATGATTAGTTTGCCATGCACAAGGACTTGAACAAAGCATGATGCCCCCAAGCAAGAGAGGGAGGTCCTTGTGGTCTGCTCCTCGTCTGGACCTGGACCTGCAAATGCAGTCCGGTCCACTTGCCAGCTGGACCTGGTTTGGACCCAGTTCAGACGGTCCTGATCTGGACCTTGGACAGTGTAAGTGTGCCACCAATTTTGCACCAATTTGCCTTCATCTTTAACTGACAATTTTTAAATGTGCATGCAGCTTCATTCTTGAGTTACATCAACTGGAGTGGAGCCTCATGATAGCAGGCTTGGAGTGTGTAGGGAGGTAAAGCTGGAAGCTGACTAGAGGCTTTTGAACGAAGGGGGGCACTCCTCTGAATGTCTCAGAGGTCAGGAATAATTGTCTCAGTATATACTATACATATAGTATATATAGTATATAATGCTGAAGTAATGCTGAAGTAACAGTAATTAGTAATGTCATAATTACCGCTCTGGATATAGCAATTATAGGCTTGTATCCCAACAGAGTGGCAGCAGACATATTTATCTCCTACAGCCTGCCAGTGTACTTAATAAGTTAATTGACTGCAGCCCTGCAAATTTAGAATTGGATGCTTTGAATCTGGGTTGAAGTAAACTGTTCACATTTACTATTTTCTTGTTGGTATCCAGTTAATATTATTCACCAGCACAGAATTGTAGATCACTAAATTATCACCTCCAACTTGTCAAACTCATGTCCCCAGGGCCCACATTGTATTTTTTTGGCAGCCCATTTTGCAGTAAATTCATGTATTTCATATTAAAATGGTCCTATTTACCTCTGCTGTACTCAGAAATGTAGTGCTCCAGCCAGGCTCCAGCCTGAGCAGAGGAAATGGGAAAGAATTTCCATATTGAGCCTGAAATATGACTGGTAGCTGCTACAATTACATAATGATAGCAGCTGCTATCAAGGTGCAACTATAGTCAGTGTGCTATGGCTAATGCCACTTACTGTTAACACTTTGAGACTCATGTGGTGGGATTATTTCAACTATTTAAGTGAGGAAAGTGAGGGGAAAGTAAGCTTTGTATGGTTGCACTCGTATCTGAGCTAGAGTTCAATGTAAAATATTATTTGTTAACACATTGCAAATAAGATTTTCCAAGGTTTGAGGGAAGATTCTGGAAAACCTGTCAGGTGTAGCACATGATGCTAGTCACATGACAGGCATGTCTGTGGAACCCAATAAGCACGATGCTTTAAAGTAGAAAGCAAAGATTGCAATCAGAATCTTCAGAGTGTGCCCTGTTAGTCCTGCAAATGGACAAGAGGTCTGAAGGGGAGAAATTAGACTACACCATGAATGTAGTGAGTTAGGGGGATCCTTTACTAAGGGTTCACTTGGCACAGAACATGAATAACATATATAGTTCATGCATAGTGAGTATAGTACAAGATACCATAAAATTATGTAAGACTGGTGCTTTTATAAGCACCAGTCAAGGTCAATGGAAAGTAGATTAAATAAGTATATACATTGGGGCCAAAGCCCTGGGTCACCACACCCTCCTCCTTAGACTTCAACTCAAGGTAGAAGCCTAAAATTTTTAATGATTCAAGGGAATAGAATTGTTGTTGGTAGGAATGATCTTGTCAAAGTGGGATGAGAGGGTGGTGACATTTGGGTCCACTGCCATTGAGGAGTCTGCCAGGTTCAGGGACAGGGATACCAGCTGCTCATGCTCTGGCATGGCAGTTTCACTTAAGGCAGTTGCCACTAGATTGGAAGCTAGTGAGGAGACTGGGGAGAGTGGTGCATCAGACTGAATCCCTTCTAGAGGTCCAGTGAGATTGGAGGTAGGGTCCAATGGGGGATCTTCCCCATCAGACAAGAAGTCCAAATTGTCACTGTCTTCATTTCAGTTTTTTTTCTGACAGGGGGCAGTGGTGGTGATGGGATGTTTGAAAGGTCCCCCAAATCCTCTGAGGGGAATGCCTGTGGCCAAACGTCATTGGACCTTGGCTGCCCATTTCTGCGCAGGGGTGCATTTGGCAGTGATGGGGACACTGACCCATCCAGTACCCAGGTATTCCTCAAAGAGTTGATCTCCATGAGATTTGGTAGGTGCAGGGGCTGCAACTGCAGTACTTGGTGCAGTGTGGTCAGAGGGAGTTGCACAGAAAGTACTCGTGCCAGGAGTTTTGTTGGGTACACTGGAGTAGTCCAGGGTAAACTCTGCAGCAGGGATAGTTCCAGCATGAAATCATGCTGGCACATAGGGGGCCACTCCTCTCTGAGGGGAGGAGTCTTGCTTCCTTTTGGAGCAAGGATGGTGAAATGCTACATCTGTTATGATTTCCTATTACATCTATTTCTTTCTTCATCGCGGCAGTGCTTACCTGATCTTTTCCTTATCTCTGACTCGTTTGTATGACTCTTGGGCAGTAGAGTTTGAAGGTCCGGTCCAGTTGCGGTCGCGGCCCTTTTTGGCTGCAACTGGAACCGCGACCGGTTGTGCCACTCACAAAAGACGAGAGGGGGGGAATGCAGACGAGAGGGGGGGAATGCAGACGAGAGGGGGGGAACGCGGACAACAGGGGGGCACTACAACCAAGAGGAGGGGAACGCAGATGAGAGGGAGGGGAGGGAAACGAGGGGGGGGGAACGTAGACGAGTGGGGGGGAACGCGGACAACAGGGGGGCACTACAACCGAGAGGGGGGGAACGCGGACAAGTGGGGGGGAACACAGACGACAGGGGGGCACTACAACCAAGAGGGGGGCACTACAACTGAGAGGGGGGGAATGCGGACAAGAGGGGGGAACACGCAGATGCAGACAGAGAGCAGGGAACAAGAGGGCAAGAGGGGGATGCAGGTGGGGCAGGGAACGGCACACACAGGGGGGGTGGTTGTGGTTGTGGGACAACGTCGAATGTTGAATGTTGAAAGTTGAACATTGATGTTGATCTTTGATGTGTAAGCACATGCAAACATAAACGTGTCATGATGCTTCACCATTTACTTGCACAATACATGTGCAAACATATGCAAATTAGTCAAAGGTATATAAAGCCTTGCTTGTCCACTCATTTTTAGTTGGGCATGCCCCACATTATTTACAAAAATTAAATTAGATATGAAATAGTAAGCCCTAACTAAGGATGGTTGTAACTGGTTGCAACCGGTTGCAACCCGGTTGGAAGCCCAGCAGATTTGGGGCAACTGCAACCGCGACCGTCGACAGCTGGTCACAACTGCAACCGAAAATTCCGGTCATGACCGGTTCAGTCCAGTTGGGTCCTGGTCTTTTTTCGGTTGCAGCAACTGGACCCTCAAACACTATTGGGCAGTGCCCACATATCCTTCAATGTTAGACACCAAGTAGATAGCTGTTCATTTACCTTGTGTTCTACAGCTTTGCATAGCCCTAGATAGTTTACTGACTCTTACAATACGTGTCGACACGTATTAAACATGTAGTCATAAACGTAGCTATATAAACTGTAGTAGATAGTGGTCAAGGCTCTTTAGCTTGACCTTAGGCAATCTATAGCCTTAACTGCTCATTTGATACTCATGAACTCGACCTAAGCAGAAAGCCTCTGTCTTAGCATGATACAACTTAGTGACAAAAGCCTCATCACTAATGAACTCAATAACTTGAACTTAGTAGTTGAGGCTCTTGCCTTAACAACATCTGTGGTACTGGGCCACCATAGGTGCGGTTCAGACATCAGAGGTTCATTCTCTGGTCGGGAGTTGGGGCTCTGCCTTAGTTGTCCTAAAACCTCCACAGCAGCAGCCAGTTCCTCTGGTCAAGTTGAGGAAGGATGTGCAGCCATGGATGTAAGCCAGCCCATGGCATAGTGATGCGCTTCTCAGACTTCATAGTCTGAGACTCCCATGTTGGTGAGATGTCTTATGACCTCCTCAACAGTGGTATTATTGGTAATACTTGGCATGGGTTGCCTAAGCTGAGTGGGGGAGAGTGTGAGTCTATTGCTCTCATGGACCAGTCTGTATCACCCAGGTAGGGCAAATACCTCAGCCAGATGTATCATCAGACCAAATTTTTGCCTCTGGGAGAGTCCAGCAGGTATTTGTTGCCTGGTCAAGAGGTATCCCCTGATGTGGCGAAGGGAGACTTGAGTGGCATCCATTGCTAACCCAGCAGTATTGTGCCACTGGTATAGATGTTGATGCATGTATTGCACCCAAAGTTCAGGTGCATCCAGAATCCCTGGGTTCTCCAGGCAATTTGGGTCTTGGATTTGGCAAGACTTTACACTCCCCCACCTGTCCTATTGGACTCTGATTGGACTGCTTGGAGTCCAAGTCATTCCAAGTCAGTCCAAGTGGAGTCCAAGTAGTCCAAGTGGATTAGTAGGCTTGGACTGGCTTGGACTCCACTCTGACTGACTCGGACTCCACTTGGACTCCACTTGGACTGAGAACTTGGGATTCAAACTTGTGTCTGAAAATGTAAAAGGCTTGTATCTCCAAGGATTGAACCCTCAGCCTTTTATATCTGGCTTAGATAAACAGTTTTTGAGGTGCTCTAGCCAACTGAGCGAAGTGCCTGATACATTTTTTACCATATTAAGGGTACAATATGCACTTTACAAAATTCACATTTACACTATATTGAAAGCCTCCTGTCTAGGGAGGCTCACTGAGACAAGGCCAAGCATAACAGAACCACCATATATTCCCAAAGCACAGGGACTACATGGAAGCAGGTGCTATGAAGTCTAAGGTTTTAACATCTCACAGCCATACTAGTCAGTTCTACATATAAGGTTTGGCTTACAAACAGTAAGCCCAAATGCAAACAGAGACATACAAAATGCATGGCACCAGCCATTGGAGCAGGGGCAGGAGTAGCTAGGGGTAAGGAGGCATGTAGTAAGACTGGAGATGCCAGGCTTACATATATAGTCCGATTGGACTCCGAGTGGACTCCACTCAGACTCTACTCAAATTTTATAGAATAGTGAGTTCTTATTTGTATTTTTCATTCAAGTCACATTAATTGGGATAATTCTATTTAAATGGGGTCAATTGATGTAATACAAAATTATATATATATAAATAAAATAAATATGTACGAGAGGGGAGAGGGGGAGTGTGGTGCATTGCGTCGCTGTTGCTGCCCCCCCCCCTTCCGTCACCCTTGCCTATTGCACCCCCCTCTGCCTTGTGAGCAGTCACTTGCAGCAGTGGTGAGGGGTGCTCTGTAGTATTTATATTAATAAAAGTAGAGTATAAATAAAATAAATATATACGAAATAAAATTAGAGGGAGGGGGGGAGGGGGGCGCAGCATGTCACCATCCCTTCCTTGTCCCCCCCCTTCCTGTTGCCCATCTGTCACCCTCACATAGTGCACCCTGCCTCCGCCCTGCGAGCAGTCACTCGCAGTGGTGGTGGGGGTGCTCTGTGCACTGGGTGTTGCATCTGGTGTGTCCCCCTGTCCCCCGGCGTGTTCCCCCTTCCTCCTAGCGTGTCCCCTCATCCCCCGGCGTGTCCCCTCCCTCCTAGTTGCACTGGGTGTCGCGTCTGGCACATCCCCTCCTTCCTGGCGCATCCCCCCTCCCTCCTGGCGCATCCCCCCTCCCTCCTAGTGCATCCCCCCATCCCCTGGCGTGTCCCCTCCCTCCTAGTTGCACTGGGTGTTGTCCCCCCTCCCTCCTCCTCCCTCCTGGCATGTCCCAGGCATCCCCCTCCCTCCCAGCATGTCCCCCTCGGTTCTGGTGCATCCCCCTCCCTCCTAGCACGTCCCCCCATCCCCCGGCGCATCCCCTCCCTCCTGGCATGTCCCCCCATCCTACAGCATGCCCCCTCGCTCTGAGAGACGTCCCCTTGTCCTTGTGGGCCTGGGGTCAGGTTGTGGGGGAGGGTGCTGGGTCGGTGGGTCAGTGGGCATGATATGGTGGTGGCGGTGGGTGCTGGGTTGGTGGGCATTGGTGATGTGGTGGTGGTGGTGGGTGCTTGGTCAGAACGGAGGTGGCGCTGTGGTAGGGTCAGCTGCCCTACACGTCAACTAACCCTTCCCATAGATTTTATTCCAGTCCCACTGCCAGCACCAATTATCAAGAGTTATCGTATACATTTCCCTCTGCCATGCTTTTATCTATATTTTGTGTTGCTAACATCATTTAATTATTTTCTAGTTCATTGATAATCCTTGAGAACATCATGGTAACCACACGACGCATCAATCTCACTGATGATTGATGGATCGGTACTGGATCTTGAGTTGTGACCCCTTAATTAACCCTTTTTATTTTATTTTTGGTAAAAGCTAGTCAACATCCAGATTGACAGGCCAACCAGCTGGACGGTAGGGTCGAGAGACTTCATTTGGTGGCTCTCCGCACTTGCTGGGGGGACAAGTCGCATTCCGCAAATAGAGACTCCCATCAACGAGCCTTTCCCCAAGTCATTCCCAGCTGTGAAACCCCAAGACGAGGATCTGGCATGCTTCTTTCACATTTCATCAGTATCCCTTACAGTCATTTATCAGGCTTCTTTTATGGCTTATCCTTTCTTGCTGTTTGGCCCCATTGATGCAAGAGAACGTGTGCGATGGGATTGTTCATAGCTTCTTACACCTATTTGTATAAAGGTGACCTGCCACCTCTCGAATGCAGAATGGTATCTCATCCTTTTTGATCCCACATTTCCCCCCTCTCTGAGTCTCATTCGACGAGCTTAAGGCTCGTCCATCCCTTCTTTCCCCTTTCTTTACCTATTTTCTTTCTTCTCGCTTACCCCATCCCTCGCGACGTGACGACCTCGTCAACAAGACTACCAGCAGACCGTTGACCCTGCCACAGCGCTGGGGGTGATGTGGCAGGGCTGGGCTAAGGACAGGGCAGCAGAGAGGCAGCACTGGTCATGAGGCCCCCCACCTCCCAGCTAAGAAAGAAAAACTGAAAAAAAAACATTTTATGAGCTTAAAATAAGGATGAAATAGATTTTAAAATACTTATCATAGGGGCCAAGGGCCCCATGGAGTGCTAGAGGGGGGGAGGAGGGAGGCTGTCATAGTGGTGGTGGTGGTGGGAGGGAGTGGTGATGAGCTGGCAGTGACGCGGCTATGTGCTTTGTCATACACAGCCATGGGAATAGTATGTAGAGCAAATATAGACCTTGACAACTAAGCTGCTGTTGTCTAGTGGTTTTATATATATATATCCCATTTATTCTCCGTTGTGGCGTACCATATGTGAGAGAGTAAATAAGTACGTTATTCATGAGCCCCAAAATGCCCCTATTGTGTGTGTTTCCTTCGTCAGCTGCTTGGAGGTACCACTATGTGGTACTCGAAGCGCCGTTGGCGCTTTAATGAAAGGTACTGAGACCTGTGAGACCTGTTTTTCTGCGTGGATGTGGGTCTTCGTTGTTCTTCGTCATCCCGAGATCTCTTGCTTCTCCCCTCTTCATCACCGTGTCTGCTCTATCCTCTTTCCCCTCTATGTCCTCTTCGTCCCTGGTCTTCTTCGTCTAGTGATGGTATGTCGCCGAAGGTGCCGTGAAAGCGGCCTGTTTCTGCCACGTATTTGAACAATGGGCGGAGTGTCTTTGGCGTGGTGAGTAGTTTTGTGATGTTGATGTCTCTTCCCCCCGTGTTGTTGCGTAGTGTTTGCCTGGCTGTTCGGTGTGCTGGGCAGTGTATCAGGAAGTGTTGTATGGTTTCTTCTGCCTGTTGGCACGCTGGGCAGATGGGTGAGTCCCTTTTCCCAATGCGGTGTAGATGCTTAGCTAGTGGGGTGTGTCCTGTTCAAAGTTGTGTAAGGATACTGGCAAGCTTCCTTGGCAGGTTGGTGATGAGTCTGATGTACTTGTTCGAGGGTGCTGTTGGGTCAGTCTTTTTCATTTTTGTGTACTGCGGTGATTTTTGCCAGTTCTTGAGGTATCTTGGCAGTTCTCTTTGTTCACTACTTCCCTCGGTTATTGCTTTCTTTGCTTGTTCGTCTGCTTGTTCGTTACCATCCACGCCTTGATGTCCTGGTACCCAGTTGATTTTGAGCCGTATTCCACTGTGCTTTTTCTTCAGCGCCACTATATATTCATTGAAAATGTTGAAGATGTGATGACCTGAAGTAGGATTAATTAGTTGCATGGCCATGATTGAAGCTTGGTTGTCGATGTAGAAAATAGCCGACCGTACTCCCCACTCATTGGAGATTAGTTTGGTTCCCAGTACTGCACCTACCCCTTCTCCTTCATATACTGTGTGTTGTCGTTGTGAGCCTAGTTGGTAGCGTAGTTTGGTTTTCATTCTCCCGTTTTGGTATAGGACGGCTGCTGTGCCTATTTTGCCTTCCATGCCCGATCCGTCTGTGAAAACTTTTACATCCGATTCGTCGTTCCCCAGGTCCTCCAGTGCTTCGTCCACGCTGTTGGCAATGCTGGCTGTGATTTTTGGTTTCCATTTTGTGTCTTGCCTTATGGCCTTGATGGTTTCCACCTTCTGTGGTTGGATGCCATACCTGTGCATAAGGTCATGTAATGGCGTCGGGTGATGCTTTACCAGTCTTTTGGCTGCATTTATCACCGGTTTGTGTAACGGGTGCGTTTCCGGTAGGGTTGCTAGGCGTATCGCCGCTCGGTGTCGGTGTTTTTCAATAAGAAGGTGGAAGGGGATCAAATTTGCCATCGTTTCAACGACATCTGTGGCTGTAGTCTTCATTGCTCCCGTTATCATAATTGCTGCCTTTCTCTGTATCGATGCCAACTTATTGATGGCGGCTCGGTTGTTTCTGGTGTCCTTTGCCTGTTTACCTACATTCTGTTGTGGGGTGAGGAAAATGTCAGCTGTGTATAGCATTCGGGGGATGGCAATGGAGAGGTATAGTTGCCGTGTATATCTTGCGTTGATTCCTTGCGATGCCTGTGCCAGCCTGCTAAATTGGATTAGCCAATCTTGTCCTTTGGCGGTTGCAGCTGCGCACTGTCCCTTCCAATTTAGTTTGTTGTCTACTATCACTCCAAGGAATTTGGCCATTTCTTTTGATGGTATGCGCTGATCCCCGAGGGTGAGTGCGCGTCGTGGCATTGGTATCTTCTTCTTGGGGTTTAGTTGGTGTGGGATGAGTTTCCTCAAGATGTCAAGCAGCTGGAATTTCTCGACGCCAAATTCGCAATTGTGGTTTCTCGCCCATTCGAAAACGCCTCCCGCTCGGTTCATGATGTCTCGCAGTTTTTCGTGGGTCTCTGTGAAATCTTTCCCAGTCACTATAATTACCGCGTCGTCCACAAATAAGAGGATCCATTCGCCTATCCTGATGCTTGGGATCTCCAGTAAGTCTGAATTATAGATGAGGTAACAGACTCCCGAGTATGGGTCGCCTTGGTCAAGTCCATTCTCCACTATGAAGGCTTCGGTTTTGTAGTCGTCAAAGGTTAGGGTTGTGTGTCGGTTGCCTAGCCACCTTTCCATCCATTCTGTGTGTTCTCGGGGTACTCCCCTTTTCCTCATGTTGTGTATTAGTCGGTTGATGTCTACACTTGGGAAAGCACCTTTAACGTCGAGGAAGAGAGTGGATGCGACTTGCCCTTTTCCCCACGCATCCTTTACAACTTTCGTGAGCATGTGCACTGAGTCTGTTGTCGTCCGTCCTGGCCTTGCTCCAAAGTGGTGGGCTGGGATTATATTGTGTTTTTCGCACATGTTGACCATGTCCAAGGTTTGGCATGTGTTGAGAAGTTGGGCCATTCCGTCTGACAATACTATTGGTTGCCATGCTGAGGGCATGGTGTAGTCAGGCTTTCCGGGCTTCTTTAGGATGAGTGTTTCTGTTGTGGCCCATTCCTGTGGGTAGAACTTCAGTGTGTTAGTAGCGCGGAAGAGTGGACCTAAGTGTGGAACGAGTTCTTCTCTGGCATGCATGAAGATTGAGTTTGGGGTCGAGCTGCTTTTGGTGGCTTTGTACGGTTTCATCTTTCTAATTGCCCTGTGAATCTGTTCATTTGTTATGTTAGTGAAAGACCAGCGTGGTGGTGGGTACTGGTAGTTTTGTGGTGCTGTTGGGGTTTCCAGGTTTGGGGGGGGGGAAGAAGGTTTCGTAGAATAGTTGCCCTTTGCTGGCATTGTCTGTTGCTTCTCTGATGACGCGTTTTGTTGTTGGGTCTTTAACCTGCAGCGTCGGGATCCTTGCCTTTCCTGCATCAGTTGCCGGTGAGGTTACCAACCTACTTGCTTGCCATACACTAGTTTGATCGAGCCCTTTGAGCCATTCTACCCAGTGCTCTGCTTTTGCATTCCGTATCATTTCTGAGTAGTGGTTTCTCTGCCTTCGGTACTCCTCATGTACGGGATGTTGCGTGTTTCGTCGGTGGTATTTTGATCTTCCTCCGAGTTGTTGCATCTTCTTTTTCTCGTTTGCTAGTTCCAATGACCACCACCTTTTTGAATATGGGCTGGGTTTTGTTAGCTTGACATGCTTCTCAATGGCGTCCTGTATTGCTTCATTTAGGCTCTTGAGTCTTCTGTCGAAGGTTTGGACGTCTTTGATTTCTGTTGGTTCCGGAATGTTAGCAAGGTTATCTTTTAGAGTTTGAACGAGCTCAGCCCAGTTTGTCATCCTGAAGTTCCGCCGTGGTTTCCATGCTGCTTTTGGTGCTTCGATATCTATCTGTGTGATAATGGGGTAGTGGTCAGTTCTTACCGGTCTCGTTGCATCATCTGTGGTGCATTTGATGATCGCATCCATAATTTCTTCCGTGCAAAAGACATTGTCCACTCTTGTGTGGTTACTTGTGTTGTGTGCCCGCAGGGTCGGTATGAACGGGGGTAGCACCATTTTCATGTTGTGTCTCCCTAACATATTGAGGAGTGGCTGTGTTAGGTTTAGATTGTCCCAGGTGAAGAGATGTGCATTTCTGGATTCATCCCATAGCGGGTGGTGTTGGTTGAAGTCTCCTAGCCATATGGTGTGTAGTGGTCCTATTGCCTGCAGCTGTCTCTCTCGATCTCACATGAATGCGGATATGTGTGTCAGTGCTTGGTTATTGTCGCCGTCGTTATATATATTTATAAGTCGTAACGTACCAAAGCAGCTGTGGATTTCTATTGCCGTGATGTCTGGGTGTTGGAATTGGATTTGTTTCCATGAATCTGTTAGAAGGTTAGCGTTGATGAGGGTTACGGACCTTGTGCTATCTGGGTGTTCGTGGTGTGTGCTTGGGTATACAACGGTCCAATGTTGGTTTGCTCATGTTTTGCCTCTGAGGTCCATATATGGTTCTTGTATTGCGCATACGTCATAATCATTGCGTCTGAGGCTTTGGAGTAGGTCGAGCTGGCTGATCAAAGATTTGTTGACGTTCTGTTGTCGGATCTGTAAAGGCCTTTGCGGTGTATCTTGTTCCGGGTTTTCAGGCATATTCGAGGGGTGTGTGTTCTCTGTTGGTTGTTAGCACTTCTAGTCTTGGCCCTGGTCCCTGCTCGTTCGGGTCCCTATCTCCCCATGGTATATTTTGTTGTGCTGCTGTTTGGTTTGCCTCTGGCTGTTGATGTCCATTTGTTGCGGTACGGTTCAGGAAGCCATCTAGGGTTGTTTGGGCCGGTCTTACCGGCCACCCGTTGTCGACTGTGCGTGTGTTAGCTTTGTGTTGGTTGTCTTGGTGCTTACCTTGTTGGTCTTGTGGTCGTCTACCCCTTCGTACCGTTTGCCAGTTTTCCATGAAGTGTTGTTGATTTGGTTGTCTCTGTGTTGGTTCCATTCCGCGTTCTGTTGCCATTGTCGTAGTTGGTTCTCTGTGGGGTGCTCCGGTTTGTTCAGTAATTTCCATGTACTCGGTATGAATGTTGGGAAGTACTTATACTTATTCTCTGGGGCGCGCTCTTGTATCTTTTCTCGTTTGGCCCTAAACTTAGGGCAGTTCCTGTCTGCCGCTCCGTGGCCTTTGGCCTCTGTCCCTGTGCAGTTAGCACAGCAGAAGTCTGATGTGTTCTTAACGTTGCATGCCGCTGTTCGGTGTTGTTCGCCGCACCGTGCACAGGTATCTCCGCTTGCCTTGCAGTCTGGTACGTAATGGCCGTACCTTTGGCATTTGAGGCACCTCCTAGGTTCTGTTAGTTTCTTGCGCACATCGACATGCTTACCTTCGATGAATATTCCTGCTTGGATTGCATTATTGGCTGTGTTTCGGCTATTGAAGCCGATGATGACGTGTGCTACTTTTTGATTTTCATTGCGCAGGTGGGGCGGTTTGATGTATTTTGAGAAGGCAATCATGTCGTTACTTATGCCTGAGTCTTCTTCTACTTTTGCATGCGCGTAACTGGATCCCGCGTCGAAGGTGGTAGGCACGAACTCGGCTATGACGTAGTGGAGTTTGTTTTGGATGTTGGAGGTGCCGCCGTAGTTTGTTATGAATGCTTTTTGAACATCTGGTTGCTTAATCCAGTAGCCAGTGTTCATCGAGTTTAGTTGATATAGCACATTACCGTTTTTTAGCTTCTTTGCTCCAACAAATGTTGTCCCCAGCAGCTTGTCTGCCGCCTCTGTTCCCATGAGGTCTAGGGTGGTGTTAGCTTTCGCTACCAGGTCTTTCTCTGTGAGATTTTCAAGTGCATTGTCAGTGGCTCCCAGGTCCTTTTGGATCAAGATTTGCTTAACCGTTAGTTCGCCTCTTGCTACCACCGATTCGTGTGCTGGTGGTACATGCTGTTGTATGACATTTGCGTACGTCATCAGTTGGTAGTTGAAGTCGGGGGCTGTCATCGGTGCATTCATTCTTTCAGTATTTCTCTCTGTTAGTTCTTGTGTTGCTTGAGCCAGTTGGTCGGCCGTCCCCTGGAATTCGTCATTAAATTCATCCATTTTACCTGTTATTACCTTTGCTGCTCTTGTTACGTGTTTGACGGCATCCCGCATGGTTTCCACGCTGGATGAGAAGGTTTCTAACTGTTCTTGTATTTGCGTCTTGACTATTGTTGTGATTTCGTCGGCCATGTGCTGTGCTGCGGCGTCGGCCATGAGGATCACTATTGCCCTTATTCCGTCTGTCAGGACTTTTGGCATTCTCACGGCAGCCGTTCCGAGCTGCGAGAGGATGTGAGACAGGGTTAGTAGATCAGCGGGTTTACCTGGCAAGAGGTATTCTTTGGTTGTGAGGAAGCTTATGGCTTCTTCCTTCGTCCGTACATCTGTGTTTATGTTTTCTGCGTTCTCTGTGTCTTTTTGCGATCTCTTTGTGGTCGTTGTTGCGGTTTTTTGCCTTGTTTGGGGCGGTGTAGGAGCGGGGGGTTGTAACATAACTACATGTGGGGTACGGGCTATGGAACAATGTATTATGACGCTATGCTATGCTCTGTTCGCCCTCCTCCTCTCCTTCTCCAGTTCTCGAGAAACCGTGGGAAAGTTCGAGATGGTGGCGGTACAAGATCAAGAAGTCGTCCTGTCTAGTGGTTATGTTGTCTATAGATTATATAATGTACTTATCTAAGGCCTGGGGTTCAATTCCTGCTGATGATAATCTTTTTTATATTAGTAATAACAGTCATGTGCCAGTCCGAGCACTTCCAGTGCACTCCACTCAGACTCTCCTAGGAATTCCGAGGACTGGCTTGGACTCCACTTGGACTCCACTTGGATTGGACTGGGACTGGGACTGTACATTGGCAGGGAGTTGGCTGATGGACCAGTCCGAGCCAGTCCAATCAGAGTCCAAGTGGAGTCTGAGTAGTCCGAGCAGAGTCCGAGCAGAGTCCAATAGGAAAGGTGGGGGAGTGTAAAGACCTCAGATTTGATGCAGACCTCACACCAACTGTTGCTCTTCTGGGAGCCAGCTTGGCAGTCTCCAACTGGCTAAGGCATGGCTCATCAGTGGGGTTTGAGCCACTGCTGGTACCTTGTTCGTGTAGCACACAAACTCATGCACTCACTGGAGGAATCAGTAGTTGCCAGAGATGTGTGCAGCTCTGGCCCATTGATCAAACTCCCCAACAGTTAGGGGGGAGTTCGTCAGGGTGACTCCAGGTGGGCATGTCGCCAGAGTAAAGTATCCCGTCCTGGATGGTCCTGGTATCAAGGGGTTGGGCCTCAGTTGGGGTAAAGTAGGTAGAGGCAGGTATGCCTCATGCATTTGAACATCCCTGTCATTGGCTGTGGGGGAAGAGAAGCTGGTGGTAGCTGCAGGTCTATCCACTGCAGCTGAGGGTCTTACTGCAGGTTGGTTAATTGCAGTAAGATAGGCATCACCAGGAACCGGCACATTTATGTAAGGTGTTATGTCATGCTGTCACACTGCCAAATCTTCGAGTTCAAAGGAAAATCTTTTTATATAGCTATATTTTAACAAGAATCTAGCCAGTGGAGCAATGATTTTAGGTAGCAAATCTATTTGACTTCAGAGTCCTTTTAACCAAAGCAACCATACTAGGTGGAAGCACCTGGTGACCATAGTATTTCCAATTTACCCAAGCAGCTTCTGCTCCTGTTAAGCCTTGAGCATATGCTGAGATAAATCATGCCTTGCAGTTGGCATATCTGATGCAAGAGTTTAAGTTTCTGAAAAGGAAAGTGGAAAATGAAGAAAAGACATACCACCGAATCTGAACAAGAGGCACATCATTGAGACACTCGATGACATTGTGTATTCAAAAGCAGCAGATAGTGTTTTGTTAATTTTTTTTGCCATGCAAGCCATTCTTTTTGCTCAGTAGGATGTCACATGCATATTATATAAGCTGCCAAATATCCATGGGCAAAAAAATGAAAACCATTCCAGTAGGTTCAAAACTTGAAAAGAAGTCATTAGAGTGAAGTTCAATTTTTTTAAAATGTGGGGCTTATAACTCCATCAGTTTTCAATATTTTATAATTCTGGTCACTGTGATTCAAAGCCAGAGGTACTTAGATCATTATGTAGCTGTCAAACATCTAAAAAGTAAAAAGTGGTAGGAGGAGTAGAGGCCACAAAATGTGTTACAGTTTGCTTATGTAACCCATGTCTGCTCCTGGTGACACCTATCTTAGGTCAGAGGGGAGCAGGTTGTGTGGCTGTGCTTGAGTAGGAGTTCCTCTGAGGCCTTTCAAGGGACTTGGTGGATTCACAAGTCCTTGCTTGCTTGGACTGATGCCCTTTGAGCTCTTTGTGGAGATAGTCAATTTCTCGCTCAAGTCTAATGATAGTAGACTTGAGTCTTTGAATGTTGAGTTCATACTCATCATATTGTTGGTCCACCCAGGAGATTTCTCCAGCAGATATGTCCAAGTCTCAACAGTCCCTTGTGTCAAGAAACTCCTTGTCGTGATCTGGCATGTAATTGTATATGTGCATTGCATATTCCTTGCATGTTTGGCAAGGTCCTCTATGGATCAGGTTGCTGTGGTCATCGGCACACCACAAGCTGGTATTGCTTGTAGGTTGGTGGTTTGGAGTTGTGTGTCTATCAACATGGCTCCTTTGTGTTTGTTCACCCAGACCAGGCAAACAACAACTTCCTCCTCTTTTTTTCTCCTTGTCTGAGCTGGGTGGCTTGGACTCCTTTGGCTTCTCCCTCCCCCTTCAAGACCAGCCTAGGGGCTTGGTCTCTCACTATGCTCGAGAGTGGTGTGGTGGGCCACTGGAGTCATCTCCCATGGGGTTGTCTGGGTCCTGAAAACCGCTCACCATGGTAGTAATACCAAGCAATGAAGAAAAAAAATTTCAAACTCTGCAAGTTCAATCTCCTCGAGGCAGGGTTCAAACATCTTGACATTGGACATGGTGGGTATTGTTGGACCTATGGTCTCTCTCATCTCAGTAGCCTACATCGGGACATGCATTCCCACGCCTCGTACCTACATCTGTACTGTACTCACCCTGTACTGCATTGCTTTACCCTCATATACATTCCTGCCCTCTGTCTCGACTGTCCGTCCTACAGGTTATGGGCCTCTTCCCTGGGCTCTAGTCGATATTTCAAGGCAGAAGCAGCACTTCAAGGGCTGGATTCGTCCACTTTCACTTTGATAACATTCATTCTTCACTTCTGACCACTCTAGACTCTACGACCCTGACTATCACCAGTCAGTAGCTTCCGCGCTACCGGTTTTCACGCCGACCTGTCGTACTTTTGTCTCTCCCTCTCTCGTTCTCGTTATTGCCCCTTTGTCTATCTCACGAATCAAGACTCTTCGGAACCCCGCTGGTTCTTACGCCGACCTGCCTTCCTTATTCTCGACTCTCTACTCTCAGTTTTCATCGTCCCCCAAATCAAGACTCTACGAACCTGACACTCCGTCAGCAGCTTTCATGCTACCGGTTGTGCACACCGAGGTGTCGTATATTTGTCACAAGAGCCCTTCCACGGCCTCGACCTCAATTTCCCATTCATTTTCCATCTTCTTGCACCATGCCTCGCCGACAACACCGAAGTATCCCATCAGCAAACCTTGCGTCTCCGAATCTGCAGAGTACACAACGCTTTCCACCACCTACTACACAATGTACAGCGAAACCCAAGCGACCGCGACGCCTTCCCCGCAATCCACCTGGTCATACTCGAGCACAAAGCGAAACACAACTAGTCCGCCTCCTACTCGACTCCATTCTTCCTTATCACGCAATTTCTGAACAACTACTATTCCACGACTACAAGGCGGGTCGCCAAGTCCTCAAGACTACCTATGGGGATATTGTGTCCGAAGGGATGGGAACTGTTTGTGTTCGGGTCAGCACCCTTGGTAAACATTTCGATCTCACTCTTCGAAATTGTCTTTATGTTCCAACCATCCCCGGCCCTGGCCTCCTTTCCATCCAACGCCTACTAGGCCACAATTACTCTGTCATGCTAGCTGGCTGCTCCCCATGTCTTATCCCAGGCTACAAGGAACGCCTTGCGTCACCTGTCCTCCCAAAATATTTTCCTCTATCTCATACGAAGGCGCAATTCTATTTGAAGGCCAACTTCCTGACACCTTCTATCCCACCGTCGGCATCGGCTCCTCACCCATCATCAGCTACCCCTCATCCTCCTGTGCCAACGCCGCCCAAACAAATTGCGATGTCTTTAATCCCCCCTTTTGTCGGACTTGCATTTTCCTTACCGTTACGACCTCCCTCTCCCCCACCATTACCATTACCTTCTCTGCTCCCAACCACACCTCCACCTCTGACCAAGCCTATCTCTCAAATATTGCCATCTCCTACTTTACCACCATCCTCTTCCTCACCACTAGTTTCATCTTTCCCACTTCCACCTTTATCCTTAAATGAACCTACCTATCCAGTATCACCATCCCCTACATTTATATCTTCACCACACGCATCCACATTCCCATGGACACCCTCCCATACCCCACCAGTAGACACTCACCCCTTACTTTCATATGCTTCCCTTTATCATCTCCTTCCCCCACTTTTTGTGACATTTATTCTCCGTAACTCCTCTATTCCTCTCATATTCTTTTTTTTACTTTACCAGTTCTTTGGCTTCTTACGTATTTCCTGACCTTGTCACTTCTGGGGGTGCCTGTCCCTCTTGTCTGACTTCCTCGATGATGGGGGTGTGTTGGACCTATGGTCTCTCTCATCTCGGTAGCCTACATCGGGACATGCATTCCCACGCCTCGTACCTACATCTGTACTGTACTCACCTTGTACTGCATCGCTTTACCCTCATATACATTCCTGCCCTCTGTCTCGACTGTCCGTCCTACAGGTATTCCTACCTACATCAATGCATAGTGCCAGGTGTGCATTGTGGCAGATCCTGCCAATCCCTGACACCCATAAGTGCCTAGGGATCCGCACGGGTTTGGCGTACCCGCACGGGTTACGGGTACGGGTACTCAAGGGTACGGGTACGGGTCACACTTGGCGTACCCTTGGACCCGTGCCCTTACCCGTCACCAAGAGGGGGCGAGGACTCAATATATATATAGCAACTATTATTTTTAACTACTATCTATGTAAATTTATTTTAACTAGATATTAAAAATTAAATAAGAGGGGCGAACCCAGCGTGGATGGTTGAAACGTGAGGGTTTATATAGCCCTGCGATGCGCACGGGCCATTTGGCCTTGTGTGGACAAAGTAATCGCATTTTCGTTGATTGTTCACGCGTTATTTACCTATGTTTTTTTTACTACACAGCCGCTTGCACAACCGCCTGCCCCTCCCTCATTCGTCCTCCCTTTCCCCTCCTCCCTCGTCCACTCCATCATTATGGGGCCACTGGGCGCCAATATTAAGTATTTTCATTTCATTTCTATGCTTTTAAACTAATAAACTATTTTTTTTCACACTCGCGTCACCATCAGTCACCACGCGTCACCACGCGTCGTGACTGCCAGCTCACCATTGACCACCACCACCCACGACGACAACGCCTCCCTCCCTCCCTCCCTCCCTCTCCATCTCCATGGGGCCTGTGGCCCTATGGTAAGTGGTAAGTTTTTTTTACCTTGTCAATTCTTTTTTAGCTAACAAAAAAAGAAATTTCAGCTTGTCTATTTGTAACAACAAACGCCAGGCATGCCGCCCCTCCTCCCCACTCAAATGGGATGTGAGGGCCCCGAAGGGGAATTGGATGGCCCCAGGGAGGTGCCGGGAGGCCTGAGGAGCGGGGTACCCGCGAGGTGCGCCACGAATCGCGTCCCTCCTGTTGCCACGTCACTGACGCCCCCCCCCGTGCTCCCCCCCCCTTCCCCTCTCCCTCTAGCAGCCCCAAACAGCCCCTCATGCAGCCCTGCGAGCCCCTGCTCACGGGGTGGGTGGGGGGCTTGGTTTTCGACCGGGGGACTCCCATCCGACCTGCCACGCGGCATCCGCCCCAGACGACAGCAGGGTGAAGGGCAATGATGGAATGCGACGGGGACGTGCCAGGCCACGGGGACACGATGGGAGCCCCCCAGAGCCCTGGGGACACCCCCTTGGATGCGACGGGAGGCCCCAATGGGCACCAGGGCGCACCAGGAGCCCAGGGGGGACGCGAAGGCAGGTCCCGACAGCCGAGGGGACATGGCGGGCGGGCCCAGGAGCCCCACTGACACCACCCGGCCCAGCCTCATGAGCCACTGCTCGTGGCGTGGAGCGCGGGTGGGGTGATGCAGCGACGAGCGGACGTTCTTTTTTTCTATTTTTCTTTTCCTTTTTTTTCTTTTTTTCTTTTCCTCTTTGTTTTGTTGGGCCCACCGGTGACCCCATGCCTACGAGCACCTGCTCGTAGGGTGGTTTGATAATTGTAGTTAAATATATAATTAAATAAATGCATTTTTGTTGCTACAACCCCTGACGAAACCCGTACCCGCCGTGACCCGCGCCTCGTGACCCGCGGGTTGACGGGTATGGGTAGACGCGGGTACGGGTATGGGTATGCTCAAAAGTACCCACGGGTTACCCGTGCAGATCCCTATGCATACTGGCCCTCCTCCCCACCAAAGTGGGATGTGAGGGGCTCAAAAGGGGAAAGGACAGGTCCCAGGATGCCTGTGGAGCAGTGTACCCACAAGGTATGTGCCTCATCCCTGCCATGTCACTGACAGTGGCCCCCCATCCCTCTAACAGCTCCCAAACAGCCCCCCAAACAGCCCTGCAAGCCCCTGCTTGCGGGGTGGGTGGGGGGCTGTATCTTTGACTTATTATGGCCCCCTATGACCTGCCACATCACCACCACTGCTCCCACTGCCATGACACACCTAGAGCCCAGGGGACATGATGGGATGCAACAGGATGTGATGGGACCGGACATGGCCAGATGACTGCCCAGACAAGGGGGACACTAGATGATGGGGTGGACAGGTGGGGGATGCCACAGAATGGGAGGACACACCAGACAATGGGGGACATGACAGGCGGCCCTATGACACAACCAGACCAGGGGGGAGGGATGCCCAGACAAGGGGGACATGCCAGATGATGGAGAGGCCAACAAAATGAGGGGGGGGACATGCCAGATGACAGGGAGGCTGCCCCTGACAAGGGGGAGGCAAGCCAGAACATGCCAGATGAGGCAGGGGGTGCACCAGACATGGGGGCATGCCAGACAATGGGGGGGGTGGCCTTGACAAGGGGGGGACATGCCAGATGACAGGAAGTATGCCAGACTATGGGGGGGCATGCCAGACAATGGGGGGGGGACATGCCAGATCATGCCGGGCATGCCAGATGACTGGGGGGACATGTCAAACACCCCAGATGAGGGGGGGCTTGGTTTTCTTTTGTATATTAGTAGATAATTGTAAGAAAATATGTAAAGACTGCAGAGTCTGTGCGGATCTGCATGGACTGGCATGAAGTCTGTGCTCATCCGCATGGACTAGCATGGAGTCCGCATGGATCTGCATGCAAATCATGCAGAGTCTGCGGACATCTGCATAGTCCACATGGATCTGCATGGATCCATGTGGAATACATGGGGGAGTGTAAACTACTGGGCCTTTGTTTCCTGAGCCAAGTTTTTGCACATGGCAAACAGGACATCATTCAAATCATCCATTTGTTCTTGTGGAAATATGGCCAGGAGTGAAGCATTGAACCTGGGTTCCTCAGAGAACCTTTCCTGAGTGAATTCCTGGACGATTTCCTCAAAATTGTCATTTTGACTAGTATCTCTTACAGGTTCTATTCCACCTAGTTCTTTAGGTCCCAGTAAAATGGGATCTGATATTCCTAATCCCCCTGAATGGGGTGTATTCTTGTCCTCCACTTCTTCCATTTCTGTCTTTCATCAAAAGATGGGGGGTGCCTGGACTCTTGTTGAGCTGGGTCTCCAGGTGTGTTCGGTCCATGTCCTCCGACAGTGGCATGGGGGCTGCCATCAAGTCAATCATCCTTCAGAGGATGAGGTCTCATAGCATACCTACAAGCCTGTTGGAAGGTGCTTTCACCTTCAACAATTGTCTTGAGCAATCTTCCTTTCATTTGAGCCTCGTCAAGGTTGAAGTCAAGTACTATGCCATGCTTCTTCATAAAGACTGTGCCAAGTATAGCATCATACCTATCAATGTTGGTTACATCAAAATAGTGCTCTCCTCCCGATTTGCTGATCCTGAAATCAGTAAATAATCCAAAATTTATCTTTGAATGACTGCCAACAGTGCTGAGTTGTAACAGCACCGGTTCTTCCAATTTGTATACTTTCAAATTCACAGAGACTGTGAATTCTGGAGACATAGAGTCAGATGTGCATCCTGAGTCCAGTAAAACATGCGCTTCAATCCTGTGAAGCTGCATTTTTGTAATAAAACATCTGTTGTCCCTCTCAGTATGAGGGGGATGGGCAATCTTTTTTGAGGATTTCCTCAAAAGGCTTGGGCCCTTGAACTGGGTTTTAGGCCTGAGCAGACCACCCATCATAACTCCCAGTCATTCAGAAAGCGATGGTACCTTCTCACCTTCCAACTCCTCATTGGAATCTTCAGAGTCTGACACTGATTGCGCTGACAGGCAGCTATCAGAGTTGTACTCCACTGAGAAATCTTGTACTGCAGCCATGCATTCTGAAATTGATTGATCACTGGATATTGATCCAATAATAGAATCTATGTTGTACAGTTCACCTTCTGAACTGTACTGTGACCTGTAAGGTTCAATATCAGAGACTGTACAGTTGCATTCAGAGGCTACTTTGTTCTCTGAATCACTGTGAGTGGCAGCAAACCTTTCATTTGCTACATCTTCTGAGGCTCCTGGGCCAGCTCCCTGGTTCTGGTCACTCACATAAGATACTTGGCAGTCTGTGTTATGATTGGCCCCTTTGACCAAGCATTCTCTAGCAGCATACATCTTTGCTGATGACCTGGGTTGCCCATAGTTGGGACACTGGACACTTCTTGTCAGTGGAGTAATGAGCTCCACTGCAACTGTAGCAAGTGGGTGACCGCCAGGCATTCACCCACCAGTCTAATTTGTTTTCAGTTTGTCTGGGTGGTTTACCCCCAGGGGATTGCTGTTGTGAGTCCCGGCAGTCCTTTTGCTGGTGATCCTTATCGCCATCCTTACAATGATCCTTATTGTAAAATGTCAAAGGTTGTTGTTCTGGCTCTCAAATTGCCAGTGTGCGATTCGAGCAGTATGGGCACTGCTGAGGGGCTGGGTAATGGCTTGGCCTTGTGCTTGACCATGGCCGGTGTTTGTTGGTTGCTGTTATTAGTGATAAAAAAAAATTCTTGAAGTTTGAAGAAAAGAAATGCTTTTGGGTTCAGATGACAGATTAAATTCTGTTTTGCAGATCACAATGGGCATTTTTGCCCTTTGTGGGAGAAGTGCAGGGTCAAAGTGATGACATTCGCTGATGGGGTGAAGTTGAGCTTGAACTCTATATGAGTTTGAGTGTTCAAAAAAGTGTAGTGAGTCAGGGGGATCCTTTACTAAGGGTTCACTCAGCACAGAACACAAATAATGTATATAGTTCATGCATAGTGAGTATAGTTAAAGATACTGTAAAATATGTAAGACTGGTGCTTTTATAAGCACCAGTTGAGGTCAATGGAAAGTAGATTAAATAAGTATATACATTGGGGCCAAAGCCCCCAGTCACCACAATGAAGGAGCACAGCTCACAACAAGCAAGTCTCTTCAGACTAGGGACACCAGACCAGAGCTGAGTGAGAGAACAAATCTGTACTTATAGAGCAGTACTTATGGAGCAGTCTATGGACATTCAGAAATGTCAGGAGTAAGATTGTATGAGGTATGTCACAAATACTAATAGTACTAATAGGATGATGTGGGGAGATGATGATAACAAGCATATGTGTCCATGGTAGCCTCTAAGGCACATGCACAATGAGAGTTAGCAGCATTAGAAATAAAGAGAGGAAGAATGGATTTGATCCAATGCCAATATTTGAGAAAAGCTTGGGACAGCCAGCATCTCTGTATTGCCATGACATTGGGATCAGTACCCTGAAGTAGGAGCTCTGTAGCACCACCTATATGAAAAGCTTGCCCTGGCATCTGAGGGAAACCTGCCACAACCCATATTGTGTTGCAATGGTCTATGAACCAAGATTTTGTCATTGGTGCCCAACCACCCTCAGCAGTTTTGAATGCGAATAGCGGTGTGGAACTAGGGATAAGTGAATTGGCAGAGAGATGGTGGCAAAGAGCTGAGAGTGGGCAGGTAACATGGTCATGGGCTGTTACAGAGATGTCAGCACCTAGTTCTGCAGTGGTTTTTGTCCATGGAACATGGAAGTTAGCTTGCTCTGTACCATTGGAAGCTCAAGAAGTGTTATGAACTGATCTCATAGGGTGGAGTTACAGCAGTGTCCTGATGAAGTTCCGATGCAGCACTGGACTTGGCTTCAATCTATAAGAGATTGTGCCCGTCTCTATGCCCGATGTCCAATTTACAAGACGACAATAGTAAGAGCAAAGGTCTGGCAGAGTTCTGGAAGTAAGAGATACAGAGGACTTTGAGTGAGAGAGTCGGAGAAGTAACAATGCAATAACCAAACTGAAGTTACAAGTGATGGTATCTAGGTTTTATAGTAAGTAAGTAACCAAGGTAACTATGGCAGGGTTCTGCAGAGTACTGAGTATGCAGTAAGTAAGACAATCAATCAATGATATGTAATACAAACAAAACAGGAGATGAATATGAAATGGAATTTGAAAGGGTTATTTGAAATAGCGGCAGTTCCGTCGGTGATCCACTGGAGCTCTGTCGTAGGCTTGCATGGGACTTGCATGGAATATGACAAGAAGTGCCAATGGGAGTGGCATTATGGGCAATGTGTGTTAAGGAGAGAGCCTCAACTACTCAGTACAAGTATCGAGTTCATTAATGACGAGGCTTTCGTCGCTAAGTTATATCACGCTAAGTCAGAGGCTTTCTGGCTTAGGTCGAGTCGCGCATTCGAGAGCAGTTCTAAGGCTGTATATTGCCTAAGGTTAAGCTAAGGAGCCTTGACCTTCATCTACTACAATTTATATAGGTATTTATGTGGCTACGTGTCGAATACGTGTCTACACGTATTACAAGAGTCAGTAAACTATCTATAGGTGCAAAGCTGTAGAGTGCGAGATAAGCAGACAGCTATCTACTCGGTGTCTAATGGAAAAGGGAATATGAGCGCTGCTCGACAAGTCAGAGATAAAGAAACGAGTCATGGTAAGCACTGCCGCGACAAAGAAGGAAACAGATGTAAAAGGAAATTGTAACAATGTGCTTAACTGAGTTGAAGAGATTCTGACTAGGAATAAGAAGTTTGCCCAGCTGGCAGCATGACCAGAAGGCAACAGATGCCACTGCCCACACTGCTGCATCAAATGCATTGGAAAGATCGAGACCTGACTTCAGGGCAACCAACACCTCCATGGTCACTGGAGGATGCTTCACATGCTTGGAGCTTGGTAGAACCAGCTTTGTGAACCTGTGGTGAATGTGATGGAGCATGTCAGAACTGTGCCACAGGGCACCATTGACCACATGCCTAGTGTTTGAAGGTCCAGTCTCAAAGACTGGAAAAGACCATGGACTGGACTGGACTGTAACTGGTCTCACCAAGACCTACAGTCTCAGTTATACCAGGTACAGAGCAGTCCCAGTCTCGGTCCAATGAGATTTCAACCTTACAAAAGACCGGCCTTAACCGGTTAAGACCAGTTAAGGACCAGACCACTGGTCTACTACTATCTAATAATATTTATTATATTATACCAAATTTAATTTAATTATACCTAACTACATTATTACATGGGACAAGCCCAGGGGATCAAAAGAGCGAAATCTCGAGGGTTTATATACCCCTAGTGAGTTTGCACATGTTTATTTGATAGGGCTAGTGTTGCTACAGTGATTTTTGATAGATACCATCTTTTTTTTTTCTGATCCCACACAAATAATTAACAACACTGCCAACAACACATCAAGAAAGAACACTAATTCCCTCATACTACCACCACCACCCTCCCCTGGCCCAAATGACGTCCAGTGTTGTTTGGGCCCTGTAAGCTTTTTTTCTGTTGTTTTTTATATATAATTGACTTACTATTTATGTTTAGGATAGAACTCACTGTGAAATACCACAGCGCTACCTGGCCCCAGCCCCATGAGCCCCTGCTCATGGGGTGACACCATAGCACTCTGCACTGCCTCGTCACTAGTGACCCCCACACTGCCATGTCACTAGCGACCTCCCCATGCTGCCACATCACTAACACAATTTTTTTATTTTATCTGTAGAGTACTCTAAGGCCCCTTGACTTGTGCTGCCCCCCTCACTTGTAAATGCAAGGGGGGGTGACTTATTTAATTTATTTAATTGGTTGAATACTTTAATTATAGTAGATTAATGTAGGAAAGACCAGTCGAGACTGGTCCAAGACCAAGACTGGACCGTTTAAGACTGGTCTTGTGTAGTCCAGTCTCAGTCCTTATGTAGTTGAGTAAAAAATAGACTGGTCCTGGTCCTGGTCCTGGTCCTGGTCCAAGCCCAAAAGGGGTGAAAGACCAGACCAGACCAGACCTTCAAACACTACACATGCCACTATTGGAGTCCTGCCAGCCAACCATTGAGTGCACTTTCTGAAATGAAGAAGGCCTGCACCATAGTGGCCACAGGTGTTTTCATTGAGAGAAAAGAGCATGACTTGGAATAATTTAAGAATGGATGAGGATGGAAGCTCTGCTTCCAGGGAGGTTTTAAATTTGTCTGAATGAGGAGTTGTCCAGCAAAGAACAAAGAACACACTTGCTAGCGAGAACATTGGGTCAGTGAGAAGAGGGGGCAATGTGAGCATCTTTACATGTTCATGGTGTGCAGATACAGCCATCAACAGGCAAAGATGCTGCACAACAAAGATTCAGAGGAGGTGCATTGGCATAGAATGTGGCTGCCTGTGTTGGTACATCCACATCAGCAAGAAAAGTTGTGAGATGATCAGATTGTGACATGGGAGATGAAGGGAGTGAGAGGGAGAGGGATGGGGATGGGAAGAGGAAATATCTGTGAAGATGGAGGGAGGAAACCCCAGGAGATAGGGTCTGCAAGGTTGTCAACAGTATTTATGTAGCAGAAATGCCCACATCATTGTACACTTCATCAGAGCAGTGAATCAAAAGATTCATCATGAAGTTGGAACATCAGCCCTTTGGATAACACCCTCATTGTCACTCTGGATGAGAATGTCCACATTGCAGATGCCCATCACCCTTGTGGCCAGGATAGCAAGTTTGATGGCAATTCCTTCAAGCCATCCAATGTCCCTCTCCATCTGTTGAGCAGCTGCCATGCAGCCCAATGAGTACCCCAGAGTAGTCCAATGCCCCATTCTGCCAATGAATCAACCCAGATGTTATAATCTCAAGTGGGACCACCTGAAGCAAGAAATTGTGGAGCATGATTTTGTGAGAGAAGTATGAACCACCACTGGAGGTCCATGAGGGCAGAAGATGTGATCCAGCAGGGAATGTAGTTGTTGAGGAAGGAGGTAAGCCATTTGTAGAGTTGGACATGTAGGAGCATCCACACTGATACACAAAGGTAATATGTGAGAGTGTGCCTATGACACTCTCAGTGTGCACCTTGAACACTTGCATACACTTGCATGCAGAAATAAACAGCAAAAGTTTATGTATGTACTTTTTGTGTTTGAGTTTGGGGAGGGAGACAGTCATGTTGGGGAGATCCCAGTGGAAGCCTAAGTATATGAACATGTCTGAAAATTCCTGACACTTGTCCTTGTCCCAAGGGATGCCCAATGGGGCTATTACATATTTGATGTAAGTGAGATCATAACTGTATGTGTATTTGACACCATCACTGATGCCATGGAAAGTGCTATCAGTCTTGGGAAAGCAGAAGATGTCAAAGTTGTCTATCCACTTGACTACTGGAGAGATGTTGTGATGCTCCCAGATATCAACAGTAGCAACAGCTACTTCACCCTAAAGACCGGAGGCAGAGGCAAGTCTGAACAGGACATTGTGATCCATGTAGAAGAGGCCATCAAAATGTATGATGAGATATCATTTGTGATTGGGTTTGACAGGGATTGTGCAATAGGCACCTTCCACATCTAGTGTGGCCGCCTGAGCTCCTAGAAGCACAGTAGCCACCTGAGAGAGATTTATGTCAGATTATGTTATCATGACTTGGAGAAATAGAGGTGTGAGAGGTAGAGAATCCCCATTTTCAACAACAGTGTCCTTCAAATGAGTCATGGGTATGGGCCCACATCATGCAAATAACTTCTGTTGCCTGATTAGAGAAGGAGTTGTTGGGATAATGTATACAAGAGTATACAGGCAAGCCAAGGCAGTTGACATGCCTAGGGAATATTGCCAGAATATGCTAAGTCATATTAACACATGTTTAACACATGCAGAGACATATAGGAGAATCCACAGTTAACACATGCTACAGGATTAAACATCCTGCAGCATGTCTATCATAGGATAGGCAAGATATAGCCATGTCTATCATAGGCTATCAGAGACAGAGCCTTGGATAGAGTGTCTAAGACACACCCTGCAGGAAGTCTAGGACTTACCAAGCCATGATATCATATGTCACTATTATTGACACTGTTATAGGGGATATGACATAGTTATTCCATTATTAACTGGTACAGGGGTCTATTACAGAATACCTCCTTTATATATTAAAGGAGTGCATTACACTATACCTCCTAACTGTGTAGTATAAATATTGCACATCTTGTAGGAGATGATAATAACATTCCTCCCTGTGGCAGACTCCCTCATACACTTACCTTTGACTTAAACTCAATACCTCAAAAACCTCGTCCTCATCTTGTGCTCAACTTCCTGATCCCAATAGGAGTATTATTATTGTTATGAGAACAATAGAGGTTAGGTGATAAGGAGATCATGGGTAGAGAGATGAGAAATGGCATGATTAATGGGGATGTGAGAAAAGTGTGCCATGTGAGATGAAAGTGAGATGCACTGTGAGGCACATGAGAAGAAAGTGACGAGGGTATTACAAGCATGTGAGGTGTATCATGCAATGCAAGAGTGAGGGGGAAAAGATAAGGTAGACACACAATTTTTGCAACATCAGTTGCTTTTCCCTGGTGTGTGGGGTATTCATCTGAGTCAATCTCATCATTGACTGAGGATTGAGCTTTGCCTTTGTATGAGAGGTGCTGACATATGTGATACTTAATTGGTTTGCTGGGCATGCCTTCCTTCATAGCTACTTGCAGAGGTGATGAACAGAAGGGTCTGATCTTGAATTCCAGCTCTTCTCATGTGAAGGGTCCTAAGAAGTGGCCAAGCCACTGTGGACAGGGTCTCACCCCTCTTGAGGTTGATTGGTTGGGTCATCATGTCACACTGTCAAAGGTAAGGCTGGACAGGGCAAACACATGACAAAAGTGTCTAACATGTTGTGGATGGGGAATAGAAAAGAGACAAGAGTTCTCATAAAGAATGAGAACCTGAGGATGAAAGTGTACAGATGGGACATGTCTGTAAATGACGCATTGTGATCGAATCAATCAATGATCAGTGCACATGGGAATGGGATGAGAGACAGTCAATGGACAGAGAGATTGAGGCTGATAGCACTCAATATGAGAAAACACATGTGGGCATCAAGCAGGAAACAGTGGAATCATTGGTTCAATCAGAAAAGTCCAATAAAAAAGCTGTGTTGCCCTGTAACTGTAGAAACAAGAACACTTAACTTAGAAACTACACCATTGTGTGTAGTTGTCTTGAGGGAAGATGGGTCATCAAGGGGAGAGCTCACAGAAACCAAGAAATATAAGGGAAAGAAGTGTGCTCCATTTGAAAGGTGGGACACCTTATATACAAAATGTGGGTACTGACTATATGCACATGTGATTGCATGTATACTCTTGCACCAATCAGAACACAAGAAAAGAATAATAAAGTAATGAAGTGGTGGAAATGTACAAAAATGGAAATGTGAATAAAAATAGAACACTCAACAAATTTGAGAACAAGTGGTTGTTGGTCCAGTGTTGTCAAGACCTCCTCAAAGAAAGGTTTGAAAAATAAATAAAAACATTCAAAACCAGTAACCAGTCCTTTGAGATGAGAGTGGGAAACTTGATGAAAGCCTTGAAAGAGTGTTGTATGTGACAGTTTCATGAGATTGGCATGTGAAGTGGATCCCTGGGTCTTTGGGGCTGTCTCACAATCTACCTGAGGCTCAGAATCATAGAAGAGGTTTATTAAAAATGCAAATAAACAATAAATGAAAGAACGAAAGAAATAATACAAATACTTAAGAATTCCCAGCAATGTCAAGGGCCCCACAGGAAATGCCTCAAAAGTGGGAAGTTGATGGGTGTGTTGTCTTCCCCTTCCACACCAGACCTCCTCAGCAATGTAAGCATGGATCATGTCTGCATGAAGGTTGGCACCAGGGAGATTGGGAGGGGCAAAAGTGCAATTGAGAGGTGCAAGATTGCCAATGGGAAAACCATGCATGAGCTTGAAAGGAAGTTCTGGGTGGTGAGACAGAAGTTGAGCATGTTTGAGAAAGATTTGAAAATTGAGAGCCGAGTATGGTGTATGGATCTTTGCATAGTCATGATTGTTGTTGTATGGTGAGGGTGTTGGATGATGTAATCTGTCACATGATGTGGGCCATAAGTGTTGTAATAACCTCACTGTATAAATGTGCATCCCAATGAGGTGTAAGACACATATGCAGCTAAGGAGGTGTCAATATGGTCTTAGGTTACATCAACAATAACCAACCAAGTTGAATCCAATAAGACCTGATAGCTTAGTGGTAGAGCTACTGGTATATGTCCAGGAGGTCCTGGGTTCAATCCCCAGTCTGGTCATCTTTTCTGTCTTAACAGAGGGTTCTTCTATTTGGAGGTTGTCAAAGTAGACATGAGGCGCTGGGACATTTGAATCTGCATTGGGAGGTGGAGATCGCCAGTCTCTGTAAGGTGGAGTCAATGCAAGAGGTGTTTCCAAAACATGCGTGTTGAGAGGGGTGGTCAGTCTTGCATTGATGCCTGGCAGAGTTGAGTTGGAAGGTGATGCAGAAGATGGTTGTGGGGTTGGTGCAGAGAGTAAGTTTCCTGTCACAATATTTTGAGTACATCAGAATGCCCACTGACATATTTTCTTCCTTACAATCCCTGAATTTGTGGCCAGTATAGACAGAGGTGAGCGGATCAGGTGGCTTCAGATTTGGCATCTTGTTCACAAAAGAACAACTTTGGGTCAGTGAGTGAGGGACAAAATTTGCTATTCTTGCAATTGTATGGCTGATACTGGACCTTGGAGCTGGAGGAGACTTGGGATTCTTGGACTGGCAGCTCCTGAGTTGTGTTCTGGACACTAGCTGACATTACCTCCATTTTGACAGAGATGTTGCAGAGAGCTCTCCTTGTTAAAGACCCAGGGATTGATGGAGTAGCAGGTCCATTCTGTGATGTTGAACAGAAGGATGGCTGGGAAATTAGTGTGAAAGTCATCATGTGCACATAGGAAGAGGTAGTGTTCTTGCCATCTAATAGCAACCTCAATGTCACAATGTGTGTCCAGGAAGATCATGCATCTTTGCCAGGATTCATGCCAATCTGCAATGTCAATTTTTGGTTCATCTGGAAACTGGGAGAGATCGAGTATATGGCATTTGAGACCTGCAGCATCATACACCATGTTCTGTTTCAGAAAAGTGGCTCCTGTGTGTAGTTTCCTAGTGGAATTGAAAGAGAAGAGTGTCAAGAGAATGTGGACTTTGTTCTTTGCTAGGGTAATAATAAAAGGGTGGATGCCATTACTAAAGTCAATAGAAGAAGGGAGCCAGGAAGTTTATGCAAGATAGAAAATAAAATCTTGGACAGTAGTGTGGGAGCAGATGTGTTATTAATTAGTATTGGGAGTGAGGCTGGTGTGGAAGTGTTAGGAGAGTATTGCAGGAAGCTTAGAGGAGACCTTAGGATGAAGGGGGGTGTTCCTCTGAGTGTCTCAGAGGTCAAGGAGTGATTGTCTCATGTACACAATTACATGTAGTATATATAATACAGTATGTTAAAGTCTCAGTAATTAATATTAATATTATTACTGTCTTGGATATAGCCATAGGCTTTCTATCCCAATAGGAAGTCAAGGTGAAGATAAATGGAATGTTATCTTAGAAGCAAGTGAGGGAATAGAGTCAACAGCAGGGAGGAATGTTATATTCATCTCCTACAAAGTGTGCAATATTTATACTACACTGCTGGGAGGTATAGTGTAATGCACTCCTATAATATAATAAGGAGGTATGAAGTCATAGACTCCTGTACTTACTAATGTCACTATAATTATACCTTGTCTTCTATAATTATGGTGTCATAGTACCTCCTATAATATTATGGATTGGTAAGTTACTGTGCATTCCCCTAATTGCTCTTGCATGTGTTAATATGACTTAACATATTCTGACATTATTCCCTGGCCATGTTAACTGCCTTGGCTTGTCTGTATACTGTTGTATACTCTATCCCAACAATTAGGTTTAAGGCTTGGTTCAGGGAATTTGGTGAAAATTGAGAGAATGCAGAAGCAAATTGTATGGGATTAGAGCTATGAGAGGTAACCATAGGGGGAGGGGTTGCAATTCAAGGGGTAGAAATCAAGGATTCATTATTTGGGACATTCAACTCACCAGCATCACACCAGGTGCTTAATGCATTATTGTGTGTTGTCTGTAAAAGGTTTTCGGCATCAATTTGGGGTTGGGTGAGATTGTTGACAGATGTGGAGGGGTTGGCTGCTGTTGCCATTGATGTCATGGAGGATCCAGAGGAGATCATGGACTGGTTTTTGTTGGTAGCAGCAGGGGGAGGACCTGTGTTGGTCATTGTGAAGATTTTAGGGGAATCAGAGGATATCTGAAGGGGATGGATGAAAAAATGGACAGACAGCATCTGTTATAAGGAGTGACATGGGTACAGGTAACACTGTGTGTTTCTGCTTATGGGTATGCACAGGTATGGGTATGGGTTTGGATTTCTGTACCTGAGGCAAAACCGCACCCGTACCCACAGTGTTATGGGTCCAGTTGGTCCATACCTGACATTTGATCATCAGGTCATGTGCTGACATTGTTGATCAACCAACAATTCTTGCACTTTTCCCTCACACAACCACCACCACCACCACTACCACCCTCTGCCTCAGCCATCTCTGGGTGACAACCGCCACCTCTGGGTGACAACCAACACTTCTGGGCGATGACAACAACTTCTAGGCAACAATCACCACCTCTGGGTGATGACAACAACCTCTGGGTGGCAACCACCATTACCCCCTCCCTCGCTTCAAGAGTGAGACAGATTCACTTGCGATGGCTGCAGCATCACCACCACCATCCCCTCTTGCTCACAAATGTGAGTTGGGGGTGTTTCTGTGTTCAATTCCCTCATGACGGCCACCATGTCACCACCACCACCCTTGACCACCTCTGGATGACAACCACCACCACCACCACCAACCCCTCCCTCAACCCAAGAGTGAGACAGAGGGGTCTCATTTCTGTATCTACAGCACCACCCCCCCTCCCTCACCCCAAAAGCAGGGGGGGGTTATCTCTGTTTGGGTGCATGTGGCCACCACTCCCTCATTTGAAACATGAGCAGAGGGTTTTTTTTAGGTGTATTTAATCATAATTAGATGTATATTAGATATATAATATATCAGTGTATAGCATACCCCTTGAAAACCGCGAGTAACTGTGGGTAACACTGTACCCTTACCCAAATGGGTACGGTGTTCATGGGTACAGGTATGGGTACAGCAAAATATACCTGGGGGTTACCCATGTCACTCCCTAGTCTGTTAAAAACTGATCCTAACGCACAGGAAAATGGCAGAGTCCGGTGGAGTTCCAAGGTGCAGTGAGGACTTGGCTTCAACCTTTAAGAGGTTGTGCCCTTCTCTACACTTGGTGTCCAATTTGTAAGGAACTGACAAGAACAGAAGTCCATGTGGAAGTCCAAGGTAAGGAAAAGGCACAAAGCGGAGTCCCAATTAGGAAATCTGGAGTAAGGGACAGGAAAAAAGCAGAGGTCTGGAGTTTCAAAGGTTAAGACAGGGTTGAAGTCTTTGAGTTGACAAGTGAAAAGTTAATAACAACTAATATTTGAACTGAGGAATACAAAGTGTCTAAAGTGCAATGACATATACAGGCAATGTTACAATAGGGTGTTTCACAGACCCTCAATATGGACTCGATTTGACCTCCAACTTGACCCTGATTTGCAGAGATTGAGGTGTAAGTTGCGCCTGAAGTTGGGGGCAGCTCTGTGAAACACCTAACAGGATTTTCAAAAGTATACCTGAGTTTTACAACTTTGCCTCCTAGATATGGGGGTTTTCATATAAGATTTTATGATTACCTTGGACCCCTCCTTGTCACCTTGCGATATAAAAAAAGGAGATGTTCAAATAGGGTGCAAGGACAGTGGTTGAAAGGACAGTGTGGGTAGTTAAGTAAAACATTATGAAACTCTGAGAAAATAAAATATGTGTACATAATGTCAAGGGAAGAGATCGAGGAACTAAATCAGGGGCAAGTTGGGATTTGCAAGTCATGGGGTTGAGGGTGATTTGCACCCTCAATGGACTCGATGCCTCAACTTGAGGACTCAGTTCCCTCAAAATTTGAGGGAACCGAGGGATCAAATTGAGTCCAGATTGAGGGTCTGTGAAACACCCTAATTAGGATCCACATTGAGTGTGGTCATCTTGTCAATCCAGTTTTCAACTTCAATTTCCAACACTCAAAGGAACAGGGAAGAAAGTAAGAGCACATGAGGGGAGATGTTGATTGCATGCAAGATAAGTGACTGAAATTGATGTAGATGGAAGGAACATAGTGATCCAGTGGCATGGCAGCAAGGAAGGAAATTGTATGTAGGGATTCAAAGTTGCAGCATCCATAAGGCATGGCATGGGTAGGGGTAACACCATGATAATGCAGTCACAGGTATGCTCAGATATGGGTATGGGTTCCAGATTGCCATACCCAAGCAACACCATACCCATATCCCATGGGTTTACAGGTATGCCTAGCATTGTATTTAGAGGTTTTGGCACTCAGATGAGTGCTGCAAACCTTGTATTTGCTTATAAACTATGTAATGAGACTATTATAACATAATTTACATATCATCTACAGGGGAAGCGATGCCCCAGGGAAGAGGGGAGCTTGTGGAAGCACATATTATATACAAGTTGATGTTTATTATTCATGCCTTTGTTCTTCCAAGTTCATGGCACACTCAGCTGTAATTCAAAGGTCATTGATAACTGTGTTTATAGGAAAATTATCTCAAGATGCAGCCAGCAAAACTATGCAATATTGAAGGTCCAGAAAGGGCTTTGAAGGAGCTGCAGTTGATGGACCATGCAGCATTGTCAATATCAGATAGTGATTTGGTAGATGTGCTGATACATGTGTCAGTATTCTGTCTGGGAGGAGATTGTCCATCAATTTTCCTATGTGCCCTAGCATTGGGAGTGTGACCAGACTTGAAGACAAGATTAAGACAATGGAGTTATCTCAAAAGCAAGTGAGAGAAGGGTGTCTGCAACAGGGAGGAATATTATATTCATCTCCTACAAAGTGTGCAATATTTATACTACACTGTTAGGAGCTATAGTGTAATGCACTCCTATAATATAATAAGGAGGTATGAAGTCATAGACTCCTGCACTAGTTAATGTCACTATAATTATGCCTTTCCCCTATAATTATGGTGTCATAGTACCTCCTATGATATCATGGCTCAGTAAGTTACTGTGCATCACTGCATTCCCCTAATTGCCCTTGCATGTGTTAATATGACTTAGTATATTCTGGCATTATTCCTTGGCCATGCTAACTCCCTTAGCTTGCTGTATACTCTTGTATACTCTGTCCCAACACCTAGTGTTGAAAAAACCCCTCTCAATCATCCTCTCAAAGTATGAAAAGTCAGGTGAAGGCCTAGGGCTGTTTTCCATCCTTTCAGGGTAAGAAAACTTGACACATAATTCATCTTTTAAATATCAGAAAAATATATACAAAAACCCCCTGCCTTCTGCCTGAAATCCACTCCCTTTTCTGGAATTAAAAACACTCCTACAATTTATTTGTTTGTGGAAAGTTCCATCCCTTTGGTTTATGAAAAACCTGTATCAAAATATGAATGACTTCCATACATTTTTGGCTTGAAATTTATGGTTTGAAAACTCATCCCAAATTCATCCACCATGAATTCAGCCACTAACATTATAAATTCCTCATTTCATCCGTTAAATGGCTGAAATCCAGACCCCACTGGGCTCACAGCATTAAGATCCAACTGGGTGTGGTAATAACAGCTAACCTTGTGACAGATGAATCCTGAAAAGTAAGATCCTACATCAGGTGTTCAATGATATTCCTGAAATGGCTTTATAATGTCAAAAAAGAAGGAGAATAACAATATTTCATACAATTCTTGCCAACTACTTTATAAAGTTAGATATGCATAGGCTTGGTTGATGAAATTACAGAAATTCATCATCACCCCCACTCAGTGCTGCCATCCAATATTCTCAGTCAGTGCACATCAGGCAGCAATGCCATAGTTGATCAATGCTCAAAGAGACTATAAAGCTAGATCATCAGGAAAATCCAATGCTGACTTATTAGACTTAACATTGACTTAATGTGGTCAGTTTACATAAATGGCATTAAGTAGGATTAAGTAGGATTGACTTGGAATAAGTAAGGTCTTCTACTGAATTTGACTTATTTCATGCTTATTTCATACTTATTCTACTTATTCTGCTTATTCTGCTTAGTCCAACTTATACACCAAGTACTGGTAAGTAGATAAGTAAAATAAGTAGCCAAAAAGTGTAGTTAAGCAGTGTTCACAAGTGTTTACACTCCCCCCCCATTCCTTGTGGAATCCTGGTTCATTCCTGGTTCATTCCTCACATTCCTAGGAATCCTGGCCCATTCCCAGACCATTCCCAGACCATTCCTAGCCACCACTCCTGGAGATATCAAGTCATTATTTCAAATATTAAATGTATTTATTACTATATATGGAAACATCAATAGTAACAAAAGAAAACATTCCAACTTGCTATGAGGCAGGGGGGGTTATGTATGTATTTACAGGACTAAACTAAGTTAAATAAGAAACCCTGCATTGCTCAGAGCGAGGCGGAGTGGGGGGCTTTGCAATTGTGTCATGTCATGATGACCTGCCCCTCACATAGCACCCTGTTTCACCCCACAAGCAATGGCTTGTGGTAGGGGTTGGGGGTGGGGCTGTGGACAGTGGCCCACAACATGTCATTGTCACTCCACCAGCACTCCACTCCACAAGGAGTGGCTCATGAGGCTGGGTCAGGTGGTGTCAGCTGGGCTGCTGGACCTGCTCATCATGTCCCCCTCAGCTGTCAGGGCCTGCCACCACATCCCCTTGGCTGTTGGGGCCTCCCATCGTGTCCTGTCACCTCCTGTTGCCACTTGGGGGTGTCTCTTGGGATCTGGGGGCCTTCTGTCACCTCCCTCGTGGCCCCTGTCACATCCTGCTGGATATTGGGTCCTCCCATTGCATCACCTCCCCCTCAGGCCCTGGTATGGCCAGGCACATCATATCACAACCCCTTGGCTGGTGGGGGTCATGTTGCATTCCCCTTGGCTCCTGGCATGGCCTGGCACATCATGTTGCATCCCCCTCTCATCACTGTGACCTGGTGGCACCATTCTGCTGTTGTGGCAAGCATGGGTGTCTGTAGGAGAAATGGGGTGGGGTGGCCTGGGTGGGCTGTTCTGTGTGCACCTTGCAGGTACCTGCTGCTCAGGCCTCCTGGCACCCCTGCATCCCCATCCAAGCCACTCTCATCCTGGCTGAGTGTGTTACAAGTAGAAAAGAAATTTGTTAGCTTAAAACATATTTAATGGTTAAAAATACTTAACATGGGTAGTGGGGGAGGGAGAGAGGGGAGGCAGGGGTGTCAGTGATGTGGCATGTGAGGTGGGGGGGCAAGGGGCTTACCAGTGGCAGGTGCTAGAGTCATCATTCCAGGTCATGGGGGTTGCCTGATGGAAGGGGGGGGCAGTGATGTGGCATGCATGTTGGGGGGGGGGAGGTGGGGGCTTACCAGTGTGATGGGGGTTGTCATCGCATGTTGGTCATCTTGGGCCAATGTGAGTGTGAGTGAGGGTTGTGGACAGAGGTGGTGGTGGTTGTGGTATGAGGGAGGCAGAGGCAGCAGCAGTGCGGTCAATGTTGGTGGTGGTGGCAGCATGTGTCACTGATAAACAAAACAGTCAAACATGACCATGTGTTTCCAACCAACACATGACAATACATGCTGATGTGGCTGTGAGGCCTGGGACACAACATATTTACTTGGCTTACCTAACAAATATCAGCTGTTTAGTCTAATGGTTATATTGCCATTTTTGTGCTGAATAATCATCTCCCAAAACCTGGGTTCAATCCTTGATGATGCAATATCAATTTTTAATATATTAATACTGACAGCCCAGAATGGACTGGGACCATTCCTAAGGAATATTCCTGGCATTTCTGACAGGACAGGGAATGAACTAGGAATGGATCAGGAATGGACTAGGACTGATCTAGGGAATTTCCAATGCTCCCCACCAGCTGTGGTTCAAGGGTGCTAATGGTGAGCAACAACAACAATGATGACACCTAGGATGACCCTACATTCATGACAAGAACCCAGCACCCTCCTCCATCTCTGTGAGCAACTACTTGCAAGGTGGATGGCAGGGTAACAACTGACAGGCAACAGATAACAGGGACAGGGGATGACAGATGACAGGGATGGAGATAACCACAATGATGACAAACAGCAAAATTGGGCACAGAGGAAAATGACACCAGTGCCACCACACCACCAACAGACAACTACAACCCAGCACCCCACCCTTACAAGTGCTGTCACTGACCACAAACATGCCATCTCAGATGCAATGTGGGCCCAAGCTTTTGTTTGGACTCCTGCTAAGTTTTTTTGTAAACATTTATTGGTTTTTATCAACTAACCAATTGTTTCTTTCACTTTTTTAGCATCTAATGACTAGGCTATAGCACAGGTACGGGTAACCCATGTGGGTTATGGGTATGTGTATCTATGGGTATGGGTACGGGTCACAGATCCATCACCCGCAACCCGTGACCTACCCATCACCAAGAGAAGGTGACCACTTGAGATGTACTTAATATATGTACTAGTAAAATTATTGAACTACATATTAATAAATAAATAAACAAGAAGAAGTGGGGTGAGCCCTGCTGTAATGGAAGAAACAGGAGGGCTTATATACCCTAGGATGTGCACAGGCCATTTGGCCTTGTGTGCACCAGATAGTCACATCTTTGTTGATTGTTGACATGTTATTTACATAGATTTGTACAGACTCTCTTTCACTGTCAATGACTACCACTGCCCTTGACGACCATGACCACCTCTGCTCACTTGGAAACAAGAGGTGGTGGTCATGGTTCTCTGCTTGTTTCACTCAGATGGCCACCACGTCATGACCACCACCTCCCCTCACACACAATCACAAGGTGGGTCTTGTTTCACCAAGGATGGCTGCCACATCACAACTGCCACTGCCTCTCGCTTTCAAACGTGAGGTGAGGGCAGCTAAATGAGGAGGGCCCCAGTCCTCCAGCAGACCAACAGAAGGGCCCAAGGAATGTTGATGATGTTTCTTGGGCTGTATGTAAGTTCTTTCTTCTTTCATTCTATTGTTGCTAACTAATGACTATTCTAGCTATTGCTGATGATGCCCATGGACACCTGACAACTCCCTCTTGCTTGCAAACGTGAGATGGGGGTTGTTCTTTCTTCCTTTCACTCTGGATGGCTGCCACATCATGACAACAACCTCCTCTTGCTCGCAAATGCAAGATGGGGGTCATTCTTGCTTCCTTTCACTCTGGACAGCCGCTATGCCACGATCATGACCCCCTCTTGCTTGGAAATGTGAGGTGGGGGTCATTTTTGCTTTGTTTCACTTGGGACGGCTGCTACACCACAACAACAACCCCCTCTTGCTTGCCAATGCAAGGTGGGGGTTGTTCTTGCTTTGTTTCACTTGGGACGGCCGCTATGCCATGACAACCACCCCCTCTTGCTCATGAATGTGAGGTGGGGGTGGTTCCGAGTCACTTAAATAGTTACCATAGTTAGAGTACATAGAATTAATTTATATAATTTGTATGCTATGAAACCTGGGCAGGTATCGACATCTGCATGTACCTGCCTGTACCCGCTGTGTACCAACCCGTGGGTCGACAGGTTACTACCTGTGCGGGTAGAGCTCTGGGTACCCACAGGAGTACCCGTGCTATTGCCTACTAATGACCTGCCCCATGCCTGCAAGCCACTTGCAGGGTGGATCAAAGATGCTAACAGCCAACCACAATGATGGCAATGCAAATGGACATGAAACAGCAAGAATGACAAGAGACAACAGGATGGCAGGGACAGTGGGGCAATACCCAGAATGATGCCAGGTACCACAACAACACAATACCCATGACTGAAGAGGATGGTGATAAGCACCATGCCCACCAGCACATCAAGAAGGACCCATGGGCTGTAGGTAAGTTTTATTTTAACTTTATGTATAGTTAATGATGCCCACAGATCCCCACTAACTGAAACAACCCCAGACAACTACTTGCAAGGTGGCTGGCAGAGTGACAACCAACAGGCAATGGATAACAGGGACAGGGGACAACAGATGACAGGGACAGGGACCAACAATGACAAATGACAGAAACAGGGACAGAGGATGACAATGAATGGCAGGAATGGATACAGAGGACAATGATCCCAGTACTGCAACCACCACCCACACCATCAACATACAACTATGACCCAGCACCCACCACCAGCTCTGTGAGCAGCCTCACAGGGTGCTTTCAGGGTGCTAATGGTGAGCAAGGGGATGGGGCACAGAGAACAACAGGGATGGGGACCAACAATGAACCACATGATTGGGGGATGGAGGATGACAACAAATGTCGCAAATGGGGGATGATGAACAACAGGACACCAGGGACAATGTGAATGATGCCAGTAACCACCACCCCACACCACTGACTGACAACTATGACCCAGCACCCTCCCCCCCCCCCCCCCCGCTCTGCTTGCAGGGTAGTTTGAGGGTGCTAACAGTGAGCAGGATGGGAGACCAACTACAAACCATGTGATTGGGGCATGGAGGACTACAACGAACATCATGAATGGGGGATGACAAATATTAATATGGTTCCCATGACTGTCACACAAACCTCATGCTCATTCAAACCAAGCTTTATCTGTCTCCTTCATACTTGTTATACTGTTGGGTTGGGATCAGTGTATGTTTCATGTGATCTATCATTGCCACAGCACTTGTTTGCGTTTAATTGTACAGATTTCCTTGTATGGATTTCAGCAACCCTTTTCAGGTTTCATTTTTTATGGAAGTCCCCCTATACATGAGATAAAAAGAGATATTAATTTTACTTCCCCTTTTCCCCATTGTTGACACTATGGATCCCCACTATGATTTTGTGAATGCTCATGAGATTTCACTTCATTGCCCAAGGTTTAATTCACTCATGAACCTTAGGTGCTCATTTGGATGAGCTTGACTGTGACCCTGTAACAAATGAAGGGGTGGACAGGCTGGCTAATCTGTTGGAGGTGATGTTTGGATTGTTGCTCTTTTTCTGTTTTAAGCCAATTGGTAATTTTAACAGGGCCAACCTTGCTCAGAACAGATGTACACTGTTCTCTGAGATCCAAAACTTCACTTTTGGCATTTGTTCAGAAAACAGCTTTCAGGAGGTGACCCACATGAAGCAGTTTAAACAGGTTGTTGGTGTTTTACAAGGAAAACAAGGGGAAGCAAGTTGCAGTGTCTGAGAGTATCATGGTTCTGCAGCCCACTGAAGATGCCTTAATAGAGGAGACAAGTGCAACTGTTCTTTCTGAAAATTCTGACATCAATGATATGTCAGTGTAATTTTTTTCACTGTTGTGAATTTAGGCTTATTGTGGTTGTGATGTGCAAAGAATTTCCTCTACAATTTCTCTTCATACAACTGGAAAATGGGACCCTGCTGCCAATATTAACAATGTTGTTTTGGATCTCAAGCAAGAACATGTTGACATGGATGAACCATCATTTGATGATGGATATACAGTAATGATGAAGAAACTACAGGATCCCTTGGTGAGACCCATTTACCAAAATCTGCCTTACCTGCTGTGAGTTCACTTCTCATTTTTTCTCTTCTGTTCATTCATGCATTTATGAATTTATGCAGGCAGTTGTGTGATGTAAAATCCTATGATCTGAAAGCAGGTCCTGAAACTTCTCGACCCCAGTTTGCCACAGTTTGCAAAAAATTGAGTTCTGATGAAATTAGGTGCATGTTTTCTATCAAATTTATTAGTGCTTTTACAAGTGTATTTCAGGAATTTAATTAAAGCATTGACATTTGCACAGTCAGGTCAATATGTGAACACTGCACATGTTGATCCAGGGCAATTGTATGTGGACAAAAATTGGCTCAAAGTCACAGCAACCAGGCAACTTGCTGTCAGAATAATGACATGTTCTGTGTCTGAGTCTTTTTGGATCACTCCTGGGCCAGGTGTTAGAATGATGCTATACCAGATGGCACAATGATGGCTCCAACAACAAAAACAACAACCAAATGAAATAGCAGGAAAGTCATGTAGTCATAGGCAGTCATGCTGGTACAGCAGATTACCCAAGAGAACACAACTAGTGTCTCTGGGCAATATATTACAGTTTATATACTACATTACATGAGGTAGCCATGCATTTACCATAAGTCATGAATGGGTGCAGCACCGTGCCTAAAGTGTGAGGTGCACAGCTACATGTGCCTACCATGAGTTTGATTGCTACCTACCCTTAACCATGTGTACATAAAAATGTCATCAATGCCAAACAAATGAAAGTAATAATTAATAATGTCTTAGTTAAATTCATACTCCTGACACCAGGTGGACCTCACACAAATCCATGGGTTTTACACAAGGTCACAATTAGGGATCTGCATGGGTTTAGTGACCTGCACAGGTTCATGGGCATGGGTCCTGCAGGTACAGGTACAGGTCACACATAGCATACCCATGACCTGTGCCTAACCCATCACCAATTTTCTATTCATAGGTTTTGGCACTCAGATGAGTGCCAACTACCTTCTAATTACTTATGTACTTTGTGTATGGGCTAATTAACTTTATATACATCTTATTTACAGGGGAAGCAATGCCCCAGAGAAAGGGGGGCTTGTGGAGGCAGGGTATTATATACCAAATAATATTTATTATTGTTTGGTTCTAGTAAACAAATGTGAATGCAACTAGTGTTTGAAGATCCAGTCTCAAAGACTGGAAAAGACTGTGGACCAGACTGTAACTGGTCTATGGTCTTGGTTACACCAGGTATAGAGCAGTCCCAGTCTCAGTCCAATGAGATTTCAACCTTACAAAAGACTGGTTAAGGACTGGACCACTGGTCTACTACTATCTAATAATATTTATTATATTATAATGAATTTAATTTAATTATACCTAACTACATTACATGGGACAAGCCCAGGGGATCAAAAGAGCGAAATCTCGAGGGTTTATATACCCCTAGTGAGTTTGCACATGTTTATTTGATAGGGCTAGTGTTGCTATGGTGATTTTTTGATAGATGCCATCTTTTTTTTTTCTTCTGATCCCACACAAATAATTAACAACACAGCCAACAACACATCAAGAAACGACACTAATCCCCTTGTACTACCACCACCCCCCCGGTGGCCCAAACAACACTGGATGTTGTTTGGGCCCTGTAAGCTTTTTTTCTGTTTTTTTTATAATTGACTTACTATTTATTTTATAGGATAGAACTCACTGTGAAAAATACCATGGTGCTACCTGGCCCCAGCCCCATGAGCCCCCGCTTGTGGGGTGGAGTCTTAGCAACACCATACCACTAGTGACCCCCCTGTGCTGCTGTAAGTCTGTGACCAGACTCACAACATGAACTTTGGCGAACTTAGGTGTACATAGGTGGCTACACAGCCACCATGAACATTGGTGAACATCGGTGAACTCATATGCTCAATGCAGCCACTTTCCAACATGGTTTCAAATGTAATATATATACTATCTTTTTTTCCTTTGTTGCCCCACTCTTTACCTTGTGCAACAAAGGTATAGTTATTTACCAACCTCCTTATGTACCTTAGACTGACTCTTTACCTTGTGCAACAAAGATAATGTGATCCTGTCTTACTGTCTGATTTAGTGAGGCTACCTAACCAGGCAGCCTTTCAGCTGCCTCATCACTAGTGACCCCCCCATGCTGCCTTGTCACTAGCAACACCCCATGCTGCCACATCATTAGCGACCCCCCATGCAAAATTATTTTATTTTATTTGTAGAGTATTCTAAAACCCCCTGACTTGTGCTGCCCCCCTCACTTGCAAATGTGAGGGGGGGTGACTTATTTAATTGGTTGAATACTTTAATTAATGTAGGAAAGACCAGTTGAGACTGGTCCAAGACCAAGACCGGACCATTTAGGACTGGTCTTGTGTGGACTGGTCTCAGTCCCTATGTAGTTGAGTAAAAAATAGACCAGTCCTGGTCCAAGCTGAGGTCTTTACTCTCCCCCCCCCTGCTTCCTAGATAGTGTAAATGGAATAGAAATTCCCTATATCAGTCCTAGTCCATTCCTAGTTCATTCCTAGTCCTGCCAGGAATGCCAGGAATATTCCTTAGGAATGGTCCCAGTCCATTCCAGGCTATTAGTATTAATATATTAAATATTTGTATTGCACCATCAAGGATTGAACCCAGGTTTCGGGAGATAATTACTCAGCACAAATGTGGCAATATAACCATTAGACTAAATAGCTGATAATTGTTAGGTAAGCTAAGCAAATATTGTCCCAACCCTCACAGCCACTCGGCACATGTTTGGTCACATGTTGGTTGGAAACGCATGGTTGTGTGTGACCGTTTTGTTTATTGGTGACACACACTACCACCATCACCAACATCAACCGTGCCGCTGCCGCCTCCACCTCCCTCACACTGCAACCACCACCACCTCTGTCCACAACTGCCACCCCCACTTGCACTGGCCCAAGATGACCAATGCATGACAATGGCCTGACCACACTGGTAAGCCCCCCCTCCCCCCCCCCCCCCCACCCTGATGTGCTGCATCACTGACCCCCCATCCATGAGGCAATGCCCCTGCGACCTGGAACAATGACCCCACCACCTGCCACTACCTGGTAAGCCCCGTGCCCCCCCACCTCATGTGCCACGTCACTGACACCACCTCCCCCCCCTCTCTGCCTCCCCCCCCTCTCTGCCTCCCCCCCCCTCTCTGCCTCCCCTCCTTTCCTCCTCCCCATCCACAGGGCCTCAGGCCCCCATGTTAAGTATTTTTAATCATTGGAATTATTTTTTAAGCTAACAAATTTCTTTTCTACTTGTAACAATGGGCGCCCCTCGCACCCCTCGTGCTGCCCCTCCTCCCCACTCAACTGGGATGTGAGGGGGTATCTTTTTTGCTTATTCTTTTTTTTAAAGCTGATATCATTTTTTTATTCAGTTTTTTCTATTTATTCATCAACAACGAGCTTCCCACTGCGTGCCGCCCCTCCTCCCCACTCAGCTGGGAGGTAGGGGCTTGATAGCTGATAGGATGGCCTGAGGGAGGTGCTGGGAGGCCTGTGGAGCAGGGTACCCATGAGGTATGCACCGAATCCATCCCACCCCGCTGCCATGTCACTAACGGCCCCCCCCCTCCTTCTAACAGCCCCCTGACAGCCCCCCAAGCAGCCCAGCGAGCCCCTGCCCCCGGGGTGGGCAGGGGGCTTGATCTTTGGCCAAGGAAGGTCACCCACAACCTGCCACATCACCACCAGACAGGACACCCCCCAGTGCCCAGGGGACACATCTCGACACGATGGGGCACCCAGACACGACCAACCCAGAAGGGGGGATGCGCCTGCCAGCTGGGGGGGACACCAGACAACAGGGGGGATGCTAGATGATAGAGGGGATGCGACAGGCCATCGGCGGGATGTGACTGGAGTGGAGGGATGCGTCTGGAGGCCAGGGGATGCGACTGGAGCTGAGGGGACACGTCTGGAGCTGAGGGGGACGCAACTGGAGGGGATGCATCTGGAGCCAAGGGGGACACAACTGGAGGCCAGGGGATGCAACTGGAGCCAAGGGGGACACAACTGGAGGCCAGGGGATGCAACTGGAGCTGAGGGGATGCGATGCAAGGGCCTAGGACCCAGCAGGATGCAACAGCAGGCCCCAATGGCCAGGGGGGACACGACAGGAGGGCCCAGCAGCCTGAATAACACCACCTGGCCCAGCCTCATGAGCCACTGCTTGTGGGGTGGAGCATGGGTGGGGTGACAGCAGCGCTGAGCAGGCCCCAGCACCCCACGCCAGCACCCCCAACTGCTACCACGAGCCATTGCTTGTGGGGTGGAATGGGGTGCTATGCGAGGGGCAGGTCACCGCAATGTGACGTGATCGCTAAGCCCCCATTGCCTTACTCTGAGAGATGCAGGGGGATTTTGATTAGTTTAATTTAGTCTTGTATTATATTATCTCCCCCCTGCCTCATAGCGAGTTGGGGGGTTTTTACACTTTTTGTTAGTATTTTTTGTTAGTATTGATGTTTCCATAAATGCATTTAATATTTGAAATAATGACCTAGTACCTCCAGGAATGGTGGCTAGGAATGGTCTAGGAATGGTCTAGGAATGGTCTAGGAATGGCTAGGAATGGACCAGGATTCCTAGGAATGTGAGGAATGAACCAGGAATGAACCAGGAATCCAGGAATGAACCAGGAATGAACCAGGATTCCACAAGGAATGGGGGGGAGTGTAAATACTTGGTCCAAGCCCAAAAGGGGTGAAAGACTGGACCAGACCAGACCTTCAAACACTAAATGCGACATGTCATTTTCTGCAGCAAGTTGTTATTTACTACTATTTGGTTCCAGTAAATGAACATGAATGCAACACATTGTTTACTGGAACCAAGCAGTGATACACATCAGCTTGTTCCAGTATCAACTTGTTCCAGTAAATGTTTATTTAGTGGAACCAAATAGTAGTAAATAACACTTTGTTACTATGTTACTATATTGATATCTACCTATGCTACATAAGTAGCTAAGGACATATTGAAAACTATGCCTCAATAGACCCAGTACATAAGTGAACATGGAAGTAAGTACATAAAAGCTAGTGGGGTAGCATCAAAACCTCATTGAGGAAAGCTTGCCACCAGAGCAGCATGAAGTACACAGTGATGCACAATGAATAGATAGGGAGGAATAGAGGAACTAGAGACTGATCCCAGCTGTGGCAACTCACCGAACCTGGCCCCATATATGACCAGCAAGATGAATTGGGTAGGTGTGCCATTCCATGGCAATAGAGTGAATGACATGGGATAGCAAAATGGAGGGGGATAGGGAAGAATGTGGCATAGGTTGCTGGAAACTCAGGATCACAGAAACATCAGGAACTAGCCCTAGGTAGAAAGTGGAACAATGTAGTGGCCAAACAGTGCTATTGTCAGAGAAAAGGGACTCAGCTGCAATAACAAGGCACTGCACTATTCCATCAGACAACAGACACTTATCAGCCATCTCCTGACATTTGACCTTTGTGAATTTGACAACATCTGAGAGGCTGCTTAAGCATAGATCAGCAAAAAATGGGCACTCAACAAAGAGGGGGTGGTCATCTTCAGGAATGTCAGGGCAGCCAAAACAGCAATGCTGGGATTAATCTTGTTTTGGGAGTGAATATGTGCTGCTGTGGGAAGCTGCCCTGAGCATGAGTAGAGCTGAATGAGTGCGGAATAACAGGATAATGCACATAGATAGAGATAAGGTGGGGGAGGGGTGGGGTCATAAATGAATTGAACAAGATGGAGGCCATGCTTGAGTTCCAAATCATGAGAGCTGCAGGCTGAAAGCAAGTGATCGGCAAAGCTCGATATGTTAGACTTGATATGTTAGACTTGATCCAGCCATCAGCAGAGGTGTAGAAAGTGAATCAATCCATGAGGGAAGGTGGGAAGAGGAGCATGTGGTAGGTAGTGATGGACTTGTTGTGATTTGGAAGCATAGTAATCAGCAGATGGAGGGAATGGAGGACTCAGCTGAATGACCCTTCATATAAAAGACAGCCACCTTTCACAAGCCCAAAAGATGGAGTATTATTGGGATAGCAAGCCTAAGGCTATATCCAAGACAGTAATAATAATAGTATTAATTACTGAGACTTTAACATTCTGTAGTATATATACTACATGTAATTGTGTACATGAGACAATTACTCCTTGACCTCTGAGACACCCAGAGGGACACCCCCTTTCGTCCTAAGGTCCCCTCTAAGCTTCCTGAAACACTCTCCCAACAGGTTATTGGCCCTGCTTGAGCTTTATTTTATTAAACCTGGCCATACTTCAATAATTTACTTCCAGACATATCATGGACATGGACCATGGATTACACCATGAAGAAGACGAAGAAGAACAGTTTGAACAACCTCCTAGAAGTCCCTCACCACTGGCACAGTCTCATAAACAATCTGCAAGAGTATACAGCTCCAAGGGAACCCACAGAAGCAACAGCAAGAAGAGGCTGATGAAGACCAAGCCCCTATTACACAAGTTAGGGCAAGGGACAGCTCTTCAATAATGAAATTGAGGGAGCCCCTAAACGATACAAATTGGGTGGTATGGAGGGAGCTCATGAAAAGAGTACTCTGGCTATGCAATGTCGAACAATACACCCAAGGAACAGTCAAATACCCCGAGGACACCAAAGAGTGGCTAGCCTGGGATTTTAATGATAATTACACCCAAACTCTTATTATTGGTAATGTTACCTCTACAGAAATGGTTCACGCCAGACAATGTACCACTGCAAAGGCCATGTGGGACAGTCTCGAAGCCATGCACAAATCAAAGGGGCATCAAACAATTGTCTCCATCATACAGAATTTATTCCACACCTCAGCCGATGATGAAACAAATATAAGTTTACATCTCAATCTACTCAAATCCTACTGGGAGCGAATTAATCTAATGGGTGACAAAGACTTTAAAATTTCAGATATATTTTTCAAAGTCATCATTTTGTCGTCACTACCCCTATCCTGGGATATTTTCACAGAATCATACATCAGTGGGAGAAAAGGAGTTACCAAGATGGACCCAAAGAAAATGATGGGATCTCAAGAGTTTATAGGAATTTTTAAAGAAGAATATCTTAGGCAGCAAAACCATACTCAAAATGGAGATAACAGAAATCAAACAACATTATCGACCTCATGGAAAATGCCCAAGCCCAAGCCACACAAGAAAAATCTGGCAAGCCATATATCATCAAACAAACCTAACAGCATGTATTGCAAGCATTGAAGGAAGCCTGGCCATGTCACTGACAGCTGCCACTGGCTTGGAATGTCCAAATGTGGAACATGTGACAAGTTCAGTCATGAGAGTGCTGACTTCTGGGGCAAATGCAAGGAAATGTGGGACGATAATAATAAAGATGAACAGCAAAAAAAAAGGGCAAGGACAAAAGAGATCAACAATATGGCTATGGAACAAGACAAGCTCATTGTCTTTTAACCATTTATTACGGATGACTGATATATTTTCATTGATAGATGAAGATATCACTCCAAAGGCAAAAGGCAAAGGGGGATATTTATCCATCATCACAATACTATGGAATATATTGTGTCGAAGATATGCCAACATTATGCAATTAAATTTTAATAAATTTTTGTTGATAGATTCAGATATCACTCCAAATGCAAAAGGCAAATGGAGATATTTATCTGAAATCACAACATCAAGTCGATGATATGCCAACTATGACAACTTAAACAAATTATAAAATTATCCCAATAGACTTGGATATTGCTTCAAAGGCCCTTTGATGGCAAAGGAAGACATTTATCCAAAATCAGGGAACAATATTATTTGTCCAAAATCAAATCAAGGAAATGCCAATTTTATTGGATAACATTGTGTCAAAGATATGCTGACCATGTACAATTGCATTGATGATATGCCAACTATGTGCAATTAAATTCCAAAGGCACCCATAGTGGAGAAGACATTTATCTGGGAGATCTTGTCGAAGAAATGCTGACTACAAAGACACCAGATATCGCTTCAAAGGCAAAGGGAAACATTTATTATTAAACAACCTGATATTTCCTGCCATTCCAAGGACAGGCACACCTGCAGAGAGAATTGTGGTCGCTCCCAATTACCATGCAAGGTAGATGTCTAATGGGGGCATAATGCTCTATAGAGGAAAACAGGCAATGAAATTTAAAACAATGGGCAATCCAAAGGGCTACCAATTACATGACCAACCAATGGACATCATGAAAAGAATTAATAACATATTACCATGAAAAGGATTTATGGTCTATCCAAACGATTACCAGTCACATGACAGACTGAGTATCCCTTATAATCTCCAAATCTCTCATTTCTTACCATTGCTTAGAGGGCACCTTTCCAGACCCAAAATGTCTGAGGGGGAGTCAGATGGAAGCACGCAGCCAATTGGGTTGGGCATGGAAAATCAGGAAGAGAAGGAGAAGCTTGTCCACACAGTCAAAGAAAATATGGAGATTGTGAAAATTACAAAAATAAAAGTTGAAGAAAAGCCAACTTTATAGGATATTGCTCCAAAGGCCTAATGAGGCAAAGGGGGACATTTATCCGCAATAACCCAGCAGCTTTCCTCACGTGTGATATGGTTTTGTCCCACTGGGTTTTCCAGCACAGAGGTTTTAATGCACCTGGATGACAACAAAAACTATTCCATCCAGAATTTCAGGGGGAGTAATGATTTGATAACTTAACATTTTCCAAAGGGGAAATGTAGATTTGCATAACTATTCCCTAACAGCCTAGGCTTGAGGGGGAGTATTGGGATAGCAAGCCTAAGGCTATATCCAAGACAGTAATAATAATAGTATTAATTACTGAGACTTTAACATTCTGTAGTATATATACTACATGTAATTGTGTACATGAGACAATTACTCCTTGACCTCTGAGACACCCAGAGGGACACCCCCCTTCATCCTAAGGTCCCCTCTAAGCTTCCTGAAATGCTCTCCCAACAAGTATCCATTGTAATAAGACTGACCATTCATGTGTTGAAGGCAAGCATCAGTGTTCACTGAAGTTCAACTGTCATCAATGAGTCTGGTAGAGTTGAGGTGGTCTGTATAGATCATGGCAGAGTAATCCCTGGAGTCAGAAAGAACAAGACCACCAATGATTGCAACAAGTTCACCTTGGAGGATTGAGATGTTACGACCAGTGAGCTTCATTATGATGGTGTGTGGGCCTGTGATCACAGATGTGACTGATTTGTCATGCAGAGGGCCAGCAGATGCAGGGAGCATGGAGCCATCAGTTCCCCATTGTTAGTGTTTGAAGGTTCAGTTCAGTCCAGTTTTTTTTCCTGTTGAGGACAAACTGGAACCGGAACCAGTTCATTCACATTAAATAACTGCATATAACTGGACTGGACTGCATGAAACCGGTTCACTGCAGTCCAGACCAGTCCTACAACCAGTTATGACTGAGTCCGGCCACAACCGGTCATGGCCAACTCACATCAGTCTAAACTGAGTTATCTACTTAAATAAATTACTTAAATTAAATTAAAGCCCCTTACAGGCAGGGGCCTGCAAGCAGGCATGTACATATTAACAAAGTGGTGGGGGGAGTGTCATTGGTGGGAGGGACAGGGTCATTGGGGAGTGGCAGCATGTGGGGGGAATGTCGTTGGTAGAAGGGGCAGTGTCATTGGGGGCAGTGGCAACATCGGTGTAGGGGAACTGGGAGGGCTGGCATTGTTGGTGGAGGTGGTAGTGTTGTTGGGAGGGGGCAGTGTTGTTGGTGGGGGGGAAACATCATTTGGAAGGGCCAGCATTGTTGGTGGGGGGGACTGTCATTGGGAGGGCCAGCATTGCTGGTGGGAGGTGGTAGCATCATCAGTGGGAGGTGGTTGCATCATTGGGAGGGGGAGGAGTTGGTGGTGAAGGGGGAATGTCATTGGGAGGGGGCAGCATCATTGGAGGTGGTGGGAGTGTTGTGGTGGGAGGTAACAGTGTCATTGCTGGGGGGCATCATTGATGGTGGGAGTGGTTGGCCTTGTGGCTGTGGGAGTGGCACCACTTTATTTTTTAAGTGGCACAAACATGACCAAATGGTCCATGCATCATCCAAAGGTATATAAACCCTGCCTTTTTGCTTCATTCTTTGGGGACATCCCACTTTTTTATTATAATTACCAAGATATTTAGTATATATATAAGTTGCAAATATGTAGTGTATAATTTATGGTTCTGACCAGTTCAGACCAACTCTGGTTGGTCTCCAATGCACATGCAATCCAGGCAACTGGAACCAGTTCACTGTGAAATATGAGGCAACCAAAACCGGAAAAGCAACCAGACTTCAGTTCAGTCTGGTTCAGTTTCGGTTTTTTTTCCAGTTCAGTGAACTGGACCTTTGAACACTACCCATTGTTGGGTTCCTCAGGATACTTCAGATGGAAGAAAGAGGTTAGCAGACACAAGTGAATGAATAAAGCTTTCAGCCCAATTTTGCCTGATCGACCAAGAAAGTAACAGGTCAGCAGGACCAGAGTAGAAAACTCCAATCTGGGCTTGAGATGGAAAGCTTTTGATCAGGTTCCAATTCTTCTTTTGTGCAAGTGACCTATTTCCTGGTGGAAGCACCCTGACAACAAAAGTGGCAAGACCCTGACAATTCATGGTCCAACTGCCAATGTGACTTAGCAAATGAAAACCCATGGAGCAAAGTGACTGAATAGCATGGCCAGTTGGGTGCACAACCTGGGGGGTGGACAACTTGACTAGTGATAATGCATGCAAGATGGGACATTGTCCTTGAAGCAAATGGCTTTGATCAGTCATGCAGAGACTGAGATCTAGTTTCAACATATGATTCTGTGCTACAATCCAAGCAGCAGGAACTGAATCTGTGAAACAAGTGAACAACCTCCTGAATCCCTCACAATCAAGGGGGCATATGCATCCATTTATCTGGCAGGTCCAGTCAGCCAGCATGATAAGAGCCATCAACCTATAAGCTGGAATATGGTAGTTCAGATTCCACATGAGACCATCAATGGCAATGCCTGCATTGATGCATGCTACAGACAGAAATTCAAAGCCACTAAGTGCCAAGGGAAGGGTGGACACTATTGAAGAAGGACAGAAAGGAAAGCTGAGAACAGAATGTACATGCTTCATGATGTGTTGATCTAATCTAATCATGTCAACATGAAGAATTGGCTGGAGAGGGAGTAGTGCTTGACATCAGGACATGATGCTTTGCAATACAATCTTGCACAGGAGTGTGAAAGGAGTATGGAACAAGAAGGCCGGGAATGAAAAGAAATCAATGAAATCTACTAGTTCCAAATAATGGGTCTTGGGGTCATCAACCTGTGCTCATAGAAAGTTGAATTTGTTAGTAGACACAGGCACGTGGTGCTCCATAATTGTCCAGGGGTCAGCCCCTGGGATGTTGGTGAATGATTGGAGAGGGAGGGATTTAGGTGGAGTTTCTGGGCTGTTGAAAATATGTAAGGTAGTCTTTTCCCAAGAGGTCAGCCACCCATAGAGAAATTGAAAATGCTCCATAGCTAAAGTGAAACACTAGAGAGCTGGAAAGGTGAGAGCTGCTAAATATGAGTCATCAGTAGCTTCGGCCATAGTGAAATGCAACAAGGCAGCATCATCAGGAAGGTGAGGGTCACCAACTGATCCAGAAGCACTCTGGATGACAACACAGTCAGGGTCAGAGGATGCCAGGCCATCCAAGTACTGATGACCAAGGCTGGTGGTTATGGTAGCCTTGAATGGTGACATCAGCCCACCTTGCTTGGTGACACCTTCAACAGTGATGGGATCTGCAATGTCAAACACTGTTTGAGGGAAACATTGCATTGAGGATTGGGCAGCATGGTCCAAATCTACCACTGCAGAAGGTAAGCTATTGGGATCAAGGAGTTGAGCACAAGATGAGGACGAGGTTTTTAAGGTATTGAGTTTAAGTCAAAGGCAAGTGTATGAGGGAGTCTGCCACAGGGAGGAATGTTATTATCATCTCCTACAAGATGTGCAATATTTATACTACACAGTTAGGAGGTATATTGTAATGTACTCCTATAATATATAAAGGAGGGATGAAGTCATAGACTCCTGTAATAGTTAATGTTTCATTAACTATGTCATTTCCCCTATAGATATGCTGTCATGGCTTGGAAGTCTTACACTTCCTGCAGGGTGTGTCTAAGACACTCCACCTAGGCTTCTGTCTCTGATAGCCTATGATAGACATGGCTATATCTTGCCTATCCTATCATAGACATCCTGCAGGATGTTTAATCCTGTAGCATGTGTTGACTGTGGATTCCCCTATATGTCTCTGCATGTGTTAACCTCTGTTGAACATGTGTTAATATGACTTAGCATATTCTGGCAATATTCCCTAGGCATGTTAACTGCCTTGGCTTGCCTGTATACTCTTGTATACATAATCCCAACATAAGCCATAAGCAGTAAAAGCGTCATAAAAACCTTGAGGAGCAAGGTAATCAAAACCCTTCATCTGGTCCCACTTCAGGAGATATAGAGGGGTCTTCATACAGTGACTCCACATCTTCAACCCACTAAAAAAATTCATGAGATCATGAGTCTGGACACCAGGCTGTGTGGCAACTTGGGTTTCTGGAATGATGCCCATGCGGGCTGCATAGGGTGAGAGTTTGAAGTTGAGCCAAGTCATGGGCAAATTGGCTAAAAAGTTAGAAATAAGAAGACCTCTCCAATTTGACAGGTCTGTATGAATTCCACATTTGTAGAAGTAGGTGAGGTGGGTGTCTTTGATATCTCCAGGGAAGCTTGTGTTGATGACTGAGTAATTATGCAGGTTGAAAACAAGTTGAAGAGCCTTATCAGAAAGATTCTTGACACACCACTTTTCCCATCTGTCAGGACCAGGTGAAGGCTGTGGATTTCCTTTATGAAGCATGGCACAAAAGTCAGCCAGAGTTGCAGCTATTAGCCAAAGAAAGGGATCATCTAGGACACAAGCTTTGACCATACAGACTGAGGGAGTGGTGAGCCAAGGTTTGGGCTTGTCTGGAGGTACCAAATGCCTGTAGAGCCCAGTGAAGTATTGCCTTGTTTCTTTAGCAATGGAGGCAGGGTTGGTCACAATGATGCCAGGCATAGACAAAGAGTTGACTGCCATAGGGAGGGGAATGAAAGCTGCAGATCCAGATGTCAACTTCTTAGACAAACCACCCAAAAGTACTCTCCTGATTCAACCCATATTATAACACTTGGCCTGTTCAAGAATTTCAGCCCTTTTAGTGGCATAGAGCTCTTTGTGGCATTTGCACCTGGCATCAATGAGGTATTTGGTGACTGATTTGAATGGCAGTTCAAGAAGTGCAAACTGCTCCATGTATTGGTTGAAGATCTTGTGTGAGCCATAAGACATTTGGCAAGAGTTACCCTTGGACCATGAGATTGCCCTGCCGAGGTGTCTAATGAGAGCAACAAGTTCCCTGATGCAAGGAGATGTGATCTGCCTTTCAACAAATTTGTATGGCCTGTTCTGACCAAAGGTGTTGGTTGCTGCCTGTTCAATAAGTGTGGTCAGCAGCTTATATCTTTCAATATAAGACTCATCATCTGTGATCTTGGCTTGAAGTGACATGGAGTTAGATTCCACCAGGTGGTCCACCAAATCAACAAAGACAGTGAACTTGTATTTGTCATCCTTTGATGGATACTCTATGCTAGGTGGTGGGAGAGGCCTGGACAGTACAAACAGTGTTGAGGATGCAGCTGAAACATCAGGACCACCAGATTTCAAAATGAACTTTACTTTGATGGCCCTATGGTCAGAGCCAGAAATCCATGTTGCATCAGTTGAGATTTCTGAGTCCAGAAGACAACTGTCAGAGACAACAACTCAATTAATGATGTTGCCTCCATCAGTTGAATGCCAACCGCAACACATCCTGTCTACAAAGCGGTTGCAATCTGGGCATTGCTGCCATAGATCTGTACCATGAGCATTCCATAAAAACTTGTTGAATGTGCAACATGCCAACACACTGTCCAAGGCACATTCTGAAGCAGCAACAGTAGCATTGAGACCACCAAAAAGGGACCATGATGTCTTAGCCTCTCATACCACGTCCATTAGACAAGGCCAGAACTCGACAGACAGAACATCAGCACTCAGGTCACAAGGGGCATAAACAGCAAAAACCCAATGGATGAAGGAAGAGGAAGAGGAAGAGAGGGAGGGAATAACAACATCAACACAAATGACATGGCCTCTGAGAGGTTCATGATTAAGTGGAACATGAGCCACAATCTGTAGGTCCTTTTGGACACCTAATATGATTCCCCATTTAGCTAAATGCAATGGAGCAGCACATGAAACTGCCTTCTCCTCAAAGACCTTCTAGTTAGAGATCTGAAGGTTAGAGGCTGCATTAGTCCAAGTCTTAGTCTCTGAAAGTGCAAAGAAATGAGGGGCTAACTTCATAAGAAGTGGACCAATGAATGGCAGCTTAACTGGGCTCATCAAGCCATTAGCATCCAGTGCACAAACAGAGAGTTCAGATTGTGCAATTGTGGGGCCAGGGGCATTGCCACAGCAATGTTAATGCATAACAACAATACAAGAAAAAGTATCAAGGGACAAAGTAAGGAGGGACAAAGTAATTAGGGAAAGCACATGGTACAAGAGGAAGAGCAGGACAGCTCAGCATGACAAACAAAGTCTGGGATCACAGCAACATGAGGTATATGGGCAAGATCAAGTGACAGATTGAGATAAATCGAGGATGATGTGGGATGGAGGACAGTAGGCTCCTTATAGCAAGAAAGTGGGGTTGCATGGACATGATCAAATATATGAAAAGAAGAAAAGGCAGGGAACTTGGGCACCATGTAGACAGGGCAATGTGAAGTACCACATATCGAGAAGTCCCTCTGTCAAGCCAGCTGAGCACCACTAACAGCCTTCAGCCCCATGATACTGGTCAATGTTGGCGCAACTTCATCAGAAACTTCACTGATACACCGAACACCTGTGTCAAAGGCAGAAGGAAACAATGAATGAGTGAGGTTTGAGCTCACCATGTCCACATCTTGGTCAGCAAAGCAGTTCAGGGCAGCAGGGCCTGGGCCCAATGGAGCGACACCTGATGGTAATGATGTCAAGCACATAACCCATGAAGCAGAGGGATCAGGGGGACCAATCTTTCTCTTCTTTGCCAAGTTGCCAGGTCCATTAGCAGAAGGGAGTGACAGTTGTGGCATTGGAGCATCAGAAACCAGAGGAGTAGGAGGAGCAGGAGCAGGAGGGGCAGGGGCAGGAGGATCAGGAGGAGCAGGAGGAGCAGACAGAGCAGGAGGTAGGGAGGAGGCAGAAGGAGGGGGAAGGAGGGGATGCCCTATGACTGCTATGAGTTGATTGGTGAATTGCAAGAGGTGTTCCCTTTTTTCACCAACAGCCACCTTGAAATCAGATATCACCTTGTCATATCATTCCTTAGCTTCTCCAGTCAAGAACATCACCACAACATGGAGACTACCAATCCTTGACTCATCATCACTAATCTGAGAGTGCAGTAGGCACTCTTGGCCTTGGATGAGAAGGGCATGCTGTGTCTGGCACATGTGGACATCAAGGTCAGAGATGGCTTGATGCATTTTGGCCTAACTAGTGACCATATCATCTTGCTGATGCCTGATGACTGTGACTTCCCCATGAAGCTCCTGGATTTGACAAGATAGCAATGTGACATTCCCACTGATATGAGAAGCACCTTTCACCACTTGGTCACCAAGGGAATGCTTGTTGAAGGGATCATCACTGTGGTCCCAAAGTAGGTGGGGTGCAGAGAGCTGGTTGCAGAAGCATTCTCAGAAGGAGTTCATGCTGCACAAGATTTTAGCTGTATTGGTCATGTTGACATCAAAAAAATAATGAGGTCAGAGTTGAGTGGTGTTGTACAAGTCTCGATTATGGAGTGGGGAACTGTTTTTTTAATCCATTTCCCAAGGATGCCTTCAAGAGAGACATAATCACAAGCACCTTTGACAACCAACTCAAATGGACAGAGAATGGGGATATCTTTGAGCAGTTCAATGCAGGCATGCTCCTTAGAGATCTTGACTGGCACATCAATGCATTGGAGGGAGTTGAAGTGATCTGCATCAGATGGTAGGAGAAAGGTCAGCTGAGGACTGCCATATGATGTGAAGATGCTAGCAATTTTGAAGCCCTTCTTTTCAATATGGGCCTTAATGACCAGAAGATGTTCAGATGGTATAGCAGAATGGTCAGCTGCACCCAGGTAAATGCCAAGAAGATGGCATGACAAGCGCTTATCACTTTTGCCCCTCTTGCCTGTGCTCCATCTGACTTCATATTCAGGCTTAGCCTCCATAATGGCATCCATAACAGTTTCGAGGAGATCTGCACAAGGTTCTGCCTCACTGGGGGACAGAATTTCCACATAGCATGCTGAGGAGGGATCTGAGACACAATCACTGAATGGCCACACATTGATGCCAAAAGTAGAGAACTCCCTATAGTGAGGATTGGATTCGAGATTGTCCAACAGGTCTTTGATTACCATGGTTGGAGTTTTGTTCAATGAGGGGATGATACCTCACACAACTTGTTGGTGCCCTTTAGGTAGTAATGCAAGCAAAAATGGGGAGTCATGATTATCAGAGCTGAGATCAGAATCTGGAGTCATTGGCCTGATAACACCTAGGGAATAGCACAGGTTCAGTGACCTGTAGGGGTTACAGGTACAGGTAACCACAGGTATGGGTACAGGTCACACATTTTGTACCTGTGACCTGCATCCAACCTGTCACCAAATTTCTACATACAAGTTATTGATGTTGTATTTATAGGTTTCAGCACTCAGACAAGTGCTGCAAACCTTTATTTACTTATAAACTATAAAATAGGGACTGTTTAACTTAATTTACATATTACTTAAGGGGGAAGTGTAGGGAATAGCATGGGTTTGCCAACCTGTATGGGTTACGGGTACAGGTAGGCATGGGTCACACATTGAGTACCTGTGACCCGCACCCAACCCATCACCAAATTTCTATATACAAGTTATTATGTTGTAATTATAGGTTTCAGCACTCAGATGAGTGCCACAAACCTCCTATTTACTTATAAACTATGTAATAGACCAATTTAGCATTTTATACATCTTACTTAAGGGGGAAGTGATGCCCCAAAGGAAAGGGGAGCTTGGGGAAGCCAGGATATATATACCAGTTAATATTTGTTACTGTTTGGTTCCAGTAAATGAACACAAACACGTCACGTCAACACAATGTGACACGTCACATTCATTGTGACAAATATCAACTGGTATATATATCCTGGCTTCTACAAGCTCCCCTTTCCTCTGGGGCATCGCTTCCTCTTTAAGTAAGATGCATAAAATACTAAATTGGTCTATTACATAGTTTGTAAGTAAATAGGAGGTTTGCGGCACTCGTCTGAGTGCCGAAACCTATATTTACAACATAATAACTTGTATATAGAAAGACAACGACACTGCTGCAAGCAGCTGCTTGCAGGGTGGAGTCGTCGGATGCAGGTGCAGTGCCACAACAGCAGACAGCAGGCCTACCCATACCTGTCTGACCTGTGTCTCATGACCCATGGGTTGCGGGTATGGGTATGGGTATGCCCAAATCTACCCACGGGTTACCTGTGCCACTCCTTAGGGGAGAGGGAAGCTTGTGGAAGCAAGGATATATATACCAGCTGATGTTTGTTACTGTTTGGTTCCAGTAAATGAACAAGAATGTGTCATGTTGCATTGTGTTGATGCAATTTGTTCTTGTTCATTTACTGGAACCAAACAGTAACAAACATCAACTGGTATATATATCCTTGCTTCCACAAGCTCCCCTCTCCCCTGGGGTGTCACTTCCCCCAAAACTAAGTTGTAAAATATGTTTATTGGTACCTATATAAGTAAATATGGGGTTTGCAGCACTCATCTGAGTGCCAACACCTGCAAATAGAATATTATTTACTTGTAAATAGAAGAGTGACAACACTGCCATGAGCAACTGCTTGTGGGGTGGCCAGCCCTGATGACAATGATGACACAATGTTGTTGTTGGATGCAGGCACTGGTATACAATGGGAGACTGTGGGTCAACCCATACCTGCAGGTTGTGGGTATGGGTAGATGTGGGTATGGGTACAGGTACATCCAAACGTATCCATGGGTCACCCATGTGGGGCTGTCAGCCCCATAGCTCAGCCCTCAGCCCCTTGCCTTGCCATGCACAATGATGCTGACACCCCCCTGCTCTGCCATGTCATCCATGGCCATGCCCTGTGCTAGGCCCCTGGACACCTCCCTGTCCCAGAATGCCCCAAAACAGACAGCATCAATGTCATTCACATTCCCCATGTGTGCCCTGTTGCCTATGGCATGCTTGGCCCTATGGCACTGCCTGCTCACAGCCCCCACTCAGAACAAAACCCTGGCATGCCTGTTCCCCCCAAGAATGGCCAACATGGCCCAGCTCACCCCAGCGCACCTGAACAATGGATGCGACAGTAGCCCCTCAAGGGTACTTTATTTAATTTTATGTATTACATGTCCCTCTCCACTCAAAACATGAGGGGGAAACCAGGGGGGAACTCATTGGCATCATTTTTATTATATCTTACTATCATGCAATGATGCACCAAGTGTTTTACCATGGGTACTAGTGTTTCACCACCACACTGATAACACTTTCTAAGCTCCCAAACATCTTCAAACATCTTCAAATTGATCATCTGAGGGGTTATAAGTATTAGGAACATTTCTATGATTTTTCCCTGATTTTTGGTTGAGATTGAGGTGTTTAGAAGCTATGTTATGAGGCATAAAGCACATATTTTTAACATTGAGATACAAGGAGTGAACTGATCCTTCCTATTTTTTTTCTCATATCAGAAATATATATTTCACATAGACTGAGAGTAGTTGTACCATGATCATATAACAGTTTGTGGTTTTCTGGCTCACCATGACATTTCACTAGCAGAATTCAAGTTTGCTATTTTGGGCAAATTCAATCATTGACAATGTTGGTGAATCAGTGTCAGGTGCTGATGTCGGATCACAGGATTCTGCCATGAAAAGTGTTACTTTTGCATGATATGGTGGTGAAAGACTAGGTACTTTTTGACATGGGGCTTCATCCTCACCTTTTATTGAGATAATTATATTTTCTGGAAGCCATGAAGCTTATATATCAAACCGTACATGCCATCAGTATAAGTTTTGTAGTTGATGTAGTGTAATTCGGTGATCAGTAAATTGTGGTGAAACACTCGGTAAGTGATGCCACTGATTGTATTTCTTTATTTGTGGGATCACGTGTGTGAGGCAAGTCACGTGAATTGTCAGAGGTTGAGCAAGCTCAGTGTGACCCATGACACAAGTCGATACTCGCTGCCGAACAAAAGTCAAAGTCTAAATATTTGGAATCAGTGGACTAGGATATTGGCAACTGTAGTGTGTCACAACAGCAAGAAAATGCAGAACAGGTTGTTAGTAACGGAAAAATCCGACAGGTCTAGGGTTCTACCAGATTCTTCAACTTTCTAGCCATCGTTCAACGTCAGGTTTCTACGTTTTCAACCTAGGTTGAACATGCTCTTTTCCTTTCACCCTATTCTTCTGGATATTCAACGATCCGTCGATAGCCATTCACAGTAATCATGTTCGGATGCTGCGTCGCAGGGCGTCTTTTGCAGACGAACCTACAGCAAGTGGACGAAACGCACGCATTCTTTGAATTACCTGCAGCAAGTACGATAAACCATGTTTGCGTGTTTCTTCTAGGGACGAGTAAGTTTAATCGCCATCAACATATCCAAGTTGCCTTAACATGTACGAATGTCTAGTACCATTCCCGGAGGGTTATGGAGCTGCAGTTCACTTCTATTGGCCGGGAAAGGGATTCCAACTTCTAGGGATGTGAGTGATCATCAAAAGTGTCATTGCTATCCCGTTCTGAACTACCGCCCTCAGGCTATCGAATGAAAAACCATCTGCAATATTCCGCCTACGTGGCACATTCACGCCAAACGCTGCTTCTTCCACGCACACCGCGTTCTCGTCAGCTTCGCTCTCCCCACAAGACGCTAACGATGTGACTGCCGTGTTGGGGCTTTCCATCGAGCCCCTTGTGCAGATCCAATCGCAAATATCGACACTTCCTTCGGCGGTAGCGAAACCGGGACCAGATCCAGCGAGGGACCCCACGTTGCTAGCGGAGCGCATCGTGAAGCATCTGTTCAACTACGTGTCGGGCTTTGTTGGTGGTGGGGGCGGACCCGGACCCGTCACGCCGGAGTCTGCGGTGCCGATGAGTATCATTGCAAAATGGTATGATAGCTTCATGAACAAGGTGAGGGCTGGGGGAATAGGTTTCTTGGAAAGAGAAGATTAGTTGAAGTTGTGTTGCCCCGTTCAAATCTGTAAGATACCAAGTAGGCACAATTTCAAGTTCTCGTTGACCTTCTCCCTCAAGGAATATGTGTATTGTCCGCCTTCATATATTAATGCTAGCTCAAATCAAATATCCCAGTTTGACGAGCCTTGTATTCTATCTCGACCATTCTTTCCCTTGTCAGATGGCCAGGTAATCTCACCACAGCAATCTTGATCTAAATTACACTCGAAACAACTTGGACTGCGGAGGCTATGGTGGCTGTACAGACATCGGATCATTTAAGTTCGCGCATTCGAAAGTTTACATCCCTCACTATAGTACTCACTGATCTCACGTTTTATACACCGTTTGTTATCCATTATGTCGCGGCCAACATTCACATTCGCAGACAAGGACATCCTCAACACCACCCTTCGCGGCCCGATGCATTTCACCACAAGTACCTCGCATGGCTTTATTCGTCGCAAAGAAACGACTCTATCCCCCACTGGCAGTTCCAGCAAAGACGCCGCCCTCCCCGGAGGTTCTATCCACTGGCGAAACGAAACTATTACGGTTGGGGACGTTGTGCGACGTTTGTCCGATCTGAGTTATGGGGCGCGGTTTTACAGTTTCAAGTAAAAGTCTAATCTTATCCTTCGGTGGCGCGCTGCTCACTTGTGCCTAGTCAGTCGGTAAAATGGCGGTGGGGAGACAGCAAATATACCGCCAAGCATCGCAGTGGGCAATGGACGGTAGGCTCTCCTTCCTCTTATTTCGTTTCTTGACATATTGGTGCCAACAGGTTAAACGTGATGGCACTGCTGTTGTTATCATGAACTCTCATCGGTTCCACCTTTTTCAGGAAGATGAACTTGCAGACATTTCTTTCCTCTCAGATCTACCCCCCGATGCCATGATTTTCTTGTTGCTTGTCGTGATGTACACTGAGATAAAGCGCCTGGACTTGAAGGTCCGCTTTTCTATTTCTTTTTTTTCTCTGTCTGAAGGTTGATTGATGTACTGATCCCCGACTGCAGAACAGAAATGATCTCGTACAGCGATAGCGCTCTAGAAATGGATGTTTGTCCTTGGTGGCGAGCATAATTCGGGCCCATCAGAAGTGATGCTGTAGCCTTTGTTCGATGTTACTTTCATTGTGCTTGTGAAGCCTCTATGCCACCAGGTCGCTGGGTCATTCTCGTTCACCTTGCCAATACGGTTTCGATATCATGTCCAGACACGCTTTCTTACTAGTCACATGAGGAAATGGAGGACACGACGGGATGGGACGTAATGATATGCAGATCTCGGTGTAAAATGTGGTCAGACCCGTTCAAATTATGCGAAAATGGATCTTTTCAAAGGTCCTACATCCATATTAGGTGGTGCGATACATATCCCCCGAGTCGTGGATCTTCATCATGATGTTCGCGACACACTGCACATTTGTAGAACCATGCCAAGAGTCTTCGGCTTTGTGTATACCTCAGTGCCTCTTTAGGCGCTGCAGACCTCATTGGCGCCAAGCCTGGGGGAGCTGAGTAAAAAACCAAGCGCTGACGAGAGATGCCTCACTGACCATTACAAGCCTTGTCGATCTGTGAGCTTGGTAACTCGAATGTTACAACCTAGCGGCTAGCGGTCAGGGCATGTTGCACACCGAAGTGTTCTCCTGGGTCGACGCCCACATTGTGAATTATGCCAACGACAGGATAGCAGGCAAGGTGGGATGCAAGCGGGCATGGCCGTAAGTCTGTTTACTCTCGCGCACATGAACAGCAAAACCAATGCCAACCCATCTACGGTCATCTGCGTGACCGTGATGACGAAGGTGTACTATAGGTGGTCAAGGCATGGTTACATGCCGGGAACTTGAAATCTGGCAGCGATGCAGCGGGGGCGAAAAAAACAGTGGGCGAGCAGCGGAACGATCCGATTCACGGCCCATTCCCGCCTGATGATATCCCGGGGCTTGAGCACCATTGGCGGGTGGTAGGAGGCTTGGAGCCACGAGGATGGTGAGAAGTGTGAGAAGTGAAGAAGCGAAATGAATCACAAGGGAGGGCAAAAAAGCGGCAGTGTATTATATTATTGATGTGGTATCACATTGAAGACGCGATGAACAATAAAAATGGAGGGACACACCTCAGGCTGTTCCCCGAACGACGCACATCGTGGGTAGTGAGTAACGGATTATGGGGTGTGGTATCGAGGTTGAGGGGGAAAGCCTGGTGAGGGTACCCAAGGGGAAGCGACCCCTGGCATCTCCACGACCCAGTAGTACATCCGAGCTATGTTACTGGTAGTTATCAATGACCGTGGGGCGGTTGGCCACAGATAGTGGATCCGGAGGGTGTTGTGGGTTGGTTTCGTGTTGACACCGCGGTTACTAGTAAAATGAAGGCGCAGGGGTGGGTGGAAGGCGTACCTGTATCATGTGCGCGGCATAGTAATATTATGTGCACCCCTTCGGGAGAGGGGGGCGAACGTACGAAGATGGAGGCTCAATGGGAACATGAAATCGCTGCAGGTATTTTGAGTGAACCTTCACACGTCGTTTAAGTACTAGGCTTGGGCTGCTCAGTATTTAATTCTCAGGCTAGTAGATCGCATTGAAAAGAAAATTAACGCCAAAAATTGGGCAAAACAAATCATATCAGCTGTTTGAATCTAAATAGATCCGAGTCGATGATGATCGATGATCGATGATCACGGCATTGTTCCTGTACTGCGTACATAGTTATGTCTGCAGAAGGACACTGGGGTGTATAGTTCGGGTACCGACGCTTAGTGTTACGTACAGGAGTTGTTACATAAAGGGTGGTGGATCGCCCTTGAAGTTGTGGATTTCATGTACAGATGGGGTGATGACTGCGCACTAGTGTTAACCGAATAAGTAATAAGCACTATAGGATTGAAGATACTTACGGGCGTAAGTTTGGGCGGTTTACAGTATGATGATGGAAGATCTAGGGTGTAGGGCATGGCGGGTATTGAGAAGGAGCTAGTATGGATGGGGATTTGTGGCGCGATACCGACTGGAGGAGGGTGAGGGGTGCCGCGGGTGCGTGGCAACTTGAAAGGGAATTTTGATGATTTAGTGGGTGATGCGAATAGCGCCGAGTCAGGGGAGGGATAGATATAATCCATGCATCCACCCCGATTCTCGCCAACATGGAACGCTTCGATTTCCAGTCCATCAAGACAGAGTCGTCCGCGTCGCCAGACTTGCTCTCCCCCTCCACCACAACTTTTCCTTCTCTCCACCAATTTCACTTCAACTTCCACTCTCCGCAGTCCCACGCCTCCCTTCCTTCCTCCCGCCACCCTTCTCCTCCTCACCAATCCTTCTCTGCCTTTCGCTTCGCCACCGATCTCATGCCCCAGTCATGGCCTGCTTCCCCGCGCTCCAGGCACTCCTCCTCCGGCGCACAGCTCATCAACGGTACGCTCGTCCTTCCCACTCCCACTTCCCGCCCACTCCTCCATTTACTTACTCTGCAGACGACGATGACGACACTCAGGGCGGTGTATCCATCAGCGGCGGAAAGCATGTCAGGCGACGGAGCAGCAAAGGTCTGATCTTCTCTTTCGTCACACTTGCTTTGCTGCTTACAACTTTGCCAGCATGTGACCAGTGCCGCAAGTCGAAATGCAAATGCGAACGCTCTGCACCTGGAGAACCATGCAAGAGCTGTATCGTCCTTGGCACCAGTGAGTTCCCTTTCCCTCGGTTCCAAATTGCCTGTTACACCCCCCATCCCAGCTTGTACTTTCCTCGGCCCTTCCCGCAAGCGTGGTCCCCCAAAAGGCTACATAGACGCCATCGAGGCACGCCTCCACCAGACAGAAGCCCTCCTCGGTATAATGCTCGCTACAAACGATCCGCGGGCCCAGTCCCTCCTCCGTGATATTGCAAAAGTACGTTTCCCGTCCCCTTTGTCCCTCTCCCCCTCGTCCGTCCTCTCGCTACCCGCAGCCCACCTCCCATCTCCGCTGAGCTTGGCCTGGCCTCTTTGTCTTCGTGTTTCAGAATTAAACTTTTCTTTTCCTCGGCCCTGCAGGCGACCCTTAAACCTTGCTCCTCCCTCCTTCTCCGATTTATTCTCCGCTGACTGCGCTATCATCTTACTTGGCCTTTTTCTTCTTTTAATCTTAATTTTTTTTTTTCATAGGACACACTAGCCAAAGAGATCATCAACCGTGTGGATAACTCACCGTATGGCGTTAAAGGCCGGAAGCAAAGTGATGACAATGCGAGTACGGGCGGTGGGAGTGGGAAACAGCGTCCTGGACATGGGCATGGACACACGCAGGGGCAGGGACAGGGCTCTGCCTCTGACTCCTCACAATCGTCGCCAAAGCGGGGATCTCGGGTGGTGGACCTGACGTCGACACAGTACGTCCGCTCTCTCCTGTAATCCCAGCCACTGACTGAATGGGTTGGGTGATAGCCCCTCGAACGAGTGGCAGGATCGCGTGACGGCCATGCTGCATGCGGCTGCAGGTGTGTCTCATGACACTCCCCAGACCCTTGGCGGGGGCAGTGGGACCATGACAGGTACAGGTACGAGTGCGAATACGGGTGTATATCGGACCCCCGATTATCGGACGGAAGACCTGTACCAGCAACACCAACCGCTGCAGCAGCAGACACTGCGACTACGTTCGAAACAGAGCGACCCCGCCCTCACTTCCGCCTCGAACCCTAACAACGGGTCCCATTCCTATTCGTATACGTATCCTATCTCGCATGCACATGCACACCCCCGCCCCGCACTCCGCGTCACTGCCAACGATGGCGCCGACGCCGACGTCGCGCCCCGACGACAGAGGCGCCGTCTCGACGTGGACATCCCTGACTCGCACGGCCACGCACATGCTCAGGCCCAGGCACATGCAGACTCCGCCCAGGGGTTCCCTTACCCCACCCCGACCACCTCCCGCCCCTCGGTCCTAACTTGGCCGCAGAATCATAGTAGCAATGATAATAATAATAATCACCACGTGGGATTGGGCAGGAGGCGGATGAGCGCGAGCGTGAGTTCCGGGGACAGCGCGAGTGAGGGTCGCGATCGGGATGGTCGTGGTCAGGGCTATGGCCATAGGCGAGGGGATAGTTATGGAGGCGGTGGCGATAGAGATGGCTATGGGGATGAAGATGGGGATGGGGATGAGGACGGGGACGACGGAGATGGCGATGGCGATGGTGAGCTGACGGATGCAGTGGGGCAGTTGAGCTTGAACGAGGACGAACAGGTGCGCTATCATGGGAAAGCTAGTGGGCTGCATTTGTTGGGCGTGAAGGAGAGAGTGGATGCGAGGAATGAGGGTGGGATATGGTTGGTTTCGTTTCCTCCATTCTCGTTTGTGTTTCGTTGACACTTTTTTGGGGTGGTGGTGGTGGTGTTTTTTAGGCGGTTTCCGAGAGCGCGGGTGTGGCCGATGGTACCTTCTGCATGTGCGCGGTCCGGGTTAGGAAGAGGGGGGCTGGGAGAAGGAGGAAGGAAGGGAATGGGAATGGGAGCGGAGTTGGGATACGTGAGAGGGGGGGTAGAGGATGGGTTGCAGTTACCGGACCGTGCGGTGCAGAAACACCTCCTCGAGCTGTATTTCACGTATGTGCATCCCTCGTTCCCGGTCGTGCATAAGCGGGCTTTTTTCGATGCTATCAAGAACGGGTAAGCATTCCTCCAGCTTTTTGTACTCTCATACTCATGTCACTTTATATATATGCAATGTATCCGCAGTGTCGACTCCCCACGCATACTGGATGACGTACCCCCCTCGGCCTCCACCACGACCACCACGACCACGACTGCTGACCCTATCCATGCCCCTGGCTCTGGCCCTGGCACTGCCGTGCCCCCATCGCCTTTCAACCAGCGCCACCGCCAACGCGTACCGCCCCTGCTCCTCCTCGCGATGTACGCCCTCGCCGCGCGGTACTCCCCCGATCCTGCGTTCCCGCCCCCCACCTCCGAGGCGTATACGTCCTACTCGTCGGGATCTCCGCCTACTTCTCCCGTTATGGAGCCCTTGTCATCTGCTGCTGCTGCTGCTGCTCCGTTTTCCGCCACTGCATTTGCGGGTGGCTCGCCTTGTGGGTTCGCCACGTCGCCACGGTTGATGTGGGCGGGGGGCGACGAGTACCTGGACCGCGCGAAGGTGCTGCTCGATGGGACGTATGCGAGCTCGCGACCGTCGACGTGCCAGGCGCTGCTGCTGCTGGGGTATAGGGAGATTGGGATTGGCGCCATGGCGCAGGCGTGGACATATGTGGGGATGGCGATACGGATGGCGCAGGATTTGGGGATGCATCGGAGCGCGGATGGGTGGGCGAGGGAGGGGCTTGGGGGCAGGCTGTTTGGAGAGTGGGAGTTGGGAGAGAGGAAGAGGGTTTGGTATGGGTGCGTGATTATGGATAAGTATGTGTCGACTTATATTGGTGGGTGGTTTTTTCTTTTGTTCTTGTTCTTGTGGTTTAAGGTGGTGGTTAATGTTTTTTCTTTTCCTTTGGTTGGGTGAGATAGGGAGGCCGTTGATGATTTTTGAGAGGGATTTTGATACTAGGTTGCCTGATGAGAATGATGTAAATGTCGGCTTTTTTTCTTTGTGTCTTGCTGGTTGTCTGAAAAGTGTTCCAGCCTGAAGAGATGGAAGTGTGTTCTTCCGCGGTGGGCAATGTCGACAAACAACAGCACCAACCGGGCGTACCCGGCCGAATCATCTCGTGTTTCAATGCGTCTGCTAGACTGTGTATGTCCCTGGCTATTCGTTCCTCTTTCGTTACCTCCTTCCGCATTGATTCATTGCACACAGCCAGCATCCTAAGCAAAATAGTACAAGCTATCTATGCGGTGCGCACCGTCTCGAACCGGCACACTGAATCCGCCATTCTTGAAGGGCTCCTGGACAAATGGTACATTGAACTTCCGGAACACTTGCGATTCGAGCTCGGCTCTGGGTCGACGAGGCGCCTGGTACCCCCGCCGCATATATTGACGCTGCATATGCAGTACTGGTGTGCGGTGTTGTTGCTGCACAGGCCTTTGTGAGTTTCTGTTTTGTTTTGTTCTTTGTTTTTGTTTCTTGTATTTAGTTGTTGGTATCCTGATTGAGTTTGGGTGCAGTATCCGACGGGATGTTTATCTTTCGAGGGGTCATAGGTCTTTTCATTTTCATTTTATTTTGGCGGGAGGGACGGTTTTGTTGATTTTGGTTGTAGGACTGATGAGTCGAGTGAGGGCGAGGCGCGCAAGGTTTCTGAGAAGAGGTATGAACTTTGTGCGGGGGCGGCGAATCATATCACGTCGATAGGTACGTCGCCCGCCTTATTTGTCGTCTTGGGCCCGGGCTGGCTCATTTTACCTTGCTCTCCTCTCTTCTCGTTAACAGCCGTGCTGTATTCCAACACGTACACGCTTAGTCGGTGTTCAGTGTTTTTGTGTTATTATATTTTTACTGCTAGTATTATGCATGTTACCAGTCGTGAGTTGCTACCTCCTCATCCCACTTTCCTATCCAACCCCCATGCTCACACTCACACATTGCCATGTGCCCCACTGACCAAAACCTTCACAGTCACTGCCCATCCTTCGGACCCACAAGCCCAGGTAGGGCTTTCCAAATGCATGGAGGCCCTTCGCATGATGGAGATCGTCTGGCCTAGCGCGGCACGCGCCCTTGAGCTCCTCCGGGGCTCGAAATTCAACCTCGAAATATCCGAACTTGCCGCACTTTCCAACCACCCCGCGCGTCACAAACGGCCAGCGGATCATCTGAACGACCCCTCTTTCCCCGACCGTACACGCTCCCTCGACGGTATGGAATATAACACCTACTTCGAGCCCCGTACGGGGCCGGAGTATCATCAGCACCAGCACCATCAGTACGACGATGCGCAGGGGGTGTATACTTCTCCTGCTGCTGTTCACCTGGATGCGCAGATCAGCCCCCCGACGGCGCCTTCATCGCAGGCGCCATACGTCCCGGCCCCGTCGTCGTCGTCGTATGATCGGTGGGCGTCGGATGGCAGCGGCGGCGATGGTACTGGCACGACTTCGTTCCAGGGTACGCTTTCTACGTCCGTTCTCCCCCAGCTGTATAGCACGGGCCTGGTGGATGATCGTCTGCCGGCGGCAGTCGCTACGCATAACCCGCGCGTGCACGCCCACCATTCTCAGTCTGAACACGGGAACAACGGTGCTAGGGGAGCGAACCATAGTTCGGATGGGCCACGGTACCCCCAGTATTGGCATGATTATTCGACGTTTCCACAGTTGGGAACTGCGTATGCTGGGTATCAGGATTCGACGGCGGTTCCGGTTGCGGTTCCGCATCAGCAGCAGCACCAGGATCAGCACCAGAATCAACACCAGAATCAACACCAGAATCAACATCAGCATCAACATCAGCAGCACCAGCAGGCTGCTTCATCGCATGGACACGTATATCTCCCTGAACCTTATAATATCTATAGTTGAGTTGGAGAGGATTTGTAACTTTTTATTAGGTGGTGCTAACGATTTGTTTATAGATAATCTACCGCCGTTGAATCGATAATATTAAGTTATCTTCCTTTTCCTCATTTGTCCCCTTTTTCGTGCTGTATTTTTATAGACTACTACTCTGCTGCTACTAATCCGTGTTACTCGATTACTTTGGATCCGATGTATCTATACCAACTAGTGTTTGCCATGTTGACATTGCGAGTGGTGCTTACTTGACTACTTGGTGTCCAAAAGGATGTTGTCGTACTTACAGTAACGAAAAATGCTACTGTGATCGTGGTGTGCTTTGTAGCGTTGGTTTGGGGACATGGTTGCGGTGAGCTCGTGGATCCTAATCCAAGAACAGAGAGACTTTCAGCGTCATCTGAACTGTTTTATTGGTTTCTGTTTTTAGTTCTAATGACTTGAGAACGAGAACGAGAACGAAGCATCCCTGGTAAGTGGTAACGGCGAGGAGTCCACGGAGATATAAACGAGACACCGTGGATGAACGACACGATTGGCAACTTTTGGAACTGATCATGATAAGTTCGGCAGCATGAAAGCACTACCCATATGGATACTTATGTTATACTGACCCATGGGGAAAGATGTGGACATATACTACTTATCCTGGGGGTTGATGGGCATGATGTAACGATGTCGAGGACTCGAGTTCAGGCACGGCAATCATGTAAGTAAGCGATATTGTAAATGATCTGTGGCACATCCAAAGAATGCGACAATCCGTGGGAGTGTGGGGCGCGGGAGTGATTTGCATACTGTGCCTGACCAGGTAACGGGTCGGTGAATATCTTAACAATGGATTCACCTTTCTTCAAACGGTTTGCTGTATATTATAGATCGTATTATAGACTATAGTCTACATGAGCTCATGCCAGTAGAAAATGTGTACAACACCCTCGACACACAGCCGATCATTGTGTGACTGTTCTAATTTTAGTACATTTCATAAGTGCCGACACACATGATTTCATTTTGTCTGCTGCATGCCAAATGTATGCAGCTTCCATTGTTCATATAATTATTCCTTATATATTGAGAGTGTCTCCTACACAGTACTTTGGCCTTTTAGTTTATTTCTCAAAATGCTACTGGGTGCAAAGTTGAGCAGTAGGACATTGGACTTCAGGAAAAGATTGCTTCATAACACCTCATGGGTGCCACATGGTAACATTGCAAATGAAACATCACCTTTTGGTGAGCTTGCAGAATGCCTGGTGGCATGTGTCATGAGTATGATTTTCATTATCTTTTCCAAGACAATTAATACTATTTAGTTACACTTTTCCCTTTATTTACATTCATTGACACTATTTGTAAGCCTGGCCCCAGGCTCACGATGCCAAACACATGCACACCGCTGCACACTGACTGGTGCACACTGATGCACACAGGCGCACCGACACCAAACGGATGCATACCGATGGCACACCACTATGGTACTAGCTCACATTCCAATACCTTTTTTGCATGCTGACTCTATGCTTAGTCTAGAGAGGCTGGAGGAAAACACCTCAACTTGGCCAGTTCAGCCACTGATGACTTGCCCGACCTTGTCAGTGTTGCAGATGATACTGATGATGTGGATGCTCCCACCATGAAAAATGGGGGGTACACAGCTCCTTTAGACATAGACCACATCAATCTACTAGTAGTGGCTTTTGAACATCTCTGTGTTCCTCATGATGACCAAGTCATATTTAATATGGATGAAACTAACATACCATTGTGAGATTTTGTGTCATAACTTGTACTCAGCTAGTATTGTATCATAGGGGTGGGTAACCTACAGCTAGCCACCTTTTGAATGTATCCTGAGTCCATGACTGCCTCTGACTTGAAGCCAGCACCACATTTCAACAATGAGTTGACAACATGATGCATGAAACTATGACAGATGTCAGAGAATGCCACCATATATGGAAATAGCACCAATGAGCCAGAGTACACTGTTTTCCTTGCATTTGCTGATATGAAACAATCCATGTAAAATTGGTGAGCCTGTTCAAAGTTGTGCTAAAGGCCAAGAACTAAGGACAAGGATACAGGAAATTGGGTGTGGGATGTTTCTCCCTTGTGTGTCGAGGTTGTTGAAAGCTCTGTGCTGCAGACAACATTGAGCTCGTTGAGCTTATCAAGGATAAAGGACTAGGAAACCAAGGATCTAAGGAGTTAAGGAACAAGGTTTAGGATCTTTGAACTTAGGGTTGAGGATTGGGAAACTGAGGCACAAGGGCAAGGATTTGGACTAAGGATTAGGAATTCTAAGGGACATAGGAACAAGGCTTAGGAAAAGCTTGGAAAAAGCTTAGGAAAATCAGGCTTAGGAAAATCTTAGGAAATCAAGGAATCATGGAAAGACATTAGAAAAGATCTTAGGAAGGATCTAAGGACACCAGGGATATTCTAAGGCAAAGTAAAGCTTAGGAAGGAACCTTAGGAACTATAGAATTGGCAACAAGTTCTGCAAGGGAACTCTTTGGCCCACTCGCAACTATTCAGACAGTGCTTTGGTGTGTGTGTGTGTTTTGTGTCGGTTTAGGATATAGGATTTTGGTGTTAGATGCACACTGCACGTTTCAGTGTGACTTTGAGCCAGTAACTGCTGCAAGGAACAAGTCTGGTGGCTATCAGTTGTTGATTCTTGATGGTCATAACTCACATACAACATATTGATTCTGCTCATTTGCTGAAAAGCATCCACCACACACCACACACTGCCTATAGCCATGTGATGTAGGCATGTTTGGACCTCTCAATTCAACGTGGAAAGCTGAAGTCAATGTAGTGTCCTGTGAGAACCTTGCCATTCAGAAACACAATGTTATCCCACATTATTCCAAAGCTTGCAAAAAAGCATTCATGAAAAAAACCTTCCAGAACGCCTTCTGTAAAACAGAAATTTGGCCACTCAACCCAGATGCCATTGAGGATGCTGCATTCACACCAGCACTGAACACAACAACACAGCCTGCACAGCCAATTCCTGCAACTCTGCCTGAGTGTGTTATCGCCACTCCAGTGCCCACTCCTACACCCACTCCACATGTCTCAATTGCTATCACTTCCAATTCTTCTACCTCTGGTCCCACTTCTTCCAGTAATACTGCAACTACTTCTGCCAGTGATGTAAAGTTCACCATAGCTGTACCTCAATGGCTTAATCCACATGCAACCTACGAGGCTGTGCTTGCTCAGAATGAAGAGCTACGCTATCTGCTAGATCAAGCTTGTTATCAAATGCAGAAGGAAGAAGCTGATGGACAAGGAAAACAGATGATTGCACAGGCAGCTTTATCAGAAGAAGACCAAGCTTTCAAAGAAGCAGGGCACAGGTTTTGCACAACACATGACATCTGAAGAGAATTTGATTGCATTAGCAAGAGATGAGTGGGCAGCAGCAATGAAGGAAGTCTTTAAAAGCCCTGTCTTCAAAGAGTGAAGGGACACATATGAGAAGCATTGCAAGGACATGACCACACAAGAGAAATTGTGTGAGAGGGAGGTAGTGAGGGTGGCTAAGGAGGCAGAGAGACTTCAGATACAACAAAAGAAAGACTTGGAGAAATTTCATGCACAGGAGGCACAGAAATGTGACTGCGAAAGGCGGAAGGCACTGAAGAATGAGCAAAAGCATTGTCAGGCAGCAGAGAAGGCAGCAACAAAGGCAGCAAAGGCAGCAGTGGCAGCAGCTTGTAGAAATCATCGGCATGTAGCTGGGGGAAATGGATAAGGTCAAGCAGGATACAGGATATACTGTGGACATTGTTGAACATCCTGTTGCTGAACACCCTGTTGCTATGATGTCCCCAAAGCCAAGACCACTAAAAAAGCACTTGGAACAGCAAATAAATACTGCACAAATACTGCAGGAAGAATCTCAGCCACTACTGTATCTTGATCCTGCTGCCCATGCACAAGAAGTGGCTGAAAAATGTGGCAGCCAAGTTGAAGAAGAAGTGGCGAGTGGGAGTAATCAAGGTGCTCAATCACAGGTGGAGGAGGGCATAGGAGGTGTACACCCAGTTCATAGATCAACAAGACAAGCCACAGCAAAAAAGTGAGCAGAAAACCAGAGCTTTACACTCCCCCACCATTCCTTAGGGATTCCTGATTCATTCCCATTATTCCCAGTTCATTCCTGGGATTCCTGGTTCAGTTCTGATCCATTCCTGATCCATTCCTGGTCATTCCCAATGGACTTGAACAACCAAAGCTCAGCAAGACTTCATGAGAATTTCACCAAGTGCCCACAAAATAATGTAGTCTGAGCAGGGTTTGAACCAAGGACCTTGGCATCATGGATCACATGACCAACAAGTGTGCTCAACCAACTGAGCCACAGGAGAACTTCTAGTTACTAACATAAAGTTTATTTATGACATAAATTTACATTTATAGAAATTATACCTCCCTCACACAACTATCATGAGGGGTGCCTACATTTATGTATTTACATTTATTTATAAACATAAAAATTATACCCCTCATGTTCGGCACCTGAATGCGGGGGGGCAACAATATATTTTTTTAAAATAAATTTAAAAACAAAATTAAAAGCCTCCCCACACAGATTGTGGGGGAGGGGGCAGGGCGGGGGCACGGCCCTGCTGTCCTGGGTCCATTGTCCTGGGTGTGTCAGTCCCGTTCTGTTGTCCCTGCCCACCCTTCCTTGCTGTCCCCCTCGATCTCCCCGCTACCCTGTCCCCATCATCCCCATCCCCATCCCCATCCCCACCCTGCAAGCAGTTGCTCACAGTGGCGGTTGGAGATGGTGTGGTGGTGGTGGTGTCCAGTCGCGTCGTGGTGACCCGCCCCTCACATAGCACCCCGTTCCACCCCACAAGCAATGGCTCATGGTAGCAGTTGGGGGTGCTGGCATGGGGGGCTTGGGCCCACTTGGCACTGCTGTCGCCCCACCCATGCTCCACCCCATGAGCAGTGGCTCATGAGGCTGGGCTGGGTGGTGTTACACATCCCCTCAGATGTCGGGGCCTCCTGGCATGTCCTGGGGGTGCTTGGTGCTGCCGTCGCCCCACCTGTGCTCCACCCCACAAGCAGTGGCTCATGAGGCTGGGCCGGGTGGTTATGCGTCCCCTTGGCTGTCGGGGCCTCGCAGCAGTGGTTGGAGATGTTGTGGTAGTGGTGCCTTTGTCACCTTGCGCTCCCCATCCCTGTCCCCGTCCCCATCTTGTTTCCCTGCCCACGTGTCCATCTCATTTCCCTGTCCCCACCCCACCCCGTCCCTGTCATCCCCGTCCCTGTCATCCCCACCCTGTGAGCAGTTGCTCGCAGTGGTGAGTAGGGGCTGTGGTGGTGGTGGTGGCCATTGTGGTGGCCGACCCTCGTTATTCCACCCACTCTCCACCCCATGAGCAGTTGCTCGTGAGGCTGGGGGTGGGTGGTGTGTTGTCTCCTCCTCTCCTCGCCTGGTTGTAGTCGTCGTCATCGTCTCTTGTCCCCCTCCCTGCTGTCGTCTCTGTCCCCTCATCTCTGTCCCCTGCCCCTGCCCTGTCTCCACGTCCCTGCCCTGTCTCCGCATCCCTGCCCTGTCTCCGCATCGTTGGCCCCTGTTTTCATTCCCCCCTCATAGTTGTTGGATTGTGGTTGAGCACCCACGATCCACCTTGCAAGCAGGGGCTCGCAACGGTGGTGGTGGTGCTCATCGGTGTCCTTATTCCACCCACTCTCCACCCCACGAGCAGTGGCTCATGAAGCTGGGGGTGGGTGTCGTTTGCCATGCCATGCCTGTTGTTGTCATCATAGGCTGTTATCCACCCTGCAAGCAGGGGCTCGCAGGTGTGGGGGCGGGTGCTGGGGTTGTCGTTCGTGGTGTGGCACATGTTTGTGCATCCCCACCCTCCCCTCCCCTCCCTTCCCCTCCCATCGTCATGTTGTGGTGTGGTGATGTGACCATTAGCACCTGTGGTCCACCCCATGAGCAGTTGCTCATGGGGCTGGGGGCGGGTGGTGTGTGTCAGGGTTGTTTTGTGATGGCACCTGTCGTTAGTAGTAGCTTAGAACCTAAAAGATGAAATACAATTAGTTACTTAACAAAAACAAGTAATAAACAAAAAAAAACTAGCCTTGGGCCCAAGCAACGGTAACCATCGGTTGGGCCCGTGTTGCATCTGAAATGGGCTGTTTGCAGCCACTTGGCAGCTGCGCAGGGATGGGCATGGGTATAATGGTGGTGTGCTGACATGGGCGTGGTGGTAGGGGTGTAGGGGACCGTAGGTGGCAGGGGTGGCGGGGTCGACGGTGGTGGTGGTGGGGTGGCGGTGACCAGTGAGCTGGCAGCCTTGGTGACATGGCTACCTGCTTTGTCATAGCACGTGCGCCAACTGTATGTAGAGTGATAGTGACAACCTTGCTTGCAGGACCTTGTGGCCTAGTGGTTTAGCTGCGTAGTATGTCATTAGTAAGCACCCCAGAGGTTGATGGTTCAATCCTTGCTGCAGTGCTTTATTTTTCTAACTATAATATAATAGTAAGGAATGACTGGGAATGGACTGGGTCATTCCTGGTGGATTCCTAGGGAATATTCCTGCTCCATTCCTGGTAGAACTGGGAATGAACTGGGAATGACACAAGGGAATTTAGATGAATTTCACTGTTTCAATATTCCTGGTGGATTCCTGGTTCATTCCCAGGATTCCCAGGAATTGGTGGGGGAGTGTAAAGAGCGGCAGAAAGCCTTGGTTGAGCTTGTGGTGGATGATTGCAATTACAATGATCGATATCAGTTACATGTTACATAATTGACCCATTACTATGCTTTTCATCAATTTCGACCCACCTCAGTAAAATATTTTCAGGGAAGCAGAAACAAGCAGGAAAATTCTAGGAATTGAGCATTTCATACTGAAGATATGTTGGCATTGTTTCCAACAAGAATTACAGGAAAAACTTCATCCATAACTGTACAGTTCATGATTTCCCACAGAGTGACCCATTACCCAGTCAGGCACAGTAAGCTGACAGCTGCTGAATAAGCACTGACCAATTTTCATCATTCTTTGTTAATTCTGACAAATGCTGACCAATTTTTGTCAGCAATCCAAGTATTGTGTAAGCATCAAATGTGGAAAACCAATTATGTAATCAAACATTGCCTAATTCTGATCAACATCTGTTATTCCACTCCACTCACTCTTTAGTAGGTCCTTACAAGCTTATGATTACATGCCTTTGTCATGACCTCGCATTGCTTGGCCATGACTCTAGCACTCCATCTTCCCCTTGTAGGGGGGCAAGCCCCCCAAACCCCCCTGCATACTTTACACAGTGTTTAATCCCACTACAGTCAGGGCAAAGAACTGGACACACAACACTTGCATTGCTCGTGTTGTGTGTCCAGGGGTCTTTCTCTCCACAACACTCACATTGCTCATGTTGTGAGATTAGTAGTCTTTCTTACACTGAACACACCACACTCACATTGTGAGTGTGGTGTGTTCAGTGGCATGTAGTTTTTCTTACTTTCTACAAGTCACAGTAACCTGCCCTCAAGTAAAAAAAAGTATAACAAATTTTGATCCCCAAGTAACAACAACCTGCCCTGAAGTCCAACAATTAAATCCAGTTCAAAACCCAGTCAATTACAAAATCAAATCTAATCTAAGTCTATATTTCTCTACACTCTAACTAAAAATTCTTGTTAGCCTTTTTATTATCATCAAATCTATTTTTTACTCACTTTTATTCCACAACACCATCCAACACTTCTTTATATACAATGTTTGCTGTCCTTCTGTCTGCATTCCATCATTCAGAAGGACCTTTATCCTTGCAGCAGATGTACATCTTGAGAGTCCAACATAGAGTTGTCCATGTGAGAATGCTGGTGTCTGTAAATCCAGACCAACATGTGATACAGATTGGCCCTGTGATTTGTTGATGGTCATTGAAAATGCCAAGCAAACTGGAAATTGATGATGATGCAATGGCAATGGTAGGTTCTGTGCTGATGGCTCCAATGTGATCTGAGGAATAAAAACTATGTTTCCTGCAAACTTTGCATCCCCACTGATAATCCTGCATTTCAATACACGTGGTCTATCTTCAAGAATGATAAGCTGAGTCCCATTGCAAAGACCTTCTGAGACATCCAAATTGCATAGAAGCATGACAGGACAGCCTAACTTGAGTGCAAGTTGTGAAAGGGGAAGGCCACTTGCTTTGAGAGAGTTTAGATACTCTATTGGATAAGGCTGGAAGTTATCAAGCTGCTGCTCCCTCAATGAGACTGTATCTGCACTGTTGAATATGTGGAGTTGTCCATGCAACCTGGCAAGAAGTTCAGAGTTGATGTCGTCAACATTGTCATTTGTGCAAGAAAGAATTGTCCTGTCAAGGTAGTACTGATCTGGGTTGTTGCCTTGTTCAATTTCTGGATATGTGGAGTTGATAAGGAAATCCATATCCTGGCAGAGCATGTGTTCTGGAACTTCTATGGAGTCTGCATCATCCACTGTCTTGCCTGCTCCACTGTCTAATAGCCAGGCAGCATGTGCATCATTTTCTGGATTTCTGTCAAGGCACATATTGGTCTGCAAGTGGTGAATGCCAATATGTTGCCATAGTCTGCTGCATCTGATAGATGCAGATATGATGTGCTCCCTTGAACCTCTAGGAACAACAGGTAGAGTCTGTCGAAAGTCACCCCCAAACAGAACAGTCAAAAGGATGATTCTTTTTCAACAGATCCTGGAGAGTGTGGTCTACTGCTTCTATGGCATACCTGTGCTGCATGGGAACTTCATCCCAGATAATAATGTCAGTGTCCTGAAGCAGCTGGTGCCAATCTGAACCTGTGGGCATTGAGCAATGGGAGGCCTTGTCTATTTCAATTGGGATTTTGAAGGTTGAATGTGCAGTGTGACCCCCATTGAGCAGCAAAGAAGAAATTCCAGATGATGCCACACATAAAGCAATTTTGCCCTGAGCACAAACAGCTGCTGCAATGGTGTTGCAGACAAAGGTCTTTCCACAACCCCCAGCACTGTGCAAGAATAGAACCTCTCCCCTCTTATGGGCAACAGAATTGATTGCTGCATCATAGACCTGTCTCTGATGCTGGTTGAAAAGCTGGAGATTGTGAGTGACTGTGGTAGCCAACTCATCAACATTGTAATCCCATTGTTGCTGCAAAAGCCTATTTCCTGGAACCTCGATGTGCCAGTTGCCTTGGATGGCAGGCATGTCTGGATAGTGGGCTATGGTTGTTTCTGATCTGATTAGAATCTCATTAATGAGATGCAAGCCATACATATAAACTTCATCATTGGTCAATTCCCTGTCTGGATAGATGGTCTGGAGTCTGACTCTGAGGTCCACCAGTAGCTAGCAGTATCTTGCAAAATGACTATCTACTAGAACACAGGCTGTATGCAAACTGGGGTCTAAGCTAGAACACTGTTTTGCATAATATATCTCTAATTAGAAGCCTGCTACCATTCACATTACACACCAAATGGAGAAATAATTCCCACACTGCTGGGGGGCATATCAGGTTAGTTCGGTTAGGGTCATTAGCCGGTTAGCCGGTTAGGGTTAGTTGGTTACTGTTGGCTCCCTCTTCATGTGCGGTGGCAATATTATTACTAAGCACATTGATTGTTTGCTGACGAGCAGCATTTCATTTGGTGGTGGCAGCTCGTTGGCCTGTGTAGGATCGATTTGATTTGAGGCACGAATATGAATGTTTCGACACTTAAAAATATAATTGAAGTCATTCTGACATATGGAAATATTTTTGTAGCTTTTGCAAAACAAATGTTTCTTCTATATTTGGAAAGAACAACATCATTGCAAGGTTTTGCAAACTTAGACATCATCTAATTAGACCGTAGTTTGCATATGTTATTTGTTCTTATTAGAATATTGTTTTGCAAAATAGTGACAGCTATGCCTGTGAGGTCATCACAGATGTGATGTTTGAACTGATCCCAAAGAAGGCCAGGAGATGTTGGATTACAATGGAGTAGAATGGTGGCAAAGAGTGATCTGAGAGATGAACCAAGCTGCATCACTGCTGCCTCTGTAAGACACTGGACAATGCAGGCCTGCTTGTATGTGGCATAGGCTGTGCCATTGACTGTGCACAAATCCTGGAATGATGTTGTCCCTGTGACAACAGTAAGGAGCATCCTGAGATAGAATCTTTCATGCTGGGCAGGAGAAGCAAAGTACATTCTGCCAACAGCAGGCTCACCCCTCTTCCTTGGGGTCCACTGTTTCTTTTTATCATTGTAGACCCATGCTCGAGGGAGATTCTGATAAGTAACACTATTTGCTGCCTCATATTTCCTGTTTGCTTCAAACCAAGCAGTAAGACGTGTTTTCCTGCTACTGTCCCTGTTGAGGTCTTTACAGTGCCCCATAGGATCCGCGTGGATTTTCACGGACTCCGAGTTAGTCCGTACGGACTTCTGAGAAATTCATTTGGCTTGTAGTCCTGCTTAATTCCAGATTTTGAGTCTGCGCGGATCCGTACGGATCTGTACGGATTTTTTCTTTTTGCGCGGATTCCACGGAATTATTCCGTCCAAGTCCGAGTACAGCACAGGTCGGACAGCTCGGACGTCCGAGCCCATCCGAGGGAGTAATTAATTTTATTAATGAATAATTAATATTTTTATTATTGTAAATCTCTAAAAGGTAGGGGGGGCAGGAGGATTTGAACCCACGACCGCAAGGCCACGTGAGTGTGACAGGTAAGCAATTAACCACTAGACAAACAGCCTGTATAAGCCATGCCAACATGTGCCAATTTACTGGGCACCGTTGTCACCATGTCACCAATGTCACCCCGTGACTGCCAGCTCATCACCCTCACCACTACCACCCACGACGCCGCCTCGCTCTCCCTCCTCCCTCCTCCGACCCTCCCCCTCCTCCACTCCACCAATAGGGGGCCCTGTGGCCCTATATTTAAGTTTTTTTATTAATATTTAGCTGATTCTTTTTTTCCAGGGTTTCTACTGTCCATGCAATGACGGCCCCCCAATGGCGCGCCCTCCTCCCCACTGAGCTGGGAGGGGGGGACTCAGGGGAGGATAGGACAGCCCGAGGGAGGTCCTGGGAGGCCTGTGGAGTGGGGTACCTGCGAGGTAAGACCCAAACGCACCCCCTGCGCTGCCACGTCACTGACCACCGGCCAGCCGCGACAATCGCCCCCCCCGCGACAGGAGCCGACCAGCAACAATGCCAACACCACCAGCCACGCCACGTCACCACCCGCATGCGAGGCAGCACCCACCCCCACCGCCATGAGCGACTGCTCGTGGGGTGGATGGGTGGGTGCACTTGGGACATAGCGAGGAGGGAGGGGACGCGCCGGGGTGACAGGGGACCCGTCAGGGAGAGAGGGGACGCATCAGGGAGCAGGGCAACGCACCAGTGGGGAGGGGTATGCGCCAGATGCCCCAGGGGTGCACAGAACCCACCTGAACTGCCACGTCACGAGCGGCCCCGCCCAGTGCCACATCATCACCGCTGTACAGCATCCCGACGACCAGGGGAAGCACGGGATGCACCAGACGACCAGGGGAAGCACGGGATGCACCAGATGCCCCAGGGCGGACGCCAGCCAAAGGGGGGACACCCAGACAACAGGGGACACGCCACAGAAGGGGGGGATACCAGGGAGATGAGGGACAATGGGCGAGGGGAGGGAACCCAACGACAACACACCACCTGCCCCCAGCCTCGCGAGCGACTGCTCGTGGGGTGGAAGGCAGGTGGAACGATGACGAGGGGGATGCCCAGACGAGGGGGGGGGCGACGAGATGAGGGCGGGGGGGCCGACGAGACGAGGGGGCTCTGCCTGACGAGGGGGGCCGACGAGACAAGGGCGGGGGGGCCGACAAGACGAGGGGGGGGGGCGACAAGACGAGGGGGGGCGACAAGACGAGGGCGGGGGGGCCGACAAGACGAGGGGGGGCGACGAGACAAGGGCAGGGGGGCCAACGAGACGAGGGGGCTCCGCCTGACGAGGGGGGCCGACGAGACAAGGGGGGCCAATGAGACGAGGGGGGGGGGACACCCCAGAGTTTGTAAATGTAATTCATTTAAATATCTATATAAAAATTACAGAGCCTATGGGAATCCGCGCGGACTAGCATGGAGTCCGTGCTAATCCGCGCGGACTAGCACGGAGTCCGTGGACTCCGCATGCAAATCATGTGGAGTCCGCGGACGTCCGCATAGTCCGTGTGGATCTGCGCGGAACATATGGGGCAGTGTAAATTACTGTCCCTGTTCAAAACTTCATCAACCTGATCCTCTGCATTGAAGTAAACCCTCTGCTCATCTTCAAGATGGACAGGAAGATGATAGACAGAAGGGTTCTCTGCATGCATCCCAAATTCAAACATGTGCCAGCAGATTTCAACAGATCCAATGTAACGTGCATCACGATACTCTTTGATTTCATCCCTCTCCTGATCCATGATCTCCACTGTGGTTTGATCATGGCCCTTGTAGATGTATTTGTGAATGTACTTGATAGCCTCGATAGAAGAACAGATCTCAACATTGATGTGACAGTTGTATCTAAAAGCAGAACTGTCAATATATATATTTCATTTGAAAGTTGAATAATTTATCACTTGGTAGAGAGATAGGGATTATAAGGGATGTCATCCCAGTTGTCATAGACATGTCTATTTTTCTGCACAGTCTGACTATTATCAGGTCTTGCATATTCAGGATATCCATTTGCAGTGAACAGAGTATGCTCTTGGAACTCTTTTGGATATCTTTTGCTGCACTTTCCATTTACCATGCATTGGGCCTTCTTATTTGCATCACCACAGCGACCATGAAGCATGCAAGTGGTTACTGTTTCATACAACATAGGCTGTGTGACAGGGTCTGGAATCTGGGCTGATACAATGGAATCTATATTGTTGGCATCATGAATTTTGTCAGCAGGATCAAGAAATAGAAGGAGGTGCATATGTGGGAGGCCTCTCTTTTGAAATTCAATTGTATGGATGTTGGCCACTGTTTTACCAAAAATGCCCTGTTTGAGTTCCTTGATCAGGGCATTTTTCTTTTGCTCAAACACCTGTGCAATAATGTCTGGCCTGTCAGAGGAATTCTGTTTTTTCCTTGTGCATTTTTATTTTCTCCTGAGGATTCAAATTCCAACAGTGCATCCTGGATCTCTGGCCAATTTGCATTGGCTGTCATAGTGATAAAAATGTCTGGCTTGTGGAATGCACAACAAATGGCCATAGAATCCTGAAATAGCTGATTCATGTGTCGGTCACTGCCTATGTGGGTTGATGGAAGAATGATGCGAGTCCCATGGTTTTCTAGATTCAAGTTGTCATCCCTGTCACCCATTGCAGCATCCCTCAATCCAGAATACACATAAGCCCTCAGCTCCTTTTGATGATGTCTGACCCAGTTCAAAGTATTCTGTTCAACAGATGCCCATGCATCTACAATGTACTGCTGCAATAGATGCCCACCCCACAGCAATGGTGGCTGTTCTCCTGGCCTTGAATGTAGTTGATAAGAATGATAGCAACATTGACTGACATTGGGGGCCCTTCGAGTTCCATTTGCACCTTGATGTTCAGGTATGTCCAAGTGCCATCCATCCTCTCCATGAGGAAACAGAAGCACATAGTGGAGAGAAGAGTATAATGGATGCAGCTGACTGATGCGCTTCAGGCCTCCCCCTTGAAATCTGATAACAATGCCTCTGTGATCAGACTGTTCCTCTGAGCCATCACCTGGAATAATGGCTGCCACCTCATCACTGGCTGTAAGAAGATTGTACCAATGCATATCCTGGTTTCTATCTGCTCTAAGTTGTATAGTCACATTCTGCTGCTCTTCTGGTGGCCTTTCCCTCATGATTCGAAATGCCTGCTTGTATAGAGGCACATAGAGATGTGTGTCATTCAGCATAGCCTGTAGCTGAGTCATTATCACAGAGTTGAGATTTGTATTGCTCCCTTCCCGAAGCCAAAGCTGTGCCAAAGGATCATGAATGTACAGTTGAGCAAATACTGCATGCTGTCCTGGAGGAGGCATAAGTGCTCCAGAAAGATGATGGAGGTCTCCTTGAATGCGAAAGCTGTATGGCCCAGATGATTGTGTTACAGCTGTGTCTACCTTGACCCCTAATGATGTAAATGCAAATGCTGCATTGTATTGTCGGATACTCTTTTTGAACTCCTTTGAAAACGGACTTCTCCCACATAACAGATCTTGCAATGTAGCTGGAGCAGGTCGGAATGGTGGCAGCCTTATCTGTCCCTGCAAGCAGCAGCTTCCAAACTTTGGTACAGCCCATGTAGACTTTGACAGCTTTTCACAGTCAAAATGGAATGCATGGCACTCAGGGCACTGCACATTCATATGTCCAAGTGAATGCCTCTGCAGTGGTTCTTGATAAGGAACATGTGCTGGTGGTAATGGCCTATGAGGGACAGGTGGTGGATGGAACTCTGGTAATGGTAATTGTAGAGGAGGTGCAGATGTAGCAGATGGCAGTGGTTCTATATGTGGCAAGACAGCTGATGGAAGTTGTAACACAGGTGGAACAGGGGAAGATGGAAATTGCAATGGTGATACTCTCCCAAATTGATCATATTCAGAAGGCATAGGTGAAGATGGAAATTGTGAAGGAGATACTCTTCCAAATTGATCATATTCATTCTCATCCTCATCCTCATCCATTTCTCTCCTCAAAGCAAGCTCATTATTTCTCTGCTGCTCATATTCAGCTGCTAATGCTTCAGCCACCTCTCTATCCATCTGGATTTGTTCTGCCTGTGCAGCTATTTGGGCCCTATGTTCATCCACCTGAGTACTGGACATGCTGTTCCCCAATTGTTCCAACCAAATCATCCTTTGATGCAAATTATGATCCTCAATAGTTATCCGCTGCATCTCTTCCTGCTGATCTATCTGCACCTGGTCTTCTGCACGCCTTTCATTTCTCCACATCTCATGCATCCTCTGAATCCATTCATGTTCCCTCCTATTACGTTCTTGGACTGCTGCATCAATATTGATATGTCATGGTGGATCATGATACAGAGGTTTGACAGCCACTGCAGCTCTCTGTGTAGCAGCCTGCATCTGCTGTTCAACTTGTTGAGCCTGAAGTTGCTGCTGGATGTGAGCTTGAACTGCAGCCAGTTGCTCTCTGTTGAACTAATTTTCCCTATCAGCTGCCTGATACCTTTTTTGTCTTTCAGCTTCAGCTTCTGCTGCCACCTGCTGCTGCCATTGATGCAACCTAATCAAGGCCTCTTTATCCCTCTCTCTTGCTTCTCTTTCTCTGGCTACTCTCTCTCTGGCTGCCTTAGCTTCAGCTGCAAGCTGCTGCTGCTGCTGCTCATACATTTCCCTGTCTCCTTTCTTTCTGCCTGCTTCAACATCAGCTGCAAGCTGCTGTAGCAATACATCCTGCCTATTGGTAGCCTCAAGTCTTTGCTTCTCTACAACCTGTCTGGCAGCCTCTGCTGTTCTCCATTCCTGTAATAATTGCATCTGATGCTGTGTAGCTGCACCTGACTGGTGTTGTAACTCCAGGATGTGTGCATTGTAATCTGCAGTCCTTTCCCTCAATGCAATATGTCCCCTATGCAGCCCATTAAGTGCTGGATCAGCTTGACCATCTGAAATGTTATGCAATGGTCCTGCTCCCCTTCCTCTTCCTCTTCCTCTTCCTCTTCCTCTTCCTCTTCCTCTTCCTCTTCCTCTTCCTCTTCCTCTTCCTCTTCCTCTTCCCCTCCCTCTTTGTTGTGGTGCAGGTGGAACCACAGGAACAGGATTGGCCAAAGGTGCATCCCATCCAGCAGGCATTGCTACCTGAGGTATTTGAGCAGCTAAAGCAGCTCCAAAGTTGGGTTGGGCAATAGGCCCATTGTTGTCTGTATATCCTCTAATTCTGCTTTGTCGTTCATCTGGATTGGTCATTTGTAACCTTTCCAAATGGTCTGCAGCCCTTCTTCTGGCACACTCTCCTTCAGAAGTAGAAGGTCTTGTTGAATCCCTGCAAAACCATTACTCAGTCTCCAAATCATAATCATTATCCATGGGCAGCTCACATGCTCAATGATAGTATATCCCAATAACAGTTGCTTGATAGCCAATTGTAATAATAATAGCAATTTTTGTAACAGCTGAAGCAAGGTTAACAACAGCTCCTTAGCAGGCAGTTGTAGTAACACTCACAGTATAAACAATATTTTTTGTAGCCAACCAATTGCTCAATAGCCAATTGTAATAACACTTTTTCAAGTTGTAATGATAATCACAAATTGCTTATTGATAATAGACAGCAATTGCAATAGTATCACTATTATACCCAATGCCCAAATCTTGTGTGAAGAGAGGATACTGTATCCGAGGTCTTTACAGTGCCCCATATGTTCCGTGCGGATCCGCACTGATTTTCACGGACTCCGAGTTAGTCCGTACGGACTTCTGAGAAATTCATTTGGCTTGTAGTCCTGCTTAATTCCAGATTTTGAGTCCACGTGGATCCGTACGGATCTGTACAGATTTTTTCTTTTTGCGCGGATTCCACAGAATTATTCCATCCGAGTCCGAGTACAGCACAGGTCAGACAGCTCGGACGTCCGAGCCCATCTGAGGGAGTAATTAATTTTATTAATGAATAATTAATATTTTTATTATTGTAAATCTCTAAAAGGTAGGGGGGGCAGGAGGATTTGAACCCACGACCGCAAGGCCATGTGAGTGTGACAGGTAAGCAATTAACCACTAGACAAACAGACTGTATAAGCCATGCCAACATGTGCCAATTTACTGGGCACCGTTGTCACCACGTCACCAACGTCACCCTGTGACTGCCAGCTCATCACCCTCACCACTACCACCCACGACGCCGCCTCGCTCTCCCTCCTCCCTCCTCCGACCCTCCCCCTCCTCCACTCCACCAATAGGGGGCCCTGTGGCCCCATATTTAAGTTTTTTATTAATATTTAGCTGATTCTTTTTTTTCCAGGGTTTCTACTGTCCATGCAACGACGGCCCCCATCCCCCCCCCGCTTCTGGCTCCCCCCCCCTCCACCACTGCACCATTCTGGGGGCCTGGGGCCCCCATAGTAAGTGTTTTTATGTTCTAATCATTTTTTATTAAGCTAACTAATTTTTTTCATTGCTTCTATTGTACATGCAACGACGGCCCCCCAACGGCGCGCCCTCCTCCCCACTGAGCTGGGAGGGGGGGACTCAGGGGAGGATAGGACAGCCCGAGGGAGGTCCCAGGAGGCCTGTGGAGTGGGGTACCCGTGAGGTAAGACCCGAATGCACCCCCTGTGCTGCCATGTCACTGACGCCGCCCTCCCGCTCCCCCCTCTGCCCTAAACAGCCCCCCACACAGCCCTGCGAGCCCCTGCTCGCGGGGTGTGCGGGGGGCTCCACTTTTGTGTCACCATCACCAGCCAGCTGCGATGATCACCCCCCCCCCCCCCCCCCCCCCCGCAACAGGAGCCGACCAGCAACGACGCCAACACCACCAGCCGTGCCATGTCACCACCCGCATGCGAGGCAGCACCCGCCCCCACTGCCATGAGCAACTGCTCGTGGGGTGGATGGGTGGGTGCACTTGGGACATAGCGAGGAGGGAGGGGACGCGCCAGGGCGACAGGGGACGCGTCAGGGAGCAGGGCAACGCGCCAGTGGGGAGGGGTACGCGCCAGATGCCCCAGGGGTGCACAGAACCCACCCGAACTGCCACGTCACAAGCAGCCCTGCCCAGTGCCATGTCATCACCGCCGTATGGCGTCCCGACGACCAGGGGAAGCATGGGACACGCCAGACGCCCCAGGGCAGACGCCAGCCGAAGGGGGGACACCCAGACGACAGGGGACATGCCACAGAAGGGGGGGATGCCAGGGAGACGAGGGGAGGGAACCCAACGACAACACACCACCCGCCCCCAGCCTTGCGAGCGACTGCTCGTGGGGTGGAAGGCAGGTGGAATGATGACGAGGGGGATGCCCAGACGAGGGGGGGGCGACGAGACGAGGGGGGGGGGCGGACAAGATGAGGGGGGGGACACCCCAGAGTTTGTAAATTAGGGTAATTCATTTAAATATCTATATAAAAACTACAGAGCCTATGGGAATCTGCGCAGACTAGCATGGAGTCCGTGCTAATCTGCACGGACTAGCATGGAGTCCGTGGACTCTGCATACAAATCATGTGGGGTCTGTGGACATCCGCATAGTCCGCGTGGATCTGCGCGGAACATATGGGGCAGTGTAAATTACTGCTGTAGCCAATTACTCAATCTTCACATAGTAGGAATTGGCATCTGTTTGGTGTGGCAGTGCCCGAAAACTGCAAGGCGTGAAAGTAGGTGTCCACTATATTGCGAGTGGGGATTACATAATTTCACCTTCCTTACTGGTAACTTTGGCTCTACATATGCGACGATGCTTTATCATAATGGTCAGTTCTGACTAAGCAATGACAAAGCTGACTAAGATTCATCAATTCTGACCAAGGCTGACACATATTACCAATTTTTACTTAATCGTTCCCACACTACAGTTGTCCCATACAAAAAGCTGATGGGATCACAAGATCATTTTCCCACAAAATGGTTGTGGCATATGTTATAGATCTCATTCAGTAATTATCCATACCTGTTAGCTACTCATAGATTTCAACTGCCCATGTATTCATGGTTTGATGGTTTGATCTGATTATAATTTCTGTCTGCTTTCAGCTTTTAACAACATCATAACATACACAGTTTGATATCAAGGTTGTCAAGGTGAGAACCTTTGTGGATGTCACAATGAATAAAACTTAGGATGGCTGAATATAGATCTCTATTTTCTGCCGATAATTTTGACTGATTGACTGATAATGTGAGTGATCTTGCCATAAAATTGAAAGGTACTGAGAGAGTGTTTTTTTTTCAGGATGGTATAGAGTTTAGCTCATGCAAAGCAGCATGTCTTGCCCTTGGTCTTCTAAAAGATGATCCAAAATGGATTCAGTGTCTTACAGAAGCTGGAGATATGCAAACAGGCTCTGCATTGAGGTGGTTCTTTGCTATAATATTGCTGAGCTGTTATCCAACATCTCCTGAAGTGCTTTGGAATTAATCCAAGCACAAGATCTGTGATGATCTGAGAAGAAAGTTGAAATTCATTCCCACATATTACATTCATCAATTTACAGATGATCAAGTCTATGGATATGGGCTGTATCTTTTAGAAAAGATATTGATAAAGTCTGACAAGTCCCTGGCTGACTATCCAACTATGCCATTGCCTCCAGAGGGGTCTGCTCAAGAGGAAAAGTGGGAGGATATCCAACCAAATTACATTTTAACTAAACAGCTTGATTATGGTGTTGAGCAGCTGAATGACATTGTGCAGCACAATCTTGGGTGGTTCAATCCAGAGCAACACAATGCATTTGATGCAGCAATGACTTCTATTAATGAAAAACTTGGAAAGATGATGTTCATACACAGTGCAAGGGGCTGTGGAAAAACTTTGGTTTGCAACACCATTGCTGCTGCTGTCCACTCACTAGGGAAAATAGCCTTATGTGTTGCATCATCAGGTATTGCTGCACTGCTTCTTGAAGGTGGTTGCACTGCACATTCACATTTCAGAATCCCCCTTGATATATTTGAGACTTCAGTTACAAGGATTGACCATAGATCATTTGTGTTTAAAGTTCTTAAACTTACTGAAGTCATAATCTGGGATGAGGTTGCAATGCAGCACAAGTATGCAATTGACTCAGTTGATCAAGTTGCATGTGATCTGCTGAAAAAGGACATACCATTTGGAGGTATTACAGTAGCGTTTGGAGGTGACTTTTGACAGACCCTTCCTGTGGTTGAATGAGGAGTAAGGCAGCAGATAATTTCAGCATCTCTGGGTCTCTGTCGAGGCAAGCTCTGGAAAGATGTTGAAGTGCACTTTTTGGTTAAAAATATGCAGTTGGACAGAACTCCAGAAAGTGAGGAACATGCATGGCAGAAATTACATTGAGGGCACTGAACATGTAGAAATCCATGAGGACATGTGCTGTGCAAACAATACAACAGAATCTCTGATAGACTCAACTTATCCTGGAATTGGGGAGGGACACAAAGATGACAAGTATTTCCTGGACAGAACATTGCTGTCATGCAAGAATGATGATCATGTTGATGACTTCAATGCAGCAATTCCCTGGGCAAAAAAGGGTGATGATGGGTTCAGACTCTATTAAAATGGAGAATCAGGCACATAATGGGTATCAGCTATATCCAGCAGAGTATCTAAACAGTCTTAATGCAACTGGACTTCCATTAGCAAGGCTTGCATTGAAAGTTGGATGTCCTATAATGCTTCTTCGCAATCTGGATCCATCAAAGGGACTTTGCAATGGAACAAGGATGATTCTCACAGATATTAGACCATGTGTGCTTCAATGCTGTATCATTACTGGAGATGAGAGATTTGCTGGAAAGACGGTGTTAATTCCTCGGATAGAGTTAGAACCAAAGGCAGCAAATCTTCCTATTTCTCTTCAGAGATGACACTTCCCAGTTCGATTGGCATTCCCCACAACAATAAATTAATCACAGGGAAAGTCAGTGAGGCATGTTGGGTTGAATCTGCAAACACCTGTTTTCTCACATGGACAACTTTATGTTTCACTTTCATGGTGCACATCATATTCATGGATTAAAGTGCTGCTGCCAGAGGATTGTGAGGATTGAAGAACACCTAATGTTGTGTACCACAAAATATTGGGGGGATATAGTAGAATGGTACCATATTTAACTAATTGAACTTATTATATGATTAGCAAGTAGCTGTGTGCCAGTGGATTTTGTCTACTGGCTGTAGTAGGATTAAGAATTGTGTAAAGTACACAGGGGGGTTTAGGGGGCTTGCCCCCCTATGAGCTGGAGACCAAGTGCCAGAGTCATGGGCAAGCAATGCAAGCCCCATGATGAAGGCACGGGTTGTAAGCTCATCATGATAATATGATAAATTATGCCCATGCTATATATAGCTCATGTTATGTTATAACCTCAACAGTCATAAGAGGTTAGGAACTGACACCCACATAGTATAGTTAAAATGTACCATATGATATGCTCCAGCAAACAGGTACAATGTAGCATATGATACATGTTCGCTGAATGCCAGCAAATGACTAATTAATAAGGAAGGACTACAGTGCAGTGTATGATATGGTGTCAGTGAATTCATCAGGCTATGTACAGCACAGTGACCAGGCCACTGGCAATGCTTGGGCACCCACCAGGCCATACCATGACTCTAACCAGCACCCAAATCACAACACCATAACCTCATCAATGGCTCTGGCAATGCCCCCTGTATTTCAACCCAAAACGCTTCTGTGCTGCAGTTTCAGGCCAACTCAGTTTATGATATGTTGGCAGCAACTTCACCAAGGTATGTGCAGCACAAGGCCAGGCCACAGGACATGGTGGGCACTGGCATCAGGCAGGCACACTGGCACCAAGCTAGGCACTGGCAGCAAGCAGAGTACCAGCACCCAGCAAGCCACTGGCACCAGGCAGGGTACTGGCATGCAGGAAACATGACATGGGGCACCAGCACATGTGAGGCAATGCCTTGGCCATACATTGCTCATGGTAATCATAGGAAGTTAGGGCCAGCATTGGACTGAATTATAGGTCATATATATCCACAATGATTCTACAGATAATAAGCACACTTCATTCCTCCATATCCATTGCATTACTTTCCATCTGATCAAGAGCTTTTCCAATGCAGGCCTTCAAAGCAACAAAAGTAGCATGTGTACTGCCTTCCCACTTAACCTTTTCGACCTCAGCCATGTACTGCTAATAATCATATGTAAGCAATGGTGGCTGACCACATGGAGCTCACAGGGTCAGGAGGAAATTCAATGCCCTCTGCACTGATCAGCACATAAGGCAGGTCTGAGGCGTTACAAGACTGCATGTGTTATTAGTGAGAGCATATGAAAAGTTACATCACCCAGGCATGTGCCCTGGCATACAGGGGTATCAGCACCATGAAGGGCACTGGCACCAGGCAGGAACCAGGACATGGATGGGCACTGGCAGCACATGGATGGGCACCAGCACATGGATAGGCACCAGCACATGCATGGGCACCAGCACATGACCATTTAAGCATAGTTGCAGTAAATGGAAAGGACATACCCCTCCTGATGTCTCATTCATATTCAAATCAACCCTCTGTTGATAAGATCGGAACACCTCATGTGTCGAGGGAACCAAAAACTGAGGGACAGTGTACTGCTCCCCACCAGGTCTGACAATAGTGACATACCTGCTCTTCATGGTAATGAGTATATTATCAAGTTATCAGATCCTATGCCTCTGGGCCTTATAATTGACTACATGCATCATTCTGTATATTCCTTCTTACTCCCAGCTGTGGGAGATAAAATTGACAATGGATTTTTTTTTTACAAATTGAGAGGGTGTCTGGCAACATATTGCAAAACTTAGTGAGAAAGTCATGCAAGGGGAATTTTCCTTGGATACCATCTCCTAAACAAATTTGAATATTTCTGCTGTACCATGCAATTATTGGCAACCTGGTTTTGTGGAACTTTTAATTCAGAGAAAATAATTGAAATTGCTACAGGCCCACAGATTGAAAACAGGATACCCATAGTAATGCTAGCTTCCAAGTCTGAGATTCAGCAGTTATTTCACTTGTCAACCCCACTGGACACTTCATCTGCATGCACAAATCTCAGTAGTCTGTCTGGGCAATATAACAAAGTACATTAATTCCTATATTTTCCATTCAAAGAGCTTCAGTTCCAAGTAGTGTAGACTGTGCAGTGGAACCTCATGCTGACTATCCTACATATCTATCAACTAATGGCACTGTTTATCATATTGCAGTTTGTTACTTGGACATAAGCAATGGAAAGAACAGGAAAATCCCCAGAATGCAAATACAAAACTGGCAACAACTTGGCAGGTTGTTGCATTGCCCAAGAGACAAAGAAATCAAACTCACTAGGCTAGTGAAATTACTTGTATGTAGTGTGTTAGGACAACACTATCACTAAGACAGCGCTGGCTCTCACTGTCATGAGTACAATTTTCATTATTTTTCCAAGACAATTAATACTATTTAGTTACGGTTTTCTTTTTATTTACACTTGCTGACATTATTATAGAGTTAGTAGACATGTGGTAAACACATGGCATCCGAGCATCACGCACACCTCATGACTCAAGCACAGTCATCATGCCTCATGTAGCACATGCATTTACCTCATGGCTGAATCATGTACTGTAGTATTTAAGTTGTTAATACAATGCCTAGAGACTCTATTCGAGTTCTCTTAGGTTTACCCACTAAACGTGCGGCAAGACCTTTGACTATAAGATTCTCCCTCCTTCTTGGTTTGGGTTTGACTGTGAGAGCCAGCACTAGACTTAGTGTTTAGTGTTGTCCTAACACTCACAGTCATACTCAACAACACAAACAAAAGGAAATGTCTTATAGTCAAAGACAGCTGCACAGATAGTGGGTATACCTAAGAGAACTCAACTAGAGTCTCTAGGCATTATATTAACTTATTATATACTACGATACATGCACTAACCATATGTAGTCCGTGCCTTGTCTGTGAGGCACTGCGCACATGTGTCAGCCTCATGTGCACAGCTTTGTGTAGCCTCCCATGCCCTTAGTGTGTGGCATGCAGTGCCATGTGTCTTGTATATAAAAATGTCTATAGTGCCAAACAAAGTAAACTAAATAATATTAAATGTCTTATGATGATAGATAGCAAAAATTGTACTCCTGACATCACCCCCTCTTTAGGGCTCAGATTCCAGATGAGATATGAGGCCCTTTGGAGTGTCTGTAAAGTTCTCATAGGGCTGGAATTGAAAGTGCGCCAACGACCAGAGTCAATGTGGGGTGGATGGGTGGGATGCATGAAAGGCTGCAATCGCCACCATTGCATGTTCAAGGTTTGTGGCAGGTTCCCAGGTGTTGTTTTCCTTGCTGTACCCTTTCCACTTTACCAAATACTGCAACTGGCCATGGTGCAGCCTTGAGTCAAGTACCTCCTCTACTTTGTGCTCTAACTCTCCATCGATCTCTTTGGGTGGCAGTGCTCTGGCTTGCTGTCCCGGGATCTTGGCTTCTGTGTGGGGCCTGACCCTCGATACATTGATGACCAGATGGATCTTGATCGATTTCAGTAACTTAAGCTCAACGGCATTTGTTGATGTCAGCTTGGTGATGGGGTAGGGGCCCAAGCACTTCTCCAACAGCTTGCGCAAGAGGTGTTTCAATTGCAGGTCATTGGCCTCAAGCCAGACCTTCTGCCTGACCTTGTAGTCTGGGGCCTCTCCTGTGATCTGATCCACATAGTGCTTCATTTCATCCCATGCCTTGGTCAATGCAGCCTCCACCTCCTCATGGACTCTCTTCATTCTTGCTGTGAAGTCATCTGCTGCTTCAACTTTCCCTTCCCATTGTGGCTCAAAACCCATCTGGGGGTTGTACCCATAATTAGCATAAAAAGGCGAGGTTTGGATCACCAAATGAATTCTATTGTTGTAGGCAAATTCACCCAACGCAATCCACTCAGGCCAGTCATCCTGCCAATAATTTACAAATACAGTGGTCCACCCCTCCTTGACACACTAGATCAAATCTTGTGTATTATAACTCCTACTGAACACTTTTATAAAATTTGAATAGGTAGTATCATCAAATACCATCTCACAAGGTCTGTCATAGATTCTTAGAGAAAACAAGCTATGTAATGCTGCAAACAATGTTGATTTCAGAGACAGGCAATTTTGTCACGGAAACCATTGTTGACACAGTTATGTGATGCACTCCCACACTTCCTCACATGTCTTCATCGCCTTCCTCATCCTTGTTGTCGCCACCATTTTCAGCCAAGTTGACCCCCTTCTCCTTCATGCTAGCCTTCGTTGGCCTCCTGGGCCTCTTAGGGAGATCTTTGACATGTGTGCCTTGCTCCCATAGTTATTTGCATGTTGCTTCCCATCCTGCAACTTCCTGATCAAATACTTCCAGCATTGCCTTCCACTGCTCGTCTTGCCTCCCTTTCTCGGCCCTCTTTTCATCTCTCTCAGCCTTCCTGCCCTCCTTTTCAAACTCTTTTTGCTTCTGTTCTTCCTCAAGCTCCCGTTTCTTCTGGATGACCTCAATGTCTGTCAGATGACAACCTTTACCCCCAGGAAATAAAATTGATTGGTCAGTTGTTTTCTTCTTCTCCTTTGCATGTAGTGATTGATTTAACTTGTCCATTGCTAGGTTCTGAATGACAAGCTGAGCATTAGCCCCCTCGTTGATCACCTGTTGCATGACAACAAGCTTCTGTGCACGTTCGAGACTTTTGTGGAGTGCTGCACATCTTTTGATCAGCTCTATCCTCAACAACGAAACTGGTTCCGGAGTACTTTCAAGAAGGGACCAGTCAGGAAGCTTGAGCTCGGCAGGTACTCGCTCAACAACAGGTGGAGCTGTGAATCCCATCATTGCGAGGTGAGAAACCCATGCTTTTGTGACAAGGAGGGAGCCTGACAAAGTGTTTGCCAGACCTGCTGCTAGGAAGCACAACCATTTGGATGGTGTTGAGAGGTCGGAATCCAATGTGGGATCACGTCGGCGTCTGAGGGGGGTTACCATTTGCAGGGCTGGATCAATCGTCATGCGGATGTCATCTGTGTCATCCATTGATCCAGGGAAGTTTGATGGACCAGCAGCAGGTGGAGATTCCGGGCAACATTCCTGGTGAGTAAAATCATGATTCTGACATGCCGATATCACAGCAAGTACTGGGCTGGGCTGTGGGAGTGGAAATGTAGATTGAACTGATGTTGCCTCAGCGGGCTTCATCTGTTCCAGTTGGATTACATCGGGATTGTATGGGTAGATGCTGGTGGCGGAAAATGCAGCCTCGATGTTCTCGGGTGTAAACACGCATAGGTATTGTTGGGACAGTATACAAGAGTATACAGGCAAGCCAAGGCAGTTAGCATGGCCAAGGAATAAAGCCTGAATATGCTAAGTCACATTAACACATGTTTAACAGGAGTTAACACATGCAAGGACAATTAGGGGAATGCACAGTCACTTACCAAGCCTATAGGGGAATGCACAGTTAACACATGTTAAGTGTATGAACCAGATATAGCATGTCTGTGATAGGATATCCCAGACAGTGCTAGTAATAGCATGTCTAAGGCCCAGGGTATGGAAGGTCTAAGACTTACCAAGTGATAATATCATAGGAGGTACTATGACACCATAACTATAGGAGATATGACATAGTTATTGGAACATTAACTAGTACAGGAGTTTATGACTTCATACCTCCTTTATATATTATAGGAGTGCATTACACTATACCTCCTAACAGTGTAGTATAAATATTGCACACTTTGTAGGAGATGAATATAACATTCCTCCCTGTTGCAGACTCCCTCACTCACTAGCCTTTGAGATTAACTTCATCTTCTTAACCTTGTCCTTAACTCCTCCTGCCACTGTTCACCACTCCATTCCCAACAGGTATGATTGCCCAAAGACTGCACAGAAATCCTCTTTTTGCACACCTCTCTTGTGCAATTTCTCAAATTCATTGATTTCTTCCTTCCAGATTGTCTTCATCTTTGCAAAGTAAATGACATCAAGGCCTTGGAGGGCATGCGTGCAATGGGGTGGGTAGCTGAGGACCTCTATATTGTGTGCTAGGCAGTATTCAAGAAGATCTGCCATATAGTGGGAACTGTGTCCATCCATCAGTAGAACCTGAGTCTCCCCGGCCGCCTTCTCTTGTGTTTGGGGATCAAAATCCTTTTTAATCCAGTCATAGGTGAGCCCACCATCAGTCCATCCATGTTCTGATATGCAAAGTCTATGCTGTGTTAATATTTTTCAGTTTTTGGAGCAGGGTCACGTATGATGCCCCTGATATGTTATCTTTGCCCCACTTTTTTTGGAAGTTTTGAGCCTTGAAAATAATCGTCGGCTTCAGTGCAGTTCCATCAGCACAAATCGTCACCAGCACTGTGACATTTTCCCAGTTTCCGCTCCCTGATTTGTGCTGAATCTTTGATCCCCTCCTGCCAACAACACGTCCATGCCCTTGATCTGATGGTGGGAACCCGCTCTCATCCATTCCATAGATATTATGCTTCTTCATTCCACTTTCCACCAGTCTCTCGCCCACCAGTCCAAACCAGTGCTTCATGGCACCTTGATTCAAGGACTGTGCCCGTTCTGTTGCCAATGGACTTGACCAGTGGGTTTGTAGCTCATCTCTGTATCTGTCCACAAACCTCCCAACCCAATTTATCCCAACAGGTTCCCGAGGCTTGTCACCAAAGGCAAGGATCATGTTCACGACGTGCTCCTCTGCATAGGTCAGTTTTCTTTTTGACACGTTAAAGGCTGACATTGATTGTTCTCCTTTTGCATGGCATAGCATAGACCTCCAAGGAACATTGTGTTCTTCTGCAATTTTTTGTGCACCATGTTTTTTTTATCCCTTCTGGCTTTTCTTGTTTGCGTAGATACACATCAATGGCTTCTTGCATGCGTGCATTTTTGACTCTCCACTTGGCCTGTAACTTGACACGTTCAGATAATGTGCGTCCTACCATATTTACACGTCTAAAGGGGGAAGGTGATAGCTAGAGGAGTGGGGGAAGTGCGAAGATTGATGGACAACGTGTGGGAGACATTTATTTCATGTCATGCTCACCAAACACCTTTTGGGATTTTTTCTTCAATACAAGTTTCCATCTGATTCCCCTGCTTCTTTTGGCAGAATACTGTGTAAATATGCAGATCTTGGCTCATATTTTTATTAACACCCAATCTGCTTCAAAATTGAGTTGAACAACTGGTACAAAAGTTATGAGTTTTCCAAATCAGGATATTTTGGTGTAGCAATCAATGTACCACTCCCAAAACTTCACGAAAAAAATTGAGATTTTTTCCTAACATGGCTTGAATGTAGTGCAACAGATCATACTATGATGTCCAAGCAGAAGAACTGCTTTTGAAGGTGTTAGAGCCCACTGTGTCAACAAGTGGTGGTGTGACAAGGAGTGGTGGATCACTGTAGATGCAGGTATTGTTCAACATCCTGGTTGACCTGCTCAGTTTGGCTGTCAGTCTGCAGGCAGTAAGCTGTAGACATTTTTGTCTGTATTGTCAGTCATTTGTTAAGTTCGTGCATCAGCGCAGCTGTGAATTGAGGACCCCGATCAGATATGATTGAGTCAGGGAGTCCATGGTACTGCCACACATTATCACAATATAATTTAGCCAGACCGAGACTTGTCTCCTCTGTTGTTGGGATGGCATGCATTTGTTTCTTGGCCCGATCAACTACTACTAAGAGTGCATTGTATCCTTGTGCCTTTGGCAGCCCTGTGATGAAGTCCTTATATTGCTTTCCACGGCTCCATAGGGGAGTCAATTGGCCTCAGCTTGCCCGCTGGAGGTCTCGGCACATTCTTGTACCACTGGCATTTGTCGCATCCATAGACATAATTGAACACAAATTTTGTCATGGCCAGCCACCAATGCTTATGTGCTACCAGTTCTAATGTCTTCCACTGCCCAGGGTATCCTGCAATCACTGAGTTGTGATGTAGCTTCACAATCTTGCGTCTCAACTGTACCTCCTTTGGTATGTATACTTTTCCTCTAAAGCACACCAGGCCCTGTTCCTTGCTCCATTCCTCTGTCCTAAGCCGCTTCATCAGCAACCTCTTCAGCTCTTCCACTCCCTTTACTACTGACTTGTCCCATTCCTTCGCCTTCCATACTCTGCTCAACAGCTTCTCCTCAGAGCCTTCAATCAACAAGTGGCCATGTTGTGTTGCCTTGATTGCAAAGAATTCAGGCTTCAACAGAATCACATCCTCATTGTCATGCTCTCCATCTCTCTTGAAATCCGGTCTCCTAGACAATGCGTTGGCCTTGCCCATCACTGTCCCCGGCTTGTTCACCAGCTCAAAGTCAAACCTTGATAAAGATAGCACCCAGTGCACCTGCCATCAGTTCAACTTCTTTGATGTCATGAAGTATCAGAGATTGGAGTGGTCTGTCCTGATCTTGATCTTATGCATCGCACCCTCAAGGTGATGCTGCCATGCTTCTAATGCCCTGATGATCCCCAGCATCTCTCGGCCATGAACATCATAGTTCTGTTTGATGTCATTAAGTGACTTTGAGATGAAGATGCATGGCCTCCATCTTCATCAACAACACCACCCCTGTTGCTACTCCAGAAGCATCTGCTTTGACTTGTAGGGGCTTGGAAGGATCTGCTGTTGCCAGAATTGCATTCCATGTGAAGAGCACCTTAAGTCCGTCAAATGTCTCCTGCTCTTCTGTCCCCCATTCCCACTTTTGCTCCTTCCACAATAATTTATTCATGGGTGCAGCTACCTTAGCAAAGCCCTTGGCAAAGTGTCAGTAGAAGTTTGCCAATCCCAGAAAGTGCTGAATATCTTTTACTGAGTTTGGCACTGGCCATTCCTCTATCACATATGTTTTTTCTCTATCCATCTTGATTCTGAAAGGGGTAATGTGCAGCCCCAAGAATTCTACTTCACTGACTTTGAATTTGCACTTTTCCGGTTTCAAGAATAGATTGTTTTCCTCTAGTTGTTTCAGCACCTCTTCTACAATTTCATTATGTCTGTTTTTGTCCTTTGTAAATATTAAGATATTGTCTATGTAGACTACTACTGACCCCTGGTCAATGAGGTCCTTCAGCACACCATTTATCATAGTCTGGAATGTGGCTGGGCTGTTACATAATCCAATATACATTACTACTGGCTCAAACATGCCCATGTGGGTTGTGAAGGCCACCTTCCATTCATCTCCTTCTTTTATTCTGATGTTATTATATCCCCATCTCAAGTCCAACTTGGTAAATACTTGTGCACTACCTACACTATCCATTAAGTCACCAATAAGTGGCAATGGATAATTGTTTTGTATTGTCCAAGCATTTAGATATCTGTAGTCCTGTACCATCCTCTTTTTTTTGTCTTTTTTCAGGACAAAGAACACAGCCAATGTCTGTGGCAACTTGCTCTCCCTGATGTATCCCTTTTCTAACTGATCATTCAAGAAGTTGTCAACTTTGCCTTGCTCCTGCAGAGATAGCCTAATATTCTTGGCTTTCTTTGTCTCATAACCTGGTTTCATTTTGATCGTGTGATCCCAGGGTTTCCACTTTGGCATTCCCTCAGACACTTTCTTCGAGAAGACCTTCATCCATCTCCGGAGCCACTGGGTTCTCATTCCACTCCTGGGCAATCTCTTCTAAGATGCCATCTCTGTCTGCCATCAGTCCTCCTGCAGTAATGAATGTGTCTTTGTCCTCTACTTCCTTGATTGTAGGACAATACCTCTGTTGCTCAGCCAACTTCCACCTGGCCCTATCCTTCTTTGCTGCTCTGATAAATATGTTGCACTCCTGAGGGCAGCACATCATTCTAATGTCTCCAGTCTCCCAGTTGATGTCCGGGTTGTGTTTCCATAACCACAGATGTCCCAGGATCACCATTGTCTTCCCCAGGTCGCACACTTCAAAAATGGCCTTCTTTTTGTAAACTCGGAACAACATTATCAAGATGATCCCTTCTGTGATTGAGCCCCCCTGGTTTAAGGTATCATCAGTAAACCCTGATCAGCTGATCCAGGGTCTGAGTCTTAAGTCTGCTTTTGTGTATGAACTCCTGATCTACAAATATTCCCATAGCCCTGCTATCTAATAAAGTGTTTATGGTACATGCATCATGAGTGTCTAAAGTAGTAATTGTAATTGAGATCATAATCTCATTCTTTATCTTATTTGATCATACAAAGTGCCTAACCCCCTCTTTAGGTTTTTCAGTAACAGTGTCTGATTTCTTAACTATGGGTGGAAGGGGAATTAAGCATGGTTCTGGACCACCAAGCTGACTTGTGTCAGGCTCCCCACCATTGTGACTACATACAGTTTTACTATCTAAGTTTTCTACTGCTGTGTCAGAGTCCATATCTAAGTCCATGTTATCTACCAATATTTCTTCTTGGAGGCCAGCGAGGGGGGTCTCACTGGCTTCCTTCTGGAAAATCCTTCTTCACTGCTACATTGGCCTCCTCCACTAATTTCCTGACCCAGTACTCTCATAGGTCATCATAATTCATGGCTCTGATGTCGAGCCTCAATCTGCAATTGCGGGCCATATGCCCTGGCTTGCAGCACTTGTAACAAATCAGTGGTGGCCACTTCGTGGACCTGTCCATATCCAATGTGTTCAGGTTGCATGCCTGAGGGGTGTTTGAAGTCCCCTGTGCCAGCTGGCCCTGTTGTTCCTTCAGGGGCAGGTATCATCCCTGCATCTGTCTCTGGGTGGGTTGCAGGAATGGGACTCTCAAGTTCTGTGCCTCCTGCACAGATGGTTTCTGGAACCCTTGAGTTCCCATTCCAAACAATTGCTCTTCCATGCTTGTTGCCATTGTCTGTCCATGCGCATAGCTCACTCGTTGATGGACATAGGGCAGTTTTTGAGGTTGTTCAACTGCTCATGCAGCCCCTTGTTTAATAACCATTTAATCTCATAAATGAGCAGTGTTCCCATGTAACCAGATTTGTGTGCAGCAATCTTGAAGTCCTGCACATGCTTGTCAGCTGTCTTCTCACCCTGGGTCATGGTGGTGATCTGGAACACCTTTGTGTCCTGGATGTTGGGATTACCAAACAATTCCCTGATTTCACTCATTAATTGGCATGCGGTGATATGCCTTAGGAAATTCTAAGCGGCAATCTCTGGAGAATTGTCAAGAAAAGCTTAGGAAAATTCTCAAGAACATATAGGAACTCACAGAACAATCGAGCACCAAAGGACGAGCCTTAGTATCGGGAAGCAGGACTGTGGGACTTAGGAAGTGTCGAGCGTGTGTTGAGCATCCGATCCCCAGCCATTTTGATGCTGGGTGTTGATGCGATGTACATATTAATTGACGGATCAGGGTGGACAGGCACAGCCACCCAACTGACACCTTAGGAGCCCATAGCAATGGCGGATCAGCTTAGAAAATCAAGCATCAAGATCAAAAGATCAACATCGTACCGGATTGATGGTGGGGCGGAACACCATAGGAGGTGAAGGCCGAGCAATAGAGGGTGTTATCTAACATAAGTCGGCAAGATTTCCTTTTATACCATTTTTCTATCTCATTTAACAGACAGTTTGGATGGGGCAATATCACCCCATTGCGATGTGATTCTATCTTCTAGGGTAGCTCCACTGAGCTATTTCCAACATGCCATATAAAGGACAGTTTCATTAACTATTTCATATTTCGTACTTGTACAAATACTAGGGGTAGTGTAGCTGCACAGTAGAGAAGTTCAGACCCCAAAATATACCTCTCTCACAAATCTCACATCTTGCTCATCGCGTGACACAGTGAGCATGCTCAAAGTTGTGTTAAAGACTCGGAACCAAGGACTAGGACATAGGAAATTGGGCGTGGGAAGTTTCTCCCTTGTGCGTCGAAGTTGTTGAAAGCTCAGTGCTGTTGACAACATCGGGCTTGTCGAGCTTACTAAGGATAAAGGATTAGGAAACCAAGGATCTAAGGAATAAAGGAACAAAGTTTAGGATCTTCGGACTTAGGGTTGAAGATTGGGAAACTGAGGCACAAGGACAAGGATTTGAACTAAGGATTAGGAATTCTAAAGGACATAGGAACAAGACTTAGGGAAAGCTTAGGAAACTCTTAGGAAATCGGACTTAGGAAACTCTTAGGAAATCGACGGGATTACGGAAAGACATTAGGCAAGATCTTAGGAAGGATCTAAGGATATCAAGAATATTCTAAGGAAGAGTCCAGCTTAGGAAGGAACCTTAGGAACTAAAGGCTTGGCAATAAGTTCTGCAAGGGAACTCTTTGGCACACTCACAACCATTCAGATAGAGGATTGTTTTGTGTTGGTTAGGATATAGGATCTTGGTGTCAGACGCACACCACCCATTTCAGCAGATGCAAAGGAGGCATCCCCTTGCATCATTTCTTTGACTGCAACCTCCCTCCATTTTGCTATGGTGCCACCTTGGAGGTACAAAAGGATCCAGATAGTCCTTGTGTCTTCAGACCTAAATCTCCCCTGCATGTACATGTAGCAGGCAGTCTCAAAGCTGTCAAGTTCCACTGCTTTTCCAGAGAAGGGCAATGGGCACGCTACTTTCGGCATGCACAATCCTGACCCTCTTCTGCCACTTTCCAGCACAGGTCTATCACGGTTTCTCTTCTCCTCCATCAGCGCTTCAATTAACAGGTCATGCTCCACCCGAGCTTCTCTCAGCTATGCTCACAGCAAGGACTCAGGGGCTTCTGGTTCTGTAGGGGTGGGGAGTTGGGCCAGGTCATCGAGGTTCAAGTTTTTGAGTTCCTGCAGCTTGCCCATGTCATGTGGAGTGTGCAGGTGGAAAGATGAGATAAGGGTGGATGGAGAAGGTGTGGAGGTAGCAGTGGGATTGGAAAAGACAATAGTCTCTTGTTGCGGGTGCACGACCCTGTCTAGCAACTTAGAGGTGAAAAGTGATCTGGCCAGGTAGCCTCTTGCTGATGAACTCACGTTGGACTCTCAATCATCCACATGTTCAGAACAGCACAGGATGGGCTCAACGTTTCCTGTATGGTCTGTCACCTGAGTGAGCTATGCCTTCCTCTTGCAGTGTTCTGAGAAATTCTGTGCAAAGCACGAACTCAAACATCGACATACAATGTCTCAGGTTTGGAGTACAATGATGTGGGGGGAGAGAGAATGATGAAAATGAAGTGGGGGTTGGGGCTTGTACCTTAATGATAGCAGCACCAGTTGCACATGTCGTTTCAAGCAAGGCCCGAAGAGAGATAATGAGAATGAGTTAGAGGTGTGAGAGGGAGCATGGAGAGGGAGTTGAGTTCTTCTGTTAGGACAACACTATCACTAAGACAGCGCTGGCTCTCACAGTTGTACTCAACAACACAAACAAAAGGAAATGTCTTATAGTCAAAGGCAGCAGCACAGATAGTGGGTATACCTAAGAGAACTCAACTAGAGTCTCTAGGCCTTATTATATACTATGATACATGCGCTAACAATATGTAGTCTGTGCCTTGTCTGTGAGGCACTGTGCACATGTGTCAGCCTCATGCACACAGCTTTGTGTAGCCTCCCATGCCCATAGCATGTGGCGTGCAGTGCTGTGTGTCTACCGTGTGTCCAATTGTCTACCTACCCTTAGTCATGTGTACATAAAAGTGTCCATAGTGCCAAACAAAGTAAACTAAATAATATTAAATGTCTTATGATAGATAGCAAAAATTGTACTCCTGACATAGTGTTACCTTGACCAGCTTGGGCCTTTGTTGTATTTTGGAAATAACTAGACACCATGTGCTCTGATCACTTAGTGTTCAAAGAGGACTCATTGATTTTGGGGTTGTTGATCTACTCAAATATCTTTGGAATTTATGGGGATTGCTATTGCCATTGACTCATTTTTTCCTAGTCAGTTTGGACAAAAAATGAGCCAATGGCAATAACAATCCCCATAAACTCTGTAAATATTTGGGTAGATCTACAACCCCAAACATTAATGGGTCCTCTCTGAACACTAAGTGATCAGTGTTGGGACAACACAAACCACAACTTGAAAGGGTCATGCTGGCTCTCACAGTTGAACAAGGGAAAAGAACAATCAAATAGTCTTTCGGCAGCCGCACAGTTTGTGGGTAAACCTAAGAGAACTCGATTAGAGTCTCTAGGCATAATATTAACAGTTAAATACTACAATACATGAGTTAACCACGAGGCAACAGCATGTGCTACATGAGGCATAGTGACCATGCTTGAGTCATGCGGCATGTGCGCCATGTGTTTACCGTGTGTCCGCTAACTCTATAATAACCACAACATATGTAAATAAAGGAGAATGCATAACGTAACTAAATAGTATTAATTGTCTTTGAAAAGATAATGAAAATTGTACTCATGACATCACCCCCTCTTTAGGGCTCGGATTCCAGACGAGACGTAAGGCCCTCCGGAGTCTCTGTGAAGTTTTTGTACGGGCGGAATTGGAAATGCGCCAACGACCTAAGCCGACGCGGGGCGGACGGGTGGGATGAGTGAAAGGCCGCAATCGCCGCCGCTGCGTGTTCAAGGTTTGATGCGGGCTCCCAGGTGTTATTTTCCTTGGTATACCCTTGCCGCTTAACCAAGTACTGCAGCTGGCCATGGCGCAGCCTAGAGTCTAGTACCTCTTCCACGTGGTACTCTAACTCTCCGTCTATCTCCACTGGTGGCGGTGCTTCGGCAACCTGTCCCAGGATCTTGGACTCCGTGTGGGGTCTAGTCCTCGAGATGTTGATTACTGGATGAATTTTAATTGATTTCGGTAACTTAAGCTTAACGGCGTTTGTCGACGTCAGCTCGGTGATAGGGTAGGGACCTAAGCGCTTCTCCGCGAGTTTCCGGGATGGACGCTTCAACTGTAGGTCATCTGGCTCCAGCCAGACCTTTTGCCCAACCTTGTAGTCCGGGGCTTCTCCTCTGATCTGATTGGTGTAGCGCTTCATTTCGTCTCACGCTTTTGTTAATGCCGCCTCCGCCTCCTTGTGCACCCTCTTCATTCGCATTGCGAAGTCATCTGCTGCTTCGACTTTGCCTTCCCTTCTCGGTTCGAAACCCATCCTGGGGTTGTAGCCATAATTAGCATAGAATGGCGAGACCTGAATTGCCAAGTGGATGCAATTATTGTAGGCGAACTCGCCCAGCGTGATCCATTCCAGCCAGTCGTCCTGCCGATAATTAACAAAGAGTCTCAGGTACTGCTCAACGTCCTGATTGACTCATTCAGTCTGTCCGTCAGTCTGCGGGTGATAGGCCTTAGACGTTTTTGTTTGTATCTTTAATAATTTATTTAATTCGCGCATTAGCGCAGCTGCGAACTGAGGACCTCGATCAGATATGATTGAGTCGGGAAGTCCATGGTACCGCCACACGTTGTCATGATATAACTTAGCCAGGCCAAGTGCGCTAGTTTCCTCCGTTGTGGGGATTGCGTGCATTTGCTTCTTTGCCCAATCGACTACCACTAAGAGCGCATCATATCCTTGCACCTCTGGCAGCCCCGTAATGAAGTCCGCGGAAATTGCTTTCCACAGCTCCATCGGGGAGTCGATTGGCTTCAGCTTGTCCGCTGGAGGTTTTGGCACGTTCTTGTACCGCTGGCATTTGTCACAGCCATCTACATAATCGAACACGAACTTTGTCATGTTCAGCCACCAATAATTACAGGCCACTAACTCCAAGGTCTTCCACCACCCTGGGTGCCCTGCGATTGCCGAGTCGTGGTGCAACTTCACGATCTCGCGTCTCAACTGTACCTCTCTAGGTACGTTCACCTTTCCTCTGAACAACACCAGCCCCTGCTCTTCGCTCCATTCTTCCATCCTTAGCCGTTTTGTCGGCGATCTCTTCAACTCCTCCACTGCTTTCACCACTGACTCGTCCCATTCTTTCGCCTTCTGCACTCTACTTAGCAACTTCTCCTTGGAGCCCTCAATCAACAGGTGACCATGCTGCATAGCCTTGATTGCGAAGAATTCCGGCTTGAGCAGTGTCACATCTTCGTTGTCGTGCTCCCCGTCTCTCTTGAAATCTGGTCTCCTGGACAGGGTGTTGGCCTTTCCCATTGCCGTGCCAGGTTTGTTGACCAGCTCAAAGTCAAACCTCGAGAAATAAAGCGCCCACCGCGCCTGTCTCCGGTTCAACTTCTTTGACGACATGAAGTATCGGAGATTATAGTGATCCGTCCAGATCTCGATCTTATGCATCGCGCCTTCTAAATGGTGCCGCCATGCTTCCAATGCCCTGATGATGCCAAGCATCTCCCGATCGTGTATGTCATAGTTTTGCTCGACATCATTTAACAACTTGGAGATGAAGGCGCATGGCCTCCACTTTCCGTCTTCCGTCTTCATCAACAACACCGCCCCTGTCGCTACTCCAGAAGCGTCCACTTCGACTCGCAAGGGCTTGGAAGGATCCGCGGTGGCGAGGATCGCGTTCTGTGTGAAGAGCGCCTTGAGTCCGTCGAACAACTCCTGTTGCTCTGTCCCCCATTCCCACTTCTGGTCCTTCCTCAATAGTTTATTCATGGGTGCGGCTACCTTGGCAAAGCCTTCGGCAAAGCGTCGGTAGAAATTTGCGAGACCCAGAAAGCGTTGAATATCTTTAACTGATCTCGGAACCGGCCACTCCTCTATCGCCTTCATTTTTTCTCAGTCCATCTTGATTCCCGAAGGGGTAATGTGCAGCCCCAGGAATTCGACTTCATTGACTTCGAATTCGCATTTCTCTGGTTTCAAGAATAGATCGTTTTCTTCTAATCTTTTCAACACCTCTTCTACAATTTCGTTATGTCCATTTTTGTCCTTTGTAAATACCAAGATATCATCTATATACACTACTACTGACCCCTGATCAATGAGGTCCTTCAGCACACCGTTCATCATGGTCTGGAACGTGGCTGGGCTGTTGCAAAGTCCAAAATACATAACCAACGGCTCGAATGCGCCCCTGTGGGTCGTGAACGCCGCTTTCCATTCATCCCCTTCCTTCACTCTGACGTTATTATATCCCCATCACAAGTCCAGCTTTGTAAATACTCGCACACTACCTACTCTGTCTATTAAGTCGCCAATAAGTGGCAAGGGGTAATTGTTCCTAATCATCCAAGCGTTTAGATACCTATAGTCCTGTACCATCCTCTTTTTTTTGTCTTTTTTCGGGACAAAGAAGACCGCCGATGTCTGCAGCAACTTGCTTTCCCTGATGTACCCCTTTTCTAACTGGTCATTCAAGAAGTCGTCGACTTCGCCTTGTTCCTGCAGAGAGAGCCTGATGTTCTTGGCCTTCTTTGGCTCGTAACCGGGTTTCATTTCGATGGCATGATCCCACGGTTTCCGCTTCGGCATTTGTTCCGACGCTCTCTTCGAGAATACCTTCATCCACCTCCAGAACCTACGCGGAATCTTCGCCTCGATCTCCAACTCCATCATTTGGATCTCGTGCTCCTCATCGCGCACCAGATTCTCGTTCCACTCCTGGAAGATCTCTTCTAAGATCCCGTCTCCTTCTTTCATTGATCCTCCTACCGAAATGAATGTGTCCTCGTCCTCTACTTCCTCGATTGTGGGACGAAATCTCTGTCGTTCATCCAACTTCCACCTGGCCTTATCTTTCTTTGCCGCTCTGATGAATATGTTGCACTCCTGAGGGCAGCATGTCATTCTAACCTCACCGGTGTCCCAGTTAATGTCCAGGTTGTGTTTGCACAACCACGGGTGTCCTAGGATCACCGTCGTCTTTCCCAGATCGCACACCTCAAAGACGGCCTTCTCTTTATGACCTCGGAATGACACCATCAAGACGATCTCTTCTGTGATCGAACCGCCCTGATTCAAGGTACCGTCAATGTTGTAAACCCTGATCGGTTGATCCAGGGTCCAAGTCTTAAGTCCGCTTTGGTGTACAAACTCCCTATCTATGAATAGTCCGGTAGCCCCGCTATCTAATAATGCCCTGACCATGCAGGTGTCATGTGTATCTTATGTAGTAATTGTGATCGGTATCATGATTTTGTTTTTATTTTATTTGATCTGACAAAATGCTTAACCCCCTCTTTAGGCTTGTCGGTATCAGAGTCTATTTTTGTAACTACGGGTGTACAGGGAATTAAGCACAGCTCCGGGCTGCCGAGCCGACTTGTGTCGGGCCCCCCGCCATTGTAACTAACTACTGTATTGCTATCTAAGCTGACTACTGTAGCAGTGTCCGTTTCCGAGTCAGAGTCCATGTCTTGTGTACCGTAAGTCCATCATACTTATTCTTGGAAGCGAGCGAGGGGGGTCTCACTGGCCTCTGGCGGGAAAATCCTTCTTGGCCGCTGTTTCGGCCTCCTCGGCTAACTTCTGGACCCAGTATCCTCTGAGGTCCTCGTAATTCATCGCCCGGATATCCAGGCGGCTCCTGCAATCGCAGGCCATGTGCCCGGGCTTCCTGCACTTGTAACAAATAAGTGGTGGTCACTTCGCCGACCGGTCCACATCCATCACATTGGGGTCTCGGGTGCGAGGAGAATCTGTCATTCTCGACGCTTGCTGTTGTGGCCCTTGTCATCCCTGCGCCTGTGGGGGTGGTTGTTGGTGTGGTGTCCAACGCCTTCCTTGAATCTCTTGTCGACCCGCGGGTTGATTTCCCTGCGCGGACGGTTTCCGGGACCCGAAGAGTTTCTCTTCCATGTGCACTTGGCGCCACTGTCGGTCCATGCGCATGGCCTGCGCGTACCACTCGTCAATGGTGGTAGGTCGGTACTTGAGATTGTTGAGGCGCTCATGCAACCCCTTGTTCAATGACTGCTTGAACTCATAGATCAGTGGTATTCCTTCGTAGCCCGATTGGTGTGCAGCGAGTTTGAAGTCCTGCACATGCTCATCGGCTGTCTTTTCGCCTTGCACCATGGTCGTTATTTCGAAGACCTTGGTGTCTTGTTCGTTCAGGTCTCCAAACGTGTGTCGTATCGAGGTGAGGAGATCCCTTGCCATGAGGAATGGTGTTCGTCCGCACATCATTTCTTTGACGGCAACCTCACGCCATTTGGTCGTGGTGCCTCCTTGCAGGTATGACAGGATCCAGACTATCTTGGCATCCTCATCAATGAATTTGTTGGGGCGTCCCTGCATGTACATATAGACCGTGGTCTCGAAGCTGTCAAGCTCCGCGGCTTTTCCGGAAAAGGCCATGGGACACGCTACTTTCGGCATGCCCCTGCCTCCATTTCCTGAGGGTGTGTTTGCCGCTTGTTCTCTTTTCTGTCTGAGCAGGTCCGCCATTAGCAGATCATGCTCCTCTCGAGCCTCTCTCAGCTGTTCTTCCAGCAAGCGCTCAGTGGGTAGTGCCTCCTCGAGGTCTTCAGGGTTCGTGGGGGGAGGAAGGGGAGTGAGGTCATCAGAGCTTATCTCCTGGAGATTCGCCATGGTGTGAGGTGGTGTCGGAGGTATAGAAATTAGGCGGGGGCGTGGGGAAACAGAACGTCCAGTCCAGTCGCTGATGGTGGGTGACACAGATCGATGAGTGAGTGGAAAAGCAATAGTTCCCTGGAGCGGGCGCGCGACCCTGCTGTGCTCCTTGGGATCGAAAACGGGAAGACGTCGCTTTTGGGGAACGTGGAAGAAGTGGTAAGGGCGAGGACTGTTGTGTGACGTAGAGCCGCAGTCAATCACACCACGCGCGCGCTCTCAGAACAATCGGGTGGCGTCCCATGAATGTCTGTGTCGAGTGGTCCTCAGTCTGTTTGAGGGGATGCTCAATGGGATCAACCCAGATGAATGGTCGAGCTACGACTGTTCAACGGTGCTAACACCAGAGGAATGGGGAGGAGGGATTGGGGAAGAATGCCGCGTGAAGTGGGCGGAGTGAGTATAAAATGTGGAACGGGGACGAGCGTACCGTCGCCTCCACCGTACTCTCAGGATGAATGTTTGTCCAAAGTAGGTGCAGACAAATGTATACAAGTAGATTCGGCCTTGAGGGGAATGGAAATGTGAACAATGGAATGTTGAAGGCGTCTTGTCTTAGCGATGGCAGCGCGGAGTTGCGCGCATCGTTTCAGGTGAGGCCCGGGTAAAGGTAAAAAGGTCTCAACACTGCAGACTGCCAACTGGCTATCCACAGCGTCAAGGTGAGAGCGGTTTTGAAGATGTGAGAGGGAGCGCAGAAAGGGAATCGAGTTCTTCTGTTAGGACAACACAAACCACAAAGGGTCACACTGGCTCTCACAGTTGAACAAGGGAAAAGAACAATCAAATAGTCTTTCGGCAGCTGCACAGTTTGTGGGTAAACCTAAGAGAACTCGATTAGAGTCTCTAGGTGTAATATTAACAGTTAAATACTACAATACATGAGTTAACCACGAGGCAACAGCATGTGCTACATGAGGCATAGTGACCATGCTTGAGTCATGCAGCGTGTGCACCATGTGTTTACCGTGTGTCCGCTAACTCTATAATAACCACAATGTATGTAAATAAAGGAGAATGCGTAACTAAATAGTATTAATTGTCTTTGAAAAGATAATGAAAATTGTACTCATGACAATCAGAGCACATGGTGTCAAGTTATTTCTAAAATACAAAAAAGGCCCAATTTGGTTAAGGCAACATTACTTGTCAGTTTGAATGTGCTCTGAGTCTCAAGGCTTCCATGATTTAATAATGACATCAGAAGGCAGCAATAAAAATAAATATCCAGCCTATATATTCTACTGTACTACTAGTAGCAATGCCAGATTACTTGTTTTTGCATAAAATGGAATGCCATAGCCATCACTTGAAGTCTGGCCTCAAGCTCCAGGTAACTTAGGTAAGCTGGAAAAAATTCGTCAAACAACATTATTTCCAACTGCACTATAGAGGCTTATTATAAATGGGCACAGCAAGCATCAAGATCATCAAATCTTAATTTTTGATTGTTTTTCATTTGTTCCAGACATGGCACCAGAGCCCAAACATTGTCATGGCCCCCCAATGATGTCTTGGCTAGTGCTGGGTCTAAAACTCTGCCATATTATACAATGCTGTATTATACACATATCATATGTATTATACATCTGGGGTCCCAGAACCTGTGTATAATTGGTATTAAAGACCTCAAAGTTGCCAAAAATTCAGAATAAAATGGGTAGGCTGTCTAATGGTATCATAGCACTCTTTGGTGTCACAGTAGTCACCAAGCTTTTGCTCTGATTGGTTTTGAACCCTTTTGACTTTCCTTTCTCAGAGCCTTCCCTGTTAAGATGTCGTGTCAAATTTAGGCAATGATTGATAAAGATCACCATTTTGCTCTCACGGATGCTGCCAGATGATTCCTGCAGGACCCATGCTTCTCCCATGTGCAAGTCGAAGATGTCATGTCAACTGTGTTTGGTTTGCAGTGGGGTGGAGACGATGCAATGAAATGGTCACAATATTGGACTGCTCTTATGGTGTATGAGAAGCAGTTGAGGGAAGGGGATGCAGGTTGTGCTCCAATGGTGTGTTCAAGTACATTTAGTGACATGTGAACAAGTACAGTAGTTACCACCTCTTGAGCCTTCAACCAACTCAAGTCAGATGGATATTGACATGCCAAGGCAAGAAACAGTGCTCACTGACAGTCAACCTCAACTCTCAACACAAGTCCTTCAATCTTCAGCAGCTAACTGTGAAGTGGAACAACAGAAATGACAGAAAAATGGCAATGCTTCTCCTCAGGAGCAACACCACACTGGGAAGAAGCTCAATCAGCTTTGTCTCAGCCTGGCTATCCAGCACCAGGAAATCAACTCAAAGGGAGTCCTCACTACTGTATTGCATGTGATGAAGGGCAGGGCAACAACTTGTGTTCTTGGGCACTCACTCACTTCAAGGACTGCAAGGTATCCCATTGAGAGTGATTCTGACCGGTACTTACTATATTTTGAACAGAAACTCCAGCAGGACTGGTCAACTGAATACCAACAGGTTACTGAAGCTTTCTGTAAGCTGTCAGGGGAAAGGACATCAATGGGCACCACTTTGGCACCACCTGTGTGTAATAAAAAGCACAAAGTTACCAATGAAGATGAAGGCCATGTTCCTGTCCCCATGGCCTCTCCTAGCACCCCAACACCATCAACTACCACTGTGTCAGCAACGGAATCTCAGCCAGTTCAGAAACTCTTGCTGCTACTTGGGGTGATACAACAAAGATTACTGCCACACACCAGGCTACAATTGACTATTACCTTCTGCAGTTTATTGTCTGTTGTGCAATTGCTTTTTCAGTTATAGATAGTGGTTTATTTATTGACTTTATTGCTGTCTTGTAAGCCTTTTGTCCATCATATGGTACATTTCTCATCAAAACTCAGATGCCCTGGATATTCTGTCCCAGATCGGTCCCATTTCTTCACACAACATCTTATAGCTGAAGCTGTCAATGTGGCTGAGCAACTTGTCACATTTCTGATTGGTTTTATCCATCTCACCTTGTCATTTGATGGCTGGTCTAGTAAAGGGGGTGTTGAAATCTACACTGTAAACATCATTACTCCATTGTGGCAGTCTTACCTGGTTGATGGTTTGATGCTGACTGGGCTCTTGACAGATGGAGATAACCTGTTCAGTTTGATTAGTGAAGTGAGTATGCACAGACAATGTAGCATTCCACCTCACAGTTGTTGCAGATCATGTTATGGTTTGCTCACCTCTTCTTGACTTGTTACCACCACCATGGGCCGTGGGAACATTCTCTACACTGTCTGGCTCGTCGTCCAGCAGTCCGTCCTCTGGTCTGATCCCCGATCAGACTAGTGTATATTGTCTACTGGGGGGTGCTTGGGAGTATTCCTGAGCGCCCTGCTGATCTGCCTGACCGATCCCCTCGGATCGTCCGCGGATGCCCACTAGGTGGGTGTTCTACTGTCCGCCACTTTACTCTACCTGGGCTCGAGGATCCTGGGTTCTGTGGTGGGGCACCTTCCACCAATCGGTGGGGGGGTTCGACGGTGAAGTAACACTGCCGGCTTAGGCTGGGGGTCCTGCTCTGGGGTCGGGGGGAGAACATACCTAGGGGGGATGGCACTCATCTGAGGTTTTCAGATCCCTGGAGAGGATCTAGGGTTCTGGTGCGTTTGCTTTCACTTCTTATTGATGTCTGAGCTACTCTACGGCTACAGGGCTCCCCTCACTTGTATTGGGTGGGTCCTCGCTCCATGCTAGGGGTGTGCGCGCCAGCGCTTCCCCCCCTCACTTCCTGTCTGGGCACTTGCACTATGCGCTCGTGCTCTCAGGGAACATATGTGCTTACCAAGACTGCGTGGGGCTGGCGATCCCCACTGTGCACAAGAGATCGCGCATCACCTGCTGCCTGCCTGCCATCGGGGGGTAGTGGACTATCTCTGATCACTCAGATCGGACTGCGGAGGGCAGGGGGAATTACGCCCCCAGCGCCGCTACTATGGGGTCCAGGGCACCTAGTGCCAGGACCTAACTCTACGGCAATGGACGCTCACCGTGCACTAGCCATCGTCTGAGTCGCCATCCCTCTGGGATGGCTCTTGAAGTGGCTCCTCCCACCGCGACCCTGCCTTTGTCTCTACGAGGGCTGCGTCATGCTTGAGGTGCACAGTGTCTCAACCCTGTGCCCTCCATCGTTCTGGATTGGGGGTAGTGCTGCAGCGCTGCCTCTCCTCTGCATCTGGGAGCGCCTGGTGTATCACCAGCACTCACTTAACGCATCCTGTCGCTACGGGCGGGTTGCTCCTGGGGCTCTGGCTCTGGGCTCGTCTTGGATGAGCGTACTGGGGGCCTTGGCACTCGGTGTGCATACCTGCACTTACCGGCATCGTTTGGGCCCTTTGGGTCACGGCCAGGCATCTTCGTTGAACAGCGGCGATGCTGGGTCAACGGTCCGTCTCCGATGAGGGGGCGGCCACTATTCCTCTGTCCGGATTGGGGAAGCAGTTAACCTCCGGGCCCGTGTGGTCTGGGGGTTTACGGTGAATTGACACTGCTCACTGGCTCTGGCTTCGGCTGGGGCAGCGCGTGGGGGGACCGCCAAAGCACTGGGGGGGGGAGTTTTCTGGCTCATGGGCCGCATGTGTGCGGTGGGCCTTCACGCCCCACCGGGCATTATCCATGGTCCCACCTGCTCACCTTAGCGGCTACCAAAAGATGGATGGGCATCATCTTGGCAGGGGCAAGGGCGTAGTCGAATCGTAGCGTACTAGATTGTGTCATTACCTCGTGCCCGTGGACTGCGTCTGTGCACCGCGTTACAAATTGCTGATTAAAAAAAAAAAAAATGTTATGGTTTGCTGCTTATCAGTTTTCCATCATTGTCTCCGACACAACTGGAAATGTCAAGAAATGCCGACAGCTGATCTGTATGAAGTGGCCATGGATTTTGAACTGTCCAGATCCATGTCATCAACTCAATTTGATGATGAAGGATATAATGCTTGGGTCCAAGAAATACCCAAAAATCAAGGGTTTTTCAGAGGTATGACTCAGTCTGTTGACCTCTTGTATGCTGTGTAACTCAATTTACTGCAGCTGATGGCAATCATTTCAAGCCTTACAACATACTTCTCACATAGCAACTATGATAAACATCAGCTCAAGAAGGAGCTCAAGAAGGAGCATGATCAACGTGGGATCCAGTCTGGTGGTACAACAAGGTTCTCAACATTTGCTACTCATGCCAATAGTATTAGCTGCTGCTTTGGTGCTATCAAACAATGCTTGAGTTCTGGGACCATAAAGTTTGATACAAAACCAGTACATGATTTCATTTTTTTGTATCAAAGTGGTTTTGAAGTCATATTCCAAAGACAGCACCTCTTAGGAAGTATATTGAGACAAGCCCTGACTCACTTATATTTCAGGGGCAATTGTATCAAATTAACTTGCTTCTGAAGCCTGTTGTGTTAGGACATCACCAATACCCTAAGGCAAAGATGATGGCTCCTGACAAACAAACACAAACAAGAAAGGAAGAAGTCTAGTAGTCAAAGGCAGTCACACCAGTACTGGTGGATAACCCAAGAGAACATGACTAGTGTTCCTCGGTGATATATTAATGTTTATATACTACACTACATGTGGTAACCATATGTAGTCCATGCCTTGTCTGTGAGGCACTGTGCACATGTGTAAGCCTCATGTGCACAGCTTTGTGTAGCCTCCCATGCCCTTAGCATGTGGTGCACAGCACTGTGTGTCTACCATGTGTCTGATCAACTAACTACCCTTAGCCATGTGTACATAAAAGTGTCTATAGGACCAAACAAAAGTAAACTAAATAGTATTAAATGTCTTTGAATTAGTGTTTGCAGGTCCAGTTGCAGCAACCAAAAAAAAACCGGCAACCCAACCGGACTGCAACCATGGGCAACCGGACTTCCGGTTGCAGTTGGGGCTCATGGGGGTATCGCACAGTTGCGGTTGGCCAGATTTGAGAAGTACTCAAACCGGTTGCAACTGGCCAGTTATGTACTTGTATATACACTAATACATACTATATTATTTACTTATGTACGTATTTTCTCAGTGAGGTTGGGGCATGCCCAAGTGACTATGGCAGATGGGCAAGGGTTTATATACCTTTGGCTCATTTGCATGTGTTTGCACATGTGTTGTGCAAGTATAAATGATGATGCATCGCGAAACATTTGTGTTTGTGCATGCTTGTACTTGTTAGGACAACACAATCACTGAGGATCGCGCTGGCTCTCACAGTCGAACAACAACAAAACAAAACCTAGAAGTCTTTCGGCAGCCGCACAGATTGTGGGTATACCTAAGAGAACTCGGTTAGAGTCTCTAGGCGTAATATTAATGGTTTAAATACTATGATACATGAGCTAACAATGAGGCTGACACATGTGCTACATGAGGCATTTGATCCATGCTTGAGTCATGAGGCATGCGTGATGTTCGGACGCCATGTGTTTGCTGTGTGTCCGCTAACTCTATAATAATGTCAACGAATGTAAATAAAGAGAAATGCGTAACTAAATGATATTAAATGTCTTTGAAAAGATAAAGGAAATTGTACTCTTGACATCACCCCCTCTTTAGGGCTCAGATTCCAGATGAGACACAAGGCCCTCCGGAGTCTCTGTGAAGTTTTCGTACAGATGGAATTGAAAATGCGCCAATGACCTAAGTCGACACGGGGCGGACGGGTGGGATGCGTGAAAGGCCGCAATCGCCGCCGCTGTGTGTTCAAGGTTTGAGGCAGGCTCCCAGGTATTGTTTTCCTCGGTGTACCCTCAGGGCCTTCAGTGTATTTGACCCATTGCATATGGAGCATTTAATGGTGGCTTTTGGCCCATGTAGTATGGTCCAGCTAAGATGGGCCCATGTTGTGGGATAGACCATAGGATAAGGGTGGGCCCATGTTAATGGGATACACCATGTGAATAAGGTGGGCCCATTGTGATGTGACTGAGTGAGTGAGACCATTGATGATGGGTGGGCCCAGGTGTGAGCTGCTGGAGGCAGTAGACCATGGGTGATGGATGGGCCCATGGGTGATATATCGGAGGCAGTAGACCATGGGTGATGGATGGGCCCATGGGCTAGCTACTGGAGACAGTAGACCATGGGTGATGGATGGGCCCATGGTCTAGCTACTGGAGACAGTAGACCATGGGTGATGGATGGCCCCATGGTCTAGCTACTGGAGACAGTAGACCATGGGTGATGGATGGCCCCATGGTCTAGCTACTGGAGACAGTAGACCATGGGTGATGGATGGCCCCATGGTCTAGCTACTGGAGACAGTAGACCATGGGTGATGGATGGCCCCATGTGTGAGCTGCTGGAGGCAGTAGACTATGATCATTATATTCTGGACATCCTTCAGGATGATGGCATGGGAATGGGATACAAGAACAGGGTCTATGAGCTGCGGAACAGGAACCCACTGGATGTGATGTGGCATGGCTCAGACCGACGGGCAGTGAGACCGACCTTCAATGATAATGACCCATATGAAGTGGGACAGCAGTGAGGTAGGACGGCGGTGAGACCAACCGGCGGTAAGGCCGACTCGCAGTGAGGTAGGAGGGCCGTGATACTGACCGGTATGAAGTGGGACGGCGATGTAGGACAGCAGTTAGACCGACCGGCAGTGATACTCCCCGGCAGTGATACTCCCCGGCAGTGATACTGACCGGCAGTGGTACTGACCGGCAGTGGTACTGACCGGCAGTGAGACTGACCGGCGGTGATACTAATACTAACCAGTATGAAATTTGACGGCAGTGAGGTAGGACGGCAGTGAGACCAACCGGCAGTAAGACTCGGCAGTGATACCAGCCGGGAGGGTCAACGGCATTACCACGGCAGAGATAGTGAATAGTTTGTCCAGTGTCAGTGAAAATGGCAGTGATGGTGAATAGTGTGTGCAGTGTCAGTGCCACTAATCAGTACTGATGCGCCAGGGGAGGCTACACTAGGATCTGTACTTCACTTGACAATGTTATCTTGGTTGCAGTTACAAGTCTACGCTACAACAGTAATATATTCGACCTTTTTTGCAAAGCAGTAAAAGGCGACATAGGGCAAGATCGTATGACATTCAGACTCTTGGAAACGGTCCAGATGGAGTCTCCATAGTGTCACCGATCGGTAATATAGGTTGGTGGGCAGTGGTGGACATTGGTCTGTTGGCAAGTGGACCAGATAAGTTAACTGTTCGTCGGCACATGAAATGGTAGCTTTATTAAGTCCATAGCATTGCACATCGGTAGTGTGCATTGGTGTGTTGATATGGTGCTGTCTAATAAGTTGCCTAGTAAGTCGGGGGCAAGGCGTACAGCCATGTATGCTTTGCCTGAAATCAATTGGAGATTAATTACTATGCCATGTTGATGTGTTCCTCATAAGATGCATCAGATACAACGTCCGTCACTAGTTGTGTATGCTTTGCCATAATCACATTGGAGATGCATTACCACTTGATTTGACTGGTAATTAATTATGTACAACAAAATTTGGGATTATGTGTGATCTATGAAGTATATGCAAAAAATGAAATAAAAATTGATAGCGCTTCTAAGCCATGTATAAATCCCCAGCTGCATCCGACTCGGGCACTTCTCTCTCAGCATGACCATCAAATGCTGTCATGTTGAACATCTCCTCGGGCCAAGAGTCGAGGCCAAGAGTCGGTCCGGTACTCAGATCAGCACCATACACAGAGTCGGGGGTGGGCGCCGGTGCCGGGATGAATCCGACGCTAGGCGATGGGGCACTGAACACTGATGAATGCCTTGATGATGCCTGGTCCCGGCTCATGAACAGGAGCCGATGGCTCTCCAGGGTTGCTGTATGACCATTCTGCCCAGCGAGCAACATTGAGACGGTGTTCTTCATTGCTCCAAGCTGATCCTCCACCTTGTGCACCCGCTCCTCAAGTTGTGCATTCACCCGTCGCAATTCTTGAAGCTCGACCTCCCGGTGATCACCTAGGGAAATGGCACTTGCGAACTGCGCAGCCGGGCGGGGAATGGCCTTGAATGCCTCAAGTTCACCTTCTACCTTCGTCACCCGTGCTCGCAGTTCCCGATTGGCCTGCTGCAACTGTTGAAGATCCTGTTCCTGGTGGTCGGCGCCCACATCATCATCAGACTCCCCAGCCTGTAAGCGAATCCCACTCGAAACCTCTTTCCCCTGACCGGCGACCAGGTATATGTACCGTGAGGGGACCTGACCAAAATCGGGGACGGAAATGTCACCTGCCCCGAGGGAAGGCCCTGAGGCGGTATCATCGGTAGGGACAGGAGGGGTAGGGATGGCAGTGAGTGCCCGGGTCTTTGATCGTGTCCTGGGGGTGGTATTGGTGTCATCCGCAGGAATGCTTGAAGTCGATGGGGGGCCGATGCTTCGCGCTTGGGATTTGGACCTTGGTCGGGGAGTTTTGGACCTGTCATCTGCAGGAATGGGTGAAGTGGTTGGGGCGCCGATGCTTCGCGCTTGAGATTTAGACCGTGGACGGGGAGTTTTGGCCCGTTCGTCTTCAGGGGCGGGTGTCTGACCGCTGGTCGCCTTGACCCACTTGGGGGTCCTCGGTGACGTTGGCGTTTTCTTTGGCCTCGGCTTCCTTCTGGCCTCCGCTGCAATCCCTGTGCACCTGTACTTTGCTTTGTGGCACCCTCTGCATGCCGCGGCCAAGCCGACAACCTCACATGGTTGCTGGAGACGGGCGCATCGATCACATGGCTCTGGTGTTGGCATGGTGGAATCGTGGGGAAGAGCGGAGGGCAGAGCGGCGGTGGAGGGTGGAGTAGCAGCTCTGAGCCGCCGTGGGTGGATGCGACTGCTTGAGGTGGCCGGCTCATCGATATCCATTGGAACCGAGGGATTTGGGTCGTCGATATCCATGCTTTCATCGGCAGCCTTTTCCTTTCCTTTTCCTTTCCCTTTCACTTGAACCGCCCCACCATCATCAGAATCTGCCACATATTCGGCGCTCTTAATCCTTGACGACCTCGCCCTTGACTTCGACCGGGTGACTGAGTGGGGCCGCTTTGAAGGGACTTGTCTGGCCCTTCCTCGGGGTTCTGCTGGGGCGTCTTGTACTAGTCTGTCCGCGTCCTGAAGGAGGGTCGCCTGGGGACGGATTGGTGTCGGTTGGGCAATGGTGGGGGTCGGCGTTGGTGGGCGTGTGGCCTGGTGTGTCGCAGTCATTACAGCCCTCGTTAGCTTCAAGGGCTCCGGTACTGTGAATCCACACCCTTTTAGCCTTCGTTGGATGAGAACAACAAATCCACTCACCCGGTGTCCGTCTTGATGTTCCAGGCCCCTGGAACCACTGGCTGGTCGACGATGTTTTATCCATGAGGAACGGGTGGGACCAGAGTGCAGGATCATGCCTGCTGACAGCCGTGTAATCTGTTGGTTCACCGTGCGCCAGCCCGTGGTCAAGCCGGAGAGTACCGCTGAGCAGGAGGCGCGAAGGCTGGTAGTCGCCTAGATTATCTTCAGGTATCGCATTGGAAAGGGCCCATGTATCAAGCTAACAAGATGTTAGCATTTCCATCGGGGTGAAGACCGGAGGAGGATCATGCACTTACTATGTAGGAGTCCAGACTGGCTGGATCAATTTGCACCCCCTGTTTTAGTTGCTGAATCGCTAAGTCAATCTTTTGGGTGTCAATCCACACTTGTACCTTCCGTGCAGTAGAAGAATCGAACGACTGGAAGTGAATAAGAACGGATAATGTCCCTAATGATGTTGATAACATACCGGGTTTCCCGGAAGCGCCATGAGCAGCTGCTGCAGCTCCTCATCATAGCCGAGGATGGCTGCCTTTGCGAGTTCTTGCAGCCGAGGCTTAACAAAGACGGTTGCCCGCGCAACAAGTGGTGCTGTGAGAGAAGACATTGAGACTGGTATGATTGGAGAAGTGAGTGGCTGGACAGCGCTGGTGAGTGTGATGAATAGAACACCGTTGATATTCCACCCGGTATGGGATTGGATGGTTAAGTGGTTGAAAATTAATTAATGTTACCACGGCAACCAGAAGGCACGCTGCCGCAACCCTCCAGCCATCACTAACCGCTATTTGGTTCTGTTCAGTGACTCGATCAAAACGAACTTGACACTTGTACTAAGTACAGCCCATGGCATGCCGAAAGGACATCAAAGAAAAAGTGAGTAACCGGTTTTGGTTGATATGATGCAGAGTTATGATCTCTGTCTAGCCCGGAATGAATCCAGCTGTGGAAGCGTTGTCCACAGCCCCTTCTCCACTCCCAATGCCTGCTGACTACCAGCCATCGAGCTTCCTCTACCTCAAGAGGCCAAGGCTTGATGCTGGGCTTCAGGACGCCACCACTGACCAATCACTCATCCCTGTCCCTCTTCCCAAACGGCGCCGGCCCAACCTGGACATAGCGGTGTGGAAGGGTAAGTAGACACACCCGTCGACTTCCCCGTTCCGATGCATTTCCTGTGGGGCTGCAAGATATTTGGATATTCATTGAGTATATGTATAGTTTCCTTCTTTCTTTTGTTTATTGTTTAATCATATATCTAATCAACCCCCTCCCCAACTTTGAGACACAGGTAGAAGTCAATGACGTCCTTGAAGGTCTACAAATGCCTCAACATGTCGATCTCTTGGGTTTATCATTTGTCGTGTGTCCTCAAGATTCTCATCAAGATTTGTATGCCCAACTTGAAGGGCTGGGTTTTGGTTTTGGTTTTATTTTCCTTTCTTCGAACACTTTGATTTATTCTTCACACTTCCCTTTGAGAACCAAGATTCCGGCATGTACCCCCTCCCACGGCTAGCTGTTTCTGACTCGACAGGCTGATCTGTCAGATGAGTAGGGTCGAGGGGGCGCACTGGATGGTACTCCGCACTTGCTTGGGCCCCAGGTGACGTCTCATCAATAGAGGGCCTCAGTACTAGTCCCCTCCCTGAGCCATTCCTGACAGTTGAGGCTCTGAGAGGTGGACTCGACGATGCCGGTCCGACAACCACTTGTTCTTGCATTTGTTGAGTGATCTATTTTTATCACCACTTCCTTTTTTGTATATTTCCGCCTCTTTCTTATTTTATTATTCATCTCTCGAGTTCTGATTGGTGCAAGAGTACGCGCGCAATCACATGTGCATATAGTTAGTACTCTCAGCTTGTATATAAGGTGTCCTCCCACCTTTCGAATGGAGCACGTTTCTTCCCCTCTCTCTTCTTGGATTCTGTAAGCTTCCCTTATGACGGCCCATCTTTCCTCAAGATAGCTACACACGACGTGTAGTTTCCAAGTTAAGTATTCTTGTTTCTACGGTTACTGGGCACCACGGCCCTTTTCTTGTTCATTCCTGATTGGACCAACGAGTCCATTGTTTCCTGTACCACGCCCACGTGCGTATTCTCACATCGAGTGCCTTCGGCCTCGATCTCATTGTCTCTCGCCCCTTTCCCACGCGGTTCGATCATCGATCGATCCGATCGCAACGCGTCGTTCACGAACGCGTCCGCTTTGACCCCTTGGCTCTCAGGTTCTTGACTCCTTTCGAGAACTCTCTGTCTCGTCTCTTTTCCCTTTCCACCACGCGTTTGACACTTTTGTCACGCGTTTACCCCCTTCAGCCTTACCTTTGCCAGCGCGACGTGACGACCCGACCGATCGACCTCAAGAGGGCCGAGACCCCGTCCACAGTGGTGACCGAGACAGGGGTTGGGTACTCAGTTCACAAGACGCGGATTCCACTTCAGGTAAGCACCTTCCCTGCACAGCGTCGCTGATTTGTAGTTCAAAGGTCTATCCCTTGATCAACGAACACGGCCGACGCGCATACACACAACCACGGCCCCACACTTCCAACACTCCTAGATTCCTCCGGGACTTTCAGCTCTTTCACATCGAATTCAAATTCTTTGCAACGTTCTCTTTCTTCGCCGCTCGGACGACTCCTTAGAATCTCCTAGCTCCCACCTTTCACGGCCACGATCCTTTCACATCAACGCCCGCACCATCTTTTGCAACGCTCGAACGTCCTCCTTTCTGAACTCCCTTTCACCCCACGTCGACGCATCCCAACGCGTTCATCGCAAACCGCATACACGGACTCTTCAAGACTCCTCAAGCTCGAGTGTGACAGTGTCTGTCGCTCTCACGGCTTGACTTGGTGTCTGCTGTGCCCTTCAAGACCAGGATCGGCGTTGACTTGGAGTCGACGGACTAGACTTGGCTCGGTGTCATTCTAGCTTCCTTTAGCTCGCTTAGACTCTCGTCCGCATCTTGAAACAGCCTCACATCTCGGTCACAAACGATCCCCGTTCCTGCACATACCAACACGTCATCTTTTGACCTACCCAACACAGTCAACTCAATTCCGGGCTCAAGGAATCCGCTCGACAAGGTTCTGGGACATCAACGACACGCAAATACGCACCCTGCTTGGCCCACGTCACCTTTCCATCGACGACTCCTCTTTTGACGCTTTCCGGGACATTTTGAAGGCGGAAACAGCCGCTTCCCCGTCCCTCCCTTCGTCTTTTACGGTTCAAACTCGCGTTCCTTCTCATTGGACGACCTGGCATCCTTCAACGTGCTCCTACGACAATCCCTGACAACGAACTCGCGTGCACCGCAGTCCCTGATGGCCCAACACGCCGCCGTCTTTGCTATGCCCATGCCAACGCCTGGAACTCCGGACGCACCTCTCTTCAAAGGACGACGCGTAGCTGACTTTCTAAATACTCTCGAAGCACATGCCAACGCCGCTAGGGTACCCCTCAGTGAACTCCCTGCATATGTTCTACGTTACTGCCACAGACGTGTCCGCGACATTATAGACTCGTCGACCCTCTGGGCTCAGTGTGACTGGGCCGCGGCACGGTCTCATCTCATCGACTTGTATGGCTCAAACGATCGCAGGCCACGGATCTCACCTGAACGACTCCGGAAATGGGTAAGATTGCATGCTGAAACGGGGTGTATTTCTAGTCTTCAAGACGTCGACCAGTACTACAGGGAATTTACGGCCCAGTCCACTCAGCTCGAGACTAAGTCTCTTATTACGACTAACGAGGCTAATCTATTGTTTTACAAAGGGATACCGAGCTCTATGCGCAAGAAAATCAGACACAAGATCCCTGACGACCAACAGACGGTCACAACTGCGCCATCAATTCCCAACATGCTCAGTTACCTTAGGACCGAGTTCGACGAGGACGATATCGACAACGACTCAGACGGCGTGGAATTTCCCTTAGACTCTGATGAAGACTCCGACGTTTCAGACATCGACGACGACCTGGACCCTCTAGTCAGACGCCCTCGCACACGCGACTTGAAGAAGAAAAAGGTGAAAACTGATGTACGACGCGTCCCTACAGGTACTACCACCGAACCTCAAGTGCCGCCAACCCTCGACGCCCTCGCCAATCGAATTCAATATCAAATTCAAGCCGTCAAGATCGAACAAGAGGTTATGCTACGGGGGCTGGTCGCCATGGCCCCTCCCACTACAAAGGCTCCAATCGCGGCTTCAAAGCATGAGAAGAGATGTTTTATTTGTGATCTACTTAATGCCCATCCTTTAGGTCCGCGGAACTGCCCAGAGGTACAACTCCTCATTCAAGACGGCCTTGCGGACTTCAACCAGGTAGGACGACTCATGCGCCCAGATGGATCCGATCTCCCCCGCGGTCTGCACGGCAGCGGCGGCGTTGCCAAAGCTCTACGCGATGAGCACACGGCCACTCTTCAAAGTCCTTCCACCTCCAGAACTTCCAGTTTCCGGCGTGACGACGTGGATCCCATCGATAGCCCTTACTATACGGCGTACTCCCTACCGGTCCAGTCTTCGTTTGCACCCGTCCAATGTCCCTCGCACCTACATCGACGCTCGCAAATGACTCCTCCACTGCCAGCCCCTCTGCAAGTCCTGCCCATCTCCTCGTCGAAGGTTCATCTGACGTTCTCACCTCGTCTTATTCCTCCCGAGCCATCGCTCCCTCAAGACCTTAAGAGCAAAGAGAATATCGTTCAAGACTCCGGGCCTAGTCACGACCAAGTCCTGCCCAGCCACGGACGGAGGAACATCCCTACCTTCGTACCCCAGCACCCGCTTGCAACTCAAGGGCCTTCACCTACGAACTCGGGAGCTGATTGCGTCGATCCCCAATCCTTTTTGAATGGTAACGCCCGTATTTCAGAACGCGCCAACAAGACTTTATCGTCCAAGCTTGATATCAATGCACAAGACCATGGAGGAACTGACCACAACAACGCCCTGCGAGATTCGTCAGCTATGCCTCAAGATTTCGGATACCAAGATGTTGTTGTTAATCACGGTGACGTTACTACAGATGACTCTCAAAATCACTCTGAGTTAGCAGTCATGACAACCGCCGACGTTTCGCAACTCAGCATCAACTCTACTGCCGAGAATTCGCCTCTCGATGCCTCGGACGCTTCAGCCCACGTTAGCTCGACCAATAAGCCTCAACAACCTCCTGGAACGGACACATCTCCCTCTGCTACTCATCAAGTTCTGCCCAGCTCCTCTCGCACTATTCCTTCGACATTCTCATCCCATCGTCAATCTGCACCGCCCACACAACAGGGGCCTACACCCACATTCTCAGCATTCGACGCCCTCTCCTCTGTGGAAGATCGACTCGAAACGCCTCAAGATTCTGGTCCTGAAGACACGTATAATCACAACCCTGACTATGTGATTCAGCGGACATCAACGGCTCTCTTAGATTGCGCTCCAAAAGAATTTACTGCTCATTTTCGAACGTCAACAGATCCTCAAGCCTTATTCCCATTCGCCATGAGAATACCCAAAGGCTCGGAGTACAATATCGACCTCGTTACAAAAGCTCTACTACTGGACGATTCGACGCTTAGGAATCAAACTTGTGAATATGACGAGACTCCTGGTGATGTACTCTCAACCGACCACATTACGCCGGACTTCGAGCCCCTGGACTCACAACACACCGTCGATACAGAGGGCGCCGTGCCACGGCACAGCACCTCGACAGCTGTTCTCGCTAACACCGTTTCTGTCAGACGATCCCCCGTTCGACGAGCAAAACAACGCTGCGATATTCTGTTACCTGTTCCTTGGCATACGGACCGAACTAACGGAGAGTTTCTCAGAAATTTGTTCCATTTATTGCCTGTCGTTTCAAGACCTTTGGGTATTTCCTGGCCTAAAGACAATCTCGAAACTCGAACAACCGTTCTCTCTGGCCATCTTCGACATCTCTTCACATGCACGCAAGACATCCTGGTCGGCTCTGTCCGCAATGCCACCAGGCCCGTTGTCATCATTCACCCTCCTGCGCTTACACCTGCCCTGCCCGACGGACAAGATGTCTCCCTCATGAAATCCTCTCCAAGGCGATCCGTAGAGGAGGCCATAAAAACATTCAAGAATCTTCGACATCGAACGCTGGGTATTCTATTCCGTTTCATCGTCGACGCGCATGCTCTACACGATTTTGTACATAATCGCGACGCCAACATGCTTACGCAAGACGCTATCGATTCCGCCTGCACCCCCATTCCCCAACCTCCAACGTTTAAGGACCGTCGACATCGCACGTCAGCCATGACTATCAAGACGTCTCTCGACATCCTTTTTTCATCTCCCTGGAATGATAGGGGCATCATTCTAAGTCCTGCCCACTGTGGAAGGGTAAGTAGACACACCCGTCGACTTCCCCGTTCCGATGCATTTCCTGTGGGGCTGCAAGATATTTGGATATTCATTGAGTATATGTATAGTTTCCTTCTTTCTTTTGTTTATTGTTTAATCATATATCTAATCAACCCCCTCCCCAACTTTGAGACACAGGTAGAAGTCAATGACGTCCTTGAAGGTCTACAAATGCCTCAACATGTCGATCTCTTGGGTTTATCATTTGTCGTGTGTCCTCAAGATTCTCATCAAGATTTGTATGCCCAACTTGAAGGGCTGGGTTTTGGTTTTGGTTTTATTTTCCTTTCTTCGAACACTTTGATTTATTCTTCACACTTCCCTTTGAGAACCAAGATTCCGGCATGTACCCCCTCCCACGGCTAGCTGTTTCTGACTCGACAGGCTGATCTGTCAGATGAGTAGGGTCGAGGGGGCGCACTGGATGGTACTCCGCACTTGCTTGGGCCCCAGGTGACGTCTCATCAATAGAGGGCCTCAGTACTAGTCCCCTCCCTGAGCCATTCCTGACAGTTGAGGCTCTGAGAGGTGGACTCGACGATGCCGGTCCGACAACCACTTGTTCTTGCATTTGTTGAGTGATCTATTTTTATCACCACTTCCTTTTTTGTATATTTCCGCCTCTTTCTTATTTTATTATTCATCTCTCGAGTTCTGATTGGTGCAAGAGTACGCGCGCAATCACATGTGCATATAGTTAGTACTCTCAGCTTGTATATAAGGTGTCCTCCCACCTTTCGAATGGAGCACGTTTCTTCCCCTCTCTCTTCTTGGATTCTGTAAGCTTCCCTTATGACGGCCCATCTTTCCTCAAGATAGCTACACACGACGTGTAGTTTCCAAGTTAAGTATTCTTGTTTCTACGGTTACTGGGCACCACGGCCCTTTTCTTGTTCATTCCTGATTGGACCAACGAGTCCATTGTTTCCTGTACCACGCCCACGTGCGTATTCTCACATCGAGTGCCTTCGGCCTCGATCTCATTGTCTCTCGCCCCTTTCCCACGCGGTTCGATCATCGATCGATCCGATCGCAACGCGTCGTTCACGAACGCGTCCGCTTTGACCCCTTGGCTCTCAGGTTCTTGACTCCTTTCGAGAACTCTCTGTCTCGTCTCTTTTCCCTTTCCACCACGCGTTTGACACTTTTGTCACGCGTTTACCCCCTTCAGCCTTACCTTTGCCAGCGCGACGTGACGACCCGACCGATCGACCTCAAGAGGGCCGAGACCCCGTCCACAGCGGGTCCCAGCCACGTACCTGATCGTAACCCGATGCCCATGACACCAGCCCCCTCCATCGAAGAGACTACACTTCGATCACCGTTCATTCTCAGTGACCTGGCTGCAACGCTTCCCCGATGGTCAGTGAAGTTCAAGTCCCCTTTGGAGGAGGCAACGCCCTTGCACATCCGGAAGCGCCGGCAGATCAGCCCCATTCCCCGCCTTGCTGTCCCAGCTCGTCAGGACCAATTGTTCCTGCGGGATAGCTCAACAGAGGCCTCGATGAAAGGATCCGCCATGCCCAACCCCTGTTCGTCACCATCTGCCCCTGGCCCTGCCCCACCATTACCAGTGACCACCCACCCACAAAGGGGCTTCAGAGCCACTCTACCGCCAACCGTAGTCAATCCATCACCACGGACGCCTGCCCCTCCCGCCGCTCCCGCCCTTGCCCCCTCTCCGGCATGCAAGCAACCTGTCACTCCCGCCCTTGCCCACCCACCACCAGGTGAGACACCTGACTCGTCCCCAATGCCTCCATTCCCTCCCACACCACCGTCCCCATCGTGCGGCTTGGGATCACCTAAGTGGCCAATTGCGACTGGCAGGTCACCATCAATCAAAAGTCAGGAGGGCACTGATGAGATGGATACGGACCCAATGGAAGTTGACCTTCCCAGCTCAGTGAGATCCCGCATGCAGGACAGGAAGCATTCGGAAGAGAGTACTGGAGAGGACGATGAAGACAGCGGTTGGAAGAGAAGGATCGAGCTCTTGGTAGGAGATTTTGAAGAGCATGTGAGGAAACCCAGAGGGAAGATGAACAAACGATGCGATGAACGGGAAAATGTAATCCGTTGGCTGCTGGAAATGGAGATGTTGCTTGGGCAAAGCATCGATGAAATGCGGGACTGCCTCCTAAGATTCAAGGCTGCTGGGTACTCAGTAAACCATGATCTTGATGTACCAAGGTAATTGCGCTTCTGTACTTTATTCATATATGGACTACTGTAGGGTGATACTATTACTGTATAATGGTTGTAATGTATTCGTGTAATGGTAACTTGAGATTGTAAAGGTTACAGCTATGGCGAACCACATGGAAATGGACAGTTCCAGAGATCTTTGACATGCATAGGCAGTGAGGTACAATGTTTCGAATAAATACTGACCAGCAGTGAATGAGAACTGCAGTAATTCCTTTTACTTTAAAACAGCAGTAATACAGGAATACCAACTGCCAGTGAAATTCACCAGCAGTGATATGAAGCAGTGATACCGAACAGCAGAGACCGCATGGCAGCAGGAATAAGCAGTGATACCCCACGGCGGCTGATTCTGTAGGTAGCAGACTTACACCGGCACTAGATCTGCCTGGGGGTGCTACCGCCGACTGTTACCGACCGGCAGTGTTACCGACTGGCATGAAGTGGGACGGCAGTGAGACCAAACGGCAGTGAGACCAAACGGCAGTGAGACCAAACGGCAGTGAGACCAAACGGCAGTGAGACCAAACGGCAGTGAGACCAAACGGCAGTGAGACCAAACAGCAGTGAGACCAAACGGCAGTGAGCTATTGAGCAAAAACATCCAATATATACTACAGAGCTGATATTGACATTGGCATCGAAACAGGATATCAAGTGGGACAATGAAGGATTTAGGGTGACTAGCTCATTGGATGATTTGGAGTCTCAACGGCAGTGATACTGACCGGCAATCGCTGCCTTTGGTCACCAGCTGTGAGACCGAATGGCAGATGGAATTGGGAGTGATCCCCGATCACAGATCAAATGGGCAGTGATCCACAATGGCAGTCTATAGGTATCAGCCTTCCACCGGCACTGGTGCTAACCCGGAGTGCTCCCCACAAGCAACTGCTACAGCCCGGCAGTCAAACTGAAACGGTGAAGTTGCATTAGTCATTGTCAGGATAAGACTGAGCAGCACAGAACAGCAATTACACTATTGAACACAATGTACATATTCCTCATTCTGACAAAATACTGGAAAATGAGTCCTTTGCAGAGACCGCAAATTGCCCCCACATCGCCTGTTGACTCGCTGCATACATCAAATGGCCGGGGGATGTTCCATCTTCTTTTCTTCGTCTCCACTGCTCCGCATGGTGTTCGAAGCATCTGATAGTCCACCCCATTTCATGCCTCACAAGGACCAATTCCTCACTCGCTCTGTCAAACATTGCTTTTGCTCGTAGCCAGTTAACCCTGTGGACTTTTTTTCTTATGGTCAGACTCAATTCGTGTTCATTCATACGCAAACTTACATTCCTTCAAATGGCTGGCTGATATGCTATCCCCAGCGACATCCAGATACCAGAACCAAGGCAGTTGCACATGCTTGAAACCATCCTGCCGGGGGTCCAGGAGCATAGTGCTTGTCTTGAGATGTTTCGTCTCTAGAACCTGGAACCGGTCGGTCATTGCCATTGGTGCCTCCAAATCCACCAGTGATTCCCTCAAAGATCGATATATTTGAGCATTCAAACGGAGTGTCTGATCCACCGCATGAATCTCATCCCACGACTTTGTTTTTCCTGTCTTTGGGCCTCTTGGGCGGATTTTCGTTCGAAACAAGAATGCCTTCTTTCCCAATGCCAGTCGAATAGCTTTCAATGCATCATTACATTGACCGGCCCGCAGCTGGATCTCCAATGCGGCAATGCCCTGAACTCCGTGTTCCCATCGGACCCGTCGAGTCATCCCAGAAGGCAACGTCAGCCGGAAACACTCTGGCCGGTGGCCCACCTCGTTGGCTACAAACGGATTGTCTGGCGGGCGGTTACTCACCAGTTCTAATTCTCCATCTTGGCCAATATCATATACTTCTGATGGTTCGAACGAATAGTCATCATCGTCCGCGCCAGTGAGGTATTGATGAGCCTTTCGTTGATGGTCCGTAATCCGGTTCAATAACCGACTCCGTCGCTTAGTGATTTCGATCTGTTCTGCTGTCGTTGGTGCCTTTCCAGCATGCCTAATGTAACTCTGTAGGGACATTCTGTAACCAACCAGCCAAATAAATGTTACACCATCAATATAATGTAGTCCTACTCACTGCGATTCCTGAATACTCAGTCCCTTTGCTAAGAAATCAATGAGACCAGAGTTGCCGGAAAACATTCCTTCATCCACAAGTCGGAGCTGAACTTCTGCTTTCCCCGGAGCTATGTTTAACATAAGGCACGTCAACACAGAATATCCACACATAGCACCAACGCACCTTGTTGTGTTTTCAGATCAAAATAATCCATACTCTTGACATCCTCCGCCCGGCCCTCCTGTGCCTGCTGCTCCCCTTTCCTCCACTCATTAAGATCACAGGCCGATGCCGATTCTGTCAAATTCTTGTACGAATCCTCGGCAGTCAGAACCAATTCCTGGGCCCGTTTCATCTTCCGTATCAGAGCTGGAACTGATATCGAGTTAGCAATCTAATTGGCACCTGGTGCAACATTTCATACCCACTCCAATCAACTTTTTCCAGTTTGAATGATTCATATGGTCGTCCAGAATTTCATTCCGGTGGGCGAGCGTCGATCCCTTGGCACTCCGGGAGGTCTCATTCAGCACAGCCCACAACGTCTCCAGAATTTCCCCATCGATCACCCCGCTCCCTATAATGAACAGTAGTGCAAACCGCGTGAAGCAGTCGTCCACATGGCCCTTTACATGGAAATCCCCAATCCCTCCCTCTACAACCATCCCCTCCGGGACTGAAAGGTATGGTGAGTGATCAACCCAGATTTTGAAGTTGATAAACCATTGGCAAAATATATCGTATACGAGCAATGCCCGTTTCACCTTCTCCATGTTCTTCCCATTTAGGGCCTTGCAAACTGCATAATCAATATTCTTTTGTCTGTGAGTATTTAGCATAACTGTGCACTCGGAAACAATTCAATAACGCACTGTTCTCCTCTCTGAAAGTCGACTGTGGCTTCTGGTTGGAAGAAGCCATGCCGAAGGCATGCCACTGCTCCGATCCCTGTGGCATCATACCCGGCCACGTCCACTTTCCGGTTCGCCTTGAATTCATTGCATGTACTTGGAGCCGATTTGGACTCGAGAGCCACCTTGAGATGTTCTTTATATGTCACCGGTTCTGTCATAAATGAATGACCATTTGTTAATGGGACATCATCTTCAGGACGTTTCTGACGTTGGTGAGATGCCGTGAAATTCCCATCAATCACAAATGATCTGGTGTATACCCACCTGGGAAACAAGACTTCATTTCTTTCCAGGTCATCATGGGATGGAATAAACTCACCGTTCATTATCATTTTCCCAGTTTTCCGGCAAGTTCATGCCTGGTTGTGGGCATGCCGGACAGAGAACGGCCAGATCTCCAAGACCCGGGCTTCTGGCTTCATGGCCGAAGCCATGCCATTTGAGATGCTTCAGGTTCCTGTATTGTCTCATGCAACGTAACAGCTCCCTGTACCGGTCCTATATTATGTATGAGAAATAAGCTATAAATCGGTAGTGAGACAGACCGGGACGCTGTGCGGAAAACAGCCAGATGTGAACCGGCGGAGCTTCTGATAGTAATGCCATGCCGAAGTTTTACATTCTTGATTCTCTGCGAGGAAGGAATCAAGGCCCTGGAAGGTGAATAGCGTCCGCAGTTTCTTAAATGACGCCGGAAAGAAGTGGAGGTCCAGGGCCTGAACATCGTCCGGTGCATGTCCTAGGCACCTACACCACCGAACGGGCAAGTGATGAATGCCGTTTTGATGAACAATAACCACGACATTTGTCCCATATTTCAGGTTATCCCTCGTCCACCTTGCCTGGTCATGCGGGTCTAAGAACTCCCCTTCTGAGTGTTCCGCCTCATGATGTCCTTCGTCGGCCTCTGCTTCCATGAACCCCTCAGGCAAAGGATCGGCATCCAACTCATCTTCCATAACGTTGAGCTCATCAGGGATGTCCGGAAGTCCAAATGGGATGTCCGGGATTCCTGTCAAAGTCTCTGTCGGGGTATACGAGGGGCAAGGCTTCCCCCCATGTCCAAAGTGGAGCGTAAGCCCTGTCTCAATCAGCCAAGAATCTTGATAAAATTCGCCGGTCCATCGTTGAATGAGGTGGAAGGGGGTGCATGCATGGGAAGATCTACAGCATGAACTGCAAAAGAGGGGATAGCCCAGGCAATTCTTGCACCGCCATTCCGCTGCCAAGCCACATGCACTACACCGACGCGAAGCTGGGCCAGCCTCTGAAGCCAGCATCCGTGAGAGGTAGAACTTTCTTTTCGCAACATATTCCCTGAGGTAATCATTTTGTGACTAGAAGTAGCAAAATAATTAAAGTTCCCCAGAGACCATGACTGAGATCGACGTACCTTGGATTGGGGAAGCTTCAACGGTTCCATCATAGCAGCATCATAATCAAACCCATCATGATGTACTTGCTCATGGCAGGGGGTGAAGACATGCATGTTCTTCTGAGACTTGGAGGGCGAAGCGTTCGGGGTGGAGTTGGCAGAAGATGCTCGTGTGCTGGCTTTAGTTTTTTGGACCAATCCCCTCGATGTGTAATAGCTGGTGGAGCTTTGAATGAGAACATCACCAGTGCCAGAATTGTGAACATTGGCCTTGAACTTTTTAATCGGCATTATTTTACTTTAGAGGGGTAGGTGGTGTATATGTGGTGACAGAATTAGAAGGTGGAAGTCCAAATATGGATAGGATGACCAATCACGTGAAATGTAAGCTGGGAATGCGTTCATATGACTGGTCAACCTTTGGGGTGGTATGTACTTGAAGAAATGGTTATAATTGCCTATTGTGGTGGTTCCATTAGATATATAATGTTAGGGCAACACTGAGACTCCCACCAACCCGGGCAGCACACTTGTGGGCTCTACAAGAAGCAGCGGAAAGATGGGATGGGCAGTTATATTTAGAAGTCAGGGGAAGTGAGTTTGCATTGAGATAGGCATGTCACACCAAACAAGGTGGAATATCTTAAGAGAACACAACTAGTGTTCCCCTAGTGTACATTCATCGTTATATACTAGGTTACAGTTGTTGTACACTATTTCTGTAGGTAACAATGATATCATACTACATAGGCGAATAGTTTGTTCTCATCTACTAGGTAGCAGATGTTACAATCATATGTAAGTAATGTGCCATCAGTAGCAGCTAAACCCAGCATACAATTTTGGCATATAGTACTCTGCCGCAGCCTTGTCTTGCCTGTCCCAACTGCTTGAATCTTGATTTACATTCCTCGTTGCCACATCAATGCAAGTTGTTCCCAAAATGGTTCCATGCATATCATGAATGTCATATAAGCAAGCTGTGGTGCACATGAAGGAACCATTATGATCATTCCCAAAATTAGCAGTTACAAGCTCTGAGGCATTAGGATGTGATATGTAACTTGATGATTATGTTGTGTTCTCAGTTGGATACTGAGGTCGACATGGTGCCATATATCTTGGCAGCATAATGTGATGGATTGGTAAATACTGAAACTCGTCATGCAAATCTGTATTTACAATTGACTCAGACCATGTGTGAAAACATCATAATTGGACATATGGTTTTATTGCCGGTGATTTTATTGAGGGTGAGGCCTACGCATCTGAAAGTAGTAATGCAAGGTAGTCTCATTATCACAGCAACTCCATCTGGTCAGTGTGAATGTACATTTAGTAAAAGGAAAGAATGCCTCTGAGATGTTCAGGCAATGAAATCTGGATGAAGCCATGGTATGGGCATATTTTCATCAAGATGTGGGTTTATTCGATGAGTCTGAAACACTGCAGTACCACTTCAACAAATGAGTTATTGGGAAATAAATTAGAAGGGCTTGATCTCAGTCATGTTATCCGCTGATAATTACATGTATCATATGCGTAGAACCATGAGACTCGGGCAGACCTGTCACTCACCAATCATGATTGAATTGTCGAGCATTGATGCCGATCATGATCGACACCGGACTTTAAAAATGATCCTCAGTTCCGTCTCCTGATCCGTCGTCTCATAACCACCCCCATCACACTACCATCACTGCTTTGGAACCCAATCTTCGCCTGAATATGTCCGAACTTCCTCAAGTCCCTCTCGAGCTTGTACGATTCAAACTGACCACGGAGGATATCGCCTGCTTGCATGACCGGAAAGAACAATGGCAGGCTGCCAATCATAATGACCGACGGAAAATTGCGACCAAGGTGTATGAGGACTTGAAGAAAAATTCGCCGCATTGGTCAGAGTCTGACAGAAAGCTGAAGAAAGAGGTAAGCTGTACGCCATGTCTCATGGAATAAAATCTCAATGCCCTAACACATGGTTACAGGGTATTTACACGTGGTTCCACACTTATGGACGGAAAAGGGAGTCCATCGAAAAATTCCGGGACGTGAAAAAATGGACGGCAAGGAAGGTCCTAGGCGTTGAGGCTGACGCTGACCTCAAGAACACCATCCGAACAAAGTCAGGTGGATGGAACGGCTCAGAGTCTGGCAAGGCAGACAACCAGCGTGCGTTCGGCATGTACCAGGCCGAACTGACAAAGGTATGGGATAGGACGTCGGATGAGGAGAAACAGCGCCTGGAATTGGTGGCTGAGCTGTGGAACCAAATGGGGCCACCGGCAGCCCAGCAAGCAAAGTAAGTCAATTGACGTCGGTTATTGTCATGATGTGAACCAGGCTCTAGGAGTGCCACCAAGGCATACAAGTATGTCCGGTCATTCTGCAAGGAGATGAAACGATCATGCGGCATGGACTGCGTGATCCTCAGCTTCTATCGGAATGAAAATGGGACAGTGGTTGTTAATGGGTAACGTGTACTATTTTACTCTTCTAAATCATCGGCACTGACTCGTCTTTTAGGCAGGAATATATGGAACAGCTCGGCGGGGCATTGTTCTTTAAAGCGCATCCGGATTGGGAGTCCAAGCCGATCATGGCGCTTTTGAGCCAGCATGCAACGGAAATGCACAGTGAGTATTGTTAATTATATCTACTGTAATCTACAGGTGACATGGATCTGCAGACACAAATAATGCTATGACGATGACCTCTGGCGGGACGAGCCGGAAGCCATACCAGGACCTTCCAACCGATGGGGAAGGCCACCCACTACTACCGGACCCATCGCAATGGCCAAAGAAGGGGATGGATAAAAAGGCCTTGGTACGGTCTTATGTTGCGGTGGCATACAGTGAGTAAACACAGTGTTCCATTATCCCATGGCTAATCCCTGCATCTTCAGGGCGTGCGACCGGCAAGCAAGCCGGAATACCACCATGGACATCCATTGTTCAAAACCCGAGCGCTTACTTTGATGCTGACCAAGTGCCGGAAGGGTTCACTCTTGTTGATCCCTCTAAACTGAAAGGGCCGCAATTAGAGGAGATTCTCGGTTATTGGCATTCAAGGCAAGAGGACAGCGAGAATGGCATTGGGTTCCGATTCCATACGGAGGGTGAGATCAGTCCGGCAAGGACAAGCAGGCCGGCAACCCCCCTCTCTCCTGATCCGCCAGCAAGGAAGTCAACAAGAGCCAAGGGGAAAGCAAAGGCAGTGGAATCATGGTTGGACCCTGTAGCCCCAGATTCACGGAGGAGGAAGAGGAAGATGTCGGTGGGGTCTGACTCTGACTCAGGGGAGGTGTTCGACTTTGGCCCAGTCAATGCAATGGATGACAGTGATGATGAATTGCCAAATCGTCCTTCAGGCTCCAGGCAGACACCAAATCCTCCAAGAGGGAAGGCGATTCGGTTTGAATCAGAGAACAGGGAATCGGGTGAGCATTCCTCTGGTGTCTCAAATAAAACCCTGGTTATCGACGTTGAAATTTCAGTGGTCCGGCGGAGCACATTTGGCCCAAGGAGCAAGCAGAAAGATCTCAACATCATCTCAGTGCCACGGACCGCCGATCGGGGTCCTGACAAGGAGGCAGCATCCCTAACCACCCGGCTTGCCTCGACAACTATCTCAGAGAATCCCCGCCCACAAGGCCGTCCACCAAAGAAACAGGCAAAACGACAAGCATTTAGCATTGATATTCCTCCACCCCCTCCCCTGGGAGCAAACACTAGGGCAAGGACTGCTGCAGCTGCAGCCACAGTGACCCCTCGAGTGGCAGTTGGTGCTGAATCGGCTTCCGTGAGGTTTCAGAAGTCACAGATGGTTAAACGGAGTCGAAAGAGATGACTGGAACACCAGGATTGATTAGCATTTCATTCACCAGTGTAAATAAATAATGAATGGGGAATAATGATCCAGTCTCCATCGCTATAGTGTTTTGAGTTCTGTTTACTGCTGCTCTGACCAGCAGTGATACCGACATCTAGTGATACCGACCGGGGGTGGTACCGCCCGGGAGTAATACTGACAGTGAGTGATACTGACTGGAGGTGGTACCGCCTGGGAGTAGTCCAGACCGGCTGTGGTACTCACTGGGAGGTGTTACCAATGATGACTGCTGCTGACTGGGAGTGATACAGAATGGCCGCTCCCACTCACTGCCACTCATGCCCTGCCTCATGCACTGCCGGTGAATTGCTCCCACTCACTGCCGCTCCCGTTCACTACCGCTCCCGTTCACTGCCACTCCCATACACTGCCGCTCCCATACACTGCCGTTCGTGCACTGCCGGTGATTTGCTCCCGTTCACTGCCGCTCCCACTCACTGCCGCTCCCATACACTGCCGTTCGTGCACTGCCGGTGATTTGCTCCCGTTCACTGTCACTCCCGTTCACTGCCACTCCCACGCACTGCCGTTCGTGTACTGCTGGAGAATTGCTCCTGTTCACTGCCGCTCCCGTTCACTGCCGGTCCATCGCTCCCATTCACTGTCTCTTCCGTTCACTGCAAGTTCACCGCCATGTCCCGGAGCTCCAATACCATGCTGTTTAATGGTGCTCCTGTGCCAGGAAATGTCCTGTGTATTTAAACAGAGCATCGAGTTGTGGGCCACCCACTTTCATCCATCCACACCAAATGTTCCCTGAAAACTCTGTGTTCTATCTTACCGATGTACTGGCCACATATGTTCGACAACGGTTTTCTTACATTCTGTCTATGACACCTCCCATTCCACCGGTCCAATTAATGGCAACGCCATCACCGATATTTACACCTTGCAACCCTGGCCCAACTCCACCTCTGAATCTGCCGGTGTCGTTGGTCAAGGATGCTGAACTCTTGGCAACAAAGGCCAGTCAAGCATTCCTTAATCAAAGTAATATTAAAAATATTATGCACCTTTCTTGTTTCTGATGGGACTTCCCAGTTACAATGCCGACCATGGATGCGCAACGGTATGATCGTATGTTACCAAAGACTGCGACCGGCCAAAAGCAGACAGAGGAGGACTGCATGGCATCCCGGTTTCCGATTCCCACTGAATATGCCGACACCGTCATCACATCTCCAACTCTCATTTCGGATGCATATGGGAAGGTGTTAGCATGGTATGTTCCAGGGGCCCTCTCTGAGGAACGGCAGGTATGTACCAGTTGACCAAAGTCTATCGAAATCATTATGCTGATTCGCCATTCTCTAGAAGGATTTATGGCAAGCCGCCATAAAGATGGACAATGCTCTGGGCGGCTTGTTAACAGGTGACAAAGGCAGCTGGCGAACCGATCCGGCATACTACAAACCCGTGGGCAGCTGTGCCCCACAACCCGGTAACATTAACCTCTCGCCGGCATGGTTTCAGCAAGCCCATGATGTGAGTCTAGTTTAATTCATCGTCGCAGTCAGGCTACTGATCAAGTTATAGACCAAAGAATTCTTGCCGGAGATCTCTGCGACCCTCAAGCCTGGAAGCATCAGCCCAGGAACAACATCCTGGCTTTTCCACACTGCCGAGTCATTTGCACTGATGGGGGCCTTCCTATCAATTGTCCACCCCGACCTTTATCGTGCTGGCAGGACGGTCTTTGAAAAAATCATCAGTGATCCTTCACAGGTCAAGGAAGGGGAGGCTGTGTTAGAGGTGTTGAAATTATGGACGTCACCGTTTTCAGGATACGGAATCATCAGCAACTGCAAGACCCCGCTTCACCGAGATAATAACTCACAAGGTGCATGGTTTGACTTACTTACGACCGTTGGACCATACTCCGGTTCCAGATTAATTCTGCAGAACTTAGGGTTAGAGCTCCAGTACGAGTCCAGGACAATGGTTGCCGTCTTAGGAAGGATTGTCAGGCATGGCACCACGGATTGCAATGGGAGCAGAGTATGCATAGCGCAATACATGCGGGATAACGTGCTAGACCGATTCGGTATTGACTCACCCGGGTTTGTTACCGTCAGCCACTATATGACTTCCATGCAGCTGGATCTTTTCTCTCAACTTGCTTTGCAGCCTTCATGAATTCATTCTCGGTCTATTGTAACTATACATCATTGAATTGTCATACATATTTTCCATTACAATTGTAGATTTGAATCTTCATCCTGTTCTTCTGCCATCAGCATCCGTACCACCCGCTCCTTCAGCCCTGGTAACATGGATTGGGCATGCGTGAGAGTTTCATATGATTTGACCAAGTCCGGGATAAGTGCACTTGATGGAATGGGCTGAGTTGGCTCTGCTGGGATCCCTTGATTCTACAGAAATCTTAGTAGTGAAGTCGCGAGTGAATGAAATAATCACCGACATGATATTTGAAGACAGCCAGAGCTTCTTCAAGTGGCTCGGCCCAGCTTGCCTCATCATTGTAAACACACCAGGGAAATTCGTTGGGCCCCAGGTGGGTGGGGTCCTGATCACCATCCCGGAGATCGATCCCTTGAATTGCCTCGGTCCCATCGTCGCTGTCCTCGCTATACACACTACGGACTACTTCGGTATAAAATGTGGACGGTTTGATATCAAAGCCACTGATGAAGCATCTGCCGGCAAACTTTACTCCGGCAGTCTGATGTAATCTGAATGAGGTTTTGCTCCTAGAACAAACATAGAAGGGTACATACCAGTTCATTTTGAATTCTATCATAACAGTCTTGACGATCAGTGCCATCAAGCTCAAGAAACCTTGTGCAAAGCCCTCGCATCCTTGCGGCCAAAAGATCGGCGAAGCATTGTGCCTCAGAAGTGGAGCCGAATGGGAAGGAATTACATGCCTCCAAAATGAAAGGGGGGAGACTACGCCATTCCACCAACTGTATCTTTAAGCGAGCAAAATCCATGGTGAAGATGCCGGTTCAGGTCAAAGTTGAAATGATATTATGATCACATGCTTCAGGATCAATGAACCGGGATCGGCAGTGATCCCAGCTTGTCATGGAAGTTCCTGCGTCGATGTTACCAAAAACCACTTTGTAGTGAGCTTAGAGAAATGGCAGATCATGTATCTGGCTTCCAGCATGGTATCATTCATAAATCAAGATAATATCATATTACTAGTCCAACGGCTAAACTTCCAGAATCTCCCTGTCACCGGCTCCCTCATCCTCATGTTCTGGATCATCAGTGCATCTGAACATTAGCTCTCCGACCACATTGTGTACATTGTTCATTGCCAAAATTGATAGGAGATGAGAAAAGACCACATCACGGTGAAGTTGATCATCAAATGACGCAGAGACCACATGGTCATAATGATCTCCCCGCTGCATGGTATACTTAGCAATATTGTATGTAAAATATGCTGGAATACCATACCTGAGCCATAAAGTCTGGAACGCCCCCCACCAAGAACATCGCATCGGTGTCAGCCGATGGTCTACCCCACCACGGATCAATGTACCGATCAACTACACAGGTTGGATCCATCAGGTTACAAGTTGGATCTAACGTCATTAAAGCTGACTTTAGATCCGGGAGATCCTCGGCTGCATAGACCACAGTATGGAGCCTCTTGTAGAACAGCGCTATGTGGTTGAATCGTTCAGTCATGACCAGATACCCAATGATGACTTCAAATGCTTCCTGGAAGGCAATTTGGTTAGGAGGTATCACAAGTGTTAACTTGGTTATCAACTTACTATGTCCAACTTCATTCTTGCATGCCAGATTGCATAATACTCATCCGGACCATTTTGGCGTCTGTCTGAAGTGGCTTCGATCACAGCCGCACGTGCACGAGAACAGTAAAAGTCAACAACTGCCTGAGAGGACCCAGACATCGATTAGAGATGGTGTTGGTCTACTGGGAGTCACCGGCTTGTCTGATATACTTGAATTCACGTGATCAGTTCCGTGGAACCGATGGGTAGATTAATGGGGAATAGGAATGCACATGCCATCTTGATTACACATAGTTCCCATTGCCATCGAGTCTGGCATTCTGTTGCATTACTCATTGAGATCACCATGGTTTTTATCAGTTGCACCTATGATGCCACCTCGGTATCAATGCCGGTGTCACTGCTGGTACAGTATCACTGCCATTTAGTCTCGCAGCTGGTGTTCACCCTGCTCATTCACACCATTGCCATTATGTATCACTGCTGGTCAGTCAGACCTTGACTACCCATCAGTCACAGTACTGCCATTTTGTATCACTACTGGTCAGTCGCTGGACAAACATTTTGCATGTGCTCATGAACGGTTTGCATGTGCTGCCGAACAGTGATGCTGTAGACATCAAATGCACAAGAGGCCTTTTGCTCCTGTCACTGATAATTCCACAATGACCAGGGTCTATTGAGGCTCGGAGTCAAGCTGACTATGTGGCCTGCAGAATGCACACACCTTCTGGCACACCGCGTCTGGCCAGAATGGTTCTTGACTGGTAGTGTCTCAACGGCAGTTGTACTTACCTGCAGTGGGACTGACCGGCAGTCTCACTGCCGGTCAGTCCCACTGCAGGTAAGTACAACTGCCGCTCAGTGTCACTGCCAGACAGGATCACTGCCGCTCAGTCTCACTGCCGCTCAGTCTCACTGCCGCTCAGTCTCACTGCCGCTCAGTCTCACTGCCGCTCAGTCTCACTGCCGCTCAGTCTCACTGCCGCTCAGTCTCACTGCCGCTCAGTCTCACTGCCGCTCAGTATCACTGCCGGTCAGTTCCACTGCCGGTCATTATGACTGACGTTGATACTCGCTGGTCAGTGCCAACTCACTATGCTCCTACACAAATCATATTTATTGCATCTATTTCAGGTTATCCCGTTCTATCTGTAGGCACCAGATTGTTAGCTAATTCAAATGCACAATAAATAAAATGAATTCTTTCCTTATGAGACGAGAGTAATCCGCTCTATCCAGAATCCAAGTCCTCCAATGCCGCCTGCCATTGCTGAACGACTCCATTGAGTCGCCCTTCTCAGGATATACATGTAGTGTGTGGTGGGCCCTCCCCGCCCTGAACGCCCTGACTGTCCAGTGGTCCTCATCTCGTGAACGCCGCGTACCTCGGGGTGATTTGTGCAGCTTATGGCTACCGTGGGAGAGAAATTCCTATCAGAATTCATATTTGACAACTGAAAGAGGGCACATACACCACCACCCAGTGGTATCTTTTTGGGTCGCCAATGGATTGGTTGATATGCTCCCGCTGCTCACCGATCGCATCATGGACCAGCGAATGGAGAGATTCGCATGCCGACGTGGTTTTGGGGGCATATTTGTTTATGCAGTAGATCTTCACCTGGAGGAATGTATATAATAAGTCAGATGACGCCTGCCGGTGAATAAACTATAAATGCACCCCAGTTCCAGGATGTCCCACTACCGGGCCATGTTTAACGGTCTTGTTTGGCAAATAATTGCTTTCGGTGATCTGGAAGAACCGAAAGAACCGAGAGAAAACACAATGAGAAAAAATAGGCCCCGCTCAGAGGATAAGCATACCGGTCTTGGTTGGGAAATGTTTTCAGAAACATTTTGGAGTTTCTGCGGCATGCAGTTGTGTCCCAATATCTAAGCAGAGGGCAGTAAATGGGTTCAACTTCGCCCCCGAGGGCTCAGATAACGTAAAACACACCGATTTTGTACAATATGCACGAGCGGCGCTATGCCCCGTAACTTTGGCCGGCAAATATTCCAATCTCGATATCTGTAAGGAAACAGCAGTAAATGAGCTAAAGCATGCCCCGTGGGTATAGGAATGTAAAACATACCAATTTTGGGGTATGCGCAAGGGCGGCGCTATGTTTAGTACAATCTGTCCAGAGTTGAGGTAAATATTCAAATGTCGATATCTGTAAGAAAAAAACAATATATCAGCTAAAATGAATGCGCTATGGCTCAAATGACTTAGCGCTACCTGTTTTCGGATATACGCACGTGCCACGTGGTGTTTGGAAAAATGTTCTGGAAAATCTTCATAAGTTGATATCTGTAAGAAAAAATCGTTTAAACACCGATATATCAGCTAAAATAAGGGCCCTAGGGCTCAAATAACTTGCCGCGGCCGATTTTCGGATATGCGCACGTGCCAAGCTTATGTTATCATGAAAATATCCGAATTTTTTTTGACAAAACTCGGATTTTGTTATCTGCAAGAAACAAAAAAATAACATAGTTTCCAGGCCATAAAAAGTCATCCCCCTACCTGAGGTCCAAGCTGCTGCCCTGCTGCCTTAAGTTTACCCAGAAACTTTTGCATAGTTCTAATTTATTTATCTGGCAGGGAAAAACAAACAAATCAGTTATGAGGCCAGCCAGAGTAGAAACACTTACACTAGATATCATGGCTGGTAGTTGTACATGGTGTTTAGCCACTTAAAAATATGGCAACTCACCTGGAATGAATAAAATTTTTAAGAGGAGGTGGATGGTGGTGGATGGTGTAGTGGATGGTGTAGTGACCAATCACCTGATCATCACTGACAGGCTATAGTACACACATGAAAATTGAAAGTTTCACATACTAATTTGCTAGTAGGTTCTGTAGCCATGGATTCTCTAAATGTCCTCATTGATTGTTGAAAGCAACTTGAATTTATTTTCCTTGCCTTTGGTGTCCAAACCTGATCCTGCTTGCCCCACCCCATATGCCCATTCTTTGATCCTCTAATATGATACTGCCTAGTAAACATAAGTGATAGTTATTTCAGTCTTCTCACTTGTAATTTTCAGTCCATGTGATTATTATTTCTTTCATTTCTTTAGTTCTTCAGTCCATTTTGCTTGATGATTCCATTCCTGAATCCTGACCCATGGGCCCATTTATCACCCATGGTCTACTGCCTCCAATATATCACCCATGGGCCCATCCATCACCCATGGTATAATGTCCCAGGTAGCTGAGCCACAGGCCCATTGGTCTACTGCCTCCAATATATCACACCCATGGGCCCATCCATCACCCATGGTATAATGTCCCAGGTAGCTGAGCCACAGGCCCATTGGTCTACTGCCTCCAATATATCACCCATGGGCCCATCCATCACCCATGGTCTACTGCCTCTGATATATCACCCATGGGCCCATCCATCACCCATAGTCTACTGCCTCTGATATATCACCCATGGGCCCATCCATCACCCATGGTCTGCTGCCTCCGATATATCACCCATGGGCCCATCCATCACCCATTGTCTACTGCCTCCAGCAGCTCACACCTGGGCCCACCCATCATCAATGGTCTCACTCACTCAGTCACATCACAATGGGCCCACCTTATTCACATGGTGTATCCCATTAACATGGGCCCACCCTTATCCTATGGTCTATCCCACAACATGGGCCCATCTTAGCTGGACCATACTACATGGGCCAAAAGCCACCATTAAATGCTCCATATGTAATGGGTCAAATACACTGAGAGTTGTGGTACCCTTGCCACTTAACCAAATACTGCAGCTGGCCATGGCGCAGCCTGGAATCTAGTACCTCTTCCACATGGTACTCTAACTCTCCGTCGATCTCTACTGGTGGCGGGGCTTCAGCGACTTGTCCCGGGATCTTGGACTCCATGTGGGGCCTGGTTCTCGAGATGTTGATTACCAGGTGAATTTTGATTGATTTCGGTAATTTGAGCTTAACAGTGTTTGTCGACATCAGTTCTGTGATGGGGTAAGGACCTAAGCGTTTCTCCCCGAGTTTCTGGGAGGGACGCTTCAACTGCAGGTCGTCTGCTTCCAGCCACACCTTTTGCCCAACTTTGTAATCCGGGGCTTCTCCTCTAATCTGGTCGGCGTAGCGCTTCATTTCGTCATGCGCTTTTGTCAATGCCGCCTCCGCCTCCTCATGTACCCTCTTCATTTGCATTGCGAAGTCATCCGCTGCTTCGACTTTTCCCTCCCTTCTCGGTTCGAAACCCATCCTGGGGTTGTAGCCATAATTAGCAAAGAACGGCGATACCTTTGCTGAGTGGATGCGGTTGTTGTAGGCGAACTCGCCCAACGCGATCCATTCCGGCCAGTCATCTTGCCGATAATTAACAAATAGCCTCAGGTATTGTTCAACATCCTGATTGACCCGCTCTGTCTGTCTGTCAGTCTGCGGATGGTAGGCCGTAGACGTTTTTGTTTGTATTTTTAATAATTTATTTAACTCGCACATCAGCGCAGCTGCGAACTGGGGTCCTCTGTCTGATATAATTGAATCGGGGAGTCCGTGGTACCACCACACGTTGTCGCGGTATAACTTAGCCAGGCCAAGTGCGCTTGTTTCCTCCGTTGTCGGGATTGCGTGCATTTGTTTCTTTGCCCGATCGACTACCACTAAGAGCACGTCGTATCCTTGCGCCTCTGGCAGCCCCGTAATGAAGTCCGCGGATATGGCTTTCCACGGCTCCGTAGGGGAGTCGATAGGTCTCAGCTTGCCTGCTGGAGGTTTTGGCACGTTCTTGTACCGCTGACATTTGTCACAGCCGTCTACATAATCGAATACGAACTTCGTCATGTTCGGCCACCAATAATTATGGGCCACCAGCTCCAAGGTCTTCCACCGCCCTGGATGCCCTACGATTGCCGAGTCGTGGTGCAACTTCACGATCTCGCGTCTCAGCTGTACCTCCTTTGGTACGTACACCTTTCCCCTGAATAACACCAACCCTTGCTCTTCGCTCCATTCCTCCGTCCTTAGCCGTTTTGTCGGCGATCTCTTCAACTCCTCTACAGCTTTCACCACCAACTCGTCCCATTCCTTCGCTTTCCGCACCCTACTCAACAGCTTCTCCTCGGAGCCCTCGATCAACAAGTGACCATGCTGCGTTGCCTTGATTGCGAAGAATTCCGGCTTCAGCAGCGTCACGTCTTCATTGTTGTGCTCCCCGTCTTTCTTGAAGTCCGGTCTCCTGGACAGGGCGTCGGCCTTTCCCATTGCCGTGCCAGGCTTGTTGACCAGCTCAAAGTCAAATCTCGATAAATAAAGCGCCCACCGCGCTTGCCTCCTGTTCAACTTCTTTGACGTCATGAAGTATCGGAGATTGGAGTGATCCGTCCAAATCTCAATCTTATGTGTCGCACCTTCTAAATGGTGCCGCCATGCTTCCAGTGCCCTGATGATGCCAAGCATCTCCTGATCGTGTACGTCATAGTTTCGTTCGACGTCGTTTAACGACTTGGAGATGAAGGCGCATGGCCTCCACTTTCTGTCCTCCATCTTCATCAACAACACCGCCCCTGTCGCTACTCCTGAGGCGTCCGCTTCGACTCGCAAGGGCTTGGAAGGATCCGCTGATGATACTCAGTCCAAGGAACCACCTGGAAACACACACCAAATGATAGTCCTACTAGACCAGAGGAAGGGAGCGAGGTGGCTTTGGGTTGGTGCTTGACACAAGGCAAGATGATAAGAGAGTGAAGGGATAATACGATAATAAGATGATGACTTGTGCTTCTTGAGATGAGATAATACGATAATAGGACTCTGGAATTGAGCTCTGTGCTCTAAACGATAGAGGGGAAATGATTTATTGTTTTTTTTCTACTAGATGTCTTATATAGATTTTCTAAGTGGGGCCAGGAAATTGAAGTGGGTGAAGAGGACCCAAGTAAAATGAGAAGGAATCAGATGCCAATGAGAAAAAGGGGGAGGGGTAATGGAATAAGGAGTGGGTAATGGAATAAAGAGTGGGTACTAGGTCAAGAAATCTACCTGGTGTAAGAAATCTACCTGGTGTAATAGGACTTGTCTCCTATCCAAAAATGCGTCCAGTGGCTTGTCAGGCAGGTGATAGGGACTGGAGAGGTTGATGATGTAATCCTGGGAACCTTGTCATGTGACCAAAATCATAGGACTGTTGATAATACCGTTCCTTGCACTAAAACCTTACACCATGATCTCTAACAACATCTCTCTTGTCCTTATCTTCTTCATCATCCTCTTGATTATGTGCATCCTGATGGCCTACCAATGGAGACGCACTATTGTGTGGGGACGATTCTCATCCGAGCTCAACACAGAAAATTTGCCTGTTGGAGGAGATGATCCCATTATCTTCTGTGACCCATTACGATGGAGCCTTGACTGGAGTGAGTGAGATATCTTCTTTTGCCAACAATGAGTTGAACAATATCAAGTGCGACCAGAGGACAATGCGGTGGTGACCCAAGCCAGGAAAGAAGAGAGTGAGGTGGATGACGGAGTGGGCCAAGAGGTGGAGGTCGATATAACTGATGTGGGAGCTAAATAGAAGAGTTTTGAGGCTGCAAGTAGCACGAGTATTGGTAGTAATGCGTGTGAGATCCTATGACGATTGTAGAATGTGGCATGAGGAGGTGTCGTTTAAAATGTGAAAATGGGACAGTTCAGAGCTTTGGACGCTCCTGATACCTATCACCGCGGTAGCAAGGATCGCGTTCCGTGTGAAGAGCGCCTTGAGTCCATCAAACGACTCCTGCTGTTCCGTTCCCCATTCCCACTTCTGTTCCTTCCTCAATAATTTATTCATTGGCGCAGATACTTTCGCAAAGCCTTCGGCAAAGCGTCGGTAGAAGTTCGCGAGGCCAAGGAACCTTTGTATGTCCTTGACTGACCTCGGAACTGGCCATTCCTCTATCGCCTTTGTTTTTTCTTTATCCATTTTGATCCCAGAAGGGGTAATGTGCAACCCCAGGAATTCGACTTGACTGACTTTGAATTCGCACTTTTCCGGTTTCAGAAACAGATCATTTTCTTCGAGTCTTTTCAACACCTCTTCTACAATTTCGTTATGTCCGTTTTTGTCCTTTGTAAATATCAAGATATCGTCTATATAAACTACTACTGACCCCTGATCAATGAGGTCCTTCAGCACACCATTCATCATAGTCTGGAACGTGGCTGGGCTGTTGCACAATCCAAAGTACATAACTAATGGCTCGAACGCGCCCCTGTGGGTCGTGAACGCTGCTTTCCACTCGTCACCTTCCTTTACTCTAACGTTGTTGTATCCCCATCGTAAGTCCAGCTTTGTAAATACTCGGGCACTACCTACTCTGTCTATCAAGTCACCGATAAGTGGCAACGGGTAATTGTTCCTAATCGTCCAGGCGTTTAGATACCTATAGTCCTGTACCATCCTCTTTTTTTTGTCTTTTTTCGGTACAAAGAAGACCGCTGATGTCTGCGGAGATTTACTTTCTCTAATGTACCCCTTTTCCAACTGGTCATTCAAGAAGTCGTTGACTTCGCCTTGTTCCTGCGGTGAGAGCCTGATGTTCTTGGCTTTCTTGGGCTCCGAGCGTAACCGGGCTTCATTTCGATGGCGTGGTCCCACGGTTTCCGCTTTGGCATCCGTTCCGACGCTTTCTTCGAGAACACCTTCATCCACCTCCGGAACCTACGCGGAATCTTCGCCTCGATCTCCGACTCCATCATTCGGATCTCGTGCTCCTCATCGTGTACCGGATTCACATTCTCTTCCTGCATGATTTCTTCCAGGATTCCATCTCCTTCTTCCATCGTCCCTCCTGCCTGAATGAATGTTTTGTCATCCTCTACTTCCTCGATCGTGGGACGAAACTTCTGTCGCTCGGCCAACTTCCGCCTGGCCCTATCTTTCTTCGCTGCTCTAATAAAAATGTTGCACTCCCGCGGGCAGCACGTCATCTTCACTTCTCCGGTATCCCAGTTAATGTCCGGGTTGTGTTTTTGTAACCACGGATGTCCTAGAATGACCATCGTCTTTCCCAGATCGCACACTTCAAAGACTGCCTTTTCTTTGTGGCCCCTGAATGATACCATCAGGACGATCTCTTCTGTGATCGAGCTGCCCTGATTCAAGGTCCCATTGATGTTGTAAACTCTGATTGGTTGATCCAGAGTTTGGGTCTTAAGTCCGCTTTTGTGTACAAACTCCCTGTCCACGAATAGTCCGGTAGCTCCGCTATCCAGCAATGCCCTGACCGTGCATGCATCGTGTGTGTCTAAAGTGGTAATAGTGATAGGTATCATGATCTCGTTCTTTATTTTACTAGATCTTACAAAGTGCTTAACCCCCTCTTTAGGCTTGTCGGTAACAGTGTCTAATTTGGTAACTACAGGCACATGGGGAATTAAGCATAGCTCCGGGCTACCGAGCCGACTTGTGTCGGGCCCCCCACCGTTGTGGCTAACTACAGTACTGCTATCTACTGCTGTATAGTCCGAGTCCGTATTAGTGTCTGTTTCCTGTACCGTAAGTCCTTCAAACTTGTTTTTGGAAGCGAGCGAGGGGGGTCTCACTGGCCTCCGGTGGAAAAATCCTTCTTGGCCGCTGTTTCGGCCTCTTCTGCGAGCTTCTGGACCCAGTAGCCTCTGAGGTCCTCGTAATTCATTGCCCGGATGTCCAGGTGGGATCTGCAGTCGCGGGCCATATGCCCCGGCTTGCGGCATTTGTAGCAGATGAGCGGGGGTCGCTTTGCCGACCTGTCCACGTCCATCGCATTAGGGTCTCGGGCACGAGGAGAATCTGTCATTCTCGACGCTTGCTGTTGTGGCGCTTGTCGTCCCTGCGCCTGGGGTGGTGGTGGTTGTTGGCGTGGTGTCCAATGCCTTCCTTGCATCTCTTGTTGGCCCGCCTGCGCGGACGGTTTCCGGGACCCGAAGAGTTTCTCTTCTGTGCGCGCTTGGCGCCACTGTCGGTCCATGCGCATGGCCTGCGCATACCACTCGTCGATGGTGGTGGGTCGGTACTCGAGATTGTTGAGGCGCTCGCACAGCCCCTTGTTCAATGACCGCTTGAATTCATAAATCAGCGGTATCCCCTCGTATCCTGATTGGTGTGCAGCGATCTTAAAATCCTGCATGTGCTCATCGGCCGTCTTCTCACCTTGGACCATGGTGGTGATTTCAAACACCTTGGTGTCTTGGGTGTTGGGATCGCCGAACGTGTGTCTGATGCTCGCCAGGAGGTCTGTTGCCGTGAGGAACGGCGTCTGTCCGCGCATCATTTCTTTGATGGCAACCTCGCGCCATTTGGCCGCAGTGCCTCCTTGAAAGTATGAGAGGATCCAGACAATCTTGGCATCCTCGTCGATGAATTCATCGGGGCGTCCCGGCATGTACATGTAAACGGCGGTCTTGAAGTTGTCGAGATCCGTGGACTTTCCTGAAAAGGCCAGGGGGCACGCTACTTTCGGCATGCGCCTGCCTGCACTTCCTGAGGGCGCGTTCGCCGCTCGTTCTCTCTTCTGTCTGAGCAGGTCCGCCATAAGCAGATCATGCTCTTCTCAAGCCTCTCTCAGCTGTTCTTCCAGCAAGCGCTCGGCCGGTGGTGGTTCCAACAGATCTTCGAGATCCGTGGGGGGAGGGAGTGTTGGGATGTTGATGGGCGCGAGGGAGGGGTCGCCCGTCATGATGTGAGGTGGTGTGGGCGGAAAGGAGAGTAAACGGGGTTGTGGAGAGACGATGCGTCCGGTCCAATCACTTAGGACGGGAGAAGGTTCTCGGTAGACGAGGGGAAAGGCAATAGTCCCTTGGAGCGGGCGCGCAACCCTGCTGTGCTCCTTAGGGTCGAAGATTGGGAGTTGTCGCCTGGTGGGCAACATTGGCGAAGAATGTGGAAGTGGGGGAACGACGAGTTAGTCGGCGGCGTACTACTCGGGCTTCGTACGAATGGCCGGCAAACGATACTACAAGAACGTAGTATGTCGTTCGGTGGTGGCGGGAACGGGATGTGAAACGGAAAAAGGAGAGTGCCGTCTTGAACGGGCTTGGAGGTGCGTCGAGTGCGTGTGAGCTCTTGCTGGTCAACTCACGTCGAGGTCTCAATCCCTCGCACGCTTTCAGGACGACCAGAGGCAGTCAGGTAAGAACCCGTACTACAACTGATAGCCTGTGACACGAGTGGCTCACAGAGCGCCGATGTCGAACAAGAGAGTTTTCGCTATGCACATCCTCTGGGCAAGCCAGATGGGCGTAGGGAATGATGGTGGGGGAGGAGAGATTTGTGTGAGTGAGAAAGGTAATGGGGATTGTACTTTAACAATGGCGGCGCCGATGTGCGCGTTGCTTCAAGCGAGGCCCGGGGTTGAATGTAAATGAGGATGAGTGTGGATGAGAGAGAGCGCAGGAGAGGGAACCGAGTTCTTCTGTTAGGACAACACAATCACTGAGGATTGCGCTGGCTCTCACAGTCGAACAACAACAAAACAAAACCTAGAAGTCTTTCGGCAGCCGCACAGATTGTGGGTATACCTAAGAGAACTCGGTTAGAGTCTCTAGGCGTAATATTAATGGTTTATATACTACGATACATGAGCTAACAATGAGGCTGACACATGTGCTACATGAGGCATTTGATCCATGCTTGAGTCATGAGGCATGCGTGATGTTCGGACACCATGTGTTTGCCGTGTGTCCGCTAACTCTATAATAATGTCAATGAATGTAAATAAAGAGAAATGTGTAACTAAATGATATTAAATGTCTTTGAAAAGATAAAGGAAATCGTACTCTTGACAGTACTGATGATCAAGATGGCATCATCAAAAGTTTTTCAACCATTTCAACTTTCCCCCACGACATCGTCTATTCCTCCCTCTCTTGTCTGCCATCCCCCACTTGTCTGCCATCCCCCACTTGTCTGCCATCCCCCACTTGTCTGCCGCACCCCCCACTTGTCTGCTGTGCCCCACTTGTCCTCTGCGCCCCCCACTTGTCTGCCACACCCCCCTCTTGTCTGCCATCCCCCCCCTCTTGTCTACCATCCCCCCCCACTTGTCCGGTGTGCCCCCCACTTGTCCGCCGCACCCCCTCTCGTCCGCTGTCCCCCCCTCTCTTGTGCCCCCCCTCTCATCTACTGTCCCCCCCCCCACTTGTCCAATGTGCCCCCCTCTTGTCCACTGCACCCCCCCTGTCATCCGCCGACCCCACCCCCTCCCCCCCCCACTCGTCTGCCATCCCCCACTTGTCCGCTGTTCCCCTCTCTTCCACTGTCCCCCCCTTCTCATCCACTGTCCCCATCATCTGCTATGCATTTTTTATTTTATTTGTATATTATATTATATTTTAAATTACAGTAAATAATTTTTAGTCAGTATGTACTGTAAGTCTATGTAGATGTCGGTTGCAGTCGGTTGAGACCGACTGCAACTGACTGTAACCAGGTTGGGTTGCAACCAGTTTCAACTGGTCACAACCGCCTGAGCAACCGACACCAACCGGTTGTACCCGGTTCGGTCGTCGGTTGATACTTTTTGATGTGAATGACCAACCGGTTGGGGTCTGGTTGGGGCCGAAATGGCTGAACAACTGGACCCGACTGGACTTTAAAACTCTACTTTGAATAGATAGTGAAAATTGTACTCCTGACATCACCCCCTCTTTAGGGCTCGGATTCCAGACAAGATGTGAGGCCCTCCAGAGTGTCTGTAAAGTTCTCATAGGGCCGGAATTGAAAGTGCACCAACAACCGGAGTTGATGCGGGGCAGATGGGTGGGATGAATGAAAGGCTGCAATTGCCACCATTACATGTTCAAGGTTTGCGGCAGGCTCCCAGGTGTTATTTTCCTCAGTGTACCCTTTCCACTTTACCAAATACTGCAACTGGCCATGATGTAGCCTTGAGTCTAGGACCTCCTCTACTTCATACTCTGTTGGGACAGTATACAAGAGTATACAAGCAAGCCAAGGCAGTTAGCATGGCCAAGGAATAAAGCCTGAATATGCTAAGTCACATTAACACATGTTTAACAGGAGTTAACACATACAAGGACAATTAGGGGAATGCACAGTTAACACATGTTAAGTGCATAAACCAGATATAGCATTTCTGTGATAGGATATCCCAGGCAGTGCTAGTAATAGCATGTCTAAGGCCCAGGGTATGGAAGGTCTAAGACTTACCAAGTGATGATATCATAGGAGGTACTATGACACCATAACTATAGGGGAAATAACATAGTTATTGGAACATTAACTAGTACAGGAGTTTATGACTTCATACCTCCTTATTATATTATAGGAGTACATTACACTATACCTCCTAGCAGTGTAGTATAAACTTCATCTTCTTAACCTTGTCCTCAACTCCTCCTGCCTCTGTCCATTATATTCCCAACATACTCCAACTCTCTGTCTATCACCTTGGGTGGCAGTGCTTCGGCTTGCTGTCCTGGGATCTTTGCCTCTGTGTGGGGCCTGACCCTCAATACATTGATGACCAGATGGATCTTGATTGATTTTGGTAACTTAAGTTCAACTGCAAATCGTGGGCCTCAAGCCAGACCTTCTGCCTGACCTTGTAGTCTGGGGCCTCTCCTCTAATCTGATCTGCATAGCACTTCATCTCATCATGCACCTTTGTCAATGTGGCCTCTGCCTCCTTGTGCACTCTCTTTATTTGCTCTGTGAAGTCCTCTGCTGCTTCCACCTTTCCTTCTCTTCTCGGTTCAAAACCCATCCTGGGGTTGTAGCCATAATTAGCATAGAAAGGTGAGGTCTGGGTTGCTGAATGGATCTGGTTGTTGTAAGTGAATTTGCCTAATGTGATCCACTTGGGCCAGTCATCCTGTCTATAATTAATGAAGAGTCGCAGGTACTGTTCTACATCCTGATTTACTCGCTCAGTCTGTCAGTCAGTCTGTGGATGATAAGCCGTAGACATTTTTGTTTGTATTTTCAATAGTTTATTTAACTCGCACATCAGCGCAGCTGCAAACTGAGGTCCCTGATTAGATATGATTGAATCTGGGAGTCCATGGTATCACCACATGTTATCACGATATAATTTAGCCAGTTCTAATGCGCTGGTTTCATCTGTTTTCAGAATTGCATGCATTTGTTTCTTTGCTCGATTGACTACCACTAAGAGCACATCATATCCTAGCACCTCTGGCAGCCCTGTAATGAAGTATATGGAGATTGCTTTCCACAGCTCCATAGGGGAGTCTATCAGTCTCAACTTGCTGCTGGAGGTTTCAGCACATTCTTGTACTGCTGGCATTTGTCACACCCATCAACATAATCAAAAACAAACTTAGTCATGGCCAGCCACCAATAATTATGAGCTACTAGCTCTAGAGTCTTCCACTGCCCAGGGTGTCCTGCTATTGCTGAGTCATGATGTAACTTGACGATCTTGCATCTCAGTTGTACATCCTTTGGTATATACACCTTTCCTCTAAAGACCACTAGGCCCTGTTCCTCTGACCACTCCTCTGTTCTCAGCCACTTTGTCAGCCATCTTTTCAACTCTTCCACTGCCTTCACCACTGACTCGTCCCATTCCTTCGCTTTCCATACTCAACTCAACAGCTTCTCTTCAGAGCCCTCAATCAGCAAGTGACCATGTTGTGTCATCTTGATTGCAAAGAACTCAGGCTTTAGCAGTGTCACATCCTTGTTACTGTGCTCTCCATCCTTCTTGAAATCCAGTCTCCTAGACAATGCATCGGCCTTGCCCATTGCTGTCCCCAGCTTGTTTACCAACTCAAAATCAAATCTAGATAAGTGCAGTGCCCAGCGTGCCTGCCTCCAGTTCAACTTCTTGGATGTCATGAAGTATTGAAGATTGGAGTGATCAGTCCAGATCTTGATCTTATGTGTCACACTCTAAGGTGATGTCTCCATGCTTCTAGTGCCCTGATGGTCTCCACTTTCCATCCTCTGTCTTCATAGATAGGACTGCCCCTGTGGCAACTCCAGAAGCATCCGCTTCAACTCATAAAGGCTTGGAAGGATCCGCAGTTGCTAGGATTGCATTCTGTGTGAACAAAGCCTTGAGTCTGTCAAACAACTCCTGCTGTTCCGCCCCCCATTCCCATTTCTGTTCCTTCTGCAATAATTTATTCATTGGCACAGCTACCTTAGCAAAGCCTTCGGCATAGCGTCATTAAAAGTTTGCGAGACCCAGGAAGTGTTGGATGTCTTTCACTGAGTTTGGTACTGGCCATTCCTCTATTTATCGCCTTTGTTTTTTCTTTGTCCATCTTGATTCTGGAAGGGGTAATGTGTAGCCCTAGGAATTCTACTTCGTTGACTTCAAATTTGCACTTTTCTGGTTTCAAGAATAGATCATTGAAACAGGTTGTGTGTGTCTAACACTGAAATCCTATAGCCTAACCAACAATACACACACACAAATGCACTGTCTGAATAGTTGTGAGTGGGCCAAAGAGTTCCCTTGCAGAACTTATTGCCAAGCCTTTAGTTCCTAAGATTCCTTCCTAAGCTGGACTCTTCCTTAGAATATTCTTGATATCCTTAGATCCTTCCTAAGATCTTTCCTAATGTCTTTCCGTAATCCCGTTGATTTCCTAAGAGTTTCCTAAGTCCAATTTCCTAAGAGTTTCCTAAGCTTTCCCCAAGTCTTGTTCCTACGTCCTTTAGAATTCCTAATCCTTAGTTCAAATCCTTGTCCTTGTGCCTCAGTTTCCCAATCTTCAACCCTAAGTCCGAAGATCCTAAACTTTGTTCCTTTATTCCTTAGATCCTTGGTTTCCTAATCCTTTATCCTTAGTAAGCTCGACAAGCCCGATGTTGTCAACAGCACTGAGCTTTCAACAACTTCGACGCGCAAGGGAGAAACGTACCACACCTGATTTCCTATGTCCTAGTCCTTGGTTTTGAGTCTTTAGCACAACTTTGAACGTGCTTGCTGTGTCACGTGATGAGCAACATGTGAGATTTGTGAGAGATGTATAATCTGGGGTCTGAACTTCTCTACTGTGCAGCTACACTACCCATAGTATTTGTACAAGTACAAAATATGAAATAGATAATGAAACTGTCCTTTATATTGTATTTTGGAAATAGCTCGGTGGAGCTATCCTAGAAGATAGAATCACATTGCAATGGGGTGATACTGCCCTGTCCAAATGGTTGGTTAAATAAGATAGAAAAATGGTATAAAAGGAAATCTTGCCGACTTATGTTAGATAATGCCCTCTATCGCTTGGCCTTCACCTCCTATGGTGTTCCGCCCCACCATCAATCAGGTACAATGTCGATCTTTTGATCTTGATGCTTGATTTTCTAAGCTGATCCACCATTGCTATGGGCTCCTAAGGTGTTGGTTGGGTGGCTGTGCCTGTCCGCCCTGATCCGTTGATTAATTTGTATGTCGCATCAACACCTGGCATCAAAACGGCTGGGGATCAGACACTCAATGTGCCCTCGATGCTTCCTAAGTCCCACAGTCCTGCTTCCCGATACTAAGGCTCATCCTTTGGTGCTCAAATATTCTGTGAATTCCTAGTTAGTTATTCTTGGGAATTTTCTTGACCATTCTCCATTGATTGCCGCTTAGAATTTCCTAAGGCATATCATCATTTTCCTCTAATCTTTTCAGCACCTCTTCTACAGTTTCATTATGTCACCTTTTGTCCTTTGTAAATATTAAGATATCATCTATATAAACTACTACTGATCCCTGGTTGATGAGATCCTTCAGCACACTGTTCATCATGGTCTGAAATGTGGCTGAGCTGTGGCAAAGTCCGAAATACATAACTACCAGCTCAAATGTGCCCCTGTGGGTCGTAAATGCCACTTTCCACTTGTCTCCTTCCTTTATCCTAACATTATTATATCCCCATATTAGGTCCAACTTTGTAAATACTCATGCACTACCTACTCTATCTATTTAGTCACCGATAAGTGGTAACAGATAATTATTTCTGATCGTCCAAGTGTTTATGTACCTATAGTCCTGCACCATCCTCTTTTTTTCTTCTTTCTTTGGTATGAAGAACACTGCTGATGTATGGGGTGACTTGCTCTCATGGATGTACCCCTTTTCTAACTGGTTGTTCAAGAAGTCATCGACTTCGCCCTGGTCTTGTGGTGACAACCAAATTTTCTTGGCTTTTTTTCAGTTTGTAACCTGGTTTCATCTCAATCACATAATCCCAGGGTTCCTGCTTTGGCATGTGTTTGGACACTTTCTTTGAGAACACCTTCATCCACCTCTGAAATCTCCATGGAATATTTGCTTCAATCTCATCTGGATCTCAAGCTCCTCATCATGGGTTGGGTTGGTGTTCCACTCCTGGACAATCTGTTCTAAGATGCCATCTCCGTCTGCCATCAGTCCTCCTTTGGTAATGAATGTGTCTTTGTTCTCTAATTCCTTGATTGTAGGACAATACCTCTGTCGCTCAGCCATCTTCCACCTGGCCCTATCTTTCTTCACTGATCTGATAAATATGTTGCACTCCTGAGGGCAGTGTGTCATTCTAACCTCACTAGTGTCCCAGTTGATGTCCAGGTTGTGTTCACGTAATCATGGATGCCCCAAGATCACCCTCATCTTCCCCAGGTCGCACACTTCGAATATGGCCTTTTTCTTATGCCCTTGGAATGATACCATCAAAACGATCTCTTCTGTGATTCGTGTTTCAAAGTCAGGTCACCCTAACCAAAAATAACTGAGACTGAACTGAACCCTAACTGAAACTGACTGAACCTTCGGTCATGGTCAGGGACTTGGATCAGTGTCACAGTCAGGTCAGACACAAAATTTGGCTGAGAGAGAACCAGTTATGACTGATCATAACTGGTCACAGCCACTTAGACTATTCATACTCAACTATTAATTTATATCTACACTGGTTACAATTTTTATTATATCACATAGTAATCAAAATATAAAGTACATAAAATATACTGAAAATGGGGTGAACCCTGAGGAAGAAATGTTGAAAGGCAAGGGTTTATATACCTTGGGGCTGCGCATGGACCATTTGGTCATGTTTGCACCCCCAAACGAAATAGTGGTGCCACTTGCAAATACATCGATCAACAATCAACTCTACCACCAACCACCACCCTCCACTGTTGATGCCACCTCAAAAATGACTGCCCACTCCATTGTTGGTGTGCAGGCAGCCCCTGGCACCAATGAGGCACCAGCCCCAACCTCTGACAGCCCCCACCAAGCCCCAGAAGCCCATCCTCTGCACGGCACACCCCACCTAAGCCTTGCCACATCACTCATCAATGCCACCTCAACAACAACTGCCCCCTCTGTTGTTGATGTGCAGGCACCCCCTGACCCTTCAGCAGCCCCTAGAATGGCTGAACAGCCTCACGTACAACCATAGTGTATATAATATATAATATAAATAGATAATCTCTTTAATTAATTTCTATACTTTGTAATTAGTTTACATACTAGTAACTGGTCCTGACCAGACCCAAACCAGTTCCAACTGACTTTGACTGAGTTCAGTTGGAACTGATGCTAACCAGTTATGTGTGCTGACCAAACTGCTGCTGACCAGTCAGCAGTGGTTTGGTTAGGTTAGCGAGTGACTTGAATCATGTGCAAACCAGTCACAGCTCGGTTTTGGCAAATCTTTGCCAAAAACCAAACTTGACTGAACTTAAAACACTATCTGTGATTGAGCCGCCCTGGTTTAAGGTACCATCAATGTTGTACACCCTGATCAGTTGATCCAGGGTCCAAGTCTTGAGACTGCTCTTGTGCATGAACTCCCTATCCATGAATAATCCAGTAGCCCCACTGTCTAACCAAGCTTTAACGATACATGTGTCATCAGTGTCTAGCGTTGTAATTGTAATTGGGATCATAATCTTGTTCTTTATCTTACTTGATTGTACAAAGTGCCTAACCCCCTCTTTAGGTTTTTTGGTAATGATGTCTGATTTCTTAACTACTGGTAAAAGGGGAATTAAGCACGGTTTCATGCTGCCAAGCTGACTTGCATCAGGCTCCCCTATGTTGTGACTACATACAGTTGAACTATCTAAGCTATTTACTGCTGTGTCAGAGTCTGTGTCTAAGTCTGAAAATCCTTCTTTGCTTGCTGGTCAGCTCCTTCTGCCAGCTTCTGCACCCAATAGCTTCATAAGTTGTCTTAATTCATTGCCATTATGTCAAGGTGTGATCTGCAGTTGCAGGCCATATGCCCTGGCTTGTGACACTTGTAACAAATCAGTGGTGGTCACTTTGCAGACCTATCCACATCCATGGTGTTTGGGTCATGCACATGAGGGGTGTTTGGAGTCCCCTGCATCTGTTGCTGACCGGATTGCCTTCCTTGTATCTCTGGGTGATGTCCTTGCACCTGGCCTTGCTGTGGCTGAGGCAATGTAGACCTGGTGTTTGGCGACGCATGCATGAAGGGCTTTTGGCCACTGTGCACTCCTATAAACAGGTGCTCTTCTGTGCATGCTTTCCACCACTGTTGGTCCATGCACATGGCCTGCGCATACCACCCATTGATGGTGGTGGGTTAGTTTTCTAGATTGTTTAGCTGCTCTTGCAGCCTCTTGTTTAACAACTGCTTGAATTCATATATCAGCAGTATGCCAGCATAGCCAGGCTCATGCACAGCGATCTTGAAATCCTGCACATGCTCATCTGCTGTCTTCTCACCCTGGACCATCGTGGTAATTTCGAACACCTTTGTGTCTTGGATGTTGGGGTCACTGAAGGACTCCCAGATTGAGCTCATTAGCTCCTGTGCAGATGCAAAGGGGGTGTCCCCTCACATCATTTCCTTAACTGCAGCCTCCTGCCATTTCACTGTGGTGCAACCTTGCAAATACAAAAGGATCCAAATGATCCTCGTGTCTTCAGACCTAAATTTGTTTGGCTGTCCCTGCATATACATGTAGCAGGCAGTCTCAAAGCTGTCGAGTTCTGCCACTTTCCCAGAGAAGGGCAATGGGCATGCTACTTTTGGTATGCACATTCCTGACCCTCTTCTGCCACTTTCCAGTGTGGGTCTGTCTCAGTTTCTCTTCTCCTCCATCAGTGCTTCCATAAGCATGTCATGCTCTGCTTGAGCTTCTCTCAGCTGCACCTGCAGCGAGGACTTGGGTTCTGGTTCTGTCAGGGCAGGGAGTGGTTTGAGGTCCTTGAGGTTCAAATCACCCAGTTCCTGTAAGTCGCCCATGGTGTTGGGGTGTGGGGGTGGAAGGATGAGATGAGGGTGGAGGGAGAGGGTGTGGAGGTAATGGTTGGAGAGGAGAAGACAATAGTCCTCTGATGCAGGCACATGACCCTGTCTTGCATGTTGAGGGGAAAAGGAACAGATAAGGTTGAGAGCTTTGCATGACATTGAGCCACAGTCAATCACACTATGTGCATGCTCTCAGAACAGTTGGGTGGCATCCCATGATGGTCTGTGTCAAGTGGCTCTCAAGCCATTTGAGGGGGAGGTACAACAGGTTACACCCAGATGACTAGGGAACAGCACGGGTTTGGCCAACCCGTGCGGGTTACGGGTACGGGTAGGCACGGGTACGGGTACGGGTCATGATTTAGGTACCCGTGACCCGCACCCAACCCGTCACCAAATGTCTATGTACTAACATACAGTTTTGTATTTACAGGTTTCGGCACTCAGATGAGTGTCGACAACCTTTTAATTACTTATGTACTATGTGTATGTACTAACTAACTTAATATATATATTATTTACGGGGGAAGCGACGCCCCAGAGGAAGGGGAAGCTTGTGGAAGCAAGGTCTTATATACCAGATAATGTTTATTACTATTTGGTTCCAGTAAACGAACGCGAACGTGACACGTTGTTTGCTGAAACAAGTTGATATTTACTAGTACATATTGTTTGGTTTAACTTTTCTGAATGTGATGTGTCATTTATTGAAACAAGTTGATAATTAATACTAGTATATAGTTGAAGTAAATGAATGCAGCACATAAACGAGTCGCGTTCGCATTTACTGAAACCAAACAATGGCAAACATCAACTTAAACGACGTGTCGCGTTCGCGTTCGTTTACTGGAACCAAATAGTAATAAACATTATCTGGTATATAAGACCTTGCTTCCACAAGCTTCCCCTTCCTCTGGGGCGTCGCTTCCCCCGTAAATAATATATATATTAAGTTAGTTAGTACATACACATAGTACATAAATAATTAAAAGGTTGTCGACACTCATCTGAGTGACGAAACCATTAGTTAAATGTATGTAACAAATCCAAGGCCCCAACAATGACGGCGACAACATGGTGTTGTCACCGTCATTGTTGGGGCCTATGCAGGAGGTGTTACACAATGGGAGACGGGGGTCTACCCGTACCCGCTGTGACCCGTGACTCGTGACCCATGGGTTGCGGGTACGGGTAGACGCGGGTACGGGTACGGGTAGAGCTCTGGGTACCCGCGGGAGTACCCGTGCTATTGCCTACAGATGACCAGTTTCTATGACTGTTCAATGCCTGTCACCAGAGGAACGGAGATTGGGGATGAGAGGAGATGCATGGTGAGTGAAATGAAATGAATGGGATTTGTACTTTAGCACTGGCAGCATCTTGTATGTGTGTTGCTTCAAGTGAGGCCCGAGGTTGAAGGATGTAGAGAAAGAGTAGAGATGTGAGGGGAGGGGTCTTTGACGGTAGTTGTGTTCTTCTGTTAGGACGTCACCAATACCCTAAGGCAAAGACGATGGCTCCCAACAAACAAACACAAACAAGAAAGGAAGAAGTCTAGTAGTCAAAGGTGGTCACACTGGTACTGGCAGATAACCCAAGAGAACATGACTAGTGTTCCTCAGTGATATATTAACATTTATATACTACACTACATGTGGTAACCATATGTAGTCCATGCCTTGTCTGTGAGGCACTGCACACATGTGTAAGCCTCATGTGCACAGCTTTGTGTAGCCTCCCATGCCCTTAGCATGTGGTGTGCAGCGCCGTGTGTCTACCATGTGTCTGATCAACTAACTACCCTTAGCCATGTGTACATCAAAGCATCCATAGGATCTAACAAAGTAAACTAAATAGTATTAAATGTCTTTGAATAGATAGTGAAAATTGTACTCCTGACATGTTGCACATGGCCTTCAAACTCTTGAAGGGCAAAACACAACCTGCTCTGATGTCTTTTCCATCTTCATTGGTATTGCAATTGGGTTCAACCATGTATTCCAAGAGCCTCATAAGTCATCATACCCCACTGTAAGATAGATAAATCAATATCAGTGCACAGGAAGTGAAATTTATCAGTACCACTCAGAAACATTTGCTGTCTTCAACAGGTGTTTTGCTATATTCTTGAAAGACTGTACTCTGGATATGTTTATTCTTGCATATCTTCTTGATCCAAGTAAGCCCTTATCAGTTTGGCTGTGTCAAAATTTATCAGGCCCTAGTTTATTATCAAGGTGGAGCATTATGGCTTAATCTACCACCTCGGCCATCATTCTCTCATGATACTTCATCCAGGCTTGTCATCCAGCTGGTGAAATCTGCATGTAAGATGCTTCAAAATGAAAAACTCTGAGAGAAGCAGGGTGGTGCTGCAGAGGGACAATTGCTTCTCAAACAACTCACTGGTAAGATTTAGTTTAATTTTTGATTTTAGCACTTTTGCTTACAATACATTAGCATATATGTATCAAGAGGCACCATTCACAGATGCACCTACTAATCCTCTGCATCATTTGAGCTGGTGGGAAGCTAGAAACTAGGACAGCAATGGGTCACAGCTTGCAGTAAGTTTGTTGTCTCAATCAAGGGGGTGTCGGAAAAAAAAATTAAGGATATCAGGTCAAATTTTTTTCTAACGACCTTGGAGGAACTAACTAACAGTTGTGGGAAATACCTTCCAAATAAGGAAATATGTAACATTACCATCACCACCGCCATCCCTGACGTTTTTGAGTATTCCCACCCGCCTCACATGCCTCACAGACCCAACCACCAACAACATATTCCAGCTCAACACAATGGAGATGGCATTGTAGGCCAGTCAGTGGTATGTGACCTGGAGCCTGCAGTAATGTTTGATGCTTACCCATACCATCTTGCAACCAGTAGATTTGCATCTGATGATGCCCTCGTTGCTTGATATTTTGGTATCCATCACTGTCTGCCTACAGACACATACTTCCAATATTGCATGCAAGTCTCTTGCTTTCTGTTTTTGCCCTATTTGTGTGATGGGTCTGTCAAGTGTGAATGGGTGGTTTTCTGCCTCCTCTGAGTCCCTCATCAGCGCAACCATTCCTGCAGCTGCTGGATCATTAGCTGGGATCTCAGGAGAGGCTGTTAAAGGTTCAGTTGGGCTCTGAGTCAATGTTGGTGGTAAGGATCGCTCAGGTGAGTTTCGGATTTGGTCATTATCCTGCTGATTGATGTCTGACTGCTCGTCCTCTTCCTGTTCCTCAGCATTGCTTGTCTTGTCCTTGGTCTCCCCTTCCTGATACATTTAATCTTCAACATTGTCTTTGCTTAATTGACCCTCATCAGTGACATCCCTGGTCTCTGATCAGCGTCCAGTGTCAAAACAGATTTGACACACTAACCGGAAGGTGAGCCATGTACTGTGTGCTGTTAGGACAACACAATCCACAAGGGATCACACTGGCTCTCACAGTCGAACAAGGGAAACAAACAAATCAAATAGTCTTAAGACTGCTGCACAGATTGTGGGTATGCGTAAGAGAACTCAAATAGAGTCTCTAGGCATTGTATTAACAACTTAAATACTACTATACAAGAGTTAGCCATGAGGTAAACATGTGTACTACATGAGGCACAGTGACCATGCTTGAGTCATGAGGCATGTGTTGTGGCAGGGTCAATGGTCCTATTGGGGAACCAAAGATGAGGTCGTCTCGTCGCGAGATGTGGGGTAAGCGTGGTTAGGGAAAACGAGGGAAACAGGAGGTGAACGAGTGCAGAACACTGATCAGTGAAAGTGATCAATGGACAATCGGAAATGCAATCAACAAAGATCGCGAGAACAACGCGTCGTAGTAGCTTGTTAAGTGGTAGGCTTGAAAGACAGGGAGAGTGAAGGAAAAAAGGCTTCGAGAGTACAAAGACTTGTGAACTTGAGAACTTAACTTAGAAACTACACCTTAATGTGTAGTAGACTTGAGGACTTGAGTGACTTAGGTGAGGGAACGACGAGTGTGAGTCTGAGGTAACCTGGTCCCATTCGAGAGGTGGGGAGACACCTTATATACATTTTCACAGTAAAGACGAGAAGACTCGGACCGCGCACGTTCTCTTGCGCCGGCCTGACCAAGCAACGAGAGAGATAAACTAGGAAGGAATCACAATAGTATATTAATGAAGTTGAAGATCTTGATGTGATGTTGGAATGGTGTTGCCAAGTCCTCGTCACAAGGTTTCACAGACTGGGAATGACTCGGGGAGGGGTCATCGTTGAGACTCTCTATTGACGGTATGTCGCCTGTGTCCCCAGCAAGCGCGGAGAGTCACCAGACGACGCCTCTCAACCCTACCGTCCAGCAGTTCGGCCCGTTGATCTGGATCATGACTAACCACTGGAAGGGGAACCGGACCGAGTGACAGATTGACGTCGTTGCCATATCGAGAAAGAGAACATCAAAAGATTAATGAAAAACCGGGACCACTCCATCGTACCGAAAGTGGGGCTGTCAGGTGAGGAACCTGAGGAAGCAGAAATCGTGAAGAGATGTGTGATTTGATGCGTCGTGCTAACAGAATATATTTATCTAAAAAGTGGTAACCTAATAATGGATTAAAAATTAGTTGGACAAGGTTAGCAACACAAAATATTAAGAAAATTAAATAAAGACAGGCATATACTGTTGTCCCTCTATGTTAGCACTTGACAAAGGAGTTGGAACAGATATACTCTGGGGGGGGAAGTTGACGAGTAGGCCAACTTGCCCTACCACAGCGTGATGCTCAGATGTCGCATGTCTACCATGTGTCTAGTAACTCTATAATAATGTCAATGAGTATAAATAAAGGAAATGCGTAATTAATAGTTTTTCAATGTCTTTGAAAAGATAATGAAAATCGTACTCATGACAGCACCCCCTCTTTAGGGCTCAGATTCCAGACGAGACACAAGGCCCTCCGGAGTCTCTGTGAAGTTTTCGTACAGGCGGAATTGAAAATACACCAATGATCTAAGTTGACACAGGGCAGATGGGTGGGATGTATGAAAGGCCACAATCGCCACTGCTGCATGTTCAAGGTTTGAAGTGGGCTCCCAGGTATTGTTTTCCTCGGTGTGCCCTTGCCACTTAACCAAATACTGCAGCTGGCCATGGCGCAGCCTGGAGTCTAGTACCTCTTCCACATGGTACTCTAATTCCCCATCTATCTCCTCGGGTGGCGGTGCTTCAGCTTTCTGTCCCAGGATCTTGGACTCTGTGTGGGGTCTAGTTCACAAGATGTTAATCACCAGATGAATCTTGATCGATTTCGGTAACTTGAGCTTAACGGCATTTGTCGACATCAGCTCAATGATAGGGTAAGGGCCCAAGCGCTTTTCCGACAGCTTGTGCAAAGGGCGTTTCAATTGCAAATCATCCACCTCCAGCCACACCTTCTGCCCAACCTTGTAGTCCAGGGCTTCCCCTCTGATCTGATCAGTGTAGCGCTTCATTTCATCGCACGCTCTGGTTAACACTGCCTCTGCCTCCTCATGCACTCTCTTCATTCTCATTGCGAAGTCATCTGCTGCTTCGACTTTTCCTTCCCTTCTCAGTTTGAAACCCATCCTGGGGTTGTAGCCATAATTAGCGTAGAACGGCGAGACTTGAATTGCCAAGGGGATGCGGTTGTTGTAGGCAAACTCGCCCAACACGATCCATTCTGGCCAGTCGTCCTGCCAATAATTAACAAAGAGTTGCAGGTACTGTTCAACATCCTGATTGACTCACTCGGTTTGTCCATCAGTCTGTGGATGGTAGGCCATAGATGTTTTTGTTTGGATTTTTAATAGTTTATTCAATTCGCGCATCAGCGCGGCTGTGAACTGGGGCCCCCTGTCTGATATAATTGAATCGGGGAGTCCGTGGTACTGCCACACATTATTGCGATATAATTTAGCCAAGCCAAGTATGCTTGTTTCCTCCGTTGTGGGAATTGTGTGCATCTGCTTCTTTTCCCAATCGACTACCACTAAGAGCGTGTCATATCCTTGCGCCTCTGGCAGCCCCATAATGAAGTCCACAGAGATTGCTTTCCACGGCTCCGTAGGGGAGTCGATTGGCTTCAGCTTGCCCGCTGGAGGTTTTGGCACGTTCTTGTACCGCTGGCATTTGTCACAGCCATCTACATAATCGAACACAAACTTTGTCATGTTCAGCCACCAATAATTACGGGTCACCAACTCCAAGGTCATCCACTGCCCTGGGTGCCCTGCGATTGCCAAGTCGTGGTGTAACTTCACAATCTCACATCTCAACTGTACCTCTCTTGGTACATACACCTTTCCTCTAAACAACACCAGCCCTTGCTCTTTGCTCCATTCCTCCGTCCTTAGCCATTTCATTGGCGACCTCTTCAACTCTTCCACTGCTTTCACCACCAACTCATCCCATTCTTTCGCTTTCCGCACTCTACTCAACAGCTTCTCCTCAGAGCCTTTGATCAACAGGTGACCATGTTGTGTTGCCTTGATCACGAAGAATTCAGGCTTCAGCAGTGTCACATCTTCGTTATTGTGCTCTCTGTCTCTCTTGAAATCTGGTCTCCTGGACAAGGCATCAGCCTTTCCCATTGCCGTGCCAGGTTTGTTGACCAGCTCAAAATCAAACCTTGATAAATAAAGCACCCACCGCACTTGTCTTCTGTTCAACTTCTTTGACATCATAAAATAGCAGAGATTGGAGTGATCCATCCAGATCTCGATCTTATGCATCGCACCTTCTAAATGGTGCCGCCATGCTTCCAACGCTCTAATGATGCCAAGCATCTCTTGATCATGTACGTCGTAATTTTGTTCGACGTCATTCAATGACTTTGAGATGAAGGCACACGTCCTCCACTTTCCGTCCTCTGTCTTCATCGACAACACTGCCCCTGTTGCTACTCCAGAAGTGTCTGCTTCAACCAGCAAGGGCTTGGAGGGATCCGCGGTAGCGAGGATTGCATTCCATGTGAAAAGCACCTTGAGTCCGTCAAATGACCCCTGTTGTTCTGTTCCCCATTCCCACTTCTGCTCCTTCCTCAATAGTTTATTCATTGGGGCCGCTACCTTTGCAAAGCCTTCTGCAAAGCGTCAGTAAAAGTTTGCGAGACCCAGGAAGCGTTGGATGTCCTTCACTGAGTTCAGAACCGACCACTCTTCTATCGCCTTCATTTTTTCTTTATCCATCTTGATTCCAGAAGGGGTAATGTGCAGCCCCAGGAATTCGACTTGGCTGACTTTGAATTCGCACTTTTCCGGTTTCAAAAACAGATCATTTTCTTCTAATCTTTTTAGTACCTCTTCTACTATTTCGCTATGTCCATTTTTGTCCTTTGTAAATATTAAGATATTGTCTATATATACTACTACTGACCCCTGGTCAATGAGGTCCTTCAGCACACCATTCATCATGATTTGGAATGTGGCTGGGCTGTTGCATAGTCCAAAGTACATAACCAACAGCTCGAACGCACCCCTGTGGGTTGTGAATGCCGCTTTCCACTCATCTCCTTCTTTTACCCTGACATTATTGTATCCCCAATGTAAGTCCAATTTAGTAAATACACATGCACTACCTACTCTGTCTATTAAGTCGCCAATAAGCGGCAACAGGTAATTGTTCCTAATTGTCCAGGTGTTTAGATACCTATAGTCCTGCACCATCCTCTTTTTTTTGTCTTTTTTTGGGTACAAAGAAGACCGCCAATGTCTGAGGCGACTTGCTTTCCCTGATGTACCCCTTTTCTAACTGGTTGTTCAAGAAGTCGTCGACTTCGCCTTGTTCCTGCAGTGAGAGCCTGATGTTCTTGGCTTTCCTGGGCTCATAACTGGGTTTCATCTCAATGGCATGATCCCATGGCTTCTGCTTTGGCATTCATTCTGATGCTTTCTTTGAGAACACCTTCATCCACCTCCAGAACCTACGCGGAATCTTCCCCTCAATTTCCGACTCCATCATTCGGATCTCGTGCTCCTCATCACGCGCCAGATTTGCATTCTCTTCCTGGATAATTTCTTCCAGGATTCCATCCCCATCTTCCATCATTCCTCCTGTCTGAATGAATGTGTCTTCATCCTCTACTTCCTCGATTGTAGGACGATACTTCTGTCATTCGGCCAACTTCCGCCTGGCCCTATCTTTCTTGGCCGCTCTGATAAATATGTTGCACTCCCGAGGGCAGCATGTCATTCTAACTTCCCTGGTGTCCCAGTTAATGTCCGGGTTGTGTTTGCGCAACCATGGGTGTCCTAGGATCACTGTTGCCTTTCCTAGATCGCACACCTCAAAGACGGCCTTCTCTTTGTGACCTCAGAACGACACCATCAAGACGATCTCTTCTGTGATTGAGCCGCCCTGGTTTAAGGTACCGTCAATGTTGTAAACCCTGATCGGTTGATCCATGGTCCAAGTCTTAAGTCTGCTTCGGTGTACAAACTCCCTATCTACAAAAAGTCCGGTAGCTCCACTATCTAATAAAGCCCTGACCGTGCAGGCATCATGTGTATCTAATGTTGTAATTGTAATCGGTATCATAATTTCATTTTTTACTTTATTTGATCTTACGAAATGATGTACCCCCTCTTTTGGCTTGTTGGTAACAATGTCTAATTTGGTAGCTATGAGTACATGGGGAATTAAGCGTAGCTCCAGGCTACTGAGCCAACTTGTGTCAGGCCCCCCACCATTGTGGCTAACTACTGTATTGCTATCTAAGCTAACTACTGTAGCCGTGTCCATTTCCGTATCAGAGTCCATGTCTTGTACTGTAAGTCCGTTGTACTTATTTTTGGAAGCGAGCGAGGGGGGTCTCACTGGCCTCCAGCGGGAAAGTCCTTCTTGGCCGCTGTTTCGGCCTCCTCAGCTAACTTCTGGACCCAGTACCCTCTGAGGTCCTCGTAGTTCATTGCCCGGATGTCCAGGCGGGATCTACAGTTGCAGGCCATGTGCCCAGGCTTCTGACACTTGTAGCAAATGAGCGGGGGTCGCTTCGCCGACTGGTCCATGTCCATCACATTAGGGTCTCAGGCGCGAGGGGTGTTTGAAGTCCCCTGCATTTGTTGTTGGCCAGATCTTGACCCCGAGATGATGACAAGAGGGATGGTGTCCCTTGCTGGTTCGGGGTGAAGGGGGCCCTCGCGTTCTGAGTCCTCTGCATTGGCTGTCGGCAGTTATGGTCACCAGCCAATTCTCCAAGTTGTTGAGCCACTCTCACAGCCCCTTGTTCAACGACCACTTGAATTCGTAGATGAGTGGCGTGCCGTCGTAGCCAGACTGATGCACCATGATCTTAAAATCCTGGACATGTTCGTCCGTGGTTTTTTGCCTTGTACCATCATCATTATCTCGAAGACTTTGGAATCTTGTTCGTTTGGGTCTCTGAACGCGAGATGGATGGACGCAAGGAGGTCCCTTGCCGTGAGGAAAGGCGGCTCTCCACACATCATCTCTTTGATGGCCACCTCGCGCCATTTGGCCATGGTGCCTCCTTGCAGATACAAGAGGATCCACACTATTTTGGCATCCTCATCAATAAACTCATCGGGGCGTCCCTGCATATACATGTACACCATGGTTTCGAAGCTGTCAAGCTCCACAGCTTTTCCTGAAAAGGTGAGGGGGCATGCTACTTTTGGCATGCACCTGCCTGTGCTTCCTGAGGGTGTGGCTGCTGCTCAGTCTCTCTTCTGTTTCAGCAACTCTTTCATGAGGAGGTTGCGCTCCTCCTGAGCTTCTCTCAGCTGTGTCTCCAGCGAGGACTCTGCGGGTGCCTCTAAGAGGTCTTTGGGGTGGGTGGGGGGAGGGAGAGTAGGAAGATCATCAAGGTTCAACTCCTGTAGGTTTGCCATGATGCGGGGTGGTGTCAGTGGGATGGAGAGTAATTGGGGGCGTGGCGAGAGGGAGTGTCCGGTCCAGTTGCTGATGGCGGGTGAAGCGGATCAATGGGCAAGCGGAAAAGCAATAGTACCCTGGAGCGGGCACGCGACCCTGCTGTGCTCCTTGGGATCGAAGGTTGGAAGACATCGCTTGGGCAACGTGGAAGAAAAGGGTAAGGGCGAGGACTTTTGCATGACATAGAGCCCCGGTCAATCACACCACACGCACGCTCTCAGAATAGTCAGGTGGTGTCCCATGATGATCTGTGTCGAGTGGTCCTCAGTCCGTTTGAGGGTTTGCTCAATGGGATCAACCCAGGTGAACAGTCAAGCTATGACTGTTCAACGGTGTCAACACCAAAGGAACAGGGAATGGGGGTTGGGGAAAAATGCTGGGGAAAGCGGGCAGAGTGAGAGTAAAAGGTAGAATGAGGGCAAGCGTACCGTCATCTCCACCATACTTTTAGGACAAAAGTCTGTCCGAAGTAGGTGCAAACAAATGTATACAAGTAAACTTGGGGGGAGCGGAAGTGCGAGCGGTGAAAAGTTGAAGGCATCTTGACTTCAGTGATGGCAACGCAAGATTGTGCACGTTGTTTCAAGTGAGGCCCAAAGAAGATGAATGAGGATGAGTGTAAACATGAGAGGGAGCACGAGAGGATTCGAGTTCTTCTGTTAGGACAACACAATCCACAAGGGATCGCGCTGGCTCTCACAGTCAAACAAGGGAAACAAACAAATCAAATAGTCTTAAGACTGCTGCACAGATTGTGGGTATGCCTAAGAGAACTCGAATAGAGTCTCTAGGCATTGTATTAACAACTTAAATACTATTATACAAGAGTTAGCCATGAGGTAAACATGTGTACTACATGAGGCACAGTGACCATGCTTGAGTCATGAGGCATGCATGATGCTCGTCGCATGTCGCATGTCTACCGTGTGTCTAGTAACTCTATAATAATGTCAACGAGTATAAATAAAGGAAATGTGTAATTAATAGTTTTTAAATGTCTTTGAAAAGATAATGAAAATCGTACTCATGACATGTGCCTCTGAGATGACCAACGACAACAATGCTTTCTTTTTAGATTTGCATGCCTTCTTCTGCTTGTGCCAATTATTCCAAATTTCTCTTAGTGATCATTCTTCGACAAATGAGATTTTCCAAAGTATCTCGTGTGGGGCTAGGGAAATGGCGGGGTGTCTTGCTTGTATGTGGTATGGCATGTTGTACCGCCATACACAAGGCTCAGCTGCAGGACAGATTGGGCAGCAGAGTGGAACATTGGATGAGGGGCTCAATGTGGTTGATAATCTCAAGATGGCATATGTGAAGTTTATTTTATTCATGCATGTAGACTTTGCAAAATCCACTTGTTCACTTGTGCCAGAGCCTTTTTCCTTTTTTAGATAGAATCTGCAAACTGGTGCTGGACGGAGACACAACCAACAAGGCTCATCACTTCATTTGATGTGGGTGTCAAAAAGGAGGTGGGTGGCCATATGTTCCAGGACCCTTTGTGCTTGCTTTGGAAGAGTGAGAGGCAGGTGACAGCTCATACATTCATTGGCAATAGCTTGATGACAGGTTTCATGTTCATTTTCACAAAGAAAACATGCTTTTCCTAGAACATTGTTAGCAACACAAGTGAGATTGCTTCATTGTAGAGCTTGTTACCTGATGTCTCATGGTAGGGAAACCTATCTGATCGCCTGACCTCTGGTAATAAGCTTCCACTGCCTGATTCTCCAACTTGAAACTGCTCAAGAATTGTAGCCCTGATAGGCATCAGAACACCGCTCTCAAAGAGATAGAATGGATGTGCTGGGTTACATGTGCAAAGGCTCGGATTGATTGGCTGGATGAGGCGTCCAGACACCCAATAAGAAGAGCCATGTTTGCATGACCACCACCAATTGTGGTTGAGGTCAGGGTCATCCTCAACTGTTGTTGGCACCAGGTACAGCATCTGGTATGAGACAAATACCAATTGCTCAGTGAGATACTCCACAGTGACATGATCAGCATGTTGGTTGTCAATAGTGATGTCGTTCACTTCACCAATGCACAAGAACACATGTCCATCACATTGAACTAAAGATGTGACAGGCAAGTCCATCTGTACTTGATTGTCACCTGATGTCAGGTCGCACTCAACAATGCCAGTGTGAAGGCCAGGGGATTTAACTGCATAGAAATGAATATTTGCCATGTGCTTCAAGTGATCTGTCGAGCCTGTTTTCCTGTATTGTGTGAACACATGATTCAAGTACCTGGCCTTGTAGATCTCCTTTCTGTCAAGCTTGAAGCATGGGCTATGCTCCAACTGTGGGTGTTCTTCAGCAATAGCATCCTCCACCTCTGGATCGGGCGATGGAGCTGCTGCCATGTGGGTATCCTGCCAGATCCCTTTCAGTGTGTCATCATAATTGTTGGGGTCTTGAGTACCCTTGATTAGATCCTTGCCAAGAGGGCAAAATATGTTGAATAAATGCTCAGTGACAATATGCAACATGTCTACTAGGAATGGGAATTCTTCTTCAATATGGCGCTGCCCAAATTTCCAGCTTGTTTGAAGAATGACCCAAGAAACTTTCACATTACTGTGCCAAGATGCTGGATTTATGTGGTCAACATGCTCATGGACAGTGAAGCCATCCTGTGACAATGCAGGCAGTTTGAGCCATTGTGGTGCTCTATCCCAGTGAGGATATTTTGCAAGGATGGTCAAGACCTCTGTCATCCCAGTAAAGCAAAGTCCGAGCTGAAGGGTGTCAAGGTTGGCATCATTTCCAACCATGGTGTGAAGGATTCCATACACCACTTCAAGCCAATTGGTTCCCAATAGGATCAACCAGAATTCACTATCTGGATCATCCACTTTAGCCTTGGCGATGCAGAAATAGGCATTCTTGATCATAATCATGATGTCAACATATAGTTGTGTCAGCATGAGCCTCGTGGTTGTTTCATCTTCAGCAAAGAGTCCGAGCAGAAGATGAGCAGCCACACTAAGGTGTTCCAGTTGTTCCAAGAGTGAAAGGTCAATGCAGATATATGGAATGAGAATGTGATGAAACAATGCACCGAGGATTTTGAAAGATTCTCATGCTTGGATAAACCCTGGCAATGCATCTGTGGGTGGGGGAGGAGAGGGACCATATCTCCTGGAGCATATCATATACCAATTTGACATCCTGACGATCATTTGGATTGAGCAGATAATTGATTTGAGTCAATGTCAAGTTATCTGAGGTGAGGTGAGATTGGATGACAGCTGGCTTGATGTGAACTCCATGAACTAGGAGACCTTTCTTGTGAAGTAACAGATTTTGGAGTCATTTGAAAATGTGTTTATAGTCCTTATTAGCAGTTATATCATCATCGCCAACATCCAAGTTCATGAGTGGGAGAACATGCAATAGGTCATAAATGGGGGAGGTCAGTCCAAGTCGATGTTTGAATGTCAGGAGTACCAGAGCTTCACCATGTCAAGATTCACCATCAGATGCAATACTGATAGTTCTGAGCTTTGATTTTTGGCTGGCAGTACATGCCGTTGTGATCAAAGCAGCATGCTGAAGCCCTGTCTCATGTTTACAGGAACCAGACACCAGGATTGGATGAATGCTATATAAACGCATCTCACCACTCAAGACACCAAGTGTGCCCACAGTTGCCTAATCCTGACTTGTGAGAAATCAGACACCATGCACTGATGGACCGTGACACACCTTGACAGCCAGATGAACTTTGCCTTTATCAATGCTATCAATCAACAGGTCAACTTCCTTCTCAGAGTTAAACTCTAGGCTTGTCCTGTGCCCATGCTTGCGGCAGATGCCCAGGAACCTGTTGGTCCTGTCATCGTGGTGTACTCTTTCCTCAACCTTCAGCTTGTCAAGCATCAAGATTTGATGAACCACCTGATGGCTTTGAAGAAGATCACATATGCTTTCAAAATTGCTTTCAATGTTTGTCTTGACTTTAAGCTTGCTGGGTGAGAGTGAAGAGACCAGGAGGCAAGGAATAAGGGTTCGACGACGGAGGGTAGTGAGGGATAAAAGATGCAGAGCACGGTGTGCAATCTCTGCAACTCATGAAGTTGCCATAACAAGAGCCTGCATAGGTCATCCTCCTCAGTGTAGTTCCTTGGGTGGTAAACTTGATGTGCTGCATGTTCATATAGATCCATGAGGTTTCAAATACCACCTTTATGCACAAGGTTAGCCTTGACAAAATGATCCACCCATTCCACTTTCCCACTCCCAACAGCCATAACCCATTGCTTAAAGTCATCCAGGGCCACTGCCTTCCCTGTGAGTTTCCAGGCATTGTTTAGCCACCTCAACTGCAAGGCACATATCTCTCTGATCTTCCTTCTAACAATCGTCACAAGCCCTCCAACACTGTGATAGCTTAGATGTGTATTTTTGTGCACACCTATTTTGATACATCAAAGGACCCCTTGCAGGTTTCCATTTTTGGTAAGCATCTCACAATTCTTGCAGCAATCTGATGGGCTTTGTGGTTTTGATGTACATCCCTTGGCATGTAATACCATGATCTCTACAGTAACAGAGTAATCCCAAAGGTCCCCAAGTTCGTCATGGATGCCATAGGGATACGATGAATGAGCACTGTTGCCTGGCAGAAACTCAATGTGGATTCTGCAGCATATGCGATAAGACACATCACTTTGCTGCAGGGGAGTATGTGGACCATCATTGAGCATGTCTACATCAATGATGATGTCAGGCTGCATTATGGTAATATATGGATCTGCTGTATCGATTGAGGTTGAGGGTGGGATGCTTGACGGGGACCTGAAACAGGTTAGGTATGGTGTGGTCTAATCTCTGATGTGATCTGATGCACACTTCATCAATAGCATGCATTAGACGCTCCAACTTCCCTTCAAGCAAATAACCAGGTATGTGATGCTAGGTGACAAGATATTCAAGGAAATGACAGAGTCCCATGAGCCCTTGCTCTCTGATGCCTGTTGCAGCTCATCTGGAGGCTTCTGAAGAACACTGTTCAGTGGTCCATCAAATTTTTCCCAAGCATCCTCATCCTCCTCAACACATCCTGTAGGATCTCCAGCAAATGCAGCCAGTGGATGACTTGCATCAGCTTCGGGAATATTGGGAGGAAGGTCTTTGATGTGAGCTCAAAACTTTTGCAGGAGTGCTACACCCATAGGGCATCCAGATAGAGTAGTCGATATGGATGTCAGAGGTGCAGATGAGCTATGGCCTACAGCACTTTGGGCTGTGGAGGCTGATGTGGAGCTTGAGCCAAGAACTGTTGGGTGTACAATTGGTGGGGCAATTACAGTTGATGGCACAGTGGGTGCTTTGGGTCGAAACCATTTCATTGCATTCTCTTTATTCTTTTCAATGTTTTCTTCAGCTGTTTTCTTCCTTTTGTTGGTCACACATTGAGCAGAACCACTATGTCATTGAAGGAAATTCTGTATCCCCCCATTCCTTGTTTTTATCCTGCTTTTACAGTCAGGACATGTCACGCAACCATCATCGCCAACTGTAAAGGCCTTTCCATGCTTTGAGTACCATGAATATTTGAATCATGTTATCATGCACCTCCTCGCCAGCCATGTCATGTCCCACTGCTCTCTGTCCACTCTCTTGGTGCTTCTTTTCCAAAAAGGAAGCTTTCAGGAGGCTGTACTTGCATCAAACTGCTACCTGCATGCCTGCCTCAGCACATCAGGCACCAAATCACATGATTTCCAAAAAGAATTTAACGACCTCGGAGGGGGGACTAACTAACCATCCTGATATGGCAAATTCAAAGTCCGACAGCCCCTTGGTCTCAATATGTATAGTATCATGCTGAGTATTGTATTCAGAAAGTAGCAATCAAGCTCTTCAGTGTCTCACCTTCTGAAATGTGTGATGAACATACTGCATCCAAGATGTCAGCATTCAGCACTGCTAAACGAAATGGTCTAAGTGGTGAAAACATATGCATGGCTCAGTTACAACAATATTGGCATTATGGCTTCACTGATTCAAAATATGCTCACACTGCCACTCTTACACTACCCAAGAATAAACCCTCAACCCAACCAATTCAGCTTCCTGCACCAACTCTTAATGACCTCCTCAATCCAGGACTGGCTGACTCTGAAGAGTTGTTCTTTATGCCATCTGATCCTTATGGTGCACAGGCCCTGGATGATGAAGAGGATGAGGACTCAAAAGCACTCGCTCATCCCTTGAGCATCTCCAGATTGATGATCTGGTTGATTTATCGGCACCAAAACTTCTTGCTTGGTTCATAGAATCCCCAGCATCAAAGGACAACTCCATGCCCAAACATGCACTGCTGACTAACTCGGCACCATCAAAGTGGTCTGATAATGACTCGAAGTGGGCCAACTCAAATGACATGACCTGGTAGTCTTAATAGTGTTTTATACCAATTATACATATTATACATATTATACATAGCGTATAATACGGTATTATACCCCCAAAATTTGGGCCCTGCAGGGCTGTACAGAACAAAAAATTCCTATGGTACATATGGTACACAAGTGCTGCTCAGTGCTGATGTATCATACCATGCCAAATGTGATTTAGACCCAGCACTAGTCTTGGCTTCTGACCTGGCGAATTCCATAAGGGTGGTATCGGAATATTCGGGTACACTCGGGGTTGTAAGTAGTGTCAGACTAGAAGTCCTCAGCGAAATCCCCAACACCGCCGAACGGAATTACTGTAAAAGGGACTGAGCTGTTCTGCTCCACAAATCACGGTGGCCTAGTATACTCCAGAACTGGGATAGACACTTCACCGCTTCATTCCCATGAGCTTGAATGGTGTTTGATGTGGCGACGTAACTTGCAGTCTATATGACGCGCACGGCCTTTGTTGAGCGTTCACGTTGTGAGAAGCGCAGCTGCATTGCCTTGAGCCTCATGCAAGTCATGATTCGTTGTTGAAACAATATCGTTATAGCAATGTCCATCAAGTACGACAATAATCCGAGACGATCATGATGCGGCTGTACACTTGTTGTGATTAACGTTATCTGATCTGACGATCAGTAGAAATCAGCCTTCTTCTCGACCGTCCCTGACCTTGAAGTAAAGAGGTGTAAAGGCGCCTAAAAGATCCCGATTTTATCGCACTGAATCCAGCGATGCAGGATAGATGCTCTCACCTGCTCTCACTACAGCGTTTAATCGTCTGTTGTAGTCTACTATTGGCTGTACAGCGCAAAAAACTAAAAATATCAGCTCGAAGGTTGATCTAGCCCTCGGCGGTGGGTTTACTGCAGCCTCAAATACTGGACATCCTCCATTTATTCAGACCATGATTCATGCCGACCTCTTCCATGGCAGACGATGTTTCTATGACTCCTGCAGAGCTTGACCTGGCGAAATTCATCCTAGGCCCTTGGGTGTGTGCTTTTGTTCAATGCCATGCTCCACAACGCTGAGCTGACAATGACATGTCCCAGCTAATCGGTTCATTTCTCGATGTGCTTCTGCAGGGCGTTCTCTTTTGTCAGGCAAGCAAGGTTCCGCTGCAAGAGTTTTGACCGAGCGCTCACCTTCTATCTAGTTCGGCAATTATTTTTCATGGCACCACAACGACAATCTTGGGATCCGGCTGCAGGTGCTCGGGCTGGTGATTATCACAACTTTGAAAACAATCCATTCTTTGTGAGATATTACAAACACCTATCATTCCAGTTGTTGCTTGATCGTGAAGTTTGTAGTGCGTCTACATGGGTTCTGCTTATTCTACATTTCAAGGACGTGTCAGGAGCTCTTTCGCTCAGCTATACGGCATGGTGGTTGACAGGTAGTGGGTTAATGGTGCGTCGAATGCCTCGCTGAAATATCCGTCTCTGAGGTTAACAACAGGTCGCAACTATCGGACTTTACGTTCAAGCATTTTTCTGCCACCGTCTGTGGACCATCTCAAAAAAGAATTATTGGTTCTCGATACCAATCGTTACGGTGCTCCTGTTCGCCTACGTATCCATATGTATTGCAGTACGTCTGATTATACCTCTTGGATAAACTTATCGTTATTCACCATCCGTTTAGACTTACTATATTACGGTTGGAGTGTCTGCCGGTTCGAAGATCGCCACTTGGTGTATGTCTTTATCCAGTTATATTGAGCTTCTCGTTTATCATCCGGCGGCAGTTGCTGCTCATTTTAGCTCAGTCTTCGGCAAGTGAGCAACCTAAGGCTGGGTGCTCGCTAGCTGATCACAATATAATGAAGCTGGGGATTTATTGATAACATTTTCAACCGCCTATTTCCTTCTCAGATCTAAAAAGGACGTCCTTCCACAGTTCGTCGCTATTTCCTCGTCCTCCTACGATGCCATACTTCCCTGATTTCTTTTGCTAGAACTGCTGGTGTGATTGATGCTCTCGTGCGGCTCACTTTCCAAACAGCAGCGCCCGCTGCCGTCTGGTCCGTCTCTTCACAATTTTTCCTCCTCCGTCGGCTGACGTTGTGCATTACAGTGCCATGTTCAATCTTATCTTTTCCCAAGTATACCCGGGTGACCACAAGCTCATATCTTCTGCGTTCAACCAAGCGCTCGCGAAGCTGTACGCTTTCTCGATGATGTGGACACTGAATGCACGACGTGATCTGCGGGCGGGTGACACGGACATAGTGTTCAGTGTTGGTGCGAATGCATCTGCATGGAAGGTAAAGTGTCAGTGCTAGATGGACGGGTGCTGATGGAGCTGGGAAATTAATAGCATGGAAGTGGCCCCCACATCTTGAGTAAACAATCGGGTGATCCAAATGTGGGTTTCATTGATGTATTGTCCCAGAAACTGAACAAGTCTTCATACTTGCGATAGGTTATTTTCAGTCACTCTACGACCAGTGGCTAGACAACCACAACCACCGAAGAGGCGCGCCCCAATTCAAGAAAGCTGTGATACACTCCGTTGTTGTATACCCGAGATAATGTTTCGCGTTCCATCTACATATGTATCTCCATTGTAAGGGCTTCTTGGATGAGAAAATATATGTATATATACCGGTAACCATAGTACTGCGTACTTGGGGGGAACTTGCAAGGAACACACTGGGTGCAGCGCACCATACTTTGTGAGAAATATAGAAGAAGTATCTTGAAGGTACATATAAAAGTTTTAACATAATTCTCTTCAAGTATTTTGGCAGCATTGTACTTATTTAAGATACTTCTTGACTATTGTTATGATACTGCATCAGCAAAATCAAGGATCCACTTTTTTCCCTTATTTTGCTTATTACTGATTAATGCTCAATTAAGGAGAATAAGCAGATTAAGTGTATATTTTTCCTTAAAATTGATGATGCAATAAGCAGAAATAAGTAGATATACAATTTTAAGTAGTGTAAGAGGATTCAGGAGATATTTAAGTAAATTAAGCCCATCATCATCATCAGCAGCTGCATCTGGTTAAAGTCAAAATAAGCAGATATAAAAATTCAAGTAGTGTAAGAGGATTCAGGAGGTATTTAAGTAAATTAAGCCCATCATTGTCTGAGTCAGTAGCTGCATCTAGTTATAGTCAAAATAAGCAGATATAAAAATTTAAGTAGTGTAAGAAGATTCAGAATATACATAAAATGCTGTAGAATCCTTAAATGCTGTAGAATTCACAGCAATGGCCTCATTGAACAGTCTGCTCAATGATGGTGACAGCTAGTGATGCTAAAGCTCAGCTCAGCTCAGCTCTGGCTTGACTCACTGACCAGGGCTGCTAAGCCACCCCAGACAAGGGGAGGTACTGTTTATAAGGACAAAACTAGTGCCAATGGTAATATTATATGCATCAATTGATACTAGGCTATTTTAGAGTTTTAAAGTCTGGTTGGGTCTAGTTTTTTGGCAATTTTGGCCCCAATAAGTTGTTCATTCTCATAGTAAGGCCCCAACCAATGACTGAACTGGGTACAACGAGTTGGTGTTAGTTGGTCAGGCAGTTGCAACCAGCTGAAACCAGTCCAAACTGGACCTGGTTCCAGTTGGTTCCAGTCAGTTGAGATCGACCATAACTGAGCAACTACTTACCACTAACTAGGCTACTTATTCACTCAGTAATTTAAATTTAATAAAATATATAAGTAAAGGCAGGGGATGGCAGATGAGGTGGAGGCTGTGGATAGGCAGGTGAGAGGGGGGCAGGAAAGGGGGGGGCTGTGGGCAAGCAAGGGAATGAGAGGAGGGTATGGGTGAGGGATAGAGGACAAAGACAAGGAGCAAGTGGGGGACAAGGGACAAGGGGGGACAAGGGATGAGTGACAGGGGATGAGCAACATGGGGAAGCAACAAGTGAGAGGGAGATGAGGGACAAGCAAGGGGGGATGAGGGACAAGCAAGGGGAGAAGTGACAAGTGAGGGGGGATGAGGGATGAGGGACAAGGGATGAATGAGTGGGGGAAGCAATGAGCAAGGTGGTTGGATGTGTTGTGTCACCATTTATGCACATGGAAATGCACAAACAAAATCAAATCATGACACATCATTGTTTACTTGGACATGACATGTGCAAATGGGCCAAAGGTATATAAGCACATCTGCCCCATTATTCTTCAGGCATGCCCCACTTTGTAAATTTTAAAGAAACTAGAATAGATGTAGTAGACTAAAGATAGGTACATGCAAAGCGAGCAGTTGTGACTGGTTGTGACTGGTTGTCAACTGGTTTCAGTAACTAGTCCAATTGCACTCAGCTAATTATAGCTAATTTTCAGCTTGGCTCACCAGCTCATTGGCTCTGAGCTGATCAATTAGCAATACTAGTGACAGCACAGTGTTTAGCTCTGCCTGATCAATAGAGAAGTTGCCTTGTGCTTCCTTTTGCAGGGTTCCTCTAACTGCCACATGAACTTCCCATGTATCCCAACAGAACCTGCAGTGACCATTGTGACATTTTGCATGAGTGTTCCAGTCTTGTCCATGAAAATGACAGATACATTTGCTATGGTCTCACAAGATCCAAGTAGTATCCAGACAAGAAGCTTCTTGCACATCATGCATTTGGTGGCAGATGTGAGGGAAAGAGTCAGAGTGAGCAGGAGGCCTGAGACAATGTTGTCATTTAGATATACATGTGAAAGAATAATATACCATAGATTACCTTCAGGAACAGCAATGATGATCAACATCATGGAATTAATAAGGATATTGACAAAGGCAATGCCTTTCTTGCTTGCAGTTCTGTGTGAAGATAAGTGTACATATAATGAGTTTCACCCCTTGAAAAAAATAATTAGGATACTATGTACTGAACAGGCTCACCCTGGTCTAGTTGCACAAAAAAACCTAATTATAAGTGCTGAAAATAGGAGGAGACCAGCCAGTGACCCTATTTTTTGGAACTTTGGATTGTCATATTGTATGAATGCTGGATTATCACACAAGGTATCTGGATGAAGCTGGAGTCTGTCATTCCAAAGTGCTGCAGATGACTTTGATGGATCCACATCTGTGGGATTAGACAACTTGCCATTAGGCTCAGGCCTGGCAATGATGGTATGGTATTAGCCCCAAGTGTAGGGACCATGAGGTCTTTACACTCCCCCATATATTCTGTATGGATCCATGCATATCTGCACAGATTTTCACGGACTCTGAGTTAGTCTGTATGGACTTTTGAGAAATTCATTTGGCTTGCAGTCCTGCTTAATTCCAGATTTTGAGTCCACACAGATCCATGTGGATTTTTGCTTTTTGTGCAGATTCCATGGAATTATTCCATCCTAGCCTGAGTAAAGCAGAGGTCAGACAGCTCAGATGTCTGAGCCCATCTGAGTGAGTAATTAATATTATTATTGTGACTCTCTAAAATGTAGTGGGACAGAAGGATTTGAAACCACAACTGCATGGCCATGTGGATGTGACAGGTAAGTGATCTAACCACTAGACAAACACTGGCAGGCTATGTAACCCATGCCAACATGTGCTGATTTACTGGGCACATCACCATGTCACCACATGTCACCCTGTGACTGCCAGCTCACTACCCTCACCACCACCACAGATGATGCCGCCTCCCTCTCCCTCCTCCACTCCACCAATAGAAGGCCCTGTGGCCCCCATATTTAAGTTTTTTTATTAATCCCAATGAATTTTTATTTAGCTGATTGTTTTTTTTCTATTGTCTATGCAACAATGGCTGCCTCCATCCCCCCCCTGCTTCTGGCTCCCCCCCCCTCCACCACTCCACCATTATGGGGGCCTGAAGCCTCTATAGTAAGTTTTTCCTTGTTTTAAACATTTTTTATTCAACTAACAACTTTTTTTGACTAGCACTACTGTTATTGCAATGATGGCCCCCCTACTGTGCACCGGCCCTCCTCCCCACTAAAGTGGGATGTGAGAGGCTCAAAAGGGGAAAGGACAGCCTGAGGGAGGCCCCAGGAGGCCTGTGGAGTGGGGTACCCATGAGATACATGCCTCATGCCCCCCCCCCCTGCTGCCACATCACTAATGGCTGCCCCCCATCGCTCTAACAGCTCCCTAACAGCCCTCCAAACAGCCCTGTGAGCCCCTGCTTACGGGGTGGGCAGGGGGCTGGATCCTCAACTTATTATGGCCCCTTATGTCCTGCCACATCACCACCACCACTCCCACTGCCATGACATGACCAAAACCAAGACATGACATGCCTAGAGCCCAGGGGACATGACAGGACACGATGGTACCAGACATGGCCAGACAACCAGGAGGGCTGCCTAAATGACCAGGGGGGCTGCCCAGACAAGGGGGGGGACACACCAGACAAGGGGGGGCATGTCAGACAAGGGGGGGCACACCAGACAATGGGGGGGCCAATGAGACGGGGACACCCCAGATGATGGGAGGGACCCCAGACAATGGGGGGGCAATGAGATGAGGGGGGGGACACCCCAGAACACCCCAGACAAGGGGGGGGCGCTATTTAGTAAATCAGTGTAAGTCAAATTATAAGCAAGTATGTAAAAACTGCAGAGTCTGTGCAGAGCTGCATGGACTAGCATGGAGTCTGTGGACATCCACATAGTCCGTGCAGATCCATGCAGATCCATGCGGAATATATGGGGGAGTGTAAACTACTGGGGATCATGGTCATCAGTGAGTACAGGGATGTACATGAAATATTAAAACAAGGATGTATACTCTCAGCGGCTTGTGGACATCTTGACTATTATGACACATTAATCTACTCTTGATGATGAACAATGATGACCTCATGTGACCACCATGAATATTAGCAAACATTCCTAGGTTATCATGAGCCTATGCAGAAGCACCACTCCAAGCTTCAGATTCAGGGTGAACAGAAGAAAGAACCAGATCATTCCAAGGTACTTGATGACCCCCTCAAATGGTTCACTAGGCATCAGTTGGATGAATACACCAAAGGGAATAGAGATAGCACCCCAGCGGGATACTCCATTTGTCAGGCATAGCTGTTACTATTTTGCAAAACAATACTCTAATAAGAACAAATAATGTATGCAAATTATGGTCTAATTAGAAAATATCTAAGTTTGCAAAACCTTGCAATGATGTTGTTCTTTCCAAATATAGAAGAAACATTTCTTTTGCAAAAGCTACAAGAATATCAGAATGACTTCAATTATATTTTTAAGTATCGAAACATTCATATTTGTGCCTCAAATCAAAACAATCCTATACAGGCTGATGAGCTGCCACTTTCAAATGAAATGCCACTTGTCAGCAAACAATCAATGTGCTTAGCTAATAATATTGCTACCGTGCATGAAGAGGGCTGACCATTTGATGACCCTCCCATCCCTTGCTGTGCTCAGGGGGTCCCCTGAACTAGGTCATCTCAGGTTGATACACTAAAGCCTCATTCATGCATTAATGACAAGCTGGGCCCCTTTGGGGAAGCTAACAGTAACCAACTAACTGGACCCTAACTGAACCATAACTGAACCCTAACCACTAACCTGGTATGCCACTCAGTGGTGTGGGAATTAATTATTTTTCTATTTGGCATGCAAGTTTGCATGTGTAATGTGAATGGTAGCTTGCAAAACCAGGCTTATAATTAGAGATATATTATGCAAAACAGTGTTCTAGCCTAGACCCCAGTTTGCATACAGCCTGTGTTCTAGTAGATAGTTATTTTGCAAGATACTGCCAGCTACTGGTGCATTTGTGGCCTCCAACATGAGTCACTTGGAAGACTCCACAGCCGACAGACAATGAGAACCTGGACCACAATTTCTGTAGTAGTTATCTGACAGCAAAGAATAGCAACAGTAGACTCACCCATGAGCATAATGGTAATGAAATATTGAGTTTCTTGTTGAGCCTCCCACAGTTGACTGAGTTGAAAATCTGCATGAAAACAAACACATTCAATATGAGGGTCTGGATCATCAAGTTGCATTTCTTTGTGTCCAAGTCCCCATAAAAGGTGAGGATCTGATGACCAAGGAAGTGGAAAATGAGAATGATCAGTCTGGTACATCAACTGGAACTTAATTTGCTTGTACATACATCTCCATGGAGAACAGCAGCATAGTCGTCCCACCCAGCCCCCCATTGAGCAGCACCTCACTTGTGGGATCTGTCATGAGAACCAGTATCCATGATAATGTTGATCTACAGGTACAGGTGATAGGACAGACTCCTCCTCAGTGAAAGCAACTACAGTGACAAAGGTGATGACCATGGCAGTGACATTCATTGAGATCTGGAACTGCATAAACTTGCACATGGTATCATTGACACAGCAACCCCACATAATTGCCTTAACAATTGAGGAAAGGTTGTTGACCATCAAGATGATATCTGAGGCTTCCTTGGCAAACCTTGTGGCCTCCCCCCTCCCACTCTGGCAACCCCCCCTTGACACTGGACCCCCCTTCAACCTCACAGCCTCCCCCCTCCAGAGCCCATGTCACACAATGATGCCCAGATGACACCAACCCAATGAGGCCACCTCCTCAATGCTAACTTATATATATTTTTGTTATATTTTTTTGTTTTGTCAATGACACTGGTGCTGCCCCCTGTCTTGCATGTGAGCATGCAGGGGGCATTGTAATTACATACCTATCCAGAGTATGTAAACCTGTAAATGGCCAGTCCCAATTGCAAGGTGACCAGTCTGTAAACCAATGTATAACCAACCATAACTGGACCTGCAGGGTCCAGTTACAGTCCCTTCATAAAATAGAAATTTTATAACTGGTTACAGTCCCAGTTACTGCCAGAAAAAGGTAAAAAACTGGACCAGACCAGACAGGTTTGAAACACTATCTATACCAGTAATTCCAATCAAGGTTATGTTTTCTGCAAGATCTTCAAAAGGTGCCTATTAGTATGCCAGTTAGGAACAAAGGAGTGAGGTGATAAGGAAGCACATATACTTTGTTCTCATCATTGAATGTGACATCAGATGGAGGCCACAAATCAAAGTCATGATAGCAGAGTGCAATTGTCCTAAGGGTTTGGTGTGCAAATAAAATGATTGGGACAGGATACAAGGGGGGGTGGCATTGGCAGTGTACAAGAGCAGGGGAGCAGCATTGACAGTGCACAAGAGGGGGGCAGGGCATTCATGCTGGGTGGCAAGACACAAGAGGGGGGGGGCAGTGTTGACAGGACATGAGAGGGAGGGTGGTGTTTGCAGTGCACAAGAGGGGGGGGCAGCATTCATGCTGGGGAGGACACAAGAGGGGAGGTGGTGGTGGCATGAGGGTAGGGCATCATCTGTGCTTGTTGGCAGTGTTGATTATGAGATCAAAAAGCAAAAAAAAAAAAAAGAAAGTGGCACCACTGATCAATAAAGTCACACCACCTGGTGCATGAGAGTAAACAAACATGTGTAAACTTTGTGGGGTATATAAACCCCCCAGATATTACCCTTATGTTCCTCAGGCCTCTGTCCCCTAGTTAATTAGATATATTAGTGTACAGTAAAATAACTATATGATACCTTGGTCTGAACCAGTCATAACTGGTCTTCACCAGTTTGCTTGAGGGTCACCAAGACTTAGGACTGAGGACTGAGGACAACCCCAGCAATAAGAGCAACAGACAATGTGCCACCCACCCCCAGCCTCATGAGCAACTGCTCATGGGGTGGATCACAGGTGGAACAACAATAATGCTGCCCACAGTGAGGGACATGGCACCCACCCCATGCCTATGAGCAACTGCTCATAGGGTGGATCATCGGTGTAGTTCAAGTACAATTCCAGGCACACAGAGATGAGGTGGATAAGACAGCACCCCAGCACCCACCCCCCACCACTGCAAGCCCTTGCTTGCAAGGTGGGTCAGGTGCTAATGGCCTGTCACCACCTCCACAACAATGAGCACCCAGCACCTGATGACATAATGAGACAACAGTGACAACAAGGAGGGGATGGCCATGGTCCACCACCACCAGCATCCCCTCCCATCACTGTGAACAACTGTTCATAGGGTGGAAAGGGGGAGCGAATGGGGCAGCATGATGAAGGGGGGGTGGGTCAACAATGAATAGGGCGAGCCACAATGACAATGACAACAACCAGCACCAACACCCAGCAAACAATGATAATCAAGCCATGGAGATATGTAGATGGGACAACAGGGATGAGGAAAGGGATGATGTGGATGCAGATGGTGCAGATGATGCAGATGGGGAGAGTCGGGAGGGAGCCTCTTTCTTTTGTAGTTACTCTTGTAAGTGGTGAAGGAATATATTTAATCTATTCAAAGTTCAAAGTTCAATGTTCAACAAGAACTCAAAAATAAGTGTGCCAATAGTGATTAACTTAGTACAATAATAATTTCACCAAGTCTTTTGAGGTGGAGTTTGAATGTGCCAAGGACTGCCAGAGGTAGGTAAATTCATTTTCCAGATGTTTGCATTTCAGAGCATTCACAGTAGCCATTTTTGCTTCATTTTTTGCTTCATTTTTCAGTCCATTCTGATCATTCTTCTGCCAAACACACAAAAATGATCCAAAAATGAAACCAAAAATGAGCCAAAAATGTTTACTGTGAGCAACCCTAATATGGTGTGACAAATAGCTAGAGATTAGATAATTTGTAAAGCAATGTTGGAGTATGGGCATAGAAAAATGTGGATGACTCCACATGATAGCTTGCAGGATAATTTGATAACTTTCACTGCATGTTAATATATTCAACATTCTTTCATTTAATATCAGTCATGTCAATAAACTTGATCAAATATACAGTACATGTGGAAAAGAAAGATATATATAAGTTTAAATGATAACTAGAAAGCAATCTCAAAAGCATGATGGTCAATGAATTTATTTACATAAAACAGTTGAAAATTGTCAAGTGTATCAGAAAAGAGAAGATCCCTTGAAACAGATTCCTCCTTGAATACTGGTAGGAGATGTGCTGCTCGAACAATGGTATCAAGATGAATTACTGAAGAAATAGATACTCCATCATCTGTAACATCAGGTTCAACAATCCACATTCCAGTTCCTGGTTCTGCTGATTGACCCACATGTGAAAACCACTGTACAAGAGCACATGGATACTGACACCATCAAATGTACATGAGAAAAAGAGATGAACACGAGCAATGTCAAGACCAGCCATTCCAGGAGCATCTGGGTCTGTTTCTACAAAGATGCAATCATGGCAGGCTGGGCCTTTTCTCCATGACTTGACAGCACAAATGCGCTCATTACGCATACCCCCTATTCCAGATATATCACTTGGAGAATAAAATGTGGCCACAGCAGAAGGATATATGGTAATTTTGTCATTGAATGGAGGTAAATTGAGGGGTTCTGGTGCTTGACTTTGTGATGATTGTGGATGTGTTTGGGTGTACAGAAACCTTTGAATAAGATGGTTGAGATCATGTTGATCAATATCTGCTGCAATATCATTTGGATAAATATGAGAGACTACTGAAATGTGTGAGTATCAGTTATTTTAATGATTAATGCACTGACTAGCAGTCTTAGCCAGGTTAACATGGGCTTGTACTGTTGGACCAGCTACCATATCACCATCATTGTCTTCATTATCTGCAAATTTATTACCAGCTAGGGGCTGTGTAGCTTCCAGCTCAGGGGAAGTGTTGCTGTCATGATCTTGTAATACTGATTCTTGTTCTGAATCATGTTGGGAGTTGGTATGTGTAGCTGCATGTTAACAATTAGCAACTATATATTTGAATATGATAAATCTATGCACCAATTCTAGATAATGCCCAATCAAGAGATGTTCCATCAAGCATTTTGCGGTGAACAAAATCAACCTGTGCTGCTGCTAGCTTGTCAAGCTGCTGATTTGTAAGTAACATCTGGCCAAGAGCATTGAAGCGATTGGAGCGTCGCCATGGTTCCTTGACAGCTTTAATATGTTTTGATTCAGTTATTGAGGAACATAGGCCATTAGGAGCACCAAATGCTCTAATGAGATGAAGAAGTGAATGTTGTCGAGGTAGATTAAAGCCATCAGCATGGACACCACATTCTTGAAAGATTTTGCGATGAGTATGATAGCGCTTTAGTGCATCATCCAATTCTTCAAGACTTTTGGTATCAAGAATATCACGTCGAGCAATATAACAGAATTCAAGAAAGGCACATATAGCCTGTATCATTTCTGCTGGAACATGGCCTTCGATTGCTGGAAGGTAAACCTTGACAAAATCAATTGATAAGTTGACAGATATATCATAAATTAATCCACACTTTCATAAGTGCCTTTGAATCATCACCAGTCCATTGCTTGAAGCCTCTACCCTCTGGAAATCATCGGAGACCTGCAAATGAAGGTGCCAATGCAATCCTATATGTATATTAGCATAGTATTGATCTCTATAATTAATGAACCACCGTTGATCAATGTCATCTAATATCCCCTTTATCAGTTGGTGAAGTAGATCAGGTGAGAGGAGCTCATGTATATCTGCTCGTGGAAAGGCATTTGTAAATGGCTAAAAATGTGAAGCAATAAGTAATGATAAATATATAACCATAAGAAAAAATTACTATAACATCGCCAACCATCCCATATTCATCCCATAACACACCTAGTTCAAATTCTTCATTCAACATGTCAGAATGAGCATGAGACCGGCGAAGATGTTGATGACCATCAAGATCTTGAGAAGGTGCAGTACATCTAATGCAATCACAAATATGAGTATGTACTGTTGCAGAAGACAGTCTTACCTAGGGCACCAGCCTTGAACAATACAAGCAAGAAGTGCTTGCTCTGGATAATCAGCTATGTATGGTCCAAGCCCATAAATGACTTTCCGAAAATATCCATCAGCACAACGAACAATCTCGGGTTCAGTCATAAAGGGTTTGAGAGATTCAAGAATTTTGGCTAATGAGGAGTGTAAGAGCTGGCGTTGGAATTTGTGGAAATCAGCATCATTTTGATGTGCATGGTTAGCTATAATAAATTTATTTAAACACAAAGCTGCTGTCTGAAATTGTGACATACTTTTTGGGATTGCAAGAAAACCAAGAAGCACAAGGCCATTGCAGTGTGCACATCGAACATTGTTATGTAAGTTTCCAACAGAGAGATAAACAGGCCAGTACTCATTATTGCCAGTAGCAACAGAAACAGTTGTCTTATCACTTCCCAGTATGATTGGGCAGAAAAAAGCACCATGAGTTTCTGGATTCTCAGCAATTAAGTCCTAACAAACAATGCACATTTAGTTATATGTTAAGTAAAATGCCAGATTATTGGTATTACTTACTGCCTGTTTCCATGACCAATTTGCAGACATAATGGTAATGACGAGACCCATTGGCATCATGCTCCTGATATGGAGTATAGTCAAATCCATTCTCAAAATCTGGATTTGAAATAATGTTGTGAACAAGTTGGTGGGGGTCACGAAACCAAACATCATAGCTTGCATCCATCCAAGATGGAACTTCACCTTCTGGTCGATTTCCATTGAAGTGGAGAGAGAAGCTCTTCCATGGAATGTCACCAAGAGGAGTAGCATCAATAGTATCATACAAGTGCTTGTGGTTCTGATATGGTGCTGATTCACCATGTGCAGCTGCTGAGGCACTCCACAGATTGAGCAAGGTGTCAATGTCAGATGCAGACATTTGATTTCGACGATAGAGAAAATCAGCAAGTTCAAATTCAACTCGCCCTGCATAGGGTGTCCAGTCATTGGGCCCATGGTCAGACTCACGAGGGGGAGGAGGAGAGTCCACAGCAATATTAACACCATGTTGATCACATTTCTGACCTGGATGTAGTACATAAATTATTTAAAATTTGAAATCACAAAAATACACTGGAAACTCAGCATTGAGTTTGTTGTGATAGACTCTCCTGAGAAAATTATCATTTGCAGGTGTTTGTTGATGTCCATGTGGCCTGGATTCATGCTGTGGACTGCTTGGAATAATAGGAGGAGAGTTGTGACTGTCACTATGGTAGTCATCAGGAAATGGTGGTTCAAAGTCAACATCCATGGGTACATCATCCATGGGTACAGCCTCAGGGGGGAAAAGAGGTGGTGATGGGCCAGGAAATTCTTGATCATGAATTTCAAATGAAAAGTTATCTGGATGTAAAGACTCCCCTTCATTGTCTGAATGTGGAGGAGATGGGGAAACTGGAGATGATGTTTGGCTACTAGTTGTCTGAGACTCAGGCTCATGCTTTGCACGAATGTGGTTCTTGAGTCCAGCTCTGTTATAAAATCGACAAATGCACTGCAAACACTGGGATTTAGGCCGATGAGCTGCAGGAGTATAGATACTGTTCTGCATGTTTTGAGAGAAAGATTGTGATAAAGGTGCAGGAGGGATAGGCTGCTAGGAAGGTGTGCAGATAATGGAGGAACACAGCAAGGTTCAGCTGTAGAGATTCAGTTGCAAGGAGGAGTGCAAATACTGATGCAGCATGAACTTGAATATGGAATGGCCACAGGTAGGGTAAAGGCACAAGTAGTAAGTAGTGAAACCACAAGCAGATATAACACTTTGAGCAGGATGCAGGCAGAGATATGAGTAAAGGGGAAGGGCAAGCAGACATGTGTAAATTGTATAAATACAGAGCAAGCATGTGTGGGAATTTCAGGCATGTAAATATAGGTCAATCCAAGTTCGGTTTGAAGTTCAACAAACACGTTGCACTACTGACGTGTACTCCTACAATCCTCTCTACATGTCGCCCCGTAGAACTTGTGCATCTAATGCCTCCAAACACCCAGGCCTTGCTAACAAACCTGCACCACGTCGGACCTCAGCGGAGGTGAAGGCAGCTGCTAAAGCCAAGGAAGCAGCTAATGCGGCCAAGAAGAAGGCCCAAGAAGCCCATATCAAGCGCGTCACTGAGTTTGAGATAAGTGCCAGAGATAACGAGGCTTTCATTGATGCCACACCTCAACCCAACTTCGTGCCTCATGACAGATATCCTGATTCAGACACAGGTCTTGGGATCAGTGAGGATGATGGACCTAACCCCAACAAGGATACGCACATCCCACCTGATGACTTGGAGTCTGATGATGTGTCAGATAACATTGTGCAATCTACCAAAGTAATGCCTGTACCAAAGAGGAAGGAGAAAACAACTCCAGTGGTGGCCGCGAGCAAGGTGACAAAGCCAGGCATGGCCAGAAAAGCCAGTTCGACAGCCACCAAACACCAGCTTGCCACCATCGCCGAGTATTCTGAAGGCGATAGTGAGCCACTGGTGTCAAAGAAGGCACAGATGTCATCCAGGTGGTGGGGAAAGATAATAGAGGAGACCGATAGTGATGGTATAGACGCACCATTGAAGCATTGGAAGCCAATGGCGAGAGGGCATGGTACTGAGACTGAGGGCTCTGCTGTTGCTGAAAGTGCCATAGAAGTGCCACTGTCAAAGGAGCCGAAAGCTACTAATTTGGGCAGTCGAAGGTACATGTTCAACATGAAGGAGGCCAAGGAGCAAGAATCGATGGAGAAGCTGGGTAGGAAGAAGAAAGGGAGCGTTCGTGAGGCCATTGCGGCAATTCAACAGGATCATTTGGGCAAAAATGGCAGAGTGAGTGAGAAGTGGGCAGAGGCAGCAGTGACAGAGAAGGCACAAGAGGTAAACAATCTACTTAATAATGTACCAAAGTGTCCCGGCGATGGTCCCCAGTGGAAATGACAACGGGAAGGGAATGAGGGCGAGAAGAAAGAAGATGGAGATCAAGTGATCACCAACCATGGCCCTGTCAAGCATCCAAATCAGAACCAAACTGATCTTCTATGTGATAAGACGTGCATACTAACTCCTTCAAGTTGACATCCACATGCTAACTCTCAATCCCACAACATTGTTCTATTGGACACTTAGTGACCCCCCTGCAAAGAAGATGAAGTACTCTGTTGAGTCTTGGGCAAAATCTATCCCATCCAATGCAAAACCAGCAAGCTGCGCTATGAGTCAGACCCACTCAGTCAAGACAGGGAAATTGAGTACCAACCGCTATGGCTCCACTGTACCTGCACTAACAAGTGCTTCTTTGGGTGCCACTAGCTCTGTTCTTACCAGTGCTGTCACTATCACTAGTGCTCAAGACCCTGTCAAAGTGAAAAAAGGTCTGGATTCTATCTACCTGTATGATGGAGGTCTCTCGGATCACGATGAAACTGCTGGCTTCGAATGCGATGCTGCCTATGCCTCTCCCATGAAAGGCAAGAGACGCTTGAACAGCAAGGTAAGAATCGCAATGTATGATCAGCTGCAACTCATGTGGAAACTAGGCACTCGTGACCAAAAAAAAACCCAAAGTGATGGACACCAAGAAATTCAAGAATGAAGATCTTCCACGCAAGATCGATCGTCAGGTCTGGCGTCGTGATTTCGTCCCAACGTTTATGGCCCACGTCTCTCGGCAAGACAATCCCTTTGAGCACAATGTCAAGGCCGGATGTGTGGCTATGCAGAAGATTTGGGATGTGCTCTTCAGTGAGGTACCTTACAGGATCATCCCATCGAGCGCTGTATACCAGCTTGTGCATCTTACTTTTTGACTTAAGAGTTTTCAAAGACCTTTGTATTGTAGACCATGCAACGTGTTTCGGACTTGTGGCACAGCACCATAGGCTCAACGGCGATCACTGTTGTCCTTGCCTTTTGCAATGCCCACCCTGACTTGAAGAACTCTGACAAGAACCGCCAAGAATTTGCTGCACAGTACCTTGAGCATCTCCGTTTCCTCTACCACAAGGCTGATGGTGACAACGCCAAGGTAAATACATATTCAATTGATCCATCACTGATGCTACCAACACATTTTATAGAAATTAAAAGGAGCATTCCATGGTCCCTTCATCCTCCAAACCTTTGCCTCTCATCTCACTGCTGTCAAGGGTGCCGAGAAGATCCATGGGCTTGATGATTCTCAACCATATGGAGCTCTTGCCATCGCGACAGCAGCAGTAAGTGTCACCATAGCAACAATATCATTGCTTCATGTCTGCTACAGGTCGAGCATGCACTGAAGCTCATTTCATCGGGGATCATCACCATTGAGATGGCACGAAAGGCAAAGGGGCGAATCCCAACACTTCCGAAGCAAATAAATCAAGCCACAGGGAAGGTCTCCAGTCATTTCACAGTGTTCAATGAGGCATCATGGGGCATGCGTTGTTCTTCTTACGTTAAATCAGCAAAAAACCTATCTGCTTCTCGATTCACCGAAATCATCACACTTTCGGCCGAGTACATGAAGGCCGGCCACAATCTTGATGATGACGACGTTATTGAGATCCCTGATGATGATGAGAATGATATCCGCGCCAACATTGTCGATAATTTCTCCAGTGGTGAAGAGGATACTAATTGTACAAGAACCTTACTTGTCTTTGCCTGTGGTTAATGACAAGTTAATGACTGATCATTTATTCTAGAGGTGATCACAACGCGACACGACGCCCAACCCTGCCAATCTCCGATGCTGATTTTTTGCCCTATCATTTCATATACGCGCCATGAATTTCCTTATCATCATGAATTCCGCTTAGACTACACTTTCCATACTTCCTTAGATACTGGAATATATGCTTTTTCTTGCTGAATTTCCTTAATGATGCTTATGAGAACTTTTTCTGAGTTTTTCGACAACTTAAACTTGCTTATTGCTGCTTAATGTCATTGACTGTTCCTTAAAAATCCCTTGATGCTACTTAGAATAAGTGAAATAAGGAAGCATTTAAGCAAATAAGGATAAATTTGCTTAATTCAGGAAACGACCCTACTTATTCTAAGCAAGATCTCCTTAACGGCCATTTGCTTAATTCTGCTTAATTTGGACTTTAAGTAAGGATAAGAAGCATTAAGTATAATAAGTCGACATTGGATTTTCCTGATGTGGAAAGCTTTGTATGATACTGGAAAAATAATTCATTGCAGTTATCTTAAAACTTTTAGGAGTACCTTTAGGATACTTACCAAATACATATATTAGATTATTGTGCCCTGCACCCAGTGACAGATCAATAACATTTTGATTAGTGAATGGGAATAAGTTGTCTGATCTGGTCCATCCCTTTGTACCATGATGTCGATTAATGACACAAGCCCATTTAACAAACCGACAAATGCCTATCAATTCGGGCACTGCCTGTCCCCGACTGGCCATAAGTTCTTTAAGACAGGCCGCTGACTCCCAAATGCCAAAACTTATGCCAGTGTTCCTGAACCGAGCCAGGTGATCTCCACAGCTGCAGGCCACCAGCCCAGAGTGAGGTGGACCAGGTTGGTGTCGCAGGTAGCAAGTTGCATTGATAAGCCATCAGCCAAATGAACAAGTATCATCTGGTCAGCGATTGGAACCAAAGTGGCAAGTTCCATGATGATTTATGATAATGCATCTCCTCATCTTCATTCACACATCAGGAAAATCCCAAATTTACTTACAGCAGTTTGCATACTATCACATGTACTGGGTTGCAAAATGACAGGGAGTTGCAAAATGCAGTTTTTTTAATAAATTGAGGCACCTCTGCACCTGATCATTAGTGATGTTCCAGCCCGGCTTGGCCCAAAAGCCCTGGCTTTGGCTTTCTCAAAACCTGGGCCAGGCCAAAGCCCACACTGATGGCTTGGCCCAAGCCCCAGCTTTTGGCAGAGGAGATGCGTATTTTGGCATGACACGATCAGTGTAGTTACAGTCTAGCTAATCAACATCAGATTCAGTGTCCATCCCTGATCCTTCATCATCATCCTCCAAGTCCACCAGTAAATCATCCCAACCCTTAGCATTTTCAGACCCCCCCCCACCATCCTCATCATCTTTGTTGAACTCCAATTTGAGAGTTGACAAAGGATTGGGTTCCCAAAATAGCAGATCATGTTTTCATGAGCCGTCTCACCTTCCTCTGTGTGCACCACAGTCCATTTCTTGTCCTCCTTTGTGCTGAGTGGGATAGATTTGGGCAATGAATTTGAGAGGGTGGCAATAACTTTTATGAGAGCCTTGATCTCTGAGATGGTAGACATTGTTCATTTGGAGGGGTTCGAGCAACGCAGAAATCTGATTGAAAAGAAAGGGGAAAAAAAAAACATCCAAAAAAAATCTATATACATGCAGGAGCCACCACAAAGGGACTTTCAAAGGGGCACAAATCACAAGCTGATTCACTGATAAGCATGACCACATGATCAAAGCCATGGCCAGAGCCAGCAGCTTTGGCTTTCAGCTACTCTGAGCTAGGCCAAAGCCATTGCTGGGCCATCACCAATGGCCTGGCTTGGCCCGGCCCAAACAGGCTCAGCTTGGCCTGGCTCATGGCTTTGGGCTGGGCCTGGCACATCACTACTGATCATTCTGTGAACCCAATACCTTCATGGTAATCATCTTTGGATCTTAAGCCACTTGAGAATAGAGCAAGCCATTGTCTCACAATTGCTTGATCATTGAGCAGAGATTTGTAAATTTGTGGAAACACTGTCCTCAGTTTTAATCTCTAGCTCACCTTTGGCTCAAGCTGTTGGATACATAAGGAATACACTATAACAAAAGGCTATGCAAAGTCTCCAGATGCCTTGTCCAGCTGGAACGGATGTTTGTTATGAACTGATCTCATAGGGTGGGGTTCCAACAGAGTTCCATGGCAGCACTGGACTTGGCTTCAATCTAAAAGGGATTGTGCCCTTCTCTATGCCCAATGTCCAATTTACAGAGTGATGGTGATGAGAGCAGAGGTCTGGCGGAGTTCTGGAAGTTAAGAGAGAGAGAGGACTTAGAAGTGAGAGAGTTGTGGAGATAACAATGCAATTATCAAACTGAAGTTACAAGTGATGTTATACTAAGTTTTATAGTAAGTAACTGGGGTAACTACAGCGGGGATCAGCAGAGTACCGAGTGTTGCAGTAAGTAAGATGATCAGCAATGATAGATATGTGATATAAACAAAACAGGAGTAATTTGAAATGCAATTTGAAATAGTCATTTGATATGACGGCGGCTCTGTCAGTGATCCATGGGAGATCCATCGCATCTCTTCTTGACTTGTTACCACCATCTTGTACCGTGGGAACATTCTTCACACTGTCTGGCTCGTCGTCCAGCAGTCTGTCCCCTGGCCTGATCTTCGATCGGACCAGCCTATGTCGTCTACTGGGGGGTGCTTGGGAGTATTCCTGAGCACCCTGCTGATCTGCTTGACCAATCCCCTCGGATCGTCCGCGGATGTCCACTGGGTGGGCATCTCACTGTCCGCCACTCATCTCTTCTAGGCTCGAGGATCCTGGGCTCTGGAGTGGGGCACCTTCCACCAACTGGTGGGGGGGTTCGACGGTGAAGTAACACTGCCGGCTTAGGCCGGGGGTCCTGCTCTGGGGTTGGGGGGAGAACGCTTAGGTTAGGGGGCGCTCTTTTAGAGGTCTCCAGATCCCTGGAGAGGATCTCAGGATTTGGTGCATCTACTATGACTCTACCTTGAGGGTTAAGCTACTCTACGGCTACAGGATACTGCCCATCCCGTCTGGGTGGGTCCTTGCTCCACGTCAGGGGTGTGCGCGCCGGCGCTTCCCCTTCCACGTCCTGTGTCGAGCACTTGCACCCCTCGCTTGCGCTCCCAGGACTTGTCTGCTCACCAAGACCACGCGGGGCTGGCAGTCCCTGCTGCGCACAAGAGATCGAGCACTGCCTGCTGCCTCCCTGTTATCAGGGGGCATCAGTTTACCTGCGATCGGTTAGATCGGTCAGTGGAGGGCAGGGGGAATCGCTCCCCCAGCACCACTATTACCGGGCCCATGACGCATAGCGCCAAGGGCCGCACTACACAGCAATGGGCGCATACCGCGCACCAGCCGTTGTCTGGGCTGCCATCCCTCAGCGATGGCCCCCTAAGTGGCCCCTCCCACTACAGCCCCGCCCTACGAGGGCCGCGCCATGTCTGAGGTGCACAATTGTCCAACCCTGTGCCCTCCACCTTTCCAGACTGGGGGCGGTGCTGCGGTGCCGCCTCACCTCTGTTCTCTGGAGTACCTGGTGCGTCACCAGGGCTCACTACACGCCTCCAGCCGCTATGGGCAGGGGGCTCCTGGGGCTTATGCCTTAGGCTCGTCATGGGTACGCGATGCGGGAGTTCTGCTCCTGCCTTGCGTACCTACCTTTACAGGCGCTGTTTGGGCCCTCTGGGCCTCGGCCCACCATTTCGTCGGACGGCGCCCAGGCCCGGTCGACGGTCCGCCCTTCGATGAGGGGGGTGGTCCACCTTTTCTCCTGCTAGGGAACACGGTTCACCTCCGGGTCCTTCAGGATGCGGGGGCTTACGGTGAATTGACACTACTCACCGGCTGGCCTCGGCTGGCCGCGCGTGGGGGGACCGGACTATCTGCGGGTGGGGAGTCTTCTGGCATGTGGCGGCGCAAGGGCGCGGCTCTGCCTTCCCGGCTCCAGTGAGCTTTATATGTGGTCTATCTGCCCGCCTCAGAGGTTAAAAGAGGGAGGAAGGTCTCACACCGGCGGGGGTCTGGTATAGTAGAGCGTAGGGTACTCTGGTATGTCTGTACTTCGTGCCCGTGGACTGCTTACGTGCACCGCGCTATAAATTGCTGATATAAAAAAAAAAAAAAAATTGGGAGATCCATCACTGGCTTGCATGGGATATGACAGTGTTGGAGGTTAGCATTGGTTCTGTGTGACTTTCTGTGATTCCACTTTGATCAGAATTCCAAGTCCAGTTCTCCACCCTGAATACCCCCTCTTATTTTGCTCACCATGAACATTGTCAACTCACTTCCTTCCTCTGCACTGCATACTATGTCATTGTTGCCCCCTTGGCCTGTTCACTACTATACATCATTTTCTTAATAATCCTTAATCTTTCAGTGTATATACCACTAATTACATGTACTTCTGTATATAGCTTCATAATTCACATAATATCACACTCTACATGCAGTCTTGAAAGGCTGAATGATGAGGAGAAAATTGTGTGGACATGTGCCGAAGTGGAGATGAAACCGGCTATGTGGCACACCATGACAAAAGTTTTGCAACTCCCTGTTTTTAGCATCTGGCCATCCAGCTTCCATCCAAGAGGATTCCACAACATCCCATCAAGAAACTGATATTATAAGCACTTAGCTGAGGTACTAGTCTACCAAATCCTCTAGTCCAATTGAAGAAAGGTGAAGAAACCAATGTGTTATAATTGTCTATTTACTCAAAACTTTGCAACTCCTGGTCCGTGATAGTAGAGCTTCACAGTTTCAAAATTTTTGTCAATATGAGCAAATTTGATACTTATGCCTGAGGATCATGGCATAACCAAACATTGTGTGATCACTGCCATCAATGGCAATGGGCTGCATTTCCAAACCTTCCAGGAAGCTAATAGATTCTCTTGATAACCCTGCCCTATGAATCCTCTGAATCTGATTCCTCATCTGATTCTAAATTCTCAAGCTCAAGTTCTTCATCATCTTTAAAAAGCTCAGACAATAACACTCTGGTATCAGCAACCCCCAAACCATGCAATGAAGATGCCAGCTTGAGTTAAGGAGAAGATGGACCCTCACCAAAGTGACATAAAATGCTGGTAGGCACTGGTTTTAGAGTAAAGAAGATGTGAGGGTGTGGCAAAAAGAACAAAACCACAGGTGAGTTGGCTTGCACATGTCGGACAGCTCAGCTTTCACTGACTTTGCATATAGTTGTTTCTGAGATCACAAAGCAAACCATTACATGCCATCTGTCAATGTTCTTGGCTGCACAAATGGCAAAACCCAAGATGAAATGTGGTGACCCTGACTTGATGAAGACAAGGAATGGGACACCATGAAAGCACAGATCATGGCCAAGATTAAGTCAATACTCAAGCCCAGAACGATTAGTTATGGTGACTATGATATTACCTTCACTATTCCATGTTATTCACCTCAGCCTATGCTCCTGGATGACAATGATAAGGGTTTCAGGGGAAAAGGTCACTAAGGGTCTGTTTGGCAACCAAACCTGGGTTGATGTTTGGGTTGAAGTTACGATTTATAAGCATTATGTAATGGCAGGCAGATATGAGCATAGTAGTTTCTTGAGGCTAGCCTGAGCAAGTTGCAACCACCCTGCATTGTCTGAGCAGTTCTACCTTTCCAATTGTCTGGACTATCTCTGATGAGCAAGCTCTTCTCAACTATCTCCTTATTGTTGATCCCAAAGGTGGAGATGGCAAGAACTTCAAGCCTGTTGTTTGGGCTGGTGCATTTGAGTTGCTAGCTCTACTTGTCACAAAATCAGAAAGGGCCCCCAAAACAGCCAGTTCCTGCAAGAATAAGTGGGGAAATGTACTTTGTCATGCTTCTATTCTATTTTTAAGTGCTAAGCTGTGCAACAGATGAAGAAGCTTTTTGCTGTTGTCAAGGCCATCCAGGCTGTCTTGGGCTGGATGTGGAGTGATGAAACAGGCACATCAATTGATTACACAACTGCTGACAGTTGGGATGCCTACATGATGAAGAACAAAGATGCCAAAAAATTCTGCAACATGGGTTGGATCCACCTCACAAAGGTTTCCTGCATCATGTGATCTTCAGCACCTGTGTGGTAGGGTCAGCTGCCCTGCTCATCAACTGACCCTTTCCAGAGATTTTATTCCAGTCCTACTGCCAGCACCAAAAATCAAGAGTTATTGTATATGTTTCCCTTTACCATACCTTTATCAATATTTTGTGTTGCTAACTCCATTTAATTATTTTCTAGTTCATTGACACTGTATACAAACAATGCATCAATCACTGATGGATTGGTATAGGATTTTGATTCTTTAATTAACTTTTGATTTTCTTCTTAGTAAGGGCTAGTCAACATCCAGATCAATGGGCTGAACAACTGGACAGTGGGGTTGAGAGACTTTGTTTGGTGGCTCTCCACACTTGCTGGGGGCACAAGTCGCATTCCACAAATAGAGACTCCCATCAACAAGCCTTTCACTGAGTCATTCCCAGCTGGGAAGCTCTGAGACAAGGATTTAGCATGCTTATTTTGGGTTTTATTACAGTTATTTATCAAGGCTTCTTTCCTACTTCATCTTTCTTGTTGTTTGGTCCCTTCAATGCAAGAGAACACATGTGAGGGGGTTGTTTGTAATCTTCTACACCCACTTGTACTTAAGGTGTTCTTCTGCCTGTTGAATAGAAAAATAGACTTTACCCCCCCTTTTTGTGTCGTCGCACCCAACTGCTTCATATTTTCACTCCTTTTCTCATTCTTGCTTACCCCACACCTTGTGACGAGATGACCTTGTCTTTGGTTCTCCAATAGGACCTTTGACCCTGCCACACCTGCACATGGGGCCAATGTCTTCAGGCCTTCTGATGCTTCTACAGGACCTGATGGTGCAGGAGGAGAAAGCCAGGCAGCAGAAAGTCCAGGTAATGACTTCATAGAGAATAGTCAAGTAGTCATTCAATTCCCGCTGGACAATCATGAAGAACAGGAGAAGTCAGATCAGGAGGAACCAAACCTAGTATGTTTCAAATGATATTATGCCCTTGGTTCATTTTCTGAGTGCACCAATAGGAACTGACATCTGCTCCATTGAAACATCATATGCCTGCAGTGGAAGAGAGTGGTCTCTCTCTACACTCAAGGATGGAGATGATGTAAACTAGATGAGAGTATGATTTAGAAAATGATAAGGAGTTAGTTTACATTGTACGATAATAATAATAGTAGCCACGTGACTACTGCATGATCAAGTATGTTGATTAATGTGCAGGGTAACACAAGAAGTGTCGAGTGGAGGGTCTTTAGTGAAGTGCGTAAGAAGTACTCTTGCATGCAGCTGCTACACCTGTATCAGAGAAGAAGCCCTGATGATCTGGACAGGCTGTGCTTCTAGAAAGTATTGCTCAATCAATGCATGGGTTCAATGATGTGATACATACTGCTTTTGTTCCATCTGGCTCTGATACCCCACATCAAAGGCAAGAGGTTTTGAAGGAAGCACAAAGGACTTAAAAGTCCTGGCTTACCCAGAAGCAACTTTTCTCACTAATTCAATTTCTTCAGAAGGACAATCAGGCTGTTGAAACACACATGGTGTTGGGTGAAGATGTTCGGGAGGATTGTGTTTGTGGGCAGTTTGATATTGAACATCGTATTGATTGGTCAGATAGTGACTAATTTCATTTCATTCCTTTATTGACCTACTGTTATATTCCTGACACTTGTTTACTTCTAACTGATCCAATTTTTATATTGTAGCCTTTTACTACATTTAATTAGTATCCATTTGTTCATCATCAAAATTCCCCTCTTCCTGGTGTCTGAGCAACAAATTTTCATAGCTGTCCCACATCTCTTGAGCAATCCTGTCATGTAATGCCTCAGCTCTCAGCTTCTCTTGCCTTGTAACATGACCTTCTACTAATGTCCCAAAATCCTCAACTCCACCACCTGTTTCAGGTTCTCCATGTGCTGCAATCAAATCATCTACATTATGTGGGTCATGCTCCAAAATGAAATTATGAAGTGCAGCACAAGCAGGAGGGATTTGTGCTTGGATAGACATGTCAAAGTGGGGAGGATGATTGAGAATATCCTAGTGTTTCTTGATTATACCACAGATCTGTTTGATCACATTACAGGCTTGTGCATGGGGGCAAATTAAAGAATTCTTCATGGGTTGTGGGACTACCAGAAATGGTCAGTCATCAGTGAAGTAGTTGCAAGAATTTTAACTGACTGAACATTTGCCCGATGATAATGAACTCCACAATAGGGAACAAGCAGTAAATCACATGCTCCAAATCCTGCATCAGCAAGGTAAAACTTTCCTTGAGGAATAGCCAAATCCATAAAGTGAGAGTTTGAAAACAAGGCACCATCTGCAGCTGATCCTTCCCACCCACTCACCAGGTAGAGAAACTGCAAATCAAAAGAACAGCATGCCAAGCAGTTCTGTGAGAGGCCACCTTTCTGATTCTGACAACCATCTCGTTCTGCAGCTGATGGACAGCAGTTGATGTGGCTGCCATCCATCCTCCCAATGCATTTTGGAGGAAGGGGAAGAATTTGGGATTGTTAAGAATTCAGGAAGGTGTTGATTCACTATCTCTTGGCAGGTGAACATATCTGGTATAAAAAGGTGGAGATGATATGGCAACCAGGATTTTACAGAAATATCTGTGATTATATATGTTAATATGTCAAAGAATATATAGCCATTTTGATGGGATATCCAATTTGTGGATCATGCAACAAGTACAGTTGCTGGTTTCATTCCCTATGGGCAATTATTTCAATATATTATTTTATGTTACCCCACTTGACTCTAGCAACTCTGCCATACTTGGACTAAATTGGCTTAGGCAAATCAATCCATTGATTGACTGGACCTATGGCCAAGTTGCTTTCTGGATGGCTGGGTACAGAGGTCCCACACTGTTGACATCCTCAGGTGAAGCAATCTCCTTGTCCGAACCAAACAAATCTTCCCTAGAACTGTGTCTACCCAATGTGTTGGCAGAATCTCCAAAACCTGCCATGGTCACAAAACCCATCAACACTTTGATCATCAATGCTGCTGCCTACACCTGTGCTGTTCACCTTCCTGACTCCCAAACCTTTTTGGTCTTCCTCTCCAATTATGGAGTCTTTGGCAAAGCCACCATGCCAGTCACGGAGGATGTGCCAGACTTATCCAAAGTCCCTGAGGAGTACCATGAATTTGCAGATGTCTTCAGCAAAGGAAAGGCCAACACACTCCCACAACACCAACCTTACAACCTCAAAATTGAACTCAAGGAAGAAGTGGAACCTCTGCCAGGTCATATGTACTCCTTGTCCACCTCAGGGCTTGACACTCTCCATGCATTCATTGAGGAAAACATCTGGATAGGTTTCATACACCATCTAAATCCCCGCACAGAGCCCTGATCCATATTGTTCACAAGACGGGCAGTGAACTTCAATTATGTATCAATTACCATGGGCTTAACAAGCTTATGAAAAAGATTGCTATCCCCTACCCCTCATCTCTGACTTACTTGACACCCTGTGCAATGCCTGCATCTATACCAAAATTGACCTACAACATGCATATCATCTTGTACATATTGCTGCTGGCAAGGAATGGAAAACAACATTCTGCACCCACTATGGTTTCTTTTGAATGGCATGTAATGCCTTTTGGACTTACTAATGCTCCTGCTGCTTTTCAACATTTTATAAATGACATTTTTAGTGACATGCTTGACATCTCCATCATTGTCTACCTGGATGAAATCCTGATCTACTCCAGCAGCATGTCTCAACGTGGGGGGCATGTTGGGGGGGTATTATGGCAACTCTGCAAACATGGCCTTTATGCAGCTCCACAGAAATGTGAATTCCATGTTGACACCATTGAGTACCTTGGTTACATTCTGTTGCCAGAGGGCCTTTGAATGTCTGCTGACAAAGTCCAAACAATTATGGATTGGCCAGAGCCCTGCAAGATTAAGGATGTACTGTCATTCCTATGTTCTTGTAATTTCTATCAGCAGTTCATTCATGGGTATACTGATATCACCATTCCTCTTACCAGACTAACCAGAAAGAATGTCCCCTGGACTTTCACTGACAAATGCCAACAAGCCTTCCAGAAACTCATGGAAGAATTTACACATGCCCCGGTCCTTGCCCATTGGACCCCGGTGATATGCCTTAGAAAGTTCTAAGTGGTGATCACCAGAAACTGGTCAGTCAACTGCTAGGAAAATCCGAGGGGACCAAGGGGAACTTACCTATTATTTGAGCACCAAAGGACAAGCCTTAGCATGGGGCAGCAGGACTGTAAGACTTAGGAAGCATCGAGCATGCGTTGAGTGCCCGATCCACAGCTGTTGAAACGTGCAGTGTGCGTCTAACACCAAAATCCTATACCCAAAACCCCAAACCCAAAACACACACAATGTTAGGACAACACAATCACTAAGGATCGCGCTGGCTCTCACAGTTGAGCAACACAAAAGAAAGAATCAAGCAGTCTTGAGGCAGCCGCACAGATTGTGGGTATACCTAAGAGAACTCAAATAGAGTCTCTAGGTGTTTGTATTAAGTTATTTATACTACTATAACTATACATGAGCTAACCATGAGGCATACACATGTGCTACATGAGGCATCTGATCCATGCTTAAGTCATGAGGCATGCATGATGAACGGATGCCATGTGTTTACTGTGTGTCCACTAACTCTATAATAGTATCAACACATATAAATGAAAGAAAACATAATTAAATAGTATTTAATAGATAGAGAAAATCATACTCTTGAAACACAATAGCACTGTCTGAATAGTTGCAAGTGGGCCAAAGAGTTCCCTTGCAGAACTTGTTACCAAGCCAGTAGTTCCTAATGTCCCTTCCTGAGTGTGACTGCCTTATAATATGAGGTCTTTACACTCCCCCACATATTCCAATTGGAGTCCAATCAGACTCTGCTCAGACAGATTTTGCAGAGAGGCCTATGATTTGAGACAGTCTGAGTCAGAGCAAAGTCTGATCAGAGTCCGAGCTCAGTCTGGTCAGACAGCTTGGACAATTGGATTATGCTTGGACAGTCTGATCAGACTCCACTCAGACAGATTAATATAAATATATTTCATGAAAATTTTTCAGTGCTCAAGATTTGAACATGCAACCAGGGGGTGTTACAACAAATAGATAACACACATAACCATTATACTAAGCAGGCCTTTCCCAGTAAGTGATTGTATACCACCCCACTCACATTTTCCAAATCTGGAAACTTTCCCACAGCGCACATCACTGTCCATCATGATGCATCATCACTGCCAGCTCATCACTCATCACCACCACCACCACCACCACTACCCACGACAATGACTCCCTCCCTCCCTTTCCACCTCTATGGGGCCTGTGGCCCCATAGTAAGTATTTTTCTTTTTTTCAAGCTAATCTTTTTTTTTCAGCTTTTTATTTTCAACAACCATGGCCGCCTCCTCCATGGCCCCCCCCCCCTGCTCCCTCTATACCTCACCAATTATGGGGGCTTGTAGGCCCCCATAATAAGTATCTTTTTTGTTATTCTTTCTTTTTTAAAGCTGATAATCATTTTTTTATTCAGTTTTGCTATTTATATGTCAATAACAATGTCCCCACCATGCACCACCCCTCCTCCCCACTCAGCTGGGAGGTAGGGGCTCAATGGCTGATAGGACAGCCCTAGGGAGGTGCTGGGAGGCTTGAGGGATGGGATACCCGCAAGGTGTGCCCCAAATGTGCCCCCTCCTCTTGCCACATTACTAATGCCATGCCCCCTCCCCTCTGCTCTCACTAACAGCCCCCAGCAGCTCCCCAAACAGCCCTGTGAGCCCCTGCTCACAGGGTGCACAGGGGGCTTGTTTTTTGACCAGTACATGACCTGCCACGTAGCACCCGCCCAGGACAACATTGGGGTGAGGGACAACAACCAGGACATGATGGAGACATGTCAGGCCATGTCACCAGCCCTGGGGACCCCCCCAGGACTCAACAGGATGTGACAGGAGGCCAGGACAGCCCAGGGGATGTGACAGGACATGACAGGAGGCCCCAACAGCCAAGGGGGATGCGACAGGAGGTCCCAGCAGCCCGAATAACACCACCCAGCCCAGCCTCATGAGCCACTGCTCGTGGGGTGGAGTGTGGGTGGGGCAATGGCAGCACTGAGTGGGCCCCAGCCCCCCACACCAGCACCCCCAACCACTACCATGAGCCATTGCTCATTGGGTGGAACAGGGTGCTATGTGAGGGGCAGGTCACCGCAATGTGACTGGACACATCTCATGTTTCCCCACCCCCCTTCCAGGGGTTTTTTGTTTTTTTCTTTGTCTTCTATGTAAATAAGTAAATAAATATATTGACCCCCCTGCCTCTTAGCGAGGTGGGTCATTTTTTTTAGTGATGTATTAGAGCAGTAAATAAATGAATAACCCCCCTGCCTCATAGTGAGATGGGGGGTTTACCTTTTTTTGTTAGTATTGAAACATCTATAAATAGTAATAAATACATTCAATGTTTGAAAATAATGACTTAGAATTTTTGGTGATGAGTCTGAGCTGTCCAAGTGGAGTCCAAGTGGCATCCAATCAGACTCTGCTCAGACAAATTTACCTAATTGCTTAAAATGAAAATTGGTGATAGTCCTAGCAAAGTCCAATTGGAATCTGATCAGAATAGGTGGGCCAGTATAAATTACTGTAGAATATCCTTGTCATCCTCAAGTCCTTCCTAAGACCTGTCCCAATATCTACTTGTGATTCCTTATTTCCCAAGATTTCCTAAGTTCTGCTATTCTAAGGCTTGGTTCCCTGTTCCTAAGTCCTTTTGATCCTTAAGTCATGATGTCCTTGTCCTGTTCTTATGTTCTTTGAAATTCCTAAATCTTTTAAATCCTTACTGTAGTTCCTAATCCTTAAGCCTTGGTTTCCCAATCCTCAATCCTAAGCCTGAAGATCCTAAACCTTGTTCCTTAGTTCCTTGTCCTTGTCCTTAGTTCCTAATCCTTGATACTTAATAAGCTCAGCAAGCCTGACATTGTCTACAGCAACAGTGCCTTTAACAACCTCAACATGCCATGGAGAGACGTCCCACGCCTGATTTCCTATGTCCTGAGTCCTTAGTCCTGAGTCCTTAGCAAAACTTTGAGTGAGCCTGTTGTGTCATGCAATGAGCAAGATATGAAACTTTGTGAGAGAGGTATATTCTGGGTTCTGACTTCTCTATTGCACATCTCCACCACCCCTAGTATTTGTACAAGTATGAAATATGAAATAGATAAAAAGACTGTCCTTTATATGGTATTTTGGAAATAGCACAACTGTGCTATCCTAAAAGATAGAATCATATTGCAATAGGGTGATATTACACCACCCGCATGGCCTGTTAAATAAGATAGAAAAAGGGTATAAAAGGAAATCTCACTGTATTATGTTAGATAACGCCCTCTGTTGCTTGGCCTTCACCTCCTATGGCATTCTGTCGCACCATCAATCAGGTATGATGTTGATCTTTTGATCTTGATTCTTGATTTTCTAAGCTGATCCACCATTGCTATGGGCTCCTAAGGTGTCAGTGGGGTGGCTGTGCCTGTCCACCCTGATCTGTCAATTAATTTGTATGTTGCATCAACACCTGGCATCAAAATGGCTGTGGATCGGATGCTCAATGTGTGCTCAATGCTTCCTAAGTCCCACAGTCCTGCTACCCCATACTAAGGCTCATCCTTTGGTGCTCGAATATTTGGTGAGTTCCCTTTTGTTCTTGGGAATTTTCCTAAGGCTTTCTTGACCATTTTTCATCAATCACTGCTTAGAACTTTCTAAAGTGTATCATCAGGGAGAGGTTTGTCATCAGGGTTCTCTATTGATGTGACGTTGCCTGTGCCCCATCAAGCATGGAGAATACCTGGATGAGATCTCTCAACCCTCTTGTCCAGTAGTTTGGTCCATCAAGTCAGATTTGATGTGTCATTGTTGCTTTGATGTGGCAGATCATCATGATGAGATATTTTTAGAATAAATGAGCAAGGAAGGAAAGAAAAGGGAAACAGCCCATCCTGACACCTCATGTGGGTTCTGTGTTGCTGCTAGGAAGAAATAGGGAATCTGGGAAGTAAGAATGTTGGGAATGAAATCTGATAGCTCAGAGGAGACCTTAGGACGAGGTGGGGTGTCTCAGAGGCCAGGCCATTATTGTCTTAGGTAGACCCATACATGTAGTATATATACTACAGAATGTTTAAGTCTTGGGAATTAATATTATTCCCTGTGGCTGTGTTGGTTTCTACTAATGGCAGATCCTAACGGTCTTTGGCCTTGGCTTGCCTATATCCCAACAGAGAATATTAAACAAATAGTCAGTATATCAAAATGCAAGGGAGTTAGAGAGCATATCAAGGATATATGATGATGCAAGGTTGTTGTGGCATAACAACAGAGTTGGAAAGAAATTCCCAAAATGGTAAGGATGGCAAGCAGGCCTTGCCACCCTACCACGATTGTGTCCTTTCACAAATCTCACCCTGCTGCCTCACATTGACTTAGATCAGTGGTGCATCTTCAATTCTGCCTGTATGAAAACTTCACTGAGACCCTAGAGGGACTTGTGTCTCATCTGGAATCTGAGCCCTAAAGAGGGGGTGATGTCAGGAGTACAATTTTTATAAAGACATTTAACACCATTACTTAGGGTTAAGGGTAATGTGAATTGCCTCATGGCCTTCTGTTTGCACCAGTAGACACTTTTATGTACACATGGCTAAGGGTATGTAGTTGATTGGACTCATGGTAGACACCTGGTGCTGTGCAATTAATACTATTAGTTATGCTTTTCCCTTTATTGACACTATTATAGAGTTAGCAGACACATGGTAGGCACATGGTGTCTGTTCATCATATACACCTCATGATTCAAGCATGGTCAAAATGCCTCATGATGCATATGTGTACACCTCATGGTTAACTCATGTATCATAGTATAAAAACCCATTAATATAATGCCTAGTCTAGCCAAGTTCTATTAGATATACCCACTATCTGTGCAGCTGCCAAAGACTATAAGACATTTTTCTTTTGTTTGTGTTGTTGAGTACGACTGTGAGAGCCAGCCCTGTCCTTGTGATAGTGTTGTCCTAACAGGAAGGGGTGATGTGCAGCCCCAAGAATTCTACTTCACTGACTTTGAATTTGCATTTTTCTGGTTTCAGAAACAGATTGTTTTCTTCTAACCCTTTCAACGCTTCTTCCACAATATTGTTATGTCCTTTTTTGTCCTTTGTAAATATCAGGATATCATCTATATACACTACTACTGACCCCTGATTGATGAGGTCCTTCAGCACACTGTTCATCATGGTCTGAAACATAGCTGGGCTATTACATAAACTGAAATACATAACCACCAGCTTGAACGTGGCCCTGTGGGTTGTGAATGCCTCCTTCCACTTGTTGCCTTCTTTTATCCTTACATTACTGTAGCCCCATCTCAAATTGAGCTTTGTAAATATGTGTGCACTACCTACTCTATCCTCTATCTACTAAGTCACCGATCAATGGTAATGGATAGTTGTTTCTAATCATCCAAGCATTCAGGTACCTATAGTCCTGCACCATCCTCTTTTTTTTGTCTTTTTTTGGTACAAAAAACACTGCTGAGGTCTGTGGTGATTTGCTCTCACAGATGTACCCCTTTTCTAGTTGGTCATTCAGGAAGTCATCAACTTCACCCTGTTCTTGTGGAGAGAGCCTGATGTACTTGGCTTTCTTTGGTTTGTAACCAGGTTTCATTTTGATGGCATGATCCCACAATTTCCACTTGGGCATTCATTCGGACGCCTTCTTCAAGAACACCTTCATCCACCTCCAGAACCTGCGCAGAGTCTTTGCCTCAATCTCCTGCTCTGTCATTTGGATCTCAAGCTCCTCATTGCACACTGGATTCTCATTCCATTCCTGGGCAATTTCCTCCAGGATACCATCTCTGTCTGCCATCATTCCTCCTGTGTTAATGAATGTTTCTTTGTCCTCTACTTCCTTGATTGTAGGACGATACCTCTGTATCTCAGCCAACTTCCACCTGGCCATATCTTTCTTCACTGCTCTGATAAATATGGTTGCACTCCCGAGGGCAGCACATCATTCTAACTTCTCTGGTATCCCAGTTGATGTCCAGGTTGTGTTTGTGCAACCGCAGATGTCCCGGAATCACTGTTGTCTTTCCCAGATTGCACACCTTAAGACTGCCTTTTTCTTGTGGCCCCTGAAAGATACCATTAGGATGATCTCTTCTGTCATTGAGCCACCCTGGTTCAGGGTTCCATCAATGTTGTAAACTCTGACTGGTTGATCCAGAGTTTGGGTCTTAAGTCCACTTCAGTGTATGAACTCCCTATCTACAAATAATCTGGTAGCCCCACTATCTAATAAAGCTTTTACAGTACATGCATCGTGAGTGTCTAGGGTTGTAATCATAATTGGTATCATAATTTCATTTTTTATCTTGTTCAATCTTACAAAATGCTGTACCCCCTCTTTAGGTCCTTCAGTGACTAAATATAATTTCAGTGCTATAGGAGAATGGGGAATTAAGTACAGCTCTGGGCTACCAAGCTGATTTGTATCAGGCCTCCCACCAGTGGTGCTACATGCAGTATTGCTATCTAAGCTATTTACTACAGTAGAGTCTGTGTCCATATCAATGTCCATTTTGTCAACAGAGAGTCCTTCATACTTGTTTTAGGAAGTGAGCAAGGGGGGTCTCACTGACTTCCTGCAGGAAAATCCTTCTTTGCTGCTGTTTCAGCCTCCTCCGCTAACTTCTGGACCCAATAGCTCCTAAGGTCCTTGTAATTCATTGCCTGGTGTGGTAGGGTCAGTTGCTCTGCTTGTCAACTAACCCTTTCCAGAGATTTTATTCCAGTCCTACTGCCAGCACCAAAAATCAAGAGTAATCGTATACATTTCCCTTTACCATACCTTTATCAATATTTTGTGTTGCCAACTCCATTTAATTATCTTCTAGTTCATTGACACTGTATTCAAATGATACATCAATCACTGATGGATTGGTACATGATTTTGATTCTTTAATTAACTTTTGATTTTCATCTTAGTAAGAGCTAGTCAACATCCAGATCAATGGGCCAAACAACTGGATGGTAGGGTCGAGAGACTTTGTTTGGTGGCTCTCCGCACTTGCTGGGGGCACAAGTCGTGTTCTGCAAATAGAGACTCAGAACTCCCATCAACAAGCCTTTCCCCAAGTCATTCCCAGCTGTGAAGCTCTGAGACAAGGATTTGGCATGCTTATTTTGGGTTTCATTACAGTTATTTATCAAGACTTCTTTCCTACTTCATCTTTCTGGTTGTTTGGTCCCTTCGACACAAGAGAACACATGTGAGGGGGTTGTTTATAATCTTCTACACCCACTTGTACTTAAGGTGTTCTTTATGGCAACAGTGACTGGACAGCTCACTTTCCTTGGATTATACCATGATTTGTAAGTAAGATATACACAGAGCCACATAAAGACCCCAGAGAGACTGTTTTTACACCAGTTGTATCAATTTGTATTTGGAAACATCAACCTTGTAGTCCGAGCCCATCATTATTGATGCTCAGTTGCATGTGTCCAATGCATGCCACATGGAAATCAGCACAAACCATTGGGAATCTGATTGTGTACACAGTTGAACAAAAGTCAATCAATGTCACTACTTACCTCATTGTGCACCAGACACTTGAAGAACTGTTGCAGTTACATCATGAGAATGCCAATTGCAAACAGTATCTGGGGCTGGCTTGGGAGATGATGTTGCAGTTAGAAAATTCACTGTTGAAGCAGAAAAAAGGTGGTTTCAAACTCACTACATTTGGTACAGCAAGTCACGACATCTTTGGAACCAGATTCGACGTGTGCGCAAAACAGACCTTCTATCAAAAGACAGCAAAAGTCAACTCAGCCCTCGCTAACTGAGATCCAATTGAAATCACCCAGAACATCTCACATGATGGTGTTACTCAAGTCCGCTACCTCACGATGAAGATTGCTTGTCTTGTCTGGGCGCATGTACTCCTCAACCTCATGTACAAGTTTGTCGACAAACATATTGCTTTGCACAGGTCACCACCATTTCGGATTCCTCGTATGTGCTTCATTGAGGCTGCGCTCGCTGTCGAGCATGTCATGAATGAAAATTGCGAGGCAAGAGCATTTCTGTTGGAGGAGGTGATTGGTGGGGATCAAGGCTGCTTTAGGAAGTACTTGAATAATGTTTCTCTGCTCCTGCCTCCTTCACCAAAAAAGACAATGAGGAGCAGGCAGAGTTCTTGGCATTCTCACAGCATGTTCAGTATTTCAAAACTAAGAAGATGGCATTTGTTGCTGATTATCAAGGTGTGTCAAATTCTCGCAAATGTCTCCACTTCTTCAAACACTGTGTCACTTCTAACAGGTGGTAATTCCATCCTAAATGACCCTCAAATTGTCACTGCCAGGTAAGTCATCAACCTGAACATCTTCGTAATTTATATTGATCAAGGCAATGATGCTGTAAAGTGATCTCGGATATATTTTCACGGATGGAAACATGCCCACTGGGCATCAAACCTTCAAAACTCACCATTGATGCAACCATTTCTGCAAATTCTTTCAAGTTCCAAATGACTACAACATTTGGGAATCACAAGGATCCTCACTTTGCCTGTCGACCTGAGCCTGTAAATGTCCCAAGTCATTCTCATGCCTCATTATGAAGTGGATGTGCTATGGGCTTCTTTGGTCTCCTCCAACATTGCCTACTAGTATTTCCAAATACCCTCATCATGTCACTTGTTTAGCATTTCAATTGCTCTATACCCATTCCATTCCTTATCCGCAAAGCACCCTCATTCACTTTCATGACTACTCTACATTTACTTGATCTTTTATTTTAATATGGACATCTTTGACAGTCTGTTCTTTTTTCCATCCACATATCACTACGCTACCTCCTCAACGATCATAATTGTTGTCTTTGACCATAAAAATATTTAGATCAGAACAGAGTTTTCGAGGTCCTTGATTGATTTTCTTGCTCCGAGGCTTACAAATTGCAGCTTTCTTGTGGCGAAGCTGTCCAGTTGCTGTTGCCATAGTTCTTCCACCTGTTGAATGGGGATATAGAGTTTACCCCCACTCTTTTTGTTCCCCCTTAAATTTCTCTCAGTGTCATTGCACTTAACTGCCCTGTCCTTTTCCCTCCTCTTTGTGATCTTGCTTACTCCACACCTTGTGATGAGATGACCTCATCATTGGTTCTCTAATAGAACCTTTGACCCTGCCACACCAGATGTCCAGGTGCAATCAACAATCTCTGACCATGTGGCCTGGCTTCTGAGTATATTACACTCCCCCACATATTCCGACCAGAATTTCTGAATTTCCAGATTCCAGTTGTACTTTTTTTGAGTGTAATTCTCACTGTAGAGGATAATTCTGGTTTAAATAATTAGACCAGAATTTCCAGAATTTACCTGAACCAGGAAAAACTGAACTAACTGAACTAACTGGATGCATGTCACATGGCCACAATTGCCACTGTGACATGTCATGACTTCCAGCTCATGTGTTGCCACCCACCATCATGACAATGGCCTCTCCCCTGCCCCCCTTCCTCCATCCCCCCTCTCTCCATCTAGCACAACATGGGGGCCTATGGCCCCCATGGTAAGTATGATTCATTTCATCTATTTCATCTTTATTTAAAGCTAATCAAATATTTATTTTTCTCTTTTAGTTTTTTGTATGCAACAATGCACCACTCCTCAGAGCCAGGGGATGCACCAGAGAGAACAGGATGCACCAGGGGACAGGGAGGATGTGTCGGAAGGAGGGGGACATGCCAGAAGGGATGGGGATGCAGGGGGACAGGGGGGCATGACAGACCATGACTGCCCCACACTCGGTGTGACAGAGCACCCCCCACCACTGCTGTGAGCAACTGCCCACAGGGTGGAGGCGGGGTGCAGTAGGCGGGGGTGAGGGGGGCTCATTGAGAGAGAGGGGGATACATTGATAGGGAGGGGGGACACGTCGAGAGGGAGAGGACCCTACAGACTGCAACCACCCATGCCAGGATGGTGGGGGGATGCGTGGGGGGATGGGGGGATGCCATAGGAGGGACAGGGGGATGCCATAGGGGGGAGGGGACATGCCATAGGAGGGAGGGAACATGCCAGGGGACAGGGGGATGCCCTAGGATGGAGGGGATGCACTGGGGGACAGGAGGATGCCCTAGGCCAGAGGGGGGATGCACCAGATGGGACACCCAGCATGACAGAGCACCCCACCACCACTGCGAGCGACTGCTTGCAGGGCGGAGGTGGGGTGCAATATGCAAGGGTGATGAATGGGCACAGGGAAATGGGGGGCAGGGAAGGGGGGCAACAATAGAAATCACCACACCCCATGCCCCACTCCTCCCTCCTCTCCTTTAATTTTATATTTCATATATATTTATTTTATTTTAATAAATATAAAGCTACTGTCCAGAGCAAGGGGACACGCCAGACATGCAACCACACGACACCCAGGGTGCCAGAGCACCCCCACCACTGCTGCAAGTGACTGCTCACAGGGCAGGGGGGGGGGGTGTAATAGGCAAGGGTGACAGAAGGGGGGCAAAAAAGCAAGACTGGAATATCCAGAATATGTGGAGGAGTGTAAATTACAGTGGCTTCCTACACCTGTAACAAATCAGGGGTGGCCATTTTGCAGATTGGTCCACATCCACCACATTCAGATTGCAAGGCAGCTGCTGTCCACCTGCTGGGGAATCTGTTTTCCTTGTTGCCCCTGTGTCTGGGATTGTGGTTGTTGCTGTGGTGTCCAGCACCTTCCTTATATCCCTTGAGGCAGCACAGTGACTTGTGCTCCTTGCATGGGCAGTTTCTGGGAGCCTTGCACATCTTGTCTGAACAACCGCTCTTCTGCATGTGCTTGGTGCCATTGGCAGTCCATCCTTATAGCTTGGGCATACCACTGATTGATGGTCACTGGTCTGTTCTCTAAGTTGTTGAGCTGCTCACTCAGCCCCTTGTTCAATGACCACTTGAATTCATATATCAGTGGCATTCCAGTGTAGCCTGATTCATGTGCAGTAATTTTGAAGTCCTGCACATGCTTGTCTGCTGTCTTTTTGCCCTGGACCATCATGGTGGTTTGAAACACCTTAGTGTCCTGGATGTTGGGGTCTCTGAAATATTTGCAGATGGATCCCAACAGCTCTTCTGCAGATGCAAAGGGGGATTCCCCACACTAGTGTTGGGGAAGTTTGGTCTCAAACCGAGTCAAACTCAGTTTGAACCAAACTGAAATCAGAAATTTGGTTTCGGTTTGGGAAATTCTCAGGGAAACCGAGTGGTTTGGTTTGTGGTTTCGGCCTCAGGTGAGGGCTGCAAACCGTTTCAAACATGGTTTGAACCGCGTTGTATTATCGATCATGTCAATGTGTTATTTACTGATTTTTGGCCTCAGATGAGTGCCAAAAACCATTTTGTACAGTATTTATTAACTACATTTACTAATTATGTTATTATAAAGCTAATTTATGGGGGAAGCGACACCCCAGAGGAAGTGGAAAGGTGTAGAAGCAAAGGATATGTATACAACATGTTGTTTGGTTGTGTTTGCATCGATGTGCATCATGTCGACGTGTTGTGTTCATGTTCGTTTACTGGAACCAAACATGACCAAACTTTATGTTGTATATAATAGCTTGCTTCCACACACTTCTGTTTCCCCTGGGGTGTTGCTTCCCCCATACATACTATTCAAAATAAGTTGATAATATCTTATATATAGTGTATAATTAGATATATGGTTTGTGGCACTCATCTGAGTGCCGAAACCTGTAAATAGAGCGAAAAAGCTGGAAATCAGCTGTCAAACCATTTGAGACCAAGTTTGAACCAAACCAAACTGATTGAAACAGTTTCAATCGGTTTCAGTTTCGGTTTCAGATATTCTGTGAGAAACCGAACGGTTTGGTCTTGGTTTGGCAAAATATGCCTCAAACCAAACCAAACCAAACTTCCCCAACACTACCCCACACATCATTTCTTTACAGCAACCTCGTGCCATTTGGCTGTGGTGCCTCCTTGCAAGTATGAGAGGATCCAGACTATCTTGGCATCCTCACTTCTGAATTTGTCAGGGTGTCCCCACATGTACATATAAATGGCTGTCTCAAAGCTGTCTAGCTCTGCAGCCTTTCCAGAGAAGGGAAGTGGGCACACTACTTTTGGCATGTGCAATCCTGACCTCTTCTGCCGCTTTCCTGCACAGGTCTGTCTCAGTTTCGCTTCTCTTCCATAAGCACCTCCATAAGAAGGTCAGGTGTTGGGATACAAGCCTAGAGACATGGAATACAAGTCCTAAGCTTAGGGTTAGGGTTAGGAGCAATTATTGTCTAACAACAATTATTGAAGACTGCCAAGGCTTTCTCCTATACTATCCAAGGAACCCCCTATAATATATAATGATAGACAAGTCTATCTGGGGAATTATATAGGGGATATGAGGTCATTATGAAGTCATCACAGGATATCTCCTTATTATACTATAGGAGTACATTACACTATACCTCCTAACAGTGTAGTATAAATATTGCACACTTTGTAGAAGATGAATATAACATTCCTCCCTGTTGCAGACTCCCTGACTCACTTGCCTTTAAGCTTAACTTCATCATCTTAACCTTGTCCTCAACTCCTCCTGCTTCTGTTCACCACTACATTCCCAACAGGTTATGGGCCCTGTCCCTGAACTAGACATGGATTATGAAGGGGACCAAGAGGATGACCAGATATCATTATTTGGGGAACCCCCAGCACAACAAACCCCTAAACGATCAGGAAGAATATATACTTCCAGAGCTCAAGAGAAGCGCAGACAATGGATCAATATACCGGAAATTGATGTGGTTATAAGAATACCTATTTCCTTAATTCGGACCAAAGAATATTCCAACATAAACAAGATCACCGATCGCGATCATTTGATGGATGAAAACTGGCATGAATGGAAAGAGAGAATGTTGCATGTCTTTATTAATTGTGACATAACGGGATATGTTTTTGGACAGATAAAGCGACCAGATTCAAATATAGATCTGGAGAGCGCTTACAACTGGGACAAAAATGATACTTGGGCACAACAAGTCATTATCCACAATGTTACTTCCTTGCAAATTAATCACATCGGATCAAAATCATTGGCAGATGCTATGTATACAGCATTATCTGTTACTCATGAAAATAAGGCCCACCAAACTGTTAATCAAATACAGTGCCTATTATACAAGACAAAAGCCGATAATTCTGACGATCTCCTAAAACACTTGGACACTTTAAAATCATACCATGATAGGATCAACAGATTTCCCAATGCAGAGTTCCACATCTCTGATACCCAATTTAAATCAATTATTTGGGCATCCTTACCAAATTCCTGGCAAACATATGTCGAACCCTACAATGGAAATGCAAATGATCCAAATGACTTAGATCCAAAGTGCCACTTAACTTCAGATGCCTTTATTGTATTATTAAGGGAAGAATACAAATTACGGCTTAACCGGAATAACGGGAATAATAATTCTGGTGGAATTGTTAACCTGGCTAAAACCCAGATGACTACCAGAAAAGAAAAATCCCTTGAAAACTGGATAACTGATCGGAAAAAATCCCTCAAGCCATATTGTGATCATTGCAAGCACCCTGGACATTGGTCCAGTAAATGCCAAAAATTCCAAGGCAATAAATGCCATAATTGTGGAAAAATCAGACATCAGGCAAAGAATTGTTGGGGAAAGAAAAAGGAAAAAGATAAGGAAAAAGGGAGAAATAAATCTGTGGAAGAGTCCAACACTGCAGAGGAGCATATTGCATTTTCAGCTCAAGAAGAACAGTATAATTTTGATTCCTACAATGCCTGTAATGATGCTGCAATCGATGAGCGTCTGATCTATTACGACTGGTTGGCTGACTCAGCAACAACCTTGCATGTCACTCATCAAAGAGAAGCTTTTAAAACCTACACTCCAATGAAAAATAATTCCATAACTGGGGTAGGTGGAATGGAAGCTAACATTGCAGGCAAGGGAACTGTTGAAATAATTTCAACATGCAACAATCAAAATTTTATTATCAATCTGGAAAATGTCCTACATGTGCCTGGAACACGAAACAATTTAATTTCGTTGGGGCGATGGGATGCGGCTGGTGGAAAATATATGGGAGGAAAAGGCAAAATTACTCTCATCACAAAAGACAGACAACAAATTGCTGAAGGAAACAAAATTTATACAAAATGAAAATGGTATTAAGAAATTCAAACAAGCCGTCCAACCCCCAGGCCACACATCAAACATTCATCAGAAATGAAAAACCACTGAGTTGGGAAATGTGGCACCGACAATTTGGACATGTTGGATATTCTGGACTTCAAAAATTATTGAGCGGAAAATTGGTGACAGGTTTCAATGTTGATGAAAATACTCCTAAACCAGATTGTGAAGCTTGCATCAGTGCAAAGTAATATCAGGAGCCTTATCCAAAATCAACAAGAAGAAACACTCAACCTGGGGAATTAACTCACATTGATTTGTGGGGGAAATATGCAATCAAATCCATCAATGGCAAACAATATTATTTGCTATTTGTTGATGATGCTAAAAGGTTCGTCACAATTGAATGTCTTAAAGAGAAAAATGAGGCAACACAGGGAGTTATCAATTATCTTGCCCATTTGGAAACACAAGGCAAGAAACCAAAGGGTATACAAATTGATTGTGGCAAAGAATTTGTTAATGAAAAACTGGAAAAATATTGCAAAGAAAGGGGTATAGAAAATCAACTTACTGCACCATACTCACCATCACAGAATGGGGTAGCAGTGTTAAGGTCATGCAAAGTGGGGGCGGGCAGAATCGGAAAACGTGCGGGGAATCCAAAGGGGAACAAACGGGACTTGGCTTCAACTTGTAAGAAGTTGCGCCCTCCTGTTGATCCGGTTGTCCCTGATTTCAGGAGTGAGTTTTCGGGTACGTGATGCGTCAGGGGTTCCGAGGGAGGAAGAACTAGAGAGTTGAACTGGAATCCAACTAGAGTTAACAAATCAATATTCAAACTGGATAGCTCGACCTAATGTGCGAGCTTATATACTAAGTACAAATGTTTCTACTATAATCTAGCATAGTCTTGAAATGCGGGATTGGTAAGAATATTACTAAGTAGTTACTAATAAGTCGGGCATCATGCGGTGTCTCCGAGGTCTGGAATATTCTACACCTTTCTTTATCCTGGTTTCTGAGTCATTCCTGTACTGCAATTGAATACCACTTTTGGAGTGATCATGTGAGTACCACTTCGGGTGTCCGTCGGTAAACCCATCGGGTTTTGCGTAGCTGGCGGAACGGTGCATGACAAGCAGAAAGAATGAACAGAACTCTTGTTGAACTATCCCAAGCAATGCTGACTGCAAACCAGCTTCCAGAATTTTTATGGGAATTTGCAGTTATTCATGCTGCTTATATCCAGAACCGATCATTCACCAAACATCTTCGGAATTCAACTCCTTATGAAGGCTGGCACAATAAAAAACTGGATGTATCAAATTTACAGGAATTCGGAGCCCCAGTATGGGTTTTATTACAAGGCCAGAAAGAGGATAGGAAAATGCTCCCAAAATCAAAGCGCTGGGCATATGTCAGCTATGATGACAGCAGCAGAGCAGTAAAGTATTACAACGCCAAAACCAGAAATGTTCTTACCTCACGGAACTTCCAACTAATAAATGCTATAGATGAACCTGAGCCTCCTGAAGACATAGATGTTACACCCTTGACAGAGGGGGAGTCTGGTGGGGAAGCACCAAATGCGCCACTGACGGGTAACTCCGATGATCGGATAACGGAACCAGCAAGGCAGCCTCAGAAGTGTAAATGGAATGAAAAAGAGGGAAACATAGATATCACCAAACCATGGAAGATGCACTGCAAGTGATAATGAACCACAGATAACTCATGGCATTCGTACCGACTACAGACATCTATACCACCTTGCAGAAGAGGATGACAATGAAACCTTCCTAAATATAGAACAAGCCTATGCAATAATAGCTGGAGACAAAATAACTAGTCTCAAGGATGCAAAACAATCCCTGGAATGGCCAGAATGGGAAGATTCCATGAAAACGGAATTGGACTTACTCAAGGAGAAGGGGACTTGGGAACTTGTCCAAAAACCTCCAGATGCCATTCCTATCTCCAATAAATGGGTATTTATTCGGAAAAGAAATAAAGAAGGGGAAATTGTGAGATATAGAGCACAGCTAGTTGCAAAAGGGTGCACACAATGACCTGGTTATGATTATACAGAGACTTTCTCACCAGTAGTCCGAATGGACACACTCCGAGCTATTTTAGCACTCACATCAGAGAAAGGTCTAAAAATACAACAGATGGACGTAAAGGGCGCATACCTCAATGGGACTCTACAAGAGACTATATATATGAAGCAACCTGAAGGATGTGATGATGGAACAGGCTGAGTATGCAAGCTAAGGAAACCGCTTTATGGATTAAAGCAGGCAGGACGAGAGTGGAATAACGAATTTGATGGTAAACTTAAAATTCATGATTATGGACGCTTAATGGCAGATCCTTGTGCATATATTCGATGGGACAAAGAAGATATAGGTATCATAACAGTATGGGTAGACAACACCCTGCTCTTTGCATCAGCAGAGAAAATGATGAAGCATATGAAAAATGCTCTAACATCAGAATGGGACATTACTGACCTTGGAGAGCCTAGCAAAATCGTGGGCATAGAAATTACATGCACCGACGATGGCATCAAAATATCTCAAGAGAAATACATTGAGAATGTTCTTCAGAAAGAAGGCATGATTGATGCAAACCCCGTTGGAATGCCAATGGACCCAAATATCAAATTAATTGAAAACCCAGATTATAATGAGCCAAATCAGAGTAATTCATATGCAAAACTACTGGGATGTCTACAATTCATTGCAAACTCCACATGACCTGACATTAGCTTCGCTGTCAACAAATTGGCAGCATATACCGCAAACCCGGGCTTACAACACCATGGTGCAATAAAGCGGATGCTATGGTACTTAGCAGGTACAAAAACTCTTGGAATTATTTATAGGAAATCCCAAGATGAGACTGGAAATTATAACCTATTCCATGGATATGCTGATGCATCATTTGCAAATGCCAAAGATCTCAAGTCCACCACTGGTTATGTTTTCCTGACAGGAGGGGGAGCAATTACCTGGAAATCAAAGAAACAAACAATAATTGCATTATCCTCGACAGAAGCCAAAATATGTGGCATTATCTGAAGCTGGATGCGAGGCCACATGGCTAAGAAATTTGTTTAGTGAACTCAGATACACCAAGATAACCCAACAATAATTAAAGGCAATAATGAAGGGTCAGTGATCTTAACACATAACCCTCAATTTCATCAGCAATCAAAACACATCACAATACACCATCATTGGGTCCGAGATCTTGTTACAAACAAAATAACTGATATTCAAAACTGTCATGATCCGGAACAAACAGCAGATGTATTGACAAAGGCTCTACCGAGGCCAAAGTTCACATGACATAGGGAAGAGATGGGAATTCAGTCAAAAATAACTCAGGTGCTCGAATATTCTGTGAGTTCCCCTTTGTTCTTGGGAATTTTCCTAAGCATTTCTTGACCATTCTCCATCAATTGCTGCTTAGAATTTTTCTAAGGCATATCATCACTACTGATCATAAAAACTTAGAATATTTTTCAACTACCAAACTGCTCACACAGTGGCAAGCCCACTGGTCTGAGTACCTCTCCCAATTCAACCTCATTATCTGCTTCCATCCTGGGAAACTTGGTACAAAGCCCGACACTCTCACTAGACAATGGGACGTCCACCGCAAAGAGGGAAATAGCAATTCCATCACGGATAATCTGCATAACCTCTGCCTGGTATTTTCCAAAGAACAACTCACTGCATCATTACGAGCTACTTACCTTGTTGAACCAATATTATGCAGTGCTGTAGCCCTCAACATAGAAAGCTTGCATGTGGATATCTGTGCGGCTCTCCTGTCAGACCCTGCTATCGCATCACACCTTACCACACCTTCTGCACCCTGGTCAATTGGGGATGATGGACTTCTTCGACTCAATTATCGCATCTACGTCCCGGACTCCAAGGACCTCTGACTATGTGTTCTCCAATACATACACAATCATATCCTTTCAGGCCACTTCAGCCAGAACAAAACATTACAACTGGTACACCAAGAATATATTTGGCCTAAACTCAGAACATTTGTAAAGGATTATTGCAATACATGCACTTCATGTAAATGTGCCAAATCACTGTGGCATAAGCCATACGGACTATTGAAACAACTACCGATCCCAAAGAAGCCATGGAACTCCATCTCTATGGATTTCATTGAACACTTACCCCCATCCCTCAGTTATACCTCTGTTTTGGTCATCATTGACTGACTTTCTAAACAGGGCATATTCATTCCTACAGTTGATGAAATCAACTCCCCAGAGCTCGCCCAGCTCTTCATTCTTCACGTATGTTCTAAACACGGAGTTCCATCACACATCACTTGTGACTGTGGCTCTGAATTCATATCTAGGTTTTTCCAGTCACTAGGTAAAGTCCTCAACATGAAGATCCACTTCACTTCAGGCTACCACCCAGAGGCTGATGGACAAACCAAACAACTTAACCAGACATTAGAACAGTACCTGTGCATCTTTTGCAACTATCAGCAGGATAACTGGTTGGAACTCCTTCCCCTTGCTGCGTTCGCTTACAACAATGTGCCTAGTGCTACCACCAGCATTTCACTATTCTATGCTAATAAAGGCTATGACCCTAACATCACCATCCATCCTGAACATGAGCTGGCTTCCCAAAAGGCTAGGTCTTTCATTGTGGACCTTGACGAACTACACACAGAACTCCACCAGCAAATCAAACTTGCCCAAGAGCATTATCAAGTTCCCGTGGACTGCCACCAGCGCCCTGCTCCGCTGTTATGAACTGATCTTGTAGGGCGGGGTTACAACATAGTTCTGATGGAGTTCCGTGGCAGCACTGGACTTGGCTTCAATCTAAAAGGGATTGCGCCCTTCTCTACGCCCAATGTCCAATTTACAAAGTGACAGTGATGAGAGCGGAGGTCCGGCAGAGTTCCGGAAGTTAAGAGAGAGAGCAAGGACTTAAAAGTGAGAGAGTTGTGGAGATAACAATGCAATTATCAGACTGAAGTTACAAGTGACGTTTTATAGTAAGTAAGTAACCAGGGTAACTACGGCGCGGATCAGCAGAGTACTGAGTGCGCAGTAAGTAAGATGATCAGCAATGATAGATATGTGATATAAACAAAACAGGAGTAAGTTGAAATACAATTTGAAATAGTCTTTTTGATATGACGGCAGCTCCGTCGGAGATCCGACAGAGATCCATCGCAGGCTTGCATGGGATATGACATCCGCCATTTAAAGTTGGTGATCAGGTCTACCTTGATGCTGAAAACATCCGCACTACTAAGCCTTCAAAAAAGTTGTCAGAAAAGAACCTTGGTCCCTTTGAAATCATTGCCCAAGCCGGCACACACTCATTCACCCTTCGCCTTCTGGACCACCTCTGCACATTACATCTGGTCTTTCACATATTGCAAATTGAACCTGTGCCCATCAACAGAATTCCTAACCGGATTCAGCTGCTGTTACAGACTGTCGCTGTAAAGGGGGTACATCATCTTTACCTACCCGATTCCCCCTTCTGGCCCCTCCCCTCGTTCGTCGGACGCCACCCATATCTTCCTATGTGACTCTAACTTGTTTTGATTCGATCTCTTACTTATGATTCATCCTTGACTCACTTTAGCTTATCTCTGACTCGTCTGACAGCACCAGTAACATGTACAACAGACCGCAGTAAATAGCTGTGCTATTTACCTTATTACCTCGTGTACTTACAGCGCCAAGTAGGTACTCTGACTCTTACTGACACAGAGTAGATACTCATCAAGCAGACGGCAGTAGACCCAAGTAAAACACAGCTTACTTAGTGTACTATAAAGCTTGTAGTAGATACTCGGCCAAGCCCCAGCTTGACCTAAGATATCAACTACTCTTATCTGCCCACACCGCTCTCAACTCAACTAAGGAAAGCCTCCTTAGTTCGACGCATCTAGAACTCGTTTAGGAAGCACCAAACGACGAACTCGTACTACAACAAGTACGAGCAGAGACGAAGGCTGAGTAGTTAAGATCAATAATCTTAACAGCTGCTGCCTCTGCCAATCACTATCGATGTTAAGAACCAATCCTAAGGCATGGGAAATTGGCTCAGTCTGGCAGAGTTCTGATGTACGATGAGGACTTGGCTTCAACCCTTAAGAGGTTGCACCCTTCTCTACGCTCAGTGTCCAATTTGCAAGGAACTGAAAAGTCCGGAAGTCCATGCAGAAGTCCGAGGTAAGGAAAAGGTGCAAAAGCGGAGTTCCAATTAGGAAGTCCGAAGTAAGGGACAGGAACAAAGCAGTGGTCTGGAGGTCCGAAGTTTGAGACAGAAGTTTGAGGTCTTGGAGTTGACAATTGATAAGTTGATAACAACTAATATTTGAATTCAAGAATACAAAGTATGTAAAGTAGCTTTATACTAAGGCTAGTACTCGGTGTAGCTGCAGCGGAGTTCTGCGGAGTTCCGAGTACAAATCTCGTGATGATATCTGTGATGAGGAACAGACTTGAGTAAACTATGGAAGATGTGATGTAAGTAAAACAGGAGAAGTAATTTGAAATGAGGAATTTGAAATACTCGGAGGTCCTATGGAGTTCTGTCAGAGTTCCAAGGCAGAGTTCCAAGGGGTGCTTGCATGGGATATGACAATCGACAATGAAATTGAATGAGATTGCAGAAATCTTGGACTCCAAACTCAATAAGCGGCAGCAGTGTCCATTGTTATACCTGGTGCACTGGTCAGGTTACGAGAATACTGACTTGGAACAGTCCTGGTTACTTGCTGAAGAACTCAAGCATGCCCAGGAAGCCATCGCAGACTTCCACGCACAGTAACCCGACAAACCCAGTCCACAATAACTTCGCCCTACATCAATAAAACAAAGTCACTTCGAAAAATAATAAAGCCATCTCATTTTTTCCCATACTGTACTATTACTTACTAAAAACAAAGCCATCAGATACCATCACCTACATACAACAAAACAAACAAAGTCAACATTACCTATCAAACACTGTCATTACTTACAAAAAAAACAAAGCCATTTCATTATTATCAAAACTGTCATCTTACTTACAAAGTTACTTATCAGATCACTCCTTACTTACAGAACAAAAACAAAGCCAAGAAGCAAAAAACATTACAAACCATCCTATCTACTTACAAACTAGGTATTTACATTTTATGGTCCTCCATCAGACCCCCATATGTACTATGTTACTTTTACTTTCCTTTTACTACTACTACCCCTCTACCTCTAACTCCCCTTCCTCTTCACTCCAGTTTGAGACCTTGTTGGTCTCTGCCAGTTCCAGCTCCACTCACCTTGAATGCAGCATACTCCTCTTCTTCCACTTCCAGGTGCTCCAGCTCCTGCTCCACTTCCTCCTCATCACCCGAGTACCCTATTTCCTCCACCCAATCTACATCCTCCTCCTCAGTCTCTCCGCCCCACTTCTGGAACTTGGAGAGCTCCATCATCACTACTGTCAACTCCATCAATCCCTTTGAGATTGACACGACCCATCCCACAATGTCCTTGAGGTGGTCCCTGGGACCCACCTCCGCTGTCGCCACTGCCCCCGCCCCCACATCCCCGCCCCAGTTGGAAGCAGTGGTCGCAGGCCAGGCAGCGGGCCCCGCTTGACCTCACACATGCCATGCCTGCAGAATGACATCTACAAAAACAAGTCAACTACAAATTAAAGTGGTGACAAACACCACTTACCTATTACATGTGGCCCCTACCAATGGCCCTGCATCCTCACTTCTGCCAGAGGCCTTGCCAGCCCCTGCCTTTGACTTTTTCTTCTTCCTGGATGGCTCTTCTACCACCCCCTCATCGTCCTCAGTGGCAGGTTCTGCAGCTTTCCGCTTCTCTGCGCAACATTCCTCTTGTCTTCATGCTTTCTCCTCTCTGTGCAGCCTCTTCTCCTCAGTGGCTTTCTTCTCCGCCTCCTCCACAGCAGCTTTCTTCACGGCCTCTTCCTGCTCGGTGAGTTCTTCAAGGCACACCATCAGCTTTGCACATTCCTCAGCAGTGGACGACAGGGGAGCAGGTAGGGATGTGTTTTGTGAGCTGGACATGGTGGTTGGATGTTGAAGAACTGCGGACATCAAAATTCCTAAATATGGAATCCAAACATCACATGACCTTGAAGGCTCAGTCCTAAAGGGGGGATACTGTCATATCCCATGCAAGCCTGCAACAGATCTCCAGTGGATCACCGATGGAGCTGCTATCATATCAAATGACCATTTCAAATTACATTTCAAATTACTCCTGTTTTGTTTATATCACATATCTATCATTGCTGATCATCTTACTTACTGTGCACTTGGTACTCTGCTGATCCCCACCATAGTTACCCTGGTTACTTGCTTACTATAAAACTTAGTATAATGTCACTTGTAACTTCAGTTTGATAATTGCATTGTTATCTCCACAACTCTCTCACTTCTAAGTCCTCACTCTCTCTTAACTTCCAGAACTCTGCCAGACCTCTGCTCTCATCACCATCACTTTGTAGATTGGACATTGGGTGTACAGAAGGGTGCAATCCCTTTTAGATTGAAGCCAAGTCCATCTTAACCCTGCCCTACGAGATCAGTTTGTAACACTGGCTCTCACAGTCAATGCTCAACTAAACAAACAAAAGGATAGCCTTCATAGTCTTTTGGCAGTCACACTTAGTGGATAACCTAAGAGAACTCGACTAGAGTCTCTAGGCAATATATTAATGGCTTATATACTAAACTACATAAGGTATCCATGCTTAGACCATGAGGCACTGTGCACATGTGTCAGCCTCATGTGTACAGCCTTGTGCAGCCTCCCATGCTCTTAGCATGTGGTGCACAGTGCCATGTGTCTACCATGTGTCCAATCATCTACCTACCCTTAACCATGTGTGCATACAAACATCCATAGAGTTAAACAAAAGAAACTAAATAGTATTAAATGTCTTATGATACTTAGAGAAAATCTTACTCCTGACAGTGTGCCCCATCATGATCATGCCCCACTGACACTTACTTCCCAGCAGGAACATTCAGAGGATCTCAAGGAGATGGTTATTGATATCTATGGTGACAACAGCAAGGTCCCCATGGCAAAGGTTGTTTTGGCACATATGCAAACCTCCAACTCTATGGGTTGCAACGATGATGACCAGTTGTACATACTAGGGGAAGATGGCAGCCTTGTGTCTACAGCTGATGCAGAGAGCACATTGGTGGAGTCTGTGAAAGGTAAGGTATTGGATGCAACCCAGGCTATCCAAATGATGGAAGGATGTGGTAAGTGAAAGAAGCAAGTGAATGTTGGCTATTCATCAATGTTCTGGGTCGCAAACAATGGAAGTGACAAGGAGTAGGATTTTTTGATTTTAATTCCCTTTTAAGGAACTTTTTCAGTGATTTCCATCACAGTCTTCAAAACCATTTGTGATGTGTGACAAGGCCCTGTATCTCTTCAATTCAGAGTGCCTTGTGACCTGTGACTGAAGAGATGGTCATAATGGTATAGTAAATAGATTTCATGACTTTTTGAAGTGACCTGTCTACTGTACCCATACTTGCCATGACCCATGGGTTGTGGGTACAGGTAGATGTGGCTATGGGTACAGGTAAGTAAAAAAATACCCACAGGTTACCCATGCTCTTGCCTAGAACAGAATAGATGTCTATACACTGTCCAAGGTCCGGTCCGGTCCCGGTCCAACCAGATTTTGGCAGACCTGGACCTGGACCTGCAGGGTCTGGACCAGGTGTGGACTGGGTCCGACCAGGTCTGACGTGCCAAAAAAAGTTTTTTTTCAAGAAAAACATCCACAAGTGCATAGCTAGTCATCATCCTCACTCCAACAGTCAAAATCTGCATCTAAAGCAACCCAAACCTCCTTCTGTACTTCAAGCCTGCCATCTGCATATGCTCCTCGTAGCCTTTGTAACCCACCAAATTTTTTCTTTTCCATGTTTCCACAATGTGCTGAATCTGTTCAAGCTGATAGTGAAAATGCTCACTCAGCAAGACATGATGAGCCAGGTATCACTGCAAAGTCACACGCAATCAAGTGCATAACTGGGTATTCCGAGACTTGGTGCTGGTGAATGGATCCACTTGATCTGGGATGCATCCTTCAATGTGTTATCTGTGTTACATGCTTCTCCACTGGGCTTTGATGCATCTCTCATATAGACATCCTCAGTTTGCAATGCTACCCCATTCGAAACAGCATTTGGTAAGATTCTTACATTACAGCACTCATTTTTGATCTGGCTTACTCTTTTTTGGTGTAATGTGACACTCTCGATCATTCTTGTCCCAATCACCTTTGTCCTCTCGAACATCCTGTTTCACATTAGTATGATCTGGAGTTACATAGGTAAGTCTTGTATTTGAAAATGTGGAATGTTAGCTGAACCTCATTTTCTCCGGTTTTTTTTTTGCGTGGCTTTGTAATTGTGACCGTCTCTGGGTAATCCATACCTTGGATCCTCTTTGTTGGCTGGGTACGTCTTGCACCCTCCACAATCAGCCCTAAATCCACTTTATCTCGCTTGCCATGAGCCATGAATGCTATGATGGGCCTTGCGCGCCGCGGGTGGACGAAAAAAAAAGTTGAAAAAGAAGGTACAAATATAGACAACTTTTATGCAATCAACCTGGTCTTTTTTATGTATTACTAGACTCTGGCTGTACAATCACGCACAACGATTATGTGCTACAAATGATTAGTTTGCCATGCACAAGGACTTGAACAAAGCATGATGCCCCCAAGCAAGAGAGGGAGGTCCTCGTGGTCCAAACCTGGTTCGCGGTCCGCTCCTCATCTGGACCTGGACCTGCAAATGCAGTCCGGTCCACTTGCCAGCTGGACCTGGACCGGACCTATGAGGTTCGGACCTGGTTCAGACCTGGTTCAGGCAGTCCTGACCTGGACCTTGGACAGTGTAGATGTCTAACAACAACTTGAACAAGTAGATACCTATCAACTCCAAGTAATACTTATTAAGCAGACCACAGTAGACTCAGTAGACCTAAGTAGGCACAGCCCACTTTGTTTACTATAAAGCTTGTAGTACATACTCAGTCAAGGCCCTCAGCTTGACCTAAAGATAATCCTACTCTTATCTCAGGCTGCTCATCAAACTCAACTCAACTAAGGAAGGTCTCCTTAGCTCAACACATCTGAACTCATCTAGGAAGCACCAGACAACAACCTTGCTGCTGAATGTGCAGGTGATACTTGAACTGAGTAGTTAAGAGGCACACATCTTAACATAGGGTGCCAATAAATCAGTCTATAATTTTGTTGGCTTTGTTTGTCTACAACTGTAGATTTTCCTGATGCTGCTGCCAGGTGCAACACAGATGGGACAAGTTCCAAGGTCACAGTTGGGCAAAAGATAGTGAGATATTTAGCATATTGATATCTAGGTTTAGCAACTAGGACCACAGATGCATGGTAGCTGACACCCAACTTGAACAGTGGGAGTTGATATCCAAAATTTGAGAACACAGTCCACCAAAAAGTCCAAATCTCTTGCATCTCGAGGTTGTCCAACCTAATCCATACCATACTGAGCCCAAATTCCTGCTCCTGCGCTAGTATCCCGCCTGCAAGACAATCCACTCTTGCTCAACCGATACCCAGGTTTGCAACGATGCACAACACACCCTCCATAGAGGCACGAAACGTCCGACACACCAGGAAGGGAAGTGCAATCTTGGCCGAAAGGGCTGTGGACATTCAACTGCAAAGCGCAGCCGCCACCTGTAACGTAACCATCAGGCCACGAAAGGCTGCTTTAGACAAGCTTTAGAGAAAACGTACAACTTTCAAGATCGGTTTGGACGTCGAGGCATTCCCAGGTCCTGGTGCTGCGCCCGAGGACACCGCAAGGGGTCAGACCTTGTGGACATTGAGAGTGTCCGCCGTACTGCAGGCCACGTCTTTCCGGAGGAACAGCTACGGGACTGGGGCAATTTGCTTGGCAGATTCCGCCGCATTCCTTTTGAGGGCTTGGGCAAACGCATTGGGTGGGGTTAGTGGGAGGGAATGAGGTGTAACTGGAGATCCTCAGCGCGTTAGACACGTTGCGAAAATAACAAATTGAAAACGCACCCATCTTGGCAAGTAAAACTGCAGGTGCCCAATGTACAGATGGGAGAACCGTGTGTGGGAACGGGGGGGCATGGGGATTGGTTTATCTGGTTCGCAAGTCACGTTTGTCAACGCGAAGCAAACTTGGAGACGCGACGCAGTAGTGGCTGACTTACTAATGATGTTAAAATTTGAGTAACTACTTGTTCCCCGGCAATGGTAACTGCTAGAATCGCGACGACGTTCGTTTCAAGGAAAACAGGAAGATCGGAAAGGCATAGACACGTGTCTGAGCAACGGGAAGTATCAACTGATTGGGATTTTCGGTGAGGGAAAGAGGAACTTGCTGATTATGCCAACTGCGGTAAGAACCCCTAGCAGGTCGGGGACGACGAGCTCTGTATTAATAACGGCACACACGTCCACATCGCGAGAGGTCAGGCCCGTCAGGCTCGATCCCAGGGCATCTGTGAGCGATAAGGGGATGGCAACGGCTAGAATAGAGAGAGAGAGGAGGCGCATTTAGTGGTGTTGATCATGATGTGGTTGAAAACATTAAATACAAGATTTCCAGGCACCTCGATGAGAAAAATGTCAAACTTGGCGGGTCTGCTTCCGCCTGGTTATATGTACCCTAATGAATCAGAGTCATGGTTTCAATATACATAGGAGTTACTAAAAGTAGAAATTTCACAATCCCATAAATTTGGCTATCCAAATTTATGATATTATATTGTACGGACAATGTAAAGTAGTCTGTAATATAAACCAAAGTTGTAGCTTGCGACTTTTCCATACTAAATGCCAGTGTGTCCCAGTACATGCTAAGGGGCTAAAGTCTCAGTTGTGTCGATTGATTCCGAGTTTTGAGACAGCTTGTCTGAGAACGTTGACCACAGTTTGGGCTCCCATTTGTCAGTGACTGACAGTGCCAAGGCATGTCGCTGCAGGGTGATATATCGATGCGTCTGAGATTGACACGTTACACCACATTTTCCTGACAACGCAAGTGTCTACCCCTCTCCAACCCCATCAGTGAATCGTGGAGAAAATGCTTTGCCAATTTGTTATTTGTATTTATATATCTAACAATAGATGTCCTGTATTGGATTGGACCTTAGTGGCCATATATGAACATTATGCAAAGTATCAAAAATGTGTCGTAAGTGGTTTGGGAGATTTTTGATAATTTCACCCTTCATGCAACATCACTGTAATATTTTCCCTCCATTTGTAATTACATATCAAGTAGGAGACTGAATTATAGAATGTCAAGCATACTGTTTTGAAGCATATATCACACTGAAAACTGATATCATAATTTTATATAATTTCACCCTTCATGTAACATCACTGTAATATTCTCCCTCCATTTGTAATTGGGTATCAGGTAGGAGACCGAATTACAGAATGTCAAGCATACTGTGTTGAAGCATATATCACACTGAAAACTGATATCATAATTTTATATAATTTCACCCTTCATGTAATATCGCTATAATATTTTCCCTTCATTTGTAATTAGATATCAAGTAGGAGACCAAATTACAGAACGTGAGAAGCAGACTTGCTGGCTCGTCCACGAGACGCCGGAGACAGAGACGGAGACGGAGAACTTGAACATGGCAAAGGGGATCTGCGCCTCGATGCACGTGGCGACGTTGTGGGAGTTGTCCGCAAGGAACGCGAACGCCGAGGAGATGGTGGTTGGGAGCGGCCCGATGGGGAGGACGGCGGCGGTGGCGAAGACGGCAGCTCAAAAGGCACCGACAAGGATCGATGTGAAGGGATGGTGGAGGTAGCGGTGGAGCGGCGAGGAACAAAAGTGCGAGAACTACGTGCTGCAGCTGGAGTGCTCAAAGGGGCGCGCATGGCAGTGGACGTTAGAGCAGGGACAGAGGAAGGCAAAGGACGACAAGGAAACGCAGTACTGTCATCCTTGACGCCGATGCCCACATGAGAAAAGACAGATCCTAAACAACAAGACTGATCAGCCAGAGTCCCAAAACACCAAGAAACACAACTCACCTCCTCACTTTGCCTCCATTCTATGTTAGACAATCTGTTGCATCATTACACCCGTTAGTCATGACCTGCAAACCGAGATTGTTCATGTTAGCCCAATATTGGCGAACAAACTACGCCGAACTACCAGACATTCGAAGAGCATTTCGGAATGCATCAAAAGATTTCGGGGATATGAATGGCAGGGATTGGTTGATAGTGTGCGTGGTCTAGATTCTGTAATCTGTCAAACTAAATCATCAAAGGGGAGGATATCATTCATCCCGAAGTGATAAAAGCCTACATTGGACGGCCAGGGCTGTAGATGGGAACATGGTGGCCAATGATGCAACACTCCATTTGTACAAGGGAAGAAAGGCGGCGTTCTGGCACTCGACAGGATGCCAAAAGCGATACCATCAGGCTTGGAAAAGAATTTGGTATTGAATATGTAGCTGTCTTGTGACACGGAATTGTAAAATGGCCTTATATTACCGAACAGTTGCCCAGCAATATTCTCTCGCTGTTCGGAGGATGCATGCTGTTTAGAGGGTTTGTAGGGGTCAGGAATTGGTGAGTCATTATCTGCGAAACAGTTTGAGGAGAAGCATAATGACACAGCAGACTCAAAGTCTCCCAGGACGAGCACCCTCGCGACAAGTCGATCCATGTCCGACTCGTTAGTATGTAACATTTCAAAAACTGGGACGCACTGCAGCGATACGAGGTTCATTGACCAGCGAAGGTCACCAGTGGCAGTTGGTAACTGGGGACACACTCTATACTATATTGCATGATGATTGAGGAGCAGATAACAAGAAAAAGAACAATAAAAGATAAAAGTCGTCGTGTACGCTCATCACAGAAGAGGTGGTGAGCAGTGAATGTACTAATCAAGGCAAACGAGCAGGTATAATGGCAGCACGTCCAAAAAAGCGGAAGAAGGAATCAGCATAGAAACGAGCTATGTCATCCTCAAGTAACAACACATCAGATTCCCCATAGTCTTGGACGGACTCTCGAGATTCAAGCAATGTCGATGGTTTCAGACCATCCCAATTTCTAATCACGCTCTGGAGTCTCAGCAGGCAAGGCAATCGGGAGCGCCAGTCATCAGATTGGATGCCAGACCTTGCCTCGTTGGGATCTACCACCGCCAGTAGCGACCCAATCTGGAGGCAGTCTTGGATGGACGCTTGACGCTCCATCTCATCCCGATTGACAGGTCCTAAACGCTTGTCCAATGCTAGGAGCTCGAAACAAAAGTTAAGTTCCGTGATTCGCCACAGTATCCATTGAGCCTCGGCGTCATCAAGTGGGGCAGGTGCAGCTGCAGGCGACACCTCGCTGATGTTGATGCCTAAGTCGTCAATTGCAGAGCCAAGAAGGCGATGGGCATGTTCCCGAGCGAGGGCTGATTTTGCAGTTGAAGTCTTCGAGGTAATGTCACCAATAAGGATATCGCGCCATTCTTGGTTTGAAAGAGGGGTGGCTGAGGATGAGGAGACAAGGCGATAGATACAGGCAGGTTCAATCGCTTGCCACGTTGTGAAATATCTGGCACGGCGCATTTCGTTCGCAGCAATAAAAATGCCGGGCTCAGGAAATATGTATTTCCGGTCATTGGGGGATTGGTACCTATGATCCACCCGAGCAGGGTTTTGGTCCACTGCCGCTAAGGCCTTGGTCCACGAACTTATGGGCACCGGGGCAATGGAGCTGTTTGTGATCGGCTGAAACTTGTCACGGCTAGGATTACCGTAGTTGTTTTGGCGACCTGCAATGACGGTAAGTAACAGGAAGAGAGAAAGAGATTGAGTGTGATCTTACCTGTTCTGCGTCCACCAGTTATCCTACTTTTCTTCAAATGATCCTGGGAATGAGTTCCAGAGCGGACAGATGATGACTGGCTGCTGGGCCCAGCAGCAGGCTGGCGACCAGAAGGACGAGGAGAGGGAACCACGGGAAAAGAGGGGGGGGGGGGGTTGGTGGGTGGTAGAGCCACTAAATGGGTCAGGAAAACATAGGAAGTTGCGGGCGTAGTGGTGAATGTTACGATATTTTTCAAGCGATGACGCTGAACCCGTAAAAATAACAGGATAGTGAAAAGTATGTGGGCCAAGGGTAAGCTGGTCTTCAGGACGTAATAGGTCAACAATTTGAAGAATGTTCTGATCGGTGAATTGGGAGGATGGTCGGATCAACCAGCAAGGGAGACCAGCGGTGAAAAAGTCTTGCGCAATTCGTATGCTGCTGGTAAACACACCAATGGTCTCAGCCACCTGACCAGCGGCGGGCTTGTGGCCGTCCATGCGGGGTTTGTAAATCTCCATGTAATCGAGGATAGCCCTAAGCTCGAGCCAAACACACTGCACATCCCGCACAATGAACTCAGTTTGCCGAAAAGTAGTGTAAATGGACCCCAACTGAACAAGTCCATGCTCCAGCCACTTAACCAGGGGCTGAAGAGTCGGGGGGCGGCGTTCTGGAGGAGTGGCTGCGTCGTAAACTTTCACATCATTGAGAAGACAGCTGACCGACACCCTTAGAGCGGTGAATTTTGAGAGCGAAAGCTTTCCTATGCCCCTAATTGGCGACGATGCAGATTCTATGAAGTGTTGACGGGTCGGTCTCCACCATATGATTTCGTGTAAAAGCAGTGAGTTCGGTCGGGGAATTGCTCCAAAATGACTATGATACTGCATGTACGGCTGGGGCCAAAGGATGGGATCATCATCGCCATAGCGAGAGTCGGCACGCAGCCTTACTTGACGCTGGTCACCGAGGGGAGGGGTAAAGATGTATGTTTGGTTGGCTGACGTGACAAAGTGATCATCAATCATAGCCCCAACTCTGCCATCGAGAGGCCCGATTGTCGCTGTGGAACCGATAGAATTCAATGGAGGAGAATGCAATGAAACCTCAACAAACGTACCATTTGGTCTGTGGGGCTCGTTATTTGCTCTCCTTGCCATTTGGATGAACTGATCTTTGCAAAATAAGGAACAAGCATCAAGAAAATATGAAGATTGAGATACCTGACTGCACAGAGGACAAAAGAAAACACGTCTGGATATAAGTCCAGTCGATGCGTCGAGGCTCAAGGTACACAGTTGGATAGTAGGAGCTAGCGGAACCAAGAGATGCCAATGGATATCGTCCTTAGCCATTGGAAAGGGTTACAGGACCAGGCTGCCAGGGATTGGTAAGAGGCTTGAGACGACAACAGCGACCACGGACACCACACACAGACACCAAGTCAGATGTGGGGAGTGCCGGACACCAAGTCCAATGCAGGGGGGACACCAAGCCCGCCCAACAGAAAACCAAGCAAAAGGCGAAGGCGAGGGGTAAACCAAGCAGCAGATGACTTGAATGAAGGACTCGGACGAAGCCTGAGAGCCTAAAACAAGTGTGACATGTTTGTTGAAAGAGCAGTCACAATTACATAAAGTTTGACCCGTTCAATGAGACGTCAGCGCGTCAGCTGTGACTCTTTATAGCTTGATATGAGTTAGAGTATATTACAGTGTATCGTATCGAGCAAGAGACATCAACACTGGTGAAAACGGTTCCAGAAATGCGGCACTGGATTCTAGTAGGATCCGCAAGTAACAAGCCATACTGCCTACAACGTACTGTATCCAGTATCAAGATAGCCTTCATCTTCCCCATCCTCAGGGCCCAAGTCATCGTCATCGTCATCGTCATCATCACCATCGCTGCTGTCCTCCACGTCCCCCTCAGCATCACTTTCATCATCATCGGAGTCCAGGGTCTGTTCCCGACACGTCGTTTAAGTTGATGTTTGCCATTGTTTGGTTTCAGTAAATGCGAACGCGACTCGTTTATGTGCTGCATTCATTTACTTCAACTATATACTAGTATTAATTATCAACTTGTTTCAATAAATGACACATCACATTCAGAAAAGTTAAACCAAACAATATGTACTAGTAAATATCAACTTGTTTCAGCAAACAACGTGTCACGTTCGCGTTCGTTTACTGGAACCAAATAGTAATAAACATTATCTGGTATATAAGACCTTGCTTCCACAAGCTTCCCCTTCCTCTGGGGCGTCGCTTCCCCCGTAAATAATATATATATTAAGTTAGTTAGTACATACACATAGTACATAAGTAATTAAAAGGTTGTCGACACTCATCTGAGTGCCGAAACCTGTAAATACAAAACTGTATGTTAGTACATAGACATTTGGTGACGGGTTGGGTGCGGGTCACGGGTACCTAAATCATGACCCGTACCCGTACCCGTGCCTACCCGTACCCGTAACCCGCACGGGTTGGCCAAACCCGTGCTGTTCCCTAGTTCCACATCCTCCCAATCACTAGGGACACTCCCTTCCCCTACATCTCCCGCCACCCGCCGCAGTTCTTCCAGTAAACAGTGGTCTGTGAGCTGTGAGGCCCGTGACACTCCAGTACTTACCACTGGCACTTCATCCTCATTTGTCGGGCTGACTTCATCAATATCCATTGCAGTGTCTTCCTCGGCAGGGTGTATTGTTGTATGGCCAATTCCGCCACCCAAGTACCTCATAAACATGTCCCTGTCCACGAAGCTAATGATGTGATGTCAACTTACACTCGACAAGGAACTCTCAAGTAATGACTTACATCATCACATAATAGTTAACCCAATCATCTGTTTCGGAGTCTGAGTGATGTGCCGCAGTGAGTGTTGAGGTGTGTAACAATTCCGCTGTGCGGCCATCAGCAAACGATGGCACGAGATGGCAGCCTCGAATAATGAGAGATGGATCCAAGAAGCCAAAAGCACTGCTATCAGTGTCAGGGACAAACCCAATCTTTGGCAAACGCGCAGCCTTAAAACCCCAGCGATACCCAGGCTCAACACCAAACCACCGGACCCAAAGAAACTCCACATGTTGGACAGAGCGGTTCCGTGCTTCAGGCCCTATATGCACGACCTTGGCATGAAAAACACCTAGGACACGCGCATACCAGTACGGGTGGGCATTTGGGCCAGTTTCTGGGGAAACGACCATGACGTCGCAATGTGTTCGAGGGTTCATGGAATCCTGGTCACGGCATATATCATAAGTGGTGTAGTTTACCCGTAAAACCTTCGCTGAGTAAATACGATCTCCAATAATCCGGACAGTACTGCGCTGTTCATCTGTATACACAGCCTCATCGCCGTCAAACTCCTGACCAAGAAGGCGAGACAAAAGGTGGTCTTTGAGCTTCGGGATGAAGTTCTGCAATATATGAATGGAATGAGGTTAAGGGTGCGTTATTGATCTGATGAGGCGCACCTTTTTAGCAGGGTCATGCGGGGGCAGTTGAACAAAGTTCATGAGGTGGTGCGGAAAGTTTTTAGAGTCGCTCATATGATGGTGGAGGTCAATCTCGCTACAGGGAAGCGGGTCATTCTGGTTGAAAGTGACATGATGAGTGTGTCGCCTCCGGGGCGAAGAAGCTGCTTCTCTTGCACGGCGCAATCGGACATGGCGTCGTTCATGTCTTGTCATTTGGCGGATTGCATTTTTCTTGTTGGTCTGCTGATAGAAGCGCTTGAGCAGACGGTGTGCAAGTTCACCCTGTGCCAATAGTATATAAGAGACTCAAGGTAAAACAAACGGAACTTCAGGCTTACGATTTGTGTAGAATACGAGTCTGTTGTACCAAACAGTTCTATCGTTTGTACATAGTCGCCTAACGCATGTAATTTGTAGATGAGCAAATTGAAAAGCTTAACTTTTGGCTGCGCCGGGGCCTTCTTTTCAGATCCTTTATGTGAGGTGGTCTTTTTACTTTCACGACGTGTACGAGCAGCCGTCTCGCGTGGTAGCTCTACTGTCTTAAAACCTCTGGACCACTCCCTGAATGACCGTAACTCCTGCCCAATGGTGACTGTGCTTTGCTTCAAGCAATTCAAGGTGTATTCCGTCTGCATTCTGAGCTTAGCCAATGCATGCCACTCAGCTAGACGGAATAGTAGAGTTATGAGTTTGCTATTGTAAGGTTCGGGGAGTAGGCCTTCCACTGCAGGTATCATGTTCTAAAGATACAAGGCAGATTAGATTTTCATATATAGAAAAGTATGTTGGGAGTAGGCCAACCTGAAGAAGATCCTCGAAATCCCTTGCAGCGAGTTTTTTCATCTCGGACACATTGTTGGAGAAACGTCGAATAGTATCCAACCCAAATGTAGGTATTTGGCGGAATCTGGGTATTTAGATCAGCTTGGCAACAAGGTGACCATCATGATTACCTTTTATTAAGCTCAGCTACAGCTTGCCCACTTGGAACAACAGCATATAGAACTCGGATGATATGGATAAACGTAGCCCTCCAGACACCTAGCTCAAATTCATGCATTAGATCCACTACTAGCATGCGGTGCGGATTGAATCCTAAGTGACCCAGCTTCTCTCCAAAAGCATTCTAACAGATGAACACTCAGTCATGCGGATAGGTGCCTGGGTAGCTAACCTTACCATCGTCGGTACCAGCGAAAAAGGTTTGAGCATATGTTCAATTCCAGCAGCAGTCACAGAATAACCTGATTTGTATATGTACTCTCGAGCCCTTCCAACTAGGTCGCCAAGATATGAACGTGTTCAAGTAATACGCCCATTCAGGTCATGATGCTGCCCTAGCTTGTCGAACTCTTTCCAAGGAATAGTGCACCGTGGACACGTGCAATCGCCACGGTTCTGTATAGTTGCCAATAATACTCTATAATGGTTGACCCAATGAGGCAATTGACGCGGAATCTGATTTAAATACTCACTTCTCAGGATAATCAGCCGAATACGTAAAAATTCGAGGATAGACGCGTCGTTCGACTCCATCATAGCACAATATTACAATGCCATGACGATATGCTTGTAAAAATTCATCATCCATGAGCAAACACCATACTTTGTGCATTAACTCGCGGCGACAGTGGGTTTTGAGGGAAGGCCGCTGAGTTTTCGGAGCAATATCTAGAAGAATTTCATCAATGCCATCAGGGATCTTCAAAACAAAATAAGCAGAGAAGAAAAAACAGAAGTACAAGATAATACCGAAGGAATATAGGCAACGTGGTGACAAGCACCAGAGTTTGGCCGAGCTCGAATATATTTCGACAGGTTGGCGAAATACAGATACAACGGCCATACTTTCGCTGTACCGAAACTGGTTAAATGTGTCGAATCGGACCAAAACATAAGGCCTGCAATAACCTTCTCCAACCGACAACCAGGCTCGTTGGGTTGTTTCTGGAGGTCGTCATGTGCTTCAATCCAGGCATCAGTTGAATAGGCCTCATCATATACGCGAGTTTCGACTTTTGTCTTGGGATTAATATGTATTCGTTTGAAGGGAGATAGGTGGAAATTTTTAGCCATATTTTCACCGAAGGCTGCCTTGATCACTTCCACCAATGAGCGATAATGGAGTCCAGAAACTGAGAGCGTCCGATTTGGGGGTGGTGGCTTGGACCTGGAGGCAACAGGGATTACTATATCTACCTCGATCTCATGCCACCCATCACGTGAAAAGGGAGAGTTGAATTCCACTGCAGCAATTGCTTCATCCATACGTTGGTTCTCCCGATGGGCGTCAAATGACCGAAGCTCCTCTGTTTTGAAGTCTGGCGACGATAGAACCTCCCGTCCGAGACGAGTAATCTCAGCCTCCGTCTTCTGGATGCTGCCCGAATTGGCCCAATTCATGAGTAGAAATTTGGTCATATTCTCGAATGGCCAAGGGGGTGGTGGATGAGTATCAAAGGGAGCTTCACCTGGTGTGGATGCTGCAGCTGCAGAGCTGCCACCGGCGTTGAAGTTTGATAGATCTTCCGGTGTTATGTGTTCATCGGGATCGTAAGATGGGCGATGATGGTACTCCCGCAGAAGGCCAAAGATGTTGGCTGCAGTACGCATAAGGTCTCGGACATGCAAAACCACCCGACGAAAGAGTGGCTTCGGTGCAGAATGGGGTTGCCGAACTAGCGTGGGTGCTTCGGGTTGAACATCCTGATAACGCTTTGGAAGACGATTGGCAACTCTTCCCGTTCGGGTCACTACCACGCCTGGTGGAAAAGACGGGGGCAGTGAGAGGGTTGGATGTGACGGGTTTGGAGGAGTGGAGTCGTCGTCAGTGGTGAGGTGGGTGCATGGAGGAGACTCTCCTGTATGCTGCGATACGACATCAGAAATCACGCTATGCGATTACAATGCGCAGCCTGCAACCTCACCTCTAGCCTCTCACGACATTCCAAGCTAGAAATGATTTTTTTGCTTCTGTGTGCCCTCCTTTGTTCCATCCTGAGAGCCTGAGCGGTTTTATGTATGGCGCAATGTTGCTGATGCCTTGTAAGACCTGGCCGCGCCGTAGAGGAGAATTGGCATGGGTGAGAGCATGCATACGGTGCCATTACAAAACGTGAAGGTTAGGTTACCTGACCCCAAAGACAAATGATAAGGAACAAAGCATCAAGAAAACATGATGATTTAGACCGACCGCGCAAAGAACAAAATAAAACACGTCTAGATTTAAGTCCAAGCAATAAGTGGAAGCGTCGAAGCTCAAGGTACCACAATCGGATAGGACAGGTCGAGTTGCCAGGGATTGATGGGATAGCTTCGAGATGGCAAGACTACCACGCGCACACCACGAACACCACGCAGAGAAGGTGCACTGACCCCAAGTCAGGTACGGGGAACGACGAACACCAAGTCCGACGCAGGGGCCAAGTCCAATGCAGAGGCACCAAGTCCAATGCAGGGTGGACACCGAGTCTAATGCACTCACCAAGTTCAATGCACAGTTTAAGATGATAGTTGTTTCAGCCTGAGGTAAGTTCTGACTCGGACTCGGAGTTGTACGAACAATGCACGTGATCGATACACCTTCGAGTTCCATTATTCTCCGTCCTATCATCAAGTTGATTACTGCTTGATAAAATGGTATATACAAATTTCCAAAATTAAATTCTCTCGTAGTACCAATCTCCGCTGTCTGACTTGACATGGGGTCCGGCCCCATGCTTAATAAAAGTATCAGGCCGTTCAAAAAGCCCCAAAGAGTGTCCACAGTGACAGCATGTCAGCTTTACCGATAGCATCTCAAAACGCTGCTTATCCATTTTCACCTCAGGGTTCCAGGGTTTACTAGCCCTGCAAAGTTTCTGTGGGCATTGGAAGGGGGATGGTTGGCCAAAGGGTTGATTGACAGGGTGCGACCAGGTATAGCGCATGGCATGGCCGTCAGGAAAGAATATGAATATATCGCTATGTGAACCGAGTGATGTATGTTTGCGGAGCATTCCAGAAACAGCTGAACGGTTGTGGATAAACCAGCTCAGGGCAACGTCCATGAGGAAGCTGTCGGCATTGATGGGATGGAACGTCATCTGACTAAAGGCCATAATATACGCAAATGCACCACTGAAAGAAAGGTAAGCTTATTTAATGTAGAAGTATTCCATGTCATACCGTTTTGCTAACGTCCTAATACTTTCCCTTGATGGTATATGGCGGAGAAGCCCACCACACGCTAAAAATGTCAAAGTATTTTTGTGGGTGTCACCCCCTAGCAGTACCTTGAAAAGATTTTCGGGGATCAACACCCCAAGAAACTAGACAGCAGTTACTACTTCAAGGTGAAAGAGCAATCAGAAAGTAAGACGCACCTCTTCAACTGGTGCTGCACCCTGGTTGCCTGGCGCGAAATGAAGATCGCCTCTCTCAGGATCGGTATGATCGATAATAAATACAGCAAACCGTCGATATCTGGCCAGGGGCATAAACAGTGGTAGAAGTAGTAACAGATTAGAGAAGTACGCACTTCGTCATAGACCCCGTGGTTAGTAAGTCGACCAATGAGTTCACTCGCTTCTGAAATTCATTTATCCCCACCCGGGTTGAGAAATTAAAGGGCATGTCAATATCCTCGACATCATCCGGAAGATAGCTGAACAAACGCGAGTGGATGCCACTCATAGGGGTGCTAGCTTTAGGGATGCTCTCCAGCCGGAAAGTGATCATAAGAACTGGCGTTGAGTCGCAGATAGGCAACAGCTCGCGTTGCGTGAGGTGACCGGTAACGAGTGTGGGCTCCTTTGTCGATGAGAATCCCTGTGCATATATTCATTGAGTGGAAACAAGTGTCTCAGCTTTCAACTCACAACGTAGGGATGGGGAGTATTTCGTTGACCATCTATTCCCATGTCGCATGCAGGGCAAGTAAAAACTACATCTTCAGGGGTTTTTGGTGGTAATGGGATGCAGACCTGACAGAAACTACGAGGACAGAAGCTACACTCTAGCATTGTCCCACCATTACGGCACTTCGAGCAGTACTGATGAGGGTGAGGTAGCGGCCCACAATAATTATGCGGCGGAAAACACACCTTATTCTTCGTGAGCGCATGGAGCGCTTTGGGTGGATCTGCCGGTGCGCTGCCAATAACCTTGGGTTTCAACTGCGGAGGCGGCGCCCTTGTCATTCCTTTCACACCCATGGTGATGGCACTCCGTGAGGCTCGTGATAAGGACCCGATCTCTTTACGTGGAGCAGGCTCTCCAGTTGACTCCCTCGCGGTTTGCTTTGTGCGTGCCATGAATGCGGAAGGCAACTTCAACTTGAAGTGAAGCCGCGCCCTTGGCGACGCGCGTGCGTTGTTGGGATAGGTAAACAAATGTAAATTTCCCAGCTCCCTAAGTACACATGCTAACTATATTCTAATCGACGATCCTTAGTCTACTGCTTTATGGTCCAAATCGGTGAATGACTGAGTAAACTGCCTATATAGCTTATATTAGTGAAGATTATTACTACAAGACGGCTTGCCAGGCTACTATATAGCAGTACTTTTCTGTGCGCCACACACCACCGCAGTCATCAGATGACCGTGGAAAACAGGTCACGGTCATGTTCATTCAAACGTTCAACACAACGTTCAACACCAACATTCAAGCATTCCACCGACGTTGCATAACGTTGCACCCCTGAAGCCACCACCATCGAAGGCGGTTATTCTCGACCCCGTGATGCGGCAAGCTCACCTCGCTGGGCTAGTGTCTCCCCCCTTCTTTAATTCATCCATCGACGGTGGTTATTCTCGACCCCGTGATGTGTCAAGCTCACCTCGCTGGGCTAGTGTCTCCCCCCTTCTTTAATTCATCCATCGACGGTGGTTATTCTCGACCCCGTGATGTGTCAAGCTCACCTCGCTGGGCTAGCGTCTCCCCCCTTCTTTAATTCATCCATCGACGGTGGTTATTCTCGACCCCGTGATGTGTCAAGCTCACCTCGCTGGGCTAGCGTCTCCCCCCTTCTTTAATTCATCCATCGACGGTGGTTATTCTCGACCCCGTGATGTGGCAAGCTCACCTCGCTGGGCTGGTGACTCCCCCCTTCTTTAATTCACCCATCGACGGCAGTTATTCTCGACCCCGTGATGTGGCAAGCTCACCTCGCTGGGCTAGCGTCTCCCCCCTTCTTTAATTCATCCATCGACGGTGGTTATTCTCGACCCCGTGATGTGGCAAGCTCACCTCGCTGGGCTGGTGACTCCCCCCTTCTTTAATTCACCCATCGACGGCAGTTATTCTCGACCCCGTGATGCGGCAAGCTCACCTCGCTGGGCTAGTGTCTCCCCCCTTCTTTAATTCATCCATCGACGGTGGTTATTCTCGACCCCCGTGATGCGGCAAGCTCACTTCGCTGTGCTAGTGTCTCCCCCCTTCTTTAATTCGTCCATCCATGGCGGTTATTCTCGACCCTGTAATGCGGCAAGCTCACCTCGCTGTGCTAGTCCTTCCCCCTTCACCGACGGCCATCGGGCATTCACTGGCAATGCATTGCGTCGGAAGGCATCAAAAGAAGCGGCTTGGACGTGTCATCGTACTCGACGAACTTGAACACCGTGCTCATCATCTTACACGATGAGCACGCTATTCTCTTCATTTTTCATATTCCTTTTGTTTCTCGTTGTATTTTACTTGTGCACATGTAATTTGAGGCTGTTTATAACATTGTTATTTCCGCCCTTCAGCGCTGAATATTTGATTGATAGCGCGCGTAAACTGATATTTGTACACTGCAACTGCCATACTAGTAGGTAGATCCTGACGCCACTGACTCAGACTCAGACTCAGAATAGCGAGTGAGGCATGGGATATTATGTACAAAATCCCTAATCTCTCGAGGCTCGTATGACTCCTCGATTCTCAGGTGCTCATACAAGCCACTGCGAAAGGGTCACTGTTACTAAGTATCACCAATGCAATTAAGTAAGCAACAAACCGGCCAAGCTTTACCAAATCTTCCAGGAATCGATCAAGACGTGGACCGAAAAAGGTGTGAGAGGCAATCTTGTTTACGAGGGACAGGAAATTGAGAAAAATCAGGTCGTGACTATTGTTGTTCAGGTCACAAGGACGCTTATTCTCGAGTTGATCGATTCTCGCGTTGATTCCGATATATGCCTAGTCAATTAGAATTTAGCAGGTCCGTCAAATTTTTGATGAAGGATGAGATCGATGAGAGCCTGTAAAAAATAATCACCATCGTGCATAACATTGCCAGGCATTGCTTGGGTAAGCCGTCATTGAATATGTCAGCAATTATAATGCCCGCCGCATATGAATCGGCGAAATAAATGTGGGATGCAGCTGGGGCCACCCATTCTGCCTCGAATGGTAAGTCATACATCAAGTTTCCCTGCATTTAGCCGTTATTTTAGTGATGCATTTGCTAATAATAAAATCCAAATTTCTCACATTGTTATCAATGAGATAAATCAGCCCAGGATTTACCATATCAAGAAGCCCGAAATCGTGTACGTTTTGCTTCACAATTGCTAGATACTCTTCGTCGCTTTGGCCCTCAGAACGTGGAGGGAAGATGGATGGAAAGAGCTCATCGCTGTTATTCGCAAACCAGTCACGGCAGACATTCCGGGTCTTCTTTCCTGCCTTTATGACCTGAAGGCTCAAATTAATTCTGCGGGCATGTAAGGATGGCAAGCTCAACTCACCCTTTCTACCATGTCAGAGGATATGTCGTCGATGCCTGTTGGCGGCAGACACGTTAATACAGCCATATAATTATCTTGGTACTCACGGGGTAGACCCAGGCGAACCATTGTTAACTCAATTGCGAGTTTCGCACCCGCGTGGTTTGGGGAGGAACGGCCTCGGGGATTAATAAGATACATGTCGTCACCCGTGAGGAGCAGCCTGTTGTAGAGGTTGACTATGGTGTGCATCGCCAGTACGTTGGAAGTAATATTGTCAAGTTCGAGTTGAACGTAGCCGATCTGCGGGGGGTGAAATGCCTGGACAACCCGCTGTACAAGTGGTTTGCGCTCCGATAACCCAAGAATACCTGGGGTCAGAGAACTACCAGAGTCAGCAGTGGACTGTTTCCCTTTCACACTGCGCCGTGTAGTGGCATTCGTAGTACGGGACTGGCGGACTTTCCCTATCACTGTGCTAGCGCCTCGAATCGACCGGCGGCCTCTGGCAACTTCTGGCAGGTGATTGACAGAATTATCTATTTCAGATTGAGTAGACGCTGCGGGCACTGAAGCTGAGGAGGACGGTAGGACAATCCCAGTGGTTAGCTCTGAGACCATGAGATTGTTTTCGTCGTCCCAAGACCACTGGAAGACCTCATCAGGAACATAGACCCCACCTCCTGGTGGCATCTGCTACAGATGGAAGGCCTTGTCTCAGCAAGAGAGTCGGTGACAAAAGGCAGGTTATGATACCTCTGACTCGTTGGCCGCATAATTTCCCTGAAGTATCCAAAGAAGATCCTGATTGTCGCTACTTACTAAAAATCTGGGGTCGATCGCACTGCCATCTGCACTGACGGGCGGATTCATTATGGAGGTGGTAACTTCAAGTTGTGGTATTCTTGCAGGGCAAATAAATAATTCATACTAGATCCCGAGACGCAGCTGGTTGAGTCGCGCTGCAATGACCCTGGGTTGCACAGTGTTGCGAAAGGTTTCCGACCATCTTGAAAATGTTACTTCCTGTATTATAGATACGTAAGAAGATAATTAATGAATGCCCTAATCTTATGTGGACATGTCGACGGCGGTTTCAGATCGATCGATCATGGACGTTGGATCTCACAGCCACACGTGGCACATGGAGCATACGCCGGAACGGCAACTCTGCTTTGTCACAGCTCAGACGACACAGAAAGTCATATCGATAGACAGTTTTCAGTCGTTTCGCTGCCCACAATTGTCCAATAGTACTCCTAATAGAGAAGTTGAATATATAATGTTGCCATGGTAGTTAGGATTACTAGTATGAATGAAGAATGTCAACGGAAGACATCGTTACAAGGCAATGAGCACTGGTACCCACTGGCACCAACAAGATTGTTGTAGTTGCCTCAACAAACATACTAGTACAGTTGACTCCCTCATAACCCATAGCCCTGATAACCCATACTCCCTTATAACCCATAGATTTTTTGATCCACCAAGTTGGTAGGCGGGGGATTGGAACCCATAACACATACTCCCCTATTCCGAGGCAAAACCCATACATATTATTACCATATATATATTAGTGCAGTTGGTCGTGTCAACTTCGATGTGTCACAAACATATAATTTACTCTCTCAATACTCAAATTCCAGCTACCCATGCCATTAAAGCCTCTTGAGGTCCTCAAAAAGGGGCTGAAAATCTTGCAGGATCAGGTTAAAGCCAAGAAAGAGAAGCTACAGGCTCAGCTGCATGCGAAAAAGTCAATATCATCACTTGATGAGAATTGGCTTGACAACGAGGCAAGTTTGGTGGATGAGCAACGGGTTTTGGACGGGCTGGAAAATGCTTCCGATTACAAGAGGGGCTGCGAAAGACTTGATAAGACACAAAAGGGCGTAAGAAGATTACGGGAGGTGGCAGGTGACCTGAGCAAGGTGGTAGGAAAGAAGCGGAAAAGTGTGTGAACAATTACGGCTCAAGTTGAAAAACAGTTACTTTAGCTGTATATAGTTTATTATAGCTGTACATAGTTCTACTCTAGAGTTGGCACCAGAAACGGCCCTACATGCGTCGAAATACATATTTGAAAATTTCCCAGATTTTTTCGGACCTATTTTCAGAACATTCCTCAAACTCCATACTCCCTCATAACCCATAGCCTGGGATGTCCACCGAGGGGGTATGGGTTATGAGGGAGTCTGTATGCGCAAATTGCGCTTGCCGGCAGGGACTCGGGATCAGATCGATCTCGATCATATCTGCAACGAAATTGATCAGCATGCAGCCAAATCACTCCCCGTAGTCCATATCTGGTATTCCACTAAATCCCGCATCCGCCTCATAATTTTTGGGGACCAATACTTAATCTCACCAGAGATTTGAACCTCCAAAGGGATCCTTATCACTGTCTGCATGCCTGGGCTGAGCCTGTGTGAGTTTCTTACCGTGTCTCCAAGCCACTCTGGAATCTGGTAGCAAAACTTGAAGCTTGAGCGCTTGAGCGCTCATATCCAAATGAGTCAAAGTTGAAACCCCGTTAACAGATAAGTTGGGACCATGACACAACTTCTGCCCACGTACCTTTTTCAGAGCTATGACCACCGTTGTCACAACACATACCAGACGCAGTAACACTTCCAGGCGTTCATGGCAGCATGTTGCTGGTACAAAATCACCACGAAGTAGGCCCTACCCGTCTCCGCTAAGCCAGGTTCGTCACTCCTTGAGAGGCACACTGATTCATATGAATAATTCACATTCTAGACTGTTAGCGATGAAGCTCAGCTTGCCTTTTCAATGGCATATGCAACCCGTGATACTGCCCATGCTCAGAGAGAGGCAGCTGCAAGGCAGTTAACTGAGGGGAAGCTGTTTATAAGCTTATTAGAACGTCGACTAGACAGGGCACAACGGAAGCTGGACATGGCAGAAAAACAAATCGACACAACAAGCAAGCTTATGAAATCGAATGATCATGATGCTTCCAGCACTTTCAACACTGTCGAGCACCTTGATGAGGGATCACTGCTCAATGCCAAGGTTCACCGTTGGGGTTGTGATGTTGCGACAAAGACCGCGGCGGCCAGTGGCAATAATACTCCGTTAGATGATCAAGCATCATTGGCCTCAGGCTCATCTGATTCTCCAAACATAGTAGGGTCATGAATGAGCACAAGGAAGCTGATGTTGCAGAGGGTTCAAATTCCAGACAAGGGTTGGTGACGGGGGGTGGAATGGCTGTATAACATGTACCTGAGTTTACTGCTTGTACTACATAGTGCCATTATCACGTTCTTTTCAATTATCTCGCCACGTATGTAACTTCCCAATCATAGAAAACAATTCGAATTCATCTTTTCAGTAACTTATATGAACCTCTTCCCCTTAAAAACTGACACAAAATCCCTAATAAGGCTATAACCAGAAAATTAGTCAAGGCGAAATTTTACTGACAGAACCTGGAATACTTTGTTGAATAGTATGTGTTTCAGGATGATCGGTTCGCAACAACTCTAACTTTGAAATTCCAAGGGAGATTCAAGTTTCTGACCCGGAAATGCCTAAGTTTAGGTTGCAGGAGATCCATTTTTGCTGGTGGCCCTGACTTAAAAATCGTTACGTTGTTCAAGCAGTTCAATTTGACTCGGTCCACCTGATGGAGGAACATAATTCGGGTTAACTACCCTGGCAAGCATGGTCAGCCTCTCTGAGTCATCTATCTGCTCACTGTGACCGTTATTTATATTGCAGCCACTTTGTTATTCCAGCTCTCATTCCAGGAAAGTCCAGTTTATTGCACCCATAGTCCAAAGGATGTCGGTTTGTTGCAGCTGTTTGAATTCAAGCTGGTGAAGGAGATCTTATGGAATAATTCTAGGCATATGTTCGCCAAGATACTCCACCCGCTGAAGACATTGTATGGTCGATGCCCAAGCCCTCCGGGGAAAGAAAATATCGACCAATTCCCCCACGTTATGAGCCTCTCCTATACATACCACCCACCTGTCCGACTCACCCCAAAACCTCCCAGTCTTCTGTCTGGATGAGCCCATCCCTGTCTCCAAGTTCTGATGTGGCCGACTCTCCTTGCGTGCCACCAAATACCGAGGCGCATGATTTGGAGGTCAGTGTCATGTTCTGGGGTTTGAGTTTCTGGTACAAACTAATTCCCTAGAACACTGGTGATCCGCTCAAAATAACGGAAATGGATGAGCAATGTCATGAAGTTAACAAACCCGATGTGGCCGACTCTTGCGTGCCATCACGGAAGGCTACTAAGGTGCATCATTTAAAGGTCAGTATCACATTCTGAGGTTCCAGAGTTCTGATGCAAACAATTACTTACCTTAGGAGACCATACTCGATGATCTGTCCAAAGTGGCAGGACAAACGGGTGAGCTCCTCCATGTTAACAAATCTGATGAGGTGCATTGCCATAGTGATGTCAGTGAATCCCATACCTGTCACTATCCATTGCTAACTAATAGGGTTTAGACGATGACTGGAGACATTCTTGTGGTGTTAGGCTTGAAACGCAAGCATGTCCTGGATCGGACTCAAGCTGGTGTACCGACCAACAGCTCTGGGCAGGATAAGAACATCAAGAAGAAAAAGGTATGAAGGCCCTTGGGTGTGCGTTGACATCGCTTCATGTTTCCATTCATGGGTGCTCGTTATGTCGCTGTTACTACGACCTAATCAGTGTTTCCCAAACCCTGAGAATAAATAAGTGCATACACATGCCTCGTACCATTCAAATAACAACTCGCAGGCGCAGTGACAGTTCCAGCTCCAGGCGCTCACTGCAGTATGTCGCTGCAAAATCACCACGAAGTAGGCCCTACCCGTCTCCGCTAAGCCAGGTTTGTCACTCCTTGAGAGGCACACTGATTCATATGAATAATTCACATTCTAGACTGTTAGCGATGAAGCTCAGCTTGCCTTTTCAATGGCATATGCAACCCATGATACTGCCCATGCTCAGAGAGAGGCAGCTGCAAGGCAGTTAACTGAGGGGAAGCTGTTTGTAAACTTATTAGAACGTCAACTGGACAGGGCACAACGGAAGCTGGACATGGCAGAAAAACAAATCGACACAACAAGCAAGCTTATGAAATCGAATGATCATGATGCTTCCAGCACTTTCAACATTGTCGAGCACCTTGATGAGGGATCACTGCCGAACACCGAGGCTGATCGTTGGGGTTGTGATGTTGCGACAAAGACCGTGACGGCCAGTGGCAGTAATGCTCCGTTAGAAGATCATCGATCAAGTGTCATTAATTCATTGGCCTCGGGTCACGAATGAACACGAGGAAGACGATGCTCACAAGACTTGGGTGAATGGGATGGTGACTCACGGTGTGGAGTGATGTCTATGGGCCGTGCAATGTGCTGGTAGTAGTTAAACGTAGTTTACTAGTACGTACATCATTCGAGTCCTCTTTCGTCAAACTTGAATTTGTGGACACGGCACTCATCTTCAACGATTGCGGCCGCATATGCTCCGCCAAGGTTCTAACGCATGCCCTCGACAAATCTCGTCTTAACCGTCTCACCCATGAAGAACGTTCATACCACGTTTTCTACCAGTTCCTCGCCGGGGCAGCCACAACCGAAAGAGATCACTTCAACCTTCCTGCCGGTCCTTTCAGCGACGATTCCATCGGCATGTCTGAACTGCGTGCATCCATGCGAACGGTTGGCTTCAAACCTAAACATACGTCGTCTACTTTTAGCTTACTCATCGCCATCCTCTTCTCGGCAATCTGCAGTTCCACCAAGGCATACTTGTCGTACAAGTCAGGCAAGGGAGGGGACCATCAAAATGAGGATGCTCTCCAAGAGTTAGCTACCAAGTTCGGTGTCCATGCTTCCTTCATCGCCAACCTACCCCAGGGCATATCCACTGACCGAACCCTGTTTGGCATCAACCATTACACAGGCTTGGCATCGTATAACATCTCCAAGCTCATAGAGAAGGATAGCGATCTCCTTGACTCTGCACTTGCGTCGTTGTTATGGAGATCCACGGACCCATGCGTCTCAAAGCTCTTGTCAGGCCCTAGCCTCGCAGCAGAGAGACGCTGCAAGGACGAGAGCATCATTTTCCAGGTGCAGGTCTCTTCACGTCCCCTCCGTCAGCCTTCCCCCATTCCTTCTCCCGATGGCTCCCTACCATCCCCCAATGACGATCACTCTCATCTAGGTTGGCTAAAACGTTTTCAACAGCTTGAACGCGGCCCTTCTGCTGGACTGTGGATGGCTGCGGTGACATATGAGTTTTGGGCGCCTACTTTACCCATGAGCTGCGAAGACGAGGTGGAGCGCTCTGTACCTCATGGCATCCTCAAGCTTTTAGCGGTCATTCACTGTGCTGCGTTTGTTAGTTTGTTATCCTGACACTCCTATTGGTGGCCAGCAGCCCTGTTTTCTCCTTGGATTCTGGTATGAACAGCATGTGTTCACCAGCAGGAGCATGGCGTCTAACGTGCTTATAGCAGGCGTGCGCTGTCAACAAACTCAGCCAGAACCCTTCTCCAATGCATCGACAACGACAAACTGAACGCTATGCCACCTCTGAATCAGCTGACGAAGGCGATGAGAGCTACATGTCTGACGAGGTTCTTGACGCAGGGAAACACCGCAAAGCTCGAAAGGCCCCAAAATCTCCCAGTAAAGGCAGTAAAGGACACTACGAAAAGGTACGCCAACAAAAAAGCTCACCACTCAATGTGCTAAAGAAGCCTTAGGCTCTGCTAATCGACAACGTGACATCGGGGAGCTTCGCAGGCAGCTGAAGGCGCTAAGCACCAAGAACAAACGGCTCTAGCATGAGTTGGACGCACTCAACAAAATGTCCTCAACAGGCTCTCAACCTGCCCCTGGTTCAGTAATCACTGGTGTTGCTGCTGACCTCGAACAGGTCAGAGCTCTTGCCAAATGCTTCACAGCTCTCTATGAGCCATTCTCGACCACCTACAACGACCCGAACCTGCTTACGCTGCCACGTCCGTCATCAGAAGCCCTCGGGCCCACAAAAAGGTTCAGCACAACTAAGGTTGCACGCCGAGATGGGTGGCTGGCTGAGCTGTACGATTTTCTACCACAGCGACTCCACCCGATGGTCAGAGGGCATAGCGGCTTTGACACAGGAGTAAGAGGCTTAGCATTGCAGTTTCGCGCAGCAGCTAAATCTATGCGCAGTGCGCTCATCGATAGGGTACGGAAGGCCGCACCAATCATCTTCAACTTATCTCCCGAGGTCTTCAAGCCTAACTACAAACGAGAGAAGGTTCCTGAGTTAGCTCAGCTCTCCAAGTTTGACCCCAACTCCAAGCGCCTCGCTACCCTTCCACCAGTGCCGGTCAGATCGGTTGCGTGGATGATCGCCGGTTTTAGCCGGGCCTGGGATTTTCTGACAATTTATTTATTAGCTTCCTTGTTCTTGGCTGCGGTACTGCTTTCGCAGAGTCCTGTTAGCTCAAAAATGCAATTAATAAGTCATTCAGCGCTCACAAGGGTAATGCGATTGATGTGCCAGAGTTCATCATGATAGCGCTCGTATGCATACCTGCGGAGACTTGAGCTCGAGGGATATTGTTGGTCATATCAGATCGAAGTCGTTGGACATTGTCGTCCAAGTGACTGGCAGCGGGTGACGGGAATACTAAAAACAGATGGCAGGAATGCGAAGCGTGTAAGTGAGAACTTTCTTTTCGCCCACCAACCCACCCAGATACTAATACCCTTCTTTACCAATCACTCGTGACAATTTTCCCCCATTCTATACATAATACCAAAGACACCACATCTATATGCCTGCTCCGTGTCCGAACTGAGCTAACGCTCAGCTTCTCAACCTCTCGCATCATCTGCTCCAAGTCATCATCTCGTTTTTTCAAACCCCACCAAATGTACTATTCAAGTTGAAGTACGCTCATCGATCATCCTCGGTGCACCCCGCTGCCCGGAACTCCCATATCTCCTCGATCTCCTCTTTCTTTCTGATATGGAAGTCCTTAATCATTGCCTCTGCGCCTCTGTACAGTGTGTGAATCTTCTCCATTGGGATGCTTGTCCAAGAACGGAGCTTGGCTTCGGGCACCAGTGTAAAATCGTCTAGGTACTCAATTCCATTGGATCTGACCAACTCGTACTCCTGATCGTCCAAGACATGCTCTGCTGAGTGCGTCTTGCTCATAAGATGAACCAGTGCCCTTAAAGGGGGGTATGTGAAATAGAATGTTTCTATGGTAAGCGGTTCCCCTGCAATCCCCTCACTGCAGGATGTCTCGATGACCTTCGAAGCTTATCAAAATGTGGTGGTAGTGCGCCATGCTATCCGAACGTACCTTGTGAAGTATCTCTAACTCTATATCCTTGTAGCATTGAAATGCCTGTGTTACTGCCATCATTACATCAGCCCAGTCCTCTTCTCCATGCAACTGAACGCAGCCGGGCTCGGAGACACACCAGGTATCTCGCACCTTGTAGAAGAGCTGTAAGCTCTTGGATTGAATGCCGATTCGATCCCGAAGCTGTGAGTAGAAGGATGCCCATGAAGTGTTTGACAGAATACTGAGGCGAGCATGTTTGTAGTTGTCCGAGTTGGCAATGGGGCCAAGTTTAACATCCATCCAATACACTGGGCAAGCGGTTACATTTATGAATGAGTCCATGCAGTGCACGCACCTCCATCCATCACTTCCGTCCCGTGAATCTTCTTATAGCACAATGCTTTCGAAGGATCGTTATTCCTCCTGCGTACAAGACAGAGAGCCATTCCAAGAATCAACTGTGGGTCGAAGACAAGAGGACCCTTTACATAAGGTGGGCAGGGAGTGTCATAATAGAGTGGCGGTGGTCGAGGCACGAAGGAATCTGGTAACAAATTTGCTTGGATGGGAGCAGGCGGTCCATACCGAGGCTGAACGCCAGTAATGACAAGACTTTGAAGGTGTCTCTGTGTCGTAGGCTGCCATTCTGGCCCAAAGAAGTAATGGCAAAGGTGGGCGACAACACCCAGAGGATCGTACCCATAAGCGTTGTAATCCGACTCGACGTGAGCGTTCAAGGTGCTGGATGGATTCATACTGGAGTGTTTTGGACGAATGTATTCAGTTGTCTTTTATACCTTGATATGGTTTTACTCCCTATCAATGACGTAGGATATTGCAACTTCATTGAAGGACTTCGCAAATCCCCCTACTCTGAGCCTTGCCGGTTTTTTTTACAGGTGCCATGTCCATTTGGTATAAACTAACACTAAGCTCTGCCCTGACAAGCTCCTTTTTGCTATTGGAGCCAAATAATTCCCCCTGGTCTGCCGAACTTGAATCACATGAATATAATCAAATGCATATAAACTTCTCTGCCAATGCTGCTGCTAATTGCTAATGAACCTTTCGTTATATTCTTCTTTCCCCCCCTCAGTATGACGAGTACTACTGGCAAGTCCCCATGAAGTTCGTCGGGAGCACAGGACGTTGTGTACTCACCACAGTATAGATGCACACCCGCTGGCTACTGCATACGCAGGAGCCAAGCGGCGTATTGCGGCCCTAGAGGAACAAATTCAGAACTTTCAACAAGCAGGAGAGAAGCGTAAATTGTACGAGTGGTAACCTTTCGCACTGTGTCCTTCGGAGCGTGATTCTTTCTCCCGATAGTGATGTTCAGTCCAACGTTACGCAGGGCCGAATTATATCCAGGCTAGTGTCTATGTTCGATTCCGTTGATGAACTGGTGGCAGAATATGATTGTCGACGCCTTGAGGAGGACCTAGAGGTAGAGGATAGAGATCAGCCCACACCGGAGTACATCCTTTCCTTTCCAGTTGATCACACCCATATTAGCTAACCTAACTTAGCCAGGATCGGCTACACCGAGGTTTTGAGCTCCTCATCCGGCATGTCCCAGTTCTCAAGGGGAAACTCGACAATCAAGATGTTTTAGAACTGAACGCTTACTTCCGCGACGTGTGTTCCTATTCCATTTCCAGTATGAAGACTAAAACTGCGTGATGTAGCTTAGGAAGGGCTCGGGGGGTGCGAGAGGTGATGATGCTGCCAACCTAAAACCTGCCATTGTCAGCTGGATCCCAGGGGTCCTCGGAAACTCCTTACCTACATCTCTCTCACCTACGTCTAAACTGGACTGTGGCTTCGAGCATGACGATACCGGATGCCTTCTATGTCCCATAGAGTATGATTGGGAGGATGCAATGTGAGCAGCACACATTTCCTATAGCCTACTATACACTGACGCGTCCCCACACATAGCATACGAACCCTCATTCGCGACGGTCATCCTGAATACGTTGTTTCCGCGGATTCTTGGCCTGCATTCCTCTATCCTAGGACCAAAGGTGACATCACTAACGTTGAACAGGGACTCTTTCGTAGTGCAATTCTTCTTAAGGTGTGTTGCGGACCATCACACTGTCTCGTAAATTACTATTTTGGTACCACAGGCTTTTAAATTCATTTTCACTTCACCCACCTCTGCACAAGACATCGAGTGCGAGGAAGATGTGGACGAACATATGCTGCCCCGCCGGAAACGCTCAAGGCGGAATCCAAAAGCTCCAACTCGTGGGCACGTCGCGAACTTGCTGGGCATGAAAGCAGTAACACCTCGATCAATAGCCTACGTTGCTGTCCAGGTGCATAAACTGTTGCACTCTCGGGGTTGACTGAGTAAACCTTATGCAGTTACGTTTCGCGTTGTCGAATGCCAGTGCCTGGAATGAGAACGATGGAAACTTCAATTACCTGACATTTTACAACAATATTATCGACTACTTCGAAGTTGATCTCGGTGCTGAAAATAAGACCCTTACCGAAGAGCTGATTTCTTGGTGGACTAGGTAAGGACCAACCGCTGTGGAGTTTCCTGCCGTGCGGCTGATGAGCGGATGGCTTGGATGTACAGTAAAGTATTTGGTGGGCGACCCTCCCTTTCCGGCCGTGCGGAGGGTCAGCGGGGTGCTGCTGCCTCTTCTGTGGCCCGTTTAGCTAGCCAGCGTGCAGCCCGCTTTCGCGTGCCACCTAGGTAGATCTGTATATTTAGCAGTGCAGATGAATGTTTCCCATTTCCTGAACAAAATAAATTGGTGATCAAGGAACGATTTCTGCATTTGAGAGTGTCCTAGGTAGCAAGGATAGGTATGGATAGAATACATAACATCGGGCAATTGTACCCGAATGGGTTATGTTATATGCAAGGCCTATGAGAAGAAATACGGCACTCCCTAGATGACAGTCCAGATTTGAGGATGAAGCCAAGTGCCAGGAAAAAAACACCTTCGGTAGCAGGGATACTGAGTTGCATGCTATTCAGAGCATACATATCCTGCGCGAGTTTCAAAGTGCGGCATGAACCCCTGAGTCTTGGAAGACACTAGAAGATGATGCGGCACTGGCGCACAGAAGACATGGGTAGGTATTGTAAGCCTGTTGTCACCAGTGGTGACTTCCATGAGATGCATGAACACTTCGGGTTTTATAACCGAAGCAGTCAGCATTGATGGCGAGGTAGGTAGCGTCAGTGCAGGCTCATTATTCACTTGGATATCACGTTGTGGCCTATTGTGTTACAATTCAGGCGATGTACTTTTGCGAGATATCCCACAGCGTGAGGCATCATGACAACACAACCCAGAACGACAGGTCGCGCCCGGAATCCCTTGAAGTTGTGTTCTCTCTCACATCTGCTTTCGTGATGTATGATATTGTAGCATAGTATGCGACCTCGTACAGGGAGCTGCAGTTTGAGACCATCACCCTGCGATTTACACTCGAGGTCTGATATAGCCATAGCGATACACAAGACACGAATAGTGGCTGCTGTAATATGCAAATAAAAACTGCCTCTGGGGAACAGAGCCTTACATATACCCTTATATGAGAAATACAAACTGACGTCCTCACTAGATAAGCTATGGCAATTGATTCTGGAAACCCTGATGGCCCGACCTGTTGTACTACAACCAGGTACTGCCTTTCCTCCAAGACACCCCCGACTTTTTGCATTGTGACTAAATGAGGCGGAATGATACGCCGTACATGAAGTCCATTGAAGTTGCGTTGTCCAGCGGAAGACATTCTGGCTGCAAGTCAAAGTAAAGTATGACGGCGGGGTGCGCCGCAGGAAGCAACTGCCATACATGACAATGGTAACTTGAGCCTGATATCTACAAGTTTGTCACAAGAAACACAAGTGGCAAATAGTCTTTTGTTGTAATGATATGCCATGGGGGATTGTGTTGGCACCGATAGAACTTGTTTGTCTCAGGGCAACGAGGCTTACTTATGTATACCTTTATCTGAGAGATGTCAAGTGATATGACATATTTGGGCATCTTATGCATTTGGGATGTGTTGTATCCTGTTTAGATAGTTATGGCAATTTTTTCCAGAAACCCTGATGCCGTCGAAGAAATTACTACATACCCATTATGTAATGTCCAAAGTCTGATTCGACAGTGTCGGTTGATTCGACGATCTTTCATGATCCCAATAACACTGATGACGGCAAGGTAAGCTCTCCCTTTAAGAATGACGGTACAGTCAGGCGGAGGAAAGTCTTCCCTTCTCAGACATGCATTCAAAGCAATAGTTTACTGCATTCTTGTCAAATTTATAACGCAGTGGATAGACTACAGTGGCGCAACAACTGTTTGTTCAATCATTGGTTACTTACTAGTAACTTGAACGTTAACATTCATGCGGTCGTGCCCAGTGGTGGCAGTTCCCATCGTTGTTGTTTTACCAAATTTGACATTCACTTCAGGCTAGAGAACCGCCACTCAGATCGCCGTCGTGAAGTTAGAGTCGTGGTGAGCCCCACTGTCAGCAGTACGTTTGTTACCCCGGCAAAATTAGCAACGTCGTGTGTTGTTTTCTTGTTGTCACTTCCCCTCAGGCTCTTACTGACAGATCACATTTCTCCCAATATCATTAAACCCGGAAGGGCCATTATTCGCGAAAACGTCTCACACAAAGTCAGACCTGGAGCTAACCCCGGATGGCAGACAAGATATTTAACTGAGTAGTAGTTGAAAACGAATATGTCAGGACAGACTCCCTCGTTACAACCGAATCAACGTTCCTCTGCCTTCGACTCACAGTTCGTGACCCCCGTAAAGACTCCGATACTCATGGTTGGAACGAATGCCGGCGTATCTGACAATTTTTCTGGCCCTCCGAGGAACTATAGCTTCAAGATAGAATCATATGAAGTTCAATACTAGTGGCAGCACGAGGGATTATACGGAGCAAGCTAATCGTGCGCGACGCTTGCGACAAGCCAGCCACCAAGTTTACCTCCGACGAGTCTGCGCAGTGTAGCTGACCTAAAGCCTCTTGACGATAGGTTTCTGTGCATGGCATGTGAGGAGTGGTGCCAAATAGAGCACAGGGAGGGTACGTGAATCACAAATTGCTATCAGTTGAGGGACGTAAGCATTACAAGTACACTACAAAAACATTCAAACAATCGCATCCGCCACGAGTTCATTCATTCTACATTTAGAGGCCATTGACAACCGCATCCTGAACCAACTAGACCAGTTCCCATCGATCCCCGCCGCCCATCGAATTGTAAACCAGGGTGTCATTCGGTGTGACCTGAAAGCCACCATCAAAGTCGGAGAACTTGATCGCGGCCGCCTGCCCACTAGGGCCTAACGATACTTGTCCATCAGATTGGATACCAAGAGATGTCTGGGAACCAAAAGCACTGATGATAATGGAATCGGCACCAATCATCACAGTCCCTTTGTGTCCTTGACAGTTGCTCTGATTCTGGGCACATCCCTGGCACCGCATGCTGATAATGAACTTGGTGCGGTGGGTGCGAGACACGACAAGTTGTTCCCCGTCGTAGAACCAATACTGGTCACCTTGGAGGGAGGAATGAATGAAGAATCTGTGGGAGGAAAGGGAGTGAGTAGTAGTATCGGAGGACCCTTGGCTATGGTAATAATGGAAACTTACCCATGACCACTGATGTTATCGGTGTAGTTGAAAAAGGGGGCAGCATCGATTATTCGACCGTCTCTATCGTTAAGCAGAGTGAAGAAGACGCGTCCGAGGAAAGCTTTAGCGCAGCGCTCATCATTGATGGTCTGCATGATATTGCCGTCGACATCAGGGTTGTGGATGTAGAATTGTTGCGAGACGCGCTGCACTCCATTGAACCTTGTATAACCAGCAGCGACAGAATCGGTAACTGCTCTCCACCATTCATCGGCAGTGGCTCGATCAACAAACACGATCAGGTATCGCCAAGCCCAATCTGTCGTGGTCTGTCAAACCAAGAAAATTTAGCGCTTGGATTTTTCGAGCTGACGACGACGACCACCTACGTGTTTCGCATAGGCGTAAAATAATCCTGTTGTGGATGACATTGTTTGCTACAAGAGATGTGTAATAAAGTCAAGATAGAGCTGGAGAGTATTGGCACGGTTAGCGTGCGATTCAGATAGGATGGATGACTCTCACAGGTGGAGAAGGGGAGCGAACTGGCCTTGGAAAGAGAATTTGAGGCCGTTTTATGACAGAGGACCTTCGGCCGAAACCATTCGTGCGAGACACATTTACCTCCCCCATCTATTGAAAAAGCTTCCATTCAGACGTCAACTAGCACATTTCTGTCAGCTGGTCGGCTTTCACAGGCTGGACAGTCGGGGTGAAGGTGGGGACACATTTACCTCCCCCATATCTTCCATTCAGACATCAATTGGTATGTTTCGATCAGGTGGGTGTCTCTTACAGGCTGGACAGTCGGGGTGAAGGTGGAGAAGGGAGCGAACAGGCCAGTGCATTTCCGTCACGATGCAAAAATGATGTCGTTCAGTGATCTTGGACAATGGCACTATTGGTCGCATGGAGATTAAGCATTGGAGAGACGCTGGGTAGGAGAAGGAGGCAGACATTTTAATCATAGTGTTTGGGTGGCATGAACTGTAGAACAGCCGCGGAATACTATCTCAATCCATTGCAGACCGGGCCCTAATTTAAGTAGTAGTAATTAAGTTATGCAAGACCCAGATCGAGATGCGAAGACAGTTCCCCGACCTTTCCGATATTGAAATCAAGTAGCTAATAGTGGAGTTATCGCGGTCCAAGTTGCCTCGATTTGATCAAGTGTTGGAAGTGGCAGTTCAAGGGTACTGTGGTAAGAAAACATGACCATCTGACAGGTGAAAAAGTAAAGAGGGATACGTGATTTGAGCTGGTTTAATATACGAAGGCGGACAGTTTTCAGGTTATCACCTCGACAAGTTGCAGGACCAGTCGGCATGGCAGAATCGTCAGTAAAAGTCATCGAATTTCCTTGGGTGATTTCAATAGGGTTAAGTGATTTGACGTGGGAGATGGGGGTTGTAAGTCGGCTGTCGACGGTGGTAGAGGGCTGTTGACAAGCAACTGGTGGTCTCTTGCAGGGCCAGCCTGAGCCTTGCAGTGTATGTTGAACCTCCGCCTGGGTACCGGGCCGACCAGTACAACGTCTCGGAGTCTAATCGCCAGCACGAATTTGATAGTTACGTCTTCGGGCCTGCCGCTATGCAGTTGAACGCAGAATCATAGGGTTAGCAAGATGACCTCAGAACATCTACAGAATATGATTTCACATTTGTTGAAACTTAAATGACACTTACAACCATGCTTTCCACTTCCCGGACAATAGTCCTTTAAGAGTCCACCGTGACGGTTGGTGAGCGACTGAGTGAATTGGAGCGAGAGCCTGAGGTTACGCCAAATGTATGATCTTTTCAACCGTCGCGTGCTGCCAATGGTTCATGGTGACTATCGCAATCTGACATTTGTCAAACGGCTGGACGCCGCTGGAGTCCAGACCCTGAATCCGCCAAGTTTAGGAATCTAACAAAGATTAGTGCACTAGTACAGTCCGAGTCCCATATGGCCGCCAGATACGGAAATCTATACTTGACCTCCTCCAGAACCTTGCGCGGTACCTATAGCTGTAGCCTCCCCAGCTTCGCCTCTATGGTTACGCTTTCCTGCCCGTTAGCTGCATCCACCTCTTCGTTTCCGGCTTCCTCGATTAACCTATGCAACAAATCTGCTTCGTCCACCTCCTTAGCATCTGCGAGGGGTGTGCTAGGATCGCGCGGAGGGTCACCGTCGAGGGAACATACGACTTCATGATCTTGAGAACACAACGTTGAACATTGGCAAAACACAGACGAGGAAACACATTCCCTGCAGCCGACGGCGGATGAAAGTAGACTCCAGGATCCCAATCGCTTGGTGAGCAGCTCTTCCAGCTGTTTTTGTGATCGAAGATGGCTCAGGGCTATTTCTATCGAAGAGCTGCGCTCGATCTGTGCACGCATCTAAATGAAGGTGTCATCTTCACATGAAAACAAAGCACGAGCGAGGGGACGGAACTTGTCAATTGTCTCACTAGCGTCTGTAAATTCTCTTCCGCGCTTGAGCTCCAAGACCCCTCGATCAATAGGGTTTATCTCATAGATGTTTGGTCCACGATAAACTTTATTACCTGTTCATAAAAATAAAAGCCAAGGATGACAAAAAGTTGGAACACACCTCTGCAAAGAAAAGATGAGGACCGCCCGCCGGTGCCCTGGGTGTCGGTGCTGCTGATTACTCGTCTCCCATCGCCCAGCGAGAGGCTCGCACCGGCGGCAGGTGGTGGGATGAGAGGTTGGGTGTTGCTTTTCAGGTTTAGCGTGTTGTTACATACTTACTGGTCAAAGGAGTAAAACAAAGTGCACATAAAAACAAGAAAAGAAGAAAAAAACTTACTGCGGGGCCGGGTCAAATGACAACAAAGTTGAACGTCATTCATAAACCCAAGTTAGGTTCATTTGTGGCTACAGGTGGTCAGTACTTCAGTCTATGTTGGTGATACAACTCATATGTAGACTTAGCATATTAGATGATGGCCACGTGCCAGATATCGATAAGTTTGAGTCACCTTCAGGTCACCTTCAAGTTCATGTCGGATCCGGCTGTCATCAAAGCAATTTTTTTCACGAGCTGGAGCCCGTTATCGGTGCACGATGCCTGGTGTCATCAAAACGACTGGTGAAACATGCCGAGATCCCCGTACTCAGTCTGCACACCATGATACTATTCCGCCAGAAACCTCGGAGAAAACGAATACAGTGGAACAGAGGGGCATTGGCATCAGTGACATCCAGAGGTTGTTGGAAGAACTAAAGTCATTTCCATCCCGTAAAATTGATTCACATTCGAATAGGTCTCAAATTTCGGTTAGTACTATAGTGCTTGTCGATAACTATCCGTCCGACTTTCACTCAGAATTTGGACAAGAACGTTACTACTTCAGGCATACAAACTACACCCAACTTGCCCCAGTGTGATGAGGGCAGCACACTCTGTGTCTGTCTACCTAGTGCGGAGATTCCGGTATGCTCTTGCTCTACCACTTGGCATATATTCAGAACTCACACAGTCGCGACGCTAGCGAATGAGATGCCTGCTTTCCGAAGTAAAGCCAAAATCTTATGCCTTTGGCTGGGAGGTGAGTCCCTGCTATCTCATGTAGGATGCGATTCTTGATCCCGCCGAAGACCTTTCCTACTCGTGCCATAAAGAACGAAGTTTGTCAGGATTTTCTGCGTCGCAGATGTCGTTTCAGATCCGGATGTAAATTCATACATCCACGATGCACACCTTCGCTTGCCCAGGTTTCGACAGAGAGTGTGCAAAACCAAGACCACAGTGAATTTGCCCATGTGCCAGATGTCCACCGTGTGCCAGAAGGCCCACCACTACAAGACAGTTGTGCCGAAGATTCAATGAAGAGGCATGTTGTAAAGATGCCCCCTAAATCCCAGAACGGCCTACTTATGTCGAGGAAAAAGAGTTTCCCCCAGACTCAGCACCCATCAGCCGAGTCAGTGATGAAGAGTGCTGTGTCTCAAGTATGTCTGAAATTCATTGAATTTGCTTTACTCACTGACACTCAGCAGTTTAATGGACCATCCGTTGCCAATCTTACGAAAGAACGGAATGGCGAGGTAACAGAGAAGGTCCACTCGAGTTATTCAGGTGAGTAGTCCTCATTTGAAGGACCCTGCGTCTAGTTGCCTCATTGATTTATCTCTTCCCTCAGATCACACTGGATCCGATGCTCTTGGGTACAAACATAATGGGTATCCCAACCCGCATTGGGATTCTCAGAGTGCCAGTGGTTTCTCGGAGTGTCATACGAATGAACACAGTCGGAAAGGCGGTGCCCAAACATCTGACAACAGCACGTCAGATTCTTCTGTGAGATCGATTTTTCCATGATTAACACCTCCTATATAACTTAAGCCTATCTAGTTTGCCTCCTCTCCAGGTACCGCTTCTTCTCAGTCGCCACTCACAGGAGAAACCCTGGGTTCGATGAGAACACACCAGACTGAGGGACCAGTGAAGTACCCTCCACCCAAATATTCCGACTTCTGTCGAAATTGGCTTCTTAAAAGGTGTTGGCGTGAACATCAGTGTTTATTTGTCCATGGTGATCTGGAATATGACCCTCCTGTGACAGGGAGGCACCCACCTCCGCCAAACCCAGAAACCTGTCGCAAGTGGCTCCGCGATAAATGCACTTATGGTTACGCCTGTTACTTTGTTCATGATGACTTGGAATATGATCCTTTAACTCAAGGCAAGGACCCACATGCAACGTCGCAGGTAGGCCTATAGCATCTTTCCCTTTTTCAGTACTGATTGGCACGGAACAAAACCAGCCGGATTCGATCATGGCTTCTTCAGTTATCGGTGGTACTGGGCTCAATAAGGTCCATTAATCATTTCTTGTATTAGCATTTACTAATACCTTGGCTTTTGCAGCGACCACCACCTCCAAAAGCTCCTGCTCCCCCGTTATCAGTTGCCGTCTATGACCACGTCAATGTGAAGCTTACAGCAGGATTCGATATCAGAGATATCACAACCGGCTTTGAAACCCACTGGTTATACCTCCATAATATCCCAATTCGTGTGACTGTCGAGGACATTGATTTGCTGCTGCAGCCTTTTGGTCGGGTAGTGGATGTGAAGTGGCGAACTCAAGCGAACTCCTCGACGAAAACCGCCCGAGTGAGATTATCCACTCCAGCTGAAGCTCTCCAGGCTAGCATCAGTCTCGATGGTACACAGGCCTTTGATACTACCATCAGCACCCGCCTTCCTGTTAACGATACGCAACAGAGTACTGTATTTCAGGACACTGCCGTTCGTGTGCAATGGACCGCCCCCAGCAAGGTTGCTTATGGGGGATACCCCACTATGGAACAAGCGGAGAGGGCCATATACGCCACCCGAATCCCCTTCCGTGATAATCTTGTGAAAGCCTCGATTCATACCGGCTTGCCCGCTGTTGGCGTGGTGACTGTTCGTTTCCAAGGCGTTCCATCAGATGCCAATGAAGGTGACATGGAGCGGTTTGCACACCCAGACGATGTGGTTTGGGAACGACCCAACTATTCATCGCTTCCTCGTGCGGTTAACGGTATAAAACGAATCTTGGAGGAGGATACGGAGCTCCTTTCCTTTGAAGCTCTACCTCCCCCCTACAGGAATGGTGCCACAGTCTGTGCATGGGCGCATTTTCCCACTCCTAGCGACGCGAAGGCTGCATGTGGTCGCTTACATGGTAGAAGACCCATGTTTACTGGTAAAACCATCGTGTTTGCCCGTCACTTCCGCTCTCTGTCGTACTCATTATCACCGGCAAGGTACGAAAAGCTAGATCACGATATTGAGCTCCTTCGTAGAGCGGCATGGTTTCGCAGCAGGACCACGATATCTATGGTTATACGGAAAGCTCTTCAACCCATTCTTGTGAAGTTGTCCGGCGAGGATCTCAAGGAATTGGGTCAGCTGAAATCTGAGTTTGAGAAGATTTTGAAGGGTGAGGTTCTTAGGCAGGACGGGAAGGTAGCATGGGATGGTTTCTTCGCAAGGCCCGCTGGGGTTTTGTTCGTCTCAGAACTCGAGAGCAAAAATCCTGGCGTTACAATTCAAAGGGATGTGTGTAGGCAAATGATCCGACTTCTTGGGTCTGCTCAAAGTCGTAGAGAGGCACGAGAAAGCCTCCTTATGAAACTCCATGAGTTGCGCTCGCAACATATCCGTACACTTCCTCTTGACGGACGCCTCATCGGCCTTTTCATGAACAATGACTTGATGCTGCTGCGAGACGAATTGGGACCCGAAAATGTCAACCTCGATATCTACCACCGAAATCTCCAAATACGTGGCAACGGCGTGGCCTACGAGGCCGCTCAGCAAGCCATCCGGCGTGCGCGTTTACGTCATCCCGCGAAACGGCTCCACGCTGTCATGGAGTGCCCTGTTTGCTTTAACCGAGTTGCTGCTCCAATAACCCTTTCCTGCGGGCACTCTTGGTGTAGTGCCTGCCTCAAAAATTACCTTATATCGTCTATCGATAACAAATGTTACCCCCTTTCTTGCCTTGGCGAAGAAGCGAAATGTACGGAACATATACCGCTCAACATTGCTCGGGGAATCCTTGCCGTGCCTGAATTTGACGCAGTTGTTAAAGCAGCCTTCTCCTCCTATGTTCAGTCCAGGCCGGATGAGTTCCGCTACTGTCCTTCGCCCGACTGTCCTCAGATTTACCGCACATCTGCAAGAAGCACTGTACTCCAGTGTCCGTCTTGTCTGGTCCGGATCTGCCCAAACTGCCATGTAGAAGCACATGATGGCTTTGCATGTCCAGGGAGCGGGGACAGCCTGTTCCAGGAGTGGATGAAGAATAACGACGTCAAAAATTGTCCAGGTTGTAAAGTCCCGATCGAGCGTGCAGAGGGTTGCAACCACATGACATGTACGCAGTGTCAAACACATATCTGTTGGGTATGCCTCCAGACCTTCCCGGGCGGTGAGGGTATCTACGATCACATGCGGAATATCCATGGAAGCATCGGTTTGGGACCAGCCTAGTCTCATCCTGTACTGTATGTTTTTTTATTTTTTATTTTATTCCTGTTGTGGCACTATGTCATGTACACATGTAATACTTACTAGGTGATCTATTATGTATATTGTGCTTCAGCAACCGCTTGAGGGGCAGAACACTTATGGTGCTCTAATAAGGGTTGTAGAATGGTTGTGCATCCAAAGTGGTTCTCCATGCCCCTCATCCAGATATCGTCTTCATGAGAACGGGGAATCGCGGTTGCCACTGTACGCCTTCTTCTTTCTTCCGAACCCCATCAAACCACACCCCCACACCGAACAGGTATCTCCATTGTAAAACCCAACTTCTCAGGCAACCGTACGAGAGAGGTGGTGGGAGGGGTGCCGGTGCTTGAAGTGCAATCAGTAGGGAACTGTCTTCAAACAACCTACGAGGTTCGACAGTACCTATGATGGCATCTGAGTTGCTCCCTTTCTAATGTTTTGGGCACGAACTATCAGTAGTACTCCGTCGATACTTTTGGGTGTTTTCGCCCCTTCATCTCTTACCTCTCTTGTCGAACGAGCTAACTCCTGATTTCATCAATTTCTTTCCCTTCTTGCGAGTCTAGCTTCTGTACTTCCGTTCGTCGTCTCCCTTAACCAACGCGTCCTTCGATTTCTACCTGACTCATTTCCCTTCTTTGCGAACATTGGGGATGTTCTCCTCTCTTCATTGGCGTACATAGTCTTATCACTGAGAAGGTCGTGAAGCTCTATGAACGGTGTGAATGAATCGAGGGCCATGCTGTCCAGGAGGTCCCTTCTGGGGCTGACAATGAGCACGCCCTTGTATTTGCCGTTCGTCCTGGATCCTCCAATTTTGATCAAGATTCAACAGTGATGACTCCGATGAAAAGTATTTACCTCTATAAGGACCATGGTTGGTCACTTTGGTGAGCTATCCTGAAATTGAGGCTGAACTAATATATATATATTACATAGTACTACATATTAGTAGGGACAGTGAAGTCACCTTCTTGTGTTTGAAACTCTCACGGTTTCAACACTTGCATTCAGTGGAACCAACGTGTGAGGCCGCCTCCATCCAAGTGGCGTACTAAATAATTGCACATGTAAAGTGGCAGGAACGCTCTGCAGGCGAAGTATCCTTTCGCCGTTCGGACCAATCGTCTACGTCAGGCCCTAGCAACTTTCGGAGACAGTTATATCTTGACTCGGTCAGGAGGTCAAGCTTTCAAGCTCAAGCCCGAGTCAGCCTTCAAAGCTTCAACTTCAAGTTGTCCTAACTTTTTCAAGTACCATTTCCATTCAGCAATTGGGAGTGGCCAAATCTTGCGACCATCAATGATCAACTTGAACTTGGCACACTTCCTAGTCAGGCGCCATTGCAAATAGCCATCGCAGACAGGCGATATAGGTTCTGTTTCTCAGTGCGCGCGACTTACTGTGAGCACTGCGCTGATGCGTTCTGAGCTTGAAACACAATTTGAATTTACGTACTATAAGGCCCAATTTCATACTTTCCACTGGCAGTCATGTCTATCGAATCCTTCAACACTTTACCTCGCAAACCGCAGAGCCCCTCTGGTCTGCCGAATCACTGGCATTTCGACCTACGATACATTCCTCTCGACCCAACCCCTTCTCACCTTCTTTTCCTCGTCCAACTCGACAGCTCTTACATCCATACTGAACAACTTCCGCTCGGCACTTCTGTCCAAGCTGGCGGAACCGCATTCTTCCCGGAAACTGGAGCGGAGGCTGCACCAGAAGTATCTAAAGCTCTCATTCATTTATTCCTCGAAGGTTTGGGCCTTGAGAAATTCAAGTCAAACCACTCCAGCTTTCGCTCCCTGGAAGCTCACAACCGGGGATCCACAATTAGCTACGGCAATCGCAGGCCAGTTTAAGAAAATGGGTGTTCGACACGAACTCTGCACAATCCATGTTGTTAAAGGCAAGGCTTTGGATAAGGCTCAAGCGACCTTTGCTGGATTCTGGACATCCCCCAGGGCGCAAATAGGCCTTACGGGAATCGAAGGAGCAGTCGTCACCACTCCTGAGTCAATCGGGTTCCACAATTACCATCCAGGGACATGAATTGGGAACGTCCACGACAGTGATACTGAGAAGGCGTTGGCTTATGCCCAGCGACTTTCGTCTATCCGTCCTATCTCGGTGGAGATTGATGCTCGTGACACAGGGGAAAGTATTGTGAAAGACATGCAGATCGTATCAGAATTGATCAATTCCAAGTCTGCGGATGAGAGTCGTGCGGAGGCAGACGCAGGAAATGCAGCAGCCGCGATCGATTATGCGTTAAGGTGTGTATTGATGTTCATTTCCAGACCGTTTAGCCCAATTCTGACTCAACTTTGTAATGCGCCGTGCCCCAGAGTACAATTCGGCTTCGGGTGTACCCCTAGTCGACTACTTAGCCGAGTCCACCTCTTCAAAGCTCTCTCCAGCCCCAACGCAACGCCACATCAAAAATCCACGGCCCACGCCCTCTTAATTGATTGGTTCACCCGAGCCTCTGCTGTCGACCACCGCATGCGATATCTCCACGCTGCAGCCCATCATGCGAACAAAGCCGTCGAACTAGCCTCTGGCCAAGCATGCCCGGCTGTTCTCTGGTTCGGCATTCGGGTACTCGAGCCCAACTCCCACAAAGTGTTGGAGTTGTGTTTGCAGTATAAGGCTGTATGGGCGGCGCTGGATGAACGGCACAAGCAAATGGAGAAGGAACAAGGAAAGGCGGAGAAGAAGAGGGCGAAGAGGGCTAACCGATATCGTGCCAACGTCGGATGCAGCGTTCAGGCTGATACTGGGAAAATGTTGTCTAGGTGTGAGTAATAAAATTCAAAAATGTTGCTAATCTCTTGGTGATTTTCTTCGACTAGGTTCCGGCAAATGCGACAATGATAAGAAACCGAGTTATTGTTGCAAGGAGTGAGTCATTCCTTCTTGTTTCAACATCATCCCGAAGTAAACCCAATTTATCCAGCTGTCGTAAGTTACCCTCCCATTATGTTGGCTTTCCTATTTCATTGTGCTGACCCAATTTTTCCTTCCGCCATTATGCATTATGCACTATCCTCATTCTCCCGCAGAACGAGCTGTACGTTCTTGTATTTTGCCTTCCTAATTTAGCTCATTCCTTAAAGGACTGGAAGATCCACAAACCATTCTGTAGACCCGATGCTCCCTGCTCCATTATCGACAACGACGACGCCCACGCCCCTGGCTATGGGGGCTCAAGCAAGCACGGAGCGCTTAGCATCCCGATCACCGGTCCAGACGGTGAAACAAGGGTGTTGAGTTCGTCGACTATGAGCGCAGAGATGTTGAAGGAGATCAAGGGATATACGGAGGCTCTGAGCGGGAGCTCTTTTAGTGGGGCTGCATCTGCGGTTCCGAGTTCTTTTCACATAGAGAGAGTGGCTTAGCGGTAAAGAGTGCACATATTGCACTGTCGTCTTTTGAGGGCTTCGCAAAGACTGCCTTGTACTTATAGATCACCATGGAGGTGGTGTTACGTAGGTACTAACTTCATCAATCAAAAAAGTAAATGTGAACTTGCGGGCACCGACAAACTTCAAAGGCCACAGGACAACCACTCCCGAGTCGGTGCAAAACCGTGACACAGCAAGGCACAGGCGCACAACGAGAAGTTCTGGCTTCGAGTGTTTTACTGGGGGAATTTAGGCGGGAATTACAGTGTCCATGGTTTCTGTAGCTAGCATAACCAGATAAACACAACCATCGGAGAGGCTTGAGGGCAAAACGATTTTAGTCATCAATGGGAATGACTAGAACAGGGATATATGTATTGTCGATCTGTAGCTTTCAAGCCCCCGAGCCGGTACACCCCTTGAAGACCTGGCTGTAATCTGTGCAGTTTGCCTTTCTCTCACACATAACTTGAAGCACAAATGAATTCGGATTGTTCACAGCATTTGCCACCCTCTTAGTGTGTTTAGAAAGTTATCTTGGCACACAAACATTACTTTGTCACGATGTTACAATTTTTGATATCTACCTCTGCTACGGAATAGCTAAGGACTCGGACATACTAATAAGCCACGGTAGACCTAGTACAGTGCTTCCGCAATTGGGCGTCACATTCAAACATAACGGAATGAGACAGTTTCCGACGCCCGGTTCCGGATTGAATTCCAACATAGTTTAGGGTATCAACTCCACAATTTTTGCCACCAGATCTTTCATCAGACCGGCCTTCTCTCTGCCAATCACTAAAACCTCCTCATGGGAGACAACCTGGGCCACAGGCGGCTCGACCTTCCCCCCGACAAGCTACAATTAAACCTTCGTTAACATTGCAATAGCAACAGGAGGATTTTGACCTTACCTCGGCCTGCACCTCTTCTTTAATACTCCTGTATTTTTCTGGTATGACTACAAAGTTAGTCACTAAACTTAGAACCAGTACGTTCAAGCCTTCTTCTCGAGCAGCGAGAACCTCCGGGATCGTGCTCATCCCCACCACATCGGCGCCCGCGTTCCGGAGGAACCGGCCTTCTGCAGGCGTCTCGTATGTAGGGCCACTGACCCACGCGTATGTGCCTTCAGCGAGAGCCCTTTCGTCAAAGGAGAGTTGATGGGACGCAAGAAAGGCAAGGCGACGGAGCGCAGGGGAGTATGCATCGGAGAGGGGTAGGAAGCGGGGATGCGAAGACGAGGTCTGTGGCCCAAGGAGGGGGTTCATCCCCGTAAGTGCGGGAAGCGCGAGGTGGTCATGGATGATGACGACTGAGGGAGGGGTGAATCAATCGTCGTACATGAAAGCGGAGATCTATGGAAAACCGACTTGTTCCGACTGGGATGTCGGGATTAAGCGACCCAGCAGCATTTGTTACTGCACAAATGCTTTCTGGATGAATACTGGGCTCGTAGAACACGAGTAATATCACACACTGATGATATCCTTAACGCCTAGTCGTGCCATAACTCTTATCGGGTAGACCACGGCAGGGAATGGGTGACCTTCGTAGGGGTGGAGCTAAGAAAAAGTGATAAGAAGTTGATTGTGGAAACTATGCTGAGCGCACCCTGCCTAGCATGGCCACAGCTGGCACACCATCTCCGTCACCAAAGAACCCAAACGCCAATTCACTCCTGTGTCCAGGAACTATTTCACCACCGGGCACTAGTGTTAACGATACAGCAGGATGAGATGATATCATACCAGTGCTCTGTGAGAACCCAGGAATCTTCTCGTAAGGAATTTCCACCACGTTTCTGAAAGATTGTACCAACCCGCCCAGACCAGACCCACAGACAATGCCAACCAGAGGTTTCCTCAGACTTTCAGGAAGTAAAGACTCTAGGACATCTAGAGTTTGAATAAATGGCTGGGGATGGTCCATAGGTGAGATATATTAGGGTCGTTCGAAATCGCACAGGCAAGGATTTGGAAACGGTGGCATACCTCCAATAAATTGAATAATTATATACGGTAGATTTCCCGGGCCGGTTACATTTTTTGATCCTAAACCAGATATATTGATTACTGTGTCAGGGTTAGGGTTTAAACGGCCAACGTTCAAGTTCAACGTCCTACTCAGGTTCTCAGGGCCATACTAGTTGATGGGCCGTATGGCACACAATGACTGGCAGACATCGATGCCCAGGCTCACCATGGAAGATGATCAGGGCATTGTTTATCTTATTGAAAACGCTCAACAGTTCTGGTCAGGTATGCCGTATTTCCATCTGCAGGATTCCAGACATTTAACCGGTTTTTCGTAGAGTTGGAGGACACGTTGAACTTTCAGACGAATGAGCCTCCGACGCTGTCGTTACTTGATTCGACACTTATGAGGTTCCTTGGGCTGTGCGCAGCGTATCATGGCACGTGGCATTTCATGTCCTGAGATATCCTAACTGATATACTGCTGTCTGATCTCAGAGCAATACTTGCAAAGCCCGTTGCAACTAGAACATGCCTGCAATCTAATCCTCGATTCTGAACTTTTCGAGTTCCATTCTGAGCGTATGTGCGAGATACTTGTCGACGATATCCAGAAGGTACGCATTGGGGTATGCTACTTCTCATTCTGGTCCTACAATGACCATTGAACAGCGTACGGATCCGCACTCGCAACTCATATTTTATGATGTTCTGCTGTGCTATGGCCATCGGCGTCCTGATTTCTTCCGGTCCCACAAAAGATGGCTGCCCTTATTGCCGCTGCTCATGGACCATGTCCTAGTTGAAATTGATCCTGACGTAGAGGACACATATTTTGGGATGGCTGGTGGTTCTACCAGGAACTCATCGTCTGTCCCTGTTCCGATCGAGGCGAAGCTACGGAGTTTGGGTGTCAGATTACTGTATGAGGTGTGCCGTATGCAGAAATTGTCGGTACAGGATCTAAGTACGTCCACCGGTTTCCCCCGTATGGTGCAATTTCAACTGATATTGGACTTTGGTAGGAATATTTGATGACGCTTTCATTGATTATCTCTTCGACCTCGTGGAACAAACGAGACACATGCAGGATGAGACTTTTAATTATGGCGTTATCAAGTTGATCGTGAGTATAGATGATGTCATCCATAACGTTATATTAATCTTTGCCAAGGTATCTCTTAATGAACAATTCATGGTGGCATCATTGCCAGACGGCCCACTAAATGTTTCAACTACAAAATCGTTTGAGATTTCTGAAACCAAGAATCGTGTACTGCACGTGCTTATGCGTCGCTTGGGGTCTAGCAAGACATTCGGTGAAAATATGATATTTATGTTAAACCGTGCTCGTACGTTGGAACGATTGCCTCGGTTGTTCCCTTGCTTACTGTTGCACAGAGAGAACTCCAGAGGATTTATGCATGCAGCTCCTTGTTCTGAAGATTCTTTACGTCCTTTTTACGACCAAGGGCACCTCGGAATATTTCTACACTAATGATTTATGTGTTCTCGTGGACGTTTTCTTGCGCGAGCTGGCTGATCTTGATGAGGAGAGCGAATCAGTTCGTACATTGCAAATCCTTGATATTTTTTCTTACTGATTTGTTTATAGCTTCGACATACATATCTTCGTGTCTTCCATCCCCTGCTCACCAAAACACAGCTGCGAGATGTCCCTTATAAGCGATCCCAGATTGTATATCTTCTCGAATCTTTGATGAAAAACTCGGACATCAGGGACGTCAACCCCACAACACAGCGCCTCGTCGAGCGTTGTCTGGCTGGGGATTGGTGCGTGCAACTACGAAAGACACAGCCAGAGCTTGACGAGGGCCGTGGAAGCCCCATCAGCGAAGTGTCCTCCGTGAGCCCGACTCATACAGGTTTTGGTGGTACCGCCTCTGCTCAACTTGTCCGAGCCAATTCCAAGACCTTGAAATCGAGTAGAAGTGTGGAGAATTTCCAAGGTCGGCGGAGACCACCGAGGCCACCTCACTCTCCCCTGGACGACATCCGTCGCCCAAGCTCCACCGGCGGCGCCACGAATGTCGCCGCTCCCGATATGGCTCCCCCAACACCGAAACGCAGGGGAACGGCTAATTCATTGAAAGTTGAAGGACATTTTGCAGATCGGCACCACCAGCATCCACATACCGAGTCCGAATTTCATCATCCCCACCACCAGCCTACGACGTCGGTTAGCACCAGAGGTGGATTACCGGCCCACTCTAATGCATGCCAGCCTCTCAATGATACACAGGCTCCTTCATCACTACCGCTGCGACGATCTGCACCACCTCCGCCTCCCAAGCGTCGGAAACCACCCGCTATCCCAATAGTGCAGACGAATGGCGGTGCAACATTCCGGACGATCCGGACTTCTGCGACCAGTCCGTTGGCAAAAGTCATGACTAAACCACCAACATAGTAAGAGACGGGGATCTGTATTCCTATATAAGTAAATGTTCCGCAGAATTTTCGATATCTCGATCACATGAGTTCCTGCAGTGCAGGAATTGGCAAGTGTATCTATATTTCCATAAGCAATCTTTTTTTTTTTCAATTGGCATGTTTGTTGTCTCACAAGTTTATACCAAGTATTGTTTCGCAGCATGTAATTGTGTATTCTACAGCTCTTAATGCAATGTAGGATGTATCACGTGCCACAACAACTACATTCAAGTTGCGTGCCAAACCGTTTAATTCGTATGTCAACTCCTCTAGCCCAAATTATAAGCAAGGCTAAGTCATTTGTCATCTCACCAGAACCAGGACATATTTTCTGGATAAATTACGAACTACGATACACATATGACGCTACTTGAGAATACGCCAGCCATAACATCCGTCTCCAGCAGTGCTCCTTTCCAATGCTCGAGTTGCTTCATCGATAATCAATAGGGTATGGGCCATGGATTCTGAGTTAAGCGAGGGTTGTTCCCTTGAGCCAGTTCTTCATATTCTGCTGCCCGAGTATTGGAGGAATCTAGATGATGATCTGCGCCTCCAATAGGGTGTTTCAAACATGCCCAACTCGATGCCAACTTGAGCCTCAACTTGAGCCTCAACTTGAGCCTCAACTTGGCCTTGAATTGCGAATTGCGACCTCCAAATCAGGTAATTATGTGAAGTTGAGGTCGAAGTTGAGGTCATGGCAAGTTGGGCTTTAGAATCGGCCTCATGAGCCCGATTCCAAAACCTCAACTTCAGCCCCAACATGGAAAAAGTGATTTCGAATTGTGGTCAAGTTGAGGTCCGAGTTGAGGGTCGAGTTTGTCATGTTTGAAACACCCTAATGACTTCTCCACATTCGGGACAAGCGCTTCGTTGCATAGCGCCCCCACACTTGAACATTCGTTTCAGTATGTCTCTTCCACGGGGGTACGGGGGAAATCGTCACCTCAGTGATCACGAACGTGTGTCCATTTCGACAATTGTAGAAGTGCCCCGTGGAACCTAATTAATGTGTCTCCATGCTGACGTAATAGGGAGTGGCAAACCTACCAAAGCTCAAAGCTGTTACGACCTGCATTTTTTCTTCCAGAGATACTGGTTGATAGAAAGTGTCGAGCCGAATAGATCTCTCAATCTCTGCCCACTCATCAACAATCATCTGTGCTGCTCCAGAGAAATTTTTTTCGACCCAGTTCATCTCTTCTTTTTGGAAACCTTTCTTCGATAAATAGGTCCTGACTGTATCCTGCAGTTGTTGTTCTGCCTCATGGCCATTTTTGGAAGAAGTCTCAGCCATTACCGTACGCTGTTCCTTGATTGTGCCGTTCTGTTTACACATGAAGAGGTTGAAGCGGAAGTGCTCCAACGCAACGCGCATACGGAGGAGGATGGTTCTCGTGAGTTGACGGTAGGACCCAGAGGCTTCGGCAACTTGGATTGTTTGCAATGCATCCCGAGTGCACGAGGAGAGCAGAAAGTGAATATACATGGCCCATTGTTGACGATGAAACGCAGGATAGAAAGGTTCCCGCTTGCTTACTCCCTCCAGCCATGCTTGTGCAAGCCGGATGAGCGTCAGGCGGATGTCCAGCGTAGACCAAAATGCCTCCACCAGAAACCTTCTGTCAGCGAGCGGGCGAGGCTGACCGAGCTGCATTTTGGCAACTCTCATCGCATTTTCCCGTGGCCGTCTTGGCATTCTAGCAGGGCTGCTAATGCCCGCATCGATCTCGCGATCGTAGAGGAAGGAAAAGGCCCCCTCCCAGGCACGTGTATGAGCTGAGCGAGTTTCTGCAACTGCAACCACAGTCTTGTAGGCACCAAACAGTTGGTGTGTCGTCCTCCGCCAAATGCGAACAACCTCCGGATGAATATTGTATAGAGACGAATTTCCGGCGTGGAGGTCTCGCTCAGGCATCGGGACGTGAACATCCCCGGTTGTTCTCATAGCAATGTCCCTGGCCTTTGCCTGCCTAGTTACAGATGGCTGCTTTTTCAATGGACGAATGACGATAGAAGCTGCTTCTTGAATTAACGAAGTCTTCATGTCCATTTCAGACAGACCTTGAACTTTGGTTTGCACAAGACCAAGCGATCGGGACATCTGCGCAGCGACATTTCTTTCCAAGATATCCAAGTCCGCTCGCTTGATGATGCGACCATAACGAGGGGCAGTAATGGGTGCACGACAAGTTGGACAAGTTGGAGGCTTCTTGAAACCGTCGGGGGAATGCAAACCACGCCATTGCTGGTCTTCCTCTCTGCGCGTGTAGAAATCAGTCATTCCGGTATGACCATCAAGTGTCTCCACTGTGAATGTATGACGACAGGAAGGGATGGTGATCAGCAACTCATCGAGGGTCCCGGACTGTAGCGTAATTTCGGCGAGGGTCCGTTGCATGATGAAGTCGACCACTTGTGCTTTTCTATCGCTTGAAGCGCATTTAGGGCAGGTTTGAATGCTACAATCTTCTCCACACACTGTACACCTCATAAGGCCCGGGAGTTGAAACTGAGAGTCTAGACCCACCAGATGGGCAGCGATGACCACAATTGAGTGTGTTGCTGCAGGGCTTGTCGCATGGCAATCGGACACAAATCTTTCCCAGTTCGTTAGTTAGAGGGTGTGATACTGGTGATAAAGTTTTACTGACAGAGCCGCAGGGTACAGGGCAGACAAAATGAGGGCAGTTCCTAGGTATCATATTTCAGCGAAGTCGTCGGTGACATCGTCGCAATGACTCACCATGTACATGGCTCTTGGCAGGGTGCGCAAGGCGTAGAGCAAGGTAAACGGCATCGAGCATGGGCACAAGCTTGTCTGCACATCGCCATGCAGTTCGTTGTATGAACATGCTCTTCAGAGCACTTCTCCTCACATGGATGCTGGCAATAAAGTCGTTTTTCGCAGGGATGGGCGCGATGCTGTGACCTCAAAATGGGTCCTTCGATTTTTAAATTCTTTTCTTGACATTCGTAACACCGCGATTTGCAGGTCTTAGTGCAACAGTTCATGATTTCCCCACAACGCGCGATGCAACGATGACCAGCGATGTCTTGCGAGCAAGGCATGCGAGCGGTGTGTTCGCAATGGGGGAGCTTCTTCTCCATATCGTGCTCGCAAAACACAGTCTCGAGCGAATTCAGTTGGTAGCTATAAAGACATTACAATCGACCCATCCAACGTATGGATAGCACCTACCAAGGAACACTCTCTTTCATATGGCCACATGGCAGTTCCACACTTGAGATAGGGAATAAACAATTGCCGCATGAAGTGGTACACTGCTTGCGGCAAGGATGGTCCCTTGGACAAAGCCTTCTACAAGGCTGCGAACAAGTGACGGTTACGTGTTTTGGGTCGTCACAATGGCACTATGGCAATGTGAGAAAAGCAAAGGTGAGGTCAAAACCAGGAGCATCTTACCTTGAAGGGACAGAGGTGGCCACACTTCAAAAGTACATTGCAAGGCCGCATGCAACCTCCTGTAGAGCACCGTTATATGATGAATTATCCTGAATCTGGGAGCACGAACCGTCTGGTGCGATTTGGGGAAGTTTCCCGGGTTCTGACACGTATTCCTTTGTATCTTGATGATAGCAGCAGATCGGGAGTGCGGGGCCAAGATTCCCGTTAGCCTCGAGTTCTTCAATAATAGATCGCCACATTTGACTCCTAGATGACAGGTTTTCGGCGTTCCCGAAGATAAATAATCCCTCCCGGGCTCGAGATAACGCAACTAAATCTCCAATTCAAAGACATGCCCATGCTCCATGACAAAGAGAACATACCATTTGTTCGATTTTCTGACTAACAAGGCAGCGAGATATCAGCAAGGGAATCGTCAGGGAAAGACCTTCTGACCTTAAGAAAACCAATGGTCGGTCTTGGGCCATGATTGAATCCTGAAGCTTTCATATCGTCTTCCAGGGTGCCCGAGTTCCTAACAAGCGAGAGAATCAAGATCTGGCGAAGGCGAAGGACAAACTGGATTACAATTGATGCTTAATACGAAAGAGTACTCACATTGCCCTCTTCTCCCTGATAGTTGTCCACGGTACGAAGGCGAACCTGGGAAACTTCAGCACAGTGCTGAAAGTAATAACACAACAAGGGATACTCTTTTCGTAATTTTGACATGCTCGATTGAAACTTGTGCACCAAAATTGCCATCTTCGTCACTTTCTTGATCAGCGAGATCGGCTTGGTCTCTCTCATCGATGAGAATTGCCACATCACCAGCCAGGGCATCGCATCACATGCTGACCTTAATAGATATAGGACAAGATCTCGAATCATCGCCACCTGCGAGTGTGTTACTAATCATATTCATAGTGAGCATGATATGACGAAGACATACTTCGTACATGTTATATTTGCTCGCAGTATCATCCCCGCCTTCGTTCTCCTTGTGGTTATGGGTAAGAAAAAATACGTTCTGCCCGACGCCTCGAACATCAGGATAGTCATGAACTAATTCGTGGTCTTCAAGTCCATGGTAAAGCGTATTTCTATGACCAGATTTCAGAGATACTGAACCATAAGATCAATGGCTACAAACCTTATCAAACTAGATATCGTTGGCCTCATCCGCCGTTGAACATCAATCCGAGACATGACAAGGCCGGAGGTTGAGAGACGTTCCATCAACGACATATCGAACTTGTACAGCTCTTTGCCTCGACGGCTATCCATGGACAAGGCTGAATCAAGTGTCAGGAGGTTGCCCCACATGCAACATAAGGAACTTACAGAAGTTGTTGAGTGTCGGCCGAAGTTGTAGGGGATCTCCAATGAGGATAAGGTGTTCTATGGATGGTACAAGGCTGCCAAGTATATGTGCTTCCATCACTTGCCCTGCTTCTTCAACGAGCAGAACGCGAGGACTCAGACCCTATCGGACTTGTGAAATCACTGTACATTAATAATAAAATCACTTACTTTCAAGAGAGTTGCCAATTTGGCTGCACCTGATTTAATATGCTCAATAGCAGTCGCAAGCAAGATAGTGATGAGCAGCTACCTGTTGTGGTACATCCGATGATATCTATATTTTGCAGCAAATCGTCGGACCTGGAGGCGGGTAAGAAAATCACACCGAACGAGACTGCATTAGGTCCGTACCTCTTCCTTTCCTTCGTTACACTGCCGGAGCATGTTGGCGTGACGCTCATGAAGTCTCGCAAATTCTTGGGTCTGGTTCTGGGTCATTTCGGTGCGAGCCTCATTTACCCAGAATGCGTAGAGTTTGCGTCGTTCACTCCTGCTCATGGTCCAGATGTCTGCAACATGGTCGATGAGCTCTTCCAGGGGGCGGTCAGATGTCGGGACGGCAGGTTGTCGTTTGCAGCCTACTGCAGCTAGAAACCCTTCCGGATCCTTGAAGTCTGCAGGGCCGAGTGTTGGTTTGGGACTTGGTTCATCTACCAGTGGTTTGGAAGGTAGAGCGACGATCACTGGGGCTTTTTCTTCGACGGTTTCGAGGGGCAACTTAAAATCGACTCTTATCCAGCTGTTCTCTGCCATGAAATGGTCAGAGTCATCGTCACTCTGTTGGCCAGCCGATACATGATCTACATCCTCGTCATCATTCGCATTATCGAAAGTCAAAGTCTCAACCTGTAGGGCAAGAAACTTGTTTGTGGTTGGCGCTACCTCGGGAGCCGTCTTCCAAGGTGCGTACGAACCACCCACCACCGCATCCAGGAGGTCGAGGTCGCTACAATCTCTCCAATATGCATAGTAAGACGTATCCTGAATACGCGTCCTTGCTCCACGACCTTGCACATGCCAAGCACCAACATCTTCGCCATCGGTGTCAAAGAGCTCCTTGAGGGTGGATATCCAAAGCGGGGGACTTGTCAAGTATGCATGGTGCTCGGGGTGGAATGATGCCAAGTACTTCGGAATCTCGACCGAGTCTGACTCAATATCTAGCTTGAGAACCTGATCCATCAGCTTTGCGATATCCTCCTGCATTTCCTTTAGCTCTCTTCGACGAGAACCGAATGTTAAGTCTAGTCGAGACTTGCCGTCAACCATCTCCAGCGTTTCGATAGAATATTGGGAGATCCTTTCATCGGACGACCTAGAGCCCAGACGCACGATTCTGCGCGTGATGTTGGCATCAAGGACGGAGCAGAGCATATGGTCAAGTGCGTGATTCGTAAATGCAATCATGAGAATTGGTCCCACATTATTTGCTTTCAAGACACGCAATATCTCAACTCCTGTAAAACTCTGATGAAGATACGTGAGAGATGCTACAAGAATAACAACAACGCGAGTCACCTTTCCAGTTCCAGGAGGTCTATGTCCAAAACAATCAGCAGGGGCGGTAAGAGAAATAAATGGAACTACCTCACCCTTGTACCAACGCCACTTCCCTCGTCAGTGCATCCACAATGGCATCAGCCTGGCTAGGGTCAAGCCGGCTTCTATGTAATTCTGCTCGAGCATGCTCGATGGACTGCGGATCCATGACGGAGAGTGTCAGATCCTCAACTTCCGCTTCTTCTGGGAAAAGAGATGCAAGCTGAAATGTGAAGTTAGGAAGTCGTGTATATTTTGGAGGTTCCACCTTGCAGGTTTCAAGAAAACCGCGTGGATGGTGGGGAAGATATTGAGAGAAGGGTAAGAGCTCTGGTTCAACCTTGAGAGCTTCGAGGAATGGGCGGATAGCCTCGAACATGACCGGGGACTCGACCAAGAATTTGATTCCATCCCTAGAGTGTTGTGAGTTTCGAAGATCCTGTAACACACGAAGCTGGAACTCTGTGTCAAAAAAAACTATACGCAACTTCACCTGTGCATTGTCGCGCCTCACGTGCTCGGTGAGATCCTTCACGGAACTCGCGACAACGCCCAGATGCACTGCAATGTCATGACCTGATTCCCATACCAGCGCGATGAGCCCGCCTTGGAAAAGGCGTTTCCCGCTCATCCCTTCCCAGAAAGCCACTCGTGCCCCAGGATTGGCAGATCGGGCACGACCTGGTGGTGTGTCAACAAAGATACTCGTAGAAATGCCTCGCCAATCTGGGACGAGCGAAACAAACTTCACGCCAGAGTAAACGTTGAACATTAAGGACTCCTGGCTATCAGCCTGTCCATGATATTTCCCTCCTTTCTCCTCCAAAAGTTTGGCAAGTTTTGTTTTCACTCGTCGTGGGGCCTTCAAATCACCATTGACAAGTTGAACTGCCTTTCGTAAAGGTGCGCTTGAGGAAGGAGTGTTAGTCAGAAACAATTCCTCCCGATAACCATCGATATGACATACATCAGTTCTTCGCGCAGGAGCCTGAACTGAATGTCCAGTAAGCGTTGCATGCTATCTAGAGGGGCGGGGTGAGGAGCGCCATAAAAGTTCGCTGGTAAGAAAGGTGAAAGGCGACACAGGAGCTCTGCGTGAGTCGGGGCAATGCGGATGTCAGAGATCTCTTCGAAGTCGTTATCGTGGCGTGGTCCGTCTGCACGACATTTCCCAGGACCCTCATAACTGGTGTGAAGGGCAGCAATAACACCCTCTTGGAATTTTCCTCTGTGAGATGACGCCTGACGATCGGAGGGTATCATCTTCCCTTGTTCGCGCCCCACAATCGAGACAAGGCGATTAACTATCTCCCTGATAGATCCGATGACGAGGTCACGAATGACGGGCTGAAGGTCCTTCAAAGGGTCATCGAACAATCGCGGAGTTGAGGCGAAGCCAGTACACCAGTCATTGGACCACTGGTGTAATTTCATAACCATCGTTGCCAGGCGAGGATATGTGGTGACCACGTTCTTGAAACGAACCAGGAATCTGATGTGGGGGGTGAATAGTCTTTCAGTAGTAGATGGTTACAACAACGTACTCGTGCAACACCCCCGCAATGGATGCGAACACTTGGGTATCGATGGCGCCATTACTCACCCCAGAGTCCTTGAAGGAACGAGATGCTATGAAACTTTCCATAGACACTTCCACCACGTCCGCGAACTTGGGAAGATTCTCTAGCACGGTCATGTACAAATAACTGTTCGTCCATTAGTGGTGAAGCAACCCAAGAAAATAATGTGGTCAGTCGTACTTTGCTTGAGTACTTAGAGTACTTTTGACAACAAACTCTGACGACATATACTGTGGCATATTAAATATTGACAATTCCCAAACGCTTTTCATACTCACCCTAAGTAATGGCAAGAGAGCGCGTTGGAAAGAGAGCACATCTTTGCTTGTGGCAGCTCGTATGGAAACTTCGGGCCAATTGATAATATCGGCGATGCGAAGACGTCCGTTCGTCTAAGACATCGGATCAGTATGCGAATATCTGACACATGCATGAAGACAATCTACCGATGTGACAGCCTTAAGGAGCAGCTAACCATAGGATCAGGTGAGCACAGGATCTGCGAAAACATATCGATAGCGCACCTGGCCTTCTTCCTGAGTCTGATACATAGGCGATTGAGTGGGTGTCGACAAAACCGAAACTAAGGCTTACCCATAGCCGGTTCGCGGCGTTGGCGCTGCTCAGAGAAATGAGAAAAGCATAGACTTGAAACGTGTTGTTAAATGTAAAATTATCCACCAGAAATCTTTTCAAACGGTTGTGTGCTTCTGTTGGAGATAGAGACGTTGAAATGTCTTGAGCAAAAAAGCTATCAGTACCACCGCCATTGATTTTGGCCAGGCCTCTCTCGGTCAAAAATGGGGCAATCAGGTCCTCTGCATCCTGGTTTGTAACTGTGATCCTAGCCGATCGAGGAGTGGCATTGACAGTTAGTTGCGGCTTGGGTGTATGTGAGAAATGACAATCAAACTCCCGTTTGCAACTACCACCTTCCCAGTAGAAGCGACATACACCTTTCGGGGGTGGCGATGATGAAGGAGCTGAGCGCTGAAGCTCAGACGAGGAACGTGGTGTGGGTGAACTACCAGCTCCAGATGAATGAAGAGAAGTCTGTGTCTGTCCGCGGTCTGCGGCTCGATTGGTATGTGAAAATTTGCAGTTCGCCCCTCTGCGGCATCCAGGGGTGGGGTAGTATCGACAAGGCGGGCGAGACATAAGGTGGTTTTGAACAATCACTACCGGCACTGGCTCAGTTTATAAGGGAAGCCTACGCCCACGCTGTTGCGGCTCTCCGCAGCCCAATCGATTGCCTGCTATCCTGGCGTCTATCCAATGTGGGTCCAGAATCTTCTCATTCAGATTTGCTCGTTAACGGCGAACATCAATCACCCACTTCACGTAAGTCAATTGCTACCAAACGTTGGTTAGTAAAATGAAACAGATTTTCGCATAACGTTGGTTTCGTCTTTACCATGAGCCAAGTAAAAACTATCGATACAAAACAAAAGAAGTTGTTCTTACATCGTCTGAACCTGCGATATGAATATGATCAGTGGTGTTTACATTGTAGGGTTGGCTAAGGTGGCGTGGGAGACCATAGTATTTATCGAAATTATTGAATTTGTTCTGGTCAACTTCAAGTTCCACCCAGTCACCTGTTAACAACAAAAATGTCGGCGTTCGAGAACGATATTGACGACGAACTCCTGGAACTTGCTGGAGCAACAGAGAAGAAGCGCAAAAGACGCCAAGGCACGTCTTCCAAGTCCTCCGCTTCCAAGAAGCGTAAGGCAGAGTAAGTATAACAGCCTTATATTCTGATTCTCAAAATCCCCATTTTACACTGCATGGGGGATTTCCAGCGTTACAATGGATACCGACTCCGGGGACGCTGGTCCAGAAAGCGAAGAAGAAGACTCGGATCCGTACCCTCTTGACGGGAAGTTCGCAGACGAGGCAGACAGGCACCGGTGAGGAGGCGTGCACACCTGCCGCTCTGTTTATAATCCAGCGTCGCCTGTTTGGCTGATGCATGTCCTGCTTTCTTCTTGTCATCTCACCTGATGGACAGGCTGATGCAAATGTCTGAGATCGAACGCGAGGAAATCCTCTCACAACGCCTCGAAGAGAAGCAGCGCTTGAAAGATAAGCGCATGATCTCCCAGATGGTCAAGGAGCAGCGGAATGGCGATGATGAAAGTGTTTCCAAAGCAGCAAAGCGTTCGTTCATTACTTTGTAGGTTGATTGTCTTCTGTTCGACTTACGCCCACTCCTGACAGGACAGCACATGATGCGAGGCGCTACCAAGGAGAAGTCGCGGAAGCTTGACGAACTCAAGGCCAGACGTAAGGCCAAGGACGAGAAGCAACGGGTGTGTGTTGCTCTCCTGACAAACTCCCAGCGTTGATTGTAATCATCAGACGAAAGGATCGCCCAAGCGAGATCGCTCGTCCTCGCCAATGGACATGGAGATCTCCGACGAGGAGTCCGAGGATGGGCAGATCAGCAAATACGAGCAGGAGGAAGAGAAGGACCGGAAACTGTTCAAAAGAGCTCCGTCTCCTGTCGACGAACCGGTGACAATGGAGGTGCTTGAGAAGTGTCGGCTGACGAGAGACTTACTAGCGAAGCACTGCATGGCGCCGTGGTTCCAAGATTACGTTCAAAGTATGTTGTTTTATCCATTCGTGCTATCATTCCTTACGTTTGGGGCATTCAGCGGCATGGGTGCGATATCTGATCGGAACAGAGGATGGCCAGCCCGTGTATCGCATATGCGAGATCAATGGTGAGTATCTTCGGCTACATGATCCCGGCGGCCATTGACCTATCCACAGACCTTGGCGCCGACCTCGTCAAGCCGTACAAGGTAAACGATAAGACCGTTAACCAAGCACTCGAGCTCAGGCACGGAAAGTCAATACGGCTATTCAGCATGGACAAAGTTTCCAACGGGCCCTTCCTCCAGGTGCATAATATAATTCGTCAAACCCTCCCGTTCTGATCTTTCTACAGAAGGAATTTGACCGACTGGTCAAGTCTTGTGCTGCAGACCGCATCAAGCTTCCTATGAAGCGAGCTATCGAGAAGAAGCTGGCGGAGATGAACAAACTAGTTACTCAGCCCGTCACTGAGGTTCGTTTTGTCCCTCCCGCTTGTCTTGTGCACCAACACAGCACCTTTAGAGCGATATCAACGCCATACTCGCCCGCAAGAGCCAGCTCCAGAATGGCAAATCTGCTGGAATGCTCACCCTCGAACGCTCCCGGCTAACACAAGCCCGGACCCTAGCGCTGCGGCGCCAAGACTCCGCCGAAGTCGCAAAGTACGACACGGAGCTCGCTGAGCTCGCTGCTAACTCCTCTGCCGATCGGCCCAGCAACTATCGAGACGAAGACGACGACATGCTGACGAGGGTGAATGAGCGTAATCGACGCGCGAATATGGAGGCAGTGCGAAAGGCGGAGATTGCGGAGGCTGACCGCAAGCGGAGGGAGCGCAAACTTGCTGCAGCTGCAGGGGGCAGCCTGTTGCCTGTGGATCCCAGTGCGCGTCTTAAGACGGTGCCTCGATTGTTCAATTCGGCGACTCCATCTGCAACAAGGTTAGTCCTTCCATGTTTCTCTTCGTTATCCCGTCTCCACCTTTGTAGGCCTGGAACACCGAATTTGAATGGCACACTAACGCCGCAAGGTAAGACTACGCTATCAAGGCCTGTGACGCCGTTGCCTCCTGGCTCTCCTGCGGCTACTTTGAATGGGAAGGCTAAGACTCTGCAGTCGAGCCTTATCGATTCTATCGAGGTTGACTTGGGAGATTTTTAGAATGTCTTTGTATTCAGTATTTTACACTTTATAACTTACGTCTTGTACGTACATTTTTATAGATATATGACAGCAGTATTATGACATGATGTGTATACTAAGTTTACCATGACGTGAACCTCATTACTACTGTATATCACCCAATTGGTTTCCCAGGGAGTCTGAAATTCAATTTCTACATTTTATCTGCTTGCCCAATCCCCCCAGATTTTTATGGGATCTAATTGACTAGTAATAACAGATGTATGCATAATTTTACTAAGGAATAAAAGCTGTGGAAGCAGTTGAGAAACAGTAGCCAGAATGATCAAACAGTGAGACAAATGAAAATGTCTTGTTCACCATGGCAAAATCCACTCCCAAAGCCCGAAAACATCTGACAGTACACCTACACTGGACTAAACTATGGAAGCATGCTCTCTTAAAATCTCTGGGGTGGTGTGCCCATGTTTGAGAGCAATGAAGGGACACTGTCAATTCTGTCACACTTTGTTCTGAGCTCTCAGTAATGAGGAGGATATGTTGTACTGAGCTCGCTGTAAGTCTCATATGATCTATCTGTGCCACAGCACTTCCTTTTGCAGCATTGTCTGAATTTATTTTTGTGTTAGTCTGAGTCATAATATGTTCCGGTCTCAAATTCTAAGTACTGTGCTCAAGCTCAAACAACGTAGTGTACAATGATTATTAGGTTTTCTGTATGTCGGGAACCTTGAACGACGAGACAAACCAATTACCTACGACATCTGGAAATCGGCAGGGGTCTGGTATGACTAGACAGATCTGATCAACAATTAGCACTCCGCAATCAGTAGATAAGACTTGGCAAGGCCTTACAAGATGCTGAAATAAAGATGACAAGGTATCATATGCTGATGCTTTGACTGGCAGAACTGTGAGGCATGATAATATTTTACCATTACATACAGTTGTTCAAGTGCCAGAAATGACCATATATTAACATCTCCTTTACAGCGCTTTCGGAGTGTAATGACATTGTGTTTTTTTTGCGAAAGTGTGACATGATGACATATTTCCAAATTGGGACACAGTTACATCAGCGAGTCTTTTTTTCCGTCTACAGTCGATATTTTCATAATGCATAACGTGATCATGCATAAATCTAGTAATGCATAGCATTGGCATAGGTCCCATCGTGGGACGCGGGCGAGCAAGGTGCATAGTGCATAATGCATAATGCATAGGTCCGACAACCCTCATATGCAGTATCAGAATGTGTGGGAACAAGGGGCAGCACTAAATTGCTACGATGACCTAGGATCAGATGCGCCACTGGCTGAAGAATGGTGGCGCTTTCCCCCATAGAGTAGGGTACGGGCTGTAATGATGAAAATTGCTTCATAAAATGGTTGACAATATGGACTCGGAGCAACTCGAAAAATGCCTGCTATGGCCGAACCCACCCGCAAACCTCGCGCAAAACCAAAACCTTACAATATAAAACCTAAGGCCTCTGTTCCAAAGGATGCTACAGTACACAGGACGGTTGCAAAACCTGCACAGATAAAGAAGCATGAAATCCTCACCCTGCAAGACTGGATGACTGTATTTGCTTACATGGATGAGCACCCTCACATGTCTCAAGGCCATGTCGTCCGGAACTTTGCCTCAAAAATGGATGGGGCATTGCTTTTTGATCAATCGACACTTTCGTGAAAGGTGAAAGCACGGCCTGAGCTTGAGAAGCGCATCGCGTCGTACCCAAACGCGTTGTCATCCAAGCGCCCACGGGTTGTCACACGCCCCGATGTGGAGAGAGCTCTTGTGCTCTGGATGCAGCACATGGAGGAAAAGGGAGAAACCGTCAATGGCCCAATGCTGAAGGAAAAGCGGGTGAGATTTGAACGGGAATTTGGTGTTCCTGAGGACGAACGGCTTCTGGGTGAAGGTTGGATAGGTCCACTCTGTAGAGCATATGGCTACAAGGAGCGTCGTCGGCATGGGGAGGCAGGTTCAGTTGACCTTGCAGCAGTTGAAGCTGAGCGCACGCGGGTTGGGATGATCATGACCACTTATGCTCCGAAAGATCGGTGGAATGTTGATGAATTGGCCCTCTTCGCATTGTGAGTTGAGTTCCTTTTGTGCTTGATTCCAGTTCCTGAGAACAGCACCCTAGTGCACCACCGGATCGAGGCCTTTCTTCAAAACAGATGAGCGGGAAAAAGAGGGATAAGTTTCGTATCACAATGGCATTTGCCTGTAATTCTGATGGAAGTGAACGCCTACCGGCAATCTACATTGGGAAATCCAAGAAGCCCTGCTGCTTTAAGACGCAAACTCCTTCCCAACGGGGTTTCTACTACCGAAATAACAAGAAGGCTTGGATGACATCAGAGCTGTTTGAAGAGTATGTGCTTGCAATTGTCGTTCGCAATGGAATAATTTAGCTGATGGTGTGAATTGAGCAGGTACATTAAAGACTTGGACATCAAAATGCACAATCAGAATCGACACATCTGTCTTACCCTCGACAACTTCTCTGGCCATTACATTTTGTATGAACCTCGAAATGTCCAGCTCTTGTACTTTGAGCCAAATATGACCTCGTTTGTGCAGCCGTTGGATGCAGGGATTATCCGATGCTTTAAAGCTCATTATCGACGAGAATTTTGTCTTCGCGCGATTGAGAAAGATGAGCTAGGAGAACATGACATTTACAAGATCAATTTACTCGAAGCTATGCTGATGGCAAGGGATGCATGGAAGCAGGTGGATAGTTTGACAATTCAGCATTGTTGGAAGCATGCAAAAATTCAAGGGTGCGTGATAAGCAAGTGGCTGGCATGGACTAGAGGATTTACGTATCATAGGGAGCTTTTGAATCTGGATATCTATGATACAACATCTCCGCGTGCGGATCGTGGTGCATGGGACATTCTCCGGGCCTTTGCAACAAGTGAAATGACACTGCCCAATGCTGAAGAACATCTCAAAAAACACCTTGGGGACCAATACAACGACCGCGACTGGCGGCCGGCACTGGATGCAGTCATGAATGCTGAAGGCGACACCTCATTGGCACAGGAGGCCGTCCATGCACTTGCCTCCAAAAGTCAGCTTCCTCGATTAACGATCAAGCTCCCACAACGATCACAACCTGAAGTTCCTGACCCATCCATCCCCCTCCTTGCCAATGTTGAACAAGAGCTCATGGATTCTGTTGGCGAGCTTGTCAGGCGTAGAAGGATTGTTGGATGCCCACCCACCCTAGAAGATCTCGTCAATCCTATCGAAGAGCGAGAGATTGGTGACTCACCATACAGATTTGAGGGGGGTGATGCCGAGATCGTGGCTGAGGTTCGATCCGAGATGGCAATTGCACGTGGAGAAATCATCGAGCTGGATGATTCTGGCTTGGAGGATGAGGGCGACATGGATGGGACCTCTCGGTGCGAGGTCATGGAGCTGTGCGAAAGGCTTGAAAAGGTTTGTTTCAAATTTGGGAGTGAGCAGTTCTCCCTGGAATTACCTCGTCAATTACGCAAGTTCAGAGCCCAGTTACTGCACGAAGATCTTCTCAACTCTACTCAAACCTCATTGGATAACTATTTTACACAGAAATGTCCCTAATAATTACCGAGGATGACTCGCGAGGGTTGCCGAACGTTATCGATGTCACACTTTGAACGGGGGTCACGATATGTCACGAATATGTGACATATCTTGTCCTGCATAAATCTAGTAATGCATAGCTTTCCGACTGGTCCCGAGGCTATGCAGTATGAGAATATCGACTGTACTAGTACGACGCGTTGCGAGAGCTCGTAAACGCGTCAACGGTTACACGGCTAAGCAACACGTTCCTTGCTCTTTGTATGGAGGCTGAATCTCACTCTACTGCTTCCCATCCTGAACCTTTCTTGGACAACACTGACTGGGATGGAAATCCTAACCATGAAGATCCCCTAGGTACAATTGACGACGACGTACAGGACCTTAGAGCGATGATCAAAGCTCGTAAGTATTATTATCATGTCTAATCCCAGTGAATAACCATTTTTCTGTGCAGAAGGAAAATTTTCATACATCTCACCGGAAATGCAGAAAGGACAAAATAACTTTCCAAATATAGAAATATGTCATCATGTCACACTTTTGAAAAAAAAACGCAATGTCATTACACTCTGAAAGCGCTGTAATATGATTCTTCTGTGATAAAATATTCAAATTCTTGTAAAAAATATTCAACTGCTGATGCTTTGGCTGACAGAATTGCAAGGCATGATAGTATTTTATCATAACATAGAATTTTTTGAGTGACAGAAATGACTGTATACTAACATCTCCTTTAATATCATTCTTCCCTAGAATTTTCATGCACTGAGAAAATATTCAAAACCTTGCAAGAAATGTTCAACTGCTGATGCTTTATCTGACAGAATTATGAGACATGATAGTATTTTATCATAACATATAGTCTTTTGAGTGAAAGATATTAGCATCTCCTTTAATATCATTCTTCCCTGGAATTTTCATGCTGGAAGGAAGCCAGAGCTTCTAACACTCAAGAGAAATGAGACATGCTAGGGACTTAGTATATTTGGAGGAAATAGCTAAGATACAGAACAAGGGCTCAAACTTGTCATTCTGAGTCAATGATCTTCGTGAGGATTCATCTACATTCAGATTATAGTACTGCAGTTCCAAGGGCAGTCTGAGTCAATCATCACCATCTGCCTTGAAGCCCCCACTTTGACCTCCCAGATGTCCCATCCTCATCTGTTGAACAGACCAAAGAAATATGTCTCAGTAAGCTCAATAGACTCCACCTGTACTCATTCTTCTGACACATTCAAGTTGTACAGGCTCTCAACTACTTCTCGTGTCAACACTGTCAAATGGTGACTAGTTTTGATTTAGTGTTTGAGGTAGTCTTTTGTAATTGCAGACCAGCCAGTAAATGACCTTCCTCATTCACTCCATGTCTTGTGTCATGTCATGATTTTCTCCCATCTCAGACAGCCTAGCAGTGCTGTACTTGAAGGATCACCTTGTTATTCTCAGACATCTATCCATGTTGTGATCATTTTACATTACAGCAATTATCTGTGTCTGTTGATCAATGAAAGCTGCTGTGTTGGTCTTGAACTGAATTTCCAAGTCAGCTTATGGTCATGGTGAGGACAACAGATTAATTAGTACTAACACTCTTTTCTACCCCAGATACTTACTAACTCATCAGATGACTCATCAGAAGTCATTCTTGCTGCCACTGCTCATTTCCTGTCTCCTCTCCCTCCAGTCATTTGGGGAAGATACCCATGGGGTTCAGGATGGCTTGTATTTCAGTCTGGCATCACACAATCAATGGATCTTTCCCTGGGCCATACAAAGATCCTGAGGCACCAATTGAGCATCGTGTGAACAACTTGCTGCCATGTATGTCACTTGCTGAAAAGATTGCACACTTGTAAGAGGGCTATTTGAATATTTCATCGTTCATCCACTAACACTTATGTCTGTCCTATGGAATTCCAGGCAATATAACCAGTTGGATGTCATTGAATGATCCACTGGATGATACATTAATGTTTAGCCAAACTGGCCTTGTGCATATTTGTTTCATCAAGGGCATCTGTCTCTCTCTCACCCATACCTTCCAGGAAAAGATAATGCCCCTGAAAGGTGGAAGCATCTGGTGTAGATATCCAGTACCTTACGACAAGTTCATCTTTGAAGTTAATATAGGACAGAGATACCTGATGGAGAACACAACACTTGGAATAGCTGCCCTCATTCAGTCAGAAGGTCTGCTTCCTCACACATACAACTGGCACACAGGTAGAGTAATTATCTATTCCACTAGGTCTTCATGGTTTCACAAATAATGGCATGATATTCCCCTCACCAATTTGTTTGACACAGCTCTGATCTCCAAGATATCCAGCATAGTGGCATTGGAGGCTGAGGGTCTTGGCATCAACCACATCTTTGGCCCAGTGTTCAATCTGAGCCATGAGCAGCTGTTGGGGCACATTGGGGAGGAATTTCTCAGAAAGACCACACTGATTGGGTCAATTCTGGCTCATTCTTGCATGATGGGCAGCGGATTGTCTCTGGCTTGGATGATCGCATGATTTGTGTGTGGAATGCTACAATGGGAGCAATGGAGGGAAGACTGTTCACTAGGCACACTGGTGGCCACAAAAGGCAACACCATGTCATTACATTCACCATATTCATCTGTCAATTAAACAAGGTTCTCTGGTCTTTGTCAATGAGTCTTAGGCCCAAAAAAAGGAATTAGTTACCGGTTATTGCAGTAAATTAAGTGCACTTCATCATTAGAAACTCCTCTTTAAAACAACAAGGTGAATTTGCCAGTGCGGCACAGTCTTAGCTCTAATTTTACTTGGAAGTTGGAATATTAATGACATATGTGCAATAAAATCACTTTGAAGAGTAATCAACAGGCACACTTAGGGATCTGCATGGGTAACCCACAGGTACTTTTGAGTGTACCCATACCCATACCTGTGCCTACCCATACCCGCAACCCGTGGGTCATGAGGCACGGGTAGACACAGGTATGGGTAGACCCCTGTCTGCTGCACTCATGTCCAATGATGACAGTGCATCATCATTGTTGTCAAGACTATACTAAGGAGACACCCCATGAGCAGTCGCTCACGCCAATGTTGTCATTTTTCTATATACATGACCTCCAGTTTTGTATTTACAAGTTTCGGCACTCATCTGAGTGCTGAAAACGATTTACTTACCTATGTACTATTTATGGTTATTAATAAACTTATTTTACATCTTATATAGAGGGGAAGTGATGCCCCAGAGAAGAGGGAGGCTTGTGGAAGCAGTACATTATATACAAGTTAATGTTTGTTACTATTTGGTGCCAGTAAACAAACACGACCCATGATGTTGACGCGTCGTTCGTTTACTGGCACCAAATAGTAACAAACATTAACTTGTATATAATGTACTGCTTCCACAAGCTTCCCTCTTCTCTGGGGCGTCGCTTCCCCTCATATAAGATGTAAAATAAGTTTATTAATAACCATCAATAGTACATAGGTAAGTAAATCGTTTTCGGCACTCAGATGAGTGCCAAAACTTGTAAATACAAAACTGGAGGCCACGAATATAGAAATTTGCTGATGGGTTGGGTGCGGGTTGTGGGTACCTAGGCTGTGACCCATACCTGTACCCACCTGACCCATACCCGCAAACCCGCATGGGTTGTGAAACCTGTGCAGATCCCTAGGCACACTTAACCACAGTTTACAGCTATCATGAGCAATTATTATCAGACAACACAAAACATTTGAAGTTGAGTGAGGCCACCAGAAGAAATTGATAATATGAGGAAGAAAACCTCATCCTCGACTCCCTCATTTGAGTTAATATCTTCACTGTTGCCCCTGATTTCTTGTACTCCCAGTGCCCAGGATTCCCAGTCCCACTTGGTGCAATGCAGTAGAGCCACACCTCCTCTTGAACCCTCTTATCAACCTCCACTCCTCTCAAATGACAAGTAAAATGGAAGTACCCCTTGTAGTTAAATCCCCATAACATTACATGAGTTTTATAGGTATCATAATGGTGGGATATCCTGGCAAGATAAATAGAACCTCAATCTTTAAATCAAAAATACTTACAAGAATGCTAAATGGTCCACTCCAGCCCTTTCAAGTTTGTTCCAAAATCTTGTCGTGGCAGCACAAAGAATTTCTGGCACACACCTGAGTGTGTTGAACAGTGAGGTGCTCTTGTGGCACCATAAGCATGGCAGCATGTCAGTGGATGAGAGGAGGTTTTGGGGTACAACAGATTGCAGGCATGCACCCACCAGGGTCACAGATGTTCAGGAGGTCCTTGTTGTCCAATCCTCTGCCACAAACAAGATCATATGTCTTTTGTTTTTTGATGCCAGGTAAAAAACAATGGATGCAAGAGGGAGCTTCTACAGGTGTCAAGATGGTGGCCCCATCCTACCATCATAAGGTCAGTAGTGCTTCAACTCTGATATGATTCACACCTACATGAACATAACCTCCTCCAGCCCACATGATCAACTAAAACCTAGGCATTACTAAAAATCAGTGTTAGCATTGCAGGTAATCACTGGACATACTGAGAAACGTAGTAGAAGTTGTAATCATGCCCATCCTTGGTACAGCGAGATATACCACCTCCATTCACTTGTTGATTCCCTTTAGCAAATGCTGGCAGCATGTGACAGCCACGCAATATGTCTTTAGGATCCACGAAGTTGAAAGAATTGTCTCTGTTCATGGGGGGGAAGGAGACCAAGTCCAACCTGGAACTAATTCCATCCCAAAGATCCTGGGTTAGCAAGTTCAAACCATCTCACCCACAAAAACTCAAAGTGGCAGGCATTAAAATCATGCATACCAGGCCCAGTATAGATGACATTTGCATGGTATGCACCCAATACTCGGGCATACAAGAAACAATGTGCAGTTGAACAGTTGACATCAACATTGTCTGCAAGAAGCATTTTTTTTTTTTTTTTTTTTTTTTTTTTTGCACGGGCGCAGTCCACGGCTATCTACTACATGAGATTGCGGGTATATGACGTAAGTTGGAGGGGAAGCTACAGCCCCGATAATGCACATGAGTGCGTGAAGGCCGGCGTGCCGTTCTATCGAACAGTGCGCATGGCCGGAATACAGGCTGAGGGCGCTCAGGCGCCTCCCTGAACCAGCTCGCCGACACTCCCAACGGCGCGTACTAACACTCCCAGCAACCTACCCCACTAGGTCCCTGCGCAGCCCCTATTAGTCGTGCGCGCCCACTGACGCGCCGGCCAGGAATGAGGATTCCAGGTCTTCCCGCAGGTCGACCAACCCGCCAGCCATAAGGCCCAACGGGGTTCGGAGTCCCTCGGTTGCCCGAGTACAACCCCTCCTCGCTTAGCCGCCCCACACATGGGACGGTACCTGCCAACTGGCGGGCCCCCCAACCTTGCCAGCGACGAACCCGAGGTTCGGCGTTACCGACAGAGACATCGCAGGCTCGGAAACCAAGCGCGCGTTCGGCGGCCATCAGGCGCACCAAGCCACCAGACGGGGGTCATACGCCCTGCACGTAACCCTCATCCCGGGTCCCACCCTTCCGGGGGGGCAAAGGCGAACGCGCGTGGGTTCGCCTCAAGAAGTTCGACAAGGTCCGCGATAAATCGCGGGCCCTGCCGGTGTTTCTTGCGCTTCACGTGTGGGCACACGCGGAGCAAGTGATCTCGGTCCTGAAATGGCCGGGGGGGGCAGGCGCAGTGAGTTTCCTCACTGGGGAAAAAGCGGTCGCGGTAGCTCCCAATGGGGGCATGCGCCGTGATGCACCGACATAGTTGGGCCGTCAACCTGCAATCAAAGGCAGTTTCTTTGAGCCAAGGCCCGCAGCCAGAGGCGGTGGGTGTGGCGGGCGTCTTCCGCTGGGCCCTTAGGTCCAGGAAGCTCTTCCCCCGATACTTGGGGTCCGCAAAGCGGGCCACCCAGTCTTTCTCTGCTGACTCCTTGAAGGAGGCTATCAGCCAGTTGCGAGTGGCTTTGGGGGAAATCCCCAAAGGCAGACGAAGGGACGTCGCGACGTCGTGTGCTTGCTTGTGGATCGCCCACTCCAGCTTGGAGGGGACGAACCACAGGTGGATTTGACGGTCCTGGCTCAGTTCAAACCAGGGCCGCAGAAGGCGGCACAGCCTAAGGGCGTGCTGTTGGCCCCCCGTCGGGGAGCAGTCCACCCACGCATCAGCGAGTGCGAGGGCGTCCAAGAAAACCACCACTTTTTTGCATCCTGCAGCAACAGCTGCGGACACTCCAAGGTGGAGGGCGCGGTGTTCGGCGTCGGTCGCTGAGGCGCGACCGAGGAACGCAGTAGCACGGCGGATCTCTAGGTTCCCTCGGAACACAAGAGCAGCCGCCGCGGCCTGGTGGGCAGTTTTGGGTACGGACCCGTCACAGCCCACGATGAGACAGTCCGGATCGAGTCTGGCTAGAGCCAGAACGCGGTCCAAATGGCCGGGGTATTCCTTACGTTCGTCCATCCCCTTGGGGGGCGGGCGGTAAACGGAGATCCTGTCCGAAAACAGGTCTATTAAGCGGTCTCCGGGTTGGCTCTCAGGGCCATAGGCCTCAAAGGGCTCATTGGAGAGGGTGCAGACGGTAATCGCGTCCGCTGCTGGGGACACAATTTTCCGCCGGGCGACGGGCGGGAGGGCCTGAAGTCCCAGCGCATGCCGGGGGGCGTCTCCCACCAGATCCCCTTCCAAGATAGCTCGGACGGGGTGTGTGCGCGTCAAAGTAGCTGTCCGAAGACAGCTCTTGTCCGCTAGACGACGCAGCACCTGTGGTATAGGCAACAGGGCGGCGAGACACTCCATAGCTCCGACAGGAGTCGTACGGAAGCACCCTGTGATCCAGCGGGCAGCGGCATGCTGCATCTGGGACAGGGCTTTGACCATGCCTTTGGTACGGGTACCTCAGCAGAACCAGAGACGGAGTCCGTACGTCGCCACTGGGACAACGCAGGACCTGTAAAGTAGGCGCTTGTTCGCCGGGGAGAGACCCCTGGACAAATTGCCAAGCATATGCATGGCGCTCACAGTCGTGAACGCCTTTGTGGTGTAGAACCGGACATGTTCCTTAAAGGACAGTTTCCGGTCAAAGAAAAAGCCCAAGTACTGCCATATTGGCTTGGGCCTGAGAGGGGTGGCCCCAGTGAAGGGGGCAACACCTAGATCGATGGGGGGGTTTGGTGCCACCCGCGCTCTGGAGAAATGGAAGACCTCGGACTTGGCGTGTTCCAACACCAGTCCGAGGGCTGTGAAGAGGCGGAACACCTCGTTGTAGGCGTCCACAAGCTTGGGGAGGTTGTCCTCTACCCGTTTAGACTGCGCGATGAGGGTGCCATCATCGACATAGGAGATCAGATCTGCCAGCGGCCGGGGGACGCGGGCGAAAAAGAGGCGCATCACTGGCGCAATGTACAGCGCCGAGCAGATGGGGGACAGAGCTGAGCCCTGCCCCACCCCGACATCGGCAGAGAACCTGCCCGAACTGTCGGTGTTCCATTTGTAGGTCGTAAACCGACCCACCAGGTAGGAGCAGAAGAAGTTCACCACACACGGTGGGAACCCCGACTTCTCGATGATCGTCAGCAGAACCTGGTGGTTCAGCGATGGAAAGAATTGAGCGATGTCGAAAGCGACGACGCTCGTTTGTAGGCCCTTAGTCCACCCCGCGCGTACGAGGTGGGTAAGGTATACTCCAGCGTCCTCAGTGGAACGCTGGGCGACGCCTCCAAACTGGTTAGGATGGAAAACGCCGTGTGCCACGCCGTCGAACTGGAGCCGTCTAGACAGCAGCTTCTCGACCAACTTCCCAAGGGTGTTCAGGAGCACAATTGGCCTGAACGACTTCGGGGTGGAATAATTGGGTTTTCCAGGCTTCGGTATTATGACCGAAGTGGACTCCTTAAAATGAGAGGGCCAATGGCCCAGTGTGACGCACGCTTCCGCGATGCGGACGAAGAGCTCGGCAATTTCGACATTGCCGGCCCAGTGCTTGAGGAAAGACCACGTAACGTGGTCCGGCCCCGGAGCAGAGCGTGAAGAACACGCTTTGAGAGCTTCCCGCAGTTCCAGCAGGGAGAAGGGAACCCACTCCCGGGGGGGGAGGGGGTCGTAGTCGTCCAGCACTGAGAGGTCTATGGGGCAGTCATTGGCCGCGTTGTAGGTGCCATCCAGCGCCGTCCAAAGCGTCTCCAACGTGTTACAAGGGACACCCCCATAAGAGATGGCCTCGCACGACGGGAGGTTACGTTGTTTGACCCAGGGCATCAAGTCCCAGGGTCGCTGATTAGTAAAAGAGACTTCTTTGATGCGTGCATCAAAAAACTCCCGCTTGGCGGCTTTGACAGCCTGCTTAAACATCTTCCAGTCCTCAGGATCCCGGGAGTCCCGGTATTCCTCGAGGGCTGTGTGGCATTCATCTGACCACCACTCCTTGGAGCGGCTACAGATCTTCTTAGACCGGGCATGGGTACGCCACGCCGTTGCGAACGTTTCGGAGATGGCTTGCACCACCTCGTCCACCTCCGCCGGTGAGTGGCCCGTCCAGTTGGACAGGGCCGAAAGCCAAGTGGTGACGTCCTGAAGGTAGGCCGTCTCCTCGTCAGAGTCCGGAGCGTCTGCAAGAAGCATGACATTGCAACGAGATGTTCCTGGGTTAATGATGTCAGTCCCACGTCAAACATCATAAGTAGTGAAGTGGAATCGAATGAGTTTATGGTGATACAGGCAATTTTCCTTGAAAAGCACAGCATCAGACACATTTCCACTGGTGTGAAAAAGATTCAGAATGGGAAACTGTGTGAACACCAGGGTGTTCAGGAAGAGACTTGACTTCCTTGTGAAGCGCTGTTTGTATATGAGGAAGTAGATGCTCCTTCAACTTCAGGACAAAATTCTGTGCTGAGATCTCAGTATATGTAGATCAGATATACAAAAGATCTAGGACTGCTCACCTTAATGGCAGGATCACTCCCATTCTTTTGCAGGAAGGTTGGGATGTGCACAGGGTGTTTCTGTGATTTTCCCATATTATACTGTGCACCAGGATCATTGAGAACTTCCTCTTGCTCTGGTCAAGAAGGTGCTTTCTGCAGCCCAGGGATCTCCTCACATATCATGCTGATATGATGCTGATGTTATTCAATTCTCGACAGTTGGAGTGGTATCGATTGGCCACTTGTACAAGGGAAACATGCCTTTGACATCTGGTGCTTGAGTTCACTCTGTTGTTCACTGTTAACATGAAATCAGAGAAGCCAAGGGAAAACTTACAGCCTGAGTAGAATATGAGTCTGCAGTCCCACAGTGCTTGATGGTCTCAATGTAGTCACCAAGTGCATGGTTCTTGTATGTCCTTAGATTCAGTTGCTTTGGCTTTTGTAGTCCTGGCACTGTGTTGACACCATTTTTCTCATGGCGCTGTTGTTGAGTGGTGCTCATGCTCCAACTCCCAAGTCTGAAAAGAGGAGCATGTCTGTTCTGAAAATGTGTGGAGACTGTTGCCTAGGATTTTGGTGACATTGGAAGAGACTTCTAGTGTCAGATCTGTTTGCATATGGAGCTTAGTGAGACCATGCCAGTGGGCTAAATCAAACAACAGCTTCAGAACATATGTGTTGTGAGGTTCTGGAAGAAGGCCATCAAACACAGGTACAGCACACTGCATGGATACTATTAGTTGAATTGAAACCAGTTACAAACTCCACATACTTGGAGCATATCCTCATAATTGTGAGCTGTCATCTTCTTTAGTTCTGACCAGTTTGATGTTGTTCTTCTTATTTTGTCACCCCTGAATGAAGGTATTTATTGAAAGCTGATGATAACAGAAATGTTAGGATTCTAGAGGCTTGCATCATGCTTACCATCTGTCCAGTTCATGTTTGAGGCCTTTGTCCTGGCAGTCCAGAATGCACAGTAGATGTATAAAAATTGCCTTCCAGACACCAAGCTTGAACTCATGCAATAAATCCACAACGATCATGCTGAACATGTTGAAACCAAATGGAGCTAGCTTGTTTGAAAAAACATTCTAGTGCACTGGATCAAGTAAGATATCCAAGAGAGAAGATGAGGCACATATGGCAGTTGGAACAAGCGAATCTTCCTGCAGGAGGTTCTCCACTGCCTTGCTACTAATTCCGTAGTTCTTCTCATAGATGATCTGGCATGCAGTCTCAACCCAACTATGCTGTTTCACATTATCAATCTGTGTCAAAGTCTTTCTCTGTGTCATGTCTCATCGCATCCCCATGTTGGTTACATGATCTAACGGTATGAGGCAACAGGGACATGGGCAATGAACAAGATTCCGAATGCTGCAAATGAGAATCCTGGGAGAAGGTTAACTTGTGCTAAATGCCAGTGTTCAATCAATCAGAACCTTACTTCTCTGGGTAGTCAGCAGAATATGTAAATATACGAGGGTAGAAATGACGCTGGATGCCGTCACAGCACTTGATCGCTATGCCGTGCTCATATGCTTCGAAGAATTTGTCATTGAGGATGACAGACCACTGGGCATGATACAGTTTGCGATGACAGTGTGCCATAAATGTGCTGTTTGGTCCCTTTCCCCCAATATGCTCCATTGCGAAGGCTTTGAAACTGTCTGGGAGCTATCATTGAAAAAGACTCAGCTATCTACCTTAAGGCCAATGAAGCCAGCCAGCTTACCGTCTCCAAGTAAGTGATGTGTTTGAATGCCTTGCAAGAGGGTTTAGACCTTTTATCCTTTGACTCATTCCCTATCCCAAGATAGACAGGCCATAATTTGGCATTACTGAAAGCCGTGAGCTGAGTACCATCCAAAGCGAACATGAGGCTGACTACAACCCTCTGAAGATTGCATCCCAGCTCCCCCCGTAAATCTTGAAGGTTACTGTGAGCCTTGGTAAATGCTTCTGATGTGTACAGTTCCCCATAGACTCTGACAGGCTCAGATTCTTCTGTTGGTTGCCAAAATAGCTCATACGGTTCAAAATGAAGGTGAGGGTGACTGGAAGGTCAAGTGATTGTCTCCTTGATCACTGACACCAACTTCTGGTGATGAAGGGTACCCGCATCAAACTCCTTTGGCCCTGGGTGCAGCATCGTTTTGTGGAAGGGAACATTGATCTTGATTGGTGTTTTGATCCAACCCCCATGATCTTCCTCATCCTCCCAGTTGCCTTCCTTGTTTGAGCTGCCCCTAAGATCTCCGCTCAAATGTGCATCAATGTGGCACCAATTCTGTCCTGCAACATCCTCTGGATGAAAACTTGGATGTCCGACTATCTGTATGAGGTTCTGGAAACTCAACTGTGACTTGTTAATTCCATCATTCCAATACCACTCTCCTAGCAAAAATGATGATTGGTTTGGATACGGATAGTAAGAGTCAGGTGGAGGGTCAGAAGGGTCAGGGGATGGATAGAATGAGTCACCTGGAGGATTGGAGGAAAGGTTGGGGGATAATTCCATCAAGTTGCTGGATGTAATGTGCTTGTCAGGATCATGGTCTGGGAAGTGTGTTGTATGATACTGTCGAAACAGTCCAAAGATGTTGCAAGAAGATAGTGTTGCTGCAGCTCAGCTGGGTGTTTTTGCTAACTTGGGAAATAAAATAGCATAGATTCTGAAAATATTAGAGGAGCTAGATCATGTGAGAAGATGAGTTCTCTGCCAACTCTAAGCAATCCGATCATTGGTTCCTGAGTTATTTAACCAACTCGGGGAGATGACTTGATGAGCCACTGTTCGAGTTGGTTAAAACACCCAGCTGAGCTGCAGCAACACTATGAGAAGATCTTAACAGCCTTCTGACCCAAGAAAGTACGGAAGAGGGTACTGGGGACTGGGACGATGCTGGTACAATGGCCAAAGATGCAGCAGTCCCAGGCTGAGCTCAATCAGGCAAATGGTGTGCAGGTAACAGAGGAAGGGCTGTTGGGGGCTCAGGCATTATATCCTGATAACACTTGGGTAATTGCTGATGGTCCTGGTGACCCCTGTGTTCCGCAACAGATTGATTCAAGTCCTCGTAGTTTACAGACAAACTCTCCTGTTTCTATCATAATGTATAATTAGTAACTTAGGGAACATTGAGATTATTTGTAAGCTGAACCTCTTCATCGACAGCAGGAATGGGAACATTATCCACAGTGCCCAGTTGGACAACCTCATTTTGGGATGAAGGACTGTCAGCTGCTTGAGTAGTGTGGACCTTTTCCTCATGCTTTCTACGTTTTGAGACTTGCCAGAGCTCCTTGGCTTTCCCCAAAGCACCAGACAGTTGTTTTTTGGTCTTTTGACAACTATGTGAGTGACAGGTATATGCTTGCAGAGTAGAGAATGTGCGTCCACAGACACAAACTTGACACCAGGCTGGTGGCAAATCCATTGCATATGAGTAGGGCTGTATCCCTAGTGACAGGCCTTGCAATCAGGATAAATAGATGGAAGATGAATGACTCTGAGTCATTTGCTAAATAAGGAATAGGCAGCAGACAAGGGCCATGGCATCTCCTGGTGTGGATTGGACAGTAGCCACTGACTTGGAGGTCCGATGGCTCAAGGTGAAGTTGCCCACAAGTTTTTGATGTTGAGTGATGACAAGTCAAACCCACAGGTGACAAACAGTCAGACCTGGCTTTCCCAGAAAAAGTAGTCCCAGAAAAAGTAGTCCCAGAAAAAGTAGAGATACAATCAATTGGTGAAACGGATGAACTAGCAGTGGTTGATGACAACAACTTGAAGTTGAAGACATCCGAGTTGATGATGCACTGCCAGTGGCCCAGGAAGTCAAGGTAGCATGATGCACTACCACCGCTGCAAGTTAGGATTGCAAACCAGCCTAAGTGTGACCCAATCATGTCATGTGAAAATTTAATTTGACATGATGCATGGCATTCAATGCGCCTCATGTCAAATGAAGTACATAGACCCAAAGAAAAGAAAGGATACCAACTTTGAGAGATTTTACTTGCAAGTAGGTGCCCTCAGGCCTAAATTCTTGTGTAGGGGCCTGTCACAATCAGATTTATCAATATTTATTATTTCAGCGCATATATTAAGCTATATACCTTGCACATATGTGCAAGGGAGGCTAAGTAAAGATAAAACAAAATAAGAAAATGTGCCCCCAGCTCACATTTCATGCTAAGGAGGGGAATGTGGATGGCTCTCCCTCAGTGCTGGGGCTACTAGTCATTGTCAGTGCTCCTGCCGATCATGATGGTGCTTCAAGTTCCTCCTTGTCGCTTGGTGTAGTTGTTGCCCATGGTTGTTGGAGGCTCATGCTCACTGCTGGTGGGGTTTCATCCTGCCAGTGGGGTGCACCCCCTTTGGTGGTAGCTCCCTGTTGTCATTGGGGGTCCCTGTTGTCATTAGGGGCTCGTTCTTGCTGGTGGTTGCTCGCTGTCCATTTTTGGGGGCCTGCCTCTCCAGTGGTGGTTCCGCTTCACTGCTAGTGGTCTTGTGTCATCATTGGGGGCTCCTCAGTGGTGGTGGGTGCAGGTGCAGTCTGTCTCGATTTTGAGGTGAAATGGGTGGTGGGGATGTAGGTGCTGTCAGACAGTGGTCATCTCTGCATCAGGGGATCTCTTTCCATGCTGCTGGGCCCTCATCGTTGTACTGGGACAGGAGAACTATGGGAAAAGACACACTGAGGACAGAAGTAACAAGGGCTGACTACTAGGCTGCCACCAATCGTGATGGACTGGAGTGGTGACTGTGACAGTGTTGATTGATGGCAACATGGTTAGGGTTAATCATGGCTGTAATGAGCCATAAATCTAATGGATGTCTACAATACATACTTACAATTTGATATTACCAAAGAGCATGCTTGGCAGAGCACTGGCAGGACTGGCTTATGCCTAGGTATGTTTGATCCTATAATGTGACAAATCTGAGGGCATGTCTGAAATGGGAACTTGAACTCTGGGATCACTATGGCAGCAACTTGCAGCTCTGAGTTGCATGGTCACCATGACATTGCAAGGACACAGCTCAAAAAAGGAGGCTGATGAAGTGCTGAAGACTCATAAGTAACTTGAAGGTGAAATGAAATATATATATTTTAAAAATGTATATGGTCACTTATGTAGATAAAAAAAATCCAATTATATATTATATCTCTTGAAATGCAAGGCCATGACCGGTCTGAGTCATGGGGGGCATCACCGTTGGTCCCTGTAAGCACTGGCATTATCCTGTGCGACTCTGTTTGCCTGTGCTACTTTGCTGGCTCTCCCAGTTCTGTTGCTATTCTGTTGCTGTTGCCATTGTGGTGTTCAATGCTACTAGTAGTTGGTGTTGGTGTTACTGTTGTTTGGGAGTCCCTCTCTTTCTTTGTGGTGCCAGTGGGTGTGGCTTGGGTGGAAAGTGTTTGGGCGCCTGGCATGTGCTGTTCATGTATTTGATGCACTGGCACATTTTGGACAGTGGCCATTGCATGTTGGATTACTTGAACACACCTGATGATGTCAGCTGCATCCCTGCAGTGATGCCGTAGTGATCACCAGAGTCACTCCCAGAGGTTCCAATTCCCATGGCATTCTCTGGTCTCAAAAACATCCCTAGGTTTGATTGAAACTGCATATGAAAGGCCGACAATGGGGGGTCAACTGGTTATGGATGTGGCAGGTCACCAACTATGTCTGATCAGTGTGTGTACTATCATTGGCCTGGATATGAAAAATGGACAGATATGAAAAATAGTTTTTCATGACTTTCCTCAAAGTTCATACATGAATGGATCTCCCTCAGGCTGTGAATTATTTCCTGTATTGCCTAACATGTTGGCTAGGCATCTGTCTACTCAGTTTTGCCTCATGAGGGGATGGAAAAATGGAGGAAAAATCAAAGTATGAAAAGTGATCAAAAATATCATCTTTTTCCGATCCATGGGTCTCCAGAAAAAGATGAGGACCACGGATGACTTTTGGAATCAATATTTAGTTACATTAGATGATAGATCTAACATATCATGAGGTTTTGATGAAATGGGCAAGGATCAAGATTTGTCTTTTCATATCTGGGCCAACAATAGTACTGGGCTGCACCAGCAGTGCCACCTTGTTTCTTGGGACATGGTCTATGGACTCTGCAACAACAACCAAATGTGCCTGCAGGACAACATGCAACTATTATCACGACTGCCAGTGAGTGACCTTGTTTTACAAACAAGGTGACATCTTTTGTTCAGCAACTTGTCAACAGTCAAGCTTTCTACCCACAGGCCATCCACTCATCATTGCTGCTTCACAGGAGTGCCAGGGCCCCAGTTCATTCCCTTGCCCTGTTATCTCTCACCTCCTGGATTATCCCCTGTAGTACTATCATCATGTACATAGTATATTGTCCCACGAATGTGGGTGGAGCCAAGAATTGTTCACAGGAACTAATCAGGCATCATTACTATATGTGGCTATCAGTTATCTTGTATTACTGTAATGCCACATGACAGGCATCATGATATGATATTTGAGATCATGATCATGATCCTTTCAAAGTCTCAGGGTCCTTGGATAACAGTGTGTGTACTAGTACTTGAGCCAGTAGATAGTAACAAGCTTTACCAGTCTGGACATCTTTTTTCATGAAAATAGATCATTCACATCATCACATCATCAGGCCCTGAGTAGCAACCATGATGGTGACTCTCAACTCAGCCTGGTGATATCATTGGATGAGTCAGAGTTGAGTGTCACTGCTTGTCATACATTGAACACTCTGCCATGGCAAGCACTCAGACATCTTTGAACTCAAGCCACACTGTTGTTGGTATGATAACTTGAACTCGCTCGTCATTGCTATCGCTGCTGTCACCAGAATTGTTATGTCTACTAGGCAAACTTCCCCCACAGAACCTGAGCTTGAATGTAAACGTGACGATGGTGCTCAGCTTGAAGCTGCCGCAGAGGAATTCTGCAATCTGTGCTTACTTGTTACCCTCACTACAGCCATCAATAATCCCCATAACCACTTGATGCTTGTACTAGGTAATACCCCAGCTGTATTGACTGACCTCGACAAGCAGAGTAGCATCTTGCATGCGATAGCCTCCATTCTTGTGCTAGATGACAAGATTCTTGCCTGTATGTCCAATGCTAATAACACTTGCTCTGGGGCTCTTGTTGTCATGCAGGATGAGTGTAGTAACAGCAATGAATTATGTGACATCCTGGACATGGAGGATGAGCATGGTGCATTGTACCAAATGGATGTGCCAGTAGGAAATATAAAAGTTACTACCATCACCAATCCTTCCCAGAATGATGTGACATTGGGCATAAAATATGGCTGCTGCAATTCAGTCTCCCCTGGCATCAACCACTGGCCCTCCATACTGGAGTCAGATGCTGGTGGCTGGTATTACCTAGACAAGTAAGTATTTTACAGACCTCCTCCACCATGGCTTCTCACCAACAATCTGACATTTAGAAAATTGTCACTACCAGATCATACTGTGACTGTTTGTGGCTACCTAAATTATTACAGAACTGTGGGCATGAAATTACCAATCAGGGACCAAATTGCCTGCTCCAATCAATTTTATGCATATCTTACATCAGCGACTTGAAGGAAGAACCACCAGCATGTGAACCATTTGGCTACAATTGGTTTGATTTGGCAGTTAGCTTTGTGTCAGACTTCAAAACTGCTACGGGATGTTGGTTCCATGTCTGCTTTCAATAAACTCAAGCCAGGCTCAGATTGCAAGCTGGCAAGTCATTTACAAGAGTTGGTCAAGGTGGGCTTGTTCCACGCATTAATGAGTGCATATAATTAGGATCCGCCGAGCTCTTTACACTCCCCCACCTAATCCACGCGGACTCCGCGCGGAATCCTAGCTGTCCGTGCAGAGTCCTAGCTGTCCGCTTGGACTTTACTAGGATTTTTTTTCACAGAAAATAATGTCAAATTTCCATTCCGAGTCCGAGTGATGTCCAAGTGATGTCCGAGTGATGTCCGTGCAGACTAACTTGGACTAGAAATTCCTAGCATGGATTCCGCACGGACTGTCCTAGCAAGTCACTATTTAAAGGTAATGTAATGGAAGGGTTTGAACCCAGGACCTTGTGGCCACGTGAGTGTGACAGGTAAGTAATATAACGACTGTGCTACCAGCCTGTATGAGCCTGGGCAACATATGCCCATTTACTGGGCACCGTCGTCACAACGTCGGTATGCGTCACCCCATGACTGCCAACTCACGTGTTGCCACCCACCATCACGACGACGGCCTCCCTCTCCTCTCCACCCCTCCCTCTGTCCCCCCTCCCTCCCTCTAGCGCAAGATGGGGGCCTAAGGCCCCCATGTTAAGTATTTTAAAATCTATTTCATTCTTATTTAAAGCTAATAAAATGTTTTTTTCTTTCAGTTTTTCTTTCTGTATGCAACGACGCGCTGCCCCTCCTCCCCACTTAGCTGGGAGGTGGGGGGCTTCATAGAGACCTGCCACGTCACGCCAGCGCCGCCTCCCTTCCAACCGAGCACCCATTGCTGCCGCCACGTCACGCCCACCATCCCAGCACCCACCGCCACATCACCGCCCACCAACCCACCGACCTCCCCCAGCCACAACCCAGCACCCGCCGCCGCCACGTCACCACCACCCACCGATCCACCAACCACCACAGCGGCACAGCCATGCACCCACCGATCCATCAACCACCCCAGCAGCGCAGCCACGTCACCGCCCACCGACCCAGCACCCTCCCCCAGCCAGGGACAACCCCCACCAACACACGGGACGCGCCGGGGGACAAGGGGACATGCCAGAACCGAGGGGGACGCGCCAGGAGGGAGGGGGGATGCGTGGGGGGGCGGGTGGACGCCATAGGAGGGAGGGGACGCGCCAGGGGACGGGGGACGCGCCAGATGCGACACCCAGTGCAACTGGGAGGTAGGGGACGTGGTAGGAGGGAGGGGGGACGACACTCAGCGCGACTAGGAGGGGGGGATGCTCCAGGGGGCAGGGGGATGCACTAGAAGGGAGGGGACGCGCAAGACGCAACACCCAGCACGACTGGGAGGTAGGGGACATGGTAGGAGGGAGGGGGGACGCTCCAGGGGGCGGGGGGACGCACTGGGATGTGCCAGGACTGAGGGGGATGCGCCAGGACCAAGGGGGACATGTGGGGGGACGGCCGGATGCCATAGGAGGAGGGGGGGGAAGGGCCCCGGGATAGGGGGGACAGGGGGACGCCCTAGGAGGGAGAGGGGACAAGCTAGGAGGGTGGGGGACACGTGGGACGCGCCAGGAGGATGGGGGGACGCGTGGGGGGACAGGGGGCCACACCAGACGCAACACCCAGCGCGACAGAGCACCCCCACCACCAGGCACGGGGAAGGGGGGACAGGGAACGGGGGCAACGACGGCGACGCGCTGCGCCCCCCTCCCCCCCCTCCCATTAATTTATTTCATATAAATATATATTATTTTTACTCTACTTTAATTAATATAGATACTACACTGTCAGAGCGAGGGCACGGACGTGCAACCCCATGACACCCAGGATGACAGAGCACCCCCCACCACTGCTGCGAGCGACTGCTTTCAGGGTGGAGGGGGGTGCAAGGGGTGAGGGTGACTCCTCCAAAGTGAGTCCGGAATTTCCCAACTCAAGCGGAATTTCTGGAATATGTGGAGTGTAAATTACAGGTAATAAATAGTAGTAATAATATTAATATTGTGTGCCCATTTGGCACAGTGGTTAATTGTGCCCATTTGGCACAGTGGTTAATTGTGCCCAGTTTGTGTAATCTTGATCAAAGTGCCTTGGGTTCAAACCCTGCCAGGTACAACAATATTTTGATCTTACTCTCACGAAAAAATTCACCAAGTCTTTATTTACTCGGACATTACTCGGACCAGCTAGGACAACTTGGACATCATTAGGACTTCTTACAGTTTCAAGATGCTCGGACTCGGCCCAATTCTTCAGTCTGCATGATGTCCGAGCTGTCCGTGCGGACTACTCGGACTTTACTAGGAATCTGCGTGGACAGCTAGGAGTCCGTGCGGACAGCTGGGAGTCCGCGCGGACTAGGTGGGGGAGTGTAAAGTACAGGATCCACCTGCCAGTGCCCCATGTTTCCAGACCTTGCTGGTGAGGTGTGACAATGTGCCACCAGTCTTATATCACAAGGACACCATTGATGCAATACTTTACACTGCCCCATGTATTCCACACGGATCCACGCGGACTATGCGGACGTCCGCGGACTCCACATGATTTGAATGCGGAGTCCACAGACTCCGTGCTAGTCCGCGCGGATTAGCACAGGCTCTGCAATTTTTACATAGATATTTACAATTAAATTACAATAATTTATTAAACACGGTGTCCCCCTCATCTCGTCGGCCCCGCCCCTCGTCTGGGCGGGTCTTGGCCCCCCCTCGTCTCGTCGTCTCGTCGGCCCCCCCCCCCTCGTCAGGGTGGCCCCTCCGTCGTCTCGTTGCCCCCCCCCCCCTCGTCTTGTCGGTCCCCCCCTTGTCTGGCGTCCCCCCTCCCCCCTGGTCTCATTGGCCCCTCCGTCGTCTGGGTGGGCCCCCCTGGTCCGGTGTGTTCTGGCGTGCCCCCCCCTCGTCTGGGCAGCCCCCCCCTCGTCTGGCATCCCCCCCCTTGTCTGACGCGCCCCCCCCTGGTCTCGTCGGCCCCTCCGTCGTCTGGGCGGGCCCCCCTTGTCCGGTGTGTTCTGGCGCGCCCCCCCCCTTGTCTGGGCAGCCCCCCCGTCGTCCGGAGTCCCCTTGTCTGGCGCGCCCCCCTCTTGTCTGGTCCCGTCGTGTCCTGTCGCGTCTCGGTCGCGTCGTGGCGGTGACGTGGCAGGACACCGGGGGGGGGGGCAGCCGTTAGTGATGTGGCAGCAGGGGGGGCATGAGGCGTGTACCTCACGGGTACCCCGCTCCATAGGCCTCCCGGGACCTCCCTCGGGCTGTCCTATCTGCCTTTGAGTCCCCCCCTCCCAGCTCAGTGGGGAGGAGGGCGCGCCGTTGGGGGGCTGTTGTTGCATGTACAATAGAAGCAATGAAAAAAATTAGTTAGCTTAATAAAAAATGATTAGAACACAAAAACACTTACTATGGGGGCCCCAGGCCCCCAGAATGGTGGAGTGGTGGAGGGGGGGGGGACCCAGAAGTGAGGGGGCGAAGGGGGTGGCCGTCGTTGCATGGACAGTAGAAACCACTGGAAAAGAAATAATCAGCTATTTATAAATTGATTGGGATTATAAAAAAACTTAAATATGGGGGCCACAGGGCCCCCTATTGGTGGAGTGGAGGAGGGGGGGTGAGGAGGGAGGAGGGAGAGGGAGGCGGCGTCGTGGGTGGTAGTGGTGAGGGTGATGAGCTGGCAGTCACGGGGTGACGTTGGTGACGTGGTGACAACGGTGCCCAGTAAATCGGCACATGTTGGTGTGGCTTATACAGTCTGTTTGTCTAGTGGTTAAATTGCTTACCTGTCACACTCATGTGGCCTTGCGGTTGTGGGTTCGAATCCTCCTGCCCCCCCTACCTTTTAGAGATTCACAATAATAAAAATATTAATATTAATCACTTACTAATAAAATTAATTACTCCCTTGGATTGGCTCGGACGTCTGAGCTGTCCAACCTGTGCTGTACTCGGACTTGGACGGAATAATTCTGTGGAATCCGCGCAAAAAGAAAAAATCCATACGGATCCATACGGATCCGTGCGGACTCAAAATCTGGAATTAAGCAGGACTACAAGCCAAATGAATTTCTCAGAAGTCCGTACGGACTAACTCGGAGTCCGTGAAAATCCGTGCGGAACATATGGGGCACTGTAAAGACCTCCATTGATGAGTTCCACAATCTCCTGGTCAGTACCCTCATGATGTATGTTGGGACGCTCCAGGCCCTCTTCACTCATGGAGAAGCATGAGGAAGCACAGCGGCTGAAGGAAGTAGCAGAGAAGCAGCATGTGGTGGGGAAAAATTTTGCAGAGAAGCAAAGGCTTTCTGCAAAGCAAAACCCTGCAAATGTGCAATAGGATGAAGGGCAACAGCATGTGGAAGAAGTAGTACGTCAGGACAGATGGGCACATGAGAAGGCATGGGAAGAGGAGAATTCTCAACTCAAGGAGCTGTGTGATGTTGCAAGCATTGTGTCTCTTTCAGCTCAAATACTTTCCTGCATTCTAAATTCTCAGGCACTTTGATGTCATCTTCAGTTTCTGGATTCTGCAAGGTCACTGTACCCATTGCTGTTATTACTGGACCTTGAGCAGGAGGAGTTTTATCTCGACTTTCTGCAGCAAAATATCAGATTCAACCTTGAAGCTGAGCCATCGGGGGAAAGGCAAGGGTTGTAAAAGCGGTGTGAATGACACTGAGGGCATTCATGGTAATATCCACACTGCTTTGGCAAAGGAAGAGGAGGAAACAGATGCCAGGGCTGATGACAAGGAGTTAGAGCAATACCATTATGATGTGGATATTGATGGCCAGGCTTCTGTGGTCTGTGGATGGCTGAAATCCCTTGTCTGCCACTACACTTCGAAAGGGATTTTGGAGCACCAGTGCCAAGGGTTCACAATCTGGCTCTGATATCCAGATATGTCTTGTCACTGTGCAGGGCCAACAATGGCTGGTCTCAAACTGGCCAACAATGAAGCAGACAGTCTTGTCCGCTTACTAGGCTATAGCATGGGTACGGGTAACGTGTGCAGGTTGTGGATACGGGTACCCATGGGCTAGGGTATGGGTCATACTCTAGTAACCCGTAACCCATACTCAACCTGTACCATAGATAGTGCTGCCAGATCTTTGTATCCCATACTCAACCCATATTGTAGATAGCGCACAGTTCCTGACCATGCATGTAGCCGTGCAAGTAGCCAGCAACCCCTGTGGCATAGACTGTACAGTACCACACACACATACAACTATTTCCACACTGAAAAAGCCCTGAACTTGTCCACCATGGCAAAAAGAAATCAGGGGATAACGAGTCAACAACAAGCTCTAAATCTTTTAAATCCCTTGCATTGAAGGCCAGGTCAACTCTTAAAACCATCAAACAAAAGGCAAGCACTGCTCTCAGCACAGTGCAACAAAAGAAGACCAAGCATGTACTAAAAGGGGATGATAGCGATACTTCAGGTTCTGTGACAGCTGATCCTGATGTTGACCTTACCAGGAAATGACAACCCAGCGTTATGGACATTGATGATGATTCTGATGCTGACTCCAAATCCAGTATATCAAACAGAGTCAAGGATTCTGATGATGAACTTCATGAGCAGCCAGAACTGAGCATTTAACAATAAAGCTTAACTTGACAAATCAGAGTGCTTGTCAAAAGATTGGAGATCCCCAGTTTATGGAGGGCTTTACACTCCCCCACATGTATACATGGAGTCTACATAGACTACATAGACTTTAGGTGGAGTGTGGGTTCACCAAACATGGGATTCATGTTGATCGCAAGTCTATGTAGCCTCCATGTAGACTCCCAGTAAACTCCATGTATTTACAAGAAGTAGTGGGACTCCCACTAAATACTATACATAGACTCCATGTAAACTCCATGTAAACTCCATGTAGACTCTATGTACACTGGACTTTATGTAGACTCTATGTAGACTCTACATAGACTCCACATAGACTCTATGTATACAAGCCTCATACTATTAAATATAAAAAAATTGCCATCTTAGAGAATTGAACCCACAACCTTTGGATTACATATTACATAAGTAGCCATACATAACTGTTCAGCTATGCAACTTTGCTTAGTATGGAAACTTTGATCTCTAAGTGATATGTTCGTCACATGTTGGTTGGAAATGTGTGGCCTTGTGTGACTGTTTGTTTATCAGTTACACATGACATGCTCCTATCCTACCACCACCACCAACCCCACCACCACCTGCTGTTGCTGCCTCCCTCGCGCCTCGACCACCATCACCCCTCATCACCATCTCTGTCACAGCCCCCAACCTTGCTCCCTCAAGCTGGCCAATGCGCGGCGACAACCCACAGTGCCCCCAGATGGTAAGTGGCCCCCTCCCCCCCTGTTGCCTGATGCGCCACATCACTAACCACCCCCTCCAACTAGGTATCAACCCTGCGACCTGGGGTGATGACCCCAGCACCCCCTGTGACCTGGTAAGCCCCCCCCTCCCACCTATGTGTGTGCCACATCACTGACACCAGCGCTGTCCCCCCTGATCCCCCCCCCACCTCCTGCCTGCCCCCCCACCTCCTGCCCCCCCACCTCCTGCCTACCCCCCCTCCTCCCCCTCCTCCACTACCCATCCATGGGGGCCACAGGCCCTCATGTTGGGTATGATTTTTCTTTATCTATTTTTTTTTAAGCTCACTTTTTTTTCTTCAGCCTTCTATGTGTCTGATCACGGACACACCGCCCCTCCTCCTCAATCAGCTGGGAGTATGAGGGGCACGGAGGGGGACAGGGAGGTGCTGGGAGGCCTGAGCAGCAGGGTACCTGCAAGGTGCTCACGGAATGGCCCACCCCGCCCGCCATGTCACTAACCATCTCAGGAGCTGAGGGGGATGCAATGCAATACACCACCAGCCGCAGGGATGCAACAAGAGGGCCAGCACCTGAGGGATGTGACAGGAGCCACGAGGGACACAACAGAAGGCCCCTAGAATGTGGGGGACACCTCTGGGACGTGATGGGAGACCCCTAGAACATGGGAGACACCTCCAGGACACGACAGGTGGCTTCACCAGCCCCGACTGCTGAGGGTGACGTGAGGTCTTTACTGTCCCCCACCTAATCTGCGCAGAGTCCTAGCTGTCCACTCGGACTTGACTAGGATTTTTTTTGGCAGATGATGTTGCCAAATTTCCATTCCTAGTCCGAGTTTTATCCGAGTTTTGTCCTAGTTTTGTCCAATGTGGACTGCTGGGACTCGGAATTCCGAGCACGGATTCCGCACGGACATGTCCGAGGAAGTTGATGGGCCATGTTGGTCCGACACGGGCAGTGGACAACTAATGTGTCCATTATTATTATTATTATTATTATTAATATAAAAAACATATACCCTCGCAGGAATCGAACCCTTGACTTGAAGTCCATTACTAAGCCCATAACTCAATGCAGCATTCCACTGAGCCACAACAGTTTACCTGATATGTTGTTTTATTTAAATATGTACCACTTCTGAAAGCTGTGCATGATGGATGATCAATATCGATTGATATTGATCACCACCACAACCACTTGCCACTACCACCACCACCACCACCACCACCCACTCGAGAACAAACACATGCACAGCCACTCCAATGCCAGCTCAAAGACCCAAAGCGGTCTTCGCCGCAACGCATCGCCACTGCCCTCGACTGCCTCAACAACACGTGGCAGCCGCAAACGTGCCACGTCAGCAGCGGATACCACCAAAGCCACGAAGAAAACCCGCAAGGACGACGATGAAGAGAGGGAACAAATGGCTAGGAGTCAGAAAACAGGGAAAAAGGGACCAGCCAAGGGGAAAAAGAGAGCAACGAAGCCAGCCAGGTAAGTGATGCCCCCTCTCCTCCCCTCCTCGCCCTCCTCCTTGTCGCTGACACCCTCTACCCTCTTTTTAGGAAAACTTCGGCTGCTCGAGCCCTTCAGGATGCGGCTGCAAGCACGCCGGAACACCTCACCAGGTGTTTTTTCTTTTCTGTTTCTTTTTCTTTTTCTTTTTCTTTTCTCTTCGTTTTTCTTTTCTTTTCTTCCTTTTATTCAATTCTTATTTTTTTCATTGACTACTTTCTACAGAACAGAACAGGTGCTTGACGAAAGCAGGATCAGCGTCGCCCCACCCACTCGCTCCCGACCTGTAGCCGCCAGCTCCATGCCACCATGACCCATCACCACCAGTTCCCGAACACGCTGATCTGACAACCCAGAAAACGAGCCCACGAATGACAGCAAAAACAAGGAGTTGGAGGGGGACAAAGAAGACGATGACGGTGCAGACGAAGACGACGATGAAGATGACGGCAGATGAAGAAGATGAAGAAGAGGACGGCGCAGATGAAGAAGACAAAGAAGACGAGGAAGATGCCGGACACGAAGAAGATGAGGAAGAGGGCGGCGCTGGAGATGAAAAGGACGACAACGAAGAGGACGACCCCAAGGATGTCAACAGCAACAACCCCAGCATGGTCGAGTACGGGGATAGAACCGGCAGCCCCGATGACAAGAACAGGGACGAAGGCGGCGCTGTGACCACCAACGACGCCAATGCCACCAGCAACGAAGCCACCAACGCCCACAACAGCAACAACAACATCGAAGCCACCAATGCCTGCAAGGATAGCACCACTGATGCCTGCAATGCAGGCACCAATGACGCCGATGCCAATGCCCGCAACGACAGCACCAATGACCCCCACAAGGATGGGAGCTGCACCCGCAATGCAGACACTGGTGACGCCCGCAACACCAGTACCAACGACACCAACACCTGCAAAGACGGCAGCACCACCAACACCGAGACGCGCACCTGCAACACCAGCACCAACAATGATGGCCACGACAGCCATGTCACCAATGAGACCACCCAGGGTAAGGTTTCATTTGTATTCTTTGTTGTTTTTTTAAGTTAATGTAGTTCCTTGATTATGGTTTTTAGGTAGTAAAGGTAGGTCTTGTTCATCCACTGTTGATAATAGGTAGGATACAATGTCTATGATATAATTTAGATGTGCATATGACAAGTCCTCCGACAAGTCCATCTCATGGATTGCAAGGTGCTTCTCGTACAACTGGTGGTGTGTTGCGTGGTCGGGCACAGGGGAATGTTTTCAACTATGCTGATGCTGATGATGTATTCGACATGGGACCATGAAGGGGCAAGGTACATGTCTATACTTTGCAGAGGGATCCTACTGTGCACAAGCCAGACATGACTCTCACAACTGAGGTGGCACCTACACTCAAGCCAGTTCTCAAGGCTCTTGCAAGAAGTTTTTCTCCTGTTTGCAGTAAGTATTATTATGAACTTAGGGTTGAAACTTTTACATCTTGTCTTAGATTTCAATCGGCGGGTTTTTGTTTATGAAGATGACATGTGGGCAATCAAAGGTCACTATGAAACTGCTCTTGAAGACAATGAGAGCGCATTATGAATGGTCAAGATATTTTACGACTTCTTATTGTAGGTGTTTTTTTTTCTCCAATTTTTTTTTCAATTTTTTTTAAGACTTATGAATTAGACTGATGATAATTTGCGTTCTTCTTTTTTTTTTTTTTTTTGTTCAACAATGTTTAACGTGGTGCACGGGCGCAGTCCACGGCTATCTACTACATGAGATTGCGGGTATACGACGTAAGTTGGAGGGGAAACTACAGCCCCGATAATGCACATGAGTGCGTGAAGGCCGGCGTACCGCTCTTTTGAGTGGTGCGCATGGCCGGAATACAGGCTGAGGGCGCTCAGGCGCCTCCCCGAACCAGCTCGCCGGCACTCCCAACGGCGCGTACTAACACTCCCAGTGACCTACCCCCACTAAGTCCCTGCGCAGCCCCTATTAGTCGTGCGCGCCCACTGACGCGCCGGCCAGGAATGAGGATTCCAGGTCTTCCCGCAGGTCGACCAACCCGCCAGCCATAAGGCCCAACGGGGTTCGGAGTCCCTCGGTTGCCCGAGTACAACCCCTCCTCGCTTAGCCGCCCCATGCATGGGACAGTACCCACCAACTGGCGGGCCCCCCAACCTAGCCAGCGACGAACCCGAGGTTCGGCGTTACCGACAGAGACATTGCAGGCTCGGAAACCAAGCACGCGTTCGGCGGCCATCAGGTGCACCAAGCCACCAGACGGGGGTCATACGCCCTGCGCGTGACCCTCATCCCGGGTCCCACCCTTCCGGGGGGGCAAAGGCGAACGCACGCAGGTTCACCTCGAGAAGTTCGACAAGGTCCGCGATAAATTGCGGGCCCTGCCGGTGTTTCTTGCGCTTCACGTGGGGGCACACGCGGAGCAGGTGATCGCGGTCCTGGAAGGGCCGGGGGGGGCAGGCGCAGTGAGTTTCCTCACTGGGGAAAAAGCGGTCGCGGTAACTCCCAATGGGGGCATGCGCCGTGATGCACCGACACAGTCGGGCCGTCAACCTGCAATCATAGGCAGTTTCTTTGAGCCAAGGCCCGCAGCCAGAGGCGGTGGGCATGGCGGGTGTCTTCCGCTGGGCCCTGAGGTCCAGGAAGCTCTTCCCCCGATACTTGGGGTCTGCAAAGCGGGCCACCCAGTCTTTCTCTGCCGTGTCCTTGAAGGACGTGATCAACCAGTTACGAGTGGCTTTGGGGGAAATCCCCAAAGGCAGACGAAGGGACGTCGCGATGTCATGTGCTTTCTTGTGGACCGCCCACTCCAGCTTGGAGGGGACGAACCACAGGTGGATCTGACGGTCCTGGCTTAGTTCGAACCAGGGTCGCAGAAGGCGGCACAGCCTAAGGGCGTGCTGTTGACCCCCCGTCGGGGAGCAGTCCACCCACGCATCGGCGAGTGCGAGGGCGTCCAAGAAGACCACCACTTTTTTGCATCCTGCAGCAACGGCTGCGGACACTCCAAGGTGGAGGGCGCGGTGTTCGGCGTCGGTCGCTGAGGCGCGACCGAGGAATGCAGTAGCACGGCGGATCTCTTGGTTCCCTCGGAACACAAGAGCGGCCGCCACGGCCTGGTGGGCAGTCTTGGGCACGGACCCGTCACAACCCACGATGAGACAGTCCGGATCGAGTCTGGCCAGAGCCAGAACGCGGTCCAGACGGCCGGGATACTCCTTACGTTCGTCCGTCCCCTTAGGGGGCGGGCGGTAAATGGAGATCCTGTCCGAGAACAGGTCTAGTAAACGGTCTCCGGGTTGGCTCTCAGGGCCGTAGGCCTCAAAGGGCTCATCGGAGAGGGCGCAGACGGTAACCGCGTCCGCTGCGGGGGACACGATTTTCCGTCGGGCGACGGGCGGGAGGGCCTGAAGTCCCAGCGAATGCCGGGGGGCGTCTCCCACCAGGTCCCCTTCCAAGATAGCTCGGACGGGGTGTGTGCGCGTCAAAGTAGCTGTCCGAAGACAGCTCTTATCCGCCAGACGGTGCAGCACCTGTGGCATAGGCAACAGGGCGGCGAGGCACTCCATAGCTCCAACCGGAGTTGTACGGAAGCAGCCTGTGATCCAGCGGGCAGCGGTGTGCTGCATCTGGGACAGGGCTTTGACCATGCCTTTGGTACGGGTACCTCGGCAGAACCAGAGACGAAGCCCGTACGTCGCCACTGGGATGACGCAGGACCTGTAGAGTAGACGCCTGTAGAGTAGACGCTTGTTCGCCGGGGAGAGGCCCCTGGACGAGTTGCCAAGCATGCGCATGGCGCTCACGGTTGTGAACGCCTTCGTGGTGTAGAACCGGACATGCTCCTTAAAGGACAATTTCCGGTTGAAGAAAAAGCCCAAATACCGCCAAATCGGCTTGGGCCTGAGAGGGGTGGCCCCGGTGAAGGGGGCAACACCGAGATCGATAGGGGGGTTTGGGCGAAGTAGAGGCGCATCACCGGCACAATGTAAAGCGCCGAGCAGACGGGGGACAAGGCCGAGCCCTGTCCCACCCCGACGTCGGCAGAGAACCTGCCCGAGCTATCAGTGTTCCATTTGTAGGTCGTAAAGCGGCCCACCAGATAAGAGCGGAAGAAGTTCACCACGCACGGTGGGAACCCCGATTTCTCGATGATTGTCAGCAAAACCTGGTGGTTTAGTGACGGGAAAAATTGGGCAATGTCGAAGGCGACAACGCTTGTTTGTAGACCCTTTGCCCACCCCGCGCGGACGAGATGGGTGAGGTAAACTCCAGCGTCCTCAGTGGAACGCTGGGCGACGCCTCCAAACTGGTTAGGATGGAAGACGCCATGTGCCACACCGTCGAATTGGAGCCGCCTAGACAGCAACTTTTCGACCAACTTCCTGAGAGTGTTCAGCAGCACAATGGGCCTGAACGACTTCGGGGTGGAGTAGTTAGGTTTTCCAGGCTTCGGTATAATGACCAAAGTGGACTCCTTGAAATGAGAGGGCCAATGGCCCAGAGTGACGCACGCTTCAGCGATGCGGACAAAGAGCTCGGCAATTTCAACATTGCCGGCCCAGCGTTTGAGGAAGGACCACGTAACGTGGTCCGGCCCCGGAGCAGAGCGCGATGAGCACGCTTTGAGAGCTTCCCGCAGTTCCAGCAGGGAGAAAGGGACCCACTCCCGGGGGGGAAGGGGGTCGTAGTTGTCGAGCACCGAAAGGTCTACAGGGCGGTCATTGGCCGCGTTGTAGGTGCCATCCAGCGCCATCCAAAGCGCCTCCAGCGTGTTACAAGGGGCACCTCCATAGGAGATGGCCTCGCACGACGGGAGGTTGCGTTGCTTGACCCAGGGCATCAAGTCCCAGGGTCGCTGATTGGTGAAGGAAACTTCTTTGATGCGCACATCGAAGAATTCCCGCTTGGCGGCTTTGACAGCCTGCTTGAACATTTTCCAGTCCTCAGGGTCCCGGGACTCCCGGTACTCCTCAAGGGCCGTGTGGCATTCATCTGACCACCACTCCTTGGAGCGGCTGCAAATGTTTTTAGACCGGGCATGGGTGCGCCACGCCGCTGCAAAAGCTTCAGAGATGGCTTGCACCACCTCGTCCACTTCCGCCAGTGAGTGGCCCGTCCAATTGGACATGGCCGAAAGGCGGGCGGTGACGTCCTGTAAATAGGCCGTCTCCTCGTCAGAGTCCGGAGCAATCCCTTTCGTCCGCAATGGCACGCGGTAGAAGGGGGTCCGAAGATTAACCAGGAGGGGCGCGTGATCCGAGGACCCGCGGTGTTCCGGGAAGATGGTGTGCTCAGTGACTGCTTCGTCTGCTGAGTTGATAAAAAGGAGGTCAATCACAGTGGGATTGAGCTCGTTGTTATAGGGGTAGTGGGTGGGCTTTGCCTCGTCAGGGCGGCAGAGCGACAGCCCGAGGCGGGTCGTGGCCACCAAAAGGCGGTCAGCGTGGACGTTGGCCGCCGGCCCCTGGGGATCCCAGAGGCGGTGGCGGCAGTTAAAGTCTCCCCCGATGAGGTGGAAGCGATGAGGCCATGTCTCTGCCCCCTCAGAGAGGAGGCGGGTCCCGGTGTGATTTCTGTCTGAGTAGACATTGGCTAAGAATATGAGGTTGTCGCCCGCACCTAAGGTGAAGACGATGACGTCACGGTGATCGATAAGATCCCGGCGGTAGCTGGGTCTCAGGGCCTGTAGCCGCTTGTCAAAATAGACAGCGACACGTGGAAATTCGCCGCGATCGTTCCGAGGGAACGGGGCGGCATCATTAGGGGCCAGGGCAGTGTCTGTCCCGGCTTGTCGGACCATGCAACCCCAATTGGGGTGCATAGGGGCGCCAATCACCGCTTCCCCATCCCTGGTTGCGGATGAGGGCGCGTGCCTTATTAGGTTCCATGGTGGTTCCTGGATCAACAGAATGTGAAACTCATCACTCTGTGACTCAAGCAGCGTGTCCAAAAGTCCATAGTTACGGTTAACATTTTGACACATAATACGTAAATAATCTATGTCCCAGACATGATTCATTTAGGGTCGCCCACCGCATCCTGCGGGGAAGGGGTCAGACGAGAGGCGGGGAGCGGCGCGGCGCTCACGTACCTCGGCATATCTCTTCTTAATCCAATCACCGTCGAAACGGTGTTTCCAAAAATTGCAGCGACGGTCGTCGGCTGCGTGCTCCTTGCGGCAGTTGGGGCACCGCGGGGGATGAGGACACGCGGAGTGTTCCGGCGTGGGGGGAATGGGGGGATTCGCCTTGGCGTTTCCCTTGCAGCATCCCGCCAAGGTGCGATGGTGCTCCTTGCGGTGAGGGCTGCTGCAGGTAGGGCAGCGAAGTTGAGGGGCGCGACAGGCGTTGGTCGGATGACCCCACCTCCAGCACCGTTGGCAGAGAGAGACCCCGGGGTTGGCCCGGGCCTCGCGAATAGGGCAAACGTACGGTCCAAACTGGACCGCCCGCTTGGAGAGCGCTTTCGCGCGTGCGCCGCTGACCGAGTCAGAGACGTTCATATAGACGGTGGCAGTGTCCGACTGCTTCGAGTTTCTGACGATCCATAGGGGAGCGTTCAGGACGACTAAGTCCTTTAGGCCGGACTTAGCGATGAAGCCAAGAATCGACTCCACCGTGGTGGGGCGATGGTCTTGGAAGTACGGCACGTCTATAATTTTCATATAGGACGTGGAAGAGGGCAGCTCCGCTGTGACGCGGAGATGGTCCTCGACGAACGCAGCTGCGATCGCCAATTTGCGTTCTTCTACTGCCTCTGTTTCCATACCTTCCAATTCCTCCACTCGCACATCCACTCCTGCTATTCCCAGCTCTGCAACAGTTACCAACTCTGGGACAACTTCTCTTAGTGGAATGACTTCTCTTAGCTTTAAAGAAGCTCTCTTGACTTCACTTGGCCTTCCAACCCATCTTTGTGATCGCACTGACCACAGTCTTCATACTGCTTACCACAAGTACAAGGGTCATCTCAAGGCCTCTCAGACTTATGATCGAATGGTTGCCGATGGAACATGGACTGGAAGAAAGCTTACTTCTGTTGATCTTATCGAACTTTTCGTCTCCAAGTCTTTTTGGCATTCACATGTGAAGAAGTACTTCTCGAAGGTTTCAAACCATCCTCTGCTGATGGAGTGGCTTGAAAATGAACCAGAGGATCATCCTTCTGGTCTTGATGTTTGGGGTATACAGAAGTCAAGTTATACCTTCAAAGACCTGGATGTCTATTTGAATCAAGCAGCAGGGAAGGGAAAGAAGAAGGCTACAGTATCAAAGGCAATTGATGGGAATGATGGTAACAAGAAGAACAAAAAGAAGAAGAGTCAAGGTGATGGTAGTAAAAAAGGGAAAAAGCAGGTTGCTTAGTATAGAAATTCTATGATACATTCTGATCTTGTGATTTTAGTCAATTTGCTTTTCATGTATTCTCCATTCTCTGGATTGTCATTGCAGACATCATGCAATGCCAAGGTCTCATGTGGCTTATTATGGCAGTTATCTTAATGCCAGGTGTTGCTGCACAGTCTTCTGAAGCACCATTTCCTGATATTCCATTCAAACTGTTTAATCAGTTTGTCAAGCAGAACTTCACCTCAAAAATCACACTTTCACAAGTGCTTCTTGTGCTGTTTACTGTAACAGACAATACCGATTTGTTGAGTTTACATGCTAGACAACAGAATCCCAAATATCCAGATGAAACTCGGTCTTCTGATTCTGGGTGGATTAGAGGTCTTGCACATGCATTACAGGAAAAAATGGGAAATGAACAAGATGATTTATTTGTGGACACAGACAACAGTAATTCAGATCACAAAATTACTACTATTGGAGAAAAGCTGGACAAATTAGCTAAAGTTTTGAAATTGTATCCATATGATAAACATGGACAATTCCAAGGCAAGCTAAAACCTATTTCTCATGCTTCAATTGAAGCAGCTTTAGTTCTTTGTCCAAATAGTGTTGTCTGTACAACTGGTAGTTGTAATCCACGTTCATTGCTTCAAGTGACCAAAGTCTGGGATATACCAAGAGTTACATTAATCAAAGGCTCTGTCATTCATGAGAATGTTCAAGTGTTAACTGGCAAATGTCCCAAGTGCAAAACAAGTTATGTACCAGATTGAGAGCATACAATTGAAGCAGATGGCAGACAGAACTGACTATATTTAAACTCTGCAAAGTATCTCAAGATTGGACAGAGCTTATGGGTTGATCGGGTCTTTTCAAATGCTGTTCTAAATGGAATGTACAGCTTTCATGCATCAGCTGCTGCTTATACCAAGTTCTGGAATAATAGTTTCTTGACACATCATAAGGGCAATTTCCAAAAACTCTCACACCATCAGACATGGCAAGCATTTGTTCAAGAGTCTGTTCGTTCTCTTGCAGCTGCTTCAGAAATTGATCTTGAACTGCAAGATGGTCTTAGTATTGAAGATGTAACCAAACAAGCATATTCTATCTTGGGTGAAAATGGAATCATACGTGCAGCAGACCAACATATATGTAAAGAATGCACTCAGCCATATAAAAGTAGTCCTGACATCATAACTGCTGATGATCCAGCTGCACTTGTTGGTGTAGATGAAAATCAGAATGTACCAGCTCTAGTTGGTGAGGGTACTGAGTTAACAGCTGAACAAACAAGACAAACTGCATCACATGCAGCTTCAATATCTGATCAAGAAATGGCTGATGGTGATTCAAATAATTTCTATACAACCATGGTAGTTGTAGATGGTATTGTTATATCTCCACCAGTATATAATCTATTTTTGGATCAATTTAACATAACTAACTGATTATTATTTAGCATTGTGCCTATGATGACTGCACTTCAGAACTTGCAAACTCACGGGGTGGATCATTTTGTGCATAACATGAACTTATGCATGGATCTAAATGCCATATGAAAAATTGTAATATGCAGAAAGTTCCAGGTACACAAGCATGTCAAGCACATCAAGCACAATGGAACAAACATGTTCAACAGCATAATCAGCATACTTATTCTGGAACAAAACGAGCACTTCAAAGACCAAATGAACGCTTGTCTTGGCAACCAGTAGTACAATCCAATCAACAGCCTCATGATGAGCCTACTGCTGATGCATCAAGAGACAACTATTTTACTCCAAACCACTTCTACTGCATAGAAACCATATGTGCTCCATGTGGTGTTGTTATTGCATGGGCAAAATTTGCCAAATCAGAATCACCAACCAATATTCTGAATTTTTTGGAATCAGTTTTTCCAACTGAAGACTCATGGTCTGACTATATTTGGACTGACAAGGCTTGCATAGTGCTTCGCACAGCCATAACAAATGGAAGCTGGGACAGGATATGGAAGAAAACAACACGATTCATTGTTGATTCCTATCATTACATCAATCATTGCACCATAGATTACTTGTGTAGAAAATGGTGTAACCCAGCACCATTGAATGGATCTGCACCCAATCTTGTTGTTGTGGATACTGATAATCAAGGTCAGCAATATTATAAACGAGCTTTCAATACACAGGTAGTGCATTTACTATATATATTAAATATGACATTAACTAACCACAAATAAATTCAGGCTTGTGAACAATTAAATGCTTGGCTGGGTGGATTTGAATCAATCCTAAAAAGAATGACTTCTAGCAATTTAATTGGTTTCTACATGCTATGCTCTTCTATCATACAAGACTTGTAATCAAAAAGCAAGCAAAAAAGGCTTCTGGAATTGAAGAGGAGAAGGATGAAGAAGATGATTATGACAGAGATGACAATATTGACTAGTTTGTAAATATACAAGTGACACTTGGGAGAATATCAATTTTTTCTCTATGATTTACTCAGACTTCACTCGGACTTCACTCGGACTCTGCTCGGACTTGCACAGAAATGGGACTTAGGTAAATTTCTCAAATTTACTCGGACTGCTCGGACTGCTCGGACTTTACTCGGACCTTTTTGGTTTTCATGAGCTAGGAATTCACTCCAGCTAGGAGTCCGCATGGACAGCTCAGACTCCACGCGGACTCCTCGCACCCAGTTAAGACTTTACTCAGACTCCGCACGGAATCCTAGCTGTCCGCGCGGACAGCTCTGAGCCCGCTCAGACTAGGTGGGGGAGTGTAAAGTACAGGGTGACATGATGAGCGAGCCCAGCACCCAAATGGACACCACCCAGCCCAGCTTCATGAGCCACTGCTCGTGGGGCGGAGTGCGGGTGGAGCAATGATGCCGCCAAGTGGGCCACAGCCCCCCATGCCAGCACCCCCAACCACTACCATGAGCCATTGGTTGTGGGGTGGAACAGGGTGCTACGAGAGGGGCAAGTTGCCACGCCACGTTGCTCCCCCCCCTCCCCCGTCTCATTCCAAGCGACGTGGGGGGGGTTATTTTATTTCATATTATTTAGTCTTGTATTATATTAGTAAATACATGCCCCCCTTCACCTCTAGCGCATTGGGGTGTTTTTACATCTCCACCAGTATTGATGTCTCCATAAATAGTAATAAATACATTTAATATTTGAAGTAATGACTTACCTCTAGGAATGATGGCTAGGAATGACCAAAGTCCATGTAGACTCCATGTAGACTCTATGTAGACTATATGTAGACTCTCTATAAACACCCTATAACATCTGTAATAGGTTTTACATTGACTAATAAGCAAACTCCCTGTAAACTCCATGTAGACTATATGTAGACTATATGTAGACTCTCTATAAACACCCTATAACATCTGTAATAGGTTTTACATTGACTAATAAGCAAACTCCCTGTAAACTCCATATAAACTCCATGTAGACTCCCTATAGTAGCTTTATTTCTTTGGAATTGCTATGTACGCTATACATGGAGTCTACATAGACATTAGTGGGAGTCTAATGTATAGTCTATGTATAGTACATGGAGTCCAGTGGGAGTCTATGTATAGTCTACATATAGTACATGGAGTCCAGTGGGAGTCTACGTAGACTTGTGGGGGAGTGTAAAGTACACAGTTTATGCCTTCTACTACCCAATTCCCAAGGTAGCCTACATGGACACACGACGATGCCATGAGTTCAAGTGTGGAGCTTGTGGATGCAAGTACATTAGTCAATGGTACCTTGATACAAAAGATAGGGCCTCGACAGGAAACATGATCAAGCATGTGAAGCAATGCTGGGGTGAAGAGGCTTGGTTGATGGCCAACCAATGTCGGAATGCAGCGGAGGCCATGTCCAGTGTAACTGAGCCGATCGCTTCCTCAGGTTCTATCACAGCCACCGTTGATCAAACAGGAAAGGGGAAAGTAACATATTCCCACCAAATGCACACCCAGACTGAGATTAAGTACATTGGAGAATCTTCTATGAAACACCAATGACTAACCCATGACATAGAGTTGAGATCATTCATTGGGTCTCAGAGAGTGCCTGACCCTTTAAAATAGTAGCTGACCGCAGGTTTCAGTGTCTCATGAAAACAGGGAGACCAGAACTATACATACCTTCACCAACTACAGTATCATGCGATGTCAAGCTGGTATTTGCCAGGACTCACGAGCAGATAGCAATAACACTGCAGGTAATTCACATCAGCTCAAGTAGCAAAAGATTATAATGAAGCGTTTGCAGGAATACAATGGCAAAATCAATTTTGCGACAGATGCATGGACATCACTGAACCACTATGCCTATGTTGCCCTAACCGCACATCTGGAAGTGAAAGGGGAGCCGATATCAATTGTACTTGACATCATTGAGGTCCCAAAGGTACTTGTCACTACCTAATGGTTGTCATAACTGACCATTATTGCAGTCGCACTCAGGGTTAAACCTTGCCATGGCATTTGCTAGGATCTTGAAGGAGTTCAGGATCAAGCACAAGGTCAGGAAATCAGTAGATGTCTCTCTCCGTGGTAATTCATGTCAGAACAGATCCTCTGCATAACCTGCAATAATGCATCAAACAATGATAAAATGATGGAAGCACTCGGAGACTTACTGCCGACCTTCATCACCAGCAACTGCACATGATGCTTCACCCATATCCTAAACCTTGTTGCCAAGTCATTACTTAAACAGTTTGATGTTGAAACAAAACCGGAAATGGATGATGGCCTGAATGAAGAAGAACAGGGGTTACTGGATTTGGCAGAAGGTTTGGTGGCAGAAGAACTTATCACAGCCCAGGAAAACGATGAAGAAGATGGGGAGATCGACGAGGATGACAACTTGGGGGACTGGGTGGATGAGGTTGCAGCATTAACACCTGAGGAACAAGTGACGCTGAAAGATAACATTTGCCCTGTTAAAACGGTACTAGTGTCATATCCCATGCAAGCACCCCTCGGAACTCTGCCTCGGAACTCCGACGGAACTCCGTAGGAACTCCGAGTATTTCAAATTCCTCATTTCAAATTACCTCTCCTGTTTTACTTACATCACATCTTCCGTAGTTTACTCAAGTCTGTTCTTCATCATAGATATCATCACGAAATTTGTACTTGGAACTCCGCAGAACTCCGCCGCAGCTACACCGAGTACTAGCCTTAGTATAAAACTACTTTACATACTTTGTATTCTTCAGTTCAAATATTAGTTGTTATCAACTTATCATTTGTCAACTTTAAGACCTCAAACTTCTATCTTAATCTTCGGACCTCCGGACCTCTGCTTTGTTCCTGTCCCTTACTTCGGACTTCCTAATCGGAACTCCGCTTTTGCACCTTTTCCTTACCTCGGACTTCCGCACGGACTTCCGGACTTTTCAGTTCCTTGCAAATTGGACACCGAGCGTAGAGAAGGGCGCAACCTCTTAAAGGTTGAAGCCAAGTCCTCGTCGTACATCGGAACTCCGCCGGACTCCGCCGATTTCCCGCGCCTTAGGATCAGTTCTTAACAACTAGTAAAGGTATGTTGTGAGGGTATAAAACTTACCTGTCACTAAGAAGTCGCTTCTAGCTTTGTAAGTTAGCCTTCAAGATCATACACTCGTCTACAATCCTCCTGCCAGCTTGGAAGACATGTCTTGAGGAGCTAGAATTGGTGCTGTGGATCATGCCTCATGATGTGACCACCTGATGGAATTTGACATTCGACATGCTAAGTTTTGTGGTCAAGTATCGGGGGGCAATCAAGCAAATGACCTCAGAGCACAAGAATGACCTTCGACAGTATGAGTTGGCAGAGGAAGAGTGGGCGATTGTTGGGGAGTTGAGTGACACATTAAAGGTACGCATGACTAGTCACTTCACAGCCTTTTTGATCCTTATCGTGATTGTATCACTTCAACGACTCCACAGATCCTCAAAGATGCTACCTTATTCTTCTTGTGTGCAGGCTCTAACCTCCCAATGGTAATTCCGGCCATGGACCATATCAACATGTACTTCACCAACATGATCAAGCAAACTAGTGGCAACAACCCAGCAATCCAAGCAGCCATGAGAATTGCAAAGAAGACACTTAATCATTATTATTCACTCATGGACGCTTCAGAAACTTACGAGATTGATATGGGTGAGTCTTTTTTATTCTATGATTGCTCAATTGCTGATCATTGTCTCATTTCAGTTCTACATCCTCAACACAAGCTCATGTACTTTAAGTCTGCTGGCTGGAGAGACAGATGGATCAGCACAGCTGAGAAACTTGTGTGAAACTGGTTCAGCACTGATTATGTGGCTGCTGAGGCTGAACAGGACAAGCCATTGCTTCTTGACTTGTTACCACCACAGTGCCCCGTGGGAACTTTCCTCACAACGCCTGGCTCGTTGCCTAGCGTCTCATCCTCGGGCCTGATCTTTGATCAGACCGGACTATTGGAACCCCGGAGGGGTGCTTGGGAGCAGTCCTGAGCACCCTGCTGATCCGTCTGTTCGATCCCCTCGGATGTCTCCCGGATGACCGCCTCAGGGGTCAATTTTTTATCTCTCTCATCTCCGCTCTGACTCGATGATCTGAGGCTCTGGGGTGGGGGGGCTTGATGGTGAATTAACACTGCCGGCTTCGGCTGGGGGTCCTGCCCTGGGACTGAGGGGAGAACACGTTGGGGTGGGGGGGGAAACTCAGCGGGGCTATTGGATCCCTGGAGAGGATCTATGGCTCTAGGTGTGTACTGGGCACTTTAGCACATGCACTGACTACGGGGCCACCCTCCACAGGTGATCCGGCATTGAGGTATCACCAGCGATCCTCGCCTCCCTCGTCGACGGGGGGGCCCCCCATGGCCGCTCCCTGTCTAAGCGAGATTTTCTTTTCCCCTCCCTCTTAGCAGACCTGGTGTTCTGCTCCCTCTACAAGCGATCCCTGGGCAACTCCCTCCCCTCGCCTTTTAGGTGCAGGACGTCTTTTTCCCACACTAGGGTCTTGGTCTCATACCATCACCTTCTACGCGTGTGCAACATTCCTTTTCAATGCAGTTCGATTCTGACTACCCTGATCTCTATGATCCTGACGACTTCCTCTTCCCTATGGGGAGGGGTCCGCTCTCTGCCCCCCGCCTAGGCCGGGGCAGGCTAGATCTCTCAGATCAGGAGAATGAGTCCTCCTGGTCTGATGTCACCGAGGATGAGGAGGGGAGTCTCCCCTGCCCTCGTCACATTGTTTGCTCTCCGGAGCTCAACCTCAGGACTCGGGCCTCTATGATGCCCATCCGAGACACCCGGTGGCAGCGCGAAGAACTCCGCGCTTCCACATCTCAGTACGATCCGTTCACTTTGAACGATACCTTCATGGCGGAGACAGGTTCTGCACCTTCGGTCCCACCTCCCCGGCTGCCAGGCTGGGGTGATGAGGGCTATAGTCCATCCAGCCGCGAGCGCGCATCCATTGTTAATGATGCGCACGCCCTGGAACACCTACTGGACGACGCCACCTATTGGGCGGAGTACGTTCCGTTATCTCCCCTCTCACAAGAGGTGAGGGACAGCATACAGCGCTCAGCATGGGACCTTTTTGTCTCTGTCACCGTTCGTTTCTCGGACTCGCCATTGGCCACGGCCTTTGCGACTGCTCCGGACACATCCTCCCTGGCCGCTGTTGTCAACGGCGCCCGTGAGGCTACTGACAGTTTGCGTGGAGGGCCCACGGCCGCCACCTCCACCGAGCCTCCTACGGGGCCCCTTCCCCATCGTCGTCGTCGTCTGCGACCACGACACCTCTGATCCCTTGGGATCATCCATCGGACTAGGGGGGGTAACACCCTCCATCCACCGTCAGGCCCCCCTCCTCTCTGGTCAGAGGCGGAGCCTTTCACGCACCCCGTCGCTACGGATGGGGTGCTCCTGGGGACTTGTCCTCGGGCTCGTCATGGGTGGGTGGACTGGGGGCTCTGGCTCACTGTCTGTACACTCGCACCCGCCGGCATCGTTTGGGCCGTTCTTCGGTCACGGCCAGGCATCTTCGTTGAACAGCGGCGACGCTGGGTCAGCGGTCCGTCTCCGATGAGGGGGCGGCCACTATTCCTCTGTCCGGATTGGGGAAGCGGTTAACCTCCGGGCCCTTGTGGTCTGGGGGTTTACGGTGAATTGACACTGCTCACCGGCTCTGGCTTCAGCTGGGGCAGCGCGTGGGGGGACCGCTGAAGCACTGGGGGGGGAGTTCTCCGGCTCATGTGCCACGCGTGCGCGGCGAGCCTTCACGCCCCACTGGGCAGTATCCATGGTCTCACCTGCTCACCTTAGCGGCTACCAAAAGACAGATGGGCGTCATCTTGGCGGGGGCAAGGGCGTAGTCGAATCGTAGCGTACTAGATTGTGTCATTACCTCGTGCCCGCGGACTGCGTTTGTGCACCGCGTTATAAATTGTTGAATTAAAAAAAAAAAAAAAGAGGCTGAACAGGAAGAGGCCAATATGAGTGGATCCGACAACTTGGTGCACAAGGTGTGTAAACAGGTCACTAAAGCAAACTTCCACCTAATGATGCTTGAGCAGGCCATGTCCCAGGGAAATATGGTCCCACCGGAAAATGTCAAGGATGCAATCAAATGGTGGCAAGAGAAGTGTAATGTCTATCCCCAACTTTCTTGAATGGCTCTTGATTACCTGACAATACCAGGTATGCAATGTTTGGCCTGTGTGTTTAACCTCATGAAATCCACAGCTACTTCGATCAATGTTGAGCGACTCTTTAGTTGGGGGCATCTTGTACTTTTGCACACGCATAGCCAACTTTCTGTTTTGTCAACATGGGCTCTTCTATGTCTTGGATCATGGAGTTTGATGGGATTAGTGAGGAATGAAGATGTTAATGCCATTGCTTTACTGGATGAAATCCAGGGGAAAATTGAACTAGAGAAGCTGGGGGAACTGTTAAGGATTCAAGCTTAATTTTACTATATGTTTTTGTCTACTGTGAAAACCCACCTGGGAACCCTAACCCATTGCTACCCACCTATACCCACTCTGATTCTACCTGCGGGTTGACAGGTTGCTACCCATGTGGGTACGGGTATGGGTCAACCTTGTCATATCCACAGGAGTACCTGTGCTATAGCCTACATGCATTTTGAAACATGGAAAACAGACCATTTAGCCTGTGAAGTCATACACCTCCACAAAGCAATTCTCCCACAGTTCCATATATATCTTGGCAGCTGGAATCACTGGGCTATTATCCTCCTCCATCCCTGATTCAGAATCAGAATCTAGCTTGGGTTTTGGCTTGGGTTTTGGCTTGGGTTTCGATTTGGGTTTCAGCTTGGGTTTGGGGTTTTTGTCCTTCTTCTTTGACTGCTCCATATTTTTATTGTTTCCATTGCCCCTGGAGATTTTTCCATCCTCAACTCCACCTGCGACTTCTATCTCACTCTCACCATCTGACCCCTTCATCAGGAAATTGAGGGTACAGTTGTAAAGCCTTATAAAGGTGAAAATTGGTTTTATAAGAGATTACAAGACTATACAATTTCTATAAGATGGTTATAAAACATTGTCAGACCCCCATTGGTTTCCTGATGTTGCCCTCATTGTCAGGCCCCTCACCCTCCCCACCTGATACCATGTTGTCAGATTTGCTGCCTCCACCATCAAAGCCAAAGTCACTGTCTTTCGCCTTGCCTTCATGTCTTGAATTTGTTTCATCACCTTGGCCTCTGTCCCCCATGGCTCTTGGATCCAACACACCTGAATCACTGGCTTCTCTTCTAAGCTCATGCTCAACATCACCCAACAGGCCCTCACTTGACTTAGTGGCACTCCACTCACTGCCATGAAAATGTTGATGTGCCCTCTGATGCATTCATTCCATCATTGCCAGTCACTTCACCTCCCTCCCCTCAATTCATCTTGCAATCCTTCTCACCACTGCCAACCAGACCCATCCCACTGCTTTTAACTCCACTCATTGGACCATGTCCCATATGGTTGGTTTTGTCTATATCACCACCTGACCTGGACCTGAGTGTGGGTTCATGTTCCTCCTCCTCCTCCTCCTCCTCCTCCTCCCTCCTTTGCATGGCCTTTCCGGGAATAAGGGGGGAAGTTGAGTGGGGACCCTCTCCCTGGGCTTTCAACAAATTGCCTGCTGCCAAAGGTTAGTGTTCAAAGTTCCAGTCCTACAAATTGAAAAAAAAACTGGACTGAACTGGACCTAAACTAGAAAAGGTCAGACTTCCAGTTTCAGTTTGAGCTTCTCATGATAACAAAACCACACCAATCCGGACTGAACCAGACTGGTTTTAACCGGTTCAAACTGTCACGGGGTACACCCTATAAATGCGCATCTTTTGACCCAATTTTTGAGACAAACAGTCCAGAACTGCATGTGCTATGGCCAAAACGATATCCTACTGCCAAACCGAACTTAGACAACATCTAATTGTTGTATTTTTTCATATGTAAATTTTTTTTATCACCATAAACACCTTGCAGGCACCTTATGTACACTGTATTGCATAGTTTGCAACTGGTCTTAGTACCTAAACACTGCACAAAGACCAGTTTTCATCAGTTTGAACCAGTCTGAACTGGTTATGACTGAACTTCAGTTCAAACCAGTTTGAACTGTTTTGGACTGGTTTTTTGCAGTTCAGTCCAGTTTTCCACAGTCTTACCATAAGGGGCAACCGGTTTTGGTTCTGGTTTGTCCAAATTAGGCAAAAAAACCAGACTGGACTGGACCTACAAACACTACCAAAGGTCAACTTGCTTTATATAGGTGATAAAATAAGTAGTTAACCTGAACTAAACCAAGTGGCGGCTTCCCCATTGATTTCAATGCTAGAAAGAATTTCATCAACTTCTCCCAGACTAATTAACAGTGGTGAGCAGTTTCCAAATGATTGCCATAGCTGTGAATCCAGCTTCAGAAGACCTTGCTCTGTCAATGATCAGATTTACTTACTTCTAACAACAAAGTCTTGCTGGTGCTGATGATTGGAAGAGACTGATTCCCTAGCAGAAAGACTGGAGATACCATAAGGGCGACATGCAGTGGTGTTTGAAGTTGTGCCCACATTGGCAGGTTTTTCCATCTCCTCTCAGATAGGTTCAACCCATAAGATCTATATAAGACAGTCCATGAAAATGGGGTTTCGTGTGCTGATGATGCAACTCACTGAGTCATATTTTTCTGCCAGGATTCTTGGTCCTCTGGAAGATGTCCTTGGCCCTTAAACACAAAAGTCAGCAAGGTATCAGGTCGTTTATTTGATCAGGAGATGAGTCGCACATCAAGGGAATAGGAAAGACAAAATGCAGCTACTCCAAAGTTGTAGCATATCTTGTGCTTGTAAATAGCTCCTGTTCCCTGGCAAACCTGATTCAGACATGAAATCAACTTGTTTTCCTGGCTTCTTGAATTATCAGGATAAGTGGGGTGACTGTCTAATTCCATCACACTCCTAGCAGCATGCACCACGTTTGGCCAGTTGCACATTTTTGCATGTCCCTGATGAAGGAAGCATCAACTCAGAGGTTCAGCTGATGGTTCTAACAAAGATGTGACACACCAGTTGGGGGCCTGCTCGTATGACATCCTGCTTTGGCACTGCTGCTGCCAAACAACTGAAGCCCTCCAGCTTGGGTCTCATGTGTGCATGAGCAAATACATCAATCAGGCAATACTTCAGGAGCAGAGGTGGCAAAAAACCATATGAGCAGATGGTTATGATGAAGAAAATGATGGGGGAGCTGGAAGGAATCAACTGAAAACTTGTGGTGAACACCAAAACCCAGCAGAATCTCCCCACTCCTCCCCTCTGTCCTCTCCTTTCTCATCACCCCCATTCTTGGACTCTGAACACAGGTGTGTCATGGGTTGGGCAAGTTTGTCATGGGCCTTCTTTCACTACCCTACTCCAAGCTGCACATGCTTGTCTCTCAGACCCTAGCAGTCATCCTGCCACCCTGTGTCCTCACCCATTCCCATAATCAATACCCTCCATACAGCACTCCAGGCTGCTGAACCCAACTGTGTTGCCACCACTGCTCTGTCCTCATGTACCTCAACCACCACTTCTCATTGACTTTTTATCTTTGATGCCAACAAAGATCTCATGAGTGATATCAACTCTGGTGATTTATTGACACAGTTACTTATGTTTTGCACCTTCCTAGATTGTTCATAAGCGCTTCTCAAAACTCCATCCATCCTCTCCATTCTTTATCACCATTTCAATCCCCAACCTCTGACAGTCCTTGAGGCCTTCCTCTCCCATCCTTGTCCTGAGGTCCACAAGCCGGCTATTACTCCTCTTTCTCAGTTCAGTCAGCTAAGATGACACCCCCCACAACCCTCAACACCAAAGTCTGTTCTATCACAGTCAACCACCTCACCTCCATGCTCTACCTCATGTGCTTGCCCTTCCTCATGCTGTTCTTCTCAACATACACCCCATCTACTTACTCCACCTCTCTTCCCAACCTGAACCTGCTCAAGCCTATGAAGTCCAAGGTGTGAGCATGCATGACATGGATGCTGAGGTGCATGTGTGTGCAGAAGATTGCTTTGCAAATCCATGGGTCTGTGCCATGGATGTCATGAACAAGAAGGATGGAAAGGAATAAGGAATGTATATGTAGGAGTGCGTGAAAGATGGACAGGGTGGTGAAGGTGGTGACCAAGGTGGCAAGGAAGGGACAAGTCAGTGATGTGTGTGTGAATGTGTGTGTGGATTGGTTGGTTGGATTGTTGAAGAAGAGTGGACATGCTGGAAAACCTGAGATTTTGTTATGTTGGATGTGTTGTTGAGGCAGTATGTATTCTTTCTCTGGTAGGGTCTATTATTGCTGATGACTTCATGTAGAGTTACCAGTCAGGCATCCCTACTGCTCTAACCCCAGCACTTGTAACACAGATAAAGCCATACCTCACCACAGCTGATATCTCTCTCCTCTCACAAGCAATTCTTCTCCAGCTAACACCCTATGCCACCTTCCCTGAAGTTGAGCATGATCTACTCTCAGACATCCATCACATCATGCATTCACCAAATGGAGTTGAAACAAATATTCCCAGGTGGGGGAAGTTGATGGGTAGGCCAACTAGCCCTACCATACCTCCTTGGCTTCTTTTCTGGGGGATATGCATGTGCTGCCACCTGCATCACCTATGTTTGGGACTTTTGGGTCAGGGATCATGTCTCTTTTTTCTGTGTCTTCTTTGAAAGGGTCTGAGGAGGGAGAGGAGGAGGATGAGGAGAGGGGAGGAGTTGTTTAGTCCAATGGTCTGATGTTTAGGCAGGCACAGGAAAGGCTTAGTGATAAATCCAAGGGCAAGACTACAATGCATGTCACCACTTCTTGATGTGTGACTTGGGGGTGTAAACAAACAAAAATCTTGCAACTCTAACTAGATTTTTTGAACATTCTGTATGTTCATAAAAACACTTGCAATATACTCCCATGCAGTCTACACATCCCCCATGTGCTTCCCAAGTCCATAGCTCAAAAAAAAGAATTTTGAGGTCCTTGAAAAAGTGAAACAGCCTTCCTAATTAGAAAATTCAGGGTCCTATGACAATGCACCTTGGCTGATAATGTTCACATCCATTATAACATGCTGGAATGCACCTATGGGACTTGTATTTCTTCATAGCATATGCAGCCTGTCTGTAGTTGAGTCCCTGCCTGTGATAAAGATGCATCAGTGACTGAGAATCAAGATATTACCCATGGTAATCCAGAATGACCTGTATGCATTGAAATATCAATAACAATGGCAGAAATAACAGTGGATGTTGCTTGTGGAAACTTCCCATCACTGAGCTCAGGAAATCCTGTGTTGTTATGAAGTCATCAAGTGAATTTTAGGGCAGGTGGTGTAGTGGTTGCAATCACTGCCTGTCCTGGCAGACTGGGCATCTGGTGAAAGGTTGAGATCATATATTCCATATGGATCCGTGCGGATCCACGCAGATTTTCACTGACTCTGAGTCAGTCTGTACAGACTTTTGAGAAATTCATTTGGCTTGAGGTCCTGCTTAATTCCAGATTTTGAGTCCACATGGATCTGCATGGATCCATACAGATTTTGACTTTTTGTGTGGATTCCATGGAATAATTCCGTCCTAGTCCAAGCTGAGCAGGGTTTGGACAGCGTGGACATCCGAGCATGTCTGAGTGAGTAACTAATTTTATTATTGTAACTATTTAAAAGGTAATGTAAAGGAAGGATCTGAACCCATGACCCTATGGCCATGTGAGTGTGATAGGTAAGCAATATAACCACTGTGCTACCAGGCTACATAATCCTGGGTAACAGATGCCCATTTACTGGGTGCCATTGTCACTACATCACTATGCATCACCCCATGACTGCTAGCTCACCACTCCTCACCACCACCACCCACAATGCTGCCTCCTTTCTCCCTCATCCCTCCCCCCCCTCCTTTCTCCACTCCACCAATAGGGGGCCCTGTGGCCCCCACATTAAGTTTTTTTGTATTCTAATCTATTTTTATTTGCCTAATTTTTTTTTTTCAGTAGTTTTTACTGTACTTACATGAAATGATGGCTGCCCCTATCACCCTCCTCCCTCCTCCTCCCTCCCTCTTCCACTCAACCAATTGGGGGCCCTTTGGCCCCCACATTAAGTTTTCTTTTTTGTTTAAATCATTTTTTATTAAGCTAACAAACCTTTTTCAGTGCTTCTATTGTACATGCAATGACAGCTCCCCAATGGTGCGCTGGCCCTCCTCCCCACTGAGCTGGGAGGGGGGGGGCCTGAAGGGGGATAGGACAGCCCCAGGGAGGTGCTGGGAGGCCCATGAAGCAGGGCGCCTGCTAGGAATGCACCCCGATGTGATTAAATGCATCACATCACCACTAACCCCCCACACCCCTCTGGACAGCTACAACCCTAGTGGTGATGCCAACAAATGACAACCAATGACTGATGCAGTGCCCACCTCCATGCCTACAAGCAACTGCTCATGAGGTGGAATGTGGGTGCGGCTCTCAATGCCGACCGGCCACCTGCCCTAGGGGATGGGATGTGACATGATGAGGGGACACCAGATGACAGGGGGGACCCCCACACGACTGGGGTCTTGCCAGAGGAGGGTGGGACATGACTGGGACCCACATGATAGGACATCCCTCCAGGACCCGTGCAATGTGCCTACAGCCCAAGGGATGCAAGGCAACACCCTGGACATGGCCAACACCCCCTGACCCAGCCTCACGAGCTACTGCTCATGGAGCAGAGTGCGGGGGGAGCGGTGGGGGCCCAGACAGGGCCAGACAACCAGGGGGGATGTCTGGCAGTGGGGGGGGGACACGCATGACCATGGGGGGGACGCCTGACCATGGGGGGGACGCCTGACCATGGGGATGCCTGACCACAGGGGATGCACCTAGGATACCCCTGGACAGGCCAGCACCTGATGGGAGTGCAGGGGGGAGTGGCAAGGGTAGGGGGGCATGAGGGCATGATGACTGACCACCCTGCTCTAGCCTCACAAGCCACTGCTCGTGGGGTGGGGTGCAGGTGGAGTGCGGGTGGAGTGATGATGATGCTAGGCCCTCGGTAACCCTGGTAGGGATGCGGCCCAGTGATGCAGGCCCCTGTCATCCGAAAGGATGGCAGGGGCATCATTGTATATATATATAATTTATGTACTATATTATGCTACTCTGTTGCTTGAACTGAGCAACGGAGTGGTTTTTTTGTAAAGTAATTACATAATAAATAGTAATATTATATTCTATTGGTTGAAAAGAGTGATAAATAAGTAAAAATGTGATATATAGCAGTATTAATATGTCACTTGGTCAGACTCTGTAGAGTCTGTGTGGATCCATGCGGACTAGCTCAGACTCCGCATGAGTCTGTGCAGACTAACTTGGACTCCACATAAAAAGTGATTAGGATTTCCTTTTTGGGAACCCAATGGTCAGAGTCCACAGAGTCTGCATGGAGTCTGCACAGTCTGCATGGAACATATGGGGGAGTGTAAACTACAGGAAAGGTTGGGGGTTCAATTCCTCCTCATATGCAATTACCTATGACACAAGGTTGTGGCTGACACAGACTGTCAAGTTTGGGATGATCATGATCTTCATGTGACTATGCTTGGCATGATGTGATAAGGGCAATCATATGGGTCTGGCCTTGGTAAAGCTGGTTTGCAGCTGGGTTACCGGCACCCTAGCAATTATATCAATAAATTGGATCAATGGAGTTAGTGGGTGAGAACCACTATAAAAAACCACCAGAGATCCCTGGAGATCCACAACCCCAAATCCTGCACTAGGCCCTGTGTTGCCAAACAGTCTAGACAAGTCAGGTCCAAAAGGATAGGGGATGGTAAGTTTGGGTATGGGCTAATAACACTCCAACATGTGGTGCTGAGGGGCAATTGAGAAATATCAACCTGGCCAGATCTGTGATAGGATACCCAGCTCCTATGAGCATGGCAGACATGTGGTAGGACATTAGTCACAGGTAGTACATGCCTGATGTAGGGTGGAAATAACTCTGGCTCCAGGTTCATCCTAGGTGTCTCAGCCAGTTGACTCATGGCAAAACAGTGATCTGGGACATTGTGCCAGATGGCATCAGTGAACCACATGCCTGGGAATGGGAAGGGATGCAAAATGGTTCTTTGATCAACACCCTGGGCTGTAGCCAGATTGTTGGGATTATGTATACAAGAGTATACAGGCAAGCCAAGGCAGTTAACATGCCTAGGGAATATTGCCAGAATATGCTAAGTCATATTGACACATGTTTAACAAAGGTCAACACATGCAAGGACATAGGGGAACCCACCATTAACACATGCTACAGGGTTAAACATCCTGCAGCATGTCTGAGATAGGATAGACAAAATATAGCCATGTCTATCATAGGCTATCAGAGACAGAAGCCTAGGTGAAGTGTCTTAGACACACCCTGCAGGAAGTGTAAGACTTCCAAGCCATAACAGCATGTCTATAGGGGAAATTACAAAGTTAATGAAACATTAGCTATTATTGGGGTCTATGACCTCCTTTATAGTACATTCCACTATACCTTCTAACTGTGTAGTATAAATATTGCACACCTTGTAGGAGATGATAATAACATTCCTCCCTGTGGCAGACTCCCTCATACACTTGCCTTTGATCTTAACTCAATACCTTGAGAAACCTCATCCTCATCTTGTGCTCAACTCCCTTGATCCCAATACAGATGGGGCAGTCCCCCACTCTGGGCTCAAGAGATCTAAATCCACTGCTGGTCTGCTCCTGACTAATACCCAGGGGTTCAGGCTTAAGTTGATACCATGGTGTTGGCACCTCCAGGTTCTCCATCTTCCCAGAGCATTGGGGGTCTTTGGACCATGCACCACTCCTGGTCAATATCTGGCCCCCCTTCTACTGTGTCCCACTGCAGACTAAGGGGATTGCTCCTGACTCAGATGAGGAGACCACCTACTTGGAGGATGTCTCCACCCATCTGTCTGCCCTATCCAACTGGATGGGGACTACACTGGCAGAAGTCAATGAGGTGGTGCGAGCCATCTCAGAGGCCTTTGCAACCACATGGACCACCCATGCCCAGTCTAAAAAAACATCTGTAGCTGCTCTAAGGAGTGGTGGTCAGATGAATGCCACACCACCCTCAAGGAATACTGGGAGTTCTGGGATCCCGGGGACTGGGCTATGTTTAAGCAGGCTGTTAAGGCCACCAAACAGACCTTCTTTGATGTGTACATTGAGGAGGTGTCTGCCACTAATCAACGCCCCTGGGACCTCATGCCTTGGGTGAAACAATGCAACCTCCCATTGTGTGAGGCCATCTCCTATGGGGGTGCCCCTTGCAACACACTGGAGTCTCTCTGGATGGCTCTGGATGGTACCTACAATGCGGCCAACGAATGCCCTGTGGACCTGTCAGTGCTGGACAAATATGGCCCCCTCTCTACCTGGGAGTGGGTTCCCTTCTCCCTGCTTGAACCCAGGACCAGACCATGTTACATGGTCCTTCCTCAAGTGCTGGGCAGGTGGTGTAGACATTGCTTGCCTACTGGTCCGCATTGCTGAGGTGTGTGTCACCCTTGGCCACTGTCCAACACATTTTAAGGAGTCCATGTTGGTCATCCTACTGAAACACAGAAAGCCTAACTACTCCACTCCCATGTTGTTCTGGCCCATAGTGCTGCTGAACACCTTGGGCAAGTTGTTTGAAAAGATGCTGTCAAGGTGGCTTCAGTTCAATGGCATCACACATGGTGTTTTTCACCCCAACCAGTTTGGGGGCATCGCTCAGCATGCCACAGAGGATGCCAGAATTTACCTTATTCACATCATCTGGGCTGAGTGGGTGAAGGGGCTTCAGACCAGCATGGTGGTGTTTGACATTGTGCAGTTCTTTCCATCACTGAACCATCAGGTTCTGCTGGTGATCATTGAGTGATTGAGGTTTCCACCATGTGTGGTGAACCTCTTCCACTCCTATTTGGTAGGCCAATTCACAACCTACAAGTGGAACACAGACACATCCGGTAGGTTCTCTGCAGATTTTGGGGTGGGCCAGGGCTCTGCTCTGTCTCCAGTCTGCTTGGTGCTGTACATCACATCAGTCATGCAGATCTTCCTTGCACCCCTTCCAACGCCGCTTGCAGATCTCATATCTTACATAGATGACACTACTCTCATCACGCAGTCCAAATGGGTCGAGGACAACCTCCCCAAGCTTGTGGAGGCCTACAGTGAGGTCTTCCACCTATTCACTGCCCTAGGTCTTGTGCTGGAACACGCCAAGTCCAAGGTATTCCATTTCTCCAGAGAGAGGGTGACAGCAAACCCACCCATTGACCTTGGTGTGGCCCCATTCATGGGGGCCACCCCCCTTTGGCCCAAGCCCATATGGCAGTACTTGGGCTTCTACTTTGACTGGAAGCTATCCTTTAAGGAGCATGTCCAGTTTTATACCACCAAGGCATTCACCATGGTGAGCACTATGCACATGTTGGGAAATTTGTCCAGAGGGCTCTCCCTGGCAAACAAGCATCTTCTCTACCAGTCTTGTGTCATCCCTGTGGCAATATACAGCTGACATCTCTGGTTTTGCCGCAGTACCCAAACCAAAGGCATCATCAAAGCCCTGTCCCAGATGCAGCACACTGCTGCCCACTGGATCACAGGCTGTTTCTGTATGACCCCCTCTGGGGTGATGGAATGCCTCACTGCACTTCTGCCTATGCCATTGTTGCTGCGCTGTCTGGCTGACAAGAGCTGTATTCAAACAGTGACTTTGATGTGTACACACCCCATTCAAGCTATTCTTGATGGGGAGATGGTGGAGGACACCCCTTGCCATCTGCTGGGGCTCCAGGCTCTTTTGCCAGCACAACAATGGAAGCTCATATCCCCTGCTGCAGAGGTGATGACCATCTGCACACAGTCTGGGGAGGCTTTTGAGGCATTTGGCCCCAAGAGCCAGCCTGGAAATCACCTTGTGGACCTGTATTCCGACAGGATCACACCTCACTGGCTGCCCCCGAAAGGGACAGATGAACACAAGGAGTATGTCAGCTGTCTGGACTGTGTACTGGCTAAGGACCTGGAATGCCTTGTTGTGAGTTGCGATGGGTCCATCCCAATATCAGCTCACCAGGCCACAGCAGCTGCCCTCATCTTCTGAGGAGACCAGGAGATCTGCCACATCACTGCCTTCACCGGTTGCACTGCTGCAATGAATGTAGAGCACAAAGCCCTCCACCTTGGCGTGTCCACAGCTGTGGCCACTGGGTGCAAAAAGGTGGTGATCTTCTCAGACTTCCTCATGCTCATTGAGTCATGGGTGGACTGCTCCCCAGTGGGGGGCCAACAGTATGCCCTGTGGGCATGCCGCCTTCTGCATCCCTGGTTCAATTTGGGCCAGGACCACACAGTCCACTTCTGGTTTGTCCTCTCCAAAGTGGAGTGGGTGGTCCACAAACTTGCCCATGACATTGCAACACCCCTTTGGCTGCCCCTGGGAATCTCTCCCAAGGCCACCTGCAACTGGCTGGTCACCTCTTTTGTGGAGGCAGCAGAGAAAGACTGGCAGGCCTGCTTTGCAGACCCCAAGTATCAGGGATGGAGCTTTCTGGACCTGTGGGCCCAGCACAAGTCCCCTGCAACACCCATGACCTTGGGGTGTGGGCCTTGGCTCAAGGAGACTGCACACTATTGCAGGTTGACAGCCCAACTCTGTTGGTGCATCATGGTGCATGCCCTGATTAGAAGCTACCATGACTGCTGTTTCCTCAGTGAGGAGACTCACTGTACATGCCCCCCCCTGGTCCTGGAAGGACTGGGACCACCTGCTTCATGTGTGCCTGCACATCATGCATAAGAAACACTGGCAGGGCCTGTGTTGGATTGCAGACCTTGTTGAATTCCTTCAGGTGAACCCACATGCATTTGCCTTTGCCCCCCCCCCCCCCAAGGGGTGGGACCCTGGATGAGGGACATATGCAGGGCATATGACCCCTGTCTGGTGGCTTGGTGTGCCTGATGGCCCACAAAAAGCATGCTTCAGCTCTTGAGCCCATGTTGCAGTCTGTCAGTAACACCAAACCTTGGGTTTGTCACTGGCAAGGCTAGGGGGTACCATCCATCTGCGGGGTGGCTAAGCCAAGACTTTACACTCCCCCACCTGTCCTATTGGACTCCGATTGGACTGCTTAGAGTCTGAGTCAGTCCAAGTCAGTCCGAGTGGAGTCCAAGTAGTCCAAGTGGATTAGTAGGCTTGGACTAGCTTGGACTCCACTTGGACTGACTTAGACTTCACTTGGACTGAGAACTTGGGATTCAAACTTGTGTCTGAAAATGTAAAATGCTTGTATCTCCAAGGATTGAACCCTTAGCCTTTTATATCCAGCTTAGATAAACAGTTTTTGAGGTGCTCTAGCCCACTGAGCTAAGTGCCTGATACATTTTTACCATATTAAGGGTACAATATGCACTTTACAAAATTCACATTTACACTACATAGTCTGATTGGACTCTGAGTGGACTCCACTCAGACTCTACTCAAGTTTTATAGAATAGTGAGTTTTTATTTGTATTTTTCATTCAAGTCAGATTAATTGGGATAATTCTATTCAAATGGGGTCAATTGATGTAATACAAAATTATATATATATAAATAAAATAAATATGTATGAGAGGGGAGAGGGGGAGTGCGGCATGTCACTGTCGCTGCCCCCTTGCAAGCAGTCACTCACAGCAGTGGTGAGGGTTGCTCTGTTGCCCTGGGTGTCACGTGGTTGGGTGTCCGGCCCATCCCCTCGCTCTGACAGAGTAGTATTTATATTAATAAAAGTAGAGTATAAATAAAATAAATATATACGAAATAAAATTAGAGGGAGGGGGGGAGGGGGGCGCAGTGCATCACCGTCCCTTCCTTGTCCCTCCTCTTCCCATTGCCCATCTGTCACCCTCACATAGTGCACCCCACCTCCACCCTGCAAGCAGTCACTTGCAGTGGTGGTGGGGGTGCTCTGTCGCACTGGGTGTCGTGTCTGGCATGTCCCCCTGTCCCTGGCATGTCCCCCCTCCCTCCTAGAGTGTCCCCCCCCGGCACATCCCCTCCCTCCTAGTCATGCTGGAGCATCCCCCCCTCCTAGTTGCACTGGGTGTTGTCCCCCCTCCCTCCTCCTCCCTCCTGGCACATCCCAGGCATCCCCCTCCATCCCAGTGTCTGTGTCCCCCTCGGTTCTGGTGCATCCCCCTCCCTCCTAGTGCATCCCCCTATCCCCTGGCATGTCCCCTCCCTCTTAGTCGCACTGGGTGTGGCGTCTGGCACATCCCCCCATCCCCCAGCGTGCCCCCTTGCTCTGAGGGATGTCCCCTTGTCCTTGTGGGCCTGGGGTCAGGTCATGTGTTGGTAGGGGGTTATCCTGGGCTGGGGGGGGGGTGCTGGGTCAGTGGGTCAGTGGGCATGACATGGTGGCAGTGGTGGTGCTCGGTCGGTGGGGGTTGGTGATGTGGTGGCGGCAGTGGGTGCTCAGTTGGGGGGAGGCAGCACTGGGGGTGGCGTGGTAGGGCTGGGCTAAGGGCAGGGCGGCACTGGTGGTGACACATGTTGTTTGGTGGCATGTGGTGGTGTTGGTGGTGATGCATGTCATTCGGCGGTGTGTGGCAGCATTGGTGATGTGGTGGCTGCGGTCATTCCCTCATCCTTCCCTGGCAGGTCCCTGGCCACTTCCTTCATCCCATGAGGCCCCCCATCTCCCAGCTAAGTGGGGAGGAGATGTGGCACATCATTGGATACAGATACAAAAAGAAAAACTAAAAAAAAACATTTTACAGTATGAGCTTAAAAATAGATTTTAAAATACTTATCATAGGGGCCAAGGGCCCCCATGGAGCACTAGAGGGGGGGAGGAGGGAGGGAGGGGGCAGGGTGGGAGGCCATCATAGTGGTGATGGTGGTGGGAGGGAGTGGTGATGAGCTGGCAGTGATGCAGCTATGTGCTTTGTCATACACAGCCATGGGAATAGTATGTAGAGCAATATATACCAGACAAGCTAAGCTACTGTTGTCTAGTGGTTATGTTGTCTATATATTATATAATGTACTTATCTAGGGGTTCAATTCCTGCTGATGATAATCTTTTTTATATTAGTAATAACAGTCATGTGCCAGTCCGAGCACTCCAAGTACACTCCACTTGGACTCTCCTAGGAATTCTGAGGACTGGCTCAGACTCCACTCAGACTCCACTCAGACTCCACTCAGATTGGACTGGGACTGGGACTGAACATTGGCAGGGAGTTGGCTGATGGACCAGTCTGAGCCAGTCCGAGTAGTCCAAGCAGAGTCTGATAGGAAAGGTGGGGGAGTGTAAAGAACTTGGATGATCAGGTTGGTAAAGTACACTTTTAATGTTTTCAATTAGTCTAACCTCCTCTGCAGTCTATATACATTGTTGAATGCCCAGAATTTTGACAGCTCTTCTTGCTTTTACATAAGGAGCTCCAGGACAAAGACATTCCCCACTGAATGAAGATGTGTGAATCTATTATCTAGGCATGGGATTTGTATTTCAAGGTCCTAAAACAGGAATTAGCAGTATGTTATTTCAATTGACCACTATGTTTCCCTGCATTCACTAATCACTGTAGGATGCACCAGGACAAATTTCTTTCATGGCAGATATTTGGTCAACCAAAGCTTGGTACCCATACCTGGCCATTATTGCACATTGGATACATAGAGACCAAGCTACCAATGGTCTCCAGCTGCATGTGACACTAATCACATTTCACTGTCTTTGAGGAGGTCAGGCTAGCAAGGATTGCTCTCCATCTGTTGGATCAAGTTGGGATCACAGTCAAGGAATGTCTAAGTTTCATTTTCTTACCCTTTTCTACTTTATGCTTACATCTGCACAGGGAGGCCATTGGACCCTTGATAATGCCTCACTCAACAGTACTTTCCTCAAAGAATTTAAGATATTTTTAGGCCCTCACAACATCGATTTCAGTCACAAGCACAACCATATAAGATGCTTCCCACATGTCACCAACATATGTTCCAATCATGTCATTGAAGCCTTTACCAATGTTGCCCTGGTAGATGATGCAGGGGGATTTGTTGCATCTGCATTGGGCCCTCCAAGTGATCCTGATAATTGACAACATGACCATCTGGCGGAAGTAGTGGTTCAAGTCAACTGAGGATCTGGCAGTGACTATACAAGTTAAGCAACTACAACTTGTATGTGATATGAAGGTTCAGTGGGACTACCTTTATTTCATGATCAATCGGTTTCGTATACTATGCCCGGTATATTTCTGAGCTCCATCATTTATAACTATATGCTTATTCATAAAAATAGGCCATCAAGTATTTCCTTTCTTTGCCTGTCAATAGAGAGCTTGCAAAACTTAAACTAACTGATATGGAATAGACTATACTTCAGGATTTTGAGATCATACTGGGTGTATGTCTTTAACATTGATACCTGTTCAAAGCTAAGTCTTTTGCTTAGGTACCCCATCAAGTGCAGCAAATCATGTCAACTGAGCACACTCCTGTTTTATCAGGTGCAATTCCCACCTTTGAGATGTTCATGACCGTGTGGGAACAGCTTGGGAAAAATCACCCCCACTTGTCATGATGGATGGATATCAGTATCCACTGGGCAACAACTTATTACAAGAAAATGGATGATTCACATGCCTACATTATCGTGATGTGTGAGTTAAAGTTCAGATCCATACATCATTTAATAACTTGACATGGCCAGTGTAAGCCTGGCCCCAGGCTCACGACGCTGAACACATGCACACCACTGCACACTGACCAATGCACACTGATGCATACAGGCGCACCGACGCCGAACCGATGCACACTGCTGCACACTGACTGGTGCACACCAATGCACACAGGCCCCAGGCTCACGACGCCGAACACATGCACACCGCTGCACACTGACCGATGCACACCGCTGCACACTGACCGATGCACACCGATGCATACAGGCGCACTGATGCCAAACCGATGCACACCGCTGCACACTGACTGGTGCACACCGATGCACACAGGCGCACCGACGCCGAACTGATGCATACCGATGGCACACCGCTGCCAATGCACACACATACCGATGCTCACTGCCAATCGGTAAGTGCACAGCCATGACCGCAGGCAACCGCAGGCATGACCACAAGCAACTGCATACCACTGCCAGTCAGTACCACTGTCGACGCACACTGCTGCACACACCAACCAACGGCTTCACCAATCGGTAACACCACCGACTGGTGCGCCGCTACTGACACCACCCATGCATGTCACATCACCGGCAACCCAATACCCATAGCTGGACATGTGTACAGATACCGGTGGCCCGACCACTTACCCGATATGAGAACTACGCTTGATGCGGCCATGGTTGAGATGCTGGATTTGGACACTTTCCAACACGGTCCAAACCCCTCATATATATATGATCTTTTCCCCTTTGTTGCCTCACTCTTACTACGTGCAACAAAGGTATAGTTACTATTGCTCACTCATGTATTCTACTGACTCTTACTACGTGCAACAAAGGATAACATTGTCCTGTCTGCCTGACTGAACTTAGTGAGGCGGCCTTTCCCGGCCTCCTTCCAGCCAGTTCTCAATCCCTCAATACAATTGTCATAGATTTGACAACACTGGGAGCCTCACTATGTTACCAGGGCCATTGAAACCATAAAGAAAGTTGTAAGTCTCTCAGTTTGTCATGGTGACAGTATCCTAATATACTTGTCACAGGTGCAAAAATACCATGCCCATCTTAGTGGACAAACTCAACAACCTACACCTGATACAGCAGCCTCAAAGCAAAAGAAGAAAAGCTGGCATGATTTAGCTGGACAATATGGGCTCGAAGAGATGATGAATGTTTCATGTGCTACTTCGGAATTGAAGGGGAGTTCAAGTCATATGGAGATGGGACGCTTTCACTGTCTGGCACAGATCTTGTAGGGTCTTGGGCAGTAAGTACAATGTCTCGCTATTCTCTTATTTGCCACTACTGTTTTGTTTGCAGATAAGCAAAAAAATTCATCCAGTATTGTTTGTGATGGCATTGGATTATCTACCCATTCAAGCTTCCTCTGTTCCTTCTGAGCACATTTTTTCATCCAGTGCTGAAACTGATATGAAGAGGTGCAATCAAATCCATCCTATTTTAATGGGAGCACTTCAAATGTTGAAATTTTCACTCAAGCAGCAATGGCTAAACTTTACGGAGGGATGGGCTACCACAGAAGATAAACTGGAGTACTATGTGGATGACGATGAAGATGCAGTTGATCTGTTAGGGAAGCTAACTTCAGAGATTAGGGAGAATGCTATAGATATTGATGAGGTAATTCATGTTGTTGGACAGGATGACAATGGTTGCTAGGGCCTTTTTTTGTTCAATATACTGCATACAACCATACTTACTATCACAATGTACATTTTATTACACATTTACCCTTGTTGTATATCAAATGTGCAAGTCTATCAATTGCCCAACATTTACCGGCTATAACCGGTTTGAAGCCATCAGCTAATCTGAGCCGAGCTGGATTTGATCAGCTCTCAAGCCATCACAAACAGGAACCAGCAAAACGCTGCCATTTTGGCAAGCTGCAGCAACACTAGGTTGGATCCACCATTGCCAGAATCATGTTCCATGTGACCAGTGCTTTGAGTCCATTGAACAACTCCTACTCTTTCTCTGTCTACTGCCACTTCTCATTCTTCAGAAATAATTTATTCATCAGCACTGCTACTTTCACAAAGCCTTCAGCAAAGCATTGGTAGAAGTTTGCAAGCCCCAGGAAGCATTAGATGTCTTTCATTGAGGTTGGCACTGGCCACTCTTCTATTGCCTTCATCTTTTCCAAATCCATCTTGATGCCATTGATGTGTTCCTAGCATTCCTAGCTGTGAAGAAGCACAGGAAAACTAGAAAAGGGAAGAGTTAGCTTAAAGGGTCCCAGAACCAGCCTTCTTCTACAAGAGTGGAAGTCAGTAATGTCTGCTGTTAACGATGTACAGCCTAAATGAAGTGCGAAGAATGTGAAGTTAGTAGAAAAGGTTAGCAAAATGTCGTGATAAAAGGTAATCAGTAGTTCATGGTCTAATAATGCAGTTTGATGAGAAGTACTTTACCAATGAACTAGGATTGTCCCAGTTCCTGGTTGCAATAATGCAGTGACAATATTCGAATGAGTAGCGAGTCAACTTTGCAGTTGAACACAAGAGGAAATGAGGAGTGAAATCTTAGCACTGAGAAAGGGGGAGATGAGATCTCTGTTTGCAATATTTTACATAGACTTTTTTATACTAACTAAATCAAAGTGGACACTATGCGAAATGTGGATACTGTCCAAGTCCATTGCTAACGGACTGCCTACACTAACTACTTACGGGTAACCCAGGTAAGTACAAAGTGGGTCAGTTCGCAAACTCCGCAAAGTGGCTGCGAAGGGTGTGAAGTCTGTAAAAGTGAAATATAGGTAAGTATAGTTAGTAATGGGCGTTTGCATGTCTTCAGAAGGAAATGGAGGGAAACAGAACAAAGAGGAAGGTCACCCCACGACCTTAGAATATGGCAAAATGCAATTTCACTGCCCATACTTGGTGGAAGCCTATCATCTCCCCCTGACTTGAAGATAAGGCCGTCCTTGGCCTCCAAGTGACCAATTCATCATCTCTCGAAGATCTTCACTTGATTGATCACCCAAGGGGGCATATCACAACATGTTCAGAAGGTGATAGTTGATTGGGCGTTCACTCTCTTGTGGATGGAATACTTGTGATGGGACTGGACCTGTAAAAAGGTTGTGGTATTTGGCTTCATATGAATTTTGCGGAGTAGGCATTGTGACTGTGATCGTGGGAATGCAAAGTGTTTCAGTGGATGTGGAAGCACTGATTGGCTCAGTAGAAAGAGGAGGAAGTGGTGCTGGGAATGTTGGGTTAGGTGGAATTGGTTTAAGCATGTATTGCATCATGGCTACAGGAGGAACTTGTGGAAAGAGCTCCAAAAGAGAAGACATTGAGCTTGATTGTTCAGAAGTAGTGGGTGTGATGAGGTGATGCCACTCATTGAGCTGGAAAGATTGTGGGGAGGGCACTATGCAGCAGAGGCGGCGTCCAAGGGTGATACCTATGAAAACTAAGCCAAATAAGAAAAGAAGTGTTGCAAGGGTTGTGAATATGGAAGCCTCTTTGGAGTTAATGACAGGAGACATAATGCGATGGTGGTGAAGAATATGGTAAATGAAAAAGTGGAGGCGTAGCTTCTTGTTAAAGTTTTAATAGGTGGTTTGGAATATAACATTCAGGTCCCTGTTTGACAGTGGCATTGACATAAAGGGTATAGTGTTGGGGAAGAGCTGAAGAGAGAAGACTGGAACCAAATAACACTGAAAAAGGCCTAAAGTCCCCTGACCAGGTACTGTCCCTAGTTCCAATATGGCCTTAGAGCGACTAAGTGTGAACATGTAGAACCAGAAATTGAAGAAGTCGAAAAGATGTTGGATTAGGAAAAGGAAAGTAAAGAAGTGTTGTTGACATGTGAAGAATGATTGTGAGAAGTTTGCTAAGGTAAGCATGATGATGCGAGTCCTAGGAGGTCGTTGCGAGGAGGTGCAAAACACTGGCAAAGCTGGGGGAAGAATGGAGTTGGGTAGCAGTTTGTGTGAGAAAGTGATCACAGATTGGCAAATGGATAAGTGCAAAATGTGTAAGCTTTGCAAAGTCAAAGGAGAGTGAGAGGGATGTCCACAAAGTCTAGAATGGTGTTGCGAAATAGAGAAGGCGAATGAAAGATAGGCAAATGTGTGTTTACCGATATCACAGATTCATGCGAAGTATAATGGTGATGATGTGAAGTGCCTTGTTAAATTTTAAAGTGTTTCTGTATGCATGGTGGGGAGGCTACGGGCCTATCGAGGCGCGGTCATGTGATGTTGAACTTGTTTGTTGATATTGGAGTTTGAGTGTTTTCTTCATCGCGTCCACATACTCAAGCATCTACATCTGTGCTTAACTTTTGAAAAACTTTGCTTCATTCTTAAAATGTCTTCCATCCTCCTTGCCAAAGTCCAGGAAGCCATTAAAGTCAACATCATGACAATCCCAGGTGGCATAGCCAAATGCGAAGACTATGAACTCTGGGGGAAGCAGTTTGTTTGTAATTGGGTGCATTGCAAATGTTTCTTTATATAGTGAATGTTTTGAATGTCAGATTGGTTACAGGGTAAGCTAGCAAAGTTGACCAAGGAGCCTGAATCAAATGAAGAAATGAAGGTGGCCCTGGCACAGGCTTGCAAGGCCTTCATGCACTTCAACTGTCCCTCCTGGCACGAATGGGGAGGCCTTTTATTCCCTGTTGCTGTTGAAGACACTCCCCCTGCCCAAGACATTCTCGCAAACCAAGCAAAGGTGGGTGCCATCCGCCTAGAAGAGGCATCAAATGCATACCTGGTCAACGAGATGACAGAGGAAGAGTTTGCAACCCTCAAGGCGTCATTGAAGGAGGAGGAAGATGCTGATGCAAAGTTGGGGGAAACACCAGTGGAGTCTTTGCCGGTAGCAGCAAAGACTTCGCTGGATGTTGTGATGGATATGAAAGCACAGGGTGAGGTTGCTGGTGAGCAGGAGGGGAAGGATAAAGGTAAGAGGAAGGAAGTGGCAGAAGAAGAGGGGGAGGACGAGAAGGAGGATGAGGGAATGGCAGTAGATGAATTTGCAGGCGAAGGGGATGCAGCGAACAGCATGCCAAGGCTGACTAGATCCAACATGTGTCACATGATCAGTTTGGAGGCCAACATACCTGACAGGTGGTCGCCTGCCCCTGGTGCACAAATTGTTGGGATACAAGCCTACAATTGCTATATCCAAAATGGTAATTATAATATTATTAATTACTGAGACCAAAACATTCTATACTATATATACTATATGTATAGTATAGCTTGAGACAATTCTTCCTGATCTCTGAGACATCTAGAGGAACACCCCCCTTCGTCTAAAGGCCTCCAGTTAGCTTCAAGACTTGCCTCCCTACACAAATGGGGGTGGCAAGGGCCCTCAAAACGTCGACAATGACTCAGGCTCCTGCAATGCCACTTCACAAAGTGGAAGGGCCAGTAGTGTTTGAAGGTCCAGTTACAAGACTGGAAAAAGACTGAGACTGGACTGGACCTGAACCGATCAGGACCAGAAATTCTCAGGACCGATCAAGACCGCAACCGTGGTCCAGTCTTTGGTTCATCACAATTTCTCCAACTTGAAAACCGAGAAAAGACTGGTCTTATTGGCCTTGACCGGTCTATGTGGTATCAACATCTGGTAGTTCAAACATAGGTACTTGTTCTGGAATATATTGATTTGATGAGGCAAAATCCACCCTATGCAAAGCATTACCAATCGAATCACAACATTCCACGAAGTCACCTTGCCAAAGATCACACTGTTCTAGTATGCCTCTTACATCTCTGAAAGTCACCAAAAAGGTCTTACCAACAGTACAAAAGCCCAAGCCCAAGGCTAAGGTACAAGGCAATAAGGGTGCTACTGCTCACACAAGCACTAAACAAAGCCATAAACAAGTCGAATCAGAAAGTGAAGAGAGTGATAGGACCACATCTGATGATTCACCACCTAGAGCCAAGAAAAGACAAACCATGCATGATGTGGAGTGCCCAGAGATTGCGGTTGAGGTCACAGAAGATCATGTTGACCCACCTGATGAGGAAGTCGAGACTGTTGAGGATGTTCACGAGGTATGCACCTGTGTGCTCACTAGCCACAAAAATACTTACTCATCATCTCTAGGATGGTCTCAATGTTCATCAATGTGGGGCCAACCTTGAAGAAAAGCCAGTAAAAAAAGATTCAACCCTTGATCTCCTTACGATGATGTTGGACAAGGTCACTGTGAAGTTCAAGATTCAGACTGATGTGTACGAAACAGAAATAGGAAGGTGGTGTAACTTGCAAGTAAGTCATAAACATTTAAACATGGACTACAAAGAGAAGTAATGCTTACCTACAATGATCCAGAGCGGACAAGCACTTCATTAAGGTCCATGGAACACGCAAGGCATTCTTCAAGGGTGGAAATTCATTGTGTCACCTACATATTTGCCAACATTATGATATGTACAAGGAAAAATGCGAAAAAGCCAAAATACCTATTAATCACTGGGCAATTCCATGAGACCTTTGGAAAAAGATGGAGGAGGCCAAAGAGAACAAAATACAAGGAGGGATGACCAAAAAGAGTGCGCAGGAGAAATTAGACTTCAAGATTGTGACTGGGCCATGTGAGTTCATGAGAGCAGGTGTTCTTCATGCAGTTGTGAACCTTATTGCAACCAACAGTCAAGTAAGTCATTAGTACATCTCATCAACATCATGGACAATGATTACACACCGATAGCCCTTGGCTCTCACTGATAATCCTGCATTCCGAAATGTGCTGCTTGCTATGAGGCCAAAATCCACCACATTTGACCTGCCAAGTACCTATGACATGAAGGTGCATCTTCACAATGAATTTGTGAAATACATGAAGGGGCTAAAGGAGGATATAATGGTGAGCAATCTGCCCTCTCATGTACTAGTAGTATGCAATACTGACTTGTATAGGCATCTCCAGGGAGAGTGTTGATCACTGCAGATGGATGGTCAGCAGATAATATGAAGATGGGTTTCTTGGGAATGACAGTGCATTGGATTCAAGTGGTGGGAGGGAAGTGGGAAATGAAAGCTGCAGTAATTGGGTTCAAGGCTTTATCAGGTACCCATAGTGGTAAGAACCTCAGGAGATATGCAGTGGGATTACTTGACCGTGTTGGGATCATGGACCAAAAGGGATCGAAGGTAAGTCATTCTGTACATATGACGTGAATTATGTTGTTTATTCCCATGTCACTGGTCCGAAGCTCTATACAGCCACATTTGATAACACTGGAAACAATAACACAACTTGCAGAACTATCAAAGATATCCACATTCGTCGAGGCCTTACCTGGAATAGTAATAAACAACAATTGCCATGTGTTAATTCATTTTATCAAACTTTTCTCATACTAAGACAACTGCAGTTGCCTAGGGCATGTTGTCAACCTTGGAAATGTTGAAGTTATGTCTCAGATTACAAAAATCACAGCAGCTATATGGGAATATGACCCCACGCACGATGACAACTGTGTTTTAGGCAGCTCCCTTGACATGATTGCAACTATTTGTATGCTTGCAATCAAGGTAAGTATAGATCCTGAAGCAGTCAAAATTCCACTTCATAGCAATGTTCGATGGGGAACAGCATTTAAAATGCTTGACCAAGCAAATAAACTCTGTCAGGTGAGTCTTACCCATTTTCCATTTCTTCAGACATCGTACTGATAGGTTTGAATAGGCCATTGGATTGTTTTTGGCATCTGCAGATGAGATGTATGGTCCCATCACCACATTATGTGATAATCTCCCTGTGAAACACATACCCTGGATGGCATTTAAAATGACAGATGTAGATTGGCTTTGAGTAACCGATGCCCACGATATCCTTGTGGTATGTAAAATTAATTTTTAATTCAGGAATGAAGGGATTGATCCATCATGCATTAGGATTCAAATTGGATTCAGCAGTACTTCTCCTCCGAGAAGCAACCAACCCTCTGGCATTTGCTTCCAGCTCTTGCAGAACTTCAAACAGCATGGGAGAACAAGTGAGACTCTCCAAAATATGCCCTGTACCAGGATGCCCTCAGTGATGGCCTTGAGAAGATTGGAAAATATTATTCCAAGCTTGATGAGAAGCCAGGTTTTGTTCTCGCACTTGGTAAGATTTTTATTTCAATCAGTTATATGCATATATTGATTAATTTCATTACAGTACTTCACCCATACTACAAGCTAGCTTATATTAAGCTTGCGTGGGGTGGTCCCAAAGAGCAAGCTGCTGAAATTGTAGCTGGAAATGCAAATGCCAAGGATTGGCAAGATGAGGCCAAAAAGATTGTCGAGAAAACCATAGGCCCATTTGCTTTTTTATGCAAGCTTTTGGTGCTAATTGGATCTGAAAGATGGCTGAATACTATAGAAATCAACCCTCTGCTCCCGTTGTGGAAGGGTAAGTAGACACACCCGTCGACTTCCCCGTTCCGATGCATTTCCTGTGGGGCTGCAAGATATTTGGATATTCATTGAGTATATGTATAGTTTCCTTCTTTCTTTTGTTTATTGTTTAATCATATATCTAATCAACCCCCTCCCCAACTTTGAGACACAGGTAGAAGTCAATGACGTCCTTGAAGGTCTACAAATGCCTCAACATGTCGATCTCTTGGGTTTATCATTTGTCGTGTGTCCTCAAGATTCTCATCAAGATTTGTATGCCCAACTTGAAGGGCTGGGTTTTGGTTTTGGTTTTATTTTCCTTTCTTCGAACACTTTGATTTATTCTTCACACTTCCCTTTGAGAACCAAGATTCCGGCATGTACCCCCTCCCACGGCTAGCTGTTTCTGACTCGACAGGCTGATCTGTCAGATGAGTAGGGTCGAGGGGGCGCACTGGATGGTACTCCGCACTTGCTTGGGCCCCAGGTGACGTCTCATCAATAGAGGGCCTCAGTACTAGTCCCCTCCCTGAGCCATTCCTGACAGTTGAGGCTCTGAGAGGTGGACTCGACGATGCCGGTCCGACAACCACTTGTTCTTGCATTTGTTGAGTGATCTATTTTTATCACCACTTCCTTTTTTTGTATATTTCCGCCTCTTTCTTATTTTATTATTCATCTCTCGAGTTCTGATTGGTGCAAGAGTACGCGCGCAATCACATGTGCATATAGTTAGTACTCTCAGCTTGTATATAAGGTGTCCTCCCACCTTTCGAATGGAGCACGTTTCTTCCCCTCTCTCTTCTTGGATTCTGTAAGCTTCCCTTACGACGGCCCATCTTTCCTCAAGATAGCTACACACGACGTGTAGTTTCCAAGTTAAGTATTCTTGTTTCTACGGTTACTGGGCACCACGGCCCTTTTCTTGTTCATTCCTGATTGGACCAACGAGTCCATTGTTTCCTGTACCACGCCCACGTGCGTATTCTCACATCGAGTGCCTTCGGCCTCGATCTCATTGTCTCTCGCCCCTTTCCCACGCGGTTCGATCATCGATCGATCCGATCGCAACGCGTCGTTCACGAACGCGTCCGCTTTGACCCCTTGGCTCTCAGGTTCTTGACTCCTTTCGAGAACTCTCTGTCTCGTCTCTTTTCCCTTTCCACCACGCGTTTGACACTTTTGTCACGCGTTTACCCCCTTCAGCCTTACCTTTGCCAGCGCGACGTGACGACCCGACCGATCGACCTCAAGAGGGCCGAGACCCCGTCCACAGTGGTGACCGAGACAGGGGTTGGGTACTCAGTTCACAAGACGCGGATTCCACTTCAGGTAAGCACCTTCCCTGCACAGCGTCGCTGATTTGTAGTTCAAAGGTCTATCCCTTGATCAACGAACACGGCCGACGCGCATACACACAACCACGGCCCCACACTTCCAACACTCCTAGATTCCTCCGGGACTTTCAGCTCTTTCACATCGAATTCAAATTCTTTGCAACGTTCTCTTTCTTCGCCGCTCGAACGTCCTCCTTTCTGAACTCCCTTTCACCCCACGTCGACGCATCCCAACGCGTTCATCGCAAACCGCATACACGGACTCTTCAAGACTCCTCAAGCTCGAGTGTGACAGTGTCTGTCGCTCTCACGGCTTGACTTGGTGTCTGCTGTGCCCTTCAAGACCAGGATCGGCGTTGACTTGGAGTCGACGGACTAGACTTGGCTCGGTGTCATTCTAGCTTCCTTTAGCTCGCTTAGACTCTCGTCCGCATCTTGAAACAGCCTCACATCTCGGTCACAAACGATCCCCGTTCCTGCACATACCAACACGTCATCTTTTGACCTACCCAACACAGTCAACTCAATTCCGGGCTCAAGGAATCCGCTCGACAAGGTTCTGGGACATCAACGACACGCAAATACGCACCCTGCTTGGCCCACGTCACCTTTCCATCGACGACTCCTCTTTTGACGCTTTCCGGGACATTTTGAAGGCGGAAACAGCCGCTTCCCCGTCCCTCCCTTCGTCTTTTACGGTTCAAACTCGCGTTCCTTCTCATTGGACGACCTGGCATCCTTCAACGTGCTCCTACGACAATCCCTGACAACGAACTCGCGTGCACCGCAGTCCCTGATGGCCCAACACGCCGCCGTCTTTGCTATGCCCATGCCAACGCCTGGAACTCCGGACGCACCTCTCTTCAAAGGACGACGCGTAGCTGACTTTCTAAATACTCTCGAAGCACATGCCAACGCCGCTAGGGTACCCCTCAGTGAACTCCCTGCATATGTTCTACGTTACTGCCACAGACGTGTCCGCGACATTATAGACTCGTCGACCCTCTGGGCTCAGTGTGACTGGGCCGCGGCACGGTCTCATCTCATCGACTTGTATGGCTCAAACGATCGCAGGCCACGGATCTCACCTGAACGACTCCGGAAATGGGTAAGATTGCATGCTGAAACGGGGTGTATTTCTAGTCTTCAAGACGTCGACCAGTACTACAGGGAATTTACGGCCCAGTCCACTCAGCTCGAGACTAAGTCTCTTATTACGACTAACGAGGCTAATCTATTGTTTTACAAAGGGATACCGAGCTCTATGCGCAAGAAAATCAGACACAAGATCCCTGACGACCAACAGACGGTCACAACTGCGCCATCAATTCCCAACATGCTCAGTTACCTTAGGACCGAGTTCGACGAGGACGATATCGACAACGACTCAGACGGCGTGGAATTTCCCTTAGACTCTGATGAAGACTCCGACGTTTCAGACATCGACGACGACCTGGACCCTCTAGTCAGACGCCCTCGCACACGCGACTTGAAGAAGAAAAAGGTGAAAACTGATGTACGACGCGTCCCTACAGGTACTACCACCGAACCTCAAGTGCCGCCAACCCTCGACGCCCTCGCCAATCGAATTCAATATCAAATTCAAGCCGTCAAGATCGAACAAGAGGTTATGCTACGGGGGCTGGTCGCCATGGCCCCTCCCACTACAAAGGCTCCAATCGCGGCTTCAAAGCATGAGAAGAGATGTTTTATTTGTGATCTACTTAATGCCCATCCTTTAGGTCCGCGGAACTGCCCAGAGGTACAACTCCTCATTCAAGACGGCCTTGCGGACTTCAACCAGGTAGGACGACTCATGCGCCCAGATGGATCCGATCTCCCCCGCGGTCTGCACGGCAGCGGCGGCGTTGCCAAAGCTCTACGCGATGAGCACACGGCCACTCTTCAAAGTCCTTCCACCTCCAGAACTTCCAGTTTCCGGCGTGACGACGTGGATCCCATCGATAGCCCTTACTATACGGCGTACTCCCTACCGGTCCAGTCTTCGTTTGCACCCGTCCAATGTCCCTCGCACCTACATCGACGCTCGCAAATGACTCCTCCACTGCCAGCCCCTCTGCAAGTCCTGCCCATCTCCTCGTCGAAGGTTCATCTGACGTTCTCACCTCGTCTTATTCCTCCCGAGCCATCGCTCCCTCAAGACCTTAAGAGCAAAGAGAATATCGTTCAAGACTCCGGGCCTAGTCACGACCAAGTCCTGCCCAGCCACGGACGGAGGAACATCCCTACCTTCGTACCCCAGCACCCGCTTGCAACTCAAGGGCCTTCACCTACGAACTCGGGAGCTGATTGCGTCGATCCCCAATCCTTTTTGAATGGTAACGCCCGTATTTCAGAACGCGCCAACAAGACTTTATCGTCCAAGCTTGATATCAATGCACAAGACCATGGAGGAACTGACCACAACAACGCCCTGCGAGATTCGTCAGCTATGCCTCAAGATTTCGGATACCAAGATGTTGTTGTTAATCACGGTGACGTTACTACAGATGACTCTCAAAATCACTCTGAGTTAGCAGTCATGACAACCGCCGACGTTTCTCAACTCAGCATCAACTCTACTGCCGAGAATTCGCCTCTCGATGCCTCGGACGCTTCAGCCCACGTTAGCTCGACCAATAAGCCTCAACAACCTCCTGGAACGGACACATCTCCCTCTGCTACTCATCAAGTTCTGCCCAGCTCCTCTCGCACTATTCCTTCGACATTCTCATCCCATCGTCAATCTGCACCGCCCACACAACAGGGGCCTACACCCACATTCTCAGCATTCGACGCCCTCTCCTCTGTGGAAGATCGACTCGAAACGCCTCAAGATTCTGGTCCTGAAGACACGTATAATCACAACCCTGACTATGTGATTCAGCGGACATCAACGGCTCTCTTAGATTGCGCTCCAAAAGAATTTACTGCTCATTTTCGAACGTCAACAGATCCTCAAGCCTTATTCCCATTCGCCATGAGAATACCCAAAGGCTCGGAGTACAATATCGACCTCGTTACAAAAGCTCTACTACTGGACGATTCGACGCTTAGGAATCAAACTTGTGAATATGACGAGACTCCTGGTGATGTACTCTCAACCGACCACATTACGCCGGACTTCGAGCCCCTGGACTCACAACACACCGTCGATACAGAGGGCGCCGTGCCACGGCACAGCACCTCGACAGCTGTTCTCGCTAACACCGTTTCTGTCAGACGATCCCCCGTTCGACGAGCAAAACAACGCTGCGATATTCTGTTACCTGTTCCTTGGCATACGGACCGAACTAACGGAGAGTTTCTCAGAAATTTGTTCCATTTATTGCCTGTCGTTTCAAGACCTTTGGGTATTTCCTGGCCTAAAGACAATCTCGAAACTCGAACAACCGTTCTCTCTGGCCATCTTCGACATCTCTTCACATGCACGCAAGACATCCTGGTCGGCTCTGTCCGCAATGCCACCAGGCCCGTTGTCATCATTCACCCTCCTGCGCTTACACCTGCCCTGCCCGACGGACAAGATGTCTCCCTCATGAAATCCTCTCCAAGGCGATCCGTAGAGGAGGCCATAAAAACATTCAAGAATCTTCGACATCGAACGCTGGGTATTCTATTCCGTTTCATCGTCGACGCGCATGCTCTACACGATTTTGTACATAATCGCGACGCCAACATGCTTACGCAAGACGCTATCGATTCCGCCTGCACCCCCATTCCCCAACCTCCAACGTTTAAGGACCGTCGACATCGCACGTCAGCCATGACTATCAAGACGTCTCTCGACATCCTTTTTTCATCTCCCTGGAATGATGGGGGCATCATTCTAAGTCCTGCCCACTGTGGAAGGGTAAGTAGACACACCCGTCGACTTCCCCGTTCCGATGCATTTCCTGTGGGGCTGCAAGATATTTGGATATTCATTGAGTATATGTATAGTTTCCTTCTTTCTTTTGTTTATTGTTTAATCATATATCTAATCAACCCCCTCCCCAACTTTGAGACACAGGTAGAAGTCAATGACGTCCTTGAAGGTCTACAAATGCCTCAACATGTCGATCTCTTGGGTTTATCATTTGTCGTGTGTCCTCAAGATTCTCATCAAGATTTGTATGCCCAACTTGAAGGGCTGGGTTTTGGTTTTGGTTTTATTTTCCTTTCTTCGAACACTTTGATTTATTCTTCACACTTCCCTTTGAGAACCAAGATTCCGGCATGTACCCCCTCCCACGGCTAGCTGTTTCTGACTCGACAGGCTGATCTGTCAGATGAGTAGGGTCGAGGGGGCGCACTGGATGGTACTCCGCACTTGCTTGGGCCCCAGGTGACGTCTCATCAATAGAGGGCCTCAGTACTAGTCCCCTCCCTGAGCCATTCCTGACAGTTGAGGCTCTGAGAGGTGGACTCGACGATGCCGGTCCGACAACCACTTGTTCTTGCATTTGTTGAGTGATCTATTTTTATCACCACTTCCTTTTTTTGTATATTTCCGCCTCTTTCTTATTTTATTATTCATCTCTCGAGTTCTGATTGGTGCAAGAGTACGCGCGCAATCACATGTGCATATAGTTAGTACTCTCAGCTTGTATATAAGGTGTCCTCCCACCTTTCGAATGGAGCACGTTTCTTCCCCTCTCTCTTCTTGGATTCTGTAAGCTTCCCTTACGACGGCCCATCTTTCCTCAAGATAGCTACACACGACGTGTAGTTTCCAAGTTAAGTATTCTTGTTTCTACGGTTACTGGGCACCACGGCCCTTTTCTTGTTCATTCCTGATTGGACCAACGAGTCCATTGTTTCCTGTACCACGCCCACGTGCGTATTCTCACATCGAGTGCCTTCGGCCTCGATCTCATTGTCTCTCGCCCCTTTCCCACGCGGTTCGATCATCGATCGATCCGATCGCAACGCGTCGTTCACGAACGCGTCCGCTTTGACCCCTTGGCTCTCAGGTTCTTGACTCCTTTCGAGAACTCTCTGTCTCGTCTCTTTTCCCTTTCCACCACGCGTTTGACACTTTTGTCACGCGTTTACCCCCTTCAGCCTTACCTTTGCCAGCGCGACGTGACGACCCGACCGATCGACCTCAAGAGGGCCGAGACCCCGTCCACACCGTTGTCAACAGATCTGCTGGGGATCATGATGCCGTGACTAAGGAAGCTCACGTGCTGTCAGAATATGACAAGCATCGTGAAACCCTTCTTGCTAATGACATGGAGGAAGGTTGGGCATCTGAACTTCATCGTTATCTTGGTAGTATGCAATGGGACGTGAAAAAGGAAACAGATCTCATCAAATGGTGGCAGGTAAGAATTCTAGCCTGAATCTCATCATTGTTTTGTATTCACCAAAGCCCCTAGAACCATGCGCAATTATTCCCGACTCTTGCATGTATCGCCCTTGATGTACTTCCTTCACAAGCCTCATCTGTTCCATGTGAATGTCTGTTCTCGGGCAGCAAACAACTTGCAACTGATCACCAGGCACACTTAGGCCCCATTGTTTTCAAAGAACTTGTAATCATGGACTCAGCATGGGGACCTGAGCTCTACAACATGGCCGCTTGGAACACTGCGCAGGCGGAAGAGGTTGGTATATTTTTTTTTTTTTTTGTTCAACAATTTATAGCGCGGTGCATGTAAGCAGTCCGCGGGCATGAAGTACAGACATACCAGAGTACACTACGCTCTACTATACCAGACCCCTGCCAGTGTGAGACCTTCCTCCCTCTTTTAACCTCTGAGGTGGGCAGATATACCACATATAGAGCTCGCTGGAGCCAGGAAGGCAGAGCCGCGCCCTTGCGCCGCCACATGCCAGAAGACCCCCCACCCGCAGCTAGTCCGGTCCCCCCACGCGCGGCCAGCCGAGGCCAGCCGGTGAGCAGTGTCAATTCACCGTAAGCCCCCAGCCCCCAAAGGGCCTGGAGGTTAACCATAGTCCCTAACGGGCGGAGGGGTGAACCACCCCCCTCATTGAGAGATGGACCATCGGTCCGGCAGCCCTGCCGTCCGGTGAGATGTCTGGCTGAGACCCAGTGGGCCTAAACGGTGCCTGTAGATATGGGTACACCTGTGGGCGGCCGAGGCCCCCACCTGTATGCCCATGATGAGCCCAGGGACAAGCCCCAGGAGCACCCCATCCGTAGCCACGGGGAGCGTGGTAGCGCCGCCTGTATCCAGAGGCAGCTGGCCGACAATGGACATGGCATGGTACCGCAGTACCATCCCTGGTCCAGAAAGATAGCAGGTGTGACAGCAGCAATGTGCTGTGTACCCCACACATGATGTGGTCCTCATAGAAACAGAGGACGGGGTCGAGGTGGGAGGGGCCACTTGTGGGGCCATCCACCAGGGATGGCGTCCTAGGCAACAGCTGGTGCGCCGTGTGCGTCCATTGCTGTAGAGTGCGGTCCTCAACGCGATGCGTTGTGGGCCCAGAAATAGCGGCACTGGGGGAGCGCTTCCCCCTGCCCTCCGCTGTCCAATCTCCACGATCATAGATAATCTGCTGCCCCCTGCAGACAGGTGGACAACGGGAGTGGCTCGATCTCTTGTTGGCAGCAGGTATTGCCAGCCCCGCCGCAATCCTGGTGAGCAGATAGGTCCCCAGAGCACAAGCACAGAGTGCAAGTGCCCAGAGGAGGCATGGTGGGAGGAGGCGCCGGCACGCATACCCCTAATGCGGAGCGAGGACCCACCCATGGGGAGTGAGTAGTGTCCTGTAGCCGTAGAGTAGCCTAAACATTAAAGAAGTAAATGCAGACGCACCAAACCCCTAGATCCTCTCCAGGGATCTGAAAATCCATAGGATCGCCCCCCTCCCTAAGCGAGTTCTCCCCCTGACCCCAGAGTGGGACCCCCAGCCTAAGCCGGCAGTGTTGCTTCACCGTCAAACCCCCCCACCGATTGGTGGAAGGTGCCCCATCCCAGAGCCCAGGATCATCGAGCCCAGGTGGGTAAAGATGGCGGACAAGAGGACACCCCCTAAGCGGGCATCTGAGCACAATCCGTGGGGATCAGTCAAACCAATCACTAGGGGGGTTGGGATAGCTCCCAAATGACCCCTGGGGAGTGGGATAGGCTGGTCTGATCAGAGATCAGGCCAGGGGATGGACTGCTGGGCACCAAGCCAGACAGTGTGGAGGATGTTCCCACGGCACATGGTGGTGGTAACAAGTCAAGAAGGTGAGGTTGGTATATTTGATTTTGAAGAGATGCTCATAGAAGATGTTGACAGTTTAGCTTGGGATAAGGGATTGGACTTGGATGGTTCTGACTTCGTGGTCTAATGTTCTCATTTATAATGTATCTACCTTGTCATTCAAAGCTATTATTTAAGATATTACTGATTGAATTCCCGGGCAATGATGAGGCAGTAGGTCTCTTTGCCACTGAACCTCTTTATTTTTCTCTAACATGATGCTGAATGTTTATTCTAGCTCTGCCTAATTTCCCCAGTCTCTCCACTCCCCACTCAAGTACTCACATTTTCTATTTCCTTTTCTTTCTATATCCATAACACCTTACTTATGCACCGAACATTTATTATATATCCTGTAATGTCAACTCTCCACTTCTTTTTCTTTTCTTTTCTTTCCACCATTCAATCATATCTCAACAAGTCCTTATGCATTTGCCTATTTTTTTGGTGTTATTTTTCTTTCTCTTTCCACCACTCAATTATATATCAACAAGGCCTTATGCACGCTCTACACTCATTGGCTCACCAAGCTCTGCCAGCTATGTGCGCTCGCGTTCATCAGCATTAGTTGGCTAGGGATGTGGTTGAGGATATAAGTTGACAGGTGCTACCAATGCCAAGGGGAGACCTGCAAGGTATGTCTGGTATGACTTTAACACATGAATGATATCCTCCCTTCCCTCAGGGTCATACACTTCACATCGCAAATCGTCACCTTGACTGCAGGCACCCGACGGTTTTTGTCTGGTGTCCAACCTCGTTGCACAAACCATCATGTCAATGTGCTCTGACATGGCAGTCATGTTGCCACCACTCTGGATGCGACAACGCCAGGGCCCCTGTGACAGCGCGAACATTATCCCCCATACCCAGTGGCACACCACTCATGAATGCCACCCCCCTGCCCAATGACATTCCACGACACCCTGCCAACACCGACGAATGCCAGCACTTCACGAATGCTATCCCCTGCACAACAACGAGCCGACGAATGTCGCCCCTTTGTGAACGCTATCCCCAATGACACCCCTGCGAATGTCGCCCCTTTGCAAATGCTATCCCCTTGCCCAACAACACACTGACAAATGCTGCCTCCCTCGCAAATGCTATCTCCCTGCCCAATGACAGACCTGCTCATGGGGTGGGCCACAGATGAAATGATGAGGGTGCCATGCCACCACCACTTTGGATGTGACAATGCCAGGGCCCCCAATGGATGTTTCTTTTATTTTTTACTGTGTCGTACTTATTTTATTCAGCTTGGGTTATGTAGGTAATTAGTTGTTTTGCCCAGCCTTGCAAGAGCCTTGTGAGCAGCTGCTTGCAAGGTGGGTTAGTAATCTATATTATGGGTGAAAGACTGGTCCTGAGACCAGAAAAGACCAGAAAAGACCAGAAAAGACTGGAAAAGACTGGTGAAGACTGGTCTATACTGGTTCGGTCCAGTCTTACTGAGTATATAGTTTTGTGAGGACCGGTCTCGGTCTCAGTCTGACCTTGTGAGGGCAAAAGACTGGACTGGACTGGACCTTCAAACACTAAGGGCCAGTGCGATGTTTTCTGAAGTATGACTTGTGCTATTTTGCTGAAGTTTTGATCTAGTGTGATCGCTGTGGCGGATTCCAAACAATCCCCCCATGCATCATGCCAGAGGGTGAACCAAAGTGTGTTAAGTGCGCACTTGACAAGGCAGGATGTTATTGGGGTGGAGTTTTGCACACCGGAAAGGCAAAAGCAAAGGGGAAGGGAGAGGCAGCGTTAAAGGCAACAACCATCCCACAACCCAAGGCTGGGCCATCCAAGTTGAAAGTTGAAGTTGTGATCAGTAAGTGTTTTTCTTGTTATATATCTTTTGGCAGTCCTTAGATTTTGGTCACAGCAGGGAAGACATCACAGGCATTGACGTTGAAGACACACGAGACCCAACCTCGCATCAAGAAGGTTCGCATCATTGGACCAAAAGTCTCCAAGGAGCGAAGGCGAATCGATTATGAGGTTGGAAAGGAGGAGTTTGTTTGCCTGGCATTGCATGTTGAATTCCTCCAGGACCAACTTACTTTGCAAAGGCTCCATGTCGAGGAACTCCATCAGGCCTTCCTGGAGGCCGATTCCAGTGATGAGGAGGATGACAAGTAGTGGTGGGCCATAGAATTTATTTTGTTATGTTTTATTGTTCTTTTTGTTCTTCAATTCGTATAGACTTTGTTTGGGTGCCTTTGTTTCTAAAAGAAAAGAAAGAAAATATGTTGCGAAGTTAAGGGTAAGTCAACTGAGGTTGTGAAGTGAAGGAAATAGTTGTAAAGTAATATGAAATTTGCTTGCTTTGCAAAGTTCACTGGGTTCACGAAGTGAAAAGAAAAAGAAAAGAATGAAAGGGGAAGGCTCAGTCATCATGATTGCTGGTAGACCCCTAAGGATCTGTGCAATCATCAAGGAAACAACATCATGACTTAAGATAGAAATGGATGTATGAGTTGGGAATAGCGGTGAAGTTTGCAAAATGAAGGGATATGTAAGAAAACAAAAGAAAGAGAGTTGAAAATAGAAAAATGGATATGGTACTAGGATTCAGATAATTCTTCTTAATCGTCACTATCACTGTCTGGATCGAGTAACTCTTGTTGTTCTTCATCTGTTGCCAAGTCCATTTCTTCTAATTGTCAAAAGCGTTTTGTATTGATGTCGATAGCATCAGGGGAAAGATGAATAGTTTGTTGAGCATAATAGGGGACAAGGCGAAATGTTGCAATGGGCCTATGCATGACTGTGCCATCGAGTTTGCAAATGATGTATGCTCCTCCTTTGTTCCTAGAGATAATGATTAGGGGGCCTAAGTAGTGAGGTTTGAGTTTGCGATCCAGCGAGTATTTGATTCTTGTATTTTGCATCAGTACAAGGTCACCATATTTGAAGTCAAAGTCATGAATGGTGCAAAGATGTTTCTGTTCAAATTGTATCATGGCTTGTTTTCGTGTTGAAAAGACTCTCGAATGTATCTTTACTAAGTTGCTCTTGTGCTTCTGCAGTGCAATTGCTTGTCTGGTAATGAGATCAGTGGTAGACAGAACAGAGTCTGGAGGTGGTTGGAGGTATGTGGCTTTGATGATGTCTAGAGGGATCAGCAGATGTGTGCCAGTTGCTGCAAAGTATGGGGAACACAGAAGACCCCTGCTATGCCCACAACCTCGGGTTGCGGGCCTTGGCTCAAGGAGACTGCAAACGACTGCAGGTTGACGGCCTGACTTTGTCGGTGCATCACGGCGCATGCCCCCATTGGGAGTTACCGTGACCGCTTTCATCCCAGTGAGGACACTCACTGCACATGCCCCCCCTGGCCCTTCCAGGACCAAGATCACTTGCTCCGCGTGTGCCTGCATGTGAAGCGCAAGAAGCATCGGCAGGGCCCGCGGTGGATCACGGACCTCGTCGAGCTACTCGAGGCGAACCCACGAGCGTTTGCCTTTGCCCCCCTGGAACCGTGGGACCCAGGATGAGGGTCACACGCAGGGTGTATGACCCCTGTCTGGTGGCCTAGTGCACCTGATGGCTTGCCGAACGCATGCTCTGCTTCTGAGCCAGCTGTGTCTCTGTTGGTAACACCGAACCTCGGGTTCGTCACTGGCAAGGCTGGGGGGCCCGCTGTATAGCGGGTACCATCCCACACATGGGGCGGCTAAGCGAGGAGGGGCTGTACCCGGGCAACTGGGGGGCTCCGGACCCCATCGGGCCTTATGGCTGGTGGGTTGGTCGACCTGTGGGAAGGCCTATAATCCTCAATCTTGGCCGGCACATCAGTGGGTGTGCACAACTAATAGGGGCCGTGCAGGGGCCATGTGGGGGTAGGAGGCTGGGCGGGTTAGTACGCGCCATTGGGAGTGCTGGCGAGCTGGTTCGGGGAGGTGCCCGAGTGCCCTTGGCCTGTAGTCCGGCCATGCATGCTGCTCGAGCAAGCGGTGTGCAGGCCTTCACACACTCGTGTGCCTTATCAGGGCTGTAGTTTCCCCTTCAACTTACGCAGTATACCCACTGTTTCATGTAGTAGATAGCCATGGACTGTGCCCGTGCACCATGTTAAATATTGTTGAAAAAAAAAAAAAAAGTATGGGGAACAACCCATCATCTTCTTTGTTGTAATTCATTCTGCCCAGAATACTGAATAAGAGCTTTGGTACCATTTCACTTCATCATCTCTGTTCGCTGCTTTGAACAATGCCTGTCTGACATCGAAGTGGGCTCACTCTACCAGGCCATTTGCCTTGGAGTTGTAGCCGCTAATTTGAATGTGATGGATCTTGTACTTGCATCCTAAGACTGCAAGAGCTTTGAGGAAGACAGGGGCATTGTCTGTCACTATTTCGCAAAGTGCTCCCCATCTCCAAATAATATCTTGAAATATCCAATTGGCTAGTGAAGTTGCGTTCTTGTTTGCAAGCATGCGAAACTCTGGCCAATGAACAAGCAAACAATGTCCTTGAATGAGATACTTGAAGTTCCCTGATTTCAGCATGTGCATTGTGTCTATGTAGATCTTTGAGAATAAGGGAGCTGGGGTGGCAATGACAGGGGGAATCTGAATCTTTGTAGTTTGTTGTACCTGGCAAATGTGGCATGTTCACACATACCATAGCAGGTCTGCATGTATGTGGGGCCACCAGAATTGTAGTAAGAGTGCACTGCATGTCACATAATATTGCTTGTGTCCAATGTTATTGTGAACATTTCGCAGGATGTCTAGTCATTGGTGGTGTGGAATAATGAGCTTGTGAGCTCCATGGGAGTCTCTCTTCCAAAGGCGGTCTTGATTGTGGAAGAATCTAGTTGCATATCGGATAAAGGTGGCATATTGAGAATCATTCAGTTTGCTAGGTCTCTGTAAGTCTTTGTGCCAAGCCTGTACTGCTTCAAGCTTCAAATCATCTTGTTTTGCATTTTTGGAGCATGGAACTATATCATAGCTCTCCTCCTCCTGACTTGAGATTTGAGCGCTAGCGAGAATCAATATAAATGAAGGAGTGGTTTTGGTGCAGTGCGAAGTTGGAGGTGGGGAGAGGTCATGAATAATATGAATGAATCCTTGCAGTTGGTCAACCCAATCTTCGAAGTTGTCTTCCTCTAGTTCTTCATTGTCTGGTTGTCTTGGTTGCCTTGAAAGTCCATCAGGTCCATGAAGAGTACCTTTGACATGTACTAGTGTAAAATGGAAGGTTAATATTGTGATAATCCAGCAATTAATACTCGCGGAAGGATTAATGTCTGGGTGTGCCAGCATTCCTTTAACATAGCAGGCATCCATCTTGACAACTAGGTTGTGAACCCCAATAAGCCAAAGTTGGAGGGCGCAGAATGCACGAAATAAGCCATAGATCTCCAGCTTTGGTTGCAAAAACCTAGCTTCTCTGTCATTGAGGGTGATTGATCCAAAACGATTGTAGTATTGAATCTTTGGGTTGTCTGGAGTGCATTGGCATAGAAAATAGCCTATTGTGATGTATGAGGTGTCGACTGCTAGAATGACTGGAGATTCTGAATTGTAATCGATGGGTAGTAACACAGGGGACAAAAGTAAAGCTGTCTTGAGGTTCTCTTGGGCTTTGATTTGTTCTTCACCAAATTTGAAGGGAATGTCCTTGTGTGTGAGTTTCACTAATGGGTGTGCGTGTTGTGCGAAGTTGCGAATAAAGTTGTGAAGGACTCCTACAGTCCCAAGGAAAGTGTGAACTTCTGAAATGTTGTTGCATGGTCCCCAATTCTTGATCACTGCTACTTTCAATTCATTGGCTATTCTTCCTTCATACGTGCAGCAGTGACCAATGACCCAAAACTTCGGAACATATATTAAGAGCTTTGTGCCAGAGAATGTTTCTCTGCAGTACTTCATGCATTGTACGATCCTGTTGACATTGTTAAAGTGTTCCCATACAAATCTCTGAATTTGAGGGTTCTCTTGAATAGTCTCGAATGAACCGTCTTCGAGGATGTATCACAAAGCTGGACCCTTGACTGGAACATCATCGATATAAGGAATTGTGAGATCGGGGATTTCTAGTTGTAGGATAAATGTAACATCATTGTGAAAGATCAGGACCAAATTTGTCCATCCCATGGGCAGGGTAACTAAGCAAAGTGTGCCAAAAGGTGTCTGGAAGGTGGTGTAATCGCGTGAACTCTCTGTGATGAGTCATTCATTGTATCCAACATATAGATCCAACATCGCACCACATGCCCTACCAGCGAATTGTTCTGCTAAGTGGTCAGGAATGGGTGGGACTCCAGAGTGTCTGATGGTAATGCGATTGAGTGGTTCTAGACTATGGACAAGTCTTAGTCCTTTCCCATCTTTCTTCAGAACACAGAACCATTGTGTGCAATAAGATGAGTTTGAAGGTTTGTAGACGCCAGCTGCCATCTTTTCGTGAATGATAGCACAGACTTCATCATTTATTCCTGGTGGTATAGGGATGTTCTTCTCAATGAATGGTATGTGGGGGATGGTTGGGATGTCAATTGGGGGAAAGAAGTCAGAGCGAAAGCTTCCTCATTCTGAGTCGTCCCATGCGAAAGCTTCGTTCTGTTTACACATGAAGTTGTGCATTAAATCTTGCTCACGAGGCCATAAGAAGTCTTTGTGTTTTGCATCTCAGACTTTGTGACAATCATCTGTGTAACGTCCTGTGGGGATAAATGGAGGTGGATTTGGGTCAAGTGTTGGCATATCGGACAATGGATCACCTAAGATGTTTCACACTATGTGATATTGTTCTGGTAGTTTGGCCACAATGGAGCAAACTTTCTGTGCAACTGGCTTGTACTTCTTCTTCATCACAACTCCTTTCTTCTTGGGACTAGCACCTATCAAAGTGGATAGTGGTAATATTGAGGTTGTTGAGGATTCATAAGAGGGGTGCAACATTTGTGAAGTGTGGGAGGAATGTATAAAAGAGAATAATGGATTGAGGCTTGGTTCTATGCCATTTGGGCGATCACAAGCTGATAAATAGGATCTGGAAACAATCGAGTCTGTGAGAGTCAGTGAAGGCAAATGAGGAAGAAGGGCATAAGCATATATAGAGACTGTATCTTGAAGTGAATTGAAATCTATAAGGATCACAGTTTCTCCTTGATCATTGATCAATTCCTCAAAAGTACACAAAAATTTCTGTCTGGGCCTTTCTGTCAAAACCCAATGTGTCTAGGCTTTCCTCTAGGGATTGTATGGATAGTGCTGACTTGTCCCGAATTTGGATCTATGATAGTAATTGTCTGGTCTTCGTTCTTGTAATTCTTGACCATGCTTTTGGTTAACACTTCAAATGGTCATCCAATGAGGATGTCATAGGCTGGGTTGTGAATAATATGAATCTGAAAATACAGGGTGCCTTTGCCAAAGGTCTATGAAACGTTTCTTGCTAATCCAAGTGAGCGATCTATTTCGCCATTTGCAGATTGCATATTAAGTTATATTGTTGGGTCAAAATGCAGGCCAAGGTTGTTACAGACAGCTTCTGACATCATGATGATTTGCGAACCAGAATCGATAATTGCCTTGATATGCTCCTGGCTATCTACTAGCATCATGATTGAGCAAAGGGCATGCTATTCCTTTGCGATGGTTATAGTCTTTTGTTCTTCTCCAGGTTGTAGGTTGCTCAAATAAGTGTCGTATGCATCCTGAACTATGAGTGCATCAGATGGGAGGGGTATTCCATTGGTGCCATGCGAACTGGTTTCTTTGTCAGGTTCTAGTTGTGGCAACTCATCTTGGAAGTGTGTGGCAACTGTGTCCGAAACCTTCTCTATCTCCATTGGATATACATGTTTGGGGGTGACTGCATCGCACATCTTCTGGCAATATTCAGGTGAAATAGATAGTAGTTCCTCTGGTGATAGAGTAACAAATGGTGCTTTCATAGTTCAGGTGTATACTTCATCAGTGAATTTCGAGTTGTAGATGGGTGTGATAGCCCTATAGGCTGGTTCTCTAGATGGTTTCTCTTTCTCTGGTGCAGCAACAGTTTGCGAAGTTGGTGGGGTATACTGTGCTTCTGAAATGTTTGCAAAAGGGTGTACAGGTGGTTTCGCTATGGCTGGTACAGGTTGTCATGTGTGGGGTACACAGCGCATTGCTGCTGTCACACCTGCTATCTTTCTGGACCAGGGATGGTACTGCGGTACCATGCCATGTCCATTGTCGGCCAGCTGCCTCTGGATACAGGCGGCGCTACCACGCTCCCCGTGGCTACGGATGGGGTGCTCCTGGGGCTCGTCCCCGGGGTTGTCATGGGCATACAAGTGGGGGCCTCGGCCGCCCACGGGTGTACCCATATCCACAGGCTTTAGGCCCACTGGGTCTCGGCCAGGCATCTCATCGGACGGCAGAGACGCCGGTCCGGTGGCCCATTTCTCGATGAGGGGAGTGGTTCTCCCCTCTGCCCATTAGGGAACTCGGTTAACCTCCAGGACCTTCGGGGGCTGGGGGCTTACGGTGAATCAACACCACTCACCGGCTGGCTTCGGCTGGCCGCGCGTGGGGGGACCGATCTAGCTGCGGGTGGGGGGTCTTCCGGCATGCGGCGGCGCAAGGGCGCGGCTCTGCCTTCCCGCTCCAGCGAGCGTTATATGTGGTCTATCTGCCCGCCTCAGAGGTTAAAAGAGAGAGGAAGGTCTCACACCGGCAGGGGTCTGGTATAGTAGAGCGTAGCTTACTCTAGTATGTTTGTACTTCGTGCCCGCGGACTGTGTATGTACACCGCGCTATAAATTGTTGAACAAAAAAAAAAAAACAAAAAAAAAAAAGGTACAGGTTGTACAGCTGTATTCAAAGGTCAAGCATTTGTCTGTAATGGCTGGGAGGGAGGCTGTGATGTGGTAGATGGTTTGGATGATGTCGCTGTGTTGTCATTCTCTGTAGTGCGATTCGGAGGTCCTCTGTGAACCCGTGGTACTTTGATCCCATTGAATACAGGTTTTGTGCAAAGTGCGAGGAGTTTGCGTTAAAGCGCATTGATACATTCCTCTGTGGAAATGCATGTCATGGTTTCTGTGATCACTACTTTGGGTTTGAGCAAAGAGGTGATAAGGTCATAAATCATTGTGGATGTTGCTGGGGATGTGGAGAGTGATGTGACCATTACTTGTCCAGGATTTAACCTGTGGTATTCATCTAGTCTATCCACTAAGAACTTCCCAATAATTGCACAGGGAAGGAATGATCCTGAAAGGAAAATGACTTTGCCTTCTGCATTTCGCTTGCATTTTCCTGATGAAATGTACAATGTCAATTTCAGACACTGCAAAATGAAGTGACCTTGTTTGGCACAGAAGTTGCAATTGCCTGAATTCAGTGGGCGATTGTCCTGCGAAGGCTTTTCTCCTGTCTTTGCATTGACCACTATGATTATTGTCTATGTGAGCTTTTCGAAGATACTGTTCAGATCTTTGATCTTTATACCTGTTGCTGGAGATGGAGATGATGAAGGATTGTAAGAAGGTGAAGATTGTTGCCAAGTTAGATTGTGAGCTGGAGAATAACTGCTGTGCAAATTGGGTGATTCTGCAGTTAGAATGTACACCGCTGCATTGTATAACTGTGCGAGGGTATAGCCTTGATTTGCCACTTGGTTTTAATGCATAATCATCAACCTCATCAACATCCTTTCCCAAAGGTGACAAGGTATTCCTCAAATGAAGGTGCAACTTTGCTTGTTTGCTGAGATCCTAGCTTGATCCATGAGGAATTTCAAAATGGTGTAGAATTGCCTATAGTAGTCCATGAGATCTTTGAGCATTTTGATTCCTAGACGTGATCGCTTGCTGACTACTTTGTCTAGGTCTGCTTCTGTCCAGCAATTGGTGCTGCTAGTTCCAGGGTACAACCTCAAAATTGTGGCCTTCCAGAGAGCATAAGTCACTGTTGCATCATATTCTGGTAAAGCTTCCCAGAGTTCTGCAATCTCAATTGCGACATAGTGGCATGCATGTAGTTTCTTCTGATCATTGGCTGTTATCTGGCATGACCTGAACAACAGTTCTAGTTCTGCAAAATATCGTCTGAGTTCATGAGGTTTGTCTTGCATAAACTTCAGTGCACTAGAATGTCCTCTAGTGGGCATATTGGGTGTTGGTGTAGCCATTGTCAGTAATGTAACTGAGTTCTGTGGTTGCAAAGTAAGTGGCAAAGTGTTTGGAGATGATTCTTGTGAGTCTGATGTGTTTGACATTTGTTCTTTGAAGGTTGCTGGTTGTAGTAGAAATGTTTGGTTGAATATCACACTAAATGCTTGTGATGGTCGAAGTGGGTCAGTTGGAAATTGGCAGTGGTATGTGGATTCAAAGGTGTGGCAGACTGAATCAAGTGGATCAGATGAAAATCCCTCATTTGTTGAAGGTCGTTCTGATGAAATCTTTAAAGAAAACTGTTGGGATTATGTATACAAGAGTATACAGGCAAGCCAAGGCAGTTAACATGCCTAGGGAATATTGCCAGAATATGCTAAGTCATATTAACACATGTTTAACAGAGGTTAACACATGCAGAGACATATAGGGGAATCCACAGTTAACACATGCTACAGGATTAAACATCCTGCAGCATGTCTATCATAGGATAGGCAAGATATAGCCATGTCTATCATAGGCTATCAGAGACAGAGCCTTGGATAGAGTGTCTAAGACACACCCTGCAGGAAGTCTAGGACTTACCAAGCCATGATATCATATGTCACTATTATTGACACTATTATAGGGGATATGACATAGTTATTCCATTATTAACTGGTACAGGGGTCTATTACAGAATACCTCCTTTATATATTAAAGGAGTGCATTACACTATACCTCCTAACTGTGTAGTATAAATATTGCACATCTTGTAGGAGATGATAATAACATTCCTCCCTGTGGCAGACTCCCTCATACACTTATCTTTGACTTAAACTCAATATCTCAAAAACCTTGTCCTCATCTTGTGCTCAACTTCCTGATCCCAATAAAAATCCTCATGGTCCAAATTTGATGTGCTCCAAGCATTCCTAGCTGTGAAGAAGCACTGGAAAACTAGAAGAGGTAAGAGTTAGCTTAGAGGGTCCCAGAACCAGCCTTCTTCTACAAGAGTGGAAGTCAGTAATGTCTGCTGTTAACGATGTACAGCCTAAATGAAGTGTGAAGAATGTGAAGTTAGTAGAAAAGGTTAGCAAAATGTCATGATAAAAGGTAATCAGTAGTTCGAGTCTAATAACGCAGTTTGATGAAAAGTACTTTACCAATGAACTAGGATTGTCCCAGTTCCTGGTTGCAATAATGCAGTGACAATATTCGAATGAGTAGCGAGTCAACTTTGCAGTTGAACACAAGAGGAAATGAGGAGTGAAATCTTAGCACTGAGAAAGGGGGAGATGAGATCTCTGTTTGCAATATTTTACATAGACTTTTTTATACTAACTAAATCAAAGTGGACACTATGCGAAATGTGGATACTGTCCAAGTCCATTGCTAACGGACTGCCTACACTAACTACTTACGGGTAACCCAGGTAAGTACAAAGTGGGTCAGTTCGCAAACTCCGCAAAGTGGCTGCGAAGGGTGTGAAGTCTGTAAAAGTGAAATATAGGTAAGTATAGTTAGTAATGGGCGTTTGGCGAAACATGATTTTGCTGCCCATACTTGGTGGAAGCCTATCACTGTCCTTGCCAATGTGGAGCCCAAGGAATTCTACTTCCTCAACTGTGAACTCACATTCTGGCTTCAGGAACAAATTGCTCTCTTCCAGCCTCTTCAATACTTCTTCCACTATTTCATCATGTCCATTTCGGTCTTTTGTGAATATTAAAATATTGTCTATGTAAACTACTACTGACCCCTGATTGATGAGGTCCTTCAGCACAGCATTCATCATGGTCTGGAACATGGCTGGGGTGTTGCAGAGTCTGAAATACATAACCAGTGGCTTGAACACACCCCTGTGGGTCATGAATCCTGCCTTCCATTCATCTCCTTCTTTTATCCTGACATTGTTATATCCCCATCTGAGGTCCAACTTTGTAAATACTTGTGCACTACCTACTTTGTCTATCAAGTCGGCAATGAGTGGCAATGGATAATTGTTATGAATTGTCCATGTGTTCAGATACCTATAGTCCTGCACCATTCTCTTTTTTTATTATCTTTTTTCAGTATGAAGAATACAGGCAAAGTTTGTGGCAACTTGCTCTCCCTGATGTACCCCCTTTCTAACTGATCATTCAAGAGGTCATCAACTTTGCCTTGCTCCTGCAGAGAGAGCTGAATGTTCTTGGATTTCTTTGGCTTGTAACCCAGTTTCATCTCAATCGCATGGTCCCAGGGTTTCCATCTTGGCATGCATTCAGACACCTTCTTCTTGAACACCTTCATCCACCTCCAGAATCTCCAGGGGATCTTTGCCTCAAGCTCCTGCTGTGTCATGTGGATCTCAAGTTCCTCTTTGTCTTCCAGGTTCTCATTCATTCCTGGGCAATTTCCTCTAGGATCCCATCTCCATCCTCCATCCTGCCTCCACTCATGATGAAGGCCTTGTCATCCTCTACTTCCTCAATTGTTGGATGCCTCATTATTCACTTGGCCAGCTTCCACTTGGCCCGCTCCTTCTTCATCACCCTAATAAATACATTGCATTCCCAAGGGCAGCACATCATCTTGACATTGCCAGTTTCCCAGTTGATATCTGGGTTGTCTTTGCATAACCACAGATGTCCTAGGATGACTGTCATCTTCCCTTGGTCACACACCTCAAACACTGCTTTCTCCTTGTGACCCCTGAATGACATCATCAAGGTGATCTCTTCTGTGATAGAGCCACCCTGGCTGTTACGAACTGATCTCATAGGGCAGAGTTATGGCTGTGTTCCAACAGAGTTCCAATGCAACAATGGACTTGGCTTCAATCTATAAGAGATTGTGCTCTTCTCTATGCCCAATGTCTAATTTACAAGAAGACAATAATAAGAGCGGAGGTCTGGCAGAGTTCTGGAAGTAAGAGACAAAGAGGACTTAGAGTTGAGAGAGTTGGAGAGGTAACAATGCAATAATCAAACTGAAGTTACAAGTGATGGTATCTAGGTTTTATAGTAACTAAGTAACTGAGGTAAACTATGGCGGAGCCTGCAGAGTACCAAGTACACAGTAAGTAAGATAATCAATGAATGATATGTGATACAAACAAAACAGGAGAGGTATATGAAATAGAATTTGAAATAGTGGTTCTGTCACAGGCTTGCAAGGGATATGACACTGGCTCAACATGCCATCAATATTGTAGACCCTGATTAGTTGATCCAGGGTCTGGGTCTTAAGTCTGCTGTGGTGAATGAACTCCCTGTCCACAAAGAGACTGGTAGCCCCACTATCCAAAAGTGCCCTGACCATGCAGGCATGCTATCATTCGACAATACTTTGCCAATAAGCGGAAGACCAACTACCAGAAGGGCTATTTGGAGGTACCCAAGAAGTACAAGTACCTCTCCAACAATGCAGCAAAATGGAATCACACCAGCTCTTGCAAGCCCAAGGCTGCCACTGTTTGCAAGGCTTGCAAGAAGACTTTGAAAGTGGTGAAAGCGTGCTCGAAAGCGAAGCAGCATGTGACTGAGGAGGATCCGATGGAGATTGGAAATGGTGGTGATGAAAGTGGTGTGGGGGAGTTCATCCAAGGAAATTTGGATGTTGATGGGATGGGGAGTGATATTGATGATCTATCCTAGCAGAGTCATGCAGGTTCCATGTGACTTGTTGACTTTTGGACTCCAATTAATAGCTTAGAATACAAGTTCTCTCTACTGGGTCCATAAGATGCCACTCTCTGGAAACTCCCTCAAACAATTATTTTGAAAATGGAGAGGGTGCAAAAACATGTGCATATGAACCAGCTCCCAGAGGGGTGATGAAAGTGCATGTGCAAATTGGGGATTGTGTTTGTGGGGATCATACACTTCGACTCCTGATTTTTTGCTTTCATTGAGCATGGATTGCAATCCTGGGACTGTGCTGAAGAGCTATGAATGTCATGAATCAGCCAGTCACTACTGGCATGTAAAGAGAGACACACACCTCTCCAAGAAGGTACAAACCTCCAGTAGTGAACTCCATTGCACCACTTCCACTGCTGACAAGGAATTGAACAAATCGCACAACCATTGCTTGCACATGCTCACTGTTGCCACCCCCTGCATCAGCTTTTATGGACTTGAAGAACAGGTTCAGGTTCATGGCTTGCTTGGAAGAGCTCGCCAGTCGTGTGTTGTGTAAGGAGGCATACAGCATGCGGTAGTATCTGTCAGTTATCGACTTCAATGCCGAGGACGATGAGGACACAGATGGGGCAAGGGAAACTGTAATCTGTTGGATCAAGACAAGTGCTTGGAGGGAAATATTGAATGTCAATGTGTGCATTATTAGGAATAGTGTGTTGATGTGCTTGTTCAACCTGCTCAACAATCAGAAAAGCTCAGGAAATTCAAGGAGAAAAAAGCATACCTGATATCTCCTGCATCGTTTTTCGCAAATGGCAAAGCTTGATTCACACCAGTCAAGATGGCTGAAAACTTCTGCGAACCCAGCCACACCCTTCATCTCTATGATGTTCCCCTTCCTTTTCTTCTTGCCTCTGACCCTCCCTCGTTTATCTACCTTAACTTCCTTACTCCCCTTCTCTTCGACCTGCTCATTCTTCTGATCATCACCCTCCTCCTCTGGGTCCTCCCCAAGCAGCTCCTTAAACATCTCAAAGTACACATTGATCAGCTTCAGTGCAATTGCTGTACTTGTTGTCAGTGCAGGCTTGAGCTTTTGTTTAGGCTTGGGATCAGAGTCGTCGGTGAAGCAAATGTGCCTCCCTGTATCACGGGCTGGGGGTGCAAAAGGAAGCCCAGTGGGGCAGAGGACAAGGACAATTATTTTGTGGACAATGACCGCTTTCATGGAAGGGTGTGGGATGAGTTGCAGAAGATGGTAGGAAGTGCGCAAGGAGAGAGACTTGTCGGTGTCACCCTAAGATTGGCTGTCAGGATAAATGATCTGGAGTGAACAAAAAAGGACAATCTTACTAGCTTGTTTACCAAGAGGTGGAGAAGGTTCTGCTCCTGTCTTGCAATAGGGAATATCAAATTTAATAATTTTGGCACTGCGATACAGTCCATGGCGAGTGCATACAGATTGAGCAGTAATTTCAGCAAAACTGGAATGTAAGACATGTCGGACAGGATTCTCACCGCAACAAAACAAGGCACTCACAGTATGCATAGTCACAGCCAATGCCTCGTTCTGTGCAGCTTCCCTGCAGCTATGAGGAAATCTTGCGACAACTTGCAAGGGAGCAATGACAACTTGTTGAAGGTGCAAAGATTTACTGATGCTCCTGGCGACCTGATGCCGATTTCACAATGCTCTTTATGCTGGCAACGTGCAAGGTAGAGTTTCAGTTATGAGGGATGTCGTGCTTTGTAAGTCCTATCATCTATAAATGTGGTCATGGTGTCAATGAACAATTATTTGCAGACCTTCTTGCTTATCTTACCACAAAGACAGACCTAGAAGAAGTAGGGGCAGAAATCCTGGAGGCTGCAGGCCTGACTGATGCAACTATCAGTGATGTTCCAATCTTTCCCACCTCGAATTTCAAACCCCCACCGATTGTCACCTCCACTGTGGGCCTAAACTGGCCATTTGTCACTGCTGGCAAAAACTTCTTTGGCTGAGCGCTTGCCAATGGGAAGCTTGGGCAGTGTTGAGCCTGTGTATGTCAATGGGGACATTGTAGGTGCTGCATTGTCTTCCACACTGGATGCATGGGCACCTGAGGAAGGAGTTGATGAGGATAGCAAAGAGGGATGGGAGCTAGATGCTGATGGAGAAAAGTTTCACTCTGTCACAAAAGGCATGGCCCCTTTAGTCATTTTCACGTTTTTCCCTTCAATCCTCTGTCACACAGGGCATGACCTGTTCAATACACTATCTACTCTACTGGAACCTACAATCAACAGTTGTCACAAACATCATTAGTTTGTAGTTTGTAGTCCGATAACATTGTAGCACCACTATCAAACACTTGCACTCAACTCATCTTGCCATGCTCCACTATCCAGGACCATCTTCTCCAGTTTCTCCATTGCAACAGGATTGAAGTGGACCGACTTCATGAACAAGTGAACATAGTAACGCCATCACTGTTGGCCATAAGGACCGGTGAGTAGGTCCTGGTTGATGTCAAGAAGCCTCAAAACACTACTCTCCAACTAAGATGCACCTGGTTAGCAGAATATAGAGGTAAAATATAGTATTGAATCACCAGCAACATTCCACTCGCCCATGTAAATATTGGGATCAGACAAGCATAAACTTTCAGCCAGATGTAGCCTGCTGATTCCCCACGAAAGAAGCCGTTCATTCCTATCCAGCTCCACAATGTATGTAGCATGTTTGACATATAACAGGAAACATTCTGATCCCCTTGTTCATGCTGGCCGACATTTTGGATGGGCTGTCTTTGGTTTCTGTAATGTTCACACCTTGATCCTCAATGGCCTTTCTAGACTGAGAGAAGATCTGGATCCTGCATCACTCACTGCTAAGCATTCAAGTTCACCTGAATTTAAGGATGATGTAGCTCACCATACCTATTCTCAGGGAATGACAGGAAGATCACATCTTTTGCACATTACTGAAGCTGTGTCATGGCCTTGAAGACCGATTAGCAGATGCAGAGCCAGAAGAGGTTCAGCTAATCAGGGACTTGGTATGTGTCATCCATTTAGTCTGTTGTTGAAGTACTTTTACCCTTAGTACACAGATTCAGAAGGGGGTTAATGCTTCTCACGCTGATGATACCAAGGGAATGAAGGGCTCTGTCGTCAAGTGGATCATGCCTCCTGACTACAAACTTTCTCCCAGGCTCAGCCGTAAACATAAATTTGATTGGGGATTTCACCATGAGATGACAGGGGCCCTTTTATGCCCTGCTGGCATCAATTGGGGCAACATCGAGTGAGTGTTTTATTGTCAGTTGATGTTAGCTAACTCACAGATTCTGTAGGATCAAGCAAAAGCTAAAAAGTGGGGAGATCTTTGTACAGGGCAATCATTGGCTGTTATTTCTCTATGAGGACAGCAAGTTTGATGCCAACAACCCTTGGGAAGGCCTTTTGCGTAACCATCTCTTGGTTTTGGTGTGTCACAACTCGACATCTACAGGAAGGAGCCCTGATCTATGCAATCACAGGCTTATAAGCATGTCTTTACATCACCAAGTTCAGTCAACCACGAAGACACAAAAGCAACATGATCGGGCAACACACATTTTATTCAGTTGGCTAACTGTTGATATGTAATGTGTAATGCAGTCCTGGTTGCTAACACTGGGGCGAAGAAGGGCGTAACGCACCTCCCGCAGTTGCCACCTCACAGTCCGCTACAGTATTACACAATGTCACATTTTGCCTCAAATATTACATAAGTAATACTGCAAGTCTATTATTAAGATTTAGAATTTCTCTTAAGCATGAAAGTTTGATGACCACAGTCACTTCATTGCACCTTCCATCACAGGTTTATATGGGATATTGTCTGAGATCTCAAGCACCTGAATGTGTTTATTGGTCAACTGAATCAGGGAGCCATCGCTAATAGCTTAGTGGATACAAGAAGAAGTCCTTCACTGCCTCAGGCTCACAGAGTCTGAAATATCACAAGCATCCCAATGGCTGTGAAGTTCCCCAGAGTTGCGGCTCGCCTTGCCAGCCAATATATATATATGCTACTACTACTTGTAGGTGAGTGGGAACCAAGCCATAAGAAAGTTCCTGGTTGAACTTCATGTCATCACCTATGCAATTTATCCAGATATTATGCCAATTGCCTCTTGAGTCTTATGGCTATAAATGGTTGTTGTCATCTCTATGCTACAAAGTATCCCCAATGGACCTTGGCACAGGACCGTATCACAAGTAAAATATGGATTGTGTGAGGGCTAATCCTGCTTGAAGCAGGGAGGGACACAGGGATATCTCAATGCTGTCATTCATCCTCTCTGTTTGGCTTGTTTAGTGTATAGCTCATGACCAAATGTCAATAATCAGCACCACCAACCACATGAAAGTGATGACCTTCAGCATCATTGATGATCAATGATCAATCATCATTGTAATCAATTTAATGTAGGAGTGTCTGGTCCCTGCATCTTCATCACCGTTAATATTGACTTCTCTAAATATATCATTCAGTCACCTATTTTGTCAAATATTTCGGATAATCTTTTATATATATATGGTGTCTATCTCATCTGCCTGAATGTCAATGATCAGCATTACTTGCAACATGAAAATGATGACCTTCAGCATCATCAATTTAATGTAGCAGTGTCCATTTGTCACCATTGAATATATTTCCTTATCTAAATATACATTATTCAGGCATATATTTTGTCAAATATTTTGAAGATAATCTTTTATATTCCTATTCCTGATTATAGATATCTTCATGACTACATGCTGTATATATTCTATGCTTTCCAGGCCATACAGTGGGTAGTATGATATAGAACCTAAGTCTGGATTAAAATCAACAAACTAAAACAACCTATGTAAGTAATTCAACCTGGAGCATAGTAAATAACACCAACAAATGTTTGAAAATGCAGATAGGTTGAAAGTGATCATTTCCGGTTGCTTATCAACCTATCTGGGTATAGGATGTACATCCACCAAAGTAGGTGAAATTTCGGGCAGAAATCAGCTGAAAAGAAGGCTAATATTGGTTGAATACCTAGTTCAACCTGATCTGACTTCCTAGAGTCTATCACAAAGATCATGCATTGACCCCCATGTTCTATTGCACATGTGTTGATTGCACATGGTGACATGACCACATTGCCAAAGATCTCCTTGGGCAAATGATTATGTCTGTGAACATTCCTGATATCCTCTGGTTAGTTCAAATCATATTTGCTCAGGTGAACCCATCAAATTGCCAACTATGACCAGTCCTCACCCCTCTGCCTGAGTCACATCTCACCTAAATCCTGCATTACTTCAAGGTAACTCACATGCTCAAATCAATATCTAGAAAGCTCAGATTAATCTTATACTATACTCAAGATTACCATATACTCTCACTTCCAGGACAGTTTTGGGGACAATTAGAGGCAGTGTGCAGGAAATGGATTGGGAGGGTTTGAAGATCATTCCAGGGGCAGTTTCAGGTGGCCTCTTGGATTAACACTCATAGAATACATGTACAACTATACAATCTATAGTATTTCATTCTATGATAACATTATGTGAGCTCAATGAGCCATTTTTTGTTGTATTTGACACTGAACTGCCTTAATTCCCATGGGTGGCCAGGTACCTGAATTTGCCCAAATTGGCACCCTTTGCATCAAAATATTCATAACCCAGCAACATTGTTTCACAAAAATAGAGAGGGTCTATCAGATGTAAGGTAAGACATTTGTCTCGTGTTTGAGCACTACCAATGTTCTGTATGTCCTGCATTTACTATATACCAGCTTGTTTTAGCTAGCCTGGCTGACCACCAGGCCAGGCACAGTATCAATACTCAGGGGGCTGCCTCACCATGTCAATAGGGTTGTTCAAAGTAGCCACTTATTGGCCACTTATCTTATCCATCACTTATTCATGTTTGCCTGCCAAATCAGCAATAAGTGGACCAAATAAGTAGCAAATAAGTGCTACTTTGAACCCCCCCCTGTCAGGAGTACAATTTTCAAAGACATTTAAAACTATTATTTTCACTATTTTCACTATTTGGACATGATGACACTTTTATGTACACATGGTAGACACATGTAGTTGTGCACCCCATGCTGTAGGCATGGTTCTGTGCCTGCTGACAACTCAAGGTCTAGGCATGGCTAATGCATGGTTACCTCATGTATTGTAGTATATAAACAATGATATATTGCCCAGAGACACTAGTCGTGTTCTCTTGGGAAATCTGCTATAATCTAGTGTGACCACCCTTGAAAGCTAGTACTACACTCCCTTGTCTTCATCTTTTGTTGTTGTTTGTTCATGGGAGCCATTGTTGTCTGTATAGATATAGTGATGTCCTAACAGAAGAACATGACTGCCTTTGATGACCCCTCCCTCTCTCTTCTTACTCATCCTTTCAATGCTGTTGCTGCTTTGAGCATGATGGTGTTGAACCTCTTTTTCTTTCAGGCATCACTTGAGACGATGCATGGCTGTTAGCTGCTGCCATTTTCAAGGTATGAACCTGATGTTGTAAGGGGTTTGGTCTGTTGGTAGTTTGTTGACTTGTAGGGCATGGCACGGGTATGGGTAACACCGTATGTTTCTGCTTACGAGTATGCAGGGGTACGGGTATGGGTATGGCATTGCCCTACCCGTGCAACACCGTACCCTTACCCACAGGTTTACCGGTACTGACAGCCGGTCATGTGCGTGATCATATGATGTTGTTGATCACAAACAACACCAACATCAACAGCAACGAAGACTATGACTACGACCACAACCCCCTCCCTCGCTCCAAGTGCGAGTGGGTGGGGGATTTTCTTTTGTTCTGGGCAACAACAATGATGACAACCCCCTCCCTCACATCAAACGCGAGTGGGGGGGTTCTTCTTGTGTTCTGTGCAACGACGATGGCGACAGCCCCCTCCCTCGCATCAAACGCGAGTGGGTGGGCTCTTCTTGTGTTCTGTGCAACAACGACGGCGACGGCCCCCTCCCTTGCATCAAACGCGAGTAATGATGACGGCGACAACCCCCCTCCCTTGCTCCAAATGCGAGTGGGGGATTTTTCTTGTGTTCTGGGCAATGACGACGACGACGACCCCCTCCCTCACATCAAACGCGAGTGGGGGGGTTCTTGTGTTCTGTGCAACAACAACGGTGACGACGACCCGCTCCCTCGCATCAAACGCAAGCTGGAGGGGATATCTTGTGGTTGTAGGCAACAATGACAACTCCCCCTCCTTTGTGTGTAACACGAGTTGGAGGGGGCTATCTCTTGGCTCTAGGCAATGCCGACAACAACTCCCTCTCCACCACCACCCCCCCCCTCGCTGCAAACGCAAGCGGGGGGGGTTTCTCTTTTGATAAAGTAATTAGATTATCTAAATATATATATTCATGCTGAACACTGTGAATAACCATGGGTAACCCGCACAACCCGCAGTAACACCGTACCCCTACCCGTGCGGGTACGGTGTTCACGGGTACGGGTAAGGGTATGAAGAAATATACCCGAGGGTTACCCATGCCATGCCCTATTGACTTGAGTAGTCATGTCACGAGAGTTAGGGTAAGTGAGATCACAGGGAGGGGGAGGAATTTAATATATGAAAGAGAGAGAGAGTCAACAACAAAAAGGATAGAACTACCCTTATAGTTAAAGCCATTGATAATCAATCAAGGACTTATCAACAAAAGGGAAACACGATCATGTTATGATCAACGGAGTCACGTGATGTTCGTGTCAAAATAACTAGTAAAGTCCCGTATAATGGGAAAGGAAGGTCATAGACTTTCTGACCTTAGAATAAAGGCAGAAAGTGCCTGTAAACTTAGAAACTTGAAAACGTAACTTATTGTCCTGCACCTTTGTGTGCAAGTAACTTAGGGATACTTGAAACTTGAGGTAATGCGAGGGGACTCAGATATGTGCGATGTAAGGATGAATTAATTCTATCTAAACTTTGTCCACATGTTCAGAACAGCACAGGACAGGCTCAAAATTTCCTGTGTGGTCTGTCACCCAAGTGGGCTATGCCTTCCTCTTGTGGCATTCTGAGACAATGCTGCACCAAGCAAATGTTCTTCATGGTACACCAAAGGAATTTGTTAGAAACAAGATGGGGTCAATGTGGTAGGGTGATGAGCCCTACTTGTCATCCACACTATATTTGGGTATACCTCATGGACTCCATAATTACACCTCTAGGATCCATCATCACCTCATACTGCCTAATTAATCATTCTTGCTCGTCTAGTTTGCCCTACTGATCTACTGTTTTAGAATTTTACTTTATACCCCCCCCCCTTCAGATCTGGATGATAGACACATCAATCACATGGCTGATCACAGCCCTCAATTCTGGGTACTATGTACCGGCTTTACCTATCTATGACAAGAAGAGAAGGACCAGGCCCTTCAAATTTCCTTTTATTAATTAGCTTCTTCCTGTATATTCTTAGCTCATCACGATGATCCATCAAGAAACAACAATCCACATACTCAATTTCCAAGTCAAGGAGGCCAGCTGTTGGATGGCAGGGTTGAGGGGTCACATCTGGGTGTTCTCCACACTTGGTGGGGGCACAAGTCGCATATCGTAAATTGAGAACCCCGATGACCTACCTCTCCCCAAGTCATTCCCAATATGCAAACCCCCAAGACAAAGATTTGAGTGTGTCGGACATGCACATGTGCCGCTGTGGTAGGGAAAACTGCCCTGCTCGCCAACTTCCCCAGCTAGGGATTTTTGTGATGATTCTTCTCAGGCGCCTGATTCTTGGGCACGGTATATTTTTGTTACTTAATTTATTTTCCTTGTTATTTTAAGCTACTAAAACCATCTGATATTTTTCTAAATTATAGTCATACCCAACAAAAGGACTCAAGCACGTTGATAACTACCTCAGGACCGGTATCTGCTCCCTCAGGCAAGTTACACGACAGCTCAGTTTTCACATGCTTGGGACAGGTCTGGACTTTCCTTATTTTTTTTATATGTACCTTTCTTTTCTTTTTTCTCTTGATGCCAAGACAAACGGACAGTACATCAAAGGAAGAATGGGCTGATGGGGAGCATGACAATCAATCAATGACTGGATCGAGAGGCCGATTGGCTGGATGGTAGGGTCGAGAGGTGTCGCTCGGTGGCTCTCCAGGTCTGCTTGGGCCACAGTTCACATAACGTCAATTGAGAGCACCGACAACAAGCCTTTCCCTGAGTCATACCCAGCCTGTGAAACCTTGAGACAAGGTCTTGGGGGATCTGACCCAATATCGCTCGTTCGGGCAGGTTCTCTGCCGACTTCGGGGTGGGACAGGGCTCGGCTCTGTCCCCCGTCTGCTCAGCGCTATACATTGCGCCAGTGATGCGCCTCTTCTTTGCCCGCGTCCCCCGGCCGCTGGCGGACCTGATCTCATATGTCGACGATGGCACCCTCATCGCGCAGTCTAAATGGGTGGAGGACAACCTCCCCAAACTTGTGGATGCTTACAACGAAGTGTTCCGCCTCTTCACAGCCCTGGGACTGGTGTTGGAACACGCCAAGTCCGAGGTCTTCCACTTCTCTAGAGCTCGGGTGGCGCCTAACCCTCCCATTGATCTCGGCGTGGCCCCCTTCACTGGGGCCACCCCTCTCAGGCCCAAGCCAATCTGGCGATATTTGGGCTTCTTTTTTGACCGGAAGCTGTCCTTTAAGGAACACGTCTGGTTTTATACAACAAAGGCGTTCACTACTGTGAGCGCCATGCAGATGCTTGGCAATTCGTCCAGGGGACTCTCCCCGGCAAATAAGCGCCTCCTCTACAGGTCCTGCGTCATCCCAGTGGCGACGTATGGACTCCGTCTCTGGTTCTGCCGCGGTACTCGTACCAAAGGCATGGTCAAAGCCCTGTCCCAGATGCAGCACACCGCTGCTCGCTGGATCACAGATTGCTTCCGTACGACCCCTACGGGGGCTATGGAATGCCTCACAGCACTGTTGCCGATGCCACAGGTATTGCGCCGCTTGGCGGATAAGAGTTGTCTTTGGACGGCTACTTTGACGCATACACACCCCGTCCGAGCCATCTTGGAAGGGGACCTGGTGGGAGACGCCCCCCGGCATGCGCTGGGACTTCAGGCGCTCCCGCCTGGCGCCCGCCGGAAGATCGTGTCCCCTGCAGTGGACGCGGTCACCGTATGCTCCCTCTCCGACGAACCCTTTGAGGCCTATGGCCCTGAGAGTCAACCCGGAGATCGGCTAATTGACCTGTTCTTGGACAGGATCTCCATTTACCGCCCACCCCCCAAGGGGACGGACGAACGCAAAGAATATCCCGGCCGTCTGGACCGCGTCCTGGCTCTAGCCAGACACGATCCGGACTGTCTTATCGTGGGGTGTGACGGGTCCGTGCCCAAGACAGCCCACCAGGCTGCGGCGGCCGCCCTTGTGTTCCGCGGGAACCAAGAGGTCCGCCATGTTACCGCGTTCCTCGGCCGCACCTCAGTGACCGACGCCAAACACCGCGCTCTCCACCTTGGAGTGTCCGCAGCCGTTGCTGCTGGATGCAAGAAGGTGGTAGTATTCTTGGACGCCCTCGCACTCGCCGATGCGTGGGTGGACTGCTCCCCGACGGGGGGTCAACAGCACGCCCTCAGGCTGTGCCGCCTTCTACGGCCCTGGTTCAAGTTAGGCCAGGACTGTCAAGTCCACCTGTGGTTCGTCCCCTCCAAGTTGGAGTGGGCGGTACACAAACAAGCTCATGACGTCGCGACGTCACTTCGATTGCCTCTAGGGATCTCCCCTAAAGCCACTCGCAATTGGCTGATTGCCTCCTTCAGGGAGTCGGCAGAGAATGACTGGGTGGCACGCTTCGCGGACCCCAAATATCGAGGGAGGAACTTCCTGGACCTGAGGGCCCAGCGGAAGACCCCCGCAACGCCCACCACCTCTGGCTGTGGACCTTGGCTCAAAGAAACTGCATATGATTGCAGGTTGACGGCCCGACTCTGTTGGTGCATCACGGCGCATGCCCCCATCGGGAGCTACCGCGACCGCTTCTTCCCCAGTGAAGACACTCACTGCTTGTGCCCCCCCCGGCCCTTCCGGACCTCGTTGAACTTCTTGAGGCAAACCCACGCGCGTTCGCCTTTGCCCCCCCGGAAGGGTGGGATCCGGGATGAGGGTCACGCGCAGGGCGTATGACCCCCGTCTGGTGGCTTGGTGCGCCTGATGGCCGCCGAATGCGCGCTCGGTCTCTGAGCCTGCGACGTCTCTGTCGGTAACGCCGAACCTCGGGTTCGCCGCTGGCAAGGTTGTGGGGCCCGCCAGTTGGTGGGTACCATCCCATGTGTGGGGCGGCTAAGCAAGGAGGGGCTGTACTTGGGCAACCGAGGGGCTCCGAACCCCGTCGGGCCTTATGGCTGGCGGGTTGGTCGACCTGCGGGAAGGCCTATAATCCTCATTCCTGGCCGGCGGGTCAGTGGGCGCGCACGACTAATAGGGGCCGCGCAGGGGCTAAGTGGGGGTAGGACACTGGGAGCGTTAGTACGCGCCGTTGGGAGTGCCGGCATGCTGGTTTGGGGAGGCGCCCGAGCACCCTCGGCCTGTGGTCCGGCCATGCGTGCTGCCTAGACAGGCAGCACGCTGGTCTTCACGCACTCATGTGCAGTATCGGGGCTGTAGTCTCCCCTTTAAACTTACGTCGTATACCCGCTGTCTTCTGTAGTAGATAGCCGTGGACTGCGTCCGTGCACCACATTAAACATTGCTGAACCAAAAAAAAAAAAAAAAAAAAAAAAAAAGACCCGATATCGCTCACGCTCACTTGTCGGTCTGGGAACTTTGGTTGGGGGACTTCTTCAATTTCTAAAGGCATTGATCATCTTTTTCTTCCTTTTAATCTCTCAGGTTGTCCAATGTGAACGGCGCAAGAGAACGTGTGCGGACCGCAGTAGCACTTATCACAAAACACAGCATGTAAAAGGTGTCTCCCCACCTTTCAAATGGGACTCTTTTTGCAACTGAGGCCTTATATTCAAGATTCTCTTTTTCTCTTCTAAGTTTACAAAAGTTCTCTACACAAAAAGGTGTAGAATCTACGTTAAGTACTTCCAAGTAACAGTATTGAAGCTGACTCCGAGTTCGTTGAACACTGGGGACTCCACCTTTCCACTCAATGACTGATCACCTGATCAACAAACGCGTCCCCTATGTGACCTTTGTTGATTGTGCTTTCTTACGATCCATCAATCACTTCATCTTTGGGCACGCTTTTGTTGGCTAAAGCCTTTGAACCCGACTCTCGCATACTTCATCCTTCTGCATTGATGCGCCTTTACTATGGTTTCTCCCATAGCCGATCTTTCCTGCTACACCGCATGACTACCTTCTTGCAAAACTCATCAGACCACCCCAATATGGACACTTCCTTCTGCTTCAGGCCAACACGATTGCCATTTTTTTCACTTTGTCACTTTTTTTTATCAAGTTGCTTGGAACCATTGATGCAAGAGAACATGTGCAACTGGATCTTAGATAGTAATCCCCTTACACATCATTTGTATAAAAGGTGACCTCCCACCTCTCAAATGGAGCACCCTTCTTATCATCCATAGGCTATAGCACAGGTGCAGGTAACCCATACAGGTTACAGGTACAGGTAGGCACAGGCACAGGTACAGGTATGGGTTGCACATTGAGTACCCATGACCTGCACCCAACCTGTCACCAAATTTCTATATACAAGTTATTATGTTGTAATTATAGGTTTTGGCACTCAGGTGAGTGCTGCAAACCTCCTATTTACAGTACCTATAAACTCTATAATAGACCAATTTAGTATTTTATATATCTTACTTAAGGGAGAAGCAATGCCCCAGAGGAAAGGGGAGCTTGTGGAGGCCAGGATATATATACCAGTTGATATTTGTCACTATTTGGTTCCAGTAAATGAACATGAATGTGACGTGTCATGTTGTGTTGATGCAATGCATTTGTGTTTGCTTACTGGAACAAAATAGTGACAAATATTAACTGGTATATACTGGCTTCCACAAGCTCCCCTTTCCTCTGGGGCATCACTTCCCCCTTAAGTAAGATGTATAAAATACTAAATTGGTCTATTACATAGTTTATAAGTAAATAGGAGGTTTGTGGCACTGTCTGAGTGCCAAAACCTATAATTACAACATAATAACTTGTATATAGAAAGATGACAACACCACTGCAAGCAGCTGCTCATGGGGTGGAGTTGATGGCTGCCACATCACTACGATGACCCCCTCTTGCTCACAAACATGAGGTGGGGGTCTTTCTTGCTTCATTTCACTCTGGACAGCTGCCACACCACCATGATGACCCCCTCTCTCTTGCAAACTAGTTAGTTATTTGAGAGTCCAACATGAGTTCACCAGCAAGAGGCTACCTGACCAGTTTTCATCCCATGCTCAAGTTGCAAGACAGGGTCATGCACCCACAACAGAGTACTATTGTCTTCTCCAACCCAACCATAACCGCATGCTCTGCACCCCTGACACCCCTTTCATCCCTACCTCTCTTATCACCAATCACAATGGGCAACCTCTGAGAACTAGAGAACCTGGCACTTGAGGATGCGATGGAACCAGGGCCTGTAAAGACCCTTGAACAACTACTAGCAGAGGTGTGGGAGGATCATGACACCCTCCTTGCAGCCTTGATTGAAGAAAAGCAGAGCTGCAATAGAACTGCCACTGAAAGTGTTGAAAAAGAGCAGGAGAGGCACATGCAAAAAGTCACATGCCTGCTCCCATTTTTGGGAAAAGCCAACAAGCTGGACTCATTCAAGACAGCCATATACATGTACATGTGGGGGGACACCCCAACAAGTTCAGAACAGAGGACCCCAGAATTGTCTGGATCCTCTCATATTTGCAGGGAGGGACTGCTGCCAAATGGCATGAGATAGTGGTCAAGGAAATGATGCCCAGAGACCTGCCCTTTGCCATGGCGCAGGAGCTGATGCCGGCAATTTGGGAGTCCTTCAGGGACCCCAACATTCAAGACACCAAAGTCTTCCAGATCATGACAATGGTGCAAGGCAACAAGACCATGGATGAACATGTCCAAGACCCCAAGATTGTGGTGCACAAGTCTGGGTACTCAGGGATGCCGTTGATTTATGAATTCAAATGGTCACTCAACAAGGGGCTGCATGAGCAGCTCAACAACCTGGAATGGTGACCAGCAATGATAGCTGAGTGGTATGTGCAGGCAATGTGCATGGATCATCAGTGGAGGCAGGCACACGCAGAAGAGTGCCTCTTCAGTTCAGGGACATGTGGGCTGCCAAAAATGCCTGCACTGAACATGCCAAGGGCACAGGGGCCAAGTCACCTCCATCCACAGATGATTCAAGGGCAGGCTGCAACCCAGCAGCAACAACAGCAGCAACCCAGGTTACACCCACCTCACGATCACAATGCCATGGATGTGGACCATTCAGCACAATGGCCACCTTTCATCTGCTACAAGTGCCACAAGCCCAGGCACATGGCCTGCAACTGCAGGTCCCAGCTGGACATCTGGGTGATGAACTATGACAAACTGCAGGACTATTGGGTCTGCAAGCTGGATGAGGAGAAGAAACAGAAAGAGGAGCAAGATTTTTCTGATGGAAGCAAGTGAGACCCCCATTGCTCACTTCCAAAAACAAGTTTGATGGACTATCAGTAGACAATACAGACTTAGATATGGACACGGATGCTACTGCAGTAGATAGCTTAGATAGCATTTCCATATGTAGCAATGGCAAGGGGTCTGATTCAGATTGGCTTGGTGCCCCAGAGGCATGCTTAATTCCTTGTGAACCTGTAGAAAGTGAAATACACATTGATACTGAGAAGCCTAAAGAGGGGGTATGACAATTTGTATGATCAAGTAAGATAAAAAACGAGATTATGATATCTATTACTATTACGACTCTTGACACACATGCTCTGTAGCCCAGTTGTTATGGAACTTAGCAAGGAAGGGGTGATGGTCGCAACACTGAAAAGGCATGTGTTATATTATTATTGATCATCATAGATATTACTCACAACTGCAAAAAATGTAGCCTTATCTGCTGTGGGGATGTTGCACCAATCCTCCTGCCAGGGAAGCTGAGCGTTCATTGATATGTCCCGAATTTCTCTCTTCAATATTGTAAGTCAAAGCTTCGGACACTGGATTTGGATGGCTGACCTTGAGTAAATTGTATTTTTCCTTCTTTTTGCTAGATCCTGCAAGTCCCATCTCGATTGCGATAGTCCAATCTGTTCCAGGAGTCCCCTTAGGCCTCTGTATTTGTACAATGTCATTGATGGTGCTTGGCCGTTGGTTCTCGTTTGCACTGTGGCCTCTTGCTAATAGATTTTCAACACTTTTTCCTGAGTGCTGGACATTTTGAAGAGTGGGATATTCTGTGCTATTGTCGATATCTTGTGGCTCTGGTTCATTGGCTTGTGTATGGTCTACTCAGATTGAACCCGCTTCAATTTGAGCTTTGTCATGGTTGTTCAGTATACTGAGCATCCAAAAAGATCATGCTATATGCACTGACCTTGTAATTCTGCTATTCTTGCCTCTAGCTGTGCTTTTGTCATTGGCTTGGGCTTAGGATTCTCCTTGCAAGTGGTGTTGGATTTCCTGGTGATCTGGGATTTGATGGCACCCCCTTTGGCTGGGATGTTGTTGGTATGTTTCGAAGTTGCATTGATAAATATTGCCATTGGAGTCCCAATCCTATAACCCAGAGGTAGCGCTTTCAGTGTTCAGTCGAAAGCAAAGTCAATAACATGACGTTATCCATATCTATCTCACATGACTCGGGCTAGTCATGCGAAGTATATATAGAAATCATGATGACTTGGATAAGCTAACCATTGACATCACCTGGATCTCCAAGTCTCCCAAATAGCGCTATAGCTACCCATGGCAAAAAGCAACTATGTCATCTGCTGCTGTTTTTGTTGTAATGGCCAGAAAATCCCATGCAAACAAGAACGAGAACACCGCCATAATGCAAATGCTGGCTCTAGGCCTTCTGTGTCTTCCTCTACAATTCAAGCAGTTGTCAATCCCAGGTCTGATTCAGATGATGATAGCAATATTGATGTCAACTTGAGTGCAACTGAGGATATCGATGGTTGGGCTGATGTAGTTGTAGAGTCTTTCGAAGTGCCAGTTTCGTGATCAGATGGAATCAGTTTTGATGCTGGTGCTGTGGATCCCAGTCTACCAGTCTCAGCTCAGCCTCCTGGTGTTTCTCTCCCTGCCAATGAAGCTGAGGGTGACCCTGATGCTTTGCTGTGTGCTGATGTCATCCCACCTGGGGATCCTCACAGTGATGCGGGCCATGATGTTGACACTCCAGATATAGATTTAAATCTTTCTTTCATGTACCGAAACCAAGCTTTACATGATCCACTATGGCTGGCTCTTGATGAGGTTGAAGAAGATGCTGCTGAACATGATACTGATATTCAAGGCTTGGAATTCGATAGTGATGATGAATTGGATGATGCCAATGGATATATTGAATGGGCTAAATTTGAGGATGGCGAGAATGGCAGGCTCTCAGCTTGGGATCAGCTAGGTGCTAGCTATGACAGGGAATTTTCAAGCATTGGTATGTCATTTTGCAATCCTGCTCAGAGATTGGACTCCTGATTCCTTGAAACTCAGAACAAAAACTTCTAGCATATGATCTTGCAATATGCAAGGCATTTGCTTACAAGATCAAGACTCAGACAACTGATAGAGATTGGCCAATGACACCATTTGCATTTCCTCAAAACCCTCCTCTTCCAGCTCTTGATGAGCTGCGATCTTGCATGTCTTTTCTCACAGGATTCAAGCCTGAGTTGTATGACTCCTGTTGAAATTCTTGCATTTGCTATACTGGCCCTCATGCAGAGCTCAACTCATGTCCTTATTGCAAAGAGGGCCGATTTTATTCATATGGCGAACCTTGAAAGAAATTCACCTATCTTCCACTCACCCCCCATCTCCATGCATTTGCTGCCAATCACAGACTTGCCCAACTTATGCAATACAGAGCGAATTACAAGCATGAAGCTGGCAAAATAGCAGATGTGTTTGATTCAAAATGCTACCAGAGTCTTTGCACCAAACAAATTAAGGTTAGTGATACCACACTCCCTCAGAAATACTACAGTGATGATCGTGATGTTGCACTGGGGTTGTCAACTGATGGATTTCTCCATTGAAGTGGCGCAAATTGTCTGCTTGGCCTTTGATTATCTTTGATTATAATCTCCCTCCTGAGATTCACTTCCACCTTGATTCCATCATGTCTCTGGGAGTCATTCCTAACAAACCAAAAGATGCTGACTCATTTCTGTGGCCATTTGTGCAAGAGATGCTTCATCTTGCAAGTGGTGTTCCTGTCTTTGATATTCTGCAAAATGCATGTTTCACTTTGCAAGCATTTCTTATTCTGGTGTTTGGAGACATCCCAGCTGCTTCCATGGTTATGCACATGAAGGGACATAATGGATATTCACCATATCAGATGTGCAATATCAAAGGGTTACATCTTCCTGGTTCACATGGCACTATCCTTTATGTCCCTCTTAATTGCTCTGCCCATCCCAGTGTCACTCCAAACCCTACAGCAATCAAGTGCTATGATCCACATCACCTGCCACTATGAACCCATCATGAAGTTATTCAAAAAGCAGAGGAGGTTGATGCTACAACCACTAGCAGAGATGCGAATAATTTATCAAGGGAGTATGGTATCAAAGGCCGACCAGTTCTATCATATCTTCATTCTTTGCACTTTGTACTTTCATTTCCATATGACTTCATGCATCTGATTTGGGAGAATCTCCTCAAAAATCTTATCCTTCTTTGGACTGGAAAGTTTAAAGGTCTCAATGAAGGAAAGGAGTCATATGAACTTTCCAGCACTGTTTGGAAGGCAGTTGGTGAAATGACAGCCAAGTCAGGTTCTTCCATTCCTGTGCATATGGAGCACATGTTCCAAATATAGCTGCTGAAGGTGTCACTATTTCTGCAGAGATGTGGTCATTCTGGACTTTGCATCTAGGGCCTGTTTACCTCTAGCGTCAATTCAAGAACAGGAAATATTTCAGCCATTTTACCCTCCTTGTCAGGCTCCTCAACATTTGCCTTCAGTTTGAAATCTCTCATAATGAGATTGAGGAACTGCAAGAAGGCTTCATTAAGTGGGTAGTAGACTATGAGATGTAAGAGATAGCCTACTAAACAGTTGTTTTTCATCTAATTATCCTTTGTAGTATTTATTATCAACACAATCCAGACCGTATATCTACCTGCCCACTCACAGTTCATGCCCTTCTTCATATTGCACCATCTATTGAAGCAACAGGACCTGTTTGGTGTTACTGGGCTTTTCCCATGGAGCGGTACTGTGGAGTCCTTCAGCCTGCTATTCATAATCAACGTTTTCCTTTTGCATCTCTGGATAATCATATCCTTGAAGATGCTCAGCTAACCCAAATCAAGACAATCTATAACAAGGCTGAAGAACTATCACTCAAGGACCCCAATCCTAAAGCTGCACCCCAAGGATCATTAGAAGATCCTGCATGTAAGCATTAGTCATACTGAAATTTTAGATATTATTGACCACTGAAATTAGATCGTTCATGTTGACTTTTACCACCCAAGTCTCCTGACCATCCTACAGCAATCATGGCTCTTATTGGTGCTCTGGCAACTCACTTTGATAAACAAGTTGGAGTAATTAAAAAGGCTCTTAATGATGCTGAGATTGAAGAATGGGGGAAAGTGCAGTGGATAGATTCTGAGGCTGGTGACATAATGTGGTCCTCTGGTCTGTATGTAACTCAGGATGATGGACGGGATGCTACATTTGTTCGTGTAAGTTTTTTTCTGCTTGACATATTTTTTCTCATATTTATGGATTGTAAAGTATGAAGCCTTGGTGGACACCTTTGCAAGGTCCCATAACATCAATCCAAACTTACAGCAGAATCGCTTTTTTGGGCAACTTCAACATATCTATCTTGTGCACTTCACAGATGCTTGCCCTGCTCTTGGTTTACTCATCCCCACAACCATCATCATGGCTTCAATCCAAAACTGTAAGGTGGATGTGAATGTCAAAATCCATGGTCTGCCCCAGTTCCACTTTTATTCTCAACTTGGAGCAATGCATGTCCTTGATATTACTTGTGTACAGTCAGTGGTTGCTAGGGTGGAAACTGGTCGTAGTGATCTTCCATGGGTAATTTCAGATCGCAGTAGTGATTTAGTCCTTGCCTCATTCTCAGAAGATAGTTAGCTATGATCTTGGATTGTTGTCTTTGAAGTTGTCATAGTATAACTATATTTACCTGTGTTTGTTAGTGCACTATAAAACTATAGATAATGTTTTCAATATTTTCTTTGTGATACACAACACCAAAGCCAGTCATGACAGTACTGAGGCCATAAATCTACATACTTTGTTGTGACACCTCAGTCCATTCTACAAGGACTGAGGTGAGCACAAACTTACTTATTATGAGAACAAACGTGAACTTGAAAGTGTCTTGAAAGTCTCCAGTGAGGAGACTGGGGAGACTTGGGAGACTTTGGAGACAATGTTAGTAAGCCAGATATGGTGTGGCTGGGCAGTGCCATTAAACAGGCATGTGCTATGTATGGTGCTCATCTGTAAGTAGGTCTGCTTCAGACCTGGTTGACTTGAGGTATATAGCAATATTTTTTCAAATGCAACTTTGAGCTTGAGACCCAGAGAATCCTCTTCTTTTTTGTGAGTCTTCTACATTGCCCCTGCATCTGTTGAACAGGTAACCAGAAACACTGTGCTCAATGGTGTGTCAATGGTTGAATGCAATTAAATAATGTAGACATCGCTTCTTGACTTGTTACCACCACAGTGCCCCGTGGGAACTTTCCTCACAACGCCTGGCTCGTTGCCTAGCGTCTCACCCTTAGGCCTGATCTCTGATCAGACCGGACCATTGGAACCCCGGAGGGGTGCTTGGGAGCAGTCCTGAGCACCCTGCTGACCCGTCTGTCCGATCCCCTCGGATGTCTCCCGGATGACCGCCTCAGGGGTCATTTCTTTATCTCTCTCATCTCTGCTCTGACTCGATGATCTGAGGCTCTGGGATGGGGCATCCTCCACCTAGGTGGGGGGGCTTGACGGTGAATTAACACTGCCGGCTTCGGCTGGGGGTCCTGCCCTGGGACTGAGGGGAGAACACGTTGGGGCGGGGGGGGAAACTTAGCGGGGCTATTGGATCCCTGGAGAGGATCTATGGCTCTAGGTGTGTACTGGGCACTTTAGCACATGCACTGACTACGGGGCCACCCTCCACAGGTGATCCGGCATTGAGGTATCACCAGCGATCCTCGCCTCCCTCGTTGACGGGGGGGCCCCCCACGGCCGCTCCCTGTCTAAACGAGATCTTCGTCTCCCCTCCCTCTTGGCAGACCTGGTGTTCTGCTCCCCCTACAAGCGATCCCTGGGCAACTCCACCCCCTTGCCTTTTAGGCGCAGGACGTCTTTTTCCCACACTAAGGTCTTGGTCTCATACCATCACCTTTTTACATGCGCAAACCACCCTTTTCAATGGATTTCGATACTGACTACCCCGATCTATACGATCCTGTTGACTCCCTCCTCCCTCATGATGGGGGTCCCTTATACCCTCCCCGCTCTGCTAGGGGACGGCTAGATCGGTCAGATCGGGAGGATGAACCCTCCTGGACTGACGACTCAGATGACGAGGATGCGGTCAATCCTTGCACGCACCACGCCATCTGTTCTCCGGTTCTGGACTTTGGGGCTAGGGCTAGTTTGATGCCCACCCATGATATCCAGTGGCAGCGCGAGGAGCGCCGTGCTGCCGCCACTCTTCATGGGCCGTTCACCCTGAACGACTCATTTATGGCAGAAGAGGGTCCCGATTCTGCCCCTCCTCCCTCTGCTCCCAGGCCGCAAGGCTGGGGAGATGAGGGGTATGTCCCTTCGGGTCGTGAGCGCGCTGCCATCGCCAACGACGCTCACGCCTTGGAACATTTGCTGGACGACGCCATCTACTGGGTAGGGCACGTTCCCCTGTCTTCCCTGTCTCTGGAGACGAGGGAATCTATACAGCAGCTGGCTTGGGAGCTCTTCGCTTTCACCACTGCTCGCTTCTCAGACTCACCTCTGGCCTCGGCCCTAGGGGAGTCCACCGACATCTCCTCCCCGGCTGCATTCGTTAATGCGGCCCGCGGTTCTTCTGGACGATCAGGAGGCGGGCCTGCCGAGGCCGCCACTGAGACTCCAACGGGGCCCCTTCCCCATCGCCGCCATCGTCCACGATGGCGGCATAACTGATCCTTCACTTTGAGGCTGGGGCTGGCTGCGGCTGTCCCCAGCCCGTGCGGTCAGGCATCCCGCCCTCTAAATAGGGGCGGGGCCCTTCACACACTCTGCCGCTACGGGTAGAGTGGTCCTGGGACTCGTCCCGGGCTTGTCCGGATGAGCAGGAGGAGTGGGTCGTTACCAACCACCCTCTTCCCCCTGCTTGCCCACCTTTACCGGCGTTGTTTGGGCCGTACACGGTCACAGCCAGGTGCCTTCATGGGACAGTGACAGCACTGGACCCATGGTCCGCTGCTCACGGGCAGCGGTCACCATTCTTTCTCCGGACGGGGAAACGGTTAACCTCCGGGCCCTTGTGGTCTGGGGGCTTACGGTGAATTAACACCACTCACCGGCTTCGGCTGCGCGTGGGGGGACCGTGGCAACCACTGGGGGGGGAGTTTTCTGGTTCACGGGCCGCATAGACGCGGCAGACCTTCACGCCCCTGTGGGCATTATCCATGGTCTCACCTGTCCACCTGAGCGGCTACCAAAAGAGAAAGGGGTATCACATCGGCGGGGGTTAGAGTACGGTTGAATCGTAGTGTACTAGGTTGTATTTTACCTCAGGCCCGCGGACTGCGATCGTGCACCGCGTTATAAATTGTTGAACCAAAAAAAAAAAAAAAAAAAAAAAAAAAAAAAAATTAAATAATGTAGAAGAATAGTAAGGCAGATCATGCTATAGGAAGTCCTGAAGGCTGCAATGGCTGAATGGAAAAGAGGAGATTTGGGAAATGTCACATGTCCCACCTGATTCTGAAGAGTTGTCTAACCCTTCAAGTGGTCACACATCATATGGCACAAAGAGTTGGTTGTATCAGTACAGTATGCCAAAGGTCAGTTAATGAATTTAAGAGAGCCAAGAACACCATCCAGTGTGCAAACTGCAGGGGATCAGGCTAATCCAGAATGAGGTCACTATGTATCAAGATATGATCTCTAGAGGCTATCTGACTCACTGATAATTAAAACTTGCCATTGTCATGAATCTTTGGCATAAAAAACCAGCAAAATAAAGCAAGCAGGCTTGAAGGGGCTGGAATAAATTGGCAAAAATAAATTTCAGTTGTTTTAGGATACCTTCACACCTATCTATTCAGATGCCACAACAAGTTCATACTGGTGGCTGAAATGTTGGCTGTTCATCATGCTACAATTGCAGGTCCCAAGAGTGTGTGTGAGACAGACAATCAGACAGAAATATGTGCTACATTCAAAATCTGTGTGTTTGTGGTATATTTTGGGATGCTATGCAACCAAAGTGATGGCCATTAACAGCCCTGAAATGTTGCTGGGTAGTGGAATGTGATTCACAGTTGAAAATTGTGCTGCCCAAAATAGCATCACTCCAGCTGGTTAATAAAATGCCAGTGATGTCACAAATTCTGTGTTTGTTTTGGGTGTCATTCTCTTACCATGGCACATCTGGCCTTTGTGCTTGGTGAACATCTAGTATAAGATGTACACTTTACAGTAGTAATAACAGTTTTGGAGAAACCTATAGAGGAGTTGAAAAAACAAAGGTGACCAAGTACCTGGTATGGCCAAGTACCTGACCAGGCACAGTAAGCAGTTAAGCAGCAAAATAAGGAGAAATTAAGTGGATTCAGCAAATGACCCTACTTATTCCAAGGAAACCTTCATTATTTTAAGGAACATCTCCTTGAAAAGAATCTGCCTAATCCTGCTTAATTTCCACTTGAAAGAGACATTAAGGAGAATAAGTGAGTATTGGATTTTCAGATAAAGTCCACTGTGAGCGAGAGCCTGAGGTTACGCCAATGTATAATCTTTTCAAGCGTCACGTGTTGCAAGTGGTTTGTGCCAGTGGCCAACTGGCACCACTGAGTGACAACAAAGTTGAACAGTTTGTTGTTGGGCCACGTGTGTAGCCTCAGGCTAGAGTCCAAGTTACCATGTGCGTGCCATAAATTTGACAAAATAATGCATTGCTTTGAACGCATGTTTGAGAAGGGAAGACTTCTGTCATTCTTAATGGGAGAGCTTAGCTTGCCCAGCGATCCTTCGAGTTATTGTGATCATACTCGAAAGATCGTAGAACCAACATTGAATCAAACTTTGGACATTACATAATGGATATTTCTTCGATGGGTTGACACTTGCGTTGTCAGGAAATGTGGTAACCATGTCAGATGCCGCATCAATATATATCACCCTGCAGCGACATGTCTTGGCGCTGTCAGTCACCAACAAATGGGCAATTATGTAAGTAGTATACTGGTCAACGTTGTTCTCAGACAGGCTGTCTCAAAACTCGGAATCAATCGACACAACTGAGACTTTAGCCACTGGGACATATTTAGTATAGTGTGCATGAAAAAGTCGCAAGCTACAGCTTTGGTTTATATTGAAGACTGCTTTACACAAAATGGCCCAAAGTAATTTCATGAATTTGAATAGGCAAATTTATGGGATTGCGAGACTTCAACTTTTAGTAACTCCTATGTATATTGAAACCATGACTCTGATTCATTAGGCTACATATAACCATCAGGCAGAAGTAGACCCGCCAAGTTTGACATTTTTCTCATCGAGGTGCCTGGAAATCCTGTATCTAATGTTTTCAACCACATCATGATCAACACCACCACTAAATGTGCCTCCTCTCTTTATCTATCCTAGCCGTTGCCATCTCTCTATCGCTCACAGATACCCTGGGATTGAGCCTGACCAGCCTGACCTCTCGCGATGTCGACGTGTGTGCCGTGATTAATACAGAGCTCATTGTCCCCGACCTTCTAGGGGTTCTTACCGCCGTTGGCATAATCAGCAAGTTCCACTTTCTCTCACCAGAAACCCTTATGAGCTGATACTTCCTGTTGCCCAGACACGTGCCTATGCCTTTCCGATCTTCCTCTTTTCCTTGAAACGAATGTTGTCGCACTTCTAGCCGTTACCATTGCCGGCGAACAAGTAGTTACTCAGATTTTAACATCATTAGTAAGTCAGCCACTACCACTACGTTGCGTCTCCAAGTTTGCTTCACATTGACAAACATGACTTATGCAGGTAAACCAATCCCCATGCCCCCCCATTCCCACACACGGTTCTCCCATCTGTACATCGGGCACCTGCAGTTTTACTTGCCAAGATGGGTGCGTTTTCAATTTGTTATTTCGCGACGTGTCTAACGTGCCGGATCGGATCTCCAGTTTCACAACATTCCCTCCCACTAACCCCACCCAATGTGTTTGCCAAAGCCCTCAAAAGGAATGCAGCGGAATCTGCCAAGCAAATTGCCCCAGTCCCGTACCTGTTCCTCCAGAAAGACGTGGCCTGAACTACGGCGGACACTCTCAATGTCCACAAGGTTTGACCCCTTGCGGCGTCCTCGGACCCAGCACGAGGGCTTGGGAATGCCTCAATGTCCAAACCAATCTTGAAAGTTGTACGTTTTCTCTACAGCTTGTCTAAATGATGGTCACGTTACAGGTGGCGGCTGCGCTTTGCAGTTGAATGCCCACAGTTCTTTTGGCCAAGATTGCACTTCCCTTCCTGGTGTGTCGGACGTTTCGTGCCTCTATGGACAATGTGTTGTGCATCGCTGCAAACCTGGGTATCAGTTGAGCAAGAGTGACTTGTCTTGCAGGTGGGATATCAGCGCAGGAGCAGGAATTTGGGCTCAGTGTGGTATGGATTAGGTTGGGCAGCCTCGAGATGCAAGAGATTTGGACTTTTTGGTGGATTGTGTTTTCAAATTTTGGATAGTCGGACTCGTAGCCCAGCCGAAGGAGCGAGATATCAACTCCCACTGTTGAAGTTGGGGTCAGCTAATTCTACCAGAGGGGTCCCAGTTGCTAAACCTAGATATTGATATGCAGTGTATATCTCAATATCTATAATCTCACTATCATTTTGTCCCATCTGTGATGTCCTACACCACCAAAAGTCTGAAATCTGAGTGCCACATTTTCAAATTCCACCAGGTTAGAAAGCTTGCTGCCAAACTAACAGGACTTGAACCAATCAAAGTTGATATGTGTCACTTGAGCTGTATTGCATATGCAGGAGAATACAGAGATCACACCACATGTCCTTTCATTAGCAAGGGAAAGACTCCATGTGGCATGGCATGCTATAAACCATCATCTGCAAGGAAGCCAAAGTAGGGATGCTGAAGTTCAGTTCGGTCCGGTTCTTCAAATATTTTGCTGAACCTAGAACCAGACTTCAGGTTCAGTGTGGGCAATTTGCTGAACTTCGAACTGGACCATCAGTTCATGTTTGGGAGGGTTCAGTTTGGGTTCATCAACTGTCCAGACTCAGAACTGACCTTTTTTAATACTGAAATCTCTGTTTACAGCGATATTCAAAGCTACATAGACCGCTACTTGCTTACAGCACTACACTGAAGTGATCACCAAGAGAATCAGCCTCTAAGCCTTCAAAGAAAGAGTCAAGATGCCTAGCTGCATCATCTGCAGCTGCAATGTGTCCATTGCAGTAGGCACTTTTTAAGAGCTGCAGTGCTTCGAAGGAAGTGACCAAAAGATGGTTATGATTTGGGGCTCCTGTGATCCCACCTCCTGAGAATGCTCGCTCAGAAGGCATTGCAGACCCCTGAATAGCCAAGTAGTTCTGATCCATCCAAGAAAGGGTCAGGTATTCTACTGATAGGTGCTGTTGGGCATGAATCAGCAGGTGTTTGACTTCAAGTGATCAAATTTGACATACACCCCAATGGTTAACTATATCCACAACCCCTTCTGTGAGAGGACTCTCAAGGTATCTTCTCGACTCATCATGGGGATCAAATCTTCCCTGCTCCACTTCCTGGCAGGAATGAACTGCATCACGCATCCATGCGTATCCATACTGACCTTGAGATTTAACAGAGCCTGTATGTTGTTAGCTCAGAGTCTTGAAAAGCAGGAATGTCAGCTTACTGGAGGTGCTTTGCATGCTCAAGTTCATGACTGATGCAACAGCAAGTAAATAATATTAAAAATATTTAATTAAATATAAACTAATAAAAAATTTTACTATAAAAAATAAATCCACTTACAACTTCTTTGAGATGCTGGAGGCCAGCCTCATAAAACTCCTGCTGCCATTTCTCTTTGGCATATGTGGTCTTGATAGTCAGGTCTAACACTTGCAACAACAGGAATAAGCATCAGAAGAAAAGAAGGACATAACCTTACCAAGACAAATAAAGTAAGTGTCCATGTCATTTACTTTATGACAAGCTTCTGAAGCGTGCCTCCGGCGCTTCTTCAGCTTGTCAGGGGGCGCAGCCCCCTGAACCCCCTGCCGCCATCTTTCACTCATCTTGTCAACACAGGGAGGGACCAAAGGCCCCTCCCTGTGTGAAGGGGGTCTCATCAAAATTCAGTAACTCAGTAGCTGCCTTGATATCCCAGTGTAAATGTAGTAAATTAATAGACAAAATAAGTATCTATGTAATATTTTTTTTACTTTGTGCTGTCTTATCTACAGTTAAAACTATTTCTACATCAATATATACATCAATCTAATAGTACTTCATTATAAACAATATTCTTCATCATCCCATTTTCACTTTCACTTCCCCATATCGCCTTGATGTTATGCACAGACTTCACCTGAGACACTGCCACATAAAACTGCCCATGTGTAAATACTGCACTTCTCAAATCCAGTCCCACATATGACACAGATTGTCCCTGTGACTTGTTGATTGACATAGAGAAGCAGAGTCAAACTGCAAACTGGAACTGATGCATTCTAAAAGGCAGCTGTCCCTCCATCGGCTGAAGCATCCGAGGGATGAATATCTTCTCTCCACCATGATCTCCAGTAATCAGCTGTACCTCCAATACCCTGTTCCTCATTCTTGTCACAATTCCTCGAGTCCCATTGCATACTCCTCCCTCCAAATTCAGGTTCCGCAACACCATCACAGGGCAGCCCACCTTTAGAGCCAAGTGTGCCAATGGTAGACCTGAACAATTCAGAGAGTTGAGGTATTCTGTAGGGTACAACAGTTCATCATCTCCATCATTCACAATGGAATCCACACTGTGAAACACTTGCTCCTTTCCAGGAAACTTCTGAAGCACAGTATGGTTCAAGTCATCCACATCATCAGTGCGGCAGGCCAGGATCACCCTCTGTGAGAAGTATTCATCTGGATGTTGATGGGGGTTGGGAATCCCAGGATAGATGGTGTCAATGAGGGATGACACAGTATTCTCAGCACACTTTAAATGCTCAGGAAGAGTGATATTGCAGTTCTCATCTGTATGGCCACCCTTTCCTATCTCCAGCTGCCACTGTGCAAAATCTCACTCCTAGCATTGGCTAGTCTTTGCAGGTCCAGTTGCAGCAACCGAAAAAAACCGGCAACCCAACTGGACTGCAACCGCAAGCAACCGGACTTCCGGTCGCAGTTGGGCCTCATGGGGGCATCACACGGTTGCAGTTGGCCAGATTCGAGGAGCTACTCAAACCGGTTGACAACTGACTGCAACCGGTTGCAACCGGCCAGTTGGCTTGCTTGCTTTCAGCTACTACTCAGCTGAAATCCACTTAAACATACTGTATATACACTTAACTTAAACTATATTACTTACTATTTACTTATTTACTTCACAAGAGTGGGGCATGCCCGAGCAATATTGGCAGATGGGCAAGGGTTTATATACCTTTGGCGAATTTGCACATGTTTGCACATGTCATGTGCAAGTAAACAATGACGCGTTGACCTTGAACATGTTCACGTGGAAGTAAATGACTATGGCAACAGAACCTGGACCCCCTTTTTTGATCGATGGATTGTTAACCGATTTCTGGATTATCAATACATGACCAAACAAAGCATACTAAGCCTGGACATCATCCCCGACGACGAGCATGCTACTCCACCCACTACTGACCCTTTCCCTTCACTTATTCAGTATATAACACTTCTGTATATTATATATATATATATATATATATATATATATATATACATAGTGTCAATAAATGGCTATTTCCGCTTTTAATTCTATATTTTAATGATATTTAACCCATAATCTGTTTGAGAAAGAGAGGTCTCTTCTCCTACTACCTACACAGGGCCACATAATGATGAGTTTAGATCAATACATGAAATAGGAAGGTCTACAAGGGTAGAGAAGAGGGGAAGTAGTGAAATAGACAGAAGTGAGGGGAGTAGCATGAGACAGGCTATCATCTACTGGGTTTGTATATCACCTAGGGCCAAAGAGATATATGTCTATATATTTACAGATGTATGTATAGGTGGGGAAATATATAGGAAGAGCTGGGAACAAGAGGCTATTGGGATCAGGAAGTTGAGCACAAGGTGAGGACGAGGTTTTTGAGGTATTGAGTTTAAGTCAAAGATAAGTGTATGAGGGAGTCTGCCACAGGGAGGAATGTTATTATCATCTCCTACAAAGTGTGCAATATTTATACTACACAGTTAGGAGCTATACTGCAATGACTTCATAGTGACCTCATTTCCCCTATATAATTCTCCAGATAGACTTGTCTATCATTGTATATTATAGGGGGTTCCCTGGATAGCATAGGAGACAGTCTTGGCAGTCTTTGTAGTCTTGGCCAGTCTATTCCTGTATAGGAGACTGCCATTGCTCTAGGGTTAAGGGTAGCATCTGCTAACCCTAACCCTAAGCTTAGGACTTGTATTCCATCTCCCTAGGCTTGTATCCCAACAGAGGCCCATTGTCAATGCACCTGTATGAGGAGGGGTGAGAGGTTGTTACTTACCTGCATACCCAGGCCTTCCCCTTACAAAATGCACATGGAAATGGTGTATAATAGCCCTAATACATGACATGATAGGCCCCTTAAAGGCCCTGCCATGGTTAGAAAAGACATAAAAGAGAACATGTACTCAGGAGAAGGTTTACTTAGTTAATAAAGTTTATGGCAGGGGGAGAAGATTCTGGCTCACCAGGACATGAGTTCCCCATCAGCAAAGGTGAACTTTGCTCACCATGCATCACACACCTCACCTGCTGTCAAAAACTCTTTCTAGATATCTATAGGAGTCCTATGCCTCTTGTTTAGGGCCTACAAGTGATCCACATAGTTAATAATTCACCCTACAAGATAAGAACTTCAGCTACTCACCTAATCTGGCTGTTACTCCATGCCAGCTTGTAGGTCCTACTAGTGGCCTTATTCCTATGCATACCAAGGTACATTGAGTCAAATTAGCACAATGGAATGATTTACAAGTCCATCCAAGAGAGGTAGATAGTCAGTATAATAAGTTGGGATGCAGTCACTCACCCACTGGCAAGGCCTACAGAATTTCTATATCTCAATGTAGTATAGAGATACTGGTATAATCCTGTGGTGAGATAGGTTCCCTTGAGTTGGGAGCCATCCAGATAGCAGAAGAGGCCATAGGATGCACGAGAAGGTGTGTGGAACCAAGCAGTCCCAAAAAGGCAATAAACCGAAGATAGTTCAACATAGACTCAACGCGCCGTTAATTGGACAGTGAGGGTAGATAGAGAATGATAAATTACATAGAATGGAAAAAGTTCAGAATGAATCCGTCAAGGGGTAGAGGCAGAGTGCTCAAGAAAGTGTTGATGAATTGCATGATTGGGCATCATGACATTAGGGTTGTTCACAGTAGCCATTTTCGGGCCATTTTTGCTTCATTTTCAGTTTTCATTTTTCTTCCATTTTTCAAAAATGAAGTTTAGAATGAGTCAAGAATGACCCGAAAAATGATCATTTTTGCAGAATGCCCCCCCCCCATTTTACCAAAATGCCCATTTTCATTTTCATTTTCCTTAGATTTTCACGTTCCCTTTTTGTCGTTGTTTCAATCTCCACTACGACAGGCTCAATCCACTACATCATCGACGTATCATCCACCACCACCACCGTCATTGACGCTACCTCCCTCATTCCTCTACCACCACTCCATCAACACCTGCCGCCATGCCTACTCCCACGCTGTCGAGAGCCGCATACTATTTTTTTTCACACTCGCGTCACCATCAGTCACCACGCGTCACCACGCATCGTGACTGCCAGCTCACCATTCAGAATCACCACCACCACCACCCACAACACCGCCTCCCTCCCTCCCTCTCCATCTCCATGAGGCCTGTGGCCCTATGGTAAGTATTTTTATTTATTTAACTTATCAATTTTGTTTCAAAAGTAATAAATTTTATTTTTCAGTTTGGCATTTTCAACAACGACGGCCGCCCCCCTCACAGCGCCCCCTCGCCCTCCTATATCCTCCCTCCCCTCTTGTACTCCAACTCTATGGGAGCCGCAGGCCTCATCGTAAGTTTTTTTTACCTTATCAATTCTTTTTTAGCTAACAAAAAGAATAATTTCAGCTTTTCTATTTGTAACAACGAACGCCAGGCATGCCGCCCCTCCTCCCCACTCAAATGGGATGTGAGGGGCCCAAAGGGGAATTGGACGGCCCCAGGGAGGTGCCGGGAGGCCAAGGAGCGGGGTACCAGCAAGGTGCGCCCCAAATCGCACCCCCCCTGTTCCTGCCACGTCACTGACCCTCCCCCCCCATGCTCCCCCCTCCTTCCCCCCTCCCTCTAGCAGCCCCAAACAGCCCCTCACACAGCCCTGCGAGCCCCTGCTTGTGGGGTGGGCGGGGGGCTTGGTTTTTGACGGGGGGGACTCCCACCCGACCTGCCACGCGGCACCCGCCCCTCGCCTGCGAGCCACTGCTTGCGGGGTGGTGGTTACCCCACGACAACACCGCCACAAGCAACTGCTTGCGGGGTGGACCCCTACCCCGGCCGACGACGACGATGACGCATTGGGATGGAATGAGAATGGGGGAGGGGGGATAGCCCAGCACCCGCCACCCACCGCTGCGAGCATTTGCTCACAGGGGGGGATTGGGTGCTAATGGCCACATCACCACCCCCTCTCTCCAATGACAATGATGAGGACGAGGACGAGGACCGACAACAAGGGCTGACGGCAACAACAGCACCCCCGTTGTGAGCCAACTGCTCGCAGCGTGGACATGGGGTGCTGAGGAGACAACGCGATGGGGTACCGGGGCGGTGGGCACGGCGTAATGGGGGTTGCCACAGTGCGACACAGGGGGAGCCACCACGACGGGGCCCGCCTTCTGCGTGTGGCCCCTTTTTTATTTGTAGTTGTTTTTGTCAGTATGTAACGAATATACATGTTTATCAGTGCACGTTGAACAATAAGTTAAGACTATGATAAGGTCCTAGTAGTACCATTTTAGTGAAGCTCGAGAAAAAAAATATCACCAAGTCCTTTAAGATGGAGTTTGAATGTGCCGAGTACTTGCCAGCACTGCCGAAGACCATGTAAAATGCATTCTTACTTCATTTTTGTGATTTTTGCTTTCCAGGGTGTTCACAGTAGCCATTTTTCGCATCATTTTTCGTCTCATTTTTTGCATCATTCTGACAATTCTTCTGCCAAACACGCGAAAATGATCCAAAAATGAAGCCGAAAATGAGCCGAAAATGGCCCAAAAATGTTTACTGTGAACAACCCTATTTTCACTGTTCTGTATCTCACCATCTATACATACAGTACATCATGATCTATATATACATAGAAATATATCTCTTTGGCCCTAGGTGGTGTGCAAACCCAGTAGATGATAGTATACTTGATAGTATCCTGTCTCATGCCAGTGCTACTCCCTCACTTCTGTGTACTTCCCCTCTTCCCTACCCTTGTAGAAACCTTCCTATGTCATATATTGATCTAAATACATCATTATGTAGCCCTGTGTATGTAGTAGAACCCCTCAGTGAGAAGAAGAGACCTCTCTTCCTCAAACTGAAGGAGAGTACTAAATTATGGACCAAATATTATTAAAATATAGCATTAAAAACGGAAATGGCTATTTATTGACACTATACGTATATACACAGGTGTTATATACTGAAAAAATGAAGGGAAGGGGTCAGGAATGGGTAGAATAGCAGCTTGTCGTCGGGGATGATTCAGACTGTGACCAGGCTTGGCAGGCTTCGTTTGGTTGCATATTGATGATCCAGCATGCCTGTTGGGTGATCGGCTCACGGCTTCGCTGATCCATTGATCAAAAAAGAGGCAGTTCTTGTTGCCATATGACCATGACACGACACATGTCATTGTCTTCCAACCACCACCATCCCCCCTCTTGTCTGCCGCCTACCCCTCTTGTCTGCCTCCGCAGTCCCCTCTTGTCGGGCATCCCTCGCCTCAACAGCAAGTATGGCCACCATTCGATGGGATGGCTGCCCCTTTCATCCACCATCCCTCACCACGCGCAGCCACTGCCCCCTCTCCCTTCTCCCATCCTCTGCCATCCCTTGCCTCAACAGTCTTCCCCATCCCCATCCCCTTCACCTTGAGGGGGGGGAATGTTTTATTTTATTTGTATATTATATTGTATTTTAAATTACAGTAGAAAAAATAATAGATAGTAGTCAGTATGTATTCAAGTCACTACGTAGATGTCGGTTGTGGTTGGTCTCAACCGACTGCAACCGACTGTAACCAGGTTGGGTTGTGACCGGTTGAGACCGGTCACAACTGCCTGAGCAACTGACACCAACCGGTTGTAGCCAGTTCAGTTGTTGGTTGGTACTTTTTGATGCAAATGACCAACTGGTTGGGGTCCGGTTGGGGCTGAAATGGCTGAAAAACCGGACCCGACCGGACTTTAAAACTCTAGCATTGGCTGTGTTGAGGTGCGTGTTGATTTTCAGATGGAGGACCTTGATGTGGTGCCAGAGAACAGAGCGCTGCAAGGATGCCCCCACTATCTGAGGTCGAGAACCCCTCTCAATCACAGGCAGGATCTGATGAAAGTCTCCTCCAAAAACCACAGTGATTCCACCAAATGGCTGATCAACCTCACAAATGTCCCTCAGAGTATGGTCAACAGCTTCAGGAATGTGATGATGCTGCATGATGGCTTCATCCCAGATGATTAGATCAGTTTGCTTCAGGAGGCCAGCTTTGAATGTATCTCTGGAGATAGAACAGGTGGTGGACTCATTGATGTTTGATGGAACAATGTTGAAGGAGGAATGGACAGTGCAGCCAACAGTGCAGCAATCCCAGAAGATGCAACACAGAGAACAATTTTTCCCTCAGAACAAAGTCTATGGCAGAGAGTGTTGTAGACACATAGGTTTTGCCAGTGCCACCTGGGCCATGAAGGAAGAATGCCTGGCCAGTCTTTTCATGGACTGCATGGAGGATTTCCTGATAAGCTGTTTGCTGGTCTGCATTGAGGTTTTGCTCATTCTCTGCTGCCAACACTGCCTGCTCCTCTACATCATATCTGCGCTGCTCCATAATAGGCCTGTTTTCCAAGTTGACTTCCCAGTTCTGAGTAGAGTGAGGCATATGTGGCCAATCCTTATGAAGGGATTTGTTTGAGGACTTGAGGATTTCATCAATGAGAAAGAGACCATAATCCTGGACATCATCATCTGTGGGATTGATGCAGATGTTGTTGTGTTGAAGCTGGTAGTGTAGATCATCACAGATATTAGGCCAGTATGTGTTCCAATGATGGACAGAATCAGAGGGAGCACATTCATGAAGGATGGTGGCAAAAAGACTGTGGAGCTGATGACCCATAGCCATAGACTTTGCTTCTTCTAAACACCGCATCCACTCCTGATCATCCTCCAGAAGACCCTGTGCCAAGCATGCCTCTCCAAATGAAGGAGCAGTGTTGCCCTGGAAAGTGCATAGATTCTCATAGGAAGTTGCCCCCTTGACAGCAGTGAGAAGAAGCCAGAGATAGAAGTGTTCACCGGCAGTTGGCTGAGCATAGTACATCCTCCCCACTGCAAACCCTCACTGTCTAGGCTTCCACTTGCGGTTCCTCTGGTCCCACACAAACTTTGAGGGAAAGTCCTGATAGAGCACACAACCTCTGGAAACTGCACATTTGCCTTGAAATAGGCTGTGAGATAGTATCACGTCTTGAAGCCTGTTCCACAACATCCTGGATAGTCCATGTGCCATTCTGATTCCAAGTGACATGCTGCTGGCCTGGAAGATGCAGCTGAAGCCTAACAACATTGGGGGAAATGACATGCATAGGAAACTGAAAGAGACACCAGATGCTCTCACAGGATGAAATGTAGTGAGCATCCAAGTACTGCCTGACTTCATTATTGCAAGTTCCAAACTGCATGGTGGTACGGTCATGGCCCTTGTACACATACTTGAAGATGTACTTGAGAGCCTTGATGGAGGCAATGGACTCTATGTTGATGTGGCAGTCATACTTCCAGATGAGATATGCACAGAAAGTGATGACCCAGTGATTGTCAACCTGCTTCCCACAAATGTTATGTGTTTGGCCAGTGTCCCGACGCCTGGTGGAAGCATAGGAATCCTCAGAAACTGAAGTCTGATCTCTGAAAGGCTTAGGGAAGTTCTTTGAGCATCTGCCATTCTGCATGCATGGAGCATTTGGATTCTCAGCACCACAGGGACTGTGAACCATGAACTTCTTGATCTTCTCCAATAGCTCAGGATTGTCCTCACGAAATTCTGAAGAGAGAAGGCTATCTATCTGCTCAGATGTGCAAAGCTTGGAATCCGGATGAAAAAAGATGATGCAGTGCATGTGAGGTAGACCATGCTTTTGGTACTCAATGGTGAACACATATCCAAGGGCCTTTCCAAAGATGCTAGTCTCCATGTCCTTTATGATCTGCTTCTGCTTTGCAAAGAATGCACAAAAAACTACATCAGGGCAATCAGCTGCTGTCTGACCTGGACCAAGCTCATTTACAATCTCTGGCCATTTAGGATTTGCTGTGATTGTCATGAAGAGATCACCTTCTTTGAAATATTGATTGATGGCCATTTCATCCTGCAGAAGCTGCTGCATGTGATGTGTGCTTCCAGAAAAAAAAGAAGGCAAAATGATCCTTTGCCCTAGAGACTCAGCATTGGCATCTACATTTGCAGCAACAGCATCTGCCAATCCAGCATAGGCCTCACCTCAAATAGTGTTCTGGTTCATCGCAATAAAGCGGAGCCTTTCCTGCTCTGCCATTGCCCACTGATCACAAATGAACTCCTGAAAAAGCTTTCCACTGAGAAAGAGATGCTGAGGCTCAATAGCAGGAGGTCAAGGATGCAGGTGATAGCAGTAAAACTCTGATTTGGTAACATGTTTGCGGCCCCTTTGACCACCTCCTTCATCACTGCCTACAGCATTGGGATTTTCCACAGCTGCATATTCAACATGAGGATACCATTGAAGCTGGCCAGTAGTACATAGTGAAGAGCAGGGTAGAGCGGATGAGCATCTGTGATGCACTGAAGTAGAGGGCCATGCCTGTGGTAGAGAACAATGTCCCAGACTGCCTCTGGCTGATCACCATCACCTGGAAGAATGACTGCAATCTCATCAGTGGCTGCAGTAGGAAGGTTGTAGCGGCGATGGTCACAGCCTTGGTCAAAGTGCAACACAATTTTGCATTGCTGCTCTGGAGGCATATTTCTTGTTAGCTCATAGGCCTGCTTATACATCTGGACAGCTGGATGATGGTGGTGGATTATATCCTGAAGAGTAACCAAAGTCTGATGATCCAGATTTGATTCCAAATATTAGCCCTTCTAAAGTTAACAGCATCTGCAGGATCATATATATAGAGCTGAGCATAGATAGGAGCCTCTCCTTCAGCTGGCAAAAGAGATCCACTTCTATGGGAAAGTTCACCATGTAGGCTGAAGACATAAGGACCAGCACCATCATTGAGATTAGGATTCTCATGCTCCTCTATCCTATGACCCAGTGATGTCATAGCCAGAGCATTATTGTAGGTATGAATATGGTCATGGAAGTTTTTGGAGACATGATCCTGAGCAGTGAGCAACTGCCAGAGCTCAGGAGGTGGTGGATGAAGAGGAGGCAAGATAATCTTTCCACTAAAGCAACACATGCCAAACTTAGGGTGAGCATTAGAGGATGCAGTAAGATGCTCAGCCATCTAATGAAGAGCATGGCAGTTAGGGCATTGGACATCCATTCTTCCCAGATTATGAACAGGCCAATTAGGACTAAAAGGCTGACGTGCAAGAGGTACTAAGAGATTGGTGGCAACAGGAACCAGGGGGGCAGGAATTGGAGGCAGAGGAACAGGAGCATTCTAAAACAATAAATTGTATTTGTTATTTTTACATTAATTTGCTAGAATACATTAACTTACAGCAAATTGATTGTAAAGCAGTGGAAGTGCAGCATATTGAGCAGCAAGTATTGGAAAAGGCACAGGAGCAGGAGCAGGAGCAGGAGCAGGATGACCTCTCCCATGACCTCTACTGGAATGGGCAGGAAGATGATTATATATAGGAGGAGCAGCAAAAGGATCATTGTTGACATTAGGGTTAATATAGGGATGAGGTAGGGGCAGTGGTAGTGGTGGTGGAAGAAGCTGGGCCATGTGTTGCACATGCACATTATGTGGGGTGTGATGGCAAAAAGGGCTATCCAAGGCCCATTGATCTCTCTCATTTTACTGTGCAGCAGTCCAGAGACATTGTGGGGTATTTGGAGGAGTCAGATCCCTAAAAGAAAATTCACATAAGACCTCTTTCAAAAATGAGCATATGTTGGGATACAAGCCTATAATTGCTATATCCAGAGCGGTAATTATGACATTACTAATTGCTGTTACTTCAGCATTACTTCAGCATTATATACTATATATACTATATGTATAGTATATACTGAGACAATTAATTCCTGACCTCTGAGACATTCAGAGGAGTGCCCCCCCTTCGTCCAAAAGCCTCTAGTCAGCTTCCAGCTTTACCTCCCTACAGGTTATGGGCCCTGACTTATTTTAAACAACCCAAAAATCTATATACAAAACCTTCTACAACATGTCAAAAGCCCCAAGCAATATTGAAGAATTTGTCCTGGACAGTGACGAAGAAAACCCTCATGAATATGTCCAGGAGTATGATCAGGATTTAGCTGACCATATGGAATTATTTGGGCCGTCACCAGCCACTTCCCAACATGCTACAGCGGGAGCGCTGCCAGCTGTGCCCAAGGCGGGAATCCCACCGAAACAAAAGAAGCCCACGATCCTTCTAATTCGTACCAAAGAATATTCTAACGTAAACAAGATCTCCGATCGGGATCACCTTACTGATGAGAATTGGCACAAATGGAGAGAAAGGATGAAACGGAATCCAGGGATGCCGAGGGGGCGCGCAACTGGGACAAGAACGACACCTGGGCACAGCAAGTTATAATACATAATGCTCTTCGCAAATGAATCACGTCGGATCAAAAACTACGGCAGAAGCGATGTACTCCGCGCTATCCGTTACTCACGAAAACAAGGCACATCAAACCGTAAATCATATTCAGTGCCTACTGTATGAGACAAAGGCCGACGCTACCGACGATCTTCTAAAGCATATGGACACCCTGAAATCTTACCGCGACCGCATCAATAAATTCCCTAATAAAAAATTTCATATCTCCGACACCCGATTCAAATCTATCATATCGGCATCTCTACCATCATCTTGGCAAACTTATGTGGAACCATACAATGGCAACGCAAATGATCCCAATGACTTGGACCCCAAGCGCCGCTTATCATTGGACGCGTTTATAGGATTATTACGAGAGGAATATAAACTTCGGCTAAATCGGAACGGGAATAATAACGGAACTGGCAGGAGCGTAAATCTGGTGCGAACCCAGAAAGCTACCGGTCCCAGTAAATCCCTGGAAAACTGTATTACCGAAAAGAAAACCTCCATCAAATCTTATTGCGATCATTGCAAGCGCGTGGGGCATTGGACGAGCAAATGCCAAAAATTTGATGGGAACAAATGCCGTAACTGTGGGAAATTTAGACATTACACAAAGAATTGTTAGGGAAAGAAGAAAGAGAAAGCGAAAGAGAAGAATCCAGGGATACTTCAATGATAGTAGAAGAACATATTACTTTCTCAGCAGACGAGGAAGGGCATAATTTTGAGGCATGGAATAACAATGCCATAATTGATGAGCGTCTGATCTATTATGATTGGCTGGCCGACTCGGCAACCACTTCACATGTAACGCGTTAAAAAGAAGCATTTACCTCCTATGAGCCTATGAAAAATATTTCCGTAACAGGTGTAGGAGGGAAAGAGGCAAAAATAGAAGGACGAGGAAATGTTGATCTAATTGCGACATGTAATGGAGAAAAATATATTCTTCATCTCAAAGACGTTCTGCACATTCCAGGAATGCGGAACAATTTAATTTCGCTAGGAAGATGGGACGCCGCAGGAGGAAAATACAAAGGGGGACAAGGGGAAATAACCCTCATCAATAAAAATGGTAAAGCCGTTGCACACAGGAATAAAATCAATAATCATCTCTACAAAATGGAAATGATTATTAGAAACCCGAGTGACACTGCCAACAACACCGAAAATAATATAACTTTCAGTGGAAATGAAAAATCACTCAGTTGGGAAACATGGCATCGACAATTTGGACATATCGGATATACTGGGCTACAATTACTACTCGACAGAAATATGGTAAAAAGATTTAATGTTGATCTGGCCACCCCAAAACCAGAATGTGAGACATGTATAGCCGCAAAACAACACATTAAACCATTCCCAAAATCAGTCAAACGGAATACTGAAACCGGAGAATTGACGCATATAGATTTATGGGGAAAATATGCCGTCAAGTCCATCAATGGAAAACACTATTATTTATTATTCGTTGACGACGCCAAGAGGTATGTCACCGTTGAATGTCTAAAAGAAAAGAGTGATGCAGCACAGGGAGTAATAAATTATTTGGCCTATATAAAAACACAAGGCCGAACACCCAAGGGGATTCAAATTGATTGCGGAAAAGAATTTGTCAATGAAAAATTGGAAAACTATTCTAAGGAACGCGGGATACAAATACGATTAACCGCGCCATACTCTGCATCACAAAATGGCATTGCAGAAAGAATGAATAGGACACTTGTCGAATTATCGCGCGCAATGCTATCCACGAGCGAGCTCCCAGAATACCTCTGGGAATATGCCGTCATGCATGCCGCCTATCTCTGCAACCGATCGTATATGAAGCATCTTCAGAAATTAACTCCTTACAAGGGATGGCACAATGAACAACCGAATGTTTCACATTTATGCGAATTTGGCGCGCCAGTATGGATCTTATTACAAGGTCAGAAAAAGGAAAGAAAAATGCTTCCTAAATCAAAGCGCCGCACAATCTTGGATACGACGACGGTGCCGGAGCAGTCAAATATTACAATGCTGAAACGCGTAATGTATTAACTTCGCGGAATTTCGAGCTATTGACTGGTACTCCAAAATCTAAACCTTCTGAAGACAATACAATGGAACCCTCAACGCGCGAGGGGGAGTCTGATGGAGGCGCGCCACCGAGAATTCCAATTATAGAACCCGACCATTGGCAGATTGAGGCACAGCCACCCCCACAACTGCCGATCACAAATGATGAATCTCTGATCAGAGTTGCATCACCGATCGGAGAAGAACCGGATATACCGGAAATAGAACCTCGTAACCCAGAGAAGCAATCCCGGAAGCGGAAACGAGTTGATAATAATGATCGCATTGATATTGATGAACCGCGCAAGACGCGTGCAATGCAGAGAAATGAACCGCGACAAATGCGTGGAGTTCGTACCGACTATAAACCCTTGTTACACCTTACAGAAGAGGAAGAAGCGAATACCTTCCTAGATAACAATGAAGCCTATGCAATAATCGCTGGAGACGAAATAAACACACTCAAAGACGCGCGGATCTCCCTTGATTGGCTGGAATGGCAAATAGCCATACAAAATGAATTGAATCTATTAAAGGAGAAGGGGACATGGGAATTGGTCCAGAAACCTCCTGACGCGATACCAATCACGAACAAATGGGTCTTTGTCCGGAAAAGAAATAAACAAGGGGAAATTATAAGATACCAAGCGCAATTAGTTGCAAAAGGGTGTGCACAACGACCAGGCTATGATTATATGGATACCTTCTCACCCGTAGTCCGGATGGACACGCTCCGAGCAGTATTAGCGCTCGCATCAAAGAAGGGTCTAAAAATACAACAGATGGATGTAAAGGGCGCATACCTAAATGGCACATTAAAGGAAGAAATATATATGAAGCAACCTGAAGGACAAGAAGATGGAACAGGCCGGGTATGTAGGTTAGTGAGACCGCATTATGGACTAAAGCAGGCAGGGCAAGAGTGGAATAATGAATTTGATGGTAGACTCAAAATTCACGAATACGGACGCTTATTTGCAGATCCATGCGCGTATATTCGAAGGGTCGACAATCACTTGGGAATAATAACAGTCTGGGTCGACGACACATTACTCTTTGCATCTTCCAATTCTATGATGAAGCATATGAAAAATACGCTCAGTACGGAATGGGAAGTAACCGACCTCGGGGAGCCGAGCAAAATTGTCAGCATAGAAATTACGTGCCAAGACGACGCGATCAAGATATCTCAGGAGAAATACATTGAAAATATTCTCCGCAAGGAGGGAATGCTTGACGCAAATCCAGTCGGAATGCCAATGGATCCCAATATTAAATTATTGGCGAATCTGGATTATAAGAAACCCAACAGGAGTAATTCATATGCAAAATTATTAGGATGTCTACAATTCCTATCAAATTCCACATGACCCAATATCAGCTTTGCTGTTAACAAGTTGGCCGCCTACACTGCTAACCCAGGTTTACAACACCACGGTGCAATAAAGCAAATACTCAGGTACTTGGCTGGTATGAAAATTCTTGGGATAATTTATAAATCCCAAGATGAGACTGAAAACAATAACCTCTTCCACGGATATGCTGATGCTTCATTTGCTAATATTGAAGATCTTAAATCCACAACCGGCTATATTTTCAAAGCGTCCGGGGGAGCAATAACATGGAAATCTAAGAAACAAACTATTATTGCACTATCCTCTACTGAAGCTGAATATATTGCATTATCAGATGCTGGATGCAAAGCCGTATGGCTAAGAAATTTATATGAAGAACTCGGATTTGCACAACAATTCCCCACAGTGATCAAAGGCGATAACGAAGGGTCAGTAATTTTAACTCAGAACCCTCAATTTCATCAGAGATCAAAACACATCGCTATCCGCTATCACTGGGTCCGGGATCTCATGGCCAATAAATCAATAGAAATTCAAAACTGTCGTGATCCGGAGCAAACTGCAGACATATTAACAAAGGCTCTGCCGAAGCCTAAATTTACACGACATAGGGACGAGATGGGAGTTCAGTCAGGTTAACCCAGCAGCTTTCCTCGTGTGAGTTGGATTTTTTCCCAACGGGTTTTTTCCACCACAGAGGTTTTAATGCAACTGGAGAAACTTATTCCACCCTTGACTTCAGGGGGAGTAATGACAAAATATTTAACCATTTCACCCAGCCGCTATAGGCTTGAGGGGGAGTGTTGGGATACAAGCCTATAATTGCTATATCCAGAGCGGTAATTATGACATTACTAATTGCTGTTACTTCAGCATTACTTCAGCATTATATACTATATATACTATATGTATAGTATATACTGAGACAATTAATTCCTGACCTCTGAGACATTCAGAGGAGTGCCCCCCCCTTCGTCCAAAAGCCTCTAGTCAGCTTCCAGCTTTACCTCCCTACAGCATAACATAAAAGCATACATGGTGCAGTAGAAAGCACAGCCAGCCAAAGAAAAAACAAAAAGAAAGGAGAGAGCTCTGTTACTTATTAATGAGATCTCTTTTCAAAATGAGAATAACAATAAAAAAACATACATAGTCCAGTGGAAACAGTAGCCAGTCCAAAAAAGAACAGAAAAAAAGAGGGGAGCTCTTTTGCTGCAGCAGAGAAGTCCAGATCCTTGCAAGTGGCAGTGAAATTGGTTAAGACAGTGGTAGTTGATAGTGGAGCTACTTTCAATAAAGGAAGGGGAGGCAACTGTAAACCCGCCAGCCCAATCTCCCTACACACTGTAGCTCTGAGAGAGGTCCAGGACCAAAAATTGGCCACTATGCAACTGGCAGACACTCTTTTGTTGAAAAAGAGAAGCCAGGGAGGTAGGACTTCACAGCAGCCTCACCTTGGTCTACTGACCCCAAGGACCTAAACAGACCCAAACTGGAAAAGAGCCCAAGGAACAGGGGAGTTGGAAAGTCCAAACACTGCAAGCAACAGAGGGAGTGGAAGAAAAACCAAAGAAAGAGCTCGAAAAATTGGGGTGTAAAGTGTGGGAAAAATCTTCGTCAGCTTACAGGGTTGTGGCTGTACACTCTAAGTATTAGAGGACAGTTTGTCATGCTTAGTCATATTCAAATGCTTAGTGTAACTGTCCCACGCCACCATTCTCTATTACTTATGTACAAGCTTCTGAAGCGTGCCTCTGGCGCTCTGCTCACTTCGCTCACATCACTCCTGCAGCCCGCTTCTTCAATTCCCTGAATGTCATCCACAGACTTCACCTGTCACACTATCACACAAAATTCCCATGTCTGAACATAAAACTCCAAAAATCCAGTCCCACATCCTACAGACACCCACATCCGGGAGTGCTTCAATGTAGAAGGACCTCTGCACTCCCACTCAGCCCCCCCAGCCCCTCCCTATCCCTCTTCCCCAGCCCCTCCCTATCCCTCTTCCCCATCCCATCCCACCCCCACTCTCCTGCTTCACTGTCATCAGTCCCTCACCTTCACATCCCCTCCATCACCTTCCCCTCCTCCATCACACCTGTCACACCCCTCTCTATCCCTCTCCCCCTCCTTATTCTCTGTACCACTCTTCCCATTGCCTGTCTCACCTCTCACCTCTCACCCCTCACCCCACATTCCTCCTTTCCTCATACTCCCCCTCACATCCCTTTCCCCTCTTTCTCCAGCCCACTGGTGCAAATTCTTTCACTCCCCCTCCTCTCCCCCTCTCCCTCTGTCTCATTCACCTCTCCTCCTCTTTCCCTGTCTCCCCCCCTGTCTCTCTCCCCTCCCCTCCTCTTCCCAGGTCTTCTCCCCTTTTCCCCTCTTCCCCTGTCTCCCCCCCTCTCATCCTGTCTTTCCCTACTCTCCTCCTGTATTCCCCCCTCCCCCCCCTCCCTTCCTCTTCCCAGGCCTCCCCTCCCCTCTTCCCCTGCCCCTGCCCCCCTCTTTCCCTGCCCCCCCCTTCCCTTGTCCCCCTCTTTCCATATCCCCCCCTCACCCTCCTCCCTCTCCCCCTTTCTTCCTGCCTCCCCCCCTCTTCCCAGGTCTCCCCTCCTATATATCCCATGTCTCCCATGTCTCCCCCCTCTCCCCCTCTCCCTCTCCCCCTCTCCCCCTCTCCCCCTCTCCCCCTCTCCCCCTCTCCCCCTCTCCCCCTCTCCCCCTCTTCTCCTGTCCCCCCCTCCTCACTCCCCCCCTCTTCCCCTGTCTCCCCCCCTTCCCCCCTCACCCCCTCCCTCTCACATCCCTCACCATCGCACCCCTCATCCTCATTCCATTATCACTCTTTCTGGACATGGACTGGAGTTGCTTTATTGAATTTACTGATTTATTTATTGTGCTACTCAGTGCCTCTTAATTATTGCTCTGCTTACCAACCTTATTGAATTGCTTATGTTGCTTATTTCGGACTGACTTATCTCTGACTGACTTATTGTGGTTGCTTAGTTGATGAAAGTATCTACAATCTGTAGTGGTCATGTGCTGGGGTCATGAACAGGTTTTTGCATTTTGTTAAGCCCACGGGGTTGTGGCTGTACACTGTATGTATTAGAGGATGGTTTGTCATGCTTAGTCATATTACCAAGCTTTTGCCCACGAAGGAGCAGGTGACCATTGTCTATTACTTAATGATACCACTTGTTGATGTTCCCGAGACCCTTGCGTATTGCAGGTTCAACCTCAGAAAATTTTGGAAGTTCAGCCATGTCTTCCCATGATTGGAGGAGGAACTCAAGAATGGGGATTGTGTGCCATACTGTCAGCTCGCAAGCACTTGAAAATGTTTGTTTCGCTGTTGCAGGTTCCTAAAACAGAAGTGTTGAGCTGCCAGTGGGTATCTCACAACATGTATTGGGTAGATACCTGGAGAACTTTGTGCATCAGCTCCATAGTGGCCCAGTCCTGCTTTTGAAGTTGAAAGTCCAAGTACGGCTTTCCATTCAAGTTTGGCATCTCATCACTATCATCTCCAAGCTGCATGAAGTGGTTGATGCCCTAATCATATCACGTCAGAGATGGTACTCACCACACCAACTAAGAACCATCAAGCCTTCTTCAAAATTAGAAGCCAGTCCAGGAATGCATACAGAGAAGCCCAGTGAGTACAAATCCATAGGAGAAGCTGCAGAATGGGTGCTACAACCTGCTGACAAGGCTTCTTGAAAAACATGTGAGCCTGAGGAGAAGCATGAATCTGAAAGTATTGTACATGAATATCGTAGCAACCATGACAGACATACCTGCTTTATGAGCAGAAGAGCATTTCCAATAGAGTCAGCAGCTTCTACTTCCACTTCTAGTGCCCCTTCTTCCTCTCCTGTCCTCCTCATCACTGTTGTCATTGAAATTGATGTGCATCAAGGTCATCAAGATCAAATGTGCCAGAATTGTCATCACTTGCAACCTGGAGAGCTTTCTTCATCTTGGTGAGGATTTTTCCATGCAGATGAGGGCGAGATAGCCTGTACAAAAGTCTTAGCTGAGAGATCCACAGAATGTTCCATGCATCTGTAAAAGCAATTAGAGGCTTTGGTTAAAGGTGTCTTAATATAGACATACTGTATATAATGCTGCTTGGTGTTGAAAACCGGATCAAGAAGTAGAATCTTGAGCTCTCACAGAGCAACACCATTGTTTGGTGCATTATTGGCAGTAAACCAGCCTGCCTGAAGTAGCAGTGTCAGGTGAGAAAGACTTGACAGAAATAGATGCATACCTTATTGTGCAGGTCATAGCAATCAACTGTACGGATAAGGACATTTGCCATATTAGCACCTGAGTGGTTACCCTCAAAATGTGTGAATGCTAGCTGATCTGACTTGAGCTCCCAGTCCTGTGGTTGATCCTCAGGTGCAGTAATGTAGTGGCCCATAACTGAAAGATATGGATCTTGTGCATCAGAGGTCCAGGTATCAAAGGTAAATGAAACCTTGCCCTTGATGCTTTCCAAGGCCTTGCACACCTTCACTTCTGCAGCATGAGCCCTCAAGAGAATTTCTTGGTGAATCTTGGTTCAGTGAGAAATATCCCTCTCAGAAAAGCACCCTTGTCAACCAATTGAAATGCCTGAAACAAACTGATCAGATTGGCATAATAAAAGCACATGCATATATAATGACCCCATCCTCCTCAACAATAAGCTCAATAATATAGAGACAAGGTTGCCAGGTAATAAACCCATCTAGGCTTCCTTGAATCAGTCTGAGGGAAGAGTTTGATCAAAAATTATGGAGTAGACAAATGTGAATGAATTACCCATCGATGGTCATGACACTGGCTGACTTGGTGAGGGCTCAATGGTTGGTGACAATGTTCAACTTATTGCACCACATTGTGTATAATTTTACATGGTCTGGGTTTCTATTGGAGCTTAGGTTAGTGGCATATATAGAATGTGAATTCATTGTGACATACCTTGCAATGTGGGTACGCAGAGTTGAGACACCTCCAGTGAAGAAGCAGTTTTTCTCAACAACTCCTGCTGATCTATGGGGAGTAGTTAGACATTGATAATGCTCAATGAGAGAGACAACTTACTGGCATATAGTGCACCAGTTCCCCTCCTCTATCTTGCCTGTGTCAGGGTCCAACCTCTTCTTGTCGACTTTGAAGATTGTTCAGATATCAGTTATGATGTTCACCAAGGAACTACGGATAAAAAATGGTACTTGCTATGAGCTGGAAGAAGGGACTTCTGACGTACATGTTGATCAGCATCCCCCATGGCCTTGGTGCTGCAATATGCCTCTTTTGCATGCTCAACATCAGTGCTGTCCCTGCCACCTTCCTCTTCAGTAGTAACATTACCTGTCCCAACATTGTCATCATCTCCAACACCACCCTCAGCATTGTCTGTTTTGTTGTCATGCTAACTTTCATCCTTGCTGTCAGGGAGTTTGGCTCGATGTGTGGCATGCAGAGACCCTTCATCTGATGCTGTCACAGTGGCAGGCCACTTGTGTGTTCCTGCAGAACCTGAAGCAGCCATATTGTTAGGGTCAGTGATATGGGCCAAGGGGTGAATGACATGAGCAGAACAGTGGGGCCCAGCAACTATTTTGCTTGGAGCTGGACCACCTTAAAAGAAGGGGTGCACTGGGGTGGATGTGGTTGCAGAGTTAGAGTTAGGGAGGGGGGTGTTGTTGTCAGGATCATTGTAGAAGGTAATAGCAGAGGTGTCGAGGAGACTTCCATCTGCTGCAACTGCACACTGATCAGAGGTTGCCATGAGAAAAGTGATGAAAATTTTCAGGCTAAGGACCAACCTTTATAGCCCACCACTAAAAGCGAACCCTAAACAGATGACTTTCTATTACAAGTGTGGCAGCTGGCGAGAACACAAACATTGCCAGCACTGTCCAAGGAAAAAATGGCTAACTTCCTTTCATCTTGCTATTACAAGCACAGAGGCCAGTGAGACCATGAACATTGCCAGTACTGTCAGTTGAACTTCCTTTCATCTTTCCATTATGAGTGTGGAGGCTGATGAGATTGCAAATATTACCAGTGCTGTCAAATAACAGGGGCGAGGTGCAACAAGGACCTGACAGCAGGCCAAGCTAAGCCTTATGCATGAGCCCTGTTCCACATGGGCAGAATTCTTGGGCACACAGAGACTTGAGACAATGCTGATGGAAACATTGGAGGTCCATTAACAAAAGAAAGTGATGTCATTGGCAAGAGCATGACAATAAAGCAGCTTCCTTTGCTGGTGGTTGAGATCCAGAGATGGTGTGGAAAGACAGTGATAGTGGTGGCAATACAAAATTGAGTGCCCACTATTGAGAGCATGCCTCAGATCTGTTGGTGATGCATTGACTGGCTGCCACCAACCATCTTCAATGACATCCAAACCATCACACACAATGTTGGGCCCCACCAAACAAATCAAAACTTTTTCATCACATCAGAAGGTAGAAAAAAAGTTCTGTTCAAACTGGGTTCAAGGTGGTTCTCAAGTGCCTTTCCTGAACCCAGAACCAGACTTGTGGTCTGGTTCTGCACAACCATTGGACCTTGGACTGAACCTTGGTCCAGTTCAAACCCATCAAAGAAATAATAGGGTAGTTCACAGTAGCTGTTTTGAGGCTAATTTCAACTTGATTTTGACCTGATTTCAATTCTGATTTGGATATCAAAAAGCTCCAAAACCAACCTGAAACCAGGTTTCAACTCTGTCCTAAATTCGAAATCATGATTTTGGAGTTTCAAATAAAGTGTTACATCATATCATCACATTGTCTACTGAGATATATAAGTGAGCAGAGCAATGGTCTCAAATGGTGGAATAATTATGCCCACAACAACTGAGTGACATCAGGCTGCAGATGCACTTCATAGAGCTTTCCTTGTTAATCTGATTGCAGAAACAGAGGCCCAACTCTTACAGTTTAATGTTCAAAATGACTCAGACTTAGACTCTGCTATGGACATCGACCCAGACTCAGACTCAGACTCATCTAGTACCTCATCCTCCTCTTCCTCCTCAAGTTCTTCCTCCTCTTCTGGCAGTTCTCTTGCTGAAGATGCCTCAATATCTCCAAGTGATGTTTATCTTGGGGCACTGGCAGAACTATACCTCAAGAGGTATCTCACTTCTTGGGAAATAGTCAATAAGGACAAAGCACTTCTTCACCTTATTCTGGATGATTGGAAACACAATCAACCTGAAATATTCCAATCATATGTTTGACTTAATCCTGAAACCTTTGATGATCTTGTGGCAACCATTTAGGATGATGAAGTATTCCACAATAAATCCAACAATGAACAAATGGATATGGAGGAGCAAGTTGTTATTGCCCTCTACTGATTTGGGCACTATGGGAATGCAGCTAGCAACATGAAAGTAGCACTGCAGTTTGGAGTAGGGTATGGAACTGTAAGACTGGCAACAAATCGGGTTCTGGCCACTGCCTGCTCCAAATCATTTTGGAAGTTGGCACTTCAGTGGACAAGTGATGAAGACAAAGCAGTTGCAAAGGCATGGGTTGAGGCAAACTCCTGTTCTGCATGACATGATGGATGGTGCATGGTTGATGGTACTCTCATTCCACTTTTCCAGTGGCCAGCATTTTTTGGAAATGTGTGGTTTGATAGAAAATCAAACTATTCATTAAATCTTCAAGTACGTGGACATCCAACTATGGTTAATTGTACCAGCTTACAGCTATTTTTGCATAGGTTATCTCAACACCTGATCTCCAAATTATTGACATTGGTATTGGTCTTCCTGGTAGTCAACATGATGCAGCATGGCAACAGACACGGATCCCTCTGCAGCCTGGCATGCTATTGAAGGAGAATGAATGGGTCTGGGCTGATTCTGCATATCATTTGCAACAATGGTGCCAGGCACCATACAAGATGTCTGTTTTCTCCTGTGATTTTATAGTCATGACTCTGACAGCTTCATTGATGTAGACCTGAGAAGGATACACCTAAGAACACACTGTACAATCAATTTGTGTCAGGTGTACGCATTTGCTCAGAACACTGTATTGGGTTCTCAAAGGGTTGCTGGTCATCCCTTAGATGCTTACCTGTGCACATTGATAACAGTGAGGGTCTCCGGTATGCAACACTCTGGGTGTCTGCTTGTGTTTATCTTCATGCATTTGCTATGAACCATGAAGATGGAAGATTTCATTCCCAAAATCAATTTTATAAAGATGGTCAAGCCTATATGAAGGAGCAAAGAATTCAAGAATGACGATGGCATTGACATGAGCAACAGCACAATACTGAAGAAAAAAATAGGAGGGAAGAAGCATGAGACATAGAGCTACTGAAAGGAAAAATTAAGCAGGAGGAGTTAAAAGAGCAACTTTTCAGGTATATAGATCATACAGAAGAATAAAAATAATTATGACTAGAAGATAAAGAATGAAGGGGGGTTGCACAAAGAACATGTAGAGGGTAATGAATGAAGGTAACACAGAATAGCACAAAGGGGGGTATCACCATAGCAGTCAACTACTACTGGAGAGCAGGATCAATGCAGCCCCAGCCCAAAAAAGGTGGCTGGACAGGGGTAAAGGCATGACCAGATGCACTCACAGTTGGTATGGGGGCAACACCTGCTGAAGCATGCTGTAGCCTTGCACAAAATTTCTCCAGCTCTAACTGATGCTGAAGCATGCAGAGCTCATGTGCATGCTGGGCTTCAGCTTCCCGATGCTTATACTCAAGACGAGCCTGCTCTTATTCATTAGCTGCCTTCTGCTTAATCTTCTCCTTCTCCACTTGATGAGCTGTCTTGCCTCTGACCAAAGTTTTGCAATCTTGTAAGCATTTTCATGGTGAGCTGAAGACACTTCAGCAACAACCTCGTTCATGGCTTTCCACTTCTTTCCTGTTGAGATTGGAATGGGAAGAGTTGGATCAGAGGTCATAGGTTTTGCAGGAGTTTTAGGAGGGGTAGTACCACGAGCAGGGCTAGAGGGAGGTGTTGCTGATGCACTCAAGCGATGGGCAGCAGGGGAGGAAGGGGTTTTGCCACCTAAATCATTGTCATTGTCCTCAATATCCCACCTTGGAGATTCACTCTGTGGTTTCTAGTGTTAATGTTAGAGAAGTGTGAGTGAGGCAAGTTGACAGTAACATACTGCACCATTCCAAGCAAGCATGGAAGTATCAAGGGGAGTCACACTATGAGCAATTGCAGAGTGATCAATTACAGAACTCATGCCCATTAGAGCATGCATCTGGTTATACCATGGGAACTTGCTCTGGATTTTCTCTAGATTTCCAGAAGTGTAAAAAAGATTTGCAATACAAGAAAGAGAGACACATACTCCAAATGTTATCAATCTCACTTCCAGGTATAATCTGATCCTCCTGCCCATTATCAAGAAGCCCCTGGCCCATCTCTGATATTTCATTTCAATACGTTGAATAGTCCCTCTTCAAGCTAAAACCAACCATGAGCCATCACAATAATTATCATAGAAAGAATAGACTTGCGTGCTGCATGCAACATCCTTCAGCTGGCTGAGATCTTGAGCATTCCAAGACCAAAGTGAGTCTGGCTGGTCAAGAAACAGCTTCTGAGCAATGGAACAATGCTGTCCAGCAAGCTTTTTGCCACTACTTGATGGATTGCTGACATCACCCATATCAAAGCCCAAAGCCATCTTAATGCTGCACTGTCCTCAATGATAGCAATCAAGTGGAAGGAGAGGTCCTAGCTCTCCTCTTTTGAGCAACTGACAAGCATGAAAAGCTTTGCATATATAGATTAAGACTAAGGAGATAGGGACTTATGCAATGGTGGCTTGCGCTTCGACTTTGTGTCACCATCATGCATGTCAGCCTGAGGATTCACATTTTCCTTGGATTTCTTCCTGGGCTTGGGGTTTGAAGCTTTCTTCTCCTTTTCTGCATGAGCTACTACAAGCTGGGCCTTGTAAAGTTCCAGCTCTGAGGGTTTATTGTTAGCCATCTGGCAGTAAAGGACACAGCAAGTACACCATTGCACGTTGTGTCCAAGGTCTGTGAATTTAAAGTCCGCAAGGGTGCTGAGCTTACAAGTTGTTGCCAAGTGAAATCAGACTATGAAATTGGAAAGCTGGTTTCGAACAGATTTGAAAACACTCAAGTGAAATCAGAATTGAAATCAGAATTGAAATCAGGTTGAAATCAAGTTGAAATCAGCCTCGAAACAGCTACTGTGAACTACCCTAATTAAGGCTTTATATGTCAATGCTGAAACTGCTCAGCTCTTAAGACACAGAGATACACTCATGAAAGAAGCTATACATCTGGTTAATACAGCATCTCAAATGAAGACTTTCTCAGATTTAGTGATTGCTATGTTCATTGCATGCAACGTGAAGCCAAGGGACTTTTTAAAGATCCTCAAGATATTGCTTTTGCACTTTCAACTGATGGTGCCTAGCTTACTATGAAGAAACAATCAGATACATGGATTATTTTTTTCATATTGCTCAACTTGCCAGGTAGTTTACAGTACAAGGGAAGTAGCACAATAATTCCTATGGCCATACCAGTGGGAGTGGGCAATGCCAGCTATAGCCTGTACTTTACACTCCCCCACCTAGTCCGCGCAGAATCTGAGTAAAGTCCTAACTGGACACTAGGAGTCTGCACAGAGTCCGAGCTGTCTGCGCGGACTCCTAGTTGGAGTCAATTCCTAGCTTGTAAAAATCAAAAATTTCCAGTAAAGTCCGAGTAGTCCGAGTAAAGTCCGAGTAGTCCGAGTAAAGTCCGAGTAGTCCGAGTAAAGTCCGAGTAGTCCGAGTAAAGTCCGAGTAATTATTTGAAATGTGTCTAAGTCCCAATTCTGTAGATGTCCGAGTGGAGTCCGAGTGGAGTCCGAGTGGAGTCCGAGTGATTTGAAAAAATTCTTCAAGTGTACTAGTCTATGAGTGAATGAAGTCTGAGTAAAGTCTGAGTAAGGTCCAAGTAAGGTCTGAGTAAATTATAGTAAAGAATTGAAATTCTCTCAAGTACTACATGTATATTACATACATCAAACATCAATATTGTCACCTCTGTCATAATCATCCTCTTCATCTTTCTGCTCTTCAATACCAGAAGCTTTTTTCACCTGCTTCTCAATTACCAGTCTTGTATGATAAAAGAGCATAGCATGTAAAAACCAGTTAAAGTTGCTGGATGTCATTCTTTTTAGAATAGACTCATATCCACCCAGCCAGGCATTTAATTGTTCACATGCCTAATTATTAGGTCAGTAAATTTATATTCAATGTATATAGAAAGTATATTACCTGTGTATTAAAGGCTCGTTTATAGTATTGCCGATCTTCATTATCAGTAGCCACAATAACCAAATTAGGTGCAGATCCATTTAGTGGTGCTAAATTACACCACTTTCTGCACATATAATCTGTAGTGCGGTGATTGATATAATGGTAAGAGTCAACAATAAATCATGTTGTTTTCTTCCATATTCTGTCCCAGCTTCCATTTGATATAGCTGTGCGAAGTACAAAACATGCTTTATCAATGCAAATATAGTCAGGCCTTGAGTCTTCAGTAGGAAAAACTGATTCCAGAAAATTCAGGATGTTGGTTGGTGATTCAGCTTTTGCAAACTTTGCCCATGCAATAACAACACCACATGGAGCACATATGGTTTCTATACAGTAGAAATGGTTTGGAGTGAAATAGTTTTTTCTTGCTGCCACCTCAGGAGGAGGCTCATCATGAGGCTGTTGATTTGACTGTACTATTGGTTGCCAAGGCAAGCGCTCATTTGGTCTCTGAAGTGCACGTTTTGCTCCAGAATAAGTGTGCCGATTATGGTGTTGGACATGTTTATTCCATTGCTCCTGATGTCCTGGACATGCCTGTGTCCCTGAAACTTTCTGAATATTACAATCTCTCACTCGGCATTTAGATCCATGCACAAGTTCATGTAGAGCACAAAATGATCCACCCCATGAGTTTGCAAGTTCTGAAGTACAGTCATCATAGGAACAATGCTAAATAATGATTAGTTAAACTAATTAACTCCAATAATATAAATTACATACTGGTGGAGATATAACAATGCCATCTACAACTACCATTGTGATGTAGGATTATCATCAGCCATTTCTTGATCAGCTACAGAAGCTGAATGTGATGCTGTTTGTCTTGCTGTTCAGCTGCTAACTCAGCACCCTCTCCAACTAGTGCTGGCACATTCCAATTTTCATCTACACCAACAAGTGCAGCTGGATCATCACCAGTAATTATATCAGCAGTGCTTTTATATGACTGAGTGCATTCTTTACAACTATGTTGGTCTGCTGCACAGATAATTCCATTTTCACCCAAGATAGAATATGCTTGTTTGGTAACGTCATCAACACTAAGACCATCTTGCAGTTCAAGGTCAATTTTTGAAGCAGCTGCAATGGAACGAATAGACTCTTGAACAAATGCTTGCCATATGTGACGACGTGAGAGCTTTGGAAAATTGCCTTTATGATGTTTCCAGAAGCTATTATTCCAGAACTTGGTATAAGCAGCAGCAGATGCATGGAAGCTATAAATTCCATTTAGAACAGCATTCAAAAAAATCCGATCAACCCATAGGCTCTGTCCAATCTTGAGATACTTTGCAGAGTTTAAATATACTTGTCTTTTTCTGTCTTCTGTGTCAATTGTACCCTCGCGATCTGAAATATAGTACATTTTGCACTTGGGACATCTGCCAGTTAACACATGAACCTTCTCATGAATAACAGAGCCTGTGATCAATGTCATTTTGGGTATATCCCAGACTTTGGCACTTGAAGTAATGAACGCAGATTACAACTACCAGTTGTACAGACAGTAGAACTTGGACAAAGAACTAAAGCTGGTTGAATTGATGTGTGAGAGATAGATTTTAGCTTGCCCTGAAAATGTCCATGTTTATCATATGGATACATTTTCAGAACTTTAGCTAATTTATCCAGCTTTTCTGCAATAGCAGTAATCTTATAATCCAGATTGCTGTTGTCCATGTCCACAAATAGATTGTCCTGTTCTTCTCCCATTTTTTCCTGTAATGCACGTGCAAGGCCTCTGATCCACCCAGAATCTCCAGAGCAAGTTTCATCTGGATATTTTGGATTCTGTTGTCTGGCATGTAAACACAACAAATCTGAATTATCTGTTATAGTAAATAGTACAAGAAGCACTTGTGAAAGTGTAATCTTAGAGCTGAAGTTCTGCTTGACAAACTGATAAAACAGTTTGAAAGGAATATCAGGAAATGGGGCTTCAGGAGACTGTGCTGCAACACATGGCATCAAAATGACTGTGATAATGAGCCACATAAGACATTGATGTTGCATGATATTTGAAATGACAATCCAGAAAATGGAGAACACATGAAAGACAAATTGACTAAATTGACAAGATCAGAATTTATCATAGAGATTTCTACTCTAAACAACTTGCTTTTTTCCCTTTTTGCCAACATCATTAACAACCTTCTTCTTACTCTTCTTCTTGTCACTATCATTCCCTTGAACAGCCTTATTCTTTCCCTTCCCTGCTGCCTGAGTTAAATATCCATCCAGATCTTTGAAGGTATAACTGGATTTCTCTACACCCCATACATCCAGATCTGAAGGCCTATCCTCTGGTTCATTTTCCAGCCAATCCACCAGCAGAGGATAATTTGACACCTTTCCAAAGTATTTCTTCACATGCGAGTGCCAAAAGGACTTTGAGACGAAAAGTTCAATCAGATCAACAGATGTAAGCTTTCTTCCAGTCCACGTTCCATCTGCAACCATCCGATCATGAGTCTGATAAGCCTCAAGGTGACCCTTGTACTTCTGGTAAGCAGTATGAAGACTATGATCAGAGCGATCACAAAGGTGAATTGGAAGGCCAAGTAAGGTCAAGATAGCTTCTTTAGAGCTAAGAGAAGTCGATCCCAAGTCTGTAGCCATGGAGCTGCCAATAACAGGTGTTGACAAGTGAGAAGAGGAACGAGATGGTAAAGAAACAGAAGTGGTGGAAGAATGCAAGGTATCATCAGTCTAACTTTGTCAGTATCAAATTTAAGTTGAGAAACATATCATACTTACAATAAGAAGTCGTAAAATATCTTGACCATTATCATAGGTCCATAACGCACTTTCATTATCTTCAAGAGCAGTTTCAAAGCGACCTTTGATTGCCCACATATCATCTTCATAAATAAAGACTCGCTGATTGAAATCTAACAAGTCATAAGAATTAACACCACAAGTTCAATATAGAACATACTGTGAAGAGGAGAATAGCTCCTAGCAAGAGACTTTAGAACTGGGTTTAGCATAGGTGTTACCTCAGCTGTGAGAGTCATGTCGGGCTTGTGGACAGTAGGATCCCTCTGCGACATGTATACATGCACCTTGCCCCTTCGCGGCACCTTATCAACCACATCATCACCATCAGCATAGTTAAAAACATTTCCCTGAGCCTGGCCACGGAGCACCCCACCAGTTGTACGTGAAGCACCTTGGAGTAATACACGAGAATGGCTAGTCAGTGGACTTGCCATATGCACATCTAATTCTTAGCTTGATATTGTGTCCTATCTATTATTAACAAAGAATAAAACATACCTCCACTACCTAGGAAACATAACGGAAGCACTGCATGAGCAAGACAGGAACAGAGAAGGACAGAAACAGAAACATATGGGCAGCACTATTGTCATTAGTGTAGTCATTGGCGATGCCTGCGTGGGTGGGGTTGCGGTCAGTGCTGGCGTTGGTACAGTCGTCGGTGGTGTTGGTGTTGGTGCTCTTGGTGGTGTTGTTGGTCTTAGTGCCATCATCAGTGGTCTTAGTGCCGTCATTAGTGGTGACATGGGTGCTGTCGGTGCTCTTGGTGCTGTCATTGGTGTCTTTGTGGGTCTTGGTAGCATCTTTGCAGGTCCCGGTGGTGCCTTTGTGGGTCTCAGTGCTGTCAGTGGTGTTCACGGCGCCACCAGTGTGTTTGTGGGTGCTGGTGCTGTCAGTGCTGTTCATGGCGCCGCCATCATCCCTCTTCTTGTCATCGCCACTGTCGTCTCTATCCCCAGCCTCTACTTCACTGGTGTTGGTGCCCTCCTCGTCCTCGTTGCCCTGTTTGACCTCGCCGTCTTTGTCTTTGTCCTCTGTGTCATCTTCCTCGCCGTCAACCTCGCCGTCTGAGTCCTCGCCGTCAACCTTGCCGTCCGAGTCCTCGCCGTCAACCTCGCCATCCGAGGAGGTTCTCGGACGGCGAGGTTGACGGCGAGGAAGATGAACCTCGCCGTCCAAGTCCTCGCCGTCAACCCAAGTGCAAAATGTACTATATTTCAGATCGAGAGCGTACAATTGACACAGAAGACAGAAAAAGACAAGTATATTTAAACTCTGCAAAGTATCTCAAGATTGGACAGAGCCTATGGGTTGATCGGATTTTTTTGAATGCTGTTCTAAATGGAATTTATAGCTTCCATGCATCTGCTGCTGCTTATACCAAGTTCTGGAATAATAGCTTCTGGAAACATCATAAAGGCAATTTTCCAAAGCTCTCACGTCGTCACATATGGCAAGCATTTGTTCAAGAGTCTATTCGTTCCATTGCAGCTGCTTCAAAAATTGACCTTGAACTGCAAGATGGTCTTAGTGTTGATGACGTTACCAAACAAGCATATTCTATCTTGGGTGAAAATGGAATTATCTGTGCAGCAGACCAACATAGTTGTAAAGAATGCACTCAGTCATATAAAAGCACTGCTGATATAATTACTGGTGATGATCCAGCTGCACTTGTTGGTGTAGATGAAAATTGGAATGTGCCAGCACTAGTTGGAGAGGGTGCTGAGTTAGCAGCTGAACAGCAAGACAAACAGCATCACATTCAGCTTCTGTAGCTGATCAAGAAATGGCTGATGATAATCCTACATCACAATGGTAGTTGTAGATGGCATTGTTATATCTCCACCAGTATGTAATTTATATTATTGGAGTTAATTAGTTTAACTAATCATTATTTAGCATTGTTCCTATGATGACTGTACTTCAGAACTTGCAAACTCATGGGGTGGATCATTTTGTGCTCTACATGAACTTGTGCATGGATCTAAATGCCGAGTGAGAGATTGTAATATTCAGAAAGTTTCAGGGACACAGGCATGTCCAGGACATCAGGAGCAATGGAATAAACATGTCCAACACCATAATCGGCACACTTATTCTGGAGCAAAACGTGCACTTCAGAGACCAAATGAGTGCTTGCCTTGGCAACCAATAGTACAGTCAAATCAACAGCCTCATGATGAGCCTCCTCCTGAGGTGGCAGCAAGAAAAAACTATTTCACTCCAAACCATTTCTACTGTATAGAAACCACAGGAACAACAGGAGAGGGAGCGGGCATGATGATGACGATGATGATGAAAATGACAGAATGGGGAGCAATTAGGCAGGGATAACAGGGGGCCCAAGAGACATCGACAACGTCTCTTGGGCCACAAGTTTATTAGTTTTTGTCCTCTCTTTTTTATTTCCACCAACTAATGTCACTTGCATGAAGTCATGACCATCACCTCCCTCCTGGGGAGGTGACAATTAAATTAGTTAGTTTAGATAATATAATATATATTTGGTATGAGACCCATGTGGAAATTGACACAGCACTGGGTGTCAATGAAAAGCTGTGATGCTGCACTGCCTTGTGTGGTGTACCACTGTAAGTCTGCGACCAGACTCATGACATGAACATAGGTGGCTATGCAGCCACCATGTGAACATCGGCAAACATCGGCAAACATAGGTGGCTGCACAGCCACTGTGAACATCAGCAAACATTGGCGAACTCATATGCTCAATGCGGTCACTTTCCAATCCAGTTTCAAATGTAATATATATACCATCTTTTTTCCTTTGTTGCCCCACTCTTTACCTTGTGCAACAAAGGTATAGTTATCTACCAACCTCCTTATGTACCTTAGACTGACTCTTTACCTTGTGCAAGAAAGATAACGTGATCCTGTCTTACCGTCTGACTTAGTGAGGCTACCTAACCAGGCAGCCTTTCAGCCACTCAAATTTGAATTGAAACTCCGCCTATCAATGCGCAGTGAGTTGTTTTCTGAATGACGTGGCCTTCCTCACTCACCAACATCATGATACCACACACAAATGCCTCGGAGGCCTGCTGCCCCTAGTGTCCCTGCTTCTGTTGCTCCACTTACTGCCCCTGCTCTGGTTCAAGTAGACTCTGACAGTGACAGCAGTCAACCAGAGCCTGCCATTCTTATCTCTCCTGTCAAGGCTCGGGCTGCAAAGCAAGGGATTGCTAACAAGAGTGATAAGGATGTATGGAGCTTGCCAGATAATGACATTATTGGTGAGTGGTTGTTTCCCCCAAAAGAATAGAGCTGATTTGTGGATATTTAGAGGCTTCAAAAGCTACCTGGCGCTCATCTGTCTATGATCACTTTGATATCACCCTACGTTGTGAGATGGATGCTAGGGGTAGACGCAAGATGTTATCCTTTGTATTTAGTTGTAAGGTTGACCCTGCCCATCATCCTGCCAATATTCATGCCCGAATGTCCACTGGCCATGGAACAAAAAATATCCAAGATGGTGTCAAGGCATGTGATAAGCGTATGGGTACTGTTACCAACACTACCACTGTTGAATCTACTGGCCAGCCCTATTCACCAGCAGCCCATCGTACCCTGATTGCTATGCAGTGTGCCAAAAACCACCACCCCTTTAATTCTGTCTTGGATGAAGATTATCTGGTAGAGGTGGAGATGCTCTATCCTAGAACCATTCCCCCTGGTCCTCAGACAGTCTCACGTGATATCAAATCTATCTATGCCAAAATTTCAAAGAATGTCCAAAATTATTTCATGGTGACATATATTCTAGTTTCTTTCCCTTTGTATGGATAATGCTAGCGATAATGATGGACTGGCAAGATATCTTCCTATCCTCATTCCATCCTTTTGTGGAATGGCTGCCTGCGGTTGGTGCTTTCCACATATTATTAATCTTTTGGCAAAGGTACATGTCAATACAATCATTTTCTCATGGCACTAATGAATTTTCAGATTTTTATATCTTTTTTCTTTCAACTGCCAAAGAAGAAACAAGCTGCTACTGTCCACAGTGAGTTTAACACTATTTATTCAATTTGTTGAGAGAAGAGAAATAACCCATAGTTTCAGCTGCTGTTGAATCTGATGATGTCTCTCATGATGAGCTTGCTGTGGAAGAGGAAGGTGTTGCAACTGATGCTGCTGCTGTGCCAGATGATGGTAGGGATGCTCATGATTCAGCTGTTGTCAGAACTACTCGTGATAAGGCCATTGAGAAAATGAGAGCTGAGGGTATAGAGATTGATGAAGAGGAGAACAAAATGGCCCTTCAGCTTTTCCCCCAAGTATGCATAACATTTTTGTGTCATAATTGACTTGTATGACTTTAATTTTGTGTATTAGGTTGCTGGTCTTGCTTGACGTGTTCATGACAATTCAACACTGAAGGAGAAGTTCGACACTCTTGTTTGAAATGACAAGGATCTTCCTGGAGACAAGACAGCGCTTGATTGCCGTGTTCCTACTTGATGGAATTCAGATCTCACATGCTTAGATGCTCACCTATACTTCAGAAGTCCTGTTGAACAACTCACTGGGGCTGCTGTCAATAAGCTACAAGCTTACCAACTTTCAGAAGAGCAGTGGAATCTTGCTGAGATGCTAAGTGCCATACTTGAGGTTATAATTCTTGTCTTTCATAAGCAAATAACTGATTTTAATTTTGTGACAGATTTTTGAAGAACCAACAAAGCTGTTTTCACAATCTCAGGTTCCTCTTATTGCAAATGTTGTCCATGTTGCAGCTCAAGCAGTCCTTCTTCTGATTGACAAATACTACTGTCTCATGAAGGACTGTGAGCTATACACAATTGCTATAGGTTAGTACTTTTTTTTTTCTTTCTCTGTTCTAGGCTAATATTATTCAGTCATGTGCCCTGACAAGAGACTCAAGTGGTTCAAGGATCATGGCCGCTCTGCTGCACAGATCCAAGATATCAAGAAGTTGGTTGTCACTTGTTGGAATGAAACTTACAAGGGAGATGAAGAACCTACCCCAGCTACTGAAGCTCCTTGAAGAGACAAGGTAAGTGACTCCATTGTGACTCTGAATTTAAATAACAATGCTTTTATTTTAGATGAAGTCAAAGTGGGTTAGAACACAGGACCTTGATGATTCTCAAGACCCTGACATGATCAGTACATATTTGACTGACCCAGTTATCAAGTCTTCTGCTGTTAAAGAGGCTGGGGGAGTTATGAAGTATTGGGATTGAGCTACTCAGCATTGTCCTTGGCTGTCAAAGATGGGACTTGACTTTTGCTCTGCACCAGGTGACTTTCACTGTTTTTATTTGTATCTTTACTAAACCTTTTGTATAGCATCTTCTGTTGATGCAGAGCATGCATTTTCAGTTGGGAGGCTTGAGGTTAACCATCTTCAGCATAACACTAGCCCACAAACATTCAAGGCTCAGGTTGTCATTGGATCCTGGGCAAGAACTCCATTGTACCCAGGACTTTTAGAGACCATCAAGATTGTTGAGAAGCAGATGCGAGGTGAGAATAGGACAAGGGCAGGTGAGAAAGAAGCTGAGACAGATGATGAAGAGGACTCAGATGAAGAAGCCAGATTTTTTTTGTGATATTGAATTTGTAACAGTTGCCATGGTATTTGTTTTTTTGCATTTCTGATGACCAGCTCTCATGCTTTTGTATATGCAATATTCATTTGTCTTTTATATATTTAAAATTTTTGAAAATTTTTGTGCATATTGTACCAGTAAGGGTGTTTAAAGAGAGAAAAATAAATTCTTGATTTTGTGCAATATTTGATAAGAAAATCTCAAAATACTATACCACATTGATGTAACTCTATATAAAATGATCTTTAGGCCATTTTCAAGGAATAAAATAAATAAATCTGAACAATAAATTATATAGTCCAATACACAAGTCTTGTAAGCACCTACTCAAATATTTTCATGATTTTACATGCCCAATTGAATCAGTGGCATTCAATTTCTCTTTGTAATATCCAAAAATGCATTGAAACACTAAATTTGCCTTTTCCTCAGTGATAGGTACTTCAAACACATAACTATTAGTTGTATACTAGTAGTTACACATCAACAGTGCATATTACAACAACCTTTTGGCAGAACATTCACTTATCTGTTTTGTGGATGATGTGGATAATCCATGGATATCATCCATATCCACAAGAATTTATCCACCATCCATGGATATTTACCTGGATGCATCCATGGTAGTCCCTACAGGAAATGGGGGTAGTTACTCAGGTGGTGCTCGTGCCAGTTGGGATATAAGTTGAAGCTACAAATATAAGTTAATGCACACACAGCACAGCATTGAATGAAGTCAGCAAAGCACCCACCTTGCAGATATGACCTGAGATAATACTAAGGAATGTGAGCATTGCAACCTGCCTTGCTGTGAGAATAAAAGTGCATATAGTTGGGTTCAACTCATCTAATTACCATCAGGCTGCCCATTGGCATATGAGTCACATCACTACTTGCTTCGACTTTGATATCGACACCTCCATCCAAGCACCAAGGTCTTCAGTGACTGACACAAGGAAATGCATACATATAGGAAGGGGGCACATGTGGGATGTGTTATTGTGGTCAGGAGGAAGTTGGGGAAAAGCCTAAGTCATGGTAAGTAATTGTTTGTGTTGACTAAAAACTGTTGGTCGAACTGTTTGTTGGCATGTGCAAACTGTTCGTGTTGGGTTTGTTTACCTAGACCTTTGATTACATCAAACACATGCTATGGCCAATTGAAAAACATTGTGTCCAGGCCTTGTAAACGCAAAGTTACTTGTGCTGTATCTCAAGCACATCCCTGGCACATCCTGTCATGTGACCATCAGATGCTATTCTCAATAGAATTTTTTCCCAAACCTCAGAAATCCAATTAAAGCCATTTTGAAATAATGGGACTTGTGTTCAAAATTCTTGTGGTCATGTTGCAGTCAAAAAATGTGTAATTTAGTTAGGTAAAGTCATGACTGTGACCATGACTTTTATCTAACATTCATTTTCACTGAGCATATGCATTAAGCACCATGTGACATGCATTGCAAACATCAAGTGAGCATATTGATTCAAAGAGTTTAAAAGTAAGCATATGAGTACTAGTGGTGGGCCGGCAACAATATCATAGTACCAGCCCAGATAACCAATAGAAGATGTTAGTTCCAAGTCAACATAGCACTACAGGTCCAAGTCATGATGGGACTCTTCTTCAACCATTGCATCTGATGCTATGTCAAATATGCTGAGCATTCAAATATTTACCCCCATCTGTGGAAGATAACTTACTAGAATGTTTGACCAATGAATGGCTGGTTAGCCCATCCTATTCAACTCTAGAGCATGTCACAGGTTTAACAGAGGTCTTTACACTCCCCCACCTTTCCTATTGGACTCCACTCAGACTCCACTCAGACTACTCAGACTCCACTCGGACTCCAATTGGACTGGCTTGGACTGGTCCATCAGCCAACTCCCTGCCAATGTTCAGTCCCAGTCCCAGTCCAATCCGAGTGGAGTCTGAGCCAGTCCTCGGAATTCCTAGGAGAGTCCGAGTGGAGTGCACTGGGAGTGCTCGGACTGGCACATGACTGTTATTACTAATATAAAAAAGATTATCATCAGCAGGAATTGAACCCCGGGCCTTAGATAAGTACATTATATAATCTATAGACAACATAACCACTAGACAACAGCAGCTTAGTTGTCAAGGTCTATATTTATTGGGATCAGGAAGTTAAGCACAAGATGAGGACGAGGTTTTTGAGGTATTGAGTTTAAGTCAAAGGTAAGTGTATGAGGGAGTCTGCCACAGGGAGGAATGTTATTATCATCTCCTACAAGATGTGCAATATTTATACTACACAGTTAGGAGGTATAGTGTAATGCACTCCTGTAATATATAAAGGAGCTATACTGCAATGACTTCATAGTGACCTCATTTCCCCTATATAATTCTCCAGATAGACTTGTCTATCATTGTATATTATAGGGGGTTCCCTGGATAGCATAGGAGACAGTCTTGGCAGTCTTTGTAGTCTTGGCCAGTCTATTCCTGTATAGGAGACTGCCATTGCTCTAGGGTTAAGGGTAGCATCTGCTAACCCTAACCCTAAGCTTAGGACTTGTATTCCATCTCCCTAGGCTTGTTAACTGCCTTGGCTTGCCTGTATACTCTTGTATACATAATCCCAACAATATTTGCTCTACATACTATTCCCGCGGCTGTGTATGACAAAGCGCATAGCTGCGTCACTGCCAGCTCATCACCACTCCCTCCCACCACCACCACCACTATGACGGCCTCCCTCCCTGCCCCCTCCCTGCCCCCTCCCCCCCTCTAGCACTCCATGGGGCCCTTGGCCCCTATGATAAGTATTTTAAAATCTATTTCATCCTTATTTTAGGCTCATAAAATGTTTTTTTTTTCAGTTTTTCTTTTTGTATCTGTATGCAACGACGCGCCGCCCCTGCTCCCCACTTAGCTGGGAGGTGGGGGGCCTCATGGGATGAAGGAAGGGGCCAGGGACCTGCCAGGGAAGGACGAGGGAACGACTGCAGCCGCCACATCACCAACGCCGCCACATGCCGCCGAATGACGCGCGTCACCACCAGCACCGCCTCTCTGCCACCCTGTCCTTAGCCCAGCCCTGCCACGTCGCCCCCAGCACCACCTCCCTTCTGACCGAGCACCCACCGCCGCCACCACGTCACCAACGCCCACCAACCCACCGACCCAGCACCCTCCCCCACGACCTGACCCCAGGCCCACAAGGACAAGGGGACGTCCCTGAGAGCGAGGGGGCGTGCCGGGGGACGGGGGGACGCGCCAGGAGGGAGGGGACGCGCCAGGAGGGAGGGGACACACCAGGAGGGAGGGGGATGCCTGGGACGTGCCAGGAGGGAGGAGGAGGGGGGGGGGGACAACACCCAGTGCAACTAGGAGGGAGGGGGGATGCGCTATTAGGGGGGGATGCGCCGGGGGACGGGGGGATGTGCCAAGAGGGAGGGGACGCGCCAGGAGGGGGGATGCGCCGGGGGACAGGGGGACGCGCCAGACGCGACACCCAGCACAACAGAGCACCCCCACCACCACTGCGAGCAACTGCTTGCAGGGCAGAGGCGGGGTGCACTATGCCAGGGTGACGGATGGGCAACGGGAAGGGGGGGGACAAGGAAGGGACGGTGACGCGCCGCGCCCCCCTCCCCCCTCCCTCTAATTTTATTTCGTATATATTTATTTTATTTATACTCTACTTTTATTAATACAAATACTACTCTGTCAGAGCGAGGGGACGCGCCAGATGCCCGACCACGTGACACCTAGGGCGACAGAGCACCCCTCACTACTGCTGCAAGCGACTGCTCGCAGGGCAGAGGGGGGTGCAATAGGCGAGGGTGATGGAAGAGGGGGGGGGGGCAGCGAAGGTGACGTGACGCGCTGCACTCCCCCTCTCCCCTCTCATACATATTTATTTTATTTATATATATATATAATTTTGTATTACATCAATTGACCCCATTTAAATAGAATTATCCCGATTAATGTGACTTGAATGAAAAATACAAATAAAAACTCACTATTCTATAAAATTTGAGTAGAGTCCGAGTGGAGTCCACTCAGAGTCCGATCAGACTATGTAGTGTAAATGTGAATTTTGTAAAGTCATATTGTACCCTTAATATGGTAAAAATGTATCAGGCACTTAGCTCAGTTGGCTAGAGCACCTCAAAAACTGTTTATCTAAGCTGGATATAAAAGGCTGAGGGTTCAATCCTTGGAGATACAAGCCTTTTACATTTTCGACACGAGTTTGAATCCCAAGTTCTCAGTCCAAGTGGAGTCCAAGTCAGTCCAAGTGGAGTCCAAGCCAGTCCGAGCCTACTAATCCACTCAGACTACTTGGACTCCACTCGGACTGACTCGGACTGACTCGGACTCCAAGCAGTCCGACCGGAGTTATTGGGATCAGGAAATTGAGCACAAGATGAGGACGAGGTTTTTGAGGTATTGAGTTTAAGTCAAAGGTAAGTGTATGAGGGAGTCTGCCACAGGGAGGAATGTTATTATCATCTCCTACAAGATTTTATACTACACAGTTAGGAGGTATAGTGTAATGCACTCCTTTAATACATAAAGGAGGTATTCTGTAATAGACCCCTGTACCAGTTAATAATGGAATAACTATGTCATATCCCCTATATAATTCTCCAGATAAACTTGTCTATCATTGTATATTATAGGGGGTTCCCTGGATAGCATAGGAGACAGTCTTGGCAGTCTTTTCCTGTATAGGAGACTGCCATTGCTCTAGGGTTAAGGGTAGCAGCTGCTAACCCTAACCCTAAGCTTAGGACTTGTATTCCATCTCCCTAGGCTTGTTAACTGCCTTGGCTTGCCTGTATACTCTTGTATACATAATCCCAACAGGAGTCCAATAGGATAGGTGGGGGAGTGTAAAGTCTTGTCATTATCTTGCAAAACAATACTCTGATGAGAACATGGGTTGTATGCATACTATGGTCTAGTTACAAGGCATCTGAGTTTTGCAAAATTTTGCAAACTCCTTCCTCCTCCTAAAATGGGTACTGTTGGCAGCACGAAAATGAACACTCCCTCTTTGGGCTTATCTAAAAATATCCTTCCCACCATGCCAATATGTCCGTTGGTGATCACTGTCCATCACGGCAATCAATGAATTACCTTTTTCGGATATCACATGCACAATCTGGCTGCTCCCTTGCGCTGGCCATTGCCACTGTACCCCGCAGCAAGGCAGACATGACCCAGCCATGCCACATATGTCTGTGTAGAATCATTCATTGTACCCAAAACTACATGGCCATAATATTGAAGAATAATATTGTAGCATTGAACAACACTCAGACATACAACACTGTACTTTAGGCATCTAGTAATGGAAAAGCGAGAACATATTGTCTGAAGGTTCATTCTCTGTTGTTGTGGCCTGTGTTCTCCCTACAGCCTTTGTGCTTGCTCATGCTGGTCCCTGTGTTCCCATGTTCTTATGACCTGGTGCTTTGGCAATGCAGCCTGCCTTCCTGGGTTCTCTGGATTGCTTCCTCCCCTGCCCCCAGGCCGTTTCCTGCTGGCACTTGTTTGGCAATAGCAAGTGTTTGGTTGACAGCAGTGCCTGGAACTTGATAGTTTGACATAGTGGGAAAGGATGGTGGGCAGTTTTCCCTTTTGAGCAGCACTGGATCGATGTTTTCATTGTCAGCCCTTGGAAAAGTAGGAGGGATATGGATCGCTGCAGCAGACAAATGAGCCAATGCATTCTGGATTGGAGACAATGGACCGCTGGGAGCAAATGGGAGCCATGTGTCAGGATCATGAGGGGGCGATAACTGATCTTGCTGGAAACGTAAGACACTTTGAGGGGGATCATCAATTGATCTTGCATGTCTGCTTGGAACAATGATTTGGATAAACCTGGTCCATATGGTGATGATTGTTGATAATCAGGATTGTTCCCACAGTGATTGATCCCAACCATTGGAGGTTCCTGAGTCCTGTATGCCACCCTCAGGCTGATTGCTTTGCCATTCTTGATCTCCTTTAACAAGCCCAACTCCATTGGAGGCTACTTCTGGTGGTATCTCAGTGCTATCAGTGCCGGAGCCAAGTTTTTGATGACTGTGCCTTCTTCCTCACCATCCATGCACTTCAAAGATTGATGATTCAAGGTGCGAGATTGACGAACATGCTTGGCTTGTAAAAATCTTATTAATGGTAGTGCTTGGATGTTGGTAGTAGGCATAACTCACAAAAACAGTTTTTGACATGCCCTCCAAATGGTTCCTGTAACCCTTCCTGAAATCTGACATGGTAGGCCTCAAAATCATTTCCCAGCAGGGTGGGTGGACCAAAGTAAAAGCTTGTAAGCACACCAATTAGCCTATATAGTATACTCTGTGGTATGAACTTACTTTTCCATATAGATATGGCCACCGTTGCTAGGGTTTGGACCACCAGTGCTGACAAAGAAGACCCAACCTGTGGCTTGAGTAATAGCCTGGAAGGCTGTTTGGAGAAGTAAGGGAAGGGATTGTATAGCACTGTAAGAGGTAAATTGAACCAGTTTATTTTATTTTTTCAGGTAGAAACATAAAATGATGAATGCATTTTACTCCTCAGAAGATCATGCTTCAACACTATTTGAAGTCTCCCCCTTGTCCTTATCCTTTTTCTTTGACTTTTTCTTCTGCTTCTCTATCTCTACCTCCCATGTGATCTCAGCTATGATGTCCTCCTCTTCTGCTTTCCACATCTCAGAAACAACTTGACAGTGCACAGCCATCCACTCTTTGTTGGTCATGGCACCCTCCAGTTCGAACTCTGCTTTCATGCATCATTCAATTTTATCCTTGTAGCGTTGTTGATAGAGTTCAATTGCCTGAAGAGCACAACCTTTGTTCTTCCCCATCACATCCTTGAGCCAGGTAATGTCTGCTGTAGTCGTCACATGTTTTTCCTTTTCCACATTCCAATGCATCCATGTTTTTAATTGCTGGGTAGTATCATGGTCAGTATTATTTACATCTTGAGTGTATATTGTCTTACTCGAATTTGTGTTTTCACCACTTCAGAAATCTTTTTGTCATCATCAAGAGTCAAAGCCATAGCAGGTGCATCCATAGCATTAAAAAACAGTGCCTCACACTCAGGCCACTTTTTGAACCATTGTTCTGCAAGACCCTTTAAGAATTGAGGTCCATGTTGTTGGCATTGAGCTGCCCAAAACCCCAACAGTTCCTCTTTGAGGAAGGTAAGTTGTTCCTCTGTTGTCCAAGTAGCCGGCATTGCTGAGGGTCAAGTATTTTTCACTCAGAGGTATTGCCCCACAAAATATTTTAGACGAGGTATGGATGTGTGAAATATTACAAATATTACATCTATAAATTTATTCCCTTGGTCTTTTGTTGATGTCTTTGCAAACTGCCATTTGGGCTGCTCAATATATTTGCATTCCTCTCCCAGGTAAGTTCAAGCACCAAACATTGGGAGCCTTGCCGATTGGTACTAGACATTGCACCTGCCAATGAACAATTCCATGCAGTGCCAATGGGGCAGGTTTCAGAGGAGTTTTGATAAATTTTCAAACACTTTGGCTATAACCTAGTGAATGGTATGTGTTTTACCAAGATGTCAAGTTTATATTTTCAATACTGTAATGTAGTCAATACCATGGTAGCTGGGGGGCCTAATGCCCACACTAACATTGGGTTGCCTGATGTGGTTGACCCTATGGTTGTTGAGCAGCCCAAAGCTGAAGCCATAAATTGGTCACTTGCCTCCTCACCTCCTCAGCTCCCTTCCTCTCAGGACAGTGACACTTTATCCATCAGTTCATCATCAACTGATTGGGAACAGGAATATGGTATTGCACTAGCTCCAACTCCCTTGAGTGTGACTGCCATATCTTCTCCAGCTCCCCCATGTAAGTGTGCAACGTGTTTAAGACCCTGAGTTTAACTAATTCATTACAGCTGTCAGTTTGCTGCCCACTGCTACTGCTGAACAGGAGGTGCGTTGGTACACTGTGATTGTTGGTAGGAATCCTGGCATTTACTGTGGCTCATAAGTCTTCACTTCATTGTCCTTTGTTGTCTGTAATTTGTTTTTAATGCTTGTTAGTCACAATGCCACTTCGAATGTCAGTGAAGTTCCTGGCAGGTTCACTTGTCACTACAACACATGGGAACTTGCACAAGCCACATATGATGAAGCATTAGAGGCTGGCCAAGTTGTTGAAGTTACATACATTGTCTCTGTTAGGAAAGTGTTGCAGGAAGCTTAGGAGTGACTTCAGGATGAAGGGGGGTGTCCCTCTGAGTGTCTCAGAGGTCAAGGAATTATTGTCTCATATATACAATTACATGTAGTATATATACAACAGAATGTTAAAGTCTCAGTAATTAATATAAATATTATTACTGTCTTGGATGTAGCTCTAGGCTTGCTATCCCAATACTCCCCCTCAAGCCTAGGTGGCTGTTTGAGGAATAGTTTAGAAATTATTACTCCCCCTGAAATCTAGGGTGGAATAGTTATTATTTCTTCCAGGTGCATTAAAACCTCTGTATGATGTAAAACCCAATGGGAAAAAATAACTCACACTCAAGGAAAGCTACTGGGTTATTTCTGACTGAATTCCCATCTCTTCCCTATGTCGTGAAAACTTTGGCTTTGGCAAAGCCTTTGTTAATATGTCCGCTGTTTGCTCTGGATCACGACAGTTTGAATATCAATAATTTTGTTGGTGACTAGATCTCGGACCCAATGATGCCATATAGCAATGTGTTTTGACCTTTGATGAAATTGAGGGTTATGAGTTAAAATTGCTGACCTTTCATTATCACCTTTAATTATTCTTGGGTGTATCCGAGTTCACCATACAAATTTCTTAGCCATATGGCCTCGCATCCAGCTTCAGAAAGTGCCACATATTTGGCTTCTGTTGAGGATAATGCAATAATTGTTTGTTTCTTTGATTTCCAAGCTATTGATCCCCCTGCTGTCAGGAAAATATATCCTGTGGTGGACTTGAGGTCCTCAGAATTTGCAAAGGATGCATCAGCATACCCATGGAAGAGGTTATTGCTTCCAGTCTCATCTTGGGATTTTCTATAAATAATTTCAAGAGTTTTCGTACCTGCTAAGTACTGTAGTATCTGCTTTATTGCACCATGGTGTTGTAAGCCTGGGTTTGCAGTATATGCTGCCAGTTTATTGACAGCAAAGCTAATATCAGGTCATGTGGAGTTTGCAATAAATTGTAGACATCCCAGTAATTTGGCATATGAATTACTCCAATTCAGCTCATTATAATCTGGGTTGTCAATTAATTTAATATTTGGATCCATTGGCATTCCAACAGGGTTCACATCAATCATGCCTTCTTTCTGAAGGACATTCTCAATATATTTTTCTTGAGATATTTTGATGCCATCATTGGTGCACATAATTTCTATGCCCACAATTTTACTAGGCTCTCCTAGGTCAGTAACGTCCCATTCTGATGCTAATGCATTTTTCATATGCTCCATCATTTTGTCTGCTGATGCAGAAAGCAGGGTGTCATCTACCCATACCATTATGATGCCTATGTTTTCTCCATCCCGTCAAATATATGCACAAGGATCTGCAATTAATTGTCCATAATCATGAATTTTAAGTTTACCATCAAATTCGTTATTCCACTTGCAGCCTGCCTGCTTTAATCCATAAAGCAGTTTTATTAGCTTGCATACTCAGCCTGTTCCATCTTCACATCCTTCAGGTTGTTTCATATATATAGTCTCTTGTAGCGTGCCATTGAGGTATGTGCCCTTTATGTCCATCTGTTGTATTTTCAGACTTTTCTGTGATGTGAGTGCTAAAATTGCTCAGAGCGTGTCCATTTAAACAACTGGTGAAAAGGTCTCTGTGAAATCATAACCAGGTTTTTGTGTGTACCCTTTTGCAACTATCCACGCTCTATATCGTACAATTTCCCCTTCTTTATTTCGTTTCCAAATAAATACCCATTTATTTGAGATTGGAACAGCATCTGGAGGTTTTTTGACAAGTTCCTAAGTACCTTTTTCTTTGAGCAAGTCTAATTCAATTTTCATTGAATCTTTCCATTCCGTCCATTCCAGGGATTGTTTTGTGTCTTTGATTCTTCTTCTGTAAGGTGTAATAGAGGTTTATAATTGGTATGAACTCCACATGTTCTACACAGTTCCTTGTCTTGCATTGCATGCATCATGCACAGTTTGTTAATATCAATGCGAACTTTGGGATCGTTAATTCTGTCTTGTTTCCGCTTCCAAGATTGCTTCTTCGGAGGTGCATTGATCAGTGCTTCCCCTGTGATCGATATGATTGGTGCTACTTTTGTGATCAGCGGGCTTGTGATTGGTGCTTCCTCTGTATCCATAATATCCATTGGTGATGCATCTCCACCAGACTCCCCCTCACATGTCAAGGGTATTAAAGTTACATCTTTGGATGGTTCAGGATTTACGCTGCCAGTCATTAGTTTGAAGTTCCGTGAAGTTAGAACATTATGCATTTTGGCATTATAATATTTGACTGCGTTGGCACCATCATCATATCTGAGATAAGCACGCTGCTTTGATTTCGGGAGTAATTTTCTTTCCCTCTTTTGCCCTTGTAATAATATCCAAACTGGTGCACCAAATTCACGCAGGTGGGACACATCTGGTTTCTGATTATACCATCCCTCATAGGGAATTAATTTCTGAAGGTGCTTTGTATACAATTGGTTACGGAGATATGCAGCGTGCATTATTGCATACTCCCAGAGATATTCCGGTAGTGAGCTTGCAGACAACATTGCATGCAACAATTCCACCAGTGTCCTATTCATTTGTTCTGCAACACCATTTTGTGATGTGGAGTATGGTACGGTTAATCTGATTTGTATTCCGTGCTGTTTAGAATATTTATCAAGTTTTTCATTGATAAATTCCTTTCTGCAATCTATTTGAATTCCTTTTGGATTTCGGCCTTGTGTTTTTAAGTAGGCCAAGTAATTGATTACACCCTGTGCCACATCACTTTTCTCTTTCAGACATTCAACAGTGACATACCTTTTTGCATCGTCAACAAACAATAGATAGTAATGTTTTCCATTAATGGATTTGATGGTTTGTGGCTATGCATGCCTTGCAATCCGGTTTTGGTGTATCCAGATCAACATTAAAACCCTTTACCCTTTTTCCATCAAGTAACATTTGTAATCTGGTATATCTGATATTTCCAAAACGTCGATGCCAAGTTTCCCAACTAGGCAATTTTTCATTTCCTATGAAAGTTTTATTGTTACCCTCGTTGTTTGTAGTATTTTCTTGGTCTCTAATAATCATTTCCATTTTATAGAGATGATTATTGATTTTATTGCCATGTGCGATAGATTTGCCATTTTTGTTGACAAGAATTATTTCCCCTTTTCCTCCAATATATTTTCCTCCTGCTGCGTCCCATCTCCCTAACAAAATTAAAGTATTTCATGTACCAGGAACATATACATTTTGTAGATGTATAATATATTTTTCTCTGTTACATGTTGAAATTAAATTGACAGTTCCTTGTCCTGCCACATTCGCTTCTTTTCCACCCACACCTGTTACAGAAATTTTTTTTTTAGTGTGTAGGAAGTAAATGCATTTCTTTGATGTGTTACATGTGAAGTTGTTGCCGAGTCAGCCAACCAATCATAATAGATCAGACGCTCATCAATTATGGTATTGTTATTACATGCATCAAAATTATAACCTTCCTCATCTGTCAAGAATGTTATGTGCTCTTCTATAATATTAGATGTGTCCCCGGTGTGGCAGGATCAACAGTCTACTGGAGATTTGTCGATGAGGTCATCATGTCGTGAGGGTTGGGGTAAGTGAGAGCCAACAAAAGTGAATGGAGATTGGGCCGTCAAGTGTAATGACACTGAGAGAAACTTAAGAAAGGAATGGAAAGAGTGAGTAAAGTCTGTCTTTTCCCATTCGAAAGGTGGGGAGACACCTTAAGTACAAATGAGCAGTGTAAGGTAGGGAAAATTGGGCCATGCACGTTCTCTTGCACCAGCCAGACCAAGCAACAAGAAATATGAACTACATAATAAGCCAGATCGAAGGAATAAAGAAATTTTGATGAACTAATAAAGAAACTTATCTTCAGATTCTTGTCTTGGGGTTCCCTCTGCTAGCAATGGCTCAGGGAGAAGTTCGTCATCAGGGCCTTCTATTGACGTTATGTCGCCTATCCCCCATCGAGTGTGGAGAGCACCCAAATAGAACTTCTTGACCCTATGTCCAACAGATTGGCCCGTCGATTTGGATGTGGCAGATTGTCATAGTAAGGGGATATAAATAGAACAATCAATAAAAGAAAAATGAATCGAAGTTGTCCCAATCCAATCCTTCTCAGGGCCTGACACTGCCGACGAGGAGGCTGAGGGAGTGGGAATGATGGTGATGTGTGTGATCAATGTGTAGTGTGGGTGTAGTCTTTGAGGGAAGGGGAATCAACCTGTAAACTAGAAAATAGCTAAATGGAATTAGCAACTTGAAATATTAATAAAAGTATAATAAATGAGAAGTTATGTGATAGCTCTTGATTTTCGGTGCTGGCAGCAGGACTGGAATAATTTCCCTGGAAAGGGTAACAGGAGGACAACTGACCCTACCACACCAGGCTTCTTCTCTTTTGTCTTTTCTTTTTTCTTCCCCCAGCAATTTTTGGCTAGGTGACCAAATTTCCCACAATTACAGCATTTGTTCCCATCAAACTTTCAGCATTTACTAGTAGGATTTAATGGAGGATTTTCTATCAGTGATGCGTTTTTCAAGGGATTTACTGGGGCTGGTAGCTTTCTGGGTTTTCACCAGATTTATGCTTCTGCCAGTGCAATTATTATTCCTGTTTCTGTTCAACCAAAATTTATATTCCTCCCTCAACAACCCTATAAATGTATTCAACAACAGTCAGCACTTTGACTCCATATCATTTGGATCATTTGCATTGCCATTATATGGTTCAACATATGTTTGCCAGCTTGATGGTAAGGATGCTGATATAATAGATTTAAATCGGGTGTCAGAAATATGGAATTCCATATTAGGAAATATATTGATGCGGTCTCAGTAAGACTTGAGAACATCCATATGCCTTAGGAGGTCATCGGTAACATTGGCCTTAGTTTCATATAATAGGCACTGTATATGGTTTACAGTTTGGTGTGCCTTATTTTCATGGGTGACTGATAATGCAGAATACATTGCTTCCGCCATTATTTTTGATCCGATGATAGGTATCAGGAGCGTCCAAAGCTCTGAACCATCCCATTTTCACATTTTTAACGACACCTCCTCATGCCACATTCTACAATCATCATAGGATCTCACACGCATTACTACCAATACTCGTGCTACTATGCAGCCTCAAAACTCTTCATATTTAGCTCCCACATCAGTTATATCGACCTCCACCTCTTGGCCCACTCCGTCATCCACCTCACTCTCTTCTTTCCTGGCTTGGGTTACCACCACATTGTCCTCTGGTTGCACTTGATATTGTTCAACTCATTGTTGGCAAAGGAAGAAGATATCTCACTCACTCCAGTCAAGGCTCCATCGTAATGGGTCACAGAAGATAATGGGATCATCTCCTCCAACAGGCAAATTTTCTGTGTTGAGCTCTGATGAGAATCGTCCCCACACAATAGTGCGTCTCCATTGGTAGGCCATCAGGATGCACATAATCAAGAGGATGATGAAGAAGATAAGGACAAGAGAGATGTTGTTAGAGATCAAGGAACGGTATTATCAACAGTCCTATGATTTTGGTCACATGACAAAGTTCCCAGGATTACATCATCATCCTCTCTAGTCCCTATCACCTGCCTGACAAGCCACTGGACGCATTTTTGGATTGGAGGCAAGTCCTATTACACCAGGTAGATTTCTTACACCAGGTAGATTTCTTGACCTAGTACCCACTCTTTATTCCATTACCCACTCCTTATTCCATGACCCCTCCCCCTTTTTCTCATTGGCATCTGATTCCTTCTCTTTTTACTTGGGTCCTCTTCACCCACTTCAATTTCCTGGCCCCACTTAGAATATCTATATAAGACATCTAGTAGATAAAAAACAAAAAAAATATATCATTTCCCCTCTATCGTTTAGAGCACAGAGCTCAATTCTAGCTTCGTCCTATCGTATTATCTCGTCTCAGCAACCCCAGTTCAAGTCTCATTTATCGTATTCTCCCTCAACCTTTCATCCTTCTACCTTGTGACAAACACCAACCCAAAGCCACCTCGCAACCTTCCTCTAGTCTAGTTGGAGTACATTTGGTGTGTCATTTCCAGGTGTCTCCTTGGACTGAGTATCATCACCGACATGGTTCATTTGCAAAGAGGTAACATTATGTATAATAACTTGTTGTGCCCAGGTGTTGTTTTTGTCCCAATTACATGCCCCCTCTGGATCTCTGGATTCATTTGGGCGTTTTACAGCCCCATTAATATATCCAGTTATATCACAATTAATAAATACCCTTTTCATCCTTTCTCTCCACTCATGCCAATTTTCATCAGTAAGATGATCCTGATCTGAAATTTTATTGACATTGGAATATTCCTTGGTATGGATAAGGAGGACTGTGGGTTTTTTCTGTTTAGGGGTAATTTTTGTCTTGGGCATGCTGGGCGCGTTGGGCGCAGGTGGCTGTGTTTTTTCTCTACTGGAGGCGGTTGGTGATGGCCCAAATAATTCTATATAATCAGCTAAATCCTGATCATGTTCTGGAATGTAGAGAGGTCTTCATCATCACTGTCCAGAACAAATTCTTCATTGTTATATATCAGTTGAGACATGTTGAGGAATATGTTTGGATTGTTTTAAATAAGGCCAGGGCCCATAACCTGTTAGGAAAGTGTTGCAGGAAGCTTAGGAGTGACTTCAGGACGAAGGGGGATGTCCCTCTGAGTGTCTCAGAGGTCAAGGAATTATTGTCTCATATATACAATTACATGTAGTATATATACTACAGAATGTTAAAGTCTCAGTAATTAATATAAATATTATTACTGTCTTGGATGTAGCTCTAGGCTTGCTATCCCAATAGTCTCCAAGTGCACTCTTTCTCGGCCATCTGTTTAGTGAACCCTGTAGTAGATTCATATACCCAATACAGTCATCAGCTTGTTTGTGTTTATGATATTTGGTTCCATTGATAATGAATTTAATCCAATTCTTCAACACTGCCTTCATCATCAACATCCCCAATAGCACTAGCGTCATCAGAGGTCTCACCAGCAGACACATCACTCCAGGGAATCAGGGGTAACAACTGCACCTTTCAATAGTGCAGAAGCACTGAGCACCAAGTATTGATGGTTGTGATTGCCACTGGTTGTGGTGACCTTCCCCTTTTGCACATGTGAATGAATGGTCGGGGGAGGTTGGCCAATGTGACATGCCACCCCAACCAGATGCCCACCTCATAATAACCTTGCTCAAGTGGGCAACTCAGTCAAGCTCCTCCAACCCTCCTGGAATTGGGTCCACAATCTGATCATCATGAAGTACTTGCATTACTTCACCAAAACATGCATCAAGATTTTTGTGTGCAGTTGGATGAAATTAGGGGGGGAGGTTCTTTGAGACCTTTGGGGCATACTAGGGGGGTTGTCAAAGATATTGCAATTGTGGGAGGTGTCAAAGCAGGAGGTTTACTATGGTCAGGGCTTTGTCCATTCAAATCTTTGGCTACAAGATTCGCATGTTGCCTGGAATTGCTTCAATTTGAGTCTTAGACACACAGCAAGGAATACATACATTTTTAGATGACGGGCTCTTTCATGTTCACGGGCCTTCTCCCTGATTTGAGGGCCATGTCTAGTATAATAAGTCACTCATTCTATTCACACAACAAAGTTGTGATGATAGTACTGTTGATAATACCACTGTTGCCAGGTAAGGCTATCTGAGCCTACTTTTGCCTTCTTGAGGGCATCTGGAGTGGGGGCCATAGAGGAGCTGAAAACTCTGCCATCCAAGTCCATCAAATGTAAGTATGACTTTATGACAGTTTTTATCTTGCCTTTCTAAGTCTAACTGTACAAGGTGCTTCCCAACATTTGCAACAGTTTACTGCAGTGATAATCAGTGATGATTTTACCACACTTCCTATTGGGATCAGGAAGTTGAGCACAAGATGAGGACAAGGTTTTTGAGGTATTGAGTTTAAGTCAAAGGTAAGTGTATGAGGGAGTCTGCCACAGGGAGGAATGTTATTATCATCTCCTACAAGATGTGCAATATTTATACTACACAGTTAGGAGGTATAGTGTAATGTACTCCTATAATATATAAAGGAGCTATACTGCAATGACTTCATAGTGACCTCATTTCCCCTATATAATTCTCCAGATAGACTTGTCTATCATTGTATATTATAGGGGGTTCCCTGGATAGCATAGGAGACAGTCTTGGCAGTCTTTGTAGCCTTGGCCAGTCTATTCCTGTATAGGAGACTGCCATTGCTCTAGGGTTAAGGGTAGCATCTGCTAACCCTAACCCTAAGCTCAGGACTTGTATTCCATCTCCCTAGGCTTGTATCCCAACACTTCCATACACCTCAAGATCTTCATGCTTGGATATTTCCCATGGACACCAATGTGGTTCAACAATTGCTCACACACAAACTTGGTGACTTGCTGTTTTAGAACTTGTCAGGTTTCTGCAGATTTAAAATATAAGTAGATTGACTCTACCTTACTCTTGACCTTCCCATTAACACAGAATATTTTTGTGACAGTCAGGCTGTGATTACTGTAGACTGGTATCATAATGTCGATTGCCAAATAAATTTGAAATAAATCCTATCCAAGTCTCTGGTTCAAAAGACTCACACGATGGTCAAACATTTGACAAGCTGCTCATGTGCTGCCACCACCACATATTGCTTCCCAAAGTAAGTAGAATGGAGCCAACTTTCAAATTGAGTACCAAAATATAATTGCCCAAGATTGTCCTTTGTCACATGATGCTGATTGTTGATTTCTCTCATTGATCAACAATGGCCTGTGGTCATCACTGGTGTGAAATGAAGATCAATAACATCTAGGTGAAGTTGTTATATACTGTATGATCAATTGTGTTGCTCATCTGACACATTGGCAGTTTACAAGAGTAAGCAGAGGTTGCTCATCAGGGTGGTGCATTAGAATGGAGGACCAATTATCGGATGTAAGTAATACATACAACTTTATGCTTACCCTTAATCAGTCTTGGTTCATTAGTGGCTGAAAAAGGTGAGAGACTAGTGGACCCCTGATTGACAAGGTAGGTACGCATTTCAATAATAGGATCACAATCTGGATGTGGAGATCATGTAGGTTATGGGTTGCAGGGATGAACTGACTTCTGGCTGTCGGTGATGGCGAGAGTTAGTGGTGTTGTGCATGCGATTGACTGATTGAATGGGCTGAGGCCTCCAGGCTTGTTCTCCTACTGCTTGATCCCTATTTGCCTACTGTCTGGTGTCTCACTCGCCCCTCTTCTTGCTGGACTTCCCAATTAGCTGCAATGTCACAATGAAAGATATCAAAGAGAACTCACATGATGTGAATCTCCAAGTCTGATGACAAAAGCCCTTCAGCATCACAGCATGAAACATTGAGCATCCCCTCTACCAATTACAAGTGCCTGTCAAATGGAAACCTCAGTTCATCAACTCACATCCTTTGTGTCACTGTGCCATGTTCTGAGCAACTGAATGCAGTGGTCTTACCAGATCCTGCATCCGAATTCCCTTTGGACCTTGATCACCTTAATGAGAATCTTATCCCCAGTAAAAGTCGGCAAACATATGTAAGTATTTTAATATTTTTGTTCTTTTTGCATCAGTTAATGTTTACTGTCTTGCAGATTAATCCCATAACAAGATGGCTTTCTGAACATGATGTCTTCCTTGCCAAATTTCTTCAATTGGAGGGACATGGTGGTTGCTCATCAAGTGCTTGTCTTCATTGTAGAGAAATGGGAAACTCACTGGCCCTGTATCATTGCATTGACTGTGCAGGGGCTGAGCTCATGTGCCAGTCCTACATAGTACTTACTCACAAATGTAATCCGCTTCACCACATTGAGGTATTTTCTTTTTTGGGGTACACTACAATGCAGATATTCAAGCTTTCTTTATAGGCCTGCACTAGTGACTCTTACTTCAAAAAAGTCACCCTAATGCAGCTTGGACTTTGTGTTCAGTTGGGTCATACAGTTCATGAGACATGTTGCAACCTGATACAAGCACCAGGCAGGAACCTTGTTATACTTGACATCAATGGGATCCATGAGGTCAGCATTGACTTCTGCAGCTGTGAACTGTCCAAACCTCACTTTATTCAACTCCTCTGATATTGCTGGTTTCCTGCCTCTGTTGACTGCCCCAAAACTGCAGCTACAATGGCATTGCTCAGTTCTTTCAGTTACTAAATTTTGAGTCTAAGGCATCACCATTTGAGTTCCATAATACATTAGCTCACCTTACTGACAATACAGGGATGTCTCCTCACAAGGTACATGATTTTACTCTAGCTTATGATTACAGATTGACTTGACTTATATTAGGATTGATATGAGTCATTATCCATCATGATCTGAGAGTACTGCCATCTAAAAATGCTGAAACAGACAATGAGAGGTTATGACCCACGCAGCATCACAGCGATGCAACCAGGAGAGTGCGCAGTTTTGTTTTCTGCATGCCCACAATCAGGTCTGAATCTTGAAGAAGGTTGGAAGGATGTTCCACAAGAATGAAGGTGCAACAGAATTACTACTGTCTATCTTTACTAATCAATATACTTCAGATATTTAAACTGCCTTTTCCTAGCAATTGACGCAAACTTCTGCCTTAAACAAAGAAATGTATCAAGTGAAGCGGCTAACCCTAGCTTCAGCACCAGATGATCATACTTTGTTCTGGAGTTAAATTATAAGCAATACCTTCAGGAGTTCAGTGACTTAATCATTCAAAAGGTAAAGTTGCTGATACCCTCAGTTCTAAAACCCCAATCTAATAGATTTTTTTCTACAGCCAAGTACATGTTCTAATCATAATGCAGTCAGTGCTGAACAATCCATGAGAGGACTAGCTGCCACTGGTGTTGGAGTGGTTGATTGTGCAAGACATGACATGAATCATCCCCTTTCTGTAGGAGATCTTTTAAAGGGCAAACAGTACAACTGCTAGATCATCTCCCCATATTGCTAACTGACAACCTAGTTTGCTAGTCATGTGAATATGGATTGCATGTTTTTTTCAAGCTTAACCCTTGCCCAACCAGCTGAACTCTGCAAGATCATTGTATCTTATGACATCGTATGCCAGTGGAGCATTCACATCTGGGAGCACATGAAGGCTTATCCCCACTGGATCCACACAGATCATGTGGGTGTCAGGTCATTTCACTCTCTCATTCTGACATTCCATCTCCCAGCCCATATCATGGCATGCCAAACCATTTTTTCATTCAACTTCAATCACTATGTTGGTAGAACTGATGGAGAGGCACCAGAGCATGGTTGGTCACAGATAAATGCAGCCACCACTAGCACTGCTGAAATGGGGCCAGGGAATCATCAGGATATGCTTGATGATCATTTTGGCGATGGAAACTGGTGGAAGACCACTCAAATGGGTATGTCATCACTACCTTTATTTCTTTCATATTAATTGAACCCGCTATAGCCATGTCATTGCTTAAGAAGATAAAGGAGGCCATAGCAGAGTCCAACGACCACAAATCCTTGCATCACCAATTTGTGTTAGGTTTACCAGAGGAATCAGTGAAAAGATGGGAAGAGGAGCTTGAGAAATGGGAGCAGGATCACATGAACCCGAATCCTTTTGAAAAGAAGTTCAAGAGTATGTTTTCAATTTGTTTAATTTGTGTATTCTTTCATCCTACTTACCCCTCTTCATAGCCATCACTCAAGATGCAGTGCATATACAGTTAGCAGCTGAGGAAGCACAAGAAATGGCAGTGGGTACTGCATATGTTTTACACAAAGAAATATTGGCATCACAGTTGATTACAATGGGGCTGGACTTCAAAGAGCAACAGTACATACATGGGATACTTTTTATATCTTCACAACATTCTGATGCATATTCTGGAAGGTGTCAGCTTGCTGTCGATCTCTGTTCACTAGGGCCACATTCGACTGATGAACAAAAGACAAGATTGCAAAATCAGTGTAATGTGCTATCTCAGACAATCACCTCTTGGATCAATGTACAACATCTCTATATGCCGGGGCTGCATATCCTTTGTACTTGAGATGATCAATCTCTCCAGTATAACAAACAAGAAGGGGAAGTCTCAAATGTCAAACTTTACCTACCATCTTCTGTTGCATCTATGGCTGTTGTGTGTGATGTCTGGCTTCATCAAATAGAATGTGATCTATGCCAAGCCCAAGTGCATGATGCTCTCCATGAGCTCTGTGATGGCCTTTGACTTCGCTCATATGTATACATCAACAAAGACCAGTTCCAATGTGGCCAGTGCCATAATACCCACTCATGAGGACTGATCAATTGTCTGGAAATGAAGGTAGATGCTGCGGCAGCAAAATATCGAGCAGCATGACAGTCTATTAACACCCTTGCCTCCTTGTTGGGCCACATAGGCTGGGAGATTAACTTTCCCATATTGAATGACTCAGACATCAAGGGACTCAGCAACATGTCATTGCTGGAATATTACAAAAGCTTTCATACTTCTCAACATTCCAAGATGGGGTCTCGAGAGGCTCTCATCTGTCAGAGGGCCATCAAGATGTTTCGTGGATCTGGAAGCATCTAGGGAATATGGAAAACACTGATGAATGGTTGCAAGATGGTTGGTATCTTTCACTTACCTCTCTCATGTTAACTAACACAACTACTTCAGACCTTCATATTGAATTCTGCAAGAGCAAGGCATGTGCAGATCATTGGGCATAGGAGGTGGAACTCCTACAAGAGGAGATGAAACAGGTAAAATACTTTTTCAAAACATGCATGGAACAGTGGCAGTCAAAAGTGGCAGCTGTCAGCAAAACACTTGGTGTGAGCCCAGCAATGGCTGAGGGTTTATGTGCTTTTGCAAGTGAGCAGGCGGTGCAGTACAATGCAATGCGCTCTCATTGCAAACATCTTGATGATGATATAGAGGTTGTTGTATTTTAATTACCGTAAGCCCACCAATAGAAGGTTGAATCCATGTACCATTGAACATGGCATGGGGGCTTTCATACAATCTGAAGAATTTCTGAGCCATTTCTATTTTCGGAAATAAGTGCTTCAAGTTGGACTAATGAACAGGCAGTACACCAATAGATCCCTAACTGGCCTGTCCAAGTCAACAGAGGCCCAGGGCTGTATGCACACACCAAAGAGCATGGTGCAGGGGTTCCTGTATAACCTGATAAATTCCTAAAATAGAAAAAATGGGTGCTAGACCAGAGGTTCCCAAAATGGAAAGCTTGGTTGTTGAGTCTTGTGGTGAGTGGCGCAGTGAACCTATATTTAGTCATTGTAATTTTCAGCATGACAATGACAAGGTAGTTTGCAAACCAAGATCTCTAATAAGAATGATAATTTGCAAACAGTACATCTAATAAGAATACTATTTGCAAAATGGTCTTCTAACTTAGACCATAGTATGCATGCAGTCATGATTCTACTAGATGATTGTTTTGCAATACACTGTTAGCTACTGGTGAGGCAGTAGGGAGAGTGAGCAAGTGGGGGTGGTATGGGAAAGAGGGGGAGGTGGCTCTATTAAAACCCTCCTATACATGGGCAGGGGCCGAAGGTCCCTGCCTGTGTTGACAAGATGTGTAAAGATAGTGGCAGGGGGTTTGGCAGGTGCAGCACCTCACTGATTTACTACAACTGCTATAGGAACAATATGAGTGAAGTGAGCATAGAAACAGATGATATAAATGAGACTCTGTTGCTTTCAAGATGTGTGTGTTGGATATTAAATGGCTAATACTTAGAAAAGGCTGTGTGAGATTAGAGGGATTGAGGGAAATGGCCTGGCTCTGCTGTGTACATCTATTTCCTCCATTGGGCTTTTGTTCTTAGGAGTATGTTATGTCACACAGGGCAACTGGACTGGCAATGGCTTCCACCCTCAGACACAGACAGGGGCCTGTGGTTGTTGACTGTAGTAATAAGATGTTTATGGGGATTTCTGATGATAAGATGAGTAAAGGACACTTGCAGGGGGTTTGGGGGGTGCAGCCCCCTGACAAGCTGAAGAAGTGGACACAGGAGCAATGCAAGCAAAGCGAGCAGAGCGCCAGAGGCACACTGCAGAAGCTTGTTATACATATTTGGACCTGCTGATTAACACTCACATATACCACAACAACTGATCAATTAGACTCGTGACCACTCCCTCGTTATGGGTATGAGTGAGCGTCAATACCTCGAAGAGGGGCTGGTGAAACTGAGTTTAAATCAATAGGACACTGCAATATGATCAAGGGAAGCTGAGTCAGCATTTTAGAAATGCCTGTTTGGGGAACTGCCTGATTGGGAATCACAGAAATTTTCACATTGTTGTGTCACTTGGTCTACCATCCGTCCTGTACCCTCAATAGCATTGAAATTTCTATCACTTTTCAACATCCATCATGCCATCCAGCACTCAACTAAGTCATCAAGGCTTTTTTATGCTTGAAAAACCTGTCACAGCCGCCCCACATGATCAGCTGCCAACCCTTAGTGCTCAGCAGCCAAACCTGTATTTTGACGGTGAGCGGAGAGTGAGGGGCAAAAGTAAGAAGGGAACAAGACAATGGGATGCTAGTGTGTCAAGTTTTCATGCAAATCCTACCAAAAATCAGCCCAAAAGTCAGCCTGAGCCCTTGGTGAGCAGGTGTCCACATCCTGGATCCACCTCACGGTCAATATCCTCACATTATGGACTCCTCATGCTGCAAACACCTTCTAGTGGATAAAGTGAGCTTCATCAACAGTGATTCACTTCAACTGGCGTTGAAAGTGTTTGTTGCGAACAAGAACCGCAAGATGAGGCAGGTGACCTTCGGGTGATTTGAAGAGTTGTTCAACGGTTGCAATAATGTGGCAGGCTCATCCAGGGCTTTGGGTCTTGATGTTGTGAATGCATTCCTGAGATGGTTAGCATTCAGCTGAATTAAACAGACTGCTCAGGGTACTCACGTTCCAGAAGGCATCTTCATGGGGAGTGTCCTCATTGATTCCGACTGTTGGTATTCCATAACATGCATTGAAATCATTCTCCTGACCTCACCATAATCCAACACAGGCAATCAGAAAGGTTTGAAGTACTAACCTGTGTGATTTGAAGACACTTTAGAGGGGATATTGTGATTGAGAGATAGTTGTCATAAGGGTCATCCAGAAGAAGGTTCAGTGCTATGGGTAATGTCTTTCCACTTCCAGTTCCTGCATTGATAAGTGAATCGTGGCCATGAAATGTTGCTAAACATGCCCGGAGTTGCAGTTCTCGTGGAATTTGAGAGCCTGTTACAGCCCAAGCCAGAAGACATGCCCTGCTAGCAATGATTCTGTTGTCAGCACACAGTCGGTTTAAGTACACAGTTGGTAGTTTACTTGGTTCAATAGCATTGGAAAACAGTGAAGTTATGTTGACACCAGGTGCAGAGCAGATATAGCTAAGATGTTCTGCCAGAGTAGGTACAGAAACAGTAGCCATTGATGGCATGGCATGAGGGCACTGTGACCATGTTTGCACCTGGCTTACATAAATTATTGAAAATATACCAAAAAAGGAAAGATAGGGAAGAGAGAAAGAGAGGCCTCTGCTATACTATTGCTCATAATTAGCAAAAAAAAATGGATTTCTGAGCCAGTGAGGTACAGTTTTTACTCTACACTTGTGCATTAAGGATCTTGAGGTTGATAGTTAACAATATATAAGCCTACACTTCCAGTGGTCCCCATCTTAGATGCCTCACAACCCACAGTCTTACATGCATATCTACTTCCCTGCTCATGCACCCCAGCTCAAGCTGGACATCCACCCACCTATCCCTGTGCTTACTGGCATGCACCCTGCACTGGCACCTGCTGGTCCTGCCTACACTGCTTGCATGCCCTCAGTCCTGTGCCTCTCATACATCCCCTGGCGGCCTGGCCACATGCACCCACCAAATTACCTGTCAACTCATATCCACTCATGCACTGCCCCATGTGCCCCCCAAATACCCAGCCCAATGAGCCTTAGACATTTGTGTGGGTTGAAATGAAATAAATATGTAAATTGTAAATGGTCATCATTCAGTATAAATTCATGAGTCATTTGATATTTATAAGTTGAACAATTCCCTCAAATTGGTATGCTTTTATGTTATTTCTTATGACCAGTAAATGAGAAATTTGTCATTATGGCCTTATCAGTTGTAAACTAGATGGAAATTTTTGCTAGGTAACATCAATAACACCTTGAAACACAGATATTTATGCCCTTATATGTCAACCAGGCCTTGGGAAGTTGCAGAAGAAGACTCAGAAGACTTGCAGAAGACAGTTGAGGAGTGTGGGACAATTTTGACATAACTGGTCATTATGTAAGGTAGCAGCTGCTACCAGGTGCAAACATCTTCACAGCACCGGCACAAGAGCCAACTGTGAAATTTTCTGTGGTTCCCAATCGGGCAGTTCCCAAAACGCATGTTTCTAGAACGCTGACTCAGTTTCTCTCAATCATATTGCAGTGTCCTCTTAATTTAAACTCAGATGTACAGGTCCCTATACATTGATCCAGCTTTGTCTAACGCTGTCGCCAAGATGATCATGAGCTGTGAGGTTGGGGGGAAAGCAAGCATTAGCTTGGTTTGGCATGTGGAGCAAAGATCCAGTCACTGGGTGGGTGGGTACTTTGCCTGGCAATTCACTTGTAGATGACTTGGCTAATATTATGACCATAATATGTTGTATGGAGTACCAATGACTGAAATGGTGATGAATAAAATGACTAATAACTCAAGCTAAGAGGTCTTGAACTGTGAATGTAGGGAGTGGAGGGTGGGGAGAATTATGGTAAGGAGCAAGGATAATGAAGGAATGTATCAATTCGAGCAACACAGTGGAAACGGTAAAGGTCAAACAGTGCCAGCAAGTGTGCAAAAGCTTGCCGCTCAGCTGGACGCTGTCACCGGCTTACCCCGGCAGGCTAGGGCTAGCCAGCTCTGTGCTCATTCCAGCTTCATCTAATGCTGTCGCCAAGATGATCATGAGCTGTGAGGTTGGGGGGAAAGCAAGTGTTAGCTTGGTTTGGCATGTGGAGCAAAGATCCAGCCACTTACCCACAAGACGACGAACGATCCGCAGCAGAACTGTGACGCATGCCCAACCAAAGAGAGAGGCAGCTCAATTGGTGACAGTATTTAACAGGCCCCTGAAGTGCCGTGATGCGACTTGTTCAAAGGCACAGATATAGGCTTCATATGCAAGGGAGTGCCATAGTCCAGCAATGCAAACAATTTCGGGATTTATTTTCTGAGAGAGGTAGAATGATGCTCCACCAATCCTGAAGGAGTGGCCAAAGGTGGTGCCCCAGCCCCAGGCTTTGAAAATCCAGTTGATGTGGTTAATGGCTGTGGACTTCACCATAGGACGGATTTCACCATGTTCATCTTGCCATGAGAACAAGGGGTCTTCATGGCCTGCTGGGACTACCTTGGCTAGGTTTTGGAGAGCCTTGAGAGCGCAGAGTCCTTCTTGGGGAACTAAGAAAACTGACTGTACCTCTCCAGGTGCAACAACAACAACAACAGGGAGTGGGGAGACAATGACAATGACAATGGCAGCACACCAACACAGATAGGGACACCACCCAGTGCCCCACTGCAGAACAGCCACAATGGTGAGGGGATGATGAGGAAGATGATGGCCACCACAAACACAGCACCCCCAGCCACCACCATGAGCAACTGCTTGTGCGGTGGAAACGGGGAGCAATGAGGACAGTGTTAAGGCGAGAGCCTCAACTACTTAGTACAAGTATCGAGTTCGTTAATGACAAGGCTTTCGTTGTTAAGTTATATTACGCTAAGTCAGGGGCTTTCTGACTTAGGTTGAGTTGCGTGTTTGAGAGCAATTGTAAGGCTGTATATTGCCTAAGGTCAAGCTGAAGAGCCTTGACCTTAGGTAATTAGGGCTGTGGGCGGCAGTTTCACGATAGGGTGTAAGGAGAGCGGCGTGGAATACGGGGTGGATTTTCCATTGATGAGGGAGTTTCAACTCATAGGAGAGTGGCGACAGAACCTGTTTAATGGGGAAGGGTCCTTCTTGTTTTGGAGAGAGCTTCCTTGTTACGTCTGTTAGTTTTAGGTTCTTTGAATTGAGCCACACCTTCTGTCCTTTTTCAAATGGGGTAAACTTTCGTGTGATTTGCTCCGCCATGATCTGTCGGGCTAGCTTGTGTGCTGCAAGTGCTTCAGTTTGTGCTTTTAATAACTGAATCAGGCATTGTTCTGCTGCGGGTACGTCGCTTTTCTGATAAGCCGTGGGTACCGCTCGTGGTTCATACCCCATCATAAGTAGGCTATAGCACGGGTACGGGTATGGGTACGGGTCACACAATTGGTACCCGTAACCCGTCGGTACCCGCCACCAAGAGGGCAATCGCCCTGTGTTTCCAAGTGTACCAAGTAAATAATATTTTAAAACTAACTATATGTATTATTATATTATTATTAGTGGGGCGAACCCAGCTGGAAAGTTGAAAGCGAGGGGGTTTATATATCTCTCAGATGTGCACAGACCATTTGGTCTTGTGTACACACAAACGCGTCATTGTTGAACGTTGAACGTTGATCATGCACGCATTGTTTATTCATGTTTGTATGGTCCCGCTGTGCATTCTTCCCCACCCACAACACTGCCGACTTGGTGGACGGCACACCCCAATCGGGTGTGCCATCTTTGGTAAGTTTCTTTTGTTTTCATTTTCATTTTTACTAACAATGTTTTTAGGTTATAATTTGCACTATTGACAACCACGACGACTACAACAGGACAGCAGGGGGGCAATGAAGACAACAGGAACCTGACGACCAGCCCCCGCCACCACAGTTGCGAGCCCCTGCTCGCAAGGTGGATCATGGGTGTTCGATGGCGAACCATGAAGATATGGCGAAGGCACCAGCATGCGGAGGACAACAAACGGCAGGAAAACGGGAGCAGGATGACAAACAACGGCAGGAGGCCCACGACCCCCTCTTGCTCGCAAACGCGAGTTGGGGGTCGTTCTTCATCCGTCTCACTCAAAACGGCCGCCACGTCATGACAACGACCCCCTCTCGCTCGCACACGCGAGGTGGGGGTCATCCTTGCTTCGTTTCACTCGGGACGGCCGCCACGTCACGCCGACGACCCCCTCTCACTCGCATACACAAGGTGGGGGTCATTCTTGCTTCATTTCACTAGGGACAGCCACCACATCACAACAACAACCCCCTCTCACTCGCACACGCGAGGTGTTGCTTCGTTTCACTCGGGATGGCTGCCACGTCACGACAACGACCCCCCTCTCGCTTGCAAATGCGAGGTGGGGGTCGTTCTTCCTTCATTTCACTTGGGACGGCCGTCACGTCACGATGACCACCCCCTCTTGCTCACAACCGCGAGGGGGGGTGTTTCTTTGCTTGTTTGACCCTGGAAAGCGACCACCACCCCCTCTCACTCATGAACGCGAGGTGGGGGTGGTTCTTAGTCAATTAAATAGTTACCATAGTTAGTGTAGATAGAATTGATTTATTTAATTTGTATACTACGAAACCCGGGCGGGTATCAACACCCGCCTATACCCGCCTATACCCGCCTGTACCAACCCGTGGGTCGACGGGTTACTACCCATGCGGGTATGGGTACGGGTAGAGCTCTGGGTACCCGCGGGAGTACCCGTGCTATTGCCTAATCATAAGGTAGAACAGAGAGTGTTTCACCATGGAGTGCATGCGCTGGTTGTGGGTGAATTCCGCAGTAGGAAGGAGTCTTCTCCATGTTTTGGGGTTGTTTGTACAGAACATTTAGAGGTAGACCTTGACTTCTTGATTTACGTGTTCTTTTTCTCCATCTGTCTGTGGGTGAAAGGCGGTGCTCATTGCGAGTTTGATTCCAAGGAGTTTTCCGAGTTCTTGGTAGAGTTTCAACGTGAATCTGGGGTCTCTGTCTGAGATGATCTTGTCTGGTAATCTGAATCGGGTGTAGACATTTTTTAAGCACACGTCCGCAGCTCCTAATGCATCAATCGCTTTGTTGCAAGGGATTAAAATTACCCCCTTAGTAAGACCATGGTCTACCACGACCATCAGTGAGTTGAACCCATCGGACAAGGGTAGGTCTGTGATGAAATCGGTTGTTATGAGCGCGAATGGGCGCATTGCATTCCTTTTTATCGGCGTGAGTGGTGGTGTTGTTGGGTGTGTGATGACCTTCATCTGTTGACATTTGGTGCAACCTTCCACCCAATTCTTGATTAATACTGTCATTCCCAGCCACCAATAGCCTCTTCGGATTAACTCAATTGTCTGGAACTGTCCAGGGTGTCCAGATGGCAGTGAGTTGTGGTACAGTTCGATTATCTTTCTTCTGAGTTCGGCATTGGGTGGTACGTTACACCTATTTTTAAAGAAGATCAGGCCGTCCTTTACTTCCCAGTCTGTCAGATCGGATTTGATCAGTGGGGTTCCATTGGTTTTGAGCACTTTAATCGCATCTGCAACTAGTTTGTCTTTCATCGTTGCTTGAACTAGGGCAGTTTGCATGTCGGTGTCGATGACGTTTATGAAGATTTCTGGAGGGAGAAGCATGATGTTTTCGTTGTCATTTTCCATCCCTTGGTTCCAATCTTCCCTTCGTGATAGCGCATCAGATTGTATCATTTGCAACCCTGGCACGTGCAAAAGATTAAGTTCGAATTTGGACAAGAATAAACTCCATCGGGCTTGTCTCCTGTTCAATTTCTGAGTGGTGCAGAAATATGTTAGGTTTTTGTGATCGGACAGGATCGTCACTGGGTGTGTGCTTCCTTGGAGGTAGTGTCACCAGGTTTCTAGGGTGCATATGATGCCCAGGAGTTCTCGATCGTAGATTTCATAGTTCTGTTGCGTTGCGTCGAGGGAGTGGGAAATATATCCGCATGGGTGCCATTGTCCATCCGTGCCTTGTTGTCTGAGTACCGTGCTGGTAGCAAATTTTGAAGCATCTGATTCAATTGTGAAGGGTCTTGCTGGATCAGGCATTGACAGGATCGGTGCCTGTGCAAATTTGGCTTTTAGGGCATCGAACGACATTTGGCATGCTTCTGTCCATTCAAATTTAGTATCTTTTTGGTTAGATCATTCAACGGTCTCGCTAGTTCAGCAAACCTCCCAATGAATCTTCAATAGAAGTTTCCAAATCCTAAAAATGATCGTACTCCTTTGACGTTTGTTGGTTCTGGCCAATCTTTGATCCCTGCTAACTTTGTTGGGTCCATCAGTATTTGATCTGGTTTGACAATCAGCCCGAGGAATTTGACTTCTTGGACATCGAATTTGCATTTTTCCAGTTTAAGGTATAGGTCATTTTTAGGGATCTGCACGGGTAACCCGTGGGTACTTTTGAGCATACCCATACCCGTACCCGCGTCTACCCATACCCGTCAACCCGCGGGTCACGGCGGGTACGGGTTTCGTCAGGGGTTGTAGCAACAAAAATGCATTTATTTAATTATATATTTAACTACAATTATCAAACCACCCTACGAGCAGGTGCTCGTAGGCATGGGGTCGCCGGTGGGCCCAACAAAACAAAGAGGAAAAGAAAAAAAGAAAAGAAAGGAAAAGAAAAATAGAAAAAAAGAACGTCCGCTCGTCGCTGCATCACCCCACCCGCGCTCCACGCCACGAGCAGTGGCTCGTGAGGCTGGGCTGGGTGGTGTCAGTGGGGCTCCTGGGCCCGCCCGCCACGTCCCCTCGGCTGTCGGGACCTGCCTTCGCGTCCCCCCTGGGCTCCTGGTGCGCCCTGGTGCCCATTGGGGCCTCCCGTTGCATCCAAGGGGGTGTCCCCAGGGCTCTGGGGGGCTCCCATCGTGTCCCCCTGGCTGGTGACGTGGCCTGGCACGTCCCCGTCGCGTTCCATCGTCGCCCTTCACCCTGCTGTTGTCTGGGGCGGGTGCCGCGTGGCAGGTCGGGTGGGAGTCCCCCGGTCGAAAACCAAGCCCCCCACCCACCCCGCAAGCAGGGGCTCGCAGGGCTGCATGAGGGGCTGTTTGGGGCTGCTAGAGGGAGGGGGAAAGGAGGGGGGAGCGCGGGGGGGGGCGTCAGTGACGTGGCAACAGGAGGGACGCGATTCGTGGCGCACCTCGCGGGTACCCCGCTCCTCGGGCCTCCCGGCACCTCCCTGGGGCCGTCCAATTCCCCTTCGGGGCCCTCACATCCCATTTGAGTGGGGAGGAGGGGCGGCACGCCTGGCGTTCGTTGTTACAAATAGAAAAGCTGAAATTTCTTTTTTTGTTAGCTAAAAAAGAATTGACAAGGTAAAAAAAACTTACCACTTACCATAGGGCCACAGGCCCCATGGAGATGGAGAGGGAGGGAGGGAGGGAGGGAGGCGTCGTCGTCGTGGGTGGTGGTGGTCAATGGTGAGCTGGCAGTCATGACGCGTGGTGATGTGTGGTGACTGATGGTGACGCGAGTGTGAAAAAAAATAGTTTATTAGTTTAAAAGCATAGAAATGAAATGAAAATACTTAATATTGGGGCCCAGTGGCCCCATAATGATGGAGTGGACGAGGGAGGAGGGGAAAGGGAGGACGAATGAGGGAGGGGCAGGCGGTTGTGCAAGCGGCTGTGTAGTAAAAAAAACATAGGTAAATAACGCGTGAACAATCAACGAAAACGCGATTAGTTTGTCCACACAAGGCCAAATGGCCCGTGCGCATCGCAGGGCTATATAAACCCTCACGTTTCAACCATCCACGCTGGGTTCGCCCCTCTTATTTAATTTTTAATATCTAGTTAAAATAAATTTACATAGATAGTAGTTAAAAATAATAGTTGCTATATATATATTGAGTCCTCGCCCCCTCTTGGTGACGGGTAAGGGCACGGGTCCAAGGGTACGCCAAGTGTGACCCGTACCCGTACCCGTAACCCGTGCGGGTACACCAAACCCGTGTGGATCCCTAGGACTCGTTTTCAAGTAATCGTTGCAGGATCCGTTGTGTCCGTTGTTGATGTTCTTGTTTGTCTTTGGAAAAGATGAGAATGTTGTCCATGTAAATGATGACCCATCCTTCGTCAATCATGTCTTTGAAGATGTCGTTCATCATGCCTTGGAATGTAGCAGGGGAGTTGCATAATCCAAAGAACATTACCGTCGGTTCAAATAGCCCTTTATTTGTTTTGAAGGCCACTTTCCATTGATCGCCTTCTTTGATTCAGATATTGTGATACCCTCATCGGATGTCGAGCTTTGTAAACCATTGCACTCCTTTTAACTTGTCAAGGAGGTCGCTTACTAGTGGGAGTGGGTAGGTGTTGTTGATCGTCTCGTGATTGAGGTATCGGTAGTCTTGACAAGGTCAGAGGGCTTCAGAGTCCTTTTTCGCAATGAAGAAGAAAGGTGATGCCATAGGTGATTTTGATGGTCTGATGTATCCTTTCTTTAGATTTTCTTCAAGGAAGTCATCCATCTTTTGCTGTTCTGCAGGCGTCAAGGGGTAAACTTTACAGTCTTTTGGTAGAAAATTGTCTTTTAAATCAATGGCATGGTCCCAAGGTTTTGATTCGGGGAATCGTTCAGATGCTGCTTTTTCTAATACTTTTCGGTAGTCTTGGTATTGCTGTGGGAGCATGTCATTGAGGGTTTTTGTCTTTTCTGAGTTATCAGATTGGTTGTCGTGGGCTAGTTTCTGCGAAATAGAGGTTTTAGCTCTATTGGGATCAGGAAGTTTGAGCACAAGATGAGGACAAGGTTTTTGAGGTATTGAGTTTAAGTCAAAGGTAAGTGTATGAGGGAGTCTGCCACAGGGAGGAATGTTATTATCATCTCCTACAAGATGTGCAATATTTATACTACACAGTTAGGAGGTATAGTGTAATGTACTCCTATAATATATAAAGGAGCTATACTGCAATGACTTCATAGTGACCTCATTTCCCCTATATAATTCTCCAGATAGACTTGTCTATCATTGTATATTATAGGGGGTTCCCTGGATAGCATAGGAGACAGTCTTGGCAGTCTTTGTAGTCTTGGCCAGTCTATTCCTGTATAGGAGACTGCCATTGCTCTAGGGTTAAGGGTAGCATCTGCTAACCCTAACCCTAAGCTCAGGACTTGTATTCCATCTCCCTAGGCTTGTATCCCAACAAGCTCTGATCCAAATTCCTTGTCCAAGGCAAAATCGTGGTGAAGTCCTTGACAATACAATCCTTGATATTCTTCCTGTACTTTTTGAATACGAGTATTTTGGCACATTGTATTCCAAAGTGAGCATGGTTTGGCGGTGGTAGGGTTGAATATTCCGATGACGGGTTCTCCTTTGATGTAGGTGATGACGAGGTCATTTGCTGGTTCAGTTTCGATTTTGTCAGGTGTTGATGAGGTATTGTCTTTTGAGGTTCCGATGTTGCTTTCTTCAATCAGGCAGTCTTTTTTGATAGGGGTGATCTTCTTGATTTGTTCTTTGGTGCCTTGCTTGAATGCCATGTCTTTTGTCATTTCCCTAGATTTAGCAACGATTCTCTGAATTCGGGCGAATCGTTCCTCTCTGTCAGGGAAAGTGATCATACCTTTTCTCCAGTTAATGTCAGGGTTTTCCTTCCTGAACCAGGGTAACCCTAGGATCACCGATTCTTTTCCTAAGCCAGTTACCAGGTATCTTTCGTCCATTTGTCTTTCTCCAATGGTGAGTCGACCCGTAGTAGAGTGAATTGTTCCTTCTTTATTCAGGGTGCCATCGGCATTCCATGTCTTGATCAGTTCGGCCAGGGGGGTCATTCGAAATCTGCGGTTGCGCACGAAATCTCGATCAATAAAGTTCTGGCAGCTCCTGAGTCAAGGAGTGCTTCTGTTTCGACGATTTTGGTTCCTGTTTCTAGCTTAATGGGTACTCTCATGGAGCATTGTCCCATATCAGCTACTAATACAGATGAAACCGTTAACTCAGCGGGGTCTGATGTTGTTGCAGTCCACCTCTTTAAAAACCCTTCTCTTCAAGGATTGCAAGAGCTTTCTCTCGTTCTTCTTCATCTAATTCTCCCATCATAGTGCGAAGGTTGTTGTATAACCCTTGCCCTGTCTTCTTCTGCCAAGGCTTGGGGGATGGGGATGTTGTAATCGTCCCATCTTTCTTGTGATCTCCGGAGTGGTGTCCGGGTTTGTGACAAATAAAGCATAGCCCCTTTTGCCTATGCTCCATTCGTTCAGCGATGGTCAATCGGTTGATGTCAGTGGCTTCTTTCTTGATTGAGGAGGTAGATCGGGGTTCATAGATTGTGCACGTCTTTCCTGCGATGGCACATGCTTGTTTCCATTGTCCATCATACTTTGCAGCTGCTTCCATCATGTTGTCGAGGGTGGTAGGGATTTTCTCCATGTTGTAGATTTTCTCTGTCAACTTGGGGTGTAATCTGTCAATGAAGTATTCGATAAGGGAAACGTCTTCTTTGATTTCGGCCCTTCCTTTCAAGATTCTGAATTGGGCGATGTAATCTTTGATGTCTCCAGTCTGTTTGAGTGCTTTCATCTTCTGTCATGCATCTCCTGCATCGTCAATCGGCGAGAATGCGGTTTTGAATGCTGCTTTGAATTCTGTCCATGTCCCTAAGGTCGTCTCTCCTGCCTTCAACTCTGCCCACCCTGCTGCTGTGCCCCCATTCATGAATGAGAGCATGAAGATGATCTTGTCATCGGTGTCGTAGATATCTTCATTTGCTTGGAGGTAGAGGGATACTTGAGAGAGGAACGTGCTTGCTTTGGTTCTTTCTCTGTGGAAGTCGGTGGGCACACAGATCTTGACTTCTTTGGACGTCATGTCGTAAGCGTCGGTGTCGGTGGTGTCAAGGAATTGATGGGTGGGTTCTGACTCAGTTTCTTCGTCTGGGTTGAGCAGTTCAAATTCTTCGTCAGGAATGTATCGAGGTGGTTCAGTGCTCGTTCTCTGGCTGTACCAGCGTTCTGAGGGTTCTGAGTAATGTACTAGTCGACCTTTGTGTCTGTACCAAAGGGTGTCAGGTTCAGGGGTGGCGCCTTGCAGCAGTCGATCAGGGGAGTGTCGGGTGGGTCGTCTGGAGAGGGAGGAGTCTGCTCTTGAGTAAGAGGACATTGTGGATCAGCTTGACCTTTTGTTAAGACGAGAGCCTCAACTACTTAGTACAAGTATTGAGTTCGTTAACAACGAGGCTTTTGTTGTTAAGCTATATCACGCTAAGTCAGAGGCTTTCTGACTTAGGTGGAGTCACACGTTTGAGAGCAATTGTAAGGCTGTATATTGCCTAAGGTCAAGCTGAAGAGCCTTGACCTTTGTCTACTACAGTTTATATAGGTACATCTATGACTACGTGTTGAATATGTGTTTACACATATTGTAAGAGTCAGTAAGTATCTATGGCTGTGTAAAGCTATAGAGAACAAGGTAGGTAAACAGCTATCTACTCGGTGTCTAATATAAAGAGAAAGATGGGTGCTGCCCCGGGAGTCACACGAACAAGTCAGAGATAAGAAGACGAGTCATAGAAGCAAACCTAGGTAAGCACTGCCGCGATGGAGAAGGAAATAGATGTAAAAGGGAATTGCAACAGACAGTGACAACAGAGAGAGGAAGCAGGTGCAACAATGATGATGGGACAATGGATGTGAACAGCACCCCACACACCCTGCTGCGAGTGACTGCTCATGGGGTGGAAACCAGCAGCAATAACAACAGGAAGTGGGATCAGGACAACGAAACCACAGCAACAACAACAATCGTGGCATGGACAATGGCAGCCGCATCATGACCTCCTCCCTACGTTTCATGTGGGGCAGGTTTTTTTTTCCTTTTTATTTAATTAATACAGTTGTCCCCCCATTCGCATTTGCATGAGTACGTATGTAAATTTTCTGACAAAATTATGTCAAGCCACCTCCCTTGCATTTGCGTGAGGTAGTCAAAAACTTATTCACTTGACTTTGGGAACAATCTACCTTTTTTGGATGTCAGTGTGGGGGAGAGTAAGGGTACTTAAAATTCCTATCCATCCCATGATGTATGTGATCATGTGATCCGCGACTGACATGGTCACAGGATCCACTTTTGATGCATGTGCATGTGTCACTCTGTTTGTATCTATGTACTCTGCAGATTAGATGGATAGTGATTGCATACTCTATGTACCTTCTTCTCTTAACCATTACACTGATCTGCTTTGTTGTCAATTTGTGAGGTGTATTGGTTTTGCTACATATCTTTTCTGATAAACTGTTTAGCACAATGCAAGATAAAGGCAAACAAAGACAGATGTAGTGACTTGGGAAGAGTTCACATAGATTGAGGCTCAGCAATGACACAAATATTAGGTAGAGCAAGTAATCTGGTGTAAACTAGGGTACAGAATAGAAAGAAGCTGGTTTTATAGGACTGGTGGAATCTGAATCTAATAGGTACAAACATGATCCCCCCCAGGTCAGTGGGGATCACTACAACAGACCAACAACTTTGAACCTTCTCAAGAACATCATTGTAGTTCTATGGTGGTTCTCTATATTTGAATCTTGGTATGCCTTATATTTTACAATCCAGGATCATCTCCATGTATGTAATCTATTCTTAGCTGCTGCTCCTCAACCTGCTGGTGCAGGTCCATCAAGCTTTCCTCTGACTGTTCTCGATACACCAAAAACCTTTACCCAGAGACTCCCTCTAATCAAGGCAGGTTACTATCATCTACTGTTAGCTGTAATTTGACATATGTCCATTATTAGCACCAAGTCAAATAGTCATACATCTATAAGCACCACATCTCACACACCTGCAACTTGTTGGTTACATACAGAGCACACATGATTGAATATTGGGTCTGGGTCTCCCCCATCTCAGGGACCTTTGCAACTATTACATCCAGGCTATCTCTCATGTAAAAAGTTTACAGGGAGTCATCAGCAAAATCAAGGATTGACTTCTTTTCCTTATGTTGCTTACAACCCAATCAAGACAATCAAGGAAAATAAGCTTGGTTTTTTCCTTAAAATTTATGACTAGTTAAGGAGATATAGTCAACTAAGGAGTATAAGCAATATTTAAGCAAATTAAGACAGTAAGCAACCTTCAAGAAAATTCAGGTTGTAAGGAGCTTTTATGGCCTTAATTAATGCTAGATCTTTTTTTGAAAATTCTTTCAAGTCCCTCCTCAGCATTTCCCAGGAGAGAAATGCATGTGTTCATTGTGCAACCATGAGTACATGTCATCATGTCTGCCATCAACCACCACACTGTCGACACTGATGCCACCATCCCCCCTCTCTCCTCCCTCTACCACCACCACCTCTTTGTCAACGCATGCATCTAATGCACCCACAACTGCCACCTTGCCAGCAAATGACAGAAATGGTCTGCATCACACACAAAATGGTCCCAGACAACATTTATTTATTTGGGCCCCAGGTATTTTTTTATGTTTGCTTCTTTTTTCTTTTCATTCAACTAACTTAATTCTTTAATCTCTAGGTTTTACTGTTGCTCTACCTATGGACAACTAGTGATTGTCAGGGGTAACCCTGGGGTATTTCAGCTATACCCTTACCCTTACCCCCCAAAACCCTTACCCACAGTCAGGGTAAGGGTTTTTGGGGGTAAGGGTAGGGGTTTCTAAAAACCCCAGGGTGTGCTCAAATATCAAGGGTATTCCTCTAATTTCATGTGAAATAACCTTTAGTATTTTCTTTTCATGTGTTAAATAATGAAAACACATCTATAGCACTTTAGAGCCATTTAATATGCTTTTATGCATACTAAAAATATTTTTTGTAGAAGGAAAACTAGGTTTTTTGGTGCAAAAATAGATGATATAATATCATATATGCAAAAGATTTCCTCATACATACCCTTGACCCCTGGCCAGGGTAAGGGTTTCATGAGGGTACAGAATCCCAACCCCTACCCTTACCCTCATGTACCCTACCCCAGACCCCTGGGGGTTTTGAAACCCTCGACAATCCCTATGGACAACCACTGTCACAAGCCACTGCTCATGGGGTGGGAAGGATGACAGGGATGGACAAGGATGAGGACAGCAGGAACAATGAAGACAATGCATATGAGATGCCTGGTTGAATATCTCCTTAATTTCCTTATTGACATGGTGAGGCAGCCCCCTGAGTATTGATAAGCAGTTAAGCAGCAAAATAAGGAGAAATTAAGCAGATTCAGAAAATGACCCTACTTATTCCAAGGTAACCTTCCTTATTTTAAGGAACATCTCCTTAACAAGAATCTGCTTAATTTCCACTTTAAGGAGACATTAAGGAGAATAAGTGAGTATTGGATTTTCCTGATGGACTAGCATTTCACACACACTTTCTATGGAGCTGTGTTCAACAAAGTGAAGAAACACCAACTGCCAAGTTGAGAGAAGACAATGAGCACCATGGTAATTTATCATTTAAACTAGACACTTATGGAGTTAACTTAGATGAATATGTATTTACTGATTAAACTAACAATATTATAGGACTTTGATTCTAACTTAAAATGGATGTGATTGATGCAAAGTTGCTCAAGTGAACACAGCCCCCCCCCACTATGACATTTCCCAAAAATAGAAATGCTGACAAAGGTCATCAATGTGTGACCAAACAATGTTTGTTTTTCCAATGCCACATCCTCTCATCACCACTCCGAACAGCGACCACCACACTCCTATGCCCACACCTAGGCCTAACCCCACCAACCTACCAAATCGGGCCCAAACAACACTGGATGTTGTTTGGGCCTTGGGTAATATTTTTTTTTCCAAGTTCTTTCCTTGCAACTAACTAATGTTTTCATTTGCTTTTTTTTAGGTTCTATCTATGTTACTTACCACGAGACGGTGATGGCGCCAAGACAGCATACTCACATCCATGCCACTGCTGTGAGCACCTGCTCGTGGGGTGGATAACACAATGAAACGGGACAACAGCTGACAACAGGGACAACGGGGAATGGATGGCAAGGCAAAGACGATGACGATGGCCACCAGCACCGCCATGAGCAGCTTCTCGTGGGGTGGAAACAAATAGACATCGGGGACCAGGGGACGAAGACTAACGACAAGGAAGAGGATGACGACAATGAAGGCCGGGCAAACCAGATGATGGGAACAGGACAACTAGCATGACCCAGCACCCAGCACTGCCACTATGAACTGAATGCCAAGCATGACAACAGCAGGGATGGGGATAGGGATGAGGACGAGGAGAGGTGCAGCCAGGAAGGGGGCGGTGGCGACCAAGGAAGGGGAAGGCAGCCAGGGACGAGAGGAACAGGACTGATGCGCCTAGGATGACGCACCTAGGATGGTGAGGCTGTGTGCCTCCCCCACATTTTGCGTCAGGGGGATTTTTTTTGTTCTTTTGTTCTTTTGTTCTTACATAACTAATCTCCCCTTGCGTTTGTTGTGAGGGGTTTAGTATTTTATGTGTATATAATTGTAAGACTATCTTGTGCAAGGGAGATTTTTAATACATGTATTTGAACATGGCTCCCCATAATGTAAATACTCCACTGATTATCTTATATGACTTGTAAGTATTCCCTTTTTGGGATGTCATAGTGGGCTCCAGTGGTACTTAGTTGCTCATCAACTAGGATTAAACATTGTGCAAAGTACTGGGATGAAGCAAGCACCCCACTTGCGGAGTACTGGTGCCGAAGGCACCAGTACGTAGTTTCATGTTTACAAAAAACTAGCGGAAAGACAATTAACTACATCGACGTGCAACCATGTACAACTTGAAAGTAATTAAAAGTTTTCTGTTAAAGTATTCAGCAACACCTCCAGAACGAAACAATCAGTAGCACCCACCCTTGCCATAGAAAAATCTAGTCCCATTCGGGTCGGAATACTTGTTGGACATCTGATGGAGCTGGCTAGAAAGCACCTTTGGTCCGCAGAAGAACTGCGCCGTGCCCAACAATCAGCCACCTTACACGAGTGTTCTGACTACTAGGACTCACTACACCAACATCCGTCTGCGGATGCTTCTCTGCAATCGACGTGAACACTTTATCCCAATTTGGCCTCCCAAAGTGTGTAGGTGCGCGCAGGGACGTGATGGCGTCCTTATCCGCTCCCACATCTTGCACGATAATATTGTTCATCTCGTCCTCCTTCAGCTTCGCCGTCAGGTAGATATTGATTTCAATCTGATTCTGTGCATCCTGCTCCTCGATCGCATGTAGGAGCGAATGGAACCATTCCGCACTGCCGAAGTCGCGGATAACCCATGTGAAGTAGACCTGAGGAGAGGAAGGAGTGAGAACGTAGAAAGAATCAGAGGAAGGTATTTACCTTGGAAAGACGAGTGGGTTTCGAACGATTGAAATTGTTCATGCGATACCAAATGGATTTCAGGATCCTTGTCAACACATAAGGCACGAAGGGTTGGAAAAAATCTTGAACTGCTCACGAGGCAAATGGCGTTACGCCAATACCAGCACCGACCAGTAGTACCGTCTCATACTTTAAAAAATCCTCACTCGCACTCCCAAACGGACCGTCCACCATGACACGGGGCAATGTCCGGTTCACGGCTGAGCTGGTAGCGGAGCCCACTACTCTAGAAACGTCATCCTGACCTTTCCCACTGCTCTTTGCCTCAAAATCGCAGCCTACAGATTTCGCGAGTCCCATGGTAAAGTCACCTACTACACGGATGTGCACAGAGATGTAGTCTTCTTCGGGGGCGCTAAAACACCGTCAATACAAACTGGTATGACGATATAGGAGATTATACCTGGTAAGCGTGAATGGGTGCCATTGGAAGTACGAGATCTCAGGGCAGGACAGGAAAATGTATTGCCCAGCTCGCGTAGTTGTTTTCTCCTTCTTGATCTGCAATTCCATGACATTGGAAGGATGCTGAATCACCTTGGAAATGTAGGTGATATGCCTCGACCGAACTTCCCGCAAAATACGTTCCCAAATCCAGATTACACCGCCGATTAACCAGTAGCGCTGAGGGTGGCATGGATAGAATCTAATTGTCATGACATTATGAATGTTAGAGGCTCACCCAGAAAACCCCAATGGTGTTCGCAGAACAGTATGGCGGCCTGTCAGGCTTGATCATGCAGAACATGCCATGAAGCTGCCAGCAGATGAAGAACGGGATGAAGAGGTGGTGCGAATACCAGAAGCGTTCAAAATGCGCCGTGCGGCGCTTCTCCATCGCAAACCAGACCATAACTCCGAGGCATGTTGTCATGATCCAGCCGGTGGCTCCGGGTCCGGTGAGGAAGTTGGCAGAGAGAAAGACAACAACGCGTTGGCCAGCAGTTTTGGCATCAGGATCGGCCATGGCTATTTTGGCAAAATTGAACATGTGTGATACGATGTGAACGATGGCCCACACGACCATGGACCATGCCGTTGCCTTGTGGAAGGTAAGGCTTTTGTCAAAGGGAATGATGTCGTTGAGCGGAGTTCGGCGCAAGAGGGAGATGAAATTCCGGCAAACAGGAAGGAGGATAAAGATGATGTCTACATGAAGAACCAGGGCGGCAGCACGAGCAATAGCTGAGATGGGAACAGTTGAAAACGCGTATAATGCAACATCATCAATACAACGTACGATAACTGGCACCAAAAGTCGCCCGAGCGGACACCAAATTGTCTTTAAATTGATAATTAAGAGCCCCAAATGCTCCAACGAACAGGTGGAGGATAATCCAAACTGCAAAGAACAACTGCCTGCCACCCTCATTGATCATCCACAAGTCCCACTTCTCTCGAAGTGTTTTCGGCTGAACCGGCCCCTTGGCCACCGAGGATGTCGTTAAAGTCCGCTGGAGCCCCTGCAGCCTCTTCCTCTCCGTTTTATTCCTTTGAAGGTGGCTAGGTTCACCGACGTACTCAGGGTTCATGTTGCCCAGGGCCGAATCGGAAGGTTCAAGATAAGGGTTAGTGTCCCAATTAGAGGCCACGTCCTGCGTGGCGTAAACGAAAGTGAAGAGTGCAAGTGACCGGCCGGCTGGTCGAGAGAGAAAGCGAATGGCAAAGGAGACAAGGGAGACCGGTTACTAGCATGTATTACAAATAACAAAGGACGTTTCCATCAAGTTTCCATAGCATTTTTGGAAACTTTTGCACAAAAATATGTGTTTCGAGAAGTGTCCATGTGCATGGCATTCCATCATGGCAACCACCCTGAATTGAATGCATCATACAATTATCTATTTAAATTTGACCCTCATCCATTACAATTTAGATGGCTGTTGGACCTTCAACTGATTGTCACTGACAATCATGGTTAGCCTTGCAGCATGGTGGGGATTTATTGGGAGTACTGGGGACCTTCAGGTAGTCAGTTACCCCCAGTAGTCAGTCATGGACCTATATCTTGTTGTTTTCTAACATTTAATGTTATGTGCATGAACACTGAACAGAACATATACCACTTGAGGTCTGTGCCAGTCATCAGGAAAATCTAGAAAAAACTTAAACAGGCTTATTCTTAGCTTAGCAGGCTTATTGCCTGCTAAGCACAAATAAGCCAAAAATAAGCAAATGACTTGGCTTAGTTGCCTTAATTTACAACTTAATGCACTTAATTTGTTCTTAATGCAACTTAGATCATCAGATTTTGAAATTCAAGCCCAAATAAGCAGCCTTGAGTGTTCACTAAGCCTATGTAAGCCAAGTCATTTGCTTATTTTCAGCTTATTTGTGCTTAGCAGGCAATAAGCTTGCTAAGCCAAGAATAAGCATGTTTAAGTTTTTTCTAGATTTTCCTGATGCAAGCAAAATACCCAGAGGATCATGGGATCCTGAGGTACAGGCCATTTGTTGGGGGAAATAGGGCAAAAATGCTGATTTTGGCTGATTTTGACTGTTTTCCAGCCACTCAAGGTTGAATGTGTGGAAACACCCTTGGGCCAAAATGCCACAGGAACAACTCCAATACATAAAGTCATGTTCTACGACATAAAACATAGGACATTAGGCATCAGATGCCTGTAGTATTGGGTGGGTGACTGACTTCTAGGTTTTTCCCAATTTAGCACCCATCAAACTGTTCAGCAGAACAGATACCAAGGAAATTGTCTCTGAGGTGCTCTCATTCATTGTACAAGACTGCTGTCATGGTGTCAAGCCCCAGCCACTGTCAGCATAGCTAGTGTGACATGAGGTACATTTTGATTTTGCCTATGTGACTGACTAGACCATATTGGACAGTATGACAGGACTTGAGGACAAGATGAAGATAATGAAGTTATCTCAAAGGCAAGTGAGAGAGGGGAGTTTGCAACAGGGATAAATATTATGTTCATCTCCTATGAAGTGTGCTATATTTATACTACACTGTTAGGAGGTATAGCATAATGCACTCCTATAATATAATAAGGAGGTATGAAGTCATAGACCCCTGATGTCACTATAATTATCCCTTTTCCCCTATAATTATGGTGTGACGTGTCATAGCATCTCCTATGATATCATGGCTTGGTAAGTAACTGTGCATTCCCCTAATTGCCCTTGCATGTGTTAACTCCTGTTAAATATGTGTTAATATGACTTAGCATATTCAGGCATTATTCCATGGCCATGCAAAGTGCCTTGGCTTGTCTAGATACTCTGTCCCAACAGGGTTGTTACACTAACTTGAATCTTCCAACAATCTTCAGTTCATAGCAGAAGTTTTCAGTTTGACTGAAAAATTGGGTCCAAGGTGCAATGAGGACTTGGCTTCAACCTTTAAGAGGTTGCACCCTTCTCTATGCTCAGTGTCCAATTTGTAAGGAACTAATAAGAACGGAAGTCTGTGTGGAAGTCTGGGGTAAGGAAAAGGTGCAGAGCAGAGTTCCAATTAGGAAGTCTGGAGTACAGGACAGGAACAAAGCAGAGGTCTGTGGTTTCAAAGGTTAAGGCAAAGTTGAAGTCTTCAAGTTGACAAGTGAAAAGTTGATAACAACTAATATTTGAACTGAGGAATACAAAGTGTCTAAAGTGACTTTATACTAAGGCTATTACTTGGTGTAACTGTGGTGGAGTTTTGTGGAGTTTCACAGTACATAGTACGTGGTCATATCTATGATGGAGAGCAGACTTGAGTAAAGATGTGATGTAAGTAAAACAGGAGAAGTAATTTGAAATAAGGAATTTGAAATACTCAGAGTTCCTACAGAGTTCCACTGGAGCTCCATAGCAGAGGTTGGAGGGGTGCTTGCATGGGATATGACAGGGCACTGGCATTGGAAAAAAAAGGCTGTAGTGCAGTGTCTGGGGCATTGAGCAATTTTTCACAAAAAATCAAAAAAAGGTCCAGGCCTACAAGGCCTGATTTTGCTTCAAATGGCAGATCCCAATAAAAGTTGGTGAATTTTTTATTTGATTTGTGGTGAAACTGAGGTAGAAATTCAGGATGATTCAGTTGGGCATTTAGTACCAGTAGATTAGAATCAGCAGAGCATCTGGAATAATCAATGCAGAACTACTCAACAATTCCATCATCCTCGAGAGATTGCCACTAACAGATCTCATCAATAAAGGTTAGGGCACAATTTGGATAGGTAGCTAATTAAAGATGTACCATCCTAGCCACTAAGGAATAAGAACACAAATGACTGTTAAATTGTCTTAACATCCACTGGAGCCATTGGAAATGGGTTCAGCAGTTCTGAAGTTGTTTTGCTGTGGTTTGAATTTATAATGCAGTGAATCAGCCATTGATGGAGTAAATATAGCAGGAAATAGTTTCAACACCATGTGGGACACTCTAGGATATCATAATGGCAGCATTAGGGTCATTTATGGTAGCCATCTTCAGCTCCTTTTTGGCTACTTTTTGTTTTACTTTTTGGTTACTTTTTGAAAATGAGATCTGAAAATGACTTGAAAATGAAGAGCCTTTTTAAAAAATGGGCCCATACCCCCCATTTTGCAAAGTGGCTACTTTTTGTCTTCATTTTGCCTTCATTTTGTCATTCCATTTGTTGTTATCTCAAACTCAGCTCTGACATCTATCTGTGGCTATTGCAATGTCCACACACCTCATTGACTCATGATGACCACTCCTTCCCTCAACTCTGTACCATCAATGCAACTCCATCACCACCCATTGTCACCACTCCCATGCCTGTTACCAAGCCTACACAAGCCATGAATGGCCACAAATGATGGCAACCTATTGTTTGGGCTCTAGGTATACTTTTTTTATTTGTTTGTTTGTTTGGTTTATAAACTAACTAATTGTGATCTTTTATTTCAGGATCTGTACTACTGGTAACAACAGGTGCTGACATGGCACAAACCACATGCACACACACCTGCATTACCCCTCCTCCCCATCCAAATGGGATGTGAGGGTTCTCAGTTAGTCTTGGAAGATCAGGGGGGGGGCTCTGGGACACCCATCTGGTAAGCAAAAGCATGCCTGTCAGTACCATGTCACTGATACATGGTGCCCACCCCAACACAAAACTTCAATGCAGCACCCTACAGTCAATGCCAGCACCATGAACACTAGCAACAGATGACACACCACCTGCCCCCAGCCTCATGAGCAACTGCTCATGGAGTGGATTGCAGGAGAAATGACAATGAGGCTGTGGGGGAGGGAAGACAATGAGGAGCAGGGGGGGGGGGAGTGTTATGACGATGAATGATGACACCTCACACTGCAGCACCAGACCCCCCTCCACTATGAGCTACTGCTCCTAGGGAGGAACACTGGTACAGTACAATGTTGATGCTGATGCTGGCCAGCACCAACACTGCCAATGGGGCCAGGACAATGATGACTACAGCTCAGTCATGAAAACAGGGGACAGGGCAAGGGTGGAGAACAGGGGAGCAAGCATCCAGCACCCAACACCCACTGCTGTGAGCACTTGCTTGCAGGGTGGATTGAGTGCTAATGGTCAGCATGTTGCCTACAGGCTGATTTTTTTCTCTCTTGGGAACTGGAGTAGTCTTTGAATTTCATAGTTCATTTTGTAAGTAGTATAAAAGAATATATATATTTAACAATGGAATCCCCTTGTAAGTTGTAAAAAGACTCAAAAACATGCAATGAGCCATCTGCTTTGGTGATGAACTCATGTAAAAAAAAAAATCACAAAGTCATTTGGGGGGATGTAAGCCTGCGACCAGACTCACGACACAAACATGCACAGCCACCACGAACATCGGCGAACATCGGCACACATTGATGCTTATAATGGCTACACAGCCACCCTGAACATCGGCGAACATCGGCGAACTCATATATCAACTTATGCTCGATGCGGCCACTTTCCAACACGGTTTCAAATCTCATATATATACCATCTTTTTTTCCTTTGTTGCCCCACTCTTTACCTTGTGCAACAAAGGTATAGTTTACCGACCTTCTTATGTATCTTAGACTGACTCTTTACCTTGTGCAACAAAGATAACGTGATCCTGTCTTACCGTCTGACTTAGTGAGGCTACCTAACCAGGCAGCCTTTCACTTTTTTTTTGACACCGACTGCGTCTTTCAATACCTGACGAACCCACACTGTCTCGGCAACCCTCTACCTCGATTCCACTCCTCACCAAGAGTGCGAGAAGAAAGTTGCAGGACCCTGGCCAACCTGCCAAACTACAGATCCTAACGGACACACACTGACGCCCCAAGCCAAACAGCCCGGTGTCTCTACCACTGTCCCCATCACCTAGTACTGACTCGTCTACTGACAAAAGTGCACCTACCACAGCCACCTCCCATTGCAACTACCAAGCTACCTTACCTGCTGCCCAAATTGCCATGTCACCAACCACACAACCCCTTGCTGAAGTCAAGGTCACGAAGATGAAGGAATGCCCAATGCTCACTGCGGGCAGAATCACCCCACTCATCATGCAGTCGTGGACCCTTGCATGCAAACGATACAAGAAGCATGGTGGGAAGACCAGCACTGAAATTGTCAGTTACGTTGCTGAGGGGATGTTTGAGCCGCGCCTCGTTTCTTGGTATCAGGCAGATCAAACTCGGATTGATGCCCTCACCCTGGATCAGTATCTCACTGAGCTGGCCCAACTGGTCCTCGAGAAGAACTGGTCCTATGACATCCTCGAAACCATCCTCTCCACAACCCAAGGCAACCGGGAATTTATGGATTGGAAAATAGAGGTTGAGAACCTCAACGCAATCCTCACCACCTCAGCGCCAAGCAAAGCACTCACCAAGGACCAGCTCAAGGTCCAACTACAATCCAACCTACACCCGGACCTGAGGCTCAATCTAAGCCTTGAACCAGTCCTAGCCACTGATCTCGCTACCTGGGCCTTTGAGGTTAAGGAGCGGGATGACCGTATGCGGGCTGAAAATGCCCGGACCCAAAAGATGATTGATGCCTCAGCCGCTGCCCGCACTGCACGCCGAGGTGAAAAAAAAAAGGATCTCCTCTCCCGCCTCACAGATGCACCTTTGACCTCCCATGCCTCTACCTCTACCCCCACCAGCCGAACTAAGAAGGCTGAGAGAATTCGCCTGCCGGCCCTCACCGAGGCTGAGAGAACCCTCATCCGTGACCACAATGGATGCACCCGGTGCAGGAAGCTCAACGTTGGGCACACCTTCACCAACTGTCCAATGGTTGCAACTAACTCATGGCCTGACCCGGTGACCTACATGACCCTCACAGTGCCAGCCCAAAACATGGCAATGGCAGCCGGACACATCTCAGATTCTGAAACAGACTCGCATGTCCCTTCCCCTGTCAATGTCCCCCTCACTGTCCCACAATTATACACCAATCTCTTTGCTACTGGCCCCCTCATCTCCGAATTCCCCATGCCAGTCCAACCACTAATTGACGTTGGATCGGCCTGCACAGTGATTAGCCTGGAGCTTGCCGAGAAACTTGGTCTCCAACGATATCGTCTCCCTGCCAAGGAGAACAACATGTCCTCCTTATCAATGCTGCCACTTGTCTCGGAGGAGTATGTGAAACTAGACCTCAGCTCTGAACAGGGGATATGGAAGTCAGGAGTACACAAGATGAAAGTAATTAAGGGGCTACCATTCCCCATTATACTAGGAATGCCATTTCTTTCATCAGAACAGATCCTGATAGACCCACATGAGCGAACGGCCATTGACAAACGCACAGGCTATGACCTCCTAAACCCCCCCCCTCTCGCACCTCAGGATTGGAACACAGCTGCGAACATCGGCGAACAGCACAGCCACCGATGCCAAAGAAAGTTCGGGCGCCCAAGCCTACCACTCTCAAGCAGACCGGAGCACCAACACTTGCTGGTTACCTCCTCCCTGGCCCCATCATGGCTGCTGTTCGAGACCGCATTGAAGGCCTCGCATTCCAAGAGGTCCTCAAAGAAGCAGACCGGAAAATGAAACAAAAATATGCCGACCGCTTCCCACTCCGACTCCCAGACAATACCTCTGAAGTCCCTGGACACATGTTCCACCGCATCCGGCTCAAAGACCCCACCAAGGTCAATAATGGCAAAGGATATGCAGCACCAAAGAAATACCAAGAATCTTGGAAAAGATTACTTGATGACCACCTAAAGGCTGGCCGAATACGACCATCTTCATCAGAATATGCCTCACCAGCATTCTGTGTCCCAAAATATAAAGCTGGCGTCCCTGACTTAACAGTCGACCCCCGCTGGGTAAACGACTACCGGTCTCTCAACAGTAACACTGTCCGAGATAACTTCCCCCTACCTCGCATTGATGACATACTCGCCGATTGCGGGAAGGGAAAGATCTTCGGGAAGATGGACATGACTAACTCCTTCTTCCAAACACGGGTACACCCTGACGACATTCACCTCACTGCTGTAAGAACACCGTGGGGACTCTATGAATGGACTGTCATGCCACAGGGTGGATGCAATGCCCCTGCCACACACCAGCGCCGAATGACTGATGCGCTCCGAGAACACATTGGAAAAATTTGCCATGTGTACCTCGATGACATTATCATCTGGTCACAAACCATGGAGGAACATGAACGAAACTGCAATACAGTCCTTCAGGCCCTCCGCAAAGCCAGCATCTATTGCAACCAGGTGAAATCCAGCCTGTTTGCCACTGAGTTATGTTTCCTTGGCCACATCGTCTCTGGGGCTGGGATCAAACCTGACCCACGCAAAACCGACCGTATTGCGAACTGGCCCCAACCAACAACTGCCACCAATGTCCAAGGTTTCCTAGGACTAACCAGATACATTGCCACCTTCCTTCCAGCACTTGCAGAATACACAAGTGTCCTCACCCCCCTCACTACCAAGGAATGTGACCAACGATTCCCCACATGGACCCCAGAACATCAGAATGCATTTGACCACATCAAACAACTTGTCCTCAGTGCTGACTGTCTCACCGTAATTAATTACGAAGACAAAGCATCAAACATCTATGTCACCACTGATGCCAGTGACCGCCAGACTGGGGCTGTGTTAAGCTTTGGAAAAACCTGGGATACATCCCGGCCAGTTGCCTATGACTCCTACCAGCTCAATGACGCCGAGAAGAATTATCCGGTCCATGAGAAGGAGCTTCTTGCCATTATCAAGGCATTGAAGAAATGGCGATCCCACCTGCTTGGTGCACAGTTCGAAGTTTTCACTGACCACAGAACTCTCGAGTACTTCCAATCGCAGAAGGAGATGTCGAGACGACAAATGAGATGGTCGATGTATCTTGCAGACTTTGACTATCAAATCACCTACATCCGCGGCGAAGACAACACCGCTGCTGATGCCCTATCCCGCATGCCTGACACTGTGCCTGATGCCTGCCTTGCGGCCTGTGTGATGGCACACACACGTAATGCACCCAAAACCCCAGTCGCCGGCATACTCAATATTGCCGCTGACCAATCCCTACTTGACGCAATCATTACCGGCTATGAGACTGATGATTTTGCCAAACAACTCACCAAGGACATCAATATGGGGAGCATCGAAGGGGCAACCCTCACCGATCAACTCCTTTATGTTGGCCGCCGGCTGGTGATCCCACAAGATCTCCGAGTCCGTGAACTCCTTTACAACCTTGCCCATGACACTCTGGGCCATTTTGGCTTTGACAAAAGCTATGAATCCCTCCGTGGCTCCTACTACTGGCCAAACATGCGTCGGGACCTGGAGAAAGCATACATCCCATCATGCTCTGAATGCCAGCGCAATAAAACCCGCACTTCCAAACCCACTGGTCCCCTACACCCCCTACCAGTTCCTGATGACCGTTTCGACACTGTCGCACTGGATTTCATCGGACCACTCCCCAAGGAGGATGGAAAGGACACCATACTGACCATGACTGACCTTCTTGGTGCTGACATACGCATTGCCGGTACCCACTCCACATACACTGCCGCCCAAGTTGCCGTTGTCCTTTTTGATGAATGGTACTGTGAAAACGGCCTGATGCTCCATCTTATCTCTGACCGAGATGCTCTCTTCACTGCTGAACTTTGGACGGCCCTCCATAAGCTCACTGGTGTAAAACTGAAGATGTCAACTTCTTACCACCCTGAGACCAACGGCAGCAGCGAACGGACCAACAAAACTGTGAACCAAGCCATCCGGTACCATGTTGACAACAACCAGAAGGGGTGGTTAGCCAAACTCCCTCGTGTGCGTTTTGCTATTATGAACACCGTGAACTCATCCACTGGTTTCTCAGGCTTCCAACTGAAGTCTGGACGATCCCCCCGAATCATCCCTCCGATCACACCACTCCCTAGTAATGCCACTACCGAACAAACTACCGCACATGACATAATATCCCGAGTCACAATTGATGTCCAAGAAGTGCAGGACAATCTCCTTGCTGCAAAAATCAGACAGGCATACCATGCCAATGAACATCGGGCACCAGAAGATGTCTATGAGATTGGCGACCTTGTCATGCTCTCCACAGAAAACAGGCGCCGGAACTACAAACGCAAAGGAAAAATGCGTGTTGCAAAATTCATGCCGAGAAATGACGGCCCCTACACCATCACACACACCTTCCCTGAACGCTCAGAATATACACTAAAACTCCCAAACAACCCAAACACCTTCCCTGGTTTCCATGCCCACCTACTCAAACGATACATCCCGAACAATCCCCTCCTCTTCCCTGACCGTGAGCCTGCCCGGCCACGACCCATTGTTACTGAAGATGGCACTGAGGAGTGGTACATTGACAAGATTGTGGATGCTCGCCGACGTGGACAAGGTGTACAATACCTTGTCCGCTATGAAGGATACGGGAAAGAACATGATGAGTGGCGCCCTGGTTCAGAAATGACTGAGACAGATGCACTTGACAGATGGGAAGCTGAGAATGGGACAGAGGTTTGACACCCTCACAATTTTTTTAGGTGGGGAGGAGTGTAAGCCTGCGACCAGACTCACGACACAAACATGCACAGCCACCACGAACATCGGCGAACATCGGCACACATTGATGCTTATAATGGCTACACAGCCACCCTGAACATCAGCGAACATCGGCGAACTCATATATCAACTTACGCTCGATGCGGCCACTTTCCAACACGGTTTCAAATCTCATATATATACCATCTTTTTTTCCTTTGTTGCCCCACTCTTTACCTTGTGCAACAAAGGTATAGTTTACCGACCTTCTTATGTATCTTAGACTGACTCTTTACCTTGTGCAACAAAGATAACGTGATCCTGTCTTACCGTCTGACTTAGTGAGGCTACCTAACCAGGCAGCCTTTCAGGGGAGTTTGAATGTGCCAAGGACTGCCAGGGCCTGCCATTAGGGTTGTTCACAGTAAACATTTTTGGGCCATTTTCGGCTCATTTTCGGCTTCATTTTTGGATCATTTTCGCGTGTTTGGCAGAAGAATGATCAGAATGATCCGAAAAATGAAATGAAAAATGACATGAAAAATGGCTACTGTGAATGCTCTGGAAAGCAAAAATCATAAAAATGAAGCAAGAATGCATTTTACATGGTCCTTGGCAGTGCTGGCAAGTACTCGGCACATTCAAACTCCACCTTAAAGGACTTGGTGATATTTTTTTTCTCGAGCTTCACTAAAATGGTACTACTAGTACCTTATCATAGTCTTAACTTATTGTTCAATGTGCACTGATAAACATGTATATTCGTTTGTACTACATACTGACAAAAACAACTACAAATAAAAAAGGGGCCACACGCAGATGGCGGGCCCCGTCATGGTGGCTCCCCCTGTGTCGCGCTGTGGCAACCCCCATTACGCCGTGCCCACCGCCCCGGTACCCCATCGCGTCATCTCCTCAGCACCCCATGTCCACGATTCGAGCAGTTGGCTCACAACAGTGGCGGGGGGTGCTGTTGTTGCCATCAGCCCTTGTTGTCGGTCCTCGTCCTCGTCATTGTCATTGTCATTGGAGAGAGGGGGTGGTGATGTGGCCACACCTGATCCCCCCCTGTGAGCAAATGCTCGCAGCGGTGGGTGGCGGGTGCTGGGCTATCCCCCCCCCCCCCCCCATTCTCATTCCTTCCCAATGCGTCGTCGTCGTCGGCCGGGGTAGGGGTCCACCCCGCAAGCAGTGGCTCGCAGGCGAGGGGCGGGTGCTGCATGGCAGGTCGGGTGGGAGTCCCCCCCGTCAAAAACCAAGCCCCCCGCCCACCCCGCAAGCAGGGGCTTGCAGGGCTGTGTGAGGGGCTGTTTGGGGCTGCTAGAGGGAGGGGGGAAGGAGGGGGGAGCATGGGGGGGGGGGAGGGTCAGTGACGTGGCAGGAACAGGGGGGGTGTGATTCGGGGCGCACCTTGCTGGTACCCCGCTCCTTGGCCTCCCGGCACCACCCTGGGGCCGTCCAATTCCTCTTCGGGCCCCTCACATCCCATTTGAGTGGGGAGGAGGGGCGGCACACCTGGCGTTCATTGTTACAAATAGAAAAGCTGAAATTATTCTTTTTGTTAGCTAAAAAAGAATTGATAAGAAAAAAACTTACAATGAGGCCTGCGGCTCCCATAGAGTTGGAGTACCAGAGGGGAGGGAGGATATAGGAGGGCGAGGGGGCGCTGTGAGGGGGGCGGCCGTCGTTGTTGAAAATGCCAAACTGAAAAATAAAATTTATTACTTTTGAAACAAAATTGATAAGTTAAATAAAAAAAATACTTACCATAGGGCCACAGGCCCCATGGAGATGGAGAGGGAGGGAGGGAGGTGGTGTCGTGGGTGGTGGTGGTGGTGATTCTGAATGGTGAGCTGGCAGTCACGACGCGTGGTGACGCGTGGTGACTGATGGTGACGCGAGTGTGAAAAAAAATAGTATGTGGCTCTCGACAGCGTGGGGGTAGGCACGGCGGCAGGTGTTGATGGAGTGGTGGTAGAGGAATGAGGGAGGTAGCATCAATGACGGTGGTGGTGGTGGATGATACGTCGATGATGTAGCGGATTGAGCCTGTCGTAGCGGAGATTGAAACAACGACAAAAAGGGAACGTGAAAATCTAAGGAAAATGAAAATGAAAATGGGCATTTTGGTAAAAGGGGGGGGGGGTGCTCCATTCTGCAAAAATGATCATTTTTCGGGTCATTCTTAACTCATTCTAAAGTTAATTTTTGAAAAATGGAAGAAAAATGAAAACTGAAAATGAAGCAAAAATGGCCCGAAAATGGCTACTGTGAACAACCCTATTGACAAGGTAAAATGCATTTTGGCTTCCTTTTTGTTCTTTTTATGTTCCAGGGATTTCACAGTAGCCATTTTTCATCTCATTTTCATCTTCTTTTCAGTCACTTTTTGATCATTCTTCTGCCAAACTGTCAAAAAGGAGCCAAAAAGTAGATCAAAAAGTAGCCAAAAAGTAGCCAAAAATGGCTACTGTGAGTGACCCTATTGATACACATGCCCCAAATTCAGTAGCCTAATGTCATATGCAGTCATAGCTGGATCATATCCATCAGGAAATCAGGGAGATGGGCATGACCAGGCAGAGTTTGTAAGAAGTAAGCAGGCTGGTGCTGCTTTGTATTGAAATATACTGAAATATATGGGTTATATCTATATAATGCAACTCATCACTAGATCTGGTAATTGGGGTAGCATATTATATATGTCCCAGGCTGGCAGAAAATAGATATAGCTTTGCAGGGAGTAGGCAAGAATTATATGGGCTTGATCTATATAATGCAAGAATTTTGTAACTAGTGCTTGAAGGTCCAGTCATTCAGACTGAAAAATGACCATAACTGATAAGACCAGACCTGTGGTCTCAGTCCTACTTAGTGTTTGAAGGTCCAGTCCGGTCTCGGTCTTTTACCCTCAAGGGCTCAGACCGAGACCGAGACTGGTCCTCACATAGCCATCTACATGCTAAGACTGGACCGAACCAGTGTAAACCGGTCTTCACCAGTCTTAGACAGTCTTTTCTGGTTACGAGACCGGTCTGAACCTGTTTCAGTCTAGACCAGTCTTGTAACTGGTCTAGACCGGTCTTTCACCTTACATTAATGTACATTACTAATACTAATTAATCTACGAAATAAATAACATAGAGTCGGCATTGGCAGTATTGTTGGGGGAGGTGGCGCCGTGTCGTCACCGGTGTCGTAGGTGTAGGTGACATCGGTGTGGGGTGGGTAAGCAGTGACAGCATGGGGTGGGTAAGTGGTGACGGTGTTGGACAGGACACCAAGTTGCCATTCGTCGTTGTAGGCATAGGTGGCATGGGTGTGGGGTGAGTAAGCGGTGATGGCGCCGGACAGGACGCCGCGTCGCCATTTGTCGTCATAGATGTAGGCGGCATTGGCGTTGGGTGGGTTAGTGGTGACGGCATCAGACAGCGGCTGGGTTAGTTATTCAGAGGGGGCGGCCACATTGTGGGTTGGTGGTAGTGCACCCATGCATCCACCCCACAAGCAGTTGCTCGTGGCAGTGGGAGGGTGCTGCAGGCCGTGTTTTGGCTGTTCAGAACAAGTAAAATCCTAATAATTGAATCACAAGTTAGTGGATTTGAAAAAACAATATAAAAAACTTACAAGGGGCCCAAACGACACTGGACGTCGTTTGGGCCACGGGGGCATGGTGGTGGTGGTGTGAGGGAATCATTGTCGTGTCTTGATGCGGGTTGTTGGCAGTGTTGGATCAAAAAGAAAAAAGAAAAATGGTGTCTGTCAAAAATCACCATAGCAACACTTAGCCCTATCAAACAAATAGGTGCAAACTCACTGAGGGTATATAAACCCTCAATATTTTGCTCTTTTGATTCCCCGGGCTTGTCCCATTAATGTAAAATGTAGTTAACTTAGAATATATAAAATATTAGTATGTAGTATGCTTAACCGGTCTTAACCGGTTAAGATCGGTCTTGGGCGGTCTTGACTTTAATAAAATCTTGATGGGCCGAAGACCGGACCGCGGTTGTGGTCTTGATTGGTCTTAATATTTTTCGGTCTTGATTGGTTAAGGTCCGGTCCAGTCTCGGTCTTTTTCCAGTCTTGTAACTGGACCTTCAAACACTAGTCCTACTGGTTATGGTACCAGTCCAGTCCTTGGTCCCTGATCTCAAAATTTTAAGGAGAACCATTCAAGACCAGTCAAAACTGGTTCTATGGTCCTTGGTATTAATATTATTTATTACTTATATTACTTATGTTATTCTACTAAAATACAAGAGGGCAGAAGCCCATGTAGGGAATGACATGGGCACAGGTAACACCATGGATATCCAGTCACAGGTATGCTCAGGTATGGGTATGGGTTCTGGATTGCCATACCCACACAACACCATACCCCTTTCCATGGTGTTATGGGTATGCCAGTACCAGGATTCCAGTCATGTGACTCTGTTGGTAGATTACATTTTTGTCTACAATGACGTATGTGGCCCATCCACTGCCCCTCCCTCACCTCAAAAGCAAGATGATGAGGCCCAAACAACAGAATCATTGTTTGGGCCATGGTAATTTTTTTTTCCCATTTGTTTCTTGTTTTTATAAACCCACCAATATTTCTTTTGTTTTTCAGGTTCATATCTACTGTGTAATGAGGGACGGACAGATGGACTGGCCCAAACAACACAATCCATGTTGTTTGGGCCTTAGGTAACTTTTGCTTTTCATTTCATTATCTAAACTAACTAATCTCTTTATTTCATATGCTAGGTCTTAAACTACCAAGATGATGCCCACCCAAATGGTGCCAGGTGATGGACGACACACCACTCACCCCAGCCTCATGAGCCACTGCTCATGGGGTGGATCATGGGTGGAGTGGGGCCGACAACGACAGGGCAGGGTTGGGGGATAAGTAGGGGATGAGGAGGGGGTTGAAATGACAAATGAGGGCAGACAAGGGGGAGGTGAGATGGTGAGGGCAGACAATGGTGGATGAAACAACAAGGGGAACAAGGGCAGATGAGGGCATTTAAAAGTCCATTGATTCCCTTTGCTTTTTTTTTTTTTTGCCTAAACACTGGTCTTGTGCTAGTGATAGCTTCCAGCTCTTACAACCCTCATAGGGCCCTGGGGCCATCTGGGTAGTGTCTTTTGTTTATACCTCATAGTTAGTAGTTGTCTCCCTTGGTAAATGGATGCAAAACCTGCATGTGCATATGCATACCTGTGGTTTTTGCAGTGTACCCACCATTCCTATGGGTGTACTGGACCCCTACCCTTATGGGTAAGGTGTTCACAGGTGTGGGTATGGGTTCAGGAAAAAAAACATGAGGGTTACCTGTGTCATGCCTTAAGCCCAAGGGAACTAAGGAGAAAAAATACAGAGGGTTTATATACCCTTAGTGAGTTTGCACTTGTTTGTCTGATAGGGCTAGTGTTGCTACGGTGATTTTTGACAGATGATGCCATTTTTTTTTTTTCTGATCCAACACAAACTTTTGATTGCATACAAACACCCCACAACAAGTGCCTTTTCTTCCCCCCTCAACATGACTTCCCTCACAACACCACCACCATGTCACCCATGGGCACCAACAATGCATCCATCATCAGGGCCCTCTGGTAATTATTTTCTTTCACTTTTGTATTCTTTAACTGATGTTCTAAATTTATGTTAGCAAGTTTTAACTAATACTTTTGTTTTTGTTATTAGGTTCAATATTTATGCCAACAATCACCACTGTGAGCCTCTGCTCACAGGGTGGTTATGTTAGATGGCAGTGCCAACAATGGTGGATGACAGCTGGGGATGACAATGACAACAATGTGGCTGGGGACAATGACCACAGCTGTGGATGACAATGACAATGATGAGAATGATGACAGCTCAAGATGACAATGACAATGATGCCAACAACAATGACAATGACAATGGCAACAACAACAATGATGACAATGATGATGACAATGATGGTGACAGCCCAAGATGATGATGGTTACACCAGCACCGCCAACAACCATCGTGCCCCCCCCCCTGCCTGAAATGCAAGACAGGGGCCCATATACCCCACCACATCCCACATCCAGCCCTGTGAGCCACTGCTCGTGGATGGACTTCCTTTTTTGTCTCTTATTTTTCAGTATGTATTTTAGTTAGATAAATAGTTAGTATACTAGTTGTAAGACTGGTCAAAACCAGTTGAGAACTGTGAACCAAACCACTCAGAACTGGTTCTGAGTGGTTCAGTCATGGTTCTCTAAAATATTGAACATTATATGACTGGTTTGGTCCTCAGTTTGAGCCCACAAGGGCAAAAAACCAAGACTGGACCAGACTTTCAAGCACTATTTGTAACTGGTTGTTGTTAGAAGTTGAATTCCATTGTCACTCCTGCACATTATCTTATCTCTTATCTTATCTTTTTATCTTATCTTATCTCATTGGACTAGTAGATAGCACTGGGCATTAGGCCCAACAGACTTACAGACTTATGGACAACAGTAGGTAGATGATTGGACACATGGCTGACATGAGGTGTAGAGTGCCTCACATGCTAGGGCCCAGGCATGGCAACTGCATGCATGAGGCAGAGGCACAGTATGACCTCATCACAGCACTTGAAGGTTAGAGCATGGATGCCTTATGTAGAACACATGTATAGTAGTATATATAGTAGGGAATAGATGCCCAGAGACTCTAGTCAAGTTCTCTTGGGCAATCCACCCATTCACTGGGATGTGACCACTCTTGAGTAAGTGAGCTCCTTTGGTCAACCTAGGCCATCATGCTTCTCCTCTGTGCCTTCCTAGTGAGCAGCCAGGTCTTTATCTTCTTTGCCAGCAGTATTCTAGAGGGACCCACAATGCCTGTTGTATAGGGTTGGGGTGTTGTCCTGACAGTTGTTGGATTCAATAATAGGGTCATTCACAGTAGCCATTTTTGGCTCCTTTTTGGCTACTTTTTGATTTACTTTTTGATTAAATGAAAGCTGAAAATGACTTGAAAATAGTGTTTCAAGGTCCAGTCACTAGGATTGGCTGGCCAAGCTACCTATATGATGGGTAACAATGCTCCCGGCCTAGCACCACCATATGTTGAACCCTCTGGATATCAACAATGGTTGAGCAATGAGCAAAAGACCAAGACCGTAACTGGACTATAACTGGTGTAGCAGGAGAGATTGGCTGTAGTGTTTTAAAGTTCGGTTAAGTTCAGTTTTTAGCAAAGATTCACCAAAACTGAACCCTGACTGGTTATGACCAACTTTAAATCATAGACAAACCTGACCGAGCCACTGCTAACTGGTTAGCAGGGGTTCAGTCAGGTATCATAACCGGTTAGGATCGGTCAGAACCGTGTAACTGTACAGTACGAATAACTACCAAGTGTCAAGTAGTATATTACCTTACATCTGTGTCGTCGTTGTCACCTCCCACGTTGTCACCACCCCCCGCATTGTCGCCACCCCCCGCGTCGTTGCCACCCCCCGCGTCGTTGCCACCCCCCGCGTCGTTGCCACCCCTCGTGTCCTCACCACCCCTCGCGTCGTCATCTTTGTCACCCTCTTCGTCATCGCCGTCCCCTTCACCGTCCATGTCTGCGCCGTTGTTGCTGTTGTCATTGCCACCGCCGCCATCATCACCCCCCGCAAGCAGTGGCCTGCAGGCTGGATGGCGGCGCCCTGTCGGGGTGGTAGCCATTAGGGATAGATGACGTCGTTTGTCAAAGTAGTGAACCTACAAAGAAAAATAAGAAGATGTTCATTGGTCGAAGCACTAGAAAACGAACTCATCTGTAGCCCAAACAAGGAGCCAGCCCGGCCCAACTGTCGTCCGGACCCACTTTGCGTTCCCTCGTGGTTTCCATCATCGCCGTTACCGGCAATGCCCACCTGCCCTACGAGGAGTGGCTCGCAGGCACGGTGGTGCTGTGTTGTCGTTGATGTTGGTCCTTGAAAGCGCATGTTTTGGCCAGTCAGAACTGATTAACGAGCAGAAGGCATATGAGTAAGAAACTACACAAGAAAAATATTAACTTTACCATAAGTAGAGAAAAATGAAAGAGAATAAACGTGAGGATAAAGCAAGAATGGCAATGAGCTGGCAATGTGAAAGGCTGTGGTAAATATATACAAATAGTTGACGACTCAGTTGTTGTCGTCATTGGAATGTCTGAACACTAGCAGGCCGCAGGACTCAACAAATGTAGAATGTAGAATATCATGCTATAGATATCATTTTAGTACAAACCAATACCAGAAAAATCAAAATTCTTTTCCCATTCTCGAATCTCTTCGTCCTCAGCAAGACGACAGACAAATGTTTCATTAATTTCTTCAATCTTAGGCTCCTCAATGTTCAGCATAGCCCAATTGATAAGCTTGTCACGCCATGTGAACTTCAAGACTTGCAGCTGTTCGAAAACTACTGGTGAAAGTCGTGCTTGGTGGTCGGTTGCAATCAGTTTCACTGCCAAAAATACACGTTCACATGGAACAGAGAATGCTTGGATTGGTAAGATGTCCAGAGCGATCCATGCAAGTGTCGGAAATATCTTGGCATGATCCTATTTCATATTTCTTAGAACTAATGGTGATCAAATGATTGTATCGAAAGAGAACTAACCGACCACCACTTGACAATGTCTGTCTCGTGTGTAACATCCACAGGAACCTCCTTGAGATAGCGTCATAATTTGGATGAGTGCCCTTCCTCAAGCTCCTGTGAGATCAATGTCTGATGGTGGCAGTCATATTCAGAGAGAAAGGAACTGGAGTCATCTTCAGGCAATGCAGTTGCAGACGGTGGGTGCAGATTTGTGTTGGTGCGGGAAACTCGCGGCCGGTTATTCCAATACTCAGCCATCTAACAATTAAGAACTATTATTGTCAACCGAAAGGAAGAGCATACCGTGTTTTCGACAACCTTGAGAGCCTCATCATGCCAGTTTTTGGCATCCTCGTTACCTGCTGCACGTTCTGCAGCTTGTTCATCTGCTCCTCCCCAGGCTTTCTGGATATACTGCATCTTGAAATATGGATGTAGCACTTCAAAATAAATGAGTCAGATTAGGCTCGCTAATGCCAGAAAAGGTAACGTACCTAATGCGAGAACGTATGCTGGCTTGTTATCGAACTTTGAGTAATACTTGACCAGTTTGGCAAGGCCATCTTTAATTGCATTATGATACAGTTTGTACCTAGGATCCTTGGCCTTTTCCTCCCACATCAACTGCAGTTCTTCGAGTGCTGGGAGTGAACGATAGAGTGTCGGCTGCTTTTCTGCCAAGAAATGATGTAAAACCTTAGAATCCTAATATTAAATGATAAGACTGAAACAACGGATGTGATTTATGTAAAACACTCACGGCAAGGATCATCTTTGCATCCAGAACTCTGGCCCAGTCCAACTCCTCCAGAGCGAAAGCCAGCCATGGAATGTGCTTGACCACTCGTCCGTCGCGTCGTAAGGTAGTGATCGGCCCATAAAGCTGGTCAGCAGATGAGACAAAGAGGTTGACTGCCTGAGAAATAATGTAAAGGCTTCGAGTTCAGGGTGTAACTGACAAATAACTCACCACTCTGAGTGTGTATGCTCTATTGAGCATGCCATATGCCGATCCCCAGCGCATGTTGTTGTGAAGAGTGATCTTCAGTGGCGTTGTACTGCCGCATTCAATCTGGAGCTTCTCAAAATACTGGATGCGCTGGCCCAATGCCTGGATCTTCAGATTGGTGGAGTCAGTTGAGAAAACTAGGGTAGATTGGATGACAGAACCTTGATTGTAAGTGTACGAATGACAGCAATCACGTCAAGCCTCCCATTGAGGACATGGTTACTGGGATCAGTTGGATCGTATTCCCATATAGCATTAGTGGTTTCGATGACTGCGATTTTTGTGATGTGGGACATTACATCAACATTTGTGAGATTAACTACATGTTCTAGACATCTAGAAATTGATGAGCACATGGGTGAAACAGGTTTCAGCATGCAGACGCATGCAACTGATTCTTAGTGGCTGACCAGGGTGCTAATTTGCGATGGGCATGTTGAGACGCAATCATCTCACAAAATGTATTGTTTGATGATGTATTATCCAGTGTCACTGCGTAGAGCTATATGAAATATTAGAATTATAAGAGGGGCAAGCAAAAGTTAAAATAGACCTTAGAATACTCAGGCAACATAACGCCCACACGATCACAGAGGCCAACAAAGTAACGGCCGAGATTGTTACCAGCGTGGGTTCCATGGAGTAGGCAGAATCCAACTACCTCCGATCGGAGGGTCCAGGCTTCTGTTTGGGTGTCAACATCGATCCAATGTGCCATCATACCAAGATACCCAGCCTTTGTTGTATCAGCTGTCCATCCATCTGCTGTCGTTGACACCTTTCCTTGAGCAGACTACAAGATATTTAGTATGGATAGGGTTGAAGAAGGTATAAATCTTGCCTGTATTTGTCGTTGGACATCTTCCAAGTGCATGACAAACTGATTATGGAGATAGACTCTGATGTCATGTGCACTTGGAAGTTTGGATGGCTTGGTCTTGGGACGCATAGCCACCAGAAAATTTTGGAAGGACAGCTTATCAGCAAGCATCAGTGCCTGGTTGTCACATGCAACGTGTCTTGCGACTGCATCCAACATGCCCTCTGTTGTGTACTCGACGACCCTTTTCACCTTCTGGAACCCCAGCATCTGTTGCCCCTTCTTCCTCCCTTTCTCACCTTCTGCTTCTGTCTTTAATACATCTGCTGGAACACAGTGCTGGTTGATTGGTATTGGTGGCGTTGCAGCCTTGCAACAAGCCTTGTATTCTTCATAGTGATATGTACGGATATGGCTGCAACAGGAAGTGTTCGAGCCAGTGAGAAAACATTCACAAAGGGTGCACCATCGGTGCCACTTTTTGTCGACATCCTCATCAACTTCTCCTCTGAAGAAAGGTAAGCATCCACTTGCACGTCATTCTATCTGCGTAACTCACTTGCATACCATGCACCATCGACCTGCCAGAAGATCGGCCCCTCCATTTTTATTTTTGAAGCTCACCTCAACCCTAATCGTGAAGATAGTCAAGAAATCGTGTGTTGTATCCTTCTTTGCACGGAGAGGAGCAGGGATTCCAACACTTTGGAGCTCATTTAGGCCCTTGTGTACTCATCATTTTGATGTGTGGTAGATGACTATCATGGCCACCTCATAACAGGATAGTGGGTCGAGAGCTCAGGGCAGTCCATGAGGCTCAACTCGTTGCCATTTTTTTTTTTTGGTTTGTTTGTCACTCTGTTGTATATATTTATTAGCACAAAATAGTATGGTTCTAACTGGTTATAGTCGGTCATCACTGGTTTTCTCTGGGGCCTTGAAGTGGTTCTGACCTGACTGCAATGTGGTCAGATCCCCCTGACCGTAACCAAAGTTCGGTCAGTTTCGGTCATGGTTCAGTTCAGCTTTGGTTATTTTTGGTTAGGGTAACCTGACCTCAAAACACTAATTGGCTGTAGGAGAAATGGTAGCAAATGTGCATCAGCACAGGAGAATGAAGCACGCAAGGATGGAGGAAAAGGAAGTCAGGATAAATTGCTAGAGCTTAGGCTCATTCGACAAAGAACAGCGCTTGCCTCAGGTTCAAAGGTTTTGGTCAACAGAAAAGTGCCTGAAGATGAAGTGATCGATGGATTGGAAGAAAACACAATCAACAAAAGTCACATGTGGGACACGTTGTTGATCAGGTGATTCATTGTCGAGTGGAAAGGAGAAGTTCCCAGAGTCAAATGAATTCAGAATCAGTTTCTATACTGTAACTTGGAGGTACTTAACGTAGATTCTACACCTTTTGTGTAGAGTACTTTTGTAAACTTTGAAGTGAAAAAGAGAATCTTGAATGTGCGGCCAAAGTAAAAAGGGTCCCATTTGAAAGGTGGGGAGACACCTTTTATACATAATGTGTTTGTGATAAGTGCTACTGTGGTCCATGTGCATTCTCTTGTGCTGTTCACATAGGACAACCTGAGAGATTAAATAGAAGATAAAGATGATCAATGCCTTTAGAAATTGAAGAAGCCCCCCAGCCAAAGTTCCCGGACTGACAAGTGAGTGATAACAGGTCAGATCTCCCAAGGCCTTGTCTCAAGGTTTCACAGACTGGGTATAACTCAGGGAAAAGCTTGCTGTCGGTGCTCTCAATTGACGTTATGTGACCTGTGCCCCAAGCAGACATGGAGAGCCACTGAGCGATGCCTCTTGACCCTACCATCCAGTTGTTGATTGATCATTGTGCTTGCCATTGGCCCATTCTTCCTTTGATGTACTGTCCATTCGTCTTGGCATCAAGAAAGAAAAAAGAAAGGAAAGGTACATAACAAAAAGATAAGGAAAGTCCGGACCTGTCCCAAGCATGTGAATGCTGAGCTATCGGGTAACTTGCCCAAGGGAGCAGATACCAGTCCTGAGGTAGTTATCAACACGCTCGAGTCCTTTTGAGGGGTAGGTCTGACTACAATTTAGAAAAATATCAGATGGTTTTAGTAGCTTAAAATAACAAGGAAAATAGATCAAGTAACAGAAATATACTGTGCCCAAGATTCAGGCACCCGAGAAGACTACCATCACAAAAATCCCTAACTGGAGAAGTTGGTGAGCAGGGCAGTTTGCCCTACCACACTGGACCATCAGTCTCAGTTACAGTTGGTTACACAGTGGTTATGGTTACAGTTACAAGATATTTAAGTAAACTATATAACTAGTAAGGACCAGTTAAGACCAGTTAATAACCAGACTTGAGTCTTATATACTTAGCATTAATATTATTTTACTATTTTACTGTTTTTGACACCAGAGGGGACAAGCCCAGGGCATCAAGAGCTCCAAATCTAGAGGACTTATATACCCCTAGTGAGTTTGTACCTGTTTGTTTGTTAGGGCCATCTTTCCTAGGGTCATTTTTTACAGTTTGATGGATGGCATCTTTTTTTTTTTTTTTTGACAGTTGCCATCTTTTTTGGATGATTTATTTTCCCCTACCAAACACACAATGATGTTGGCAGCTCCAGCCACTAAGTTCAAATTCCCCACATCCCTCACACAACCACCACCACCACTGTTGACAACACCACTGCCCCCTCAATGCCATGGCCAACTCTGGCAACCCCCTCAATGCCCTCAACCTCTGGTGACCCCCCTTTGATGGTGCTGCCTCCACGACCTCTGGTGACCCCCCCTCAATGCTGCTGCCCCCCTCAATGATGGACCCCCCTGACCACTGGCAACCCCCTTGACAGTGCTGCCTCCCCCCTCAATGCCCTTGACCTCTGGTGACCCCCTCTCAACAGTGCTGCCTCCCCCCCTCAATGATTGACCCCCCCTCAACTACTGATGATGCTACACCCCCTGCCCTTCTTGGCAAGGGGGGCTTGGTTTTTTATTCATGAATATTTAATTACCTTATGATATTTATTGGATAGTATGTAAGACTGACCAGTTACAACCAATCAGCAACTGGTCCTCTTTGTGACCAGTTGTGACTGGTTATGCACAGTCTGGTTATGGTTATCAGGTATCTAGAGAACTTTGTAATATGGTCTCAGTCACTGTCCAAAAAAGGCAAAAAACAGGACCAGACCAGACTTTGAAACACTACTTGAAAATGAAATAAAAAAGGAGTCTTTTTGCAAAATGGGCCTATATCCCCCATTTTGCAATGAGGTTCCTTTTCATCTTCATTTTCATGTTCACTTTTTGTCACAATTTCAAACTCCACCCTGACACTCCGATCCACAATGATTTTCATGAGTTGTCTCTCATGCTGCTTCAAGTTCAAGGTGATGACACCCATGCCAAAAGGCTCCAAATGTGTCTGAAAGCCAACAACTAAGGTGGCTGAGTCAAAGACTAGCTCTAACAGCACCTCTGATAATGAAGAATCTCAGATGGACAAGCGAACATCAAAGACTCATCAAATTCTTTGGACAGCTGTTAGGACAGAACAACTTCTGGACTGGTTGGAAGAAAACCCTGAAGACTGTCACAAACTGTTTTCTGACTTTTCTGTGATGCTAAGGATGAGGGGTGGTGCAAATGTGTGGTGAAGAGCACAAAATCTGAGTTCCACAAGAAAATGGCAATATCTGTATTCTCTGTTGATAGTGATGCTGGTGTCTGTGCATAATTTCTTTCCAACACCATCAACTACACAAAATCTGTGAACAATTATATCACATGGCACATTCTTTCACTGTATTCATCTTATGTTATATGTTTTTGCTTGATTTTCAGGTTGTGGAAGGAATATCACTCCTTCAATACAGTCTACTCGTATTTTTCTTGATGAGGTCATCATGTTGGGAGAGGTGGGGTAAGCAAGAGCAGACAAAAGAAGGTAAGAAATGGTGCAGTCAAGTGCAACAAAGCTGAGAGAAACTTAAGAAGGGAATATAAAGAGCAGGTAAGGCCTGGATTGTCCCATTTGAAAGGTGGTGAGACACCTTAAGTACAAATGAGCAGTGTAAGATAGGGAAAATTGGGCCCCACACATTCTCTTGCACCAGCCAGACCAAGCAACAAGAGATATAAACTACAAAATAAGCCAGATCAAAGGAATAAAGAAAATTTGATGAACTAATAAAGAAACCTATCTTCAGATCCTCATCTTGGGGTTTCCTCTGCTAGCAATGGTGAAAGGCTGCTGTAATTTACACTCCCCCACCTATTCCAGTCGGACTCCACAGATTCCGGAAATTCCGGTTGGATTCCGGTCAGTCCAACCGGAATCCACTGGAATCCATGGGGTCATAACATGGGGTCATAAATTCCGGTTATTCCGATCGGAATCTGCTGGATTCCAGTGGATTCTGGTGGATTCTGGTGGAATTCTGTGTAACAGACTGGGGTTTTAGAAATGTATTCATATAAATAACATTGAACATAGACAGACACTATACTATTGTTACAATCAGTATTACTTAATCAGTACCACTTACTCATCATCACTATCACTATCACTATCACTATTCTCTGCCCTACTTGCCTTTTCCTCTTGTTTTGCAATAACATGTCTAGTATGATAAAATAGCATGCTGTGCAAGAACCAGTTGAAGTTACCAGGTGTCATTTTCTTCAACATTGATTCATATCCTCCCATCCATGCATTTAACTGTTCACAAGCCTGTTTGTTATAGATCAGTCAAGTATCATTGGTGCATGAAATAAGTATCAAAGCTTGCCTGTGTGTTGAATGCACCTCTGAAACAAGGTTTGCCTTGTTTATCTTTGGCTTCAACAACTAGATTAGGTGCAGAGCCATCTGCTGGTGCAGGATTGCCCCATTTCTTGCAAAGTTCATCATCATCTCAATGGTTGATGTAATGATAGGCATCAACAATAAATCGTGTTGTCTGTTCCCATGCCCTTTCCCATGATCCATTCCTGAGAGCAGTTCGAAGTACCTGGCATGCTTTATCAATGCAAATGTAATCTGGTCGGGACTCTTCAGTATGGAAAACCTTCTCCAAAAATGCCAAGATATTGGTGGGTGATTCAGCCTTGGGAAATTTTGCCCAGGCAATCACAACACCACATGGTGCACATATTGTTTCAACACAGTAAAACCTAGGAGTGCTGAAATAGTTTTTACACTCTGTTTCCTCCATTGGTTCATCATGTGGTTGTTCCGTTTGCTCATTTGTTGAAATCCAAGGCAGGTTTTCAGCTGGCCTTTGTGTAATTCTTCGGAAACCAGGTGCAGATTGTCTTTTGTGTTGAGTAACATATTTCTTCCATTGCTGCTGATGCTGTTGACATGCTTGAGTTGCTCTAATGTTTTCATTGTCACAGTTGCGAACATGGCATTTTGCACCATGGGTTTGTTCATGTATTGCACAAAAGACAGCACCACGATAGTTTATGAGATCATCTGCACAATTCTCATAAGCACAGTGCTTTGGCCCAAAGCATGTTCCATCAACAACCACCATCTTTACTGGTGCTGTGTCAACATCCATGCCATCTTCAGAGGTGGATGCAGATGTTGAACCAGATGATAAATCAGAAGATGATGAAGAACTGGAATTGGCATCTTGTGGAGAGGGTTGTTCAACCTCATCAACTCCAACTACAGCAGCAGAAAGAGCAGTTGGAGTAGTATCAGAAGGTGTTGCAATGTATTCATGAGTGCATTCTGAACAAGCATGTCGATCTGCAGCTCTGATAACTCCATTTTCACCAAGAACCAAGAAAGCTTCTTTTGTGATTTCACCAATTGCAAGATTGTCCCAAACTGATAGCTCCATATCAGCAGAAGCAGCTATGGTGCGGATGGACTCCTGAACAAAGGCCTGCCAGATTTGACGGCGTGACAACCGATGGAACACATGTTCTTGTGTTTTTCCAAAACAATTATTCCAGAATTCCATGTATGCTGAGGCTGATGCATGAAAGCTGTACATGGCATTCACAACAGCATTTGAGAAAACCCGATCAACCCATACACTTTGACCAACTTTAAGGTATTTGGCAGAATTCAAATACAAGTTGGTGAACTGGTTCTCTTCATCGATTTCTGGTGTGTGCTCGTGATCGGCACTATATAGTGTTGTGCAATTGGGGCATCGTCCAGTAAGAACTGGAACATTCTTGTGAATGGTATTGTTTTTCACAAGTGTAACTAGGGGAATGTCTCTCTGTTTGGTTGTCTGAACCAGAGACCGAAATCCACATCCACTTGTGACACATTGATATGATTCTGGACAGATGATATGCACAGCTTCAATTGCTGTATATGATATTGGCTTGAGAGCAGTCTTTAGATGGCCCTTTTTGTTGTATTTGATGAGGCCCAAGTGCTGTGCCAATTTATCAAGTTTGGTTGCAATGTTGCTGATGATGTGGTTTTCAGAAATGCCTTCATACTGGTCAGATTCATGCAACAAGGATGCACTGTTGTCCACTTTTGCATGTACTGCCCGTGACAAGCTTTTGATCCAACTGTTGACTGCAGATACATTTTCTCCTTTTGTGAGTGAATACTGTTGTCTTGCATGTAAGCTAAGAAGATTGGGATTTTCAGTCATTGTAAACAACAGTAATAAAACTGTTGAAAGTGAGATGTCAGCTGGAAAGTTTTTCTGGATGAATTGACTGAACGAGAGGAAAGTCAATTCTGGAAATGGGCTGAAATCTGACAATGCAGCAGTGGTGGGCAGAAAACTAAGACCCAGCAGAATCCACAATGGCAAAGGTAGACAGCAAAGACTTGAAAATAGCCAGAGGATTGCTTTTCCACCATTGGGGACACTGAAAAGATGAACTTAGAACTATAACACATGATTCAATTGGTCCATTGTATCCTACTTACATAGCCTTAGATTTCTTCTTTTTTCCTCCAGTTACTTCTTTCCCTTTCCCTTTCCCTTTCCCTTTCCCTTTCCCTTTCCCTTTCCCTTTCCCTTTCCCTTTCCCTTTCCCTTTCCCTTTCCCTTTCCCTTTCCCTTTCCCTTTCCCTTTCCCTTTCCCTTTCCCTTTCCCTTTCCCTTTCCCTTTCCCTTTCCCTTTCCCTTTCCCTTTCCCTTTCCCTTTCCCTTTCCCTTTCCCTTTCCCTTTCCCTTTCCCTTTCCCTTTCCCTTTCCCTTTCCCTTTCCCTTTCCCTTTCCCTTTCCCTTTCCCTTTCCCTTTCCCTTTCCCTTTCCCTTTCCCTTTCCCTTTCCCTTTCCCTTTCCCTTTCCCTTTCCCTTTCCCTTTCCCTTTCCCTTTCCCTTTCCCTTTCCCTTTCCCTTTCCCTTTCCCTTTCCCTTTCCCTTTCCCTTTCCCTTTCCCTTTCCCTTTCCCTTTCCCTTTCCCTTTCCCTTTCCCTTTCCCTTTCCCTTTCCCTTTCCCTTTCCCTTTCCCTTTCCCTTTCCCTTTCCCTTTCCCTTTCCCTTTCCCTTTCCCTTTCCCTTTCCCTTTCCCTTTCCCTTTCCCTTTCCCTTTCCCTTTCCCTTTCCCTTTCCCTTTTCCCTTCTGAGTTTCCCCTATGTCAGATCCTGCCTCTGTCCCCCCCTTTGTCAAACCCTCTCCGCCATTTGCCAGCCATTCCAAAAGATCCAAAAATGCATATGCAGGTTTCAATATTCCCCACAACTCGATATCCGATAGCTTGTCATCACTGTCCTCAAGCCAAGACACCATCGTAGGATAACTGGAAAGCTTCGGAAACGCCTTGCTATACGTCAAGTGCCACTGTGATTTACCCTTGAAAACACTGATGATATCCACCTGTGTTGGCTTCCGATCAAAAACATCTCTCAACTCTCCACTCTCCCATAATGTATTGCACATCTTGACAGCCACCAAGCATGCCTTGTACTTCTGCCATGCATAACCCAAATTTACGTCCTTGTGATCAGTCAACTCAACTGGAATACTGAGAGAGGCAATGATCTTGTCTTTGAACGGAGAGCTGGTATGAGCAGGGATAGAAAGAGGTGTAGACATGCGAGTATCAGGCGGAGTGGTGCCAGTAGAACCAAGTGGGGTCGAGACAGATAACCCAGAAGGGAAAGCAGATTGGTGTTCCTGATGTGAGATAAAAATCAAGTATTCTTGGTGAAGACTGTAAAAGTCTCTCACATAACAGACTGGAAGAATATACTCTTTCTTTTTCTTAGTCCATTCAATGTCCTCATCAAACGATACTGCAGTGTTGTATCGGCCTTTGTCAGTCCACTCCCCTTGTTCATAAACAGAGATTTGAGGATTGGATTCTATCATGGGATTATTATTAATATTAATAGGTATGCAGGCTCCATACTTTCAATCGGAGACCACTTTGCAGCAATAGATTTGAGGATGGGTGCCATAGAAAACTGGACATTGACTTTGAGAATACGGAACGGCTTGGCTTCGGCAGGATCAACTGGTGAGTTATAAATATGTACTTTTCCCATCCTTAAAACTTGAGTCTCAAGATCGTCATCATCTGCATCAGCAAAATTAAAGACATTGCCAGTGGCACGTCCACGCATATGTCCACCAGTGGCATGGGATGATCCATGGGGAGCAGGGGGTGGACTGGATGGTGGACTAGTCATATGAATGTCTATGGTGTCATACAATGCTTAAGAAGCAATAGCAGAGGTGAAGACCTCCTACCTGGATCTTGAAAGCCTTTGGGTTGGACCGAGCATGTTGCACGAGGAACAACTAGGATGATATATTAAAATTAACATGATATATTATTTTTCATTACCTGTGTCACCCATTGGGGAGTCACCAAGCAAAACATCTAATACGAATTCTAGATATTAAATTACAACTACAACAAATAAATATACCTTGGGACCTATGGGCTACATAGACGAGGTGTGGTCAGGATATAATCAGTAAAGGTAATAAAAAAACGGGGGCTTGCTAGTGGTTGTGGTACCCCCATCATCGGCCTTGCCGTCCGTGGCCTTCTTGCCACTGGTGTTGGTGGTGCCGACCTCCCCATCATTGACGTTGGCGTTGGCGTCTGTGGCCTTGCTGCTGCTGGTGTTGGTAGTGTTGGCCCGGTCGCTGGCGTTGTCGTCACCCTGGCCCTCCCCGTTGTGGCTGGTGTCATTTTTGGTGTTCGCGTAGTCGTCCTGGGCCTCCTTGTTATTGCCAGCATTGCTGTTGCCGGCATTGGTGTTGTTGTCATCCTGGGGCTCCCTGTTACTGGCGTCGGCGTCGGTGTCTTTGGCGGCCTTGCTGTTGTTCGCATTGTTGGCCTTGCAGTTGGTCTCATTGTCGGCCTTGGTCTTGTTGTCGGCCTCCCCATTGTTGTTGTTGTTGGCCGCAGGCTCCCTGTTGCTCGTGGTGTTGTCGCTGTTGTCTTTGTTTCCATTGCTTGTGGTGTTGTTGCTGTCGTCTTTGTTGCTGGTCTGGCTCCCGTGGGCGTCGTCCCCATCATTTTCATTGCCGCTATCCCCTTCGCTGTCCTCGCTGTCAGTGGAGGGGGTCTGCCATGCTCGGTGTCAACCAGAACCCCCCTGACCAGGAGGAGGTGGCAGGAGACTCGCCGTGGCCGATCGAGCCCATTGAGGGGGGGCGACAGAGACTCCGCTTGCCTCGAGGGTGGGTTCAGCTCTAGGAAAGCAAAAGGAGTGAGAATAAATGTTATAAGACTCGAAACATACCTTAAAGGGGCGGCCAAAGCCGCACCCTGTCCTTTCGAGCGTTTTTTCGAGGTCCTGTAAAAGGAATGGGCGGCTAGTAGGTAATCTACGGGTAAAAGAGGTCAGTTACTTACTTTTTACCACCTTTCCCCTTCCCAGCCTGTTCCTCTTCCTCGTTCTCCTCATCTTGCTTCGCTTTCTTCAAGACGTCCTTTTCGAGTGCTGACGTGGCACGTTTACAGGTTCGCGAACCCGTTTTGGGCAGGGATTTGGCGGGCGATGGGCCTGATCCTTTCTTGCGTGTGCTGGCACGAGTGTTGGGCATTTGTTCTTGATGGGAGTTGTTGTCGGCGGATGGGGTTGCGATGGGTCGGTGGTTGGTGGATACGGTGAGGTTGCGTGTGAGAGTGTTTGTGATGACACGTCACACAGTTGTGATGCATTATGATTAGTCGGTGATTTGTTACCACACACCTTGGTTGGATAATAAATAGTTTAGACACTGGTCAGTAATAATGACTCTGTGGCTCAGTGGTTAAGGGTTCTATTCTTAGGTCATACCTAAGGTCGAGTGTTCGACTCTTGTTGTATACGAAACTTTTGATTCAAAAAGCACGTGCATTCCGGTTAGTCCGGTTCTCTCTCATGCTGTGTGTCCAGGTGATTCCGGTTAATCCGGTTGATTATGAGTCCGGTGAGATTCCACGGATTCCAGGTATAAAATTGATTATTAGTCCGTCCGGAATACTTCCACAAAGGGAAACTACATACAAAAAAAAGTCCACTGGATTCCAGAAATTCCAGAAATTCCAGTCAGAATAACCGGAATCCAACCGGAATAGGTGGCTTAGTGTAACGTACTCAGAATGTTCAATTCTCAGTAACAATGTTCAATCCTCGGTAACAAGTAACCGCTGTTACTGAGGATTGAACATTCTGAGCAATATCAACATTTGTTTGCCGGCTTTTGCACACCTTCTCACTTTCATCCTGACCACCACCTTCAACTTGTGTTGGTGCTCCCGCCATCCTCCTTGTTGCCCTCCTTGAGTAAGTCCCTTTCATCTGGTTAATGTAGTTAGTAAATAGACATATAGTAAATACAAATTGAATGATAATACAAAAAAAAAACCTAAGTCTTCAATAAAATCAATACAAAAAGCTAATAGATATCCGCTCATAGGAAACTTAGGAACGTTGGCGAAGCCATGATGAATGGTGTTCCACAGTTTCATTGATATCGAGGCTCAAGTTGACCAACAAGGAGGACGATAACAGGCGGATTTTGGTGAGCTGATTCCCATGTCCCTATGAGCGTTCCCACTGATATCCGTTCCTCAGACTTCAGTGATGGCTGCTAAACATCTCTGTAAATGTAACTGTGGCAAGTTGGTCACCCGAAAGACTGAAAGGCGGGACAAAGCTGGGCAAGGTCCTTCACATTTGATGTTGAGTATCCTTGCACAGAACCAGTCCTTGATACGGAACACTGGATGAAAGAAATCTTCTTGCCCCTCCCCGAAGCAACAGGTGACCGGACGCTGTGCTCCTGTTCAACAAGCCCTTTTGTTACCAGAGGACCCTGCGCATGACTCTACCATGGACAAGGATTTTGACAACTTTACATGTATTGATCTCCCAGGAAATGTCGATGATCAAGGTTGTCCATCACAGGTCAGTCCAGAAGCAAATTTGGACTTGCAAATGGGCAAGGCAGGACCATCTGGAGTCAACAGTGGCCCCCCCAAATTGTCCTCATCACCATTTGTGCCACCCCTCGGTGGTGATGCTGATGAGTATGGTTTGTCCAACTTATGCCACTCCTGTCGCATTGCCCGTTGTGTTGAGCAAGTTGGCTTACAACAATGGGGGCATAACCATCTGCGACAGTTTATTGTCAAGGAGAGTGATGAGGAAGATGAGGAAGATGAGGTCACAGAAGAGAATCAGGTCATGGAAGAAGATGGGGTCATGGAGGATGAGGATGTCAATGGCAATGAAGACTTCCAGGAAGATGAAGGTGAATATGAAATGCCAGGCGCAGAGCTGGGACAGGAAGGGGTCTCAGTATGGGACCTCCTTGGTGAAAGCTTCTTGAAGGAAGCCTCACAATTAGGTGAGTCCACATCAATCCATATCTTTACCAATGTCTGATGGGTGTCCTTACAGAGGGCAATATCCTGGATGAGAGTGACCTGACCCTCCTCTGTGCCTATGCCCACAAACTTGAGGAATGCCTCACTGACAAAGCATTTAACAAACTTTGCTTTGCTTTCCCTCAGTCTCCAATTGACTCCCTGAAGAATACAGAGAAACATGTTCAGTTTCTCTCTGGTTTCCAGCCTGTGTGCTATCACTGTTGCCCCTCCTTGTGCATCTGCTATACTGGCCCATATGAAACCCTCAAGAAATGCCCAAAATGCAACATTGACTGCTATAAAGCTGATGGCACAACACCACAGACAATTTTCAAGTATCTTTCCATTATTTCCCATCTCCGCACAATGCTTGCAAGTACTTCCTATGCAACAAAAATGCAGTACCGGTCCAAACATGATGCAGACCCAACAAAAATAACTGATATTTTCGACGGCACTCATTACTGTTCACTCTGAGAGACATTCATCACGATCGGCACTGAAGAGCTCCCAACATGGTTCTTTTCTGATCCTTGCGACATTGCACTAGGGTTGTCCGCAGATGGCTTTGGTCCCTTCAAGCGCCATACCATGACTGCATGGCCAATCATTCTATTCAATTACAACCTCCCTCCTGAAGAACATTTTCTCAAGCAGAACATTATTTCAATTGGAGTGATCCCTGGACCAAAGAAACCCTGCAATTTTGATTCATTTTTATGGCCCCTAGTCCAGGAACTTCTGCAGCTTGAGATTGGTGTTTCTGCTTTTGATGCAATCACCAAGGATGTCTTCCTCCTTCATGCATATCTGATCATTGTCTTTGGCAATATACTAGCTGTCTCAATGATTATGCGCATGAAGAGGCACAACACAATCTCTCCATGCCACATATGTACAATCAAAGGAGTCTGCATTCCATCCTCGCGAGTGATGACACACTACGTTCCTCTAGGCCATGATGGCTTCCCAGACTCACAGGAACAATATGACCCATGTGCACTTCCACTACGAAATCACATGTCATTCATGGAGCAAGCAAAGGAAGTCCAGTACATGTCAACCAACGTGGATTATGAAGGCCTTGCAACCAAGTATGGTGTCAAAGTTTTGCCACTGCTCAGCACCTTAAGCACCCTCTCTTTTCCTGTGTCATTCCCTTACAATTTCATGCATCTGATATGGACTAATCTCATTCCCAACCTGATTCGCTTCTGGACTGGAAAGTTAAAGATATTTCCCATCACGGCGATGGCTATGTGTTGGCACCAATGGTATGGGAGGCTATTGGAGAGGCCACTGTGAATGCAGGAACTATTCCTGCAGCATTCGGCTCTAGAGTTCCGAATATAGCATCAGAGAAGGTGCAGATGATTGCCAAAACTTATTCAATCTGGACATTATACATTGCCCCTACTCTCCTCAAAGGCCGATTTGTGCGTCCACAATACTACAAACACTTCATGGAATTAGTTCGACTGCTAACACTGTGCCTTGAATTTGAAATCACCCAAGATCAAGTTAATGACCTTGAGAGAGGTTTCCAGAGTTGGGTACAGAAATATGAATGGTATGTGTTTCTTGTTGCCAGCAGGATGTCGTCTGATAGATTAACAGTCCATACTACCAATATGATCCACTGTGTGTAGCTTGTTGTCCCATTACTGTCCATGCGCTGCTTCACATTGCGCCATCTATCAGGGCTGTGGGTCCAGTCTGGGCTTATTGGGCATTTCCGATGGAGTGCCATTGTGGCGACATCCTCTGTAATGTCAGGAGCCAATGGTTTCCCTATGCAAACATCAACAAGTATGTTACCTCCTGTGCACAGTTGACACACATAACCCTCCTCTATGGCTTGCATGAAAAACTTAGTCTCTTACCTCCTGTCCATCATGATACAGATCTCACATTGCCTTCGTGTAAGTCTTCAGTCATGTTGATGAACCCAGTTGCTTATCATAGTGAGCTAGACCCATTATATGTTCTTACTCCCCCCAAGGGACCTATGGAAACCCTCTCTGGTCCTCTGAGGACAAAGCTAGCTTGTACATTGCCACCCTAGCCACTCGCTTTAACAAGTCTTCATCAATTATTAGGGAGCTTATACCCCAGAATACTCAATTTGCCCAATATGGCCATGTGCACCAGCTGGAGGGTGGTGATGTTATGCATGCTTGTGACTTTGTTCCCCTCAGATCTGACAGTCGAGATATGTCATTTGTCCGGATAAGCCTCCCACTAAATAATTCATGCATGTTAACTTACTTGTACTCCAGTATCAACTTGCTGTTGACAAGTTTGCTCATCTACGATGTAGAATACCAGAGTTTGATCTGCAAGAATTTTTTGGGCAAATCCTCCACTTTGTCATTGTTGACATCCCTCACTCCCCTGTTCATAACATCGAGGCTAATTCTTTCATCTATGCATTCATCAATCAGGTCAAAATTTCGGCGCCAGCCACTAACCAATGTGGGATCTACTACTATGAAGACTTGGGGCCTATGGAATTTGTTGATCTCAATCAGATAAAATGTGTAGTTGGGCGCATTAAGGACCATGGCAAGTGGTCCATTATTGACTGAAGTAGATTACTAGCACAGGCTGTAGCTGAATGCAATTAAATTTCTGTTCCATCATGAGAGTGGTGAGAGTGTACAGAGGGGCCTTGTAAAGTATGAAAAGCTGATTTTGGAAACATTCTTTAGAGTTGTGAAAAACTCAATCCCCCACCCATCCCCTAGATGTCAGAAAATCACATACAGAAACATCCTGTCTTTCAGATGAAATTCACACCCTTTCAGATTGAAAGCGTCCCCTAGAAGTCAGAAAATCACAAGCAGAAACATACCATCTTTTGGATGAAGTTAATACTCCCCTTTTAGATTAAAAACATCCCCTAGATGTCAGAAAATCACATACAAAAACATCCTGTCTTTCAGATGAAGTTCATTCCTTTCTGTTGGATTAAAAACATCCCCTACATTTCATTATTTTATGAGATGAAATTTCATCCAATTGACATATGGAAATTTTGTAAAATAATACACATGAATTTCATACCCAATAAATGGGATGAAAATTCATCCAAAATTCATCTACCATGAATTCAGCCATTTAAATTAGAAAATTCACATTTCGGCACTTAGATGGCTGAAATTGCTACCATGCTAGGTCCACAGTGACAGCCCAGCAAGCCTCTGCTTGCAGGGTGGGTGGGGGGCTTTCGTTTTTGATACAATGTACTCACACATACTCCCACATGATGAGTCGTGGCTGGCATTATTGTTAACAATCTATCGGTGTCAGTCGATAGGCCATTGTGCACAGTACCAATGGTTTTATTACAATGACATTGTAATAGATATCCAATAGATGTAGTAGATGTTAATTGTTAATGGTTGTAGATGGTACTCCAACCCATTGTTAATCATTGTAAATGGTACTGGCACCCATTGTAATATATTGTTAATCACTGTAAATGGTACTGGGGCTTATTGCTAATTTTGTCAACTGAACATCAGTCATCTAATTCAAATGGATCATAATTTTCATCCTTTTCAACTTCTTCACCCTCTATCTCATCCTCCTCTTCATCCTTCTCCTGATTGCTTGATCCATTACTCTCTGGATTATCCATAGTCTTGGATTTTGAGGGATCTATCACATCAAATTTTTGTTAATGATCAAATGGCTATACCAATGACCCCATTCTGTTTCCATCTTGTTGGCTTGCATATAAGGCAGCCATGCTTTGGCAAAGCTCTTGGCCAAAGCTTTGCAAAAAAATGCTTGCTTTTGTGCATATGCAGTTGCTCCATGGATAATGGCATTTTCAGCTGTAAGAAGACCAGCCTCAAGCTGAAGCCACCAGGATGCCTTCCACTCATAATATATGATTGTCCAGCACATTTCCTCTTTGAGTAACTCAATCTCCTCCTCCAATTGCATCTTTCTGGCCTGAGATTTAGACCATTCCACATGCATTCCTTCTTCCAAAATCTGCTCTGAGGCATCCACTTCAGTCTCTGTTGTTGGCCTTGGCACCAGCCAAATCCATGAGATTTCAAAGTGGCCTTTGCTCATGTCCAGTGCATCAGACATCTCCATAGAAAAATCCATCCTCCCTGGTCTGCGAACATCAGAATCCTTAAGCTCCTTTAGTCTGGCGTTCCATGTGCCCAGTGGATCAGCCACAAGCAAGCAAGTAGATGCAGCAGAGTACTGCAGCATTGAAAGTTTTATATGATGATGATTGAAACGATTGTACAATGTGCGCATCTGAGTATTTAGGTGATTTCCAGTTCCACTGATATTGACTTTTTTAAACTGCCAGAAGCCTGAGATAACTCGCAGATATTGCCATATATTAGCCAAAACACCACCAGCTTGTGCAATACTCAAGCGGACTTCTCATGATAGACATTTAGCAAAAGTCAGAGAAGGTTGTTGATTTATTAGAAGTGATGAGGGAAGGAATAATGGGGTGGCCTCAGCTGTAGGTGATTCTTTGCTTGATTGTATCTCTGATAAAAGATTGGTATAAATCACTGAAACAAGAGAACCAGTTGAAGGAAGATAGGCCAATTGGACCTCTCATCAAAGATTGATATGCATCATAAGAATGCAGCACTTTTCTTCTAAATCTGCCAGCTGGGTTTGTGTCTTATACTTTTTCAAAACTTTAATGTCATATGTGATGATGCACCTTGAATCAAACAAGTTAGAAAAGACATTACCAAAACAAATTAAAATTACATACTGCCATTCTTCAAGTTCTAGTCCAGTTGTAAGAAAAGTTGTTAAACTTGTCTTATGAGTTGCAACTTCTCCCTGAGCAGCTGAAGTTGATTCTTCTTTGGCAAGTTCAAGCCCCACATCTTGTAAAGTAGTGCTTGCTGAAATGACATTAAAAACCTCATTGCAAGAATATGAATTTCTACTTACATTGTCCTGGTTCCAAATATGGTTTTGGTTTTGAATGGTCTTTCTTCCAAACATTAATCATTGTTTGCCAAGCAGTAATCATAGCTGGTCAGAAAGTTGCTGAAATTTGATCAAGTGGCTGCTGGTGCTTTGCATGCATTGCTCAATGTGCGACCTGCACCCATACCCATGGCTACCCGTACCTGTAACCTGTATGGGTTACCCGCACCCATGCTATAGCCTAGGCAGGCAGGACATTTGATAGCCAGTTCACCATGCAAAGTCACCTGGGCACCTTCAGGACAATATCCCCGGCCTGATCATTTGAGCATTAGAAGATGGCACCATATGCAAACAGCCTGTCGGAACTGAGATAGGCGATCCTAAAAGGGAACTTACATAAGCATGGCACAATCATCATTAGAAAAATTAAAACCAACAGGGGTTTGCTTAGTCTTTGCAGGTCCAGTTGCAGCAACCGAAAAAAACTGGCAACCCAACCGGACTGCAACTGTGGGCAACCGGACTTCCAGTCGCAGTTGGGCCTCATAGGGGTATTGCGCGGTTGCAGTTGGCCATATTTGAGAAGTACTCAAACCGGTTGACAACCGGTTACAACCGGTTGCAACCGGCCAGTTATCTACTTGTATATACACTAATATTATTTACTTATATACTTATTTTCTTAGCGAGGTTGGGGCATGCCCAAGTGACAATGGCAGATGGGCAAGGGTTTATATACCTTTGGCTCATTTGCATGTGTTTACACATGTGTTGTGCAAGTATAAACGATGACGCGTCGCGACACGTTTGTGTTTGCACACGCTTGTACTGATGATCAAGATGCATCATCTTTTTTTTTCAACCATTTCAACTTTTCCCCCATGATGACCACCTCTACGATGTCTGCTGTCCTCTCATCCATCCCCCCTCTCGTTTGCCATCCCCCCTCTCGTTTGCCATTCCCCCTCACATTTGCCATCCCCCCCACTTGTCTGCCATCCCCCCCCCACTTGTCCACTGCGCCCCCGTCATCCGCCGTCCTCCCCCTTGCGTTTGCCATCTGCCCCCTCGTGCTTGCCATCTGCCCCCTTGCGTTTGCCATCTGCCCCCTCACGTTTGCTGCCTGCCCCCTTGTGAGTCACGTTTGCTGTGCCCCCTCATTTTGCCATCCCCCCCTCATGTTTGCCGTCCCCCCCCCCTCGTGTATGCCGTCCCCCCCCTCGCGTTTGCCATCCCCCCACTTGTCCGCCGTCCCCCCCTCTCGTCCGCCATCCCTCGCCTCAACAGCGAGTATGGCCACTGTTGTCAGTGTTCCCCATCCCCCCCACCTTGAGGGGGGGATTGTTTTATTTATTTGTATATTATATTATATTTTAAATTACAGTAGAAAAAGTAATATTAGTAGTCAGTATGTATTGTAAGTGACTATGTAGATGTCAGTTGCAGTGGGTCCCAACCGACTGCAACCGACTGTAACCAGGTCGGGTTGCGACCGGTCTCAACCGGTCACAACCGCCTGAGCAACTGACACCAACCGGTTGTACCCGGTTCGGTTGTCGGTTGGTACTTTTTGATGCAAATGACCAACTGGTTGGGGTCCGGTTGGGGCCGAAATGGCTGAACAACCGGACCCGACCGGACTTTAAAACTCTAATCATCTTTGCTGAGTCCGCTTTTACATTTTCTATGGAATACGACACTGATTACTTCGATCTCGACAATCCGTTTGATTCCCTCACTGGGGATCCCTTCTCCGCCCTCCACTCCCTCCAGAGGAGAGGCGATCAGTCCAATCAAGACTCATCATCTTGGTCTGACGTCGATGACAGTGACGACGAGGGGGTCTCCAACCCCTCTGATCATCCGTTGTCTGTGGTGCATGAGGCAATGGATGGCCCCATGCTCCACCATGCCCGGCACGTCCTGGCCCTTCCAGGCCATGTTCTCCAATGTCAGCGTGCCCTCAGGCAGCAGGCGGACTGCTCCCTCGCATATACACTGTGCGATACATTTATGGGAGATGGGGACTATGCATCCACCCTCCCTCCTTCTTCACTGGGGTCTGCCCCTCCCCCGGGGGGCTCCTCAATTCCTCCCACTCCGGCAGCAATGCACCAGGCATTGGATGAAGCTGAAGCAGTGGAACACATGCTGAGTACCGCCATCCAGTGGATGGAGTGTATCTCACCTGACCTGCTGGCTCCTGAGATTCCAGAGCGGCTCGCCTACCTGGCTGGGGCAACTCTTGCCTCCGCCCTCCGTTTCCCTCAAGCCGAGGGCGTGATTAATCGTGGGATGCTGTACCAATGGTCCATCTCTCGATGAGGGGGGTGGTTCACCCCTCTGCCCATTAGGGACTACGGTTAACCTCCAGGCCCTTCGGGGGCTGGGGGCTTACGGTGAATTGACACTGCTCACCGGCTGGCCTCGGCTGGCCGTGCATGGGGGGACCGGACTAGCTGCGGGTGGGGGGTCTTCTGGCATGTGGCGGCGCAAGGGCGCGGCTCTGCCTTCCCGGTTCCAGCAAGCTCTATATATGGTATATCTGCCCGCCTCAGAGGTTAAAAGGGGGAGGAAGGTCTCACACCAGCGGGGGTCTGGTATAGTAGAGCGTAGCTTACTCTGGTATGTCTGTACTTTGTGCCCGCGGACTGCTTACGTGCACCGCGCTATAAATTGTTGAACAAAAAAAAAAAAAATGAAAAGTTCCCATGCCAACTGCTGTATGGAGTCCCTCACCTCTAGAGGGAGGGCAGACTAAGGAACATACTCCACCCAGTGGGTGGCACTGTGCAGAAGGTGCTCCAGGGCATGTGCATCGTTAATGATGGAAGCACACTCCCGATTGGAGGGGACATAGCCCTCATCTCCCCAACCTCACGGCTGGGGGTCAGAGGGTGGTGGGGCAGATTCCTCCTCTGCCAGGAAGGAGTCGTTCGTGAATGAATCGTGAAGGGCAGTAGCTGTGCAACATTCTTCGCGTTGCCACCAGATGTTGCTGATAGGCATCAACGAGGCCCGAGCCCTGAAGTCCAGCACAGGGGAACAGACGGCGTGGCAAGGGCAGGGAAGAACACCTGCCTCCTCATCATCAGAAGCATCAGTCCAGGAGACTTTGTCCTCCTGATCTGACAGATCCAGCCTACCCCTTGCAAAGTGGGGGAGGGAGAGGGGGCCCCCCTTGAAAGGGAGGGGGGAATCAGCATGATCATAGAGATCAGAGTAATCAGTGTCGAATTGCATTGAGAGAGACAGTTGTGCACGCAAAGAAGGTGGTGGTTTGAGGCCAAGACCTTAGTGTGGGAAGAAACATCCAGCGCCTGAAGAGCAGAGGGGAGAGAGTCACCCAGAGATTGCTCGAGAAGGGGAGCAGGGCACCAGGCCTGTGGAGTGGGGGGAAAGAATGGGCCAGTAGGAGAGACATGCCTGGAGGGAGGCATGCCTACAGCCCCTGGACAAGATGGAGTCGCTGGTTCGAGTCCAAAGCCATGGGAATCTGTAACAAGTAGAGGACCCCACAGCTAGCATCCATGCAGATATGCACAGTACACACCTAGAGCCAAGGATCCTCACCAGGGATCCTGCAGCCCCACTAAGTGTCCCTCCCCCCCCCTCAAGCATGTTCTCCCCTTGATCCCAGGGCAAGACCTCCAGCCAAACCTGGCAGTGTTGCTTCACCGTCGAGCCCCCCCACCGAGGTGGAGGATGTCCCACCCCAGAGTCTCAGATCATCGAGCCAGAAGAGAGATGAGAGAGACATGGAATGACCCCTAAGGCAGCCATTCGGAAGACATCCAAAGAGATTGGATAGATGGATCAGTAGGGTACTCAGGACTGCTCCCAAACATCCCTCCGAGAGTCTAATGACCAGGTCTGATCGAAGATCACACCTGAGGATGGACTGCTAGGTGATGAGCCAGGCAGTGCGAGGAAAGTTCCCACAGGGCTTTGTGGTGGTAACAAGTCAAGGAGTGATGGAATCCAAGGCTGCTGGGTCAGATGAGGGTGTAAAGCAATTATCAGAAGTGGGAGATGCAGATGAAGAATCCATGTCTTGTGTGATATCCACGATGACCACTAGCACTAGTTTGTAAAGTGACCATCCGATTTTTCTTTGATGTTGCTGCCCCCACTGTGGTTAAGCCAGATCTGGCAGTTGTAGGTGTATGAAAGGCTGGTTTTGTTTGTTTTGCAGTTGATCCAGCAGATGGTACTGAGCTATCATCTTTTCGCTTTGGTGGCATAGTGGTAAAAGTAACTTGAGCTGCAAAAAAAAACAAAGACAAACTACATCAGCAAAACCTGGGCCCTCTGCCACAGACTTACAGGACTGTTACACAGCTATACCATAGATTATGATAGCTACACTGCAGATTTAAGTAGCTGTACTGCAGATTATAACACTAATCCAATCTTACTTTGAATCCATGGCTCCTACCATTGCAATGGAGTGGACCAGAAAGGCGACAAATGTGATAAGATAGCTGAACATTAACAGCGCAAGCAGAGGCATAGATCAAAGTACAGAATGACAGCAGCTGTTGAAGTTGAAGCCTTGGAAATAATATAGCTGTTCAGTTCAATGGCTCAAGAGTGCCAGGCCATGCATCATCAAGCTTGGCACAGGGAGCATGCATGGCATTTCAGCATGGGCTGGGTGCTCTAGTGCCCAATCTTCTTCAGTGTTGTGTTACTTGTACAATGTTGTGACATGTCAGTGTTATGCGCCTCATGCCTCTTACCAATTTTTTTTTCTTTAGAGTTAGGGGTTTGCTGGCCAACTTTGTCACTATTTGACACTACCAGATCTACTGGCTCTACAGCAATTCCCAGGATTTTCTGATGTACATTGACTCAAAGCCCCCATCTGAGTCATCCCTCTCATCACCCTCCTCTTCATCATCTGACACTATACTCTCTAACATCTCATCTAAAGCTGCCTGCTCCTTAGCATATTTCTTCCAAAGCCCTGGTATCCAATTTGGAGTAATGATAGCAAGCCCAACCTGATTATATTGAGAAATGGCATCTGTCTCAGGAGGGTAATCTTGGAGGCTTGAACCATGAAAATGCAAGGGATCCCATGCAACAATTGTATCATTACCTCCTCTGGCCCAAATACCATACTTACAGTTGTAGAAGTGGCCACCATGATCTTCTCTTAGAGTCCTTGATATCATCCAGACAATAGCAAACTTGTGTGGCTGATTGACCTCCTTATGAACAAACCTAGAAGAGAAACATTGTTAGTCAGGAGAAGCTGTAATATAACTGGTGGTAAATGCCTAGAATAATTTGCAGCCATTGCACCTGAAGGAGGAGTGAGCGCTGCCCATTCAAAATTGAATGATTCTTCTCCAATTTCCAACTTTAACTCCCCTTTAACACTATTCTCATCAAAGCCCTCAACAATCTTCTTGTTCATCTGATAAATCCCAGTCTCAGCAAGCCAAGTGGCAATATCATCTGAGAGCTCATTGGGAAGCCATCTGCAAATAAGCATCCACAGAAGAGAGAAAGCATGGGCAATCCTCTCATCAAGATGATTGACAGATTCATTGGACAGCTTCTTTGACTTGATATTCTTGACCCAACCAATTGTAGGCTTACTTTGTGCTCCAGCAGAAACTCCAGTTTGAACTATGCTGCCTGGATCAGCAAGCTGACAAAAGTTTGAATCAAGATAATGAATATTAGAACAAAATGCTTACTCACATGCTCTTGCCATACTTTACATTATCTTTGATGATATCTTCCATGTAACGAAGAAGTGCTGAATGGCCACCAAAATTCCGAATGATAACCATCACTAGCTCCTGTGTTCTCTTATCATAGACAATGACAGTATCCTGCTCTCCAAAATCCCCCTGAAGTTTCTTAGGATCAACAAAAAATGAAGGATATCACTTGTGCCTGGCATCAGGCTGCTTTTCTGTTTCAATGTGTTCCTTCCGTCTCTGCTCAATTGCTGAAGATTCCACCATCCAGTGGTATTTGGGTGGATAAGGGGTTTTGAGCTTGGAAACATATACAACTTGAATCTTGCCCAGAAAGGCCGAAATTTCATCATCGGTCCAATCCAAACCAACCAAGGTGCTGAACTGCCTCTTGCTGAATCAGTTCTGCAGGAAGTATTGAAGTATTGCTGCAGCTGGTATAATGCACCACTGATGCAACAAAAGAGGTTATGTGACTGGTCATAGTTGCCAAACCAGGTGGTGAAGATGTCAAACTGCTTTGCAGGCACCTTGCCATCAAACCAATCAAAAGCACCAGGCAGGGATTTGTGAAGGTGGGAGACAAAGATTGCTTTTCTAGCAGGGGATGTTGCAATTTCCAGCAGGTTGAGAAGACCAGGATTTTCCTCTACAGTGGTAAAGATTACAGATTGCTCAGCTCTTGCTTTCCAATTCTTGGACATTGTGGATCAGATAGGTTGAGTGATGATGAATGTGGTGTTTACAGGGACAACTTGACAGGGGTAACTTACCAGCATAATTAGATGTGGCATTTATAGGCCAGGGGCAAGCTATCAGCAATGATGTGGCTATGATGTGATGTGGCTATGATGTGATGTGGCTATGATGTGATGTGGCTATGGTGTGGCTGTTCTGTAACCGACACCAAGCCACCACATCCACCTTGGCCTGTGAAGGCTGCAGCACCACTGCATGCAGTCCAAGCAATTCCTCTGGACATCCAGGTTTTGCTTGCCCAGTGGTAGCTGTAGCTGTAGCATGTGCCATCCCCTGTCAACCTCCCAGACCCCTTCCCAGTCAAATGCTGACCCAACCCAACCCTCAGCTGCTCTGAAAAGGGTGCTGCCCAACAACGAGCAACCCAACCCCCAAAGAGAGCAAATCTGCCCCCCACCTTGAACACTGGCACTCAGGCCGCCCCCTGCACCTCAGAAGTGGTGATGCAGGCCTCCAGCACCTCCCTTCTCACCCCAGAGCCCCCTGCTAGGCCCCACAAGCCCAGCATCACCTGTGCAATGTCACACACAATGCTGCCCCCATCCCCAGCTCAGCCCTTGCCAACCCCGCCCTCCATACCCTCTAGCATACCCCTGCCAGCCCCCCAGCTGCCTGAGACACCCCTGCCCCTGTCGCTGCCACCACAACAGCCTAACAGCCCCACATTCAACCCCCCAGCTGGCCCCGCACTGTCGCATTGACAATGCCTGCACAGCCCCCATCAGCAACGTCAATGTTGTCAATGGCGGCTACCACCAGCATCCCCCCCAGATGGCCGCCCCCAGGGCACCTCTAGCACCAGGATGACGACGTCTACCAGCGCTGACTCCCTGCACCACCAGCTGGCCTAGCAAGGCCCCCAACACCACTGACATGTCACAGACACCCAGACAGCACCCCCTGCCTGTCCCCTGTACCCCTTGTTCCACTGGCCCCACCCCCTCTCCCCTGTCAACATGCCACCTCGCCATCGACCATGTTTGCAAGCCACCCCAGGCACCTGTAAACCCCCTGCCCTCCGACATCATGCCCTGCAGCTTCTGGACCATGTGGGATGGCCACAATGAAGAGAGGGGGGAATGGCAATGAAGCACACCACCCGCCCCCAGCCTCATGAGCAGTTGCTTGTGGGGTGGATCATGGGTGGGATGATGACAACTGATGGGGGACAGGGATGATGGTGCCACCACCACTGCTGTGGGCCCTTGCTCACAGGGTGGGCAGGAGGGAGGGGAGATGGTGCCAAGAGGAAGCGGACAACCAAGGGAGGGGGGACATTTACAACAAAGAAAGGGTGGGACAACTACAATGAAGAGATGGGGATGGCCATAATGAAGAGAGGGGGGACCAGAACTGAATGAAACAAAGGCCCAAGAGATGTCACAGGTATGTTTTTTTGTTCTCTTTTCATTTTATTTTCATTTTACTGACAAACTTTTTAGGTACTAATTTAACTATTGGCACTGACAAATGCAACTGCTTCTGTGAGCATCTGCTCACAATGATGGGAGATGGGATCTTTCATGTCTATATGCAATTAGGTAGGTACTGTTAATGTAGTACTGTACTGATGATTAATCTATTTACAATGTATTTTAATTGCAAAACCATCACTGCAGTAAGGCCACTTGGCTTGGCTGCAAAACATGATCACATGGGTTTGCCTTGTTTGTCACATTGCACAGTGACATATCTTCAAATTTCTTTGCAATTTTCACTACTATGCCAAAAGCAGCTTGGACAACTCCTGAGCAGCATGCCTGGCTTTACAACCTGCTTCAAGTTGCAGGGTTTTGTGAAGCACAGGAGAATAAAACAGTTCCCACCTTTCTTGCTAAAGTTTACAAAGACTTTCACAACAAATGGCCTGCTGATGCCCCATCTGCTAAGGAGATAGAGTTCACAAAAGGAAATGAGGAGCATGCAAAACTCCTCAAGCTCAAGACAAGCGAAAAGGTAAGTTGTCCAACACTTATATACTTTTGTTTGGCATATGATAATATTGGGTAATGCATTCATGATTGGATTTATAATAAGAGTCGTGGTTCAAGTTTGGGGTCTGGCACTTGAAAGGTTCTGAATCTCAGGAGCACTTCACGACTATTACATCACTGGCAAGCATTTGCAAAGTTATATGGAGAGGAGCTTAAACCGAAGTTCAACACTGAGTGGGAAGCACATAAAGAAGCCAATCTGACAAAGGAGTTTACACATCACGATCGCTTTACCTTTCATAACCAGAAGATGCAGGAATGGTACAATTCAGCTGATGAAACCACCAAGGAAAAGGTAGAAGAGTTTCAGCAGGAGTATAAGTCCATGGATAGTGAAGGTGATAATCCTAATCGCATGCTACAAAAGTGAGTGCTGCAAATCTGGGCCATCATGACTTGAATTATATTCTAATTTGCAATAGCCATATTGACATGCTCCCTCATACAATTGAAGATGCTGCCAAGAATATCACGAGACAAACAGGTTGGGCTTGTACAATCACTGTGGGAGGGCCAATGCCCCAAGAAGGAGGTGCCATTCAAACACTTGTGTAAGTGACTTGACCCATTGTTTCTTGTGAATCTAACCTTCAAATTGATAGCTCAAATGAAGGAACTACATTAAAGGGCCAATCATTGGCCCAGTTTCTGGGACGCTCATATAATGATGATTTTCTATTGCACTTCGATAGGTTTCTTGAAGCTGCTTATGGTGACAGTCTTAAAAGCATCCAGTGTTCAGGGCTGATTGTTTGCAATAGATAAGAAGACTTGCAATTCCTGAGCATTGGAAGGTCTCTCACAGGAAGCCACTCCTGCACCTGTTGATGTTGACCCTACCCCTTCTGCATCTACTGTGAAACTTTCTGATTATGAGAAGAAATGAGCAAGTAATATTGCACAAAATAATCAATTACTACATGAACTGGGACTGGATAAAGAGGTTTTGGATTTGATCAACAAATCATCAAAAAAGGGAAAGGGCAAGAAAACAAAGTAAGCAATATTTATTTGCTTTGACTATGAGGCTAATGCAAATGAAGAGCTGCTCCTAATGCTGGAGACATGGCAAGGGCACTGTTGCCTGGGTTTCCACCAACTTCTGATGTTGTAAATTCAACCCAATCGACTGTTACAAAGGCAACTGGCACCATTCCAAATGCAGTATTGCTGGTATCGTCCTCTGCTTCCACACCTTCCAGTGATGATATTATTGTACCCCAACTTCCTATAGCCAACAAAGCAGACAGTGCTGTCATCGCTATTCTTCCTTTCTTGAAGAAGATTTCAGATGAAGAGTTTTGGGTCAATCTATTGAAAAACTGGATTTTGTCCGTGACCGAAAATCCACCAAAAACTGTAAGTGCCAGCTAATTACCAATTCACAATCTAATAGTAGCAATGTCTAGTGTTTGTCTACCAAGAATTGACCTGGTGAGATTGGAGTATGGCTGAAGAATGGCCACCAGGCACAAGCCAATCAAATGCCACAGTTGAAGAATATCAAAGATTTCGGCAATCACTGGTTTGAATGGTGGAAGGCTGTCCAGCCAGCCTGGCAGGGTGATGAACTCTCTCAACTTATACCCTCTGACCATTCATGTTCACAGCTGTTATGTGGTGGAGTGAATGGCTTTCTTGTTGTTATTCTTGCTTTGGCATGGATGCAAGGTAATACTTCACCTGTTGATTCTGATTTGCCTCATGTTAAAACAGCAGTGGTGGATGTTAGTTGGACTTTGGTCCAGCTAAAGATTGCCTTGGATGCCAGAGAGGATCAGGGGAAAAAGTGAGGGATCGATGACACTGAAAATGGGGAATTGCCTGCTACAAAAAGTATGTGGTGTCCTTTTTTTGAGATCGAACTAACATTTATCAGATCTCGAACTACTCATCCACATTAATTATACTTTGTGGTATCCAATATACTAGAATTATAATCACATTTGGTTGGCAATTTTTTCTGCTATAACTTAAAATAGAGTGAAATACTATTTCTTCATTAAAACAATGTATTACAATGGGTGCCAGTACCATTTACAATGATTAACAATATATTACAATGGGTTGTAGTACCATCTACAACCATTAACAATCATTAACAATAACATCTACTACATCTATTGGATATCTATTACAATGTCATTGTAATAAAACCATCAGTACTGTGCACAATGGCCTATCAACTGACACTGATAGATTGTTAACAATAGTGCCAGCTACTATTGACATGACCCAAAGGGATGTGCCAGCTGGCCAGCACAGCGGAGGGGGATGTGACAGGAGGGCCCAGCAGCCCGAATAACACCACCTGGCCCAGCCTTACGAGCCACTGCTCATGGGGTGGAGCGCAGGTGGGGCAACGGCACTGCCAAGTGCGCCCCAGCACCCACGTCAGCACCCCCAACCACTACCACGAGCCATTGCTTGTGGGGTGGAACAGGGTGCTATGCAATGGGTGGGTCACTGCGACATGACTGGACACATTCTGCCCCCCCTTTTTTTTCCACTTTAGTCTTCTATGTAAATGACTATGGAAATATCATGTATTAAAGTAGTGGATAAATAAATAATCCCCTGCCTTGTAACAAGATGGGGGCTTTTTTTCCTTAGTATTGATAGAGTTATAAATAGTAATAAATAAATTTAATGTCTGAAAAAAATGACTTTCAAATTGTGGTGATGAGTCTGAGCTGTCCAAGTGGATTCCAATTTGAGTCCAATTGGACTCTGCTGGACAAATTTACCTAGTCTGATTGGACTCCACTTGTCCAAAATTTCACTTATTTCCTTAAATGGAAATTTGTGATAGTTTGTAGATCTATTATGTCACGGGGCACGAGTAGAGGATTAGAGTTGTGTCTTTGGGCAAACAGTGGCATAGCACATGCTTTCATTTCTTCCGTGCCACGACAACGTTCACCAGTTTTTCAGTGAGCAGCCCTGCTCTTGCTGCTTTTCTTTGACACCTTCATTATCTCCTCCTACTTCCAACTTACATTCCTTACCCTCTGCAATCCACTACCCTGTTATCTCCATGCCTCATATTGAAAGAGACCCAGGGCTCGACATCTGTCCCAACTTTGCCAGTCCGCACTATGGCCCCCTCCACAACTTATTAACTGGTGCAGGTGCCACTGAAGAGGAAGCTCTGACCCGACTGACGGAGTCTTGGAATCAAGAGAACCAAGCAAGGAGGGAAGCCTGGGAGCACCAGGTCAAAGAAGACCAACAGGTTGCTGACAAAGCGGATTGTCTTGCCAGGGAGCTGGAGCAAGACAAATTAGACACTGCCTGCCGTGAGTGCGAAAAGAAAAGGCCAAAGATTAACGACTTTGATGCCAACTCTTCGGTAGGCTCCTACATCACTCCTCGTCCATCCACCTACGCCATCAACAAGCTTGAGAAGCTGATGACGCATACGGGCTATCCAAGATCAGCGACTTTGTCTCCTTCCGATCCATCTCCACAGTCTGAGCCTCAAGGAATGCTATACAAGACATAGACCTCACCTCCAAATGACATATGCAAAAACAAGCTACCTTCAACACCTCGGCAATGCTGGATAGCCCAAGAAACATGTCGATGCCCTTGCCTATTTTTTCATAGCCCTCGAAGCCAGCTCCTTTCGCGGTCGTACCCATGGCGAGAAGATTCTTATCATATACCAAGCTCGCGTTCAACGTCACTGGCATGACTGGCTCAAGCAGGAGGATGACAGGGGTTTCAACATCGCCATCATTGACCTTGGACTGCTAGAGACCACCCCAAATGAGGTCTGGGATATGGTGCATACAGAAAATAAGAGAGAGGTCAGTCCACTCTGTTCCCCCTTCCCCATACAGTCACGTCATGCTAACAATGCAACCCACCTTTTTCCCCTCTCCATATCTATTATTACTCCCTCTCATCATGCTACACCCCCGGTCATCATGCCTCACTGGGATGCTACACCTCATTGGCTACATGCGGCTCATGCTACACCCATGTCCAATACACCCACTTGCGTGCATGCTTCACATGGGGTTCCCCTGCCACACCCCCCTTTTCCTTTCATGTTTTCCCTAAACGAATCCTTGCCTGCTGTGTCATACTGGTAAAATATATGATGCCTACTGCACTCTTCCCTCGTGTCATCTCTCCTTTGTACCTACACAATACATCTGTACTTTACACTCCCCCACCTAGTCTGCGCGGACTCCCAGCTGTCTGCACGGACAGCTCGGACATCATGCGGACCAAAGAATTAGGCCGAGTCCTAGCACTGGTCCGAGTAATGTCTGAGTAAATAAAGACTTGGTGAATCTTTTCATGAGAGTAAGATCAAAATATTGATGTACCTGGCAGGGTTTGAACCCAAGCCACTTTGATCAAGATTACACAAACTGGGCACAATTAACCACTGTACCAAATGGGCACATAATATTGATATTATTACTACTATTTATTACCTATTTCAAATACATGCTAGCAATAAAAAAAAAGTTAAGTACTGTTGCTCACATCGAGCAACGGCACTCAAAAGGCGTCATTGCCCCCCCCCCTGTCCCCCATTCCCTCCCCTTCCCCGTGCCCTTCCGTCACCCTCACATATTGCACCCCCTTCCCTGTCCCCCCCCTTCCCCGTGCCCATCCGTCACCCTCGCCTACTGCACCCCCCTCCGTCCTGCGAGCAGTCGCTCACAGTGGTGGTGGGGGTGCTCTGTTGTGCTGGGTGTTGCATCGGGCGCGTCCCCCTGTCCCCCGGCATCACCCCTCCCTCCTATGGCATCCCCCTGTCCCCCGGCGTGTCCCCCTGTCCCCCCACCCATCCCCTTTCGTCCTGGCGTGTTCGCTTGTCCCCTGGCACATCCCATCGTCCCTGGCATGTCCCCTCGCTCTGAGGGACCTCCCCCTGTCCCTCCTGGGCCTGGGGGCAGATCGTGTGTCAGTGGGGGTTGTCCCGGGCTGGGGGAGGGTGCTGGATCAGTGGGCAGTGACGTGGCGGTGGCGGGTGCTGGATTGGTGGATGGTAGTGATGTGGCAGCGGTGGGTGCTGGGTTGGTGGGGCTGGTGGCATGGCGGCCTGTCGTCGGCATCGTGCTCCCCTCACATCCTCCTCGCATCCGGTGTGACGAGGTGGAGGCAGAGTGGCGGCGGTGGGTGCTGCGTTGGTGGCTGGTGGTGATGTGGCGGCCGTTGTCACCCCCTCTCTCTTCCCTGGCACCCCCCTGGTGCTGACCCTCATCCCATGAAGCCCCCCAGCTCCCAGCTAAGTGGCAGCACGTCGTTGCATACAGAAAGAAAAACTGAAAGAGAAAAAAACATTCTATTAGCTTTAAATAAGAATGAAATAGATTTTAAAATACTTAAGATGGGGGCGCCCCCATCTTGCGCTAGAGGGAGGGAGGGGGGACAGAGGGAGGGGTGGAGAGGAGAGGGAGGCTGTTGTCATGATGGTGGGTGGCAACGTGTGAGTTGGCAGTCATGGGGTGACACATAGTGACGTTGTGACGACGGTGCCCAGTAAATGGGCATATGTTGCCCAGGCTCATACAGCCTGATAGCACAGTCATTATATTACTTACCTGTCACACTCACGTGGCCACAAGGTCCTGGGTTCAAACCCTTCCATTACATTACCTTTTAAATAGTGACTTGCTAGGACAGTCCATGTGGAATCTGTGCTAGGAATTCCTAGTCCGAGTTAGTCCGCACAGACAAAACTTGGACAAGACTCAGACAAAACTTGGACTAGGAATGGAGATTTGGCAGTGACCTTCTGCCAAACAAATTCCTAGTAAAGTCTGTGCGGACAGCTCAGATTAGGTGGGGGACAGTAAAGACCTCCAATATATACACACACCATGTACCATGGCATATTTAACAGATGCAATCCATCCATGAAACGTTCATGCCCTCCCAAAACCCCTCCTCAGGTAGCAGCTGGAGCCACAAGCGCATGGGCATGGAACCTGAGTCATCCAGGCATTCTCAAGCCAATCACTCCCCATCTTGCTCTCTGCAGCACCAGAGTCTTCCTCAAAGATGCCGAGCATACTCCCCTAACCATTCCAGCTCAGGGCAACAAAAACCGTCTTTTCATGCAGGCACAAGCATGTGAGTCCCATCCGCTTGCGCCGTTTGCCTGGGAAGGTTCCATCACGAAATCCACAAGTGCTCATCAGGCACGTTATGGAGTGGCGAGAAGGCTCATTGCCAGAGAAACAAACAGGGATGCCTCATCAACCCTGGTGGAACCACTATCTGTTCTGACTGGCAATGCCCTTTCAGTTGCACCAACACTGGAACTGGCCACCATCATGAGTGTTCTGGATGTGGGAAAAAGGATCACAGAGCCCAAGACTGTCCTCGAACACAGAAGGAATAGAGCACTCACACCCTACCATCATGAAGTGTGGCGCCGCATGCTCACAGAGCATTGTCTCCTCAAAAAATATTCATCCATACCCCACAGCCTTCAGTTTGGTTTTGATGCTGGCATCCGTTCAATCTTTCAACCTTCACGCCCGATACCAGTCCCACCCCATATGTACACACTAAGCAGTACCAAGAAATCATGGACTGTGAATTTAGCTGTGGAAGGTACATCAGACCTTTTTCTAAAGTTGAAGTTGAGGAGCTCCTCGGTCCTTTCCAATCCTCGCCTCTTTCTCTCGTCCCCAAGCCTGGAAAGGCAGATAAATATAGGGCCATACATAATTTTTCTTTTCCACACTCACCACAAGATAACATATCATCCATTAATTATTCTATCAACTCAAATCTCTTCCCCTGCACCTGGGGAACCTTTGTGACGCTATGTGCAATCATATGGCATCTTCCTGAAGGATCCCAGGCATCAATACGTGATGTCACTGAGGCGTACTGCACAATTCCCATCCTTCCGGCCCAATGGCCTGGCCTCGTTGTCAAGCTGCGCAAACCTGATCAATTCGCCATTAATACTAATGACAATTTTGGCCTTACTTCGGCAGGAGGTATCCATGGGTCAGTTGCTGATGCAGGAACTGATCTCTTTCATGCCATGGGAATTGGCCCACTCTTGAAATGGGTTGATGACCATATTTTCTTCCGAATACTGCGTGAACATCTCCCAGCATACAACAAAAAGCGTAAGGAATGGCACAGACACATCATCACAAACGGTGGCAGACTACAAGACAGCAGCAGATACTGGTTTCAAGGGGAAACCATGCCAGATGGGTATTGGGATCAAGAAGTTGAGCACAAGATGAGGATGAGGTTTTTGAGGTATTGAGTTTAAGTCAAAGGTAAGTGTATGAGGGAGTCTGCCACAGGGAGGAATGTTATTATCATCTCCTACAAGATGTGCAATATTTATACTACACAGTTAGGAGGTATATTGTTATGTACTCCTATAATATATAAAGGAGGGATGAAGTCATAGACTCCTGTAATAGTTAATGTTTCATTAACTATGTCATTTCCCCTATAGATATGCTGTCATGGCTTGGAAGTCTTACACTTCCTGCAGGGTGTGTCTTTGCATGTGTTAACCTCTGTTAAACATGTGTTAATATGACTTAGCATATTCTGGCAATATTCCCTAGGCATGTTAACTGCCTTGGCTTGCCTGTATACTCTTGTATACATAATCCCAACAATGGGTGTGTCATGGAGTTCGACGAAGACGCCGGTTTGCCATTCCAAGACCTCTCAGCAGCCTCACCTCGCTCTGAGCATGAGGCATGTTTCACCTATAACAATGCAGACATTGATCACTTATCAAATATCCTGGGCATTCCATGGGAGAACTCGAAGGCAATTCCCTTCTCACATACGGTCCTGTACCTCAGTTTCACATGGAATATTCAGATGTGACCTGTGGTGTCCTCAAGGATGTGCAGAAATTGTATGGTAAGCTTCCCTCATGGTCCCAAGGGGACAAGCTTATCTTACAAATCTGGAAACCATGCTTGGTTTTTTCAGCAACTGCCCTTTTGTTCCCCATCATGCTCCACGCAACACTGAAAATGACCTCATCTGGTGGAAAGACACCCTCTCATCCCCAGTCCTCTCTTGTCCCATCCCAGGACCATCCTCCCTTGTCAATCTCCAGGCATACTCCGATGCCAGCTCTGGTGTCAGTGTTGCTATCACCATTGGCAACAAATGGCGAGCGTGGCGTCTCCTCCCAGGATGGAAGTCAGACAACCATGACATCGGTTGGGCAGAGGCAGTCGGTTTCGAACTCCTCTTCTGAACGCTTGCCACATCCAAAGCACCAGGCACACATCTCAAGGTGTATGGTGACAATCGGGGAGTCGTTGAGGGCTGGTGGAAAGGCTGTAGTAGGAACCAACCCACCAACACCATATTCCACAGAATCCACAAGCTCACAGTTGTTAACGGCTGCTCTATCCACACTCGCTATGTCCCAAGCAAGATCAACCTTACCAACAATCCTTCCCAAGGCATCTACCCCCCAGCATCACTCCTCCTCCCAATACTCCCCATCCCAGTTGAGCTCGCGCCCTTCATCACAGACTTCGACACAGACCTATCACCCACTGAACTCCATGCTCGCCAATGCCATCCTACACCCAATCCACACCCAAAACCTGTGTGAAACCACTTTGAACCCCTGAAGTGCTGGGCCTTCGATGACAAACCCCAACTCTGGCATGAGGAGCAGCTCCGTGAAGCGGAAGACCAGCGATAACCATGGTGGCAGGGACAACACTCTCCCATTGACCCTGGCATCGTCCTCCCCCACAGCGTACAGTGTCAACCTAACCCCACGCCCATCCTCCCTTCATCCGCATTGCCTAGGCCAAGAGCACCTTTGTCTCTGGAGACCAATCCAGGCACACTCGACACAAGATGGGGAAGGACAAACAGTCAATATTACTGACGCTGACCTGGAACACATATTAGATGTTATGTTGCAGGCATGGGAGGAAGGAACATGAGAGGCTTATGGTTCAGGCCTTCTCATGTTTCATGTGTACTGTGATAACAAGGTCATACCAGAAACAGAACGAGCACCGGTCAGCAAAATCCTTCTCTCTGCCTTCATCTCCGAGCTCGCAGGTGCATACTCTGGAAAAACAATCTCAAACTATGTCTATGGTGTCAGAGCATGGCACATCCTCCACAGCATGATGTGGCTGCTAAAGGAGCCAGAAATGAAGGCTCTCCTCACAGCAGCATCCAAACTCACTCCCCCATCATCAAAACGAAAGAAACGTCGCCCGTACACACTCGAATACATGACAAAACTGAAGGGGCAGCTCAACCTACAGGATCCGCCCGATGCTGCAACATTTGCATGCCTCACCACATGCTTCTATGCTGCTGGCCATGTCGGTGAGTTTACGGTAAAGCAACTCGATCATTTTGACCACACCAAACATGCAACTCCAGCCCATCTCAGGCAGAAAAAGATCACAACAGGCTACAGGTCACAGTCCTTCACATACCTGTCACTAAATCAGCCTCCAAAGGTGAAGATATATCCTGGGCACAGGATCCCTGTGAAGGTCTTGAAAACCACATGCAGATCAACAAGCCACCATCAAACGGTCACCTCTTTGCCTACAAGTGGAAATCCGGGCATTGTCCACTAACCAAGAAAGCTTTCATCAGCTGTCTAGCCCAGGCAGCTCGAGATGCAGGAGAAGATCCCCTGCAAGGTCATGGAATTCGGATTGGCTCCACCCTTGAATATCTACTTCGTGGCATCTCTCTGGAGACTGTAAAGGTCATCGGACAGTGGGCAAGTGATGCATATCCTCTATCAGGGGAAACATGCACAGATCCTTGCACCATATCTACAAGCAATCCCGGAACTACACCATGCTATTGCCACCAGCACAATGCGTGTCTGCTAGTGTTCCATGTAAATAGTAAGCAAACCATCTGTCTCCTAGTTCTGTGGGTGCCAAGACTCACTCAACGCATTGCCAGACTCCTTATATATGGGTTTCACAGCTCGTCTCGCCCTCTTTAGTTTTGGTTTCCCACTTTGTGGGTCTGGAAGCGCTATGCGCTTTCGCCCAACTAGCTTACTTATCACTCCCTAGTCTTTTAATATGCATCTTAGCGTCCTTTGATCTTTCCCTTTTGTGAATGCCTAAGTGAATACTCAAAGATGGACAAAGTCCACTCAGACTCCACCCAGACTCTGCTTGGATCTGCTCAGACTCTGCTTCAATCCACTCAGATCCACTTGGACTCTCCTTGGATCTGCTTGGACTCCACTCGTATTTGCTTGGATCTGCTTGGATCTGCTTGGATCTGCTTGGACTCCACTTGGATTTGCTCAGATCCACTTGGACTCCACTTGGACTCTGCTCAGATTTGCTTGGACCTCAGATCCCACTGGATCTTGTGGGGGACAGTAAAGTACTGACCCGAGGTATCACTTCATCCTTGAACTGATTTACTTCCTCTGTTGATAGCCATCATTCTGAAATAATAGTGCATGAATCAATGAGATTGTTCATATTCCGGACAGATGTACCCAGGCATTTGAGTGAGTTATTGCCATCGATAGAAACAAAACATGAGAACTCCAGTTCAGGCTCACCCTCTAGCCTATAAAAGCAGCAAGGGCAGGACTGTCCAAGTTGTAACCTGTGGAAATCGTATTTGAGAGCTGTGTTGATTTTCTGGTCAACTTGTCAGCATATTTCCAGATAAGCATCAAAAGCTGTGGAAAATTGAGTGGTGAGATATGTGTGGTAAGGTACCTGAATTTACGGTAAGAATGAACATGGTATTTGGGAGTGGTTGACGTACATTATGCATGTGGCACAGCATTCTACACTACTAATATGGGGACATGTTCGACAAGACTGCTGATATGCTGCAAGAGTCCTGATGGAGAATGCCAAAGTAGGTTGTAATGGAGAACAGCCAAGATATCCGTATTGCAATAGTGTCTCATTTGGATACAAGGTTCCAGGCATGACTGGAAATGATGAGGGCTGTTGAACTGATAGAAAATCTCAGCAATCAGATAAGAAAAGAGGTTTGGACATACAGAATATGTCAGCAACCTCAATCTCTACCATTTGACCCACTGTATCACCATGCAGTTGCTTGGGAATCTTCAGCAACCCTTCCCCTTCATCATGGTGGGAGGCATCAAGGTATGCACTAACCAATCTTGTCATTTGAACATCCCACTGCTCCATTTGCATCTCTACATGATTTGGGCGGTTTCGGTGATCTGCTCTTTGACTTCCCAGATATGCAGTGTCAGTAAGAGAATTAAGAAAAATAGGTAGCTTACCATCCTGTAGATTGGGCCAGGCTTGCAGCAACATCTTTGAAAACCTCATATTCACCACCTTCATGGCTTATGTCAAAACCTTCCTCCCCAGGCAGAGCAGTATGAGAGATAGATGAAAAATCATCTAGTGAATGACTGGTGTTGTTGTCCATCTCTTCAACAGTGTCACGATCCTCTTGTGAAAGTTCTAGATATCAAATGATTAGCAGGGCACTGTATTACTTAGCTGACTTGTACATTGGATGGCCCTTTGCCAATGCTGAGCGTCAGCTGCTCATCGGACTGCTTGCTTTCCAGACTGTAAAATTTCTCGCTGTCATTCATGGCCATGCCAGAAGCCATGTCAGATGACTGACTTTGAGAGTCCCTGGTGTTTTGACTGTTGCAACATGATGCACGATACCAAGAGAGGAGGTAACAGAGGAAGAAGTGGCAACATGGCAACAAAATGTATAATTAACATCATTACAAACACAGCTCAGGCATATGACTAAACTCTGTAAGATATCTTGAATGGGTTGGGGTTGATGTCTATGCATGGCTTGGGATGAGAGGTGGGAGATTGAGAGAAGGTTCGTAAGAGAGAGAATTGTGGCAACATACATGGCAACATATGCAAGCAGCATAGACAATAGTGGTGGGAATTTAATGTTGTGGTGCTAAGGAGCGGTTTGTGGACAGAGGTTGGACAAAAAGAAGCTGATGCTGCATTGCAGCAATGTTCGGCATCACATGTGATGACAAGGAATCGAAGGCAGGGTGGCAAGTGCAATGCTAAGTGAAAGTCAGACAGCAAAGGGAGTGGGAAGCTGAGAGGATGTCCAGCATCATGCTCAACAATGGTGGCAGTGGCAGGGTGGCAACAATGGCAGTTTGAATGCGTGCAGTATTAATGACAGTGAAAATCAATGTTGAGGAGGTAAAGAGCATGTCGTGAAGAGCAAAGGTGCTGCCACACTGCAGAAATGTTTGGCACCACACTTGACAATGGCAATGAGGTGAATAAATATTTTGAAGAGTGAGAGAGAGTGTGTGTTGTGCAGAGAGAAGGCATTGCTGCACTACAAATGTTACAATTTCCTATTAGATCTGTTTCTTCCTTCATTGCAGCAGTGCTTACCTGATCGTCTCCTTATCTCTGACTCGTTTGTATGACTCTTAGGGCAGTGCCCACATTTCCTTTTTCTATTAGATACCGAGTAGATAGCTGTTTGTTTACCTCATACTCTACAGCTTTACATAGCCTTAGATACTTGACTGACTCTTACAATACATGTCGACATGTATAGACACATAGTCATAAGCATAGCTATATAAAATGTAGTAGATAGTGGTCAAGGCTCCTCGGCTTGACCTTAGGCAATTAACAGCCTTAACTGCTCCAGAATGCATGACTTGACCTAAGCAGAAAGCCTCTGCCTTAGCATGATATAACTTAGCAACGAAAGCCTCATCGTTAATGAACTAGATAACTTGAACCTAGTAGTTGAGGCTCTCGCCTTAACAACAAAAGTGTTCAGCAGGGGGGGGTGCTGCAATGGAAAAATACTTGACATGCTTGATGGTGGCAATGGGATGAAGCAAAGGGGGCCAGCATAGTGTTGGAGGGATCAGAGGCAGGATGGCTGTGGCTGCAGCACTACGGCCAAAGTTGTACAGCCAAAGGAGGGAAAGGATGAAGATGTCGGTGCCGCACTTGATGACAGCAATGGGTGTAGCACAGGAAGGGAGCAATGTGTTGGCCTAGCAAGGTGTTGCTTAGATAATGTCTGGGTATAGCTTGCTGGCACTTGCCAGATACAGTAGAAGATGACGGGTGTAGAGCTGTATGGCAGCAGCAGCGACAAGGACATTGTTGATAGCAGCATGTGGCACAATGTCGCACTGTATTGGGTTTTGTTTGGATGAGAGGTCAGCGCTAGGGCCCCCTTGATAGCAGGTACAGCCAGGACTCACCTAAGTAGGTCGTAGGCACTTGTTTTGCTGATGTCTAGTGTTGAACTGGGGAAGGATTTAATGCCAGTGTTGAGTTTAGACTGAATCAAGCCTAATGATACTGAGCCAGGCACAAGGTCGCTCACTATTATTAGGCTTGTATTGTGGGAAGGTCAGGTGGCCAGCACACAGGCTCCGAGTCACAACCACCTACCACAACCACCATCCCCCTCATCCGGCAACACCGCCACCACCACCGCCCCCTCACCCTGCTCACAGGCCACCACTACCACCACCACTACCACCACCACTGCCACCACCACTGCCACCACCACCACTGCCCCACTTCCATTGCCTATTGGCGCCACCACTGCCCCCCTTCCACTATTGGCACTGCCAGTGCCCCCCCCTTCCCTCACCCATCAATGCCGACGCCACCACCTCCAGTCCAATGGTATGGGGGCCCCAGGCCCCCCCCCCTAAGTATTTTTTATTATCACTATTTATATTTTACTAATATACTATTTTTTTGTTTTCAGTTTTTTTGTGTATTTTTGATGAGCCCCTGATGCACCGCCCCTCTTCCCACTCAGCTGGGAAGTGGGGGGCTTGAGGGGGATACTATGGCCCCCCAGACCATGGCCACCATGCCACAAGCCGCATCCCTCTCCAATGCCATGTCACCACCACATGTATATCACCCTGATGACCAGGAGGAGGACAGGGCTGGATGGGGGGGGGCACCGTACCACTGGGGACACACTAGATGATGGAGTGGGGATGCTAGAGGACCAGGGACACACCAAATGACAAGGGTGATGCCAGACCACCCAGAGGATGCGCCAGGATGTGGGGGACATGACAGGCCACCATATGACATGACCAGATGAGTGGGAGGGCCACCCAGACAAGGGGAGAGACACCCGGGGGGGAGAGGACTGGGGACATGTGGACACACCAGGAGGTGGGGGACACCACAGGCGGCCTGCCCTATGACTAGCACCACCTGGCCCAGCCCTATGAGCTACTGCTCGTGGGGTGGAGCATGGGTGGAATGGGGGGGAGGGGCGACCACACCACAGCATGACACAGCACCCCCAACCACTGCTGCAAGCCACTGCTTGCAGGGTGGAGATGGGGTACGATGGGCTGGGGGTGACCAGATGCAGGGAGGACAGGGAAGGAGGGGCAACGGCAGTGCCAACAGCAGCACCCACGACCACTGCCATGAGCCATTGCTCGTGGGGTGGAAAGGGGTGCTATGTTAGTGGCACCGGCAGGGTGACACACAGGGAGGGGAGGGGCCGTGGTGGCTAACCCCATGATGCACCTACTCCCCCACCCTGCTGTATACATTAATTTTATATGTAATATATTTATTTAGAAACATTTTGTAAATAAAAAAAATGCAGTTGACGTGCCACGTTGCGATGCCAGAGACCATGACCACTCCCCCCCCCTGCAAGTAATGATTTTATATTTTATTTAAAAACATTGTGTAACCAGGTAATAAAGTAACAATAATATCACTTCCTAGACATGGTCTTATGGCTTACCTGTTATGTTGCTACTGAATTTGTTAATTGAGACCTGGAGGTTGAGAGTTCAATCCTGGATGAGAAAATATTATTTTGAGTTTGACTTGTTAAAAAGTTCTTGAATCAGTCAGAATAACTGGAATTCACCCAGAATTCACCTGGACTTTCCGGAGTCCGGGGAGTCTGACTGGAATAGATGGGGGACTGTAAAACACTGAAAATTTTGCAAACTCCTCCCCTTTCCAAAATAGGCACTGTCCATAGCCTATATCCATCTTGGGCAACCACTGCTGTAGCTAAAAATATGCTGCCCCTTTTGCTGGTTGTTCTGAAAATGTTGATCACTGTCCATCACAGCCATCAATGGATTTCCTTATTGAGTTATTGCATCATCATGATGGACAATTCAGTTCCCTCCAACATTGCCATCAATGCTACCACTCATTCCTGACAATGACTGTTCCATTCATTCTGGACCCTTTCCCTTCACATTTTTGGTAGATAACACTTAATGATGTATATAGAGTGTATATTAACAGTTATTTCCACTTTTCAACCTATATTCAGCCTGCAGTAAGCTTGCTTCCCTGATCAGGGGAGAAGGGGATCTCTGCTCTTGATTGAGGGGCTCTACTATATGTACATGGATAGATAATCATATGTATAGCTATATACATGACTGGGATAGTTCTACATGAGTAGGGAAGATGTGAAAGACAGGGAATTGACAGGATGATGAGAGTAGATACTGTCTATTGACCTTGTAGATCCTCTGCCACAATTGGAGGGTATGTGGATGGGTACTAGCATGTACTGAGGGGTAGGGAATGAGACTGGGATAACTAGGGAGGATGGGTTGGGTGTCTGGGCAGCTATATGGGGAAGGGGAGAGATTATCACTTACCTGCATTCCTGGGCCTTGCCCTTCCAAAATGCAGATAGATATAGTATTTAATAGTCGTGCTAAACAGTATTAGAGACCCATAAATAGCTCTTTAGCAGTCATAGTGGGCAGGAGAGCAGATAATAGGGCAGGGGGATATATACCCACCCCATGACACCTGTGGCACCAAAGTGTTTGCTTTTTCAAATTATAGGTCTAATGGTAAAATAGAACAAAGGTTAGTATGTGTTATGGTATGGGTGGAAGTTCCTGGGTCACTAGTGGATGGGTCTCACATCTGTCTGCCTCCCTGGTTAGAGCTTGCTAGCTAGAGTTATATTTCCTTTTTTGTGTGTGACTTGGTTAGGGCTCATGACTGAACCAAGAGGTGCTTTCAGCTGCACCTGGCTAGGTTAGAATTAGCAACACTCTGGTTGTCATGTCCTGATAAGATCATCTGTCAACTTTCAACCAACTGCTTGTAACAGCAATGTAACTGCATTCCAAACTGGCACTGGAAGTGTATGGGATGGCCTGCCAGTGTACAATACCATACTAGTAGTACTTATAAAACAATGGAAATGGATCTGATGGTTACCTTTCAGTAATTCTTCCAGTAGCTAACAGTGTCTTGCAAAACAACCATCTACTAGAACCAAGAGTGTATACCTACTGAGGTCTAGGTTAGAGGCCACTTTGCAAATATTGTTCTTATTAGATATACTTCTATTGTGAGTGAGGCTGGTGTGGAAGACAAGGTGAAGATAATGGAGTTATCTTATAAGTAAGTGAGGGAATGAAGTCTACAACAGGGAGGAATATTATTTTCATCCCCTATAAAGTGTGCAATATTTATACTATACTGTTAGGAGGTACAGTGTAATGCACTCCTATAATATAATAAGGAGGTATGAAGTCATAGACTCCTGTACTTATTAATGTCACTATAATTATACCTTTCCCGCTATAATTATGGTGTCATAGTACCTCCTATAATATCATGGCTTTGTAAGTTACTGTGCATTCCCCTAATTGCCCTTGCATGTGTTAATATGACTTAGCATATTCTGGCATTGTTTTCTGGCCATGCAAACTGCCTTGGCTTGCCTGTATACTCTTGCATATTCTATCCCAACACTATGTTCCCCTGTTTTTCATTCCATTTACACTTCTGAGGCTGCCTTGCTGGTTCTGTTATCTGATCATTGGAGTTACCCATTGGTGGCACATTTGGTGCTTCCCCACCAGGCTCCCCCTCTGTCAAGGGTGTAACATCTATATCTTTGGAGGGCTCAGGTTCATCTGTAGTGTTTATTAGTCAGAAGTTCTGTGAGGCAAGAGCATTTTGAGTTTTGGCATTGTAATACTTTACTGCTGTGCTGCTGTCATCATAGCTGACATATGATCAGCACTTTGATTTTGGTAACATTTTGTGATCCTCTTTCTGGCCTTGTAGTAATAACCATACTGGGGCTCCAAATTCCCGTAAATGTGATGCATCCAGTTTTTTATTGTGCCAGCCTTCATAAGGAGTTGAATTCCACAGATGCTTGGTATATGATTGGTTTTGGATATAAGCGGCATGACGTGACCCGCACCCAACCCATCACCAAATGTCTATGTACAGTTTTGTATTTACAGGTTTCGGCACTCAGATGAGTGCCGACAACCTTTTGATTACTTATGTACTACATGTATGTACTAACTAACTTAATATATATATTATTTACGGGGGAAGCGCCGCCCCAGAGGAAGGGGAAGCTTGTGGAAGCAAGGTCTTATATACCAGATAATGTTTATCACTATTTGGTTCCAGTAAACGAACGCGAACGCGACGCGTCATTTGCTAAAACAAGTTGATATTTGCTATTGTTTGGTTTCAGTAAACGCGAACGCGACTTGTTTCTGTGTTTGCATTCATTTACTTCAACTATATAGTAGTATTAATTATCAACTAGTTGATATTTACTAGTACATAAGTATTGTTTGGTTTCACTGTGATGTGTGATTTACTGAAACAAGTTGATAATTAATACTACTATATACATAAACGAGTCGCGTTTACTGAAACCAAACAATAGCAAATATCAACTTGTTTTAGCAAACGACGCGTCGCGTTCGCGTTCGTTTACTGGAACCAAATAGTGATAAACATTATCCGGTATATAAGACCTTGCTTCCACAAGCTTCCCCTTCCTCTGGGGCGGCGCTTCCCCCGTAAATAATATATATATTAAGTTAGTTAGTACATACATGTAGTACATAAGTAATCAAAAGGTTGTCGGCACTCATCTGAGTGCCGAAACCATTAGTTAAATGTATGTAACAAATGCAAGGCCCTGACAATGATGGCGACAACATAGTGTTGTCGCCATCATCATCGGGGCCTATGCAGGAGGTGTTACACAACAGGAGACGGGGGTCTACCCGTACCCGCGGTGACCCGTGACTCGTGACCCGTGGGTTGCGGGTACGGGTAGATGCGGGTACGGGTACGGGTACGCCCAAAAGTACCCGCGGGTTACCCGTGCACTTCCCTATGAATAACTGCAAATTCCCATAAAAATTCTGGAAGCTGGTTTGTGGCCAGCATTTCTCAGGATAATTTGACAAGAGTTCTGTTCATCCTTTCCATGACCCCATTTTGTGATGGTGAGTATGATGCAGTTTTTCGATTTTCTATGCCCCTTTCTTTGCAATATTTCTCCAGTTTTTTGTTAACAAATTCTTTTCCACAATCAATTTGTATTCCTTTCTGTTTCTTGCCTTGTGTTTCCAAATAGGCAAGATAATTGATAACTCCCTGTGCTGCCCCACTCTTTTCTTTAAGGCATTCAATTGTGACAAACCTTTTAGCATCATCAACAAATAGCAAACAATATTGTTTGCCATTTATGGATTTGATCACATATTTTCCCCACAAATCAATATGTGTTAATTCCCTGGGTTGAGTGTTTCTCCTTGTTGATTTTGGAAAAGGCTCCTGATGTCACTTTGTGCTAATGCAAGCTTTGCAATCTGGTTTAGGACTATTTTTGTCAACATTGAAACCTGTCACCAATTTTCAGCTCAATAATTTTTGGAGTCTGGAATATCCAACATGTCCAAATCATTGGTGCCATGTTTCCCAACTCAGCAGCTTTTCATTTCCAATGAATGTTTGATTTGCAGCCTGGGGCCCAAAAAGGACCTTATGTGTGATTTTGAGCTTTGAGAATTGAGTTGAACCACATAAGTCTGAGTCAATAGCATATTACACAAGTCAGACTAAGATTTAAGAATAAGAATGTAATCTGGTGTAACACATGAAAATTTTGTAGCTAAACATAACATCTCCCTTCTTGAGATGTTTGTGGCATGCAACTTAGGTATGCATGGGATTATCATGACAACTACCACAATTATCCATTTTTACATCATACAATCACAATATATAGTATTGACAAAAAATCCTGAATTCACTGATGCATATACATAACAACTAGACAACAACATGACTTGACATGACACCTCTGCAGCGATACTCAGGAACATGAGGTAGCACAAACACGAGGCCACCAAGGTGGTCTCAAAATTGATTTTGGGCGAGGAGCAAACAAGCTAATATAATGTTACAAAAGACAAGCAAGAAACTATCAAAAGGATCATGGGAGAGGATGGTGGGTCATGAAAAAGAGGCTATGAGTCTGCAAACAGAGGCCTGTTCACTTCGTGAGGGTCTCAAGAGAAAGAGTTGTGAAAGGCCTACTGTAGATTCAACAGATCAGAAAGAGCTCAAATGCTGTTGAACCTGAGGGACATGTATTAACTTTCTTGAGAGATGATTGGGAGAGAGAAATGCACAACAACCGAAGATGACCTATCAGGAGATAAACTGGAGAGTAATCAGTGAAGCTGAGGTAGAGGTCAACTGATGTTGTTGTGAGAACAAGTGAGGAAGGTAAGGACAGAGCACATACTGAGGTGGAAGAAGGAAAGACAGTTTCTGACCCCCTAATGCTGGGTCCCACTTTGATATGGCTTCTACTAAGACAATAGTGCACTTAACACTATCCACCCAGCAGATTGTGACGCAATCACATGATATGCAAACAACAACACAGTACACCTATGCAGTCAACCAACTTCAACACAGGCTCTTTTACAAGTTTTAAATCATATTAAGCCTTTCATAGGTCCAATTAATGGGAAGTTATTAAAAACAAGAATATCTTAAACAGCATAGAAAGGTACTACATGTATGTCAGGATAGCTAAAGGCATCACCAGGTGCTTGGCTTCTGCTTTGTTGCCATCTCTCCATCTGTTGTCTCATAAGGCCCATGCAGCCACAGAGGTGGTGACATCTGTGGGCTTGTCCACTACCAACCAGGAGGGAGTAATGTCTTTTCACTGGTCCTGTCACTGCCCCTTGCTCATGTGGCATCATGAGGGTCATTGCTGGGTGTCAGCTTTGTCTGCCTGGCATCATGTGTGTTGTGCCTGTGGTGTACTTCTGGGTCCAGGTCATATTGCAGTCCAGCTTGTAGAAACATCATTAGTAGTCTCAAAATTAAAGAAAAGAAAAAATCACCAAGGGGACATCGCCCAGCCCCATCGCTGATCTCCTTGTCAGTCCCCCTGTCTCCATCATTCCTGGGGCTGACTGGTGACCACTGTTGTTGGTCCCGCCTCAGTGGTGGCGGATCTTCCTATTGTTGCAGTGCCTCACGAGCCCCTCATGTCATCATGGTTCCATTCCATTCATGTAGTCTGCTTGCAAATAATCATTAGTAGAGTAAAAATAGTTGAGAAACAAAGTAGGCTTACCTGAGAAGCTCAAGAGGGTTGCCCCCCCAGCCTCCACATGCATGCTTGCAGCTGGTTGCTGGCATGGTGCCTTGCAACTGGTTAGCACGTTTAGCGAGGAAAGAAAACATACCTGGGGCTCGAGACACATCTGCGTCTCGAGCCCCAGTTGTCATTGTTGCTGCTGCTGCCATTACCGTTGTTGTTGTTGTCGCCGCTGCCGTCGTTGTCGAACCTGTGGTGGTCGTAGTGATGGTCGTTGATGTTGATGTTGACGTTGATGGCAAAATGAACTATAGTCAACAGAAATGTTCCCATCACATGTTGCCAGAAGCTCACGTGTTATGTCACAACCTGCTGGGTGAATTGCATTTACTCAATAGCGCCAAACCGAAGACAGCAAAAGGGGTCGGAGATAAAGCGGAGCTTACTGCCGAAAGGAGAGCGGTGCTCTGCCAATTGACGAAGCCAAATGGTTAGGGAGTTTTGATAAGGCGCAGAGGCCTACGAAAAAGCTCCTTACCCTCGGAACCCGCTTTTACGACGACCTCCATGACCTTTACATAGATTCCTTTTTACTATTCGATGATTCTGTCAAGGTCTAGGGATCCGTACTATTGAAACTGCTGAAGTGTCTCATGGAAACTACTGGAACACCACTTTTGATCATCCTGTATTCATCCCGTTTTTTTGGGTGGATCTTATAAAAAAACGTTGTTTTCTTCCTCCTCTTCCTCTCATCATTTTTCTCTCTCTTCACCATGGCTGCTAGAGCTATCGCATTCTCCTGTGCATCGAGAGCCGCCTTTTTCTCCTGTCGAGCATTATTGCACGACGGTATGATTGGTCTATCAGGGGTTATAAAAGGACCCGGAGCTGGTGGGCACAGGGGAGGGGTGTGAGGGGGCCACTTCACTTCTGGGGATGGGGGCTGATGAACGGGGCTTTCAGAATCATAAGAACTCCAAGACATAGAAGAGTCAGAGGAAGTGCTGGGACTTCGTGAGTGGGGGGGAAGGGCCTCCTGACCTTTGAGTGGTCGAACAGGACCTGGAGCTGGTGGGCGCAGGGGAGGGGTGTGAGGGGGCCACTTCACTTCTGGGGATGGGGGCTGATGAACGGGGCTTTCAGAATCATAAGAACTCCAAGACATAGAAGAGTCAGAGGAAGTGCTGGGACTTCGTGAGTGGGGGGGAAGGGCCTCCTGACCTTTGAGTGGTCGAACAGGACCTGGAGCTGGTGGGCGCAGGGGAGGGGTGTGAGGGGGCCACTTCACTTCTGGGGATGGGGACCGATGAACGGGGCTTTGAGCATCTTGGGGAGAACTCAAATACACAGAAGAGTCAGAGGAAGTGCGACGGGAATGGGAAGAGTAAAAATCAGCCCCAGGACGATAAGCAGTCGGAGAACCAGGAGGAGAGGTAGGGGCTGGCGAACTCCGGGACTGGGTTCGATTCTCAGTGTTCTACAATATGCACATTGCTAGTTACAGTGCTGTGGGACTCACCCTCCGGACGAGGTCTGTGGGTGCTAGTTCCGAGGTCCAGGCAGTTGATATAATCAACAGAAGGGCAAGAATGAGGTTTCGTGGTGTCAACATAGCGTTACGGTATCAGGGTTTCAGTTTGAGACCAGCTCAAGTAGTAAAGGAAGAATTCAGTTGAAGTTGGGTAGACGAGAAGACTGTGTTTTAAGCCCCACCAAGTGATATTGATGCAAAACTGCAGCGCGCTGCGGGCAATACCTCCCTGATACCTCACCACTTGCCGGCGACGCGAGCCTTCTGGTGACGCCTGGCAAGACCTAGTCTCCCGTAGTCAGACCAATAGTAGTATCACGTGTCTTTTTGAGACAGAGAGAAGGCAAGAAACCTGGGGACTGGCGAGATCCCAAATGCCCACACCGGCATCGGCATTCTCTCGGAGAAAGCCGAGGCCTGGCCTCACCGGTTCTACCTCATCAGAGGGGACTTCAACTGCAGACACCGCCGGTGGGACCCTGAGGGCCCCCTGGTCAACATTCACGCGGACCGCCTGTTAGCGGCCACTTCCCGACTGGGCCTGGCTCTCTGTCGTCCTGACGAGGCCCGCCCCACTCACTATCCTTATAACAAGGAACTGAGACCCACGGTCATCGACCTCCTGTTTGTTCCGGTGGCGGACGAGTTCGTCACCGAGCACACCATCTTCCCGGAGCACCGCGGATCCTCGGATCACGCGCCTCTGTTGGTAAACGTCCGGACCCCCCTATTGCGAGTGCCTCTGAGCACCAAGGGGATCGCACCTGACTCGGAAGAGGAGACCGCCTACTTAGGGGACGTCTCCAACCGACTGTCCACCCTGGCCAACTGGCAAGGGAACACCCCGGCGGCGGTAGACGAGGTGGTGCAGGCCATCTCCGACGCTTTTGCAGCGGCTTGGTCCGCGCACGCCAAATCTAAAACCATCTGCAGCCGCTCCAAGGAGTGGTGGACAGATGAGTGCTATACGGCCCTCGACGAGTACCGGTCATCCCGGGACCCCGAGGACTGGAAAATGTTCAAACAGGCGGTGAAAGCTGCCAAGCAGGAGTTCTTCGATGAGCGCATCAAAGAAGTCTCAATTACTAATCAGCGCCCATGGGACTTAATGCCCTGGGTCAAGCAACGGAACCTCCCGTCGCACGAAGCCATCTCCTACGGGGGTGAGCCTTGTAACACGCTGGAGTCGTTATGGAGAGCACTGGACGGTACCTACAACGCGGCTAACGACCGATTGGTAGACCTCTCAGTGCTGGATGAATTTGACGCCCTTCCCCAACGGGGATGGGTCCCTTTTTCCCTCCTGGAACTCCAGGAGTCCCTCAAAGCGTGCTCTTCACGCTCTGCCCCAGGTCCCGACCATGTTACCTGGTCGTACCTGAAATGCTGGGCCGGCAACATCGAGGTTGCCGACCTATTCTTACGCATAGCGGAAGCGTGCGTCACACTTGGCCACTGGCCTACACATTTCAAGGAATCCACTTCGGTAATCATACCGAAGCCGGGTAAACCTAATTACTCCACACCTAAGTCGTTCAGGCCCATCGTGCTACTGAATACCTTGGGCAAACTTGTCGAGAAGATGCTTTCTCGACGGCTCCAGTTCGATGGAGTCGCACACGGCGTCTTTCATCCCAACCAGTTTGGGGGCGTCGCCCAGAGGTCCACTGAGGACGCTGGGGTTTACCTCACCCACCTCGTACGCGCAGGTTGGGCGAAGGGCCTACAGACGAGCGTTGTCGCGTTTGACATCGCTCAGTTCTTCCCGTCACTGAACCATGAGGTTCTGCTGGCGATCATCGAGCGATCGGGTTTCCCGCCATGCGTGGTGAAATTCTTCCGCTCTTATCTGGTGGGCCGGTTTACGGTCTACAAATGGAACTCTGACTCCTCCGGGAAGTTCTCGGCGGATGTCGGTGTGGGGCAAGGGTCAGCCCTCTCCCCCGTCTGTTCGGCGCTCTACTTAGCGCCGGTCATGAAACTGTTCTTCGAGAGCCTGCACAGCCTCTCAACGGACTTGATATCTTATGTGGACGATGGCACACTCATGGCCCAGTCTAAACACTTGGAGGACAACCTCCCCAAGCTCGTCGGGGTGTACAACGAAGTATTCCGCTTATTCACGGCCCTCGGCCTGGTATTAGAACATGCCAAATCGGAGGTGTTCCACTTCTCTCGCGCCCACTCGGCGGCCAACCCGCCCATCGACTTGGGTCGCTCCCTTCACCGGAGCCACCCCCTTACGCCCCAAGCCCATCTGGTGATACTTGGGGTTCTTTTTCAACCGGAAACTCTCCTTCAAGGAGCATGTCCGATTCTACACTACCAAGGCGTTCACAACGGTGAGCGCCATGAGAATGCTTGGCAATTTGACTAGGGGCTTGTCCCCAGCGAATAAGCGCCTGCTGTACCGGTCGTGCGTTGTCCCAGTGGCAACGTATGGCCTCTGCCTATGGTTCTGCCGCGGTACTCGTACCAAGGGGATCGTCAAGGCCCTGTCCCAGATGCAGCACACCGCTGCACGCTGGATCACTGGTTGCTTCCGCACCACGCCCTCCGGGGCTATGGAAGCCCTCGCGGCGCTGTGGCCTATGCCTCAGCTACTCCGACGTTTGGCTAACAAGAGCTGTCTCAGGACGGCGTCTTTGACGCGCACCCACCCTCTCAGAGCCATTCTGGAAGGGCCGCTGATGGGAGACGCCCCCCGGCACAGGTTGTGCCTACAGGATCTCCCACCTGTTATGCGACGCAAACTTGTATCCCCTGCGGCGGATGCAGTTACCGTCTCCTCTTCCGTCACGGAGACCTTCGAGGCCTTTGGCCCGGAAAGTCAGCCTGGCGCCCGTTTCGTCGATCTCTTCGCAGATCGCATCAGCCTTCACCGCCCGCCCCCCAAAGGGTCAGACGAATACAAAGAATATGTCAGACGATTGGACCGGGTGCTGGCGGAGGCCAGAACCGAACAGTCCACCCTCATTGTGAGCTGTGACGGGTCGGTACCCAAGACAGCTCACCAAGCCGTGGCGGCTTCACTGGTCTTTAGAGGAGACCAGGAGGTTTGCCGCGTTGTCACGGCGGCGGGACGAGCGGCCTCGTCCGACGTTGAACACATGGCGCTCCAGATTGGTGTAGCCGCGGCAGTGGCCGTGGGGTGCACCAAGATGATTATCTTCACGGACTCCCTCGCTCTCCTTGAGACGTGGGCGGACTGCTCCCCCAAGGGGGGGCAACAGCACGCCATTAGGGCGTGCAGGCTTTTGCGTCCCTGGCTCGGCAGAGTCCAGGACCGCTCAATCCACTTGTGGTTTGTCCCCTCCAAAGCGGAGTGGGCGGTTCACAAACTCGCTCACGATGCGGCAGCATCACTCAGGGTTCCGCTGGGGGCTTCCCCCCGCACCACCCGCAACTGGCTAATAGCCTCGTTCAACGAGACAGCCGATACGGACTGGAGGGCCCGCTTTGCGGACCCCAAGTACCGCGGACGGAACTTCCTGGACCTTAGGGCCCAGCGTAAGGGACCAGCACTACCCACTACCTCCGGTAGGGGGCCCTGGCTCAAGGAGACTGCATATGACTGCAGCTTGACGGCGCGGCTCTGCCGCTGCATCACGGCGCATGCCCCCATCGGGAGCTACCGCGCACGCTTCCACCCCAGCGAGGAGGATCGCTGCCCCTGCCCCCCCGTCCCTTCCAGGACCGGGACCACTTGCTCCGCGTGTGCCCGCACGTGAAGCGCAAGAAACATCGCCAAGGACCGCGATTTATCGCGGACTTGGTGGAGTTACTTGAGGCGAACCCCAGGGCGTTCGCCTTTGCCCCCCCCGAGGGGTGGGATCCAGGATGAGGGGTACGCGCAGGGCGTATGACCCCCGTCTGGTGTGTCGGGGCTCCTTTCGGGGCTGAACGGTTGCTCTGTCCTGCGGACCGTGCATCTTCTTGGCTGGTAACGCCGAACCCTGGGTTCGTCGCTGGCAAGGTCAGGGGGCCCACCGGCTGGTGGGTACCCTCCCGTGCGCGGGGGGGCTAAGCGGCGTGGGGTTGTACCTGGGCAACCGGGGGACCTCGGACCCCACTGGGCCTTATGGCTAGTGGGTTGGGCGACCTGCGGGAAGCCCTGTAATCGTCATTCCTGCACCGCCGCGCTGGTGGGCGCGCACAGGTAATAGGGACCACTGAGGGGTGGCGGACTGGGGGGCGGTCTGGCTTAGTAGGGCCTGAGGGAGGCGTCGGCAGTGCTGGTGAGGGGAGGCGCCCAAGCGCTCTTGTTCTGTAGTTTGGCTTGCAGGGTCCAGGCCACGTCCCTTCACCCTAGCCTTTCCGCGCTCATGCGCAATCTCGGGGCTGTAGTTTCCCCTCCAACTTACGTTGTATACCCGCTGCCTGCTTGTAGTAGATAGCCGTGGACTGCGCTCGTGCACCACGTTAAATATTGTTGAACAAAAAAAAAAAAAAAAAAAAAAAAAAGAGATCCCAAATGCCATTTTTTTCTCCTATTCTGTACACAGTCAGTTTCCTACAGCTGACAAGCGTAGCGTTTCCGCATGAGGAGTAAACGGGCCTCACGATGTAGGTGGTGCAGTGGCTGGACAGTGATTACATCGCATATGCCTCCATCTAGACTTGGCACTCCTCTCTCCTTTCTTTGTGAAGTGTATGTAGATCAATAACGGTGCCTCAACATGCTCGCCACCACTCGCCACCCCGATTTGAAAATTTCTGATCGTCAGGTGGTGACCTAGCACAACCTGGCGAGGCGAGATGGTGAGCTGTGTAGCAGACTCCAACCCATTCGCTAAAGGAAATAGGTCCACAAGACATAATCTTATAAGTTTGTACATGTTTGTTTGAACCTTAATATTTGGACAATTTCCTATAGCGACTGCCAAAACTTGCTGTGGCGGTAGACGCATGTTTGGTTCTGGTGGCACAAATTTTGAAATTTTAGTGCTCACATAAGCATGGTTGGAACCGGTTCCATCACTCGATCACCGTTGCCGACGGTTGATCAACATTCGGCTAACCACGCATCACTCTCAACGATGAGCATGCTATTACACTTATTGCTCAACATTTTCCATCACATTTTTGACAGATAATATTCATGTATGTATGGACCTATTTCCTTTAGCGAATGGGTTGGAGTCTGGCTGTGTAGGGCTGTGCGCCGTTACCGTATTATGGTCAGTACGGTACGGTGATACGGTAATGGTTACTGTACCGTGGACGTGACCCGCAGTCACCCTACGGTATGGTCACGGTTCAGTACATATACCGTAGAGGACCATCAGATACAGCCGCTGATGGCTGTTACGGTTAACTTTTCACTAGCCGAATACATATTGTAAACATGATCATAAATGGAGCTATGCGTATCAATAAGCATTTCCAGCTGTTTTGAAAATTGTAGATGTCTTCTGAAAAATCAACAGTGCTGCGGCAATGCCAAGCCAAACAAACAAAATGGGTAAGAGCCGACCACCGCCACGTGTTGCAGAGTGCTGGATGCTCCCCTGCCATCTGATGCTTGCCTTTCACCCATCGCCATGTCAAACTGATATTTATGCCATTCCATTTGTAAAAAAAATCAAATTTGATCCGAATTAAGTTTTTGATGTCCGGAAAACTCTCAGTTTGAACTCTGGAAAAACTATGCTGGAAAGTTAGGTAAGTCATACCTGGAAAAATCCAGAAACTCATTGCTGATGGGCTGGAAAAATGGCTCTGGTGCCATGTCTGGAACCAATGAAAAACAATCAAAAATTCAGATTCAGGTGACTTGATGCTCAGATCACCTGTTTTTGATAGGCTGCTGTGGTGCAGTTGGAGTTTTTGACTGCGTAACACTGCATAGCTTACATAAGCTATGTGAAGATCAAGAGTTCAATTGATGGCCATTACATTTTCTTTTCCTCATAACAAATAATATTCTTCTTGTCCAGTCATTGGTATAATACAAATATAGACCTCTTAATGCCTTTTTTTATTGGTACTATAATCTAACCTCATCAATTAGCATGGCAACTTCAGGGACAGTAAGAATACATTTAAGCTTACAAGTATCTGCACTTTGATCTGTCCCTTTCTCCTGGGCAATCATAGCCATTCCTATTAGCTTCTTTGCATACTGCACATCTTCTTCTTCTTTTTCCTTCAGATCCCCAAGTAACAAACTGTGATGTACTGGATGATGTTGCTGGGTGGGAAAAAGAATTTGGCTGCACCATAGATGGCATAGCCATGTGGGGAACTACAGCACTGCTGGATACTGGAGCTCTGGCAACAGAGGATGTTGGTATAGAACCACCAGTACTGCCAGTAGAATGTGTAAACACAGATACAGTATCCAGTGGCTCTGGGGGGTAGAGTAGCTGCTGGATCCTATCATCAGCTTCCATTGCTACTGGTTGAGTGATTTGCTGCTCATTCTCAGCTGGAAATGCTTCAGCACCTGTAGCCATCTCCATTATTGTATCCTCTGTCAGTGGCAAATATACACCAGGTTGATTGTGGGGTGCAGCAGGTAGTACATGTGATATATGCCCAATGGATCTTATGTGAGCTTCATTCCTTTTTCGTTGGGGTAAACTTGCAACCATGGACTCAGTTTGTTTCCATGTCTCTGACCAGGTTTTATAGTATGTTGCCAAGTGCTCCCTCAATTTATAAAAAATTGTCTTGCCATCTGCCTTTGATGACCACCAAGCTGCCATGCGATCAAAATCAGGCAGGCCTGTTGGTGCTGCCCACATTCCCTTCACAGTTACGGATTCATGGAATAGTTTAAACTCTTCCTCTGTATGAAGTAGTATAACAGCATATCTTGTCTGTTGTGCATTAGCAAGATATTCATATATATTTTTCCGCTTTCCTTGCAATTGGGAAAACAGAAGCTTGGTAGGATAAACATTTAATTCTTCAGAAGGATCAATGGCATGTGAATTGAAGTCATTCTGAATCCGGAGTATCCCAGGTATTTGTGTAATTCCAAAGTGTTCATCAGTGTGCTGAAAGGACATTGGATCTGTATCCTGAAGTGCCCGCCCACATATAATAGTTTTATGGACACTGGCTGGCTTCCACTTTATGTCTGATTGCAGCTGAAGAATATCATGATCAATCCATGGATTGTAATGACCAAGATATTTTTCCCCCAATTTGTGCATAGAACCTGTATCATAATTATGCCTATGCTGAAAATCAGCAATGAGGGCATCAGCTAGTTCTGGAGATGCATTTAAGGATGCAAATTTATGTCTGATAGGATTGTGAACAGACCCCTCCACAGAATTAGTTCCTCTAATACAGTGATATATTGCAAGCCCATTTTTGTCTTGGCTTTCAAGTGTATACAGTGGAGTATTGGTTGGATCTGATATCCAACCTTTTTTCACATCATGTAAAACTCTTTCAGCTTTTTTCCAAGTTTCTGCACTGAAAAGTGTCTGCTTGGTAATAGAACACTTGACTGAACCCCAGGATTGAAATAGCTCAGATAACAGATGGTACAAAATATCCTTGTTTGGAATGTACCTGTGAACTCGTTTCCATAACCATGCAGGTGACTTTGATTGTATTGTTTCCCATTTGATATTCCTCTTGGTCAAGACCTCTTCAACAGACATTTTATCCCCTTCATCTGGTACCAACATTGTATCACTAAATGACATCTGCCAATATCCCTGAAATTCTTTCTGCTAGTGCATCTTGTACATATCCATTATATTCTGGAAAACCCTCTGTATCCTCTAGTTGGTTGTCTATGTCTGGCTCAGATTCATCATCTGATTTGTGTCCAGAATTATCAATTTCTGGAGACAATTGCATATCACGAGCTTCTGGAATAGGCAAATCAGGTGGAGAAATCAATTGAGCAGTTCCAGGCTGTCATTCAGGCTCCAATACTAGCTTTGTCTGCTGTATATTTTGTGTTCATAGTGCTGATATGCTTACTACTACTTCAAATGATATGGAATCATTTTGAATATCACCAAGAGCTTTTTTGTGATATGCAATGACACATTTTGGAGCTAACACTTTGTCAATATGAATGACAGCACGGGTCTTTGTTGTGGAAACATTGATCATTATAGGAGGAGTGCTGTCAGTACCAGGCTGTAAAGTGAACTGGGCAGGTTGTTTTACAATAATTCCATGAGCTACTTCTTGCTTCTGGACAAAAAGACTGACTAGTTGGCCAACAGGTGTAGCTGAGGACATTGGTGCCCCTGCAGTCTTGTAAACATTTAAAACATCCCATATTTGCAAAGCAACCCAAGCATCAAGTGCTGCATAGTGGATTTGATCCTCATTCAACATCTCTGCACCCCATTCAGAAGTTCATGTTTCTTTAGAAAGACTTTGCTGCAATGTTGCTGCAGTAATCTCAGCAAGAGATGCCTTTCCTGAGGAGACTACATTTTTCTCTGGTGCAAGACATCCAAGCTCAATGACACCCTTCTTGTGAGTATTAGAGTCATATGCAAAGTCAGGAAAGTCCCGAGAAAGCTTTGCCAGGTCTCCACCAACATTGTGACCAATTTTTATGATTTGCAATGACTTTAAAATAGTTTGCAATGCACTAGGCGATTTCTTGAGAATATAAACCTGAAGCAAATACACTGTTTTGGAAAGAGCAATTTGTATAAGGGCTGTTTTTTGTGACCCAAAAGAATAGCCTTCAGTATTGAATTCCCACTCCATGTCAAAACCAATATACAACTTTGAGATGCTATCACCAAGTAGCCCAATAATTTCCAAACATGGACTTTCGATTTCAGCCTCAGTATTGCAAACTAGAGGAGTTACATCAGATGGCAAAGACAGCCTTGGAAAGTCACCAAATTCATCAAGTTCCACAGGTGTTACATTTTCTCCCAAAGATGGAATATACTGTATAAATGTTGTTGCATCACTAGCAACATTATCAGTAAATCCAAGAACTGGCTGTAGGAGTCCATGATCACTTGGTGACTTTACCATAGCTTCAAGTCCTGATTGGATATGAGATAGAGACTTAGTTGGGACAAATGCCTGAAAGCAAATTTGCTCAAACTCATTTACAATGGTAAACAAGGCTGAGAATGACATCACTCCATCAAGTTTCATAAGATATTTTGGTAGCTTGAAAGAATGATCCCACTTTATAACATGGCCTGTTAATGCAGACATGCACTGGTCTAGAATTGGACAAACATGCTCCATGTAATCAGTGTATACATTTGTTATAAACTAGCGTGATGGATAAAAGCCTGGATATCCTCCTTTGTCATCAAATTCAGAAAAAGGCAGATAAGATTTTGTTTGAATCTGATTGGTAGACTTTTTGTTTTGCCTTTGAATTGTATGAAGATATTGTAGTTCATGAAGATCATGGACATGGACATGTAATTCACAAAGGATTGTTGACCAAGCACTTGCACTAACTCAGTGTGACATCCCAGCTCTGATAAGTGTCATTAAAGTCTTATCAATGCCACTTCGATGTGTCAGGAATGCAGGAAATGAAGCTGCTAGTCAGGGATCAAACTGCTCCAACATGGCAGGATCATAAAGATTGTATGATCTCCCACATCCACCTAGTGCAGGCTGATCATTTCTGGCCCTGCATTGGATCCACATAGTCATAGTATAGTAAATCTGATCAAGACCAACAATACATTGTGCAATAGGATCATCATTCCACCCTTTAATTGTCATTGGATGATTTATATTCTTGTACCAATTGCAAGTAGAATTGGGGCAAGTAATAACTCCACTAGTATCCAGCAAGTGAGGATGTCAGAGAAATACTGATGGGTGATATAATGAAGTAGGATTTAATCCATCCAGAATTTTCTCAGCTTTGCACATTGCAAAGTAAGAATCCTGGGGATGAATCCAGAACTGGCCATTCCTGTAGCAAGAAGGCAGGTTCCCAGCTCCAATGGTAACCACAATCTGGTTCTTGAGACTGGCCAGATATGCTTGAACAATCCCTTGTATCTTAGCATCAGATTGCTCATCAGAAGAATGGCCAACAAGAAGATCTTCCAGGTCATCAGAGTCAGACTCAGGATCACTATCTACTGGATCTGGCTCAAGAAATGGGAAAGGAAAAGCCTGAGCATCTTGCAGAGAGTTGTCAAATCTATTAGCCTGATCCTGTTGATCTGAAGAACCAGACAGTCCACTTGCTCTGTGAAGGTCATTTACAATTACTTTTGGAATTAGAGCAGCAATATATCACTCACTTGGCTCTTGTATCTGTTACAAAAGAAATCTGTCAATTTCACTCTACAGATCAAGATGTAAAATGGAGCATACAGAAAAATGGATGTAATCTATCCTGAGGACCAGAGCCATAGGGTCTAACAGCTACAAGACATATTTAGAATCAAAAAGATCCTCATGTTCTGCTTTTATTTGAGTGAGATTACTTACAGATGGACTGAGATAAGGATGTACTGTCAGCAGATTGCTTTCTCTTCCTTCATCAGGAAATTGAGGGCACATTTGTAAAGCCTTATAAAGGTGGAAAGTGGTTTGATAAGAGATTAAAAGACTATATAATAGTTTACAATTTCTATAAGATGATTATAAAACATTGCCAGACCCTCATTAATTTCCTGATGTTCCTGAGCCAGTTCTGGCACCACCAGCAGCATGTCCTAGACTGTTCTTGGTTCCTTCAGGTCTACCACAAGGCATTAGAGCAGTAAAGTGCAATATATGTGGTATAATCGACAAGAAATAGCAATGCACAGCAGTTATTGGTGCACAGGAACATATTTGTAAGAAAGCCAGAGCCGTTTTTGGCTCTGGAAATAGCCGTGGATGATGCCAAAGTGATGACAATAAGTATAGTAATCAGGATTTGTCAATTCCAAAAGCAGCTCTGGCTTGTTCCAGACATGGCACTAGACCCGGAAAAACTAGCTGTGCATGACCAGGGGGGGTTCAGCAGAGAAATCCGAGATATCAACTGTTGAGCTAGACCTACCTGATCAGTGCATGGGGTCCCAACACTTATCTAGCTTAGTAATTGCTTATCAACATGCTGATCAGTGCTGTTCTGACTTGCTTCTTCCCTTGCTCTATCAGTGCTGCATTCTGGAATGATTTACTTTAGATTTACACAAGTATTTACACTCCCCCCCCCATTCCTTGTGGAATCCTGGTCCATTCCTGGAATCCTGGTGGATTCCTGGTTCACTCCTCACATTCCTAGGAATCCTGGTCCATTCCTAGCCATTCCTAGACCATTCCTAGCCAGCATTCCTGGAGGTACTAGGTCCTTATTTCAAATATTAAATGCATTTATTACCATTTATGGAAACATCAATACTAACAAAAAAAAGTGTAAAAACCCCTCAACTCGCTATGAGGCAGGGGGAGGATATTATTTATTGATATAATACATGACTAAATTAAACTAAATAAAATCCCCCCGTGTCTCTCAGGCAGCAGGGGGGTTAGCAATCGCATCACGTCGTGGTGACCTGCCCCTCACATAGCACCCCGTTCCACCCCACGAGTGATGGCTTGTGGTAGTGGTTCAGGGTGCTGGCATGGGGGGTTAGGGCCCGCTCGGTGCTGCCATCACCCCACCTGCACTTAGTGTTTGAAGGTCCAGTCCAGTCTTGGTCTTTTACCCTCAAGGGCTCAGACCAAGACCGAGACCGGTCCTCACATAGCCATCTACATGCTAAGACTGGACTGAACCGGTGTAAACCGGTCTTCACCAGTCTTAGACGGTCTTTTCCGGTTACGAGACCAGTCTGAACCTGTTTCAGTCTAGACCAGTCTTGTAACTGGTCTAGACTGGTCTTTCACCTTACATTAATGTACATTACTAATACTAATTAATCTACGAAATAAATAACATAAAGTCGGTGTTGGCAGTATCGTTAGGGGAGGTGATGCCATGTCATCACCAGTGTCATAGGTGTAGGTGGCATTGGCGTGGGGTGGGTAAGCAGTGACAGCGTGGGGTGGATAAGTGGTGATGGCATTGGACAGGACGCCGAGTCGCCATTCATCGTTGTAGATGTAGGCGGCATGGGCGTGGGGTGAGTAAGCGGTGACGGCATCGGACAGGACGCCGCATCACCATTTGTCATCATAGATGTAGGCGGCATGGGCATGGGGTGGGTTAGTGGTGACGGCATTGGATAGGATGCCGCATCGTCATTCATCATCATAGGCATAGGTGGCATGGGCGTGGGGTGAGTAAGTGGTGACAGCATCAGACAGGACACCGTTGGAGACATGCAGTCTCTAGCAGAAGCAGCGCCCGAAAGCAAGGGCAAGCCATCTATAGCAGTGGTATGCAATGGACAAACAGTGTCTACATGTACAAGAGTATGAACCTTTGGTCACATGACCGTGTCTACCTACAGTCTATGGGGGCCTCACAGCTACATTTGGCCCTCTCCACGAAGGCAACGTCCTCGTTGCCTATGAGACAGTAGCCACAAAAGGAAACAAGAAGGAAAAACAGAGGGGGGGTATCATGGGATAGCAAAGGATATTCATAACAAAATGAAGAGAGAAAAAAATAAATGCTCAACGAGGTGGGGTCCATCCCAAGGCTCGCAGTGCTCGGCTCAGATCAGCAAACTGGGGGTTCTGATCCCAGTCAAACTTCAGGGTGTTCAAGCTACGACCTCGAGATGCAGGTCGAGGATGACCTGTGCGACGACGAATACGTCTTCGAAGGGTTCGGAACGGGGCCGGTTCGGCAGAGCGAAGTGCAGAGAGGTCTCGTGGGCTGTAGGCTCTTGCAGGGGGGGCTGTGGTGGGCAGAGATGCCGCGTCGTCAGCCCAGCTGAAACGCGGGGATATGGGATGGAGCGGGGGGATGGGCAGTGAGCAGGGGGTTGTCGGTGACGAGGGGCAGATGGGGGATGCGGTCGGCGGCAAGATGGCTTGTCTATGGGTGAGCTGGGGCCTGGTAGCGAGTACGGGGGGCACAGGGAGCCGACGGGGGGTGGCAGGTGGTCTGGGAGGGCAGAGGGAGGTTGGCGTCGTCGAACGCGACACAGAGGGGGCCTCGGGGGGCGAGCACCGTCGAGCGCTGGGTCATCTCGTTGTTCCAGGGGCTGCAGAGGAGTTTGGGGGTGCGGCAGGCCGTTGGGGGGCGAATGGAGTGCAGAGGGGGGGTGTCGTCGAACGCGACGAGGCAGGGGTTGGGCTGGCTGAGGGGCGTCGAACGCACGGCCATTCGGCCGTTCTGGGTGCAGAGGGTGGGTGTAGACACACATGAGGCAGTGGGGGGGTCGGCTGAGGTGCCAGGGAGGCCACAGGGGGCGCAGTTGGCGGCATTAGGGCTGGGGGCACGGACGTCGTCCTCTGTGACGTGGCAGGGGCAGTGTGCAGCTCTTGGGGCATGGCAGGGAGCTGTGGGACGTGCAGTGGGGTGGCGTTCATCTGGGAAGGTGCTGGAGAGGTCGTCAGCGTCGCCCTGAGTGCCATGGGGTGCCGGTCTAGTAGCATGGGGGGGGGGACGTCGTCCGAGGCGTCTGTGACGTGGCGTCGGCTGCAGCGGTCGCACTGGGAGAAGCAGGGGTGCAGGCGGTGTACAGGGGGCTGACGCAAGGGTGCGTCGTCATCCTGGAGGCGTCAGAGGTGGACTGGGGGTGGCCGTCTGCGAGAATGGCTATCTAGGAGCCTGTTGAGGCTCGAGCTGAGCTGTGGGGCCGAACGCCGGCCTGTGCAGCGAGCTAGGGGGCCGTAAGTTGGGTGGGCAGCGTGTGCTGCTGTTTTCGAGGTGCTGGGGCTAGTTCTGAAGCTGGGGGGCCGTCGTTGGTGGCCGTTGTTGATGACGATGGCGTCGTTGATGGGGGCTGTGCCGGCGTCGTTAGCGGTGACGTGGCAAGGCTCTGGGATACAGGGGGTGGTGGGGCAGGTGGCTCGGGGCCGTCGTTGGCCTGCGTGGCTGCGTCGCAGGTGCTGGGCGGTTCTGTGGATGTCCCCGCGTCGCTTAGTGGACGCAGCGGCTCATCGGGTGTTCCGCCATCGATAGTGGGGGCCGTCTGGGTGGCCGTCTTGATGGCTGTGGGCCTGGGTTTTGTTGTCCAGGCCTGTCTCTCGGCTGCTCTTCCTCGTTCTTCCCCGTCCTTCAGTCCTTTCTCATATCCTTCTTTTCTCCCTTCCTCTTTTCCTTCTGCCAGGAATGTCACCTTTCCATTCCTTAGTGTCCTCCCAATAGCCTCTTTCGTCAGTTCGAAGGCCTCTTCTCGGCCCAGCTTTAGGATAGCCTCATAGACGTCGCTCTGATGGTTCTTGATGATTCTCATGTGGGCCGCGAGGTTGTATGCTGCTCCTTCTTGCTCCTCTTCGCATGCTGCAGCTATTTCGGCTTCGAGGATCTGTAGTGACGGTATCGTCACTGGTGGTGTTGCCGTTTTCGTAGCTGTCTTCTTTTTTCCCATAGTGATAGCTCAGTGGAGAGGTGACAGTTAACAGGATAACAGTATGACAGGATGACAGTAGACAGAATATGACAGTTTTCAGAATGACAGTAGACAAGTGACGGAATGCAGAAGGTGTTGGTACCGAGGGCAGTGGTGCAGCAGAAGCACACGTTACGAGAGGTGACGAAAGCTTGGGAAAATGAGGAAAAAGGCTGAAATGCGCATGCAGAGTCGAATCGACCTGTTGTCACCAGATGGAGACGTGCAGTCTCTAGCAGAAGCAGTGGAGATGCGCCCGAAAGCAAGGGCAAGCCGTCTATGGCAGTGGTATGCGATGGACAAACAGTGTCTACATGTACAAGAGTATGAACCTTTGGTCACATGACCGTGTCTACCTACAGTCTATGGGGGGCTGGCCTCAAGGGTTGACACTGTGTCTCATGATGTGTGGCGCCGAACGTGATAAAATTGTACAGCAGCCCCCCGTTTTCCTGATGCTCAAGTTCTTCGCCATGCACATGAGGCTCTTACTATACGGTACTTCAAGTCCTGTAAGTCATTTGTATCTCTCATTGCGAATCCTTTCAGATAGATCGTGACCAAACGCAAATCGAACCCTTCTCTGAGGCACAGCAAATACTTTCAGTGTGTGTGAACAAATATGAGGACACCCGGTATCTCGAGGAGGGACTCACCGAGACCAGCTACGAGGAATTATTGGATCTAACTATCAGTTACAAAATTCTTGCATTATGTTGATCATATGAATATATTTCTTGCCTACTCCTTGCAAAGTTATATATATTTTCTGCCAGCCTTGGACATAAATGATCTGTTGTCAGAGTTATTGGATCTAATATCAGTTACAAAATTCTTGCATTATGTTGATCATATGAGTGTATTTCTTGCCTACTCCTTGCAAAGTTATATATATTTTCTGCCAGCCTTGGACACAAATGATCTGTTGTCAGAGTTATTGGATCTAATATCAGTTACAAAATTCTTGCATTATGTTGATCATATGAATGTATTTCTTGCCTATTCCTTGCAAAGTTATATATATCTTCTGCCAGCCTTGGACATAAATGATCTGTTGTCAGAGTTATTGGATCTAATATCAGTTACAAAATTCTTGCATTATGTTGATCATATGAATATATTTCTTGCCTACTCCTTGCAAAGTTGTATATATTTTCTGCCAGCCTTTGACATAAATGATCTATTGTCAGAATTATTAGATCTAACTATCAGTTACAAAATTCTTGCATTCCTATCTATTTCATTATATTTCACTACAAATCACCACCAGTCTGCTTACTGCTTACAAACTCCGCCTGGTCATACCAGGGTCCCTCCTTTTTTTTTTTTTTTTTTTTTTTTTTTGGTTCAACAATGTTTAACATGGTGCATGGGCACAGTCCACGGCTATATACTACAGGAGATGGCGGGTATACGACGTAAGTTGAAGGGGAGACTACAGCCCCGATATCGCACATGAGTGCGTGAAGACCAGCGTGATGTCTGTTAGGGCATCACGCAAGGCCGGACTACAGGCTGAGGGCGCTCGGGCGCCTCCCCGAACTAGCTCGCCGGCACTCCCAACAGCGCGTACTAACACTCCCAGAATCCTACCCCCACGCAGCCCCTGCACGGCCCCTATTAGTCGTGCGCGCCCACTGACGCGCCGGCCAGGAATGAGGATTATAGGCCTTCCCACAGGTCGACCAACCCGCCAGCCATAAGGCCCGACGGGATTCGGAGCCCCTCGGTTGCCCGAGTACAGCCCCTCCTCGCTTAGCCGCCCCACGAATGGGATGGTACCCACCAACTGGTGGGCCCCCCAACCTTGCCAGCGGCGAACCCGAGGTTCGGCGTTACCGACAGAGACGTTGCAGGCTCAGAGACCGAGCGCGCGTTCGGCGGCCATCAGGTGCACCAAGCCACCAGACGGGGGTCATACGCCCTGCGCGTAACCCTCATCCCGGATCCCACCCTTCCGGGGGGGCAAAGGCGAACGCACGTGGGTTCGCCTCGAGAAGTTCGACAAGGTCCGCGATGAATCGCGGGCCCTGCCGGTGTTTCTTGCGCTTCACATGTGGGCACATGTGAAGCAGATGATCCCGGTCCTGGAAGGGCCAGGGGGGGGGGGCACAAGCAGTGAGTGTCCTCACTGGGGAAGAAGTGGTCGCGGTAGCTCCCGATGGGGGCATGCGCCGTGATGCACCGACAGAGTCGGGCTGTCAACCTGCAATCGTATGCAGTTTCTTTGAGCCAAGGTCCACAACCAGAGGCGGTGGGCGTTGAGGGGGTCTTCCGCTGGAACCTTAGGTCCAGGAAGTTCCTCCCTCGGTACTTGGGGTCCGCGAAGTGGGCCACCCAGTCCTTCTCTGCCGTCTCCCTGAAGGAGGCGATCAGCCAATTGCGAGTGGCTTTAGGGGAGATCCCTAGAGGCATTCAGAGTGACGTCGCGACGTCGTGAGCCTGCTTGTGTACCGCCCACTCCAACTTGGAGGGGACGAACCACAGGTGAATTTGGTGGTCCTGGCCTAATTTGAACCAGGGCCGTAGAAGGCGGCACAGCCGGAGGGCATGCTGTTGACCCCCCGTCAGGGAGCAGTCCACCCACACATCAGCGAGTGTGAGGGCATCTAAGAATACCACCACCTTCTTGCATCCAGCAGCGACGGCTGCGGATACTCCAAGGTGGAGGGCTCGATGCTCGACGTCGGTCGCTGAGGCGCGACCGAGGAACGCGGTAGCACGGCGGACCTCTTGGTTCCCATGGAACACAAGGGCGGCCGCTGCGGCCTGGTGGGCTGTCTTGGGCACGGACCCATCACAACCCACGATAAGACATTCCGGATTGTGTCTGGCCACAGCCAGGACACAGTCCAGACGGTTGGGATATTCTTTATGTTCATCCGTTCCCTTGGGGGGCGGGCGGTAGATGGAGATTCTGTCCGAAAACAGGTCTATTAGTCGATCTCCGGGTTGGCTCTCAGGGCCATAGGCCTCAAAGGGTTCATCGGAGAGGGTGCAGATGGTTACCGCGTCCGCTGCGGGGGACACGATCTTCCGTTGGGCGACGGGCGGGAGGGCCTGAAGTCCCAGCGCATGCCGGGGGGCGTCTCCCACCAGGTCCCCTTCCAAGATGGCTCGGACGGGGTGTGTGCGCGTCAAAGTGGCTGTCCGAAGACAGCTCTTATCAGCCAGACGGCGCAGCACCTGTGGCATAGGCAACAGGGCGGCGAGACACTCCATAGCCCCCACGGGGGTCGTACGGAAACAACCCGTGATCCAGCGGGCAGCGGTGTGCTGCATCTGGGACAGGGCTTTGACCATGCCTTTGGTACGGGTACCTCGGCAGAACCAGAGACGAAGTCCATACGTCGCCACCTGTACTTTACACTCCCCCACCTAGTCCGAACGGACTCCGAACGGAACGCTCGGAATGCTAGGATTCCGACCAGAATCCTAGTCAAGTCCTAGCACACTGCTAGGATTCCATTCGGACTGCTAGGATTCCGTTCGGACTGTTGAAATGGGTGAATTCCTAGCAGTTTGAAGTGCAAATTCCGAGTGAATTCCGAGCTCAGTCCGAGTGAGTCCGAGCAAAAATAAAAAGTTTGCCAAGTCCCATTCCTCATGAGTCCGAGTGTTGTCTGAGCGGAATCCTAGCAAAGTCCGAGCTCAGATTGAGAAAAATAAAAAAGTTTGCAAGTCCAATTCCTAATGAGTCCGAGTGTTGTCCGAGCGGAATCCTAGCAAAGTCCGAGCTCAGATTGAGAAAAATAAAAAAGTTTGCAAGTCCAATTCCTAATGAGTCTGAGTGTTGTCCAAGTGGAATCCTAGCAAAGTCCGAGCTCAGATTGAGAAAAATAAAAAAGTTTGCAAGTCCAATTCCTAATTAAGATACATAGAGTGTAGACAAACTAAACTAGTCAATATTATCACCTTTATCATCATCATCTTCTTTGTCTTCAATATTACTTGCTTTGCTTGCTTGTTTCTCAAGTACTAGTCTTGTGTGATAGAATAGCATAACATGTAAGAACCAGTTAAAATTGCTTGGAGTCATTCTTTTGAGGATTGATTCAAAGCCACCCAGCCAGGAATTCAGCTGTTCACATGCCTATATTCATTTCAATCAGCAACTTATAAAATTATTACTATATCATAAATGCCATACCTGTGTATTAAAGGCTCGTTTATAGTATTGCTGACCTTGATTATCAGTATCCACAATGACAAGATTGGGGGCAGAGCCATTCAATGGGGCTGGATTACACCATTTTCGGCACAAATAATCGGTTGTGCGATGGTTGATGTAATGGTAGGAGTCAACTATAAATCGTGTTGTGTTTTTCCATATTGCATCCCAGCTACCATTGGTTATGGCTGTGTGAAGTACCAGACAAGCCTTGTCAATGCAGATATAGTCCGGCCGTGACTCTTCATAAACTGATTCCAGGAATGCCAGAATATTTGTTGGTGATTCTGATTTGGCAAACTTTGCCCATGCAATAACAACACCACATGGTGCACATATTGTTTCTACACAATAGAAATGGTTTGGAGTAAAATAGTTGTCTCTTTGTACCTCAGGAGTAGGCTCATCATGAGGTTGTTGATTGGTCTGTGCTACTGGTTGCCAAGGCAAGCGTTCCCCCGGTCTTTGCAACATTCTTCTAGCTCCAGCCATAGTATGCCGATTATGTCCTCGAACATGCCTATTCCATTGAATTTGATGTCTTTCACATGCTTGTGTGCCAACAATCTTTTGGGTATTGCAACCATGCACCCGGCATTTAGATCCATGCAAGTTCTCATGTAGAGCACAAAATGATCCACCCCGAGAATTTGCAAGTTCTGAAGTACAGTCATCATAGGCACAATGCTGAAATCCCAATTAGCTGATATCAATAAATTTAATAGCATACATACTGGTGGAGATATAAGAATCCCATCTACAACAACCATAGTTGTATAAGAAGTGTGAGCTGATGGACTATCAACATCCATCTCCTGATCAGTGGTAGAAGCTGACTGCAGTGCATGTTGTCTTGCTTCTTGAGCTGCCTCAGCTGCTAAATCAGCACCTTCTCCAACTAGTGCAGGTACAATTCTATTTTCATCCATCCCTACAAGTGCTGCAGGATCATCCCCAGTAATTATATCTGCAGTACTTTTATATGGTTGAGTACATTCTTTACAAGAATGTTGGTCTGCAGCACGAATGACTCCATTTTCACCTAAGACAGAAAATGCTTGTCTGGTTACATCATTGATGGCAAGACCATCTTGAAGTTCCAGGTTGATGTTACTTGCAGAAGCAAGAGTACGGACAGACTCTTGAACAAATGCTTGCCAAATGTGACGCCGAGAGAGTTTTGTGGAATTCCCAGAATCAAATTTCCAGAAACTGTTATTCCAAAATTCTGTATAAGCAGCAGCAGATGAATGGAAGCTATACATTCCATTTAGAACTGCATTTGAAAAAGCCCGATCAACCCATATGCTCTGTCCGACCTTGAGATATTTTGCAGAATTCAAGTATATTCGGATGTTTTTATTGTCATGTCCAATTACACGTTCTCTATCTGCCAGATAATTTGTTTTGCACTTGGGACACCTTCCAGTAAGGACTTGAACATTTTCAAATATGTCAGAGCCTTTAATCAGGGTAACTCTTGGTATATCCCGTATTTTGGTTATTTGGAGCAAAGAGCGGGGGTTGCAGCTGTTGGTTTCACATACCACAGCATTTGGACAGATAACTTGAGCTGCTTGAATTGATTTATGGGAAATAGGCTTGAGGTTCCCTTGAAATTGTCCATTTTTATCATATGGATATAGATTCAAGACTTTGGCTAGCATATCAAGCTTTTCTCCAATAGCCATAATTTTCATATCAGCATTTCTATCATTTCTATCCTTGAATAGCCTTTCATGGTCCTTTCCTAATTTTTCCTGCAATGCACGTGCAAGACCTCTTATCCAACCAGAATCTGTAGAGCGAAGTTCATCTGAAAATTCTGGATTCTGTTGTCTTGCATGCAAGCCCAACAAATCGGAGTTGTCTGTTATAGTAAACAGGACAAGAAGAACTTGTGAAAGTGTAATCTTGGAACAGAAGTTCTCTTTCACAAAGTGACTGAACACCTTGAATGGAATATCAGGAAACGGGCTCTCCTCTGGATGTGCAGCAACTCCTGGTACCAGAGCAAGTATAATAAAGTACCAGATTAGATGCTGAGATTGCACAATGTTTGAAATGGCAAAAAAACACAGATGACAAAGGAACCATAAACTAAAAAAGAAATTTAGAACATGCACCAAAGTTTATTTATCTACTTGACTTGCTTTTTAGCACTACCATTCCCACTTTTCCCCTCCCCCTTCTTCTTCTTCTTCTTATTACTAACATTCCCTCCAACTTCTTTCACAACTTTGCCCTTCTTTTTGCCCTTCCCATCTGCCTGTTCCAAATATGCAGTCAAGTCTTTGAAGTTGTAGACCACTTTCTCTACCCCCCACACATCAAGATCAGAAGGTCGGTTTCCTGGATCACCTTCTAGCCACTCCACCATAAGAGGATGATTAGAAACCTTGGAGAAACATTTCTTGAAGTGTGAGTGGAAATAAGACTTTGAAACAAAAAGTTCGATCAGGTCCACAGCAGTTAACTTGCTGCCAATCCAGGTTCCATCAGCAACCATTTGGTCATACACATGAGATGCTTCAAGATGTGCCTTGTACTTCTGGTATGCCACATGAAGACCACGATCGGCACGATCACAAAGGTAAGTAGGAACACCAAGTAAGCCCAGTGTTACTTCTTTAGGATTCACAGAAGGGAGTCCTGAAGTAGCAGGAGTAGACGTGCGTGACAGAGAACCTGAGTGAGGAAAAGGAGTGGTAGCAGTACTTGAAGATCCAGGATTATCATCAGTCTATAATTCATATTTGTGTAAGGTTAGTAAAAAAAGTGAAATTAAATAATAATGGACTTACAATGAGAAGTTGCAATATATCCTGGCCATTATCATGTGCCCACAGTACATCATCATCATTCTCAAGAGCAGTTTCAAATTGACCTTTCACAGCCCAAAGATCCTCTTCATAAACAAAAACACGACGATTGAATTCTACCAAAAGGTGTCAAAAAGCAGTAGAGTAAGACTGAGCATGCTTACTGCGAACTGGGGAATAATTTCTTGCAAGTGTTTGCAGAATTGGCTTGAGGGTGGATTTTACCTCAGATGTAAGTGACATGTCAGGCTTGTGAGCCTCTGGGTCGCGATGCGAGGTATAGACATGCACCCTACCCTTACGCAGGCCAGGCTCAAGCATAGCATCCATATCATCTGCGTGATTAAAAACATTCCCCCGTGCTCTACCACGAAATACTCCACCTGTCGTACGTGAAGCACCTTGCAATGTGTGACGAGGTGGACTGGTTGGAGGACTCGCCATCCGAATATCAACATCTAGATTAATAATATTTAAACTATAACCTAAATACATTAAAACCATATTCAACCTACCTTTGTTGACTATAAATTATAATGTAACACATAAGCACAACATAATAATAATAATAATAAAAACCCGTACATTGATTAGAAACCTCGCCAGTCCCAGCAGCAGATTGCATAGAGTTGGGGATAGTGGCAGTAGTGGCAGCAGTTTGCAGTGCAGTGGCAGCAGCAGGGGTGTTCATAGCATCCTCGGCACCTTCGTTGGGCTTGCTAGTGGCATTGACGGCATTGGCCTGGGCGTTATCAGCATTGGTGGCGGCAGTACTGGTGTTGGCGGCTTCGTCGTAGTCGCCTGTGCCCTCGTTGTAGTCGCGGGTGCCTTCCTTTTGGTCATCGTCGCCCTCACCCTCGCCACCCTCGCCCTCGTCGCCCTCACCCTTGTCACCCTCGTCCTTGTCCTCATCTTCGTCGTTGTCCTTGGCATTGGCTTCGTTGTCAGTGGCTTCGTTGTCGGTGGCTTTGTTGTCGGTGGCTTCGTCGTCGTCATTGTTGGCTTCGTTGTTGTCGTTGTCGTGGGCTTCATCGTTGTCGTTTTCGTTGCCATCGTTTTCGTGGTCATCGTTTTCATTATCATCGTTGTCTTTGTCTTTGTCTTTGTCCTCGTCGTTGTCTTCGCCGCTGTTGTCCTGGTTCTTGCTCGTTTGTTCGTTGGGCTCTGGCTTGCCTGTAGCGGGCTTGGTGTCTGATCGGCGTGTTCGGGAGCTGGAGTTGGTCGGTGGTGGAGGCATGAAGCTCGTTTTTACGGAGCGTGTGCGTTCGGGTGGAGCAATAGGGACCCCGCTATCAGTGAGCACTTGCTCAGTCCTGTAAAATATAAAATAGTAGTTGTTCAAAAAGAAAGAAAAAAAAAAGAAAAAACTCACGGCGTGAGGTGAGTTGGTGTGCTGGCAGCTGCATCTTCGCGAGCTCGAGTAGCCGCGGTTTTCCTACAGAATAGGTCAGCGAGGGACGGGGCCAGCAAGCAACGGGGGGGGGCAAGCAACGGGGCAGCGAGGGATGGGGTCAGCAGGGGACGGGGAAGCAAGGGTCGAGGTCAGCAAGAGACGGGCCAGCGAGCAACGGGGAAGCGAGGGATGGGGAGCAACAGGGGAGCAGGGGACGGGGTCAGCAAGGGACGGGGCCAGCCAGCAACGGGGAGCAAGGGACGGGGTAAGCAAGGGACGACGGGGTCAGCGAGGGACGTGGAAGCGAGGGACGCTGTCAGCGAGGGAAGGGGTGATGGAGGAGGGCACTTGCCTGGGCGCCTTCGCTTTCTTCGTTGGTTTCTTCCCTCCCTTCTTTTCACCTGCTGCTCCGTCGATTTCTTCATTTGTAGCCGTCGTTCGAGTTTTTTTCGTTGCTGTGGCATCAGCATCGGCTGCTGACGTGGCTCGCTTGCGCATTGTCGATGCAGTTGATGGCGGGGGCGAGCCGTTGCGGCGCAGACCGCTTCTGGTCCTCGGAGTGTTGGTATTCGCTCGGGTTTGCATGTCGAGGTGGTGGTGAGACGTTGGAAATGGGGGGGTGGATGTGGGTGATGGTGATAAGAGATGTTGATGATGTGGCGATAAGGGACGCGCGGCCAGGCTATGTTTACCCACCCTAAACCAGGTTGGGCCTGACAGTATGTCAAGCCTAAAGGCCCCCATACCAACCAAGACCTTACAGCCTAGTGGTTAAATGTTATGGTGTTGCTTACAATACTTACCTGTGAGTGTAAGTGTTCGATCCTTTGCGCGAACATTTCTTTTTCCTACATATTATGTAATGATATATAATAAGGACCAACTATGTTTGGTCTGTTCCTAATGTTCCTAACGTTCCGTGTGGTTTCTGTGCGGAGTCCTAACAGACTCCATGCTAGGAAATCCTAGTCCGAGCACTGTTGCTCGGACTCTGCTAGGACTCCGTTCGGACTGAACTCGGACTAGGAACGGAAATTTAGCAGGCTTTTCTGCCAGTAAATTTCCTAGCTCAGTCCGAACGGACTCCTAGGAATCCGAGCGTTCCGTTCGGATTCCGATCGGGTTAGGTGGGGGAGTGTAAAGTACTCATCAATTCTGATGTGCTTAGGAAGACATCCCTCTTGGTGTTCAATAAACATGAGGAATTGTTTTAGTTTTGTAGAAGTCTCATCTTTTGTCTTCATTTGCTCACATACACAATATCTTGTGCAGTCATCAATAAATAATATATTATATCATGCACCTGATAAAGCTGTGGTGCATGCCGGTCCCCACACATCAGTGTGAATAAGTTCACTGGGTACCTGAGATTGAGATGAGGTCATTTTTGGAAATGGATTATGTGATTGCTTTGCTTGGATACACACATCACAATCATGAATTTCCGATTTTTCATTGACATTAAATATGTCTACTAGGTTATCATGTAGTAACCTTTGTAGTCCTTTGATGCCAATGTGACCATACTTTTTGTGCCAACTGTCCCAGGTTGCACATTTATTTTCATTAGTGATATTACTATATTCAATATTATCTTCTCTTTTATACATATTAAGGACATACAATCTGCCGGACAACCATCCTTCAGCTATAATACTTCCATCCTTATTGAGAAGAGTGGCCTGATTATTGCCAAATTGAATTTTACCACCAATTTTATCTAATCTCCCTATTGATAAGAGATTGTCTTTAGAATCAGGTGCATAGAGCACATTTGTTAGCTTTATTGTCCTTTGTTTATTCCCCTTAATAATAATTGCCTCAACTGTGCCACATCCATATGCTTGGACATAAGATTCTCCTAAGCCACATACTTTAATTGGGCTTATTGGATTATAACCTACAAATGCTGATTTTGCATTTGTGATGTGTGATGTTGTGGCTGAATCAGTGATCCAGGGGTAAAAGGAAACATGCTCTTCATTCATATCAACTACATCAGTTATGCAAGCCATTTCTCAATTTCATGCCCAAACCTTCCACATTTCCCACATTTGGGTTTGCCTTTAAATCGGCATCAATCGGCAGTGTGATTACTCTTTCCACAGATGTCACACTTTGTCACATTTGGCTTTTGTGAATCATTTTTTGTCACCTTGTGCTTTTTGCCAGATGAGAGGTTTTGGGCATAGTATGAGTGATTGTAGGCATCATCATTTTTATTGTGATGACATTGGCATTCGTCGATTAGGAGGGAGATTAATTCCTGTGAGGTTATACCAGCAGTTCCATCCCTTTTAGTAGTAGTGCCTTGATATGACAATGTAAAAGGATCCCATGATTCAGGGAGAGACATAATGAGTATGGATTTGAATTCCTCATCAGAGAAGACTTCCCCCATTTGGTGTAGACGATTTTGTTGACAACAGAGATCATTGATGTGATCTGGAATATTTGTGTCGTCATTTGCTCTAGTTGTATGGAAATTTCTCTTGGCAGCTGTAATACTTGTATGCCCTCCTATTTAGTGAATAGAGCATAGATTATTCCACATTTCCATGGCAGTTTTTGCCTCAATCACATGTATAATCTGTTCATCACTCACATTTATTTGTATGAGGGTCTGTGCAACCAAGTCTCTCATCTCCCAGTTGTCTCAGTCTTTGTCATCCTGAGGTTTAGGTACTTTTCCCTCAACGTAATCATAGACTTTATGTAGCTTTAGGATCCTCATAATACGAGTTTTCCATGCTAACCAATTCCCTTCCTTAAGGGAGTCTACTTTATTAGTTGAGAGGCCCCCCAGGTTAACATATTGATCGGATTTAATTTCTGAGAGATGGGGATCAATGGAGCAAGGTTCTTCTGGACTTTGATCATAGTTGTCGGACATTGTATGTAGGTCAGATATTGTGAGGGCTTATGTTTCTGATCCAAATAATATGACAATGCACCTAATCCAGGGCATCAGGGCCCATAACCTGTTGAGGTAACGATGTTACGAGTATGCTGCTAGACGCACCGACTAGTGATACAAGTAGAATAATAATTGAGGATGAATTTAATAAAATAGTTTTTCGTATTGCTTCTTATAATTATGTAGGGATAGAGGGGCGCATGCAAGGAATGAATTATCTTAGAACATATCTAGTGCCAATTATATATTCCAGATTAATGTCTTACTTATTATCAACCCTGATCAGGTGCACATGCCTGACCGCTCAACAAAGGTTATAGAGGAGTCTGGATTGTTGAGGTATCATGGCCAGGCTTTCATGCAGGAATGGATCTTCAACTACTAGCCTTTATATCTTGTCCACTGCACCAATGACATATGAATCATGATAATAATTCCAAAATGTGTTAAGATATAGTATAAATTGGTATTTAAAGTACTAGAAGGTACAAGTTACAAGGGCCACTAGCATGTTGTACTGTTGCTATGCAGGTAGTTGGCCACTGAGGGTAAACATGTCTCAGCTGAGTGCTAGCACTCACTATGGGACATTTATGGTCTTCAGTGGGTAGGCAAGTGTCTTGGCTCATACTGTGTACAATAGGGAGACAGTGCATCAATTTGTTGAATTTGTGTGAATGATTGGCTGTGTGGCCTCCAAATATGGGAAATACTGTACCATTTTGATCAATTTGTCCATTTTCTGGAAATTTTGCACTTTTGAAAAATCTCAGAAAATCTGATAAATTGAGAAAAAATTATTCCAGGGGTCAGCGAAAAATGGGTGTGATGCATGACAGATGAATTGAATGAAATGGTACAGCATGGGGAAGTTGGCCACCAGTCAAATTATTGCAATACCATATGCTTGGCCATGCTTATTTGCTCAGGATGGACTCTGTTGTATGTGAAGTAGTCCCACTAATATTTTCAGAATTTTACAGCTTTTCTACCTTACAAGCCATGACATCTGTTGGCCATGTGATTTAAGAAATCTCAGTTTTGGGATCAAATTTTGATCTTGGGCATATTTTCAGAAACATCAATTACTAGAGCAAACGGCCAAGCTGTGCTGGCAGATCACCTTGTTGTTCACATGTCTGGAATAGTATGGTGGGAATTTATGGCTACTTTGCAGTAACTAACAGCCAATCATTTTTTGTCCTCATTCTCATCAACAGTGACCTTGTTTAACAACAAGGTGACACATCCCAAGTCCAGCTTTTTGCAGGACATACCTCTACCATGGAGGCATCTTTTTAGTCTAATATCTTCAGTGTAGGTACAAGCATGCATATAAAAACAGCTGTGTGGCCAACTACCCAGGGTGGCTGACCAGATACAGTACTGCTTGAGTACTGCTTAGCTTCACTCAAAAAATCATTAATAGAATCTTGAGATAGCATAGTTTACATAACAGACTCTAAATGGGAAAGAGTCTGAGCCCGTTAAAAAGTTAGGCCAGAGGCAAGGGGGTGTCGGCACCCAAATCCCGCACATCACGTGGGGGGGAGGGGGGGGGTCAGGCAGGCCACTAAAAAAAATTATGACACTGAAGCCAATCGAAGTTTGCTGGGTTGAATAATGGACACAACTACGTAAAGTGTTGTTCAGTAGATACAGAAGCAGTCCTAGCTATGTTGAAGTGTAATGTAAGCTAAATTTTGTGCTCATCCCCAAGCGAAATGGCTAGGAAGAAGAGGTGAGCAAACACAGCACTGCCAAATGTCACATAGACTCTTGAGCTAAACTCTGAAAAGCAGAACGGAAGACAAACCGGAGTACATGCATGATAGTATGCTTCCTTGCCCTGACTGTAACAAGGAAGTGCGTGTTGGCACAGGTGGTCCCAAAAACTTGGATATCCATTGTGCCATATCCAAAGCTTGTAAGGCAGTGTGTGGACGCATGGTTGGGGGTCAAAATAAAAAGAAAGACAGTTCCCTTCTCACCTTTTTTGCGCCATGAGATCCACATGTTCCCCCAACAGTAATTGCACCTCCGTTGGTACATCCAAGAGTCTACAAACATGGTTCGGCCTCCCCACCGCCATCGAGGGGTAACTCTCCATTGGAATCACGCACCATGGCCATTTCTACTGGTAATCTTGCTTCGTTGAATTGCTGTGCACTTGCAAAGCAGGTTCTTTGGTGCCTTCATGAACAGATCAAAAGCATCCCAGACATGGTGCCACTTGCCAATGACTCACATCCACTTGCGGCATTTGCGGCAAATCCTGCCAATCATGTTAACTTGGATCAAGACGACTGGGAAGATGTTTTGAACCCAATGATGCACCGGGCATTTGGATACTGAGTAGGGGTAGAAAGTAGGGAGGAATTGAGAGGCTTGGCACGGCAGGGGGACTATGGTTTGGATGGGTTCTATCGCTTTATGGAATACTTTGTGGTCCATCGCCACCTACAGGGTGGTCTATTGGAAGGAAAAGTTGAACTCCTTCTGGCAGCAATCAACTTTGAGTATGTGGTGCTGTATGTTGATCGGAATTCTAGAACTAATAAAGTTAAAACCCTTGCTTCAGATTCGGAATGAAAGATGTGACAAAGGATGACGCTGGAGACGTGCAGTCTCTAGCAGAACGTGCACAGGGGAGACCACAGAGTGCTCAGACATGATCAGACACGTTGAAAGGCAAGGATGGAATACTGTGCTACAGTATCTACACATGTGGGTATCAACACAATCATGTGATCTCTATCTATGTATAGTCTATGGTCACACTCATGGTTGCAACGCAATTGATAAGAATGAAATCGAGATCATTGACATACCAGGGAAGTCATCTACTCCATCCATGTTGATGCCACCAGCTGTTTCGCAAAAGTCCATGGCTGCCTGCTGTGGAATCCTGCTGATGTTCCCAGTCGGCAAAAACCAACACATATCATATCCGTTCAGCCTACATAATGAGCAACCACTGCCATGGAACTACAAATCCATCGATGACAAGTTCTTTCTCCATGCAAAGTCATGTCTCGGAACACTTGTCGAAGTCAGACAGGCTTGTCGAGAATGCAAGGGCTTGAAAACCAATACCATTTACCAGGGCATCGTTGAGCGCATAGAACGTGGGATGAATGAAAACATCTCCTTTGTATATCAGCTGGTTGGTGGGCTTGTTAGCTTGCTTCGACGCAGAGTTGACCAGGTGCAAGCAATGCACCTGACCAAGCTGAACAACACTCGGAAACTGGTGGGGAAAGCAGCAGCATTAGAGGACCATTAGCAGTGGATCCTTGCAGTAGCAAGTGGTAAGGTGGATCGAGTTGCTGCATTGGTGCAGGCAGAGGATATACAATACTTGACACACACATTGAAAAGCAAGGAACGACACACACTTGAGAAGTATGACACTTTGATGGCAAGTGCGACACAATTCACAAGTGAACGACACATAGAGAATGAGTCCGACACAAGGACAATCACTGATGACATGGTCACATGTACATACACTTATTTTTGACCATTGAGCAAAGTGCAGGACAGAAATCGTTGCAGAAACCCCCACATCGTTCTGCTGTCATGTCCTCCGAATCGTCCCTCTGGCGTTCTTTTGAAGACCAAACATTTCTTGATCATGTTACAGTATGAGACCTTGCCAGGTTTCACAATGTGGTAGGGTTTTAGATGGTTAAATCTGCAAAATACAAATTGATGCATTCCCATATCAGATGTTTCCCAAACCCTTCATTTCTTCAAATCCAATACTCTTCCTGCAGTCTGATTGGGTAGAAGTCAAGAAATTAAAGGTTTTTCTTACCCCGTCAAGTTCAGGTTTGTCCCTGCATAGCTTGCTGGATCAAAAATAACATAATCAATGCACAGATGGGGCTGAAGCCATCACGAAACCAATCCTACCACCTGTCAAAGCTGAGAACCCAGATTCAGGCAGCATCCCAGACATCAAGAGTGAGCCACGTGATAATGACCAAGCCGAGGCACGTCTTTGTGTATCCCTGCCTATCAACATGCTGAAGACCCGCATTTTGGAGGAAAGGGGTCATGAGATCATTGAGATCTTGTCAGACTCAGATGAAGGAGATTACATGGGTACCGGTGATGGGCCGAGTGGAACGATGGAGCTTGGAAGAAAGACGAGCTGTGTTAAACCAGAGCCAGAGCTGCATAGGGAAGTCAGCATCCTAGCAGGAATGTCATCTGGTGGAGAAGTTGACCGAGAAAAGGATTGTGATGAGACTGAAACAGAATTTGACGCATCACGCTTTGTTGAGCCTTCCCACACTGATTGGCAGGATCCTGATGTCACATTGTTCATTACGAATGGTGAATTGAAAGTCACGACCTCAGTCACCATTGACCAAATTGAATACCTCACCACAATACCTTTGTTGTGGCCAATTCCTCAAATTCCCACTGCTTTTGTGTTAGATCTCCATGACCCAAAATTTCTGATCTTCAATAAGAAAGGAAAGCTCCTGACACCAGACGTGCTCATCAAGAACAAGGTACATGTTGTCCGAGTCCACTTGTCTATCAAATGGCTCATACTAATGCTGTTCTTGCATTCCAGGACCAGGATTCATGGATGGGAGGAACAGGATCTGCGGATTCAACCACCCAAGTTGTATTTTATTCTGGGTGCCCCGCGATCACATGTCGTCGATCTCGCTTGAAGTGCTGTGGTTGCCATGCATGCAGCAAAGTTGACCCTCTACTCCTCAATATCACGCAATATGAGTTGGATCCCAGTTCCCAAGATAGGATCTTTGCAGCCCAATGAAAAACCTGCCAGGAAGAGAGAGATTGCATTGAGCGGCAAACTGTGACGTGAGCATTATTCTCTTCTATATTTTATTCATCTGACCGTGTTCCTACAGCTTTTTCAATGTAGTTGGATCAATGCCGCAGTGCATTGCTCAGGATCAGTTTGGGAAGCAATGTGAAAGGGAAACCTATAATGAAAGAAAAGCATGAGGTAATTGGGTTGATTGCAATGTGTGATGCAAAATAGAGACCAACCTTTTGTCTTGGATTAGCATTCCCGTGGCCTCGCATACTTCATTGCATGCAGCGGATGGACCAAAATCTTCCAACACAATCACCAGACAAGGACCATTCCTGACTATGCTGATGAAAACCTCCTCAAAAAACTCATGACCAGAAAAGCGGTCATGGAGGGCTCTGACAAGGATACAGCTCCCTGTAGTCGTGTTGTGCCGCCACATATTGGAATGAAAATCAAATCTTGTCATAAGTATATCCTTGGAAGGAGGCCAGGAAAGGCCGCCTCACTAAGTTCAGTCAGGCAGACAGGACAATGTTATCCTTTGTTGCACGTAGTAAGAGTCAGTAGAATACATGAGTGAGCAATAGTAACTATACCTTTGTTGCACGTAGTAAGAGTGAGGCAACAAAGGGGAAAAGATCGTATATATATGAGGGGTTTGGACCGTGTTGGAAAGTGTCCAAATCCAGCATCTCAACCATGGCCGCATCAAGTGTAGTTCTCATATCGGGTAAGTGGTCAGGCCACCGGTATCTGTACGCATGTCCAGCTATGGGTATTGGGTTGCCGGTGATGCGACATGCATGGGTGGTGTCAGTAGCGGCGCACCAGTCGGTGGTGTTACCGATTGGTGAAGCCGTCGGTTGGTGTGTGCAGCAGTGTGCGTCGACAGTGGTACTGACCGGCAGTGGTATGCGGTCGCTAGGGTTGTTCACGGGTATACCGCGGGTACATTTTTCCATAACCGTAACCGTACCCGCGAACACCTTAACTGTACCGGGTATGGGTATAAACCCATGCAAAACATATATGGTGTCGCGGATAACCGCGGTACCATTACTTACCCGTCACCAAGAGGGAGGCGACGGTTCAAGATTTAATATATGACTTAATACTTAAACTACAACATGAGAACTAACTAATTAAAAAATAAAAAGTGGGGCAAGCCCAGCGTAGTTGTAGAAATTGGAGTGCTTATATACCCCTAGGTGCACAGACTATTTGGTCTTGTGTGCACACGTTGTGTCTTCGTTGATTGTTGACGTGTTGTTTACATACATTTGTACAACACCACCACCACACCACCACCATCGACGACGCCGCCTCCCTCCCTCGTCCACCCACCACAACCTCTCCTTCAACCCCCACTGCCACCGCTCCCGTGCCCTTCAACACGCCAATCGCAACCACAGCCAACGGATAGAAAACGGGCCCAAACGCTGTACATCAGCATTTAGTAAGTTTTTCTTTCTTTCTTCCATTTACTAACTACTTTGATTTCATTTTTAGGTTATAATCATGTTGTAACAATGGGCCCAACACCCTACCCCACCCTACGGCAGTCACTCCGAGATGACGCGCAGGGGGACAAAGAAGACAACGGGAACCCGCGACCAGCACCTGAAGGCACCCAGTAATCCAACGACGGACGACCAGCACACGGAAGACAACAGACGGCAGGAAACAGGGGGAGGACAACGATGGAAAATGACAGGATTGGGAGACTGCAATGACCGGGATCGACGAGATGACGACAGCCACCACAACCACCATGACAGGGACAGTGGGACATGGCGAGGGGAGGACGATGACAACCACATGGAGAAGGTCACGACGACGGCAACCACCGCCATGTAACAGGGTCAGTAGGAGACGGCGAGGGGGGAACGACGACGGCGAACGTCGTTTCGGCCCCCATAGGTTTCTTTCGGTATTTCTTTCCTATTTCTTTTTACTAACTATTTCAATTCATTTTTAGGTAGTAATGTTCTTCTTACAACAGTCCCCAGGCTGAGACACCCAACACCTAACCCGTTATGCCACCGCTGCGCTCGCGGGTGGATTGCGAGTGCCAAGAGCCGAGGAATGACCACCAGCATGGCGAGGAACGACCCAGCACCCGCCCCCAGCCCTGCGAGCCACTGCGCTTGTGGGTGGATCACCAGTGCTAGCAGCCGACGATGGTGATGGAAGGGGACAGGATAATGGGGATGACAACAGCCCGAAGGTCACAACCCCCCCTCTCGCTTGCAAACGCGAGGTGGGGAATGTAATTAAATATTTATTAGTTTAGATAGAATAATTTACATACATGGTGAACCCGTGGAATACCCACAAACCGCGGGTATGGGTGACGGGGATGTACGGTGTAGCAGAGTGCAACACCGCACCCGCACCCGTCACACCCGTGACCAAAACACCGCGGGAATACCCGTACCCGTGAAATACCCTAGCGGTCGCTTGTGGTCATGCCTGCGGTCGCCTGCGGTCGTGGCTGTGCACTTACCGATTGGCAGTGAGCATCGGTATGTGTGTGCATCGGCAGCGGTGTGCCATCGGTATGCATCAGTTTGGCGTCGGTGCGCCTGTGTGCATCGGTGTGCACCAGTCAGTGTGCAGCGGTGTGCATCAGTTCAGCGTCGGTGCGCCTGTATGCATCGGTGTGCATCGGTCAGTGTGCAGCAGTGTGCATGTGTTCGGCACAGCAGTGTGCCATCGGTATGCATCAGTTCGGTGTCGGTGCGCCTGTGTGCATCGGTGTGCACCAGTCAGTGTGCAGCGGTGTGCATCAGTTTGGCGTCGGTGCACCTGTATGCATCGGTGTGCATCGGTCAGTGTGCAGCGGTGTGCATGTGTTCGGCGTCGTGAGCCTGGGGCCAGGCTTACAATCCTCTTCGTTCTTCCTAACCCCTTCGATTTCCATATAAAAACAGAACCCACATATTATAAATGGAAAAATACAATCCCATTCGCAGATAATTCATCACAACTGCCCAACGCAACACACTATCTATGTCCCACAGAATCCTGACCTACATGTGGCACTAGTGGTCCACCGGAATAATATTCCCCATAATCACCCCATGCCACATATGTCGAAGGTCTCACTGGAAGCCAAGGCTGCATATGAGGGATGTGTAGAGGCTGCATCAATAGTTGGCGCTACAGTGCAAAAGGTTGATAACGGTGAGCATCATTAGATCCGGAAGCACTCATTTCACTGAACTTTCTTAATTATAGCAGCATCTACGAAGGTACTTCTTGGAGGTAAATCTCCAGGCCAGTTCAACACCACTTTGCATGACAAATGTGTCAAGCGCACAATTGTTCAGTCTGCAAAGGTGAAAAGGCATCCTGCCGGGTTAGGATTTCCAGGTATGTGACAATCTTGTCAGACCAGTCACACGTTCAGATTTTGTATCTACAGGTGCCATATATGCACATTGAATATCTGAAAGAGCCAATGGACAAATGCTACATCCACAAAATCATCACTGCAGATGACAGTGGTATCCTCATCTTCATGTTTGTCCCATCTCTTCTGTCCTTGATTCACAAGGATGAAGTTACATCATTTGAATGTGATGTCACCTTTAAGCACGTCCTTGATATGAATGAGTGGGAAATGGTCATCTACCTCCCTTCAATTCAACATAGTAAGTCTGAGTCATTTGACATTTTTGTTCTGTTGTTAACATGCTCACCTTCTCCATTGGCAGCAATTACTCTTGCCAGGGTGTATACAAACAGAGCGACAACAGAGCACTTTGTGCTTTTGTTTGATGAGCTTCAGCGGCTTACTGAGCTCCATACTGGCAGGTGTATCCGTTTCAAACAATTTTCACCAGATGGGAACCTCCTGGTCATGAATGCAGACACGGAGGCAGCGCAAATTCTTGCTGCTGGGATTACATTTTTACGAACTAATAATCCAGGTTATAGTAAGATATCTACAACTGTACCAGAGGAATTTGTACAGTATTTTGTTCGAGTATGCCTTACACATGGGAAACGGTGGGCTCTGCATGACGCCGAGTAATTCTACTAGATCAGCTAATGATACTAAATTACAAGCGCCGTTCTGGATTTCAAGTCAATGGTGTCATCAGGTGATTTCCAGCATCTTATCAATTTCCCATACCTCAAGTCAAGTGAGGAACTTGATGAATTCACAACTTTTGTCATGGATTTGAATATCAAAAAGATTCAAGGTAAGCCCTCGATCTCTGGCAAACTACGGCTCTGACTTCAATGTCAATCTATTTCTCTTCTCATAGATTGGTGGACTCACAAGATTCAGAGTGCATGGATCATTCCGTGCATCCTTCAGTCCCAGTCCAAGATACTCCCTGAACACTGGTCGATTACCCCCGCCACAACGAATATGGGTGAGGTGCAGCATCACTGGACCAATAAGCAAAGTGGTATCAAGCTGCCGCTGGTGGAGGCGATTCTATCATGAGTTTAGCTCTTGCCAGTTGATGCTGTGCATCTAAAGTGTATGTAGAGCACGCAAAATCGATCAGCAGGTCGCAGAAGAGGTGAAAGCAACACTTGCCTCTGGGATCCTCTCCAACACACAGACCGACCTGTTTCATCACATATCCCAAAACTTGCAATGCCATTCTTCTGCTTCTCGCAAAGCCCATGATGCCAATCGCCTACACACAGTTACAGGTGAGCTGCGTGGGCAAATTGATCAGATAAAAGCAAGTCGCAAAGAGGCTGCCCAACAACAACAGGAACTGCAGGCAAAACTCGATCACGCAAACGGCAAAGAATCTAAGAAAGGTAGGAATGTGCCTCTTCAAGCACATTCCTCTGGGGCCTATTCGAGCTCCAGCGGCCAGGTGAAGAGTGCCCCTCCGATCAAAAAACACGCCAAAAGTGGGTTAATTACAGATATCTTGTGCCACAGCTCATGTTGTACAGATACCGCAAAACTTGGGCCCTCACATTCCCCATCTCACTCCGAGTCTGCTGCTGCTTCCGTCATCAGCGCCAAGTCTGTGAATAAAGAGATTGAGGATATCTTTCCGAGTTCTGCATTACAGAACTCACAGACCCTTTACAATTTTAACATCGACGAACAACTCAATGGACCATTCACTGCAATGCTAAATTCAGATTTCGTACCATCATATGATGATCTGAGTCTCACTGGATTTGGCTTCAGTGACTTCGATTTTGACTTCAATGGCTTCGATTTAGCCAATTGTGGTCACACAGGCAACTTTTTCCCTTCTACTGCCACTGGCGACCCAGCTCCCGCTTTTCCCATTCCACTCCAGAATCATCTCAATGATGTCGATACGATCTTCAACACGACATCGCCAATGTCATATTCATTCGGACTACCCCTGTTGCCAGCTCCTCCTATGAGTCCGGCCTCAAGTACTGCTGATTGGCCCTCGTCTCCAACTCCTCTTACTTCTACTGATGGGCCCCCAGCACCCCTTCAGCCTCCTAGCCCAATTAGACCAAAAAAAAAGACAACGAGATGAAGTGGATGCGCAAGACATTCTTCCGGAAGGCCGGAAGCGCATGAAAATTCCTTCCATTTGTGCTCGTCAGATAGATAAAGCTTGATTATTACCCCAATAGCTCATGCCGTGTAGCTAGAATACTTTTACTTACATCATAGATAATGAACGCTGATTACATGAATACACATGGGACTCTTGAAAACTCCAACTTTGCCTCCAGGTGTCGTTGTTGCTTCCTGACAGACAGAAGTGCGACACAATGCTTGCACGAAAAGTGTATGTGTTGTGCATCGGAGAAATGTGTCATAGATCAGAGCACATGTGTTGATCATTGCACCTGTCCCAATGCGGGGTGTGTGTCGGGTTTGGTTGGTCCCGGTGCAGGCAGGGTTGCGGAATAACATCGGGATACATGGGTTGATTGCAGAGTATGAGCGGGTGGCATTGAAACTCTATCATCCACGGGGTTATATGGAAGAGGATATGATGCAGTCTATTGTTATGTTGCAGCTTGGTGGCATACGAGTTGCCCAATTTGCACACTGCTCTATGTCCTTGCCAAGTCCCAGGACCGCAAGAAGAAATACAGTCCTTCGACCGCTTCTTGTGTCACCTTCTACCCCAACTATTGATGAGGTAGAGGCGAACATTATTTCATGTCTGGAGGCACTCGATGTGGAGGATAAACATGGCTCCTGGTGACATACCAGTGTCATCACACATCAGGTGTTGATGCTCGACAAGATCACCACAGAGAAAAGAGCGCGGTGGGACGACAAGACAAATATGTTTATGGGGTCTTGTTGGGAGCACAATCACAAGGTCCCTTTGGAATTTTCTACCAAGAAGGAGTTGAATATCTTTTGTGATGCGCTTGATAATGGTGAAATCCACTTGGCATCGGAGGTATGGATTCTCGTTTCAATGATACAGAAATTCTTTTAAATATAACCACAGGCTACCATCAGTGCATTAGGGTCCCTCTCAGAGACGCCTCGAGAATATAGTATGCGCCCTATCCTGATTTCTGGCACTTGCAAAAAGGAGACGGGGCCAGAGCATGCAAAGGTCATCCAGACTGCCCTCACTGCAGCAAAAAGGACCCAGAATTTCCAAAGCTTTACAACCTACCAAACAGTCAGCATTGCTTCTGATGGCAAATCAAAATGTGGCAACACTTTGGTTTTATTGACAATGCAAGAGACACTCAACTCACAATCACCTATCTACTCCCAACTGCATAAACTCCAACTAATGAACCACCTTGTAGGAGAGGACGACATTACAGCCAATAAGGATTTCAAACACATCTTTAAGCGCCAGTGGAATCTACTAATGAGGAACAAGGGTTTCGAGATCCATGGCTATTGTATCACTCCTGCAGTCCTTTGGTGTCAACTACAGTCAAATGGAGTTTCATCTGATCGACTGAGGTCACTCCTCAACCCAAATGATAAGCAAGATGTTGTGCTTGGCTATTCACTCCTCAAGGAAATTTGGGCACTACCTCCACCTCCCCCTGGGGCCTCGCCAACCTTTACATGCACCTGGGATGCCTTATGAATCTACGGCAAATTTGCGCGTCACCTCATATTCCCTTACATTTGTGTCGATTTCAGCCTGGATGAACAACTCATCCACTTGAGCACAGCGGCTCACATAGCCTGCCACTTATACACCAACAATTCCGCTCAAACACGTTTTATGCCCAACCAATCATATGTCGATATCATGATGATCAAGAATGTTTACTACTGTGTGGCGAAAACAAAAGCTGATGATCCAAATGGGAAATTCTACATAATTCTCCTTGGAACAGACCGTCTTGAATCTTTTTTTGGGCTTGTATGAACCGCTGTTGGGACGGACACTAATGTTGACATTTTGCAATTCGGGTCTCGGGCATCTGGTTTGACGGAGGTAGCAGTGATCCTGGCAATTCATCCCAAATGGGACCGCAGCCCCCGACACCTGAGATTGCCCCCAATCACAAAGGAATCAGGTGACATTAGCAAAAAGGTCGATCATATCAACCCAGCATCCTGGCAAGGGTCAGTTGAGGTTAAATCTGTCAATCTTCATGCTTGCTGGCTCCTTGGGCATCAAAAGGCAGTGCAGCTTGTTCCAGAAGCTGACCAGTCCTTGCTCCGGTTGTCTGAAGCAGGATTTGACATGTTGTCACTGTTTGGTACTCTTTTGGTAAACCAGCATGACCTCAATGATGAATATGACTGCTCAGAACTGGAGAGCGAATATCCAATCTCATGTGTTGTGGATGGCGAATGCGATGTTGGTACCACTCAGGCAATATCTAATTCCACCGAAAACTCAACATGCGATCTCCTGAATGGGGACATTGAAGATGCAATTGCTGAAGAACATCCTTGAGGTCAGACTGTCACGTCCAAGATTCCAATTAATGGTAGTGAGACTACAAAGCCAAAAGCACTGTGCCTACAAATGATGTATCAAAGTAATTGGGCCTTGACCAACTGCCTGAAGCGTGTTCAACACCTCCCTTGTTTTGCTACATCCTCTCCCAATCCTGACATCATCTCCTTCGACAGCACGTTAGGAGGTCCCTGCCTTTGCATCAGCAATCCCATTGCCATGTTGGTGCGGTGCGAAGAACAAATATTTCTTGCCATTGCTCAGGTCAACTGCATTTCTATTGCATCAGAGTGCAATTTACATGAAGTTGGCCTGTGTTTCCTAGCTGACCCCAGTGCAAAGATTGATTTCCAGATATTCTGGCCACCATTCTTGACAATCCTGAGGAACAATATGACTGGTGTTGGTCTTCCAACATGGATGCAACTTGTAAAGCTGTCGCAGGCCAATTTTTACACCCAGTAAATCCAGCAGTATCAGTTCAGACGGGGAAGCCAGCATTCCTATTTGATAGCTCATTCCTGCTGACAATGGCTGCAAGTTTATATCAGGAGTTGCTGCCACAGGACCTCCAGAACCTTCCACAAGTGAAATGATCAGAATGGTTCCCTTATCGACATGCAGATGCATAAAACAGCTTTTTGCCAAATTTTTGTCAAATTCATATCTCACACCAACAGGTAAAGCATGTTTTGTTTGTGAAGGTGATGCGGTCACACGAGACCCTTTCGGAGCCGCTAGCTCACCATGCTCAATCTGTGGTTCCTGAACTCAACTGGATAAATCCAACACTCAAAGGGTCCTCGAACACATGGCAGCACACATTCTGCATGACGCTGGTATCAATAGAACACATGAACTGTGTGGCTTGTGCCTATGACCATCACCCATGTGCAGAATCTTCCTCAAGAAATCCAAGGGGACTACTGCCGGTTACAATGTGGATCTCAACAAATCTGTGTGCATCAACTTGACATGTTTCAAGTATGCACATGCGGCACACTCCTCCGAAGCACCTCCATGTACAAATGTTCCGAAAATTTGTCCATTGTGTTCGAAAGATGACCTGGCCATCTAGACATACAATCTTAACTCCCACTTTCGCTCACAACACAAGCTGACTTCATGATGTCAGTTTCCCATCCAGTTCCAGGTGGCCACCTCAGAAAAAGAAGCTCTCAAAAAAATATGGGATTTGCGCTTCAAGGTCCATTCAACAAGGATGACCAAGAAATCCAGACAAGCACCCATGATGCTTTCTGAGGCACACAGCTCGTGATTGGCGCTTCAATAAGCGCTTTCATTCTGAAGGTCTTTTCCTTTACTTATTTGATTGTAAAAGCAATGTTGAGCACAAGGATTCCCCTCTCGCAGGCTCAGAGGAGGATGGATTTGAACCGGATTTGGGTTCAGATGCAATAGATCCTGACAATCTGGCTATAAGTGATGATGAATCACTGTCGAGCCCTGATCTCCAAGATCCCATTTGGTCACCACCTCCAAGCCATAAAGCCTTCACCTGTGTTGGGATTATGTATACAAGAGTATACAGGCAAGCCAAGGCAGTTAACAAGCCTATGGAGATGGAATACAAGTCCTAAGCTTAAGGTTAGGGTTAGGATCTGCCACTGGCAGAATCCAACACAGCCACAGGGAATAATATTAATTCCCAAGCTGTTACCCTTAATAGACTGGCCAAGACTACAAAGACTGCCAAGACTGTCTCCTATGCTATCCAGGGAACCCCCTATAATATACAATGATAGACAAGTCTATCTGGAGAATTACATAGGGGATATGACATAGTTATTCCATTATTAACTGGTACAGGAGTCTATTACAGAATACCTCCTTTATGTATTAAAGGAGCGCATTACACTATACCTCCTAACTGTGTAGTATAAATATTGCACATCATGTAGGAGATGATAATAACATTCCTCCCTGTTGCAGTCTCCCTCACTCACTAGCCTTTGAGATTAAACCTCATCTTCTTAACCTTGCCCTTAACTCTTCCTGTCACTGTTCAGCACTCCATTCCCAACAACCTGTCATCTCGACGTCCCAGAACAAACCATGGAATCTGAGCTCCCTCAATCCGCATTAACAACGGAAGTCAATGACAATCATCCTGCCCCTGGTCCCTGTCCCACTACCGCCATTGAACAACCCATCACTTATACCTTGGCGCAACACAGTTCTGAAGCATCTTCTGTGCCTCACGACAATAGTGGCCACATTTCAAGAGCAGGGCACATCAGAAAGATACAAGCTGTAAATTTGAATAGCTGCATATGTGGTGTTGTGATACTGGAATCAGACATCAAATTGGGTGATACGGTGATGAAATGCAGGGTTCCCGGTTGTGAGACTACTTGGGTAAGAAAACAGCAAATTTGTTTTATGATTTCGTTGCTCACATGAGTTCCATCAGGATTGCACGAATTACAAATTTAGCCCCAAAAACTGGAGTTGCCCAGTTTGCACGGCAGCAAAGCGGGGTAGACGTGCATAATCCTCTCTAGAATGGCCCATCTTGTCTATCTTGAACAGAACATTTGTCGTTCTATGGCATTTGTTATGTGGTTTTTGATAAAACAATGTAATATATATTATTTTCTGAGAATTAGTAATCAAACATACCTTATATGGAAGGTGGGGGAGGGGGGTGCCAGGAAGCTTAAAAAGTAAACCGACGTCCGGTTCTTAATTAGAATCCTGACCCCCCCTTGGCCAGAGGTGCAAGATTCTCGCAATGGTAGTATGGAACGTCGAAGAAGATAAATAAATCGGCAATCCCGTCGGGGAGTTCGAATCTGAGATTTCTGAACTTTTTTCTTCACTGCCAGCAGGCTCAAGGCTGCGATGTTCGTCCCACATAAGACGATCTCAACGTCTTCTTTCGCGAACGGGCCAAGGTCTGAGTATACTCTGTCCTCCTTGATCGGTTCTAGATGAATCCGGTTGTAATCACCGAGCGACGAACCAGACAATCGCCTTTGTGTGTGCTATGTCTCAAGATCTTGACCTTCGGGCCAAGGGAGGACCATGTGCTTCGGGCTTGAAATTCGTCGTGGGGACCAGGCGGTGCATTCGATCTTGAGTCATGGCGTTGCTTATGTCCATCGACATGGAATGTGCCTTCGGCATGCACAAGGATCAATATCGCTACATTGACACATCCTTGTGGAGACGAGACCAATGCATAGTTGCGCGTTGATAATCGCTGCATTCTCCTGGGTTGATCGCATGTGATTGGGTGTAACTGCATCCGTGCTTTGGGTCCCATGCACGAGGAGATTGCAACGCCTGACTGAGACGGATGTACCGTCCTTTAGTTCACTTCGCAGCTTGTCATCCTTCGGATAATGAAACTCGATTCAGACTACTCTTGTCTGCTGTGCCAATTTTTCCCTCCCGCTCACTTAGCTGAGCTTTTCTCTTTGGTATCTTATTCTGTGTAGATGGTGAGTTGATTGTATATCACTCATGTATCTGAATTGTTGTCGTCCCAAAATCCTCTGCATGAGTAGATCGATGTTGAACATGGAATCACTTGAACTTGCTATGAACGATGTCCATGATCTTTTTTTCTTTTTTCTTCGGATAATGTGATATCAGCCGAAGGAGACCCAGAAACACCCGCCTCACAGTATGATTTCCAAATGGACATTTATCTTCGAGGTAGCACGTCCGAGTCGAAGGGGCGATACGGTGAACAATCAAATTTACATAATCAAATGTCATCGCGCCAACTTGAATCGGAACATTGAAGGGTGATGATGGTTCGCACCCCAAGCAGCCCCAGCCCACCCCAGAGGGCCCCGCAGCCTGTCAATTAACGTTGCTTTCTTGCTGCTCTGTAGTATTTCAACTTCTTTACAGGCACCCTCAATATTCTGGACGGCATCGGTACCGTGAATGTCTGGGTAGATCAGGATTTGGGCAATAAGCGTCCTTTGCTTCCCCCAACGCGAATATATGCGTCGTCCAGAAAAATGGCCTGTGCGGAGTGGCTTTTTATTTGCCATGACGCTGATTGCCACCATCAGAACATCGGCACACCCTGAGGGCCTCCTTTTGGTTTCCAGGATGACATCTATGTTATTACGGGACGACGGTCGTGCTCATGAAAACCTCGACTGTAATCACAAGTGTCGACAAAAGTACACATGAACATCGTCGGAGTCGGGTGTCTATTCCTGCAAGACTTGCTTTGTTCCGCATGTAGTTTCGCTGTGAGTTCGAATCCCCAGTAATAATGACCGTCGACGGAGTGCATGTTTCAGCTTCGGCGTGAAAGTTCTGACTTCGCTTCTAGACGTTCTGGCAACGTTTATTCGAGTTGCTAAAGTTGCTAGACGTTCGACATGACGTCCCCCAGTCGACCGCCATCTAATGTCTCGTTTTGGGATTGTCTGATAAACCCTACTGCCGGCGCATCCTTCGTGACATAGAGCAAGATATTGTTCTTGTGGGGTAGTGCACAGTGGTTTTCACGAGAAGGATTCTGCGAGCGTTGGAGTTCAAAACACGTACAGTCATCCATGGCTCTTTGGACCAATCAAATTTTAATCACCGTCCCATAGCCGTTGTAGCATAGAATGAGACATTCTGAATTGACAACATTGTAGTATGATGAGTAAACTAACGTGTGAGCATCTAAAAACCCTTATCGAACACCATTAAACAGGACGATGAAAGCAATCTATGGAAAAAGTCCTTATCACGAGTAATTGAGTCTATGGAACAGTCACATCAGCGTTGTGATTTTCCCTGATTTTCCTAATCGAGCCGGTTCCTGATCAGGATTCAGACCCCGATCCGAGGACTGCATCATCCTCGGAGATATGTTTTCCTCTTCCTCGGGTGTGAGCCAGCCCTTTTTCCGATTTGACTGAGTGAGTGTAGTTCCTCCTTTTGCATGCCGTGCTAATGTGTTGTGTGCCAGAGGAATACGTCGACCTGTCTCCGCGAAGTGTGCGTCCGACGCGTCGATGCAAATTTGACGCAACGACTTGTGCTTCTCCCCAGGTATGAGTGGTCGGTCCTGTTCCTCCTTGTACAGCTTGACAGCATATGCCTTGAGGTCATCAATCTCCTTCCTGAGGATCTGTCTTTTGAGGGCTTGAGATTTCGCAACGCCGACCATTTTTTGTTGGGTATGAGTTTGCAGTATCCTATGATTCGGATTCTGACTTCCCAATATGGCAAGCGTGATGTGACACCACGCGCAGCCCCATTTCCCTCCTTCGACATCGTTTTCTCAATAACTCACAACTCGATGTAGTTATCTCTGAAGTAACTATCTTAAATCCACTATACAACATGAAGTTTGGATCTGGCTACCAAAAGTTTTTAGAATTTGAAGGATTTCTTGGTTTTTTTCTCGAAACAAAATTCAGTTTTCCTACCAAATTATGAAGAACACGTCGAGTGCAAAGATCTACTCATCGCACGGCTATAAAATTTTGAAGGAACTTGAACATAAGCTATATAATGGTATTACAAAAGATTTGGGGAGATCCGGTCAGAAATGTGGCCGTCAGAGCCGTTTGGTCCATTGACCCAGACGTTCCAAAGAGCCATGGATGACTGTAACGACTCGGACCGCCTTCGAGTTCACCTCGATATTCCAAGGGACACACTCCCGATCACGACCACAATGAGTCACTGGACTACCACGTGTAAGTCTTTCAGATAAGTGGGTGCTGCTTTTCAAGTCTGTACGATTCATACCTTCTAAAGCCATGAAGTGGTCACTGTCTCCGGCCCTCTCGTAATGAAGTAGTGAGATACTTTTCGTATTTTCTAGTCAGATCGACAGGTCCGAAGATACAGGCCCCATTACTCAGATCATTGGAAATCCAGTGGTCCTCGTGCTTTAAGATTAGGGCGCGTTGTTTGGCCCCACCATATGCCGATACAAAGCCCGGAGAAAGAGTGCCGGCAACCGAGCGATTGTCATGGTCCTCCCTGCTATTCAAGTGTAGGACGTAATGCGTCGTCGATCCTATCGGACACCAGGTACAGCAATACAAGTTAGACCCAAGAGTTCTCCCGGTAGTAAATTTGACTTGAGACGTACTGGTGAGTCATCTCGGATGTTCATGATAGTTTTTTTATATGCGCAGACTCATGAGAATGTGGTGAACAGGTTAACCTCGGCCCAGTTTCTGATCTTCAAAAGGTTAGATGGTGAATACTAGTATGTGGTGTGGAGGGTATTGATCCTTGGAACTTCGGGGTGCAGGTGGTGCTCTGACGATTAAAATAACACCGTGACAGATGAATTGTGCCTAATTATGGGGCTGCCAGTCCGCCAGACCGACTGCACGACGATACTAGTAATGACTCGTGGCGTCTCAGGCTGTTCAAATTCCAATCAAGAGGAAAGTTATTTGGAGGTTACTGCTAATGAACAATTGGAGATATTTCATTGGCTGATCATTCAGCAACGCCGAGCACGTGCTACACTTTCATATCTGAATTTAAGTTTTCTTTCTGCAATAAAGCCACACCCACGCCCATGACTGTGTCGAATCCAGATACCCCTTCTCACTCAGCCATGCCAGCAAGCAAGTCTCCCATACCGTGGGTACCAATATCTGGCATAACCTCTCCCTTACCTCCAAAGTGTGCAAGGCCGGACCACGACGCCGGCATCTGTTGCAAGGAGCTGAAAAGCGACGAACGAACCCTTATCGATCCTGACATAGTACGCGACGTGTGAGCTTAATACGCTTTCCCTCCACTGCCAAGATACTCATCTGCGGTTTGTGGTTGTCTAGCGTAATCGGCCTGTCAGATGGCCTAACAGTCCCCTTTGCGCTTACGGCCGGCCTTTCCTCGCTGGGCGAATCAAAGTATGTCGTCCTCGCAGGGGTTGCAGAACTTATCGCGGGTTGCATCTCGATGGGCATCGGCGGGTTCCTTGCGTCCCAATCCGAACGGGATCATTATCGCTACCTTCGGCAACAGACCGCCACTCGCGTAGATCGGAGTTGTGCTGGTGAGATGGACCGCGAGGTTGCTGAGATCCTCTCGCCGGTCGGTGTCAGTGACAAGGCATGCAGTGCTGTTGCGCAGTCGTTGCGGGAGGCGGAGGAAGACTATGATGAGCGACAAGTTTCGGGCGCTCACGGGGATCCAGAAACGGCGAGCTTGCGATGGAGCAAAGATGTGGGCCTAACAGCATTCTTTTTGAAATTCGGGAAGGGGATGGGTATGTGCCATTTCTCGTTGCCTCCCGCCATGTCCTGATGTTGTTGCAGAGGAAGTTCCGGATAGGCGGCTGTACATCTCCGCCTTCACAATAGGCATGGGCTACCTCCTCGGCGGACTCATACCGTTGCTGCCTTACTTTTTTATATCTCGAGCACAGGTCGCCCTGATCTACTCATCTGTGGTTACTGGCATTGTCCTACTTATCTTCGGTGCCGTCAAGTCACATGTTACTGGCGCTGGCGCTGGTACCTACGGATATGTCTGGGGTGCAGTGAGCACGTTGTTGGTTGGCGGTGTCGCCGCCGGGGCTGCATTTGGTATCGTTAAAGTCCTCGAAACATGATACATCTAGCATTTTTATACTCAAGTACATATCTATACAACCCTTGCAACATGGACTACATCATATGGTGAAAAATGAATATAAAGTGGGTCTAGTGCCATGTCTGGAACAAGCCAGAGCCGCTTTTGGAATTGACAAATCCTGATTACTATACTTATTGTCATCACTTTCGCATCATCCGCGGCTATTTCCAGAGCCAAAAACGGCTCTGGCTTTCTTACAAATATGTTCCCACGCGCCAATAACTGCTGTGCATTGTCGATTATACCACATATATTGCACTTTACTGCTCTAATGCCTCGTGGTAGACCTGAAGGAACCAAGAACAGTCTAGGACATGCTGCTGGTGGTGCCAGAACTGGCTCAGGAAGGAAGAGAAAGCAATCTGCTGACAGTACATCCTTATCTCAGTCCATCTGGGGGAGGAGGTGAGGTGAAGGAGACAGGGGGAGAAGAGGGGGAGTGAAAGAATCTGCACCAATGGGCTGGAGGAAGGGGGGAAAGGGGTGTGAGGGAAAGGGGAATGAGATAGGCAGTAGAGAGAGTGAAAGAGGGGTGTGAGGGGGAGTATGAGGAGAGGAGGACTGCGGGGTGAGGGTTGAGAGGTGAGACAGGCAGTGGGTAGAGTGATACATAGGATGTGGGACTGGATTTTTGGAGTTTTATGTTCAGACATGGGAATTTTGTGTGATAGTATCACAGGTGAAGTCTGTGGACAACATGAAGGGAATATAGGGAGATGAAAGTTCAGATGGGTGGATAAAAAATATTGTGTATAATTGAGTGGTATCAGATTTAGATGCAGAAATAGTTTTAACTGTAAATAAGAAAGTAAAAAGTAAAAAGTAAAAAGTAAAAAGTAAAAAGTAAAAAGTGACATTGCCACTAATTACTATTAATGTATTATGACACCTTCTTCACACAGGCAGGGGCTGAAGGTCCCTGGCTGTGTTGAAAAGATGAGTAAAAGATGTGAGCAGGGGGTAAGTAATCTCACTCAAATAAAAGCAGAACATGAGGATCTTTTTGACTCTAAATATGTCTTGTAGCTGTTAGACCCTATGGCTCTGGTCCTCAGGATAGATTACATCCATTTTTCTGTATGCTCCATTTTACATCTTGATCTGTAGAGTGAAATTGACAGATTTCTTTTGTAACAGATCCAAGAGCCAAGTGAGTGATATATTGCTGCTCTAATTCCAAAAGTAATTGTACATGACCTTCACAGAGCAAGTGGACTGTCCGGTTCTTCAGATCAACAGGATCAGGCTAATAGATTTGACAACTCTCTGCAAGATGCTCAGGCTTTTCCTTTCCCATTTCTTGAGCCAGATCCAGTAGATAGTGATCCTGAGTCTGACTCTGATGATTCTGATGACTCTGATGACCTGGAAGATCTTCTTGATGGCCACTCTTCTGCTGAGCAATCTGATGCTAAGATACAAGGGATTGTTCAAGCATATCTGGCCAGTCTCAAAAACCAGATTGTAGTTACTATTGGAGCTGAGAACCTGCCTTCTTGCTACAGGAATGGCCAGTTCTGGATTCATCCCCAGGATTCTTACTTTGCAATGTGCAAAGCTGAGAAAATTCTGGATGAATTAAATCCTACTTCATTATATCACCCATCAGTATTTCTCTGGCTTCCCACTTGCTGGATACTAGTGGAGTTATTACTTGCCCCAATTCTACTTGCAATTGGTACAAGAATATAAATCATCCAATGACAATTAAAGGGTGGAATGATGATCCTATTGCATGACGTATTGTTGGTCTTGATTGGATTTACTATATTATGACTATGCAGATCCAATGCAGGGCTAGAAATGATCAGCCTGCACTAGGTGGATGTGGGAGATCATACAATCTTTATGATCCTGCCATGTTGGAGCAGTTTGATCCCTGACTAGCAGCTTCATTTCCTGCATTCCTGACACATCGAAGTGGCATTGATAAGACTTTAATGACACTTATCAGAGCTGGGATGTCACACCAAGTTAGTGCAAGTGCTTGGTCAACAATCCTTCATGAATTACATGTCCATGAACATGATCTTTGTGAACTACAATATCTTCATACAATTCAAAGGCAAAACAAAAAGTCTACCAATCAGATTCAAACAAAATCTTATCTGCCTTTTTCTGAATTTGATGACAAAGGAGGATATGCAGGCTTTTATCCATCATGCTGGTTTATAACAAATGTATACACTGATTACATGGAGCATGTTCGTCCAATTCTAGACCAGTGCATGTCTGCATTAACAGGCCATGTTATAAAGTGGGATCATTCTTTCAAGCTACCAAAATATCTTATGAAACTTGATGGAGTTATGTCATTCTCAGCCTTGTTTACCATTGTAAATGAGTTTGAGCAAATTCACTTTCAGGCATTTGTCCCAACTAAGTCTCTATCTCATATCCGATCAGGACTTGAAGCTATGGTAAAGTCACTTAGTGACCATGGACTCCCACAGCCAGTTCTTGGATTTACTGATAATGTTGCTAGTGATGCAGCAACATTTCTACAGTGTATTCCATCTTTGGGAGAAAATGTAACACCTGTGGAACTTGATGAATTTGGTGACCTTCCAAGGCTGTCTTTGCCATCTGATGTAACTCCTCTAGTTTGCAATACTGAGGCTGAAATCGAAAGTGCATGTTTGGAAATTATTGGGCTACTTGGTGATAGCATCTCAAAGTTGTATATTGGTTTTGACATGGAGTGGGAATTCAATACTGAAGGCTATTCTTTTGGGTCACAAAAAACAGCCATTATACAAATTGCTCTTTCCAAAACAGTGCATTTGCTTCGGGTTTATATTCTCAAGAAATTGCCTAGTGCATTGCAAACTATTTTAAAGTCATTGCAAATCATAAAAATTGGTCATAATGTTGGTGGAGACCTGGCAAAGCTTTCTCAGGACTTTCCTGACTTTGCATATGACTCTAATACTCACAAGAAGGGTGTCATTGAGCTTGAATGTCTTGCATCAGAGAAAAATGTAGTCTCCTCAGGAAAGGCATCTCTTGCTGAGATCACTGCAGCAACATTGCAGCAAAGTCTTTCTAAAGAAACACGAACTTCTGAATGGGGTGCAGAGATGTTGAATGAGGATCAAATCCACTATGCAGCACTTGATGCTTGGGTTGCTTTGCAAATATGGGATGTTTTAAATGTTTACAAGACTGCAGGGGCGCCAATGTCCTCAGCTACACCTGTTGGCCAACTAGTCAGTCTTTTTGTCCAGAAGCAAGAAGTAGCTCATGGAATTATTGTAAAACAACCTGCCCTGTTCAATGTACAGCCTGGGACTGACAGCACTCCTCCTATAATGATCAATGTTTCCACAACAAAGACCCGTGCTGTCATTCAGGTTGACAAAGTGTTAGCTCCAAAATGTGTCATTGCATATCACAAAAAAGCTCTTGGTGATATTCAAAATGATTCCATATCATTTGAAGTAGTAGTAAGCATATCAGCACTACAAACACAAAATATACAGCAGACAAAGCTAGTATTGGAGCCTGAATGACAGCCTGGAACTGCTCAATTGATTTCTCCACCTGATTTGCCTATTCCAGAAGCTCGTGATATGCAATTGTCTCCAGAAATTGATAATTCTGGACACAAATCAGATGATGAATCTGAGCCAGACATAGACAACCAACCAGAGGATACAGAGGGTTTTCCAGAATATAATGGATATGTACAAGATGCACTAGCAGAAAGAATTTCAGGGATATTGGCAGATGTCTTTCATGAAATTGAGAAGGTTACAAGAACAATTTCTGGAAAGCATACACTCTGCAGAAGGTTTGCCCAGGCATTTAGTGATACAATGTTGGTACCAGATGAAGGGGATAAAACGTCTGTTGAAGAGGTCTTGACCAAGAGGAATATCAAATGGGAAACAATACAATCAAAGTCACCTGCATGGTTATGGAAACGAGTTCACAGGTACATTCCAAACAAGGATATTTTGTACCATCTGTTATCTGAGCTATTTCAATCCTGGGGTTCAGTCAAGTGTTCTATTACCAAGCAGACACTTTTCAGTGCAGAAACTTGGAAAAAAGCTGAAAGAGTTTTACATGATGTGAAAAAAGGTTGGATATCAGATCCAACCAATACTCCACTGTATACACTTGAAAGCCAAGACAAAAATGGGCTTGCAATATATCACTGTATTAGAGGAACTAATTCTGTGGAGGGGTCTGTTCACAATCCTATCAGACATAAATTTGCATCCTTAAATGCATCTCCAGAACTAGCTGATGCCCTCATTGCTGATTTTCAGCATAGGCATAATTATGATACAGGTTCTATGCACAAATTGGGGGAAAAATATCTTGGTCATTACGATCCATGGATTGATCATGATATTCTTCAGCTGCAATCAGACATAAAGTGGAAGCCAGCCAGTGTCCATAAAACTATTATATGTGGGCGGGCACTTCAGGATACAGATCCAATGTCCTTTCAGCACACTGATGAACAATTTGGAATTACACAAATACCTGGGATACTCCGGATTCAGAATGATTTCAATTCACATGCCATTGATCCTTCTGAAGAATCAAATGTTTATCCTACCAAGCTTCTGTTTTCCCAATTGCAAGGAAAGCGGAAATATATATATGAATATCTTGCTAATTCACAACAGACAAGATATGCTGTTATACCACTTCATACAGAGGAAAAGTTTAAACTATTCCATGAATCTGTAACTGTGAAGGGAATGTAGGCAGCACCAACAGGCCTGCCTGATTTTGATCGCATGGCAGCTTGGTGGTCATCAAAGGCAGATGGCAAGACAATTTTTTATAAATTGAGGGAGCACTTGGCAACATACTATAAAACCTGGTCAGAGACATGGAAACAAACTGAGTCCATGGTTGCAAGTTTACCGCAATGAAAAAGGAATGAAGTTCGCATAAGATCCATTGGGCATATATCACATGTACTACCTGCTGCACCCCACAATCAACCTGGTGTATATTTTCCACTGACAGAGGATACAATAATGGAGATGGCTACAGGTGCTGAAGCATTTCCAGCTGAGAATGAGCAGCAAATCACTCAACCAGTAGCAATGGAAGCTGATGATAGGATTCAGCAGCTATTTTACTTTTCAGAGTCACTGGATACTGTATCTGTGTTTACACATTCTACTGGTAGTACTGGTGGTTCTATACCAACATCCTCTGTTGCCAGAGCTCCAGTATCCAGCAGTGCTGTAGTTCCCCACATGGCTATGCCATCTATGGTGCAGCCAAATTCTTTTTCCCACCCAGCAACATCATCCAGTACATCACAGTTTGTTACTTGGGGATCTGAAGGAAAAAGAAGAAGAAGATGTGCAGTATGCAAAGAAGCTAATAGGAATGGCTATGATTGCCCAGGAGAGAGGGACAGATCAAAGTGCAGATACTTGTAAGCTTAAATGTATTCTTACTGTCCCTGAAGTTGCCATGCTAATTGATGAGGTTAGATTATAGTACCAATAAAAAAAGGCATTAAGAGGTCTATATTTGTATTATACCAATGACTGGACAAGAAGAATATTATTTGTTATGAGGAAAAGAAAATGTAATGGCCATCAATTGAACTCTTGATCTTCACATAACTTATGTAAGCTATGCAGTGTTACGCAGTCAAAAACTCCAACTGCACTACAGCAGCTTATCAAAGACAGGTGACCTGAGCATCAAGTCACCTGAATCTGAATTTTTGATTTTGTTCCAGACATGGCACCAGAGCCTATAAAGTAGAGCTCAGGAGTGGAAAACTTTCCTGTCCCGGAGAGACTTGAACTCTCGATCTTCCGATTGATCAAGCGGATTAACAGTCGGACGCCGTAACCAACTAAGCCACGAGACATGTCGACAATTATCTAAAATCCAAGTTGAAGTAATCATAACCTATTTCCAACACTTCAGTGACGGTAGTGGTGAAATTCAAAATCGGTATACGGGCTGTGATGGTGGAAGGTACCCTTCCACTTCCATTGCTTTCACTTAACTACATGTTCAGCTGCGCTTCCAATTTAAATGCTCCATGTTGGCATTCGGGCTAGAGGTGAATGTGGCTCAGGTTGGTCTCCGCCAACCCTCCACACCAAGGTCCGTGGAACTGGGTCATGCAGCCGCAATCAGGGCTGTGGAGCACACTTCGCTGGTCGATCACACGACCCTCATCAACCTCACCGGGTGCGCACGCACAGCGCCTCGCCGAGCGTTTAGTAATTGTCTGGCTGCCAGTGAGCGTCCGAGTATTTTCATCATACTTAAACAGGCAAAAAAAATATGCTTGGGAACGCTGATAGGGGACGCCTCATGGCGGGGAGATGGAGGAAACGCCAAACGAGAGAGGAGATCACGAATCTGCATCCTGATTCAGTCTCCTCGTCAAGAACCAGTCAAGAACAGCCGGGTCGTGCAAGAAACCATCAACGAAAACGCACAAATCATCCTTATGGAAGTATTCTGATTTGCCCTTTGTCGTGTACAGGACGCAAAGAATCTTGAGGACCAGCGGTTGCATGCATAAATCCTCTGCCAGTGACCAGGAGTGACAAGGAAAGTAACATGATAACCACGACTTGAATGCGTCGGAGACCAATTGAACAACTTCAAGTCGATTAATTACAGGTCATGCTTGCAGGAAAAGCGATCCGCTCCATGAGACTACATCCGTCGACTTTAATTGAGCAAAGTAGCAAAGTCGTTAGTAGAGGTGATGTTCGAAGGTGTGCGGTCTCGAACCAAGGGGCCTAAGCGAACTTGACAAAAAAAAAAGGAACTACGGATTACACAAAGTGCGATGTCACTCTCGGCTCCGATTGCAGGGTGCAGAAAACCATTTGGATAATCAAGCCGCGGATGGAGGATCATTCGGCATTGCTGGGAAGGATATGGACAAAAGTCCGAAAAAAAAGGACAGTGGTGGTTTCGATAATTGTGGTAGATGTCTGTATGAAATGCAGCATGCATACGGTACACAGCGATACAATCAACCACATCCGACACGTTAAATCCTGTTAGACCAAAACCAGACATCCGAACACCAGGACAGTCCCGAACGCTGCCCAAGATGAGACCGGGGATAGGCCTGCCGCACTACTGGATTGCGTCGGTGTACCAGCAGAGGCAGTTCCACTCGCACTGCTTGTGGCGGAAGAGTTTAATGAGGGTGTGGCAGTCGTATCGACAGCCGTGTATCTTTTCCATATATCAGCAAGGGATACAAGCAAGACAAGGAGAAGTGTTAGACTCACATGAAGCTAACTTGTTGAAGCTGCAGGTCGCCGCTAGGCGTCCACGCAGGGGAAGGCATTATGGTCCTACATACCTTGTGTGTGGTGCTAATATACTGTCTTACTCTGGTGGTGGTTAGAAGGAAAGAACTGCTTGTATTACTACGAGGTTTACAGCGTCTTATATACGTTTAGTACACGCGCACGGACCATGTATATGTAATCAAGCATGTGACTCAGTAAATGAGTCGTTGAGGTTAGGTATTGGTTTTCAACACCCCCCCACAAGTAGTGCAGCATCTGCAGCCATAAAAGGCGGTGTGTGCGCTTACTTGACCTTGGTAAATTCAATACCTAGGTGCTCTCTGCATTTTAGGAATAAGGCGGCGGGTAGGTTCTTTGTGAACATGTCGGCCGGGTTATCTTTTCCTTCGAGGAATACGACAGAGACTTTGTCGTTCTCGATGCATTCGCGTATGTAATGATAGCGAATGTCAATGTGTTTTGTCCGTCTTTCTTGAACAGGGTTTGATCCGATGAAGATGGATCCTTGATTATCTCCGCAAATCATAGTGCGGGTCAAATTAAAACCAAGTTCTTGAAATAAGGACTGTATCCACGTTATCTGCCGACAAGAGTCGGAGAGAGCCATGTATTCGGCTTCTGTGGACGAGAGTGCGACCGTCTTTTGGAGGCGCGATTGCCAGCATACAATGCCGCTAGCAAGTGTGGCAAAGAAGCCAGTAGTGGATCGGCGTTTGATAGGATCACTCGCCCAGTCGGAATCTGTATATCCGATTAATCCCTCGGATTTTGCACCATTATAGATGATCTGGTAGTTTTGAGTTCCTACGAGATAGCGCATGATGTACATCGCTTTGTCTAGGTGTTCTTGGCTTGGATTAGCCGAGAATTGCGACATTTTAATGACAGCAAAAGCAATGTCAGGTCGCGTTCCGAGCATCAGGTACAATAAAGACCCAATGACTTGCTGAAACTTCGAACGGCGGGTGGCATCAACCGGTTCGGTATTTTCCGATGGTATATAGCCGGTGGGTAATGGGGTTTGAGCTATTTTAGCATTTGTCATGTTAAAGCGATCAAGGACCTTTTTCAGGTACTTTTGCTGATCAAGCTTAATGACTTGCGCAGTCTTTTCGACGCGCATCCCCAAAAAGGAAGTGACATCGCCAGTGTCACGGCATTCCCAGTGCTTCAAGCACGCCTGTTTCATTTTGTCGGCTAACTTCTTGTCTTTCGACATAAAGATACCGTCATCTACGTACACAATGGCGATTACGATAACGCCTTTTTTGTTTTTGTAAATGAAGATGCCAGCGTCTGAACTGGCGCGGTGAAAACCTATGGTCTTCATGAACGCCTCTAGTTCGCGCCACCAGGCAAGCGAAGCTTGTTTAAGACCATATAATGCGCGCAAAAGGCGCATGACCTTCTTCTCTTGGCCTTTTATTACAAAGCCTTGAGGTTGGAGCATGTATATCTCCTCGTCCAGTTTGCCATAGAGAAAGGCGGTTTTAACGTCTAATCCGGTCATGTACATGCCTTCTAGACTCGCCAGGGCGAACATCAGGTGGACGGTCTCGTAGCGGACTACCGGAGAGAATATCTCGTTATAGTCAACGCCTTCGACTTGTGAAAAGCCTTTGGCCACGAGTCTGGCACGTTTTCGATCATCAGCTTTGATGTCGAAAACCCATCTGTTTTTGATCGCTTTGCGACCGTGCGGAAGATCCACGAGTTCGAAGACCTGTCGTTTGTATAAGGCGTCTAACTCGCCACGACACACAGTCTTCCATTCTACTTGCTGCTTTTTGTCTTTCAAGCGAGCAATGTCACTAAATTGTGTTGGAATTTCCATATCAGAACTCGATGGTATTGCTTGGTTAAGCAAATAGTTCATCAATGAAGTTCCACCTTCTTTGACACGTGCAGCGAGCCATGTGTCCTCGTCCATCGGGTCATATTCGCGCTGAGTTCCAACCCTCTGATTGTTATCAGTTGCAGTAGAAGGGTTGTTATTATTGGAGGTAGGCACATCAACATGTGGTGCCGTAGAAGTGCTTGGTCCAGGTTCCATGTCACTTCGAGAAGTTTGTTGGGGTCTTCTCAGGCCTTGAGAAGGCTGACCAACTGTCTTCTTCCAATAATTCTCACGTCGGATATCTCGCTCAATATCCGTTGGTAAACGTTGTTCACCATACACATTTCCCGGACGATTTGGGACGTTCCTGGATCTACCAGATCTGCGTGGAAGTTCATTCCATTCGCGTTGATCTTCCCTTCGCGGAGCAAAGTCTGCGGGGGTTACTGGAGTAGATGGTGCAGGAGGAACTTTGGCATTGTCATGTGCCTCTTGTTCTCTTGGTACGTCAGTCTGTGGTTCAGACCGTAAGAAGGGGCGGTTTTCAGGCGGAGGATAGTCATCGTCGCCAACCTTTCCATGTAGAATGTCGTGATCTCTCTGTTCCTGAGATTCGTCATCACGATTGAAGTCTTCACCGATAGGCGTTACTTCAGGTGTGTGGGCACCAGGGCAACGAGGGAATAATTCCTCATCAAATATTGCTGTAGCGCCAATGAACATTGAATTGTCCGAGCGCATAAAGTAATATCCCTTGATCCCGTCCACATCTGCCGAGCCTAGGTAAACCATTAGCTCAGAGCGCGCCGCAAGTTTGTTTGCGCGTCTCTCTTTGGGCAGATAAACATAGGCTGCACATCCTAAAACTCTGTCCCTGGTGAGATCAGGCTTAGAGCTGTTAATCATCTCGTAAGGGGTTATCCACTTTAGTCTAGCTATTGGCGTGACGTTGTGGAGATGGATGGCATGCCGCACACAGAATTCCCACCAGGAAGCCGGTAGACACGCTGTGAAGCGTAATGTCTGGGCTTTTTCCGTGATTGTCCGAATGGCACGTTCGGCACGGCCATTCTGTTGATGTTGGTAAGGGACACTTTGTTCAAGTTTTATTCCCAAACCAAGCAAGAACTTTGTGAGCTCTGTACTTTTTAATTCTCCCCCAGCGTCAATACGAATTCGTTTGACCTGTTTGTTGTGTTGTGTCTTGGCCATGGCGATGAACTCTTTAATTGAAGAGCTCGCTCCTGACTTTTTAGCTAAGCAGGACGCCCAAAAGGCTGACGAATAGTCATCCACAAAAACAATAAAATACTTGAATTTGTGGTAAGACAGCACGGAGAATTCCTTGAGATCCATATGGATTAACTCAAAGGCTTCCATTGCTCTGGTGTGCGACTCAGGGAAAGACTTTGACGTCATTTTACCCTTGGCACAACCTGGACAAATCGGGATGTTCCTAGGAATCGAGATTTCCTTGGGTAATCCGGTGCATGTGGAAGGCATCTTTTTCAACGCTGCGTCGGACGGATGTCCTAAGCGTCGGTGCCAAGTTCGGTAGTCTGCAGCATATATGGTCGCGACAGAGGTTTTGGTTAAGCCCATTCCTCTTTCAATTGTCGACGTTACCACATATGCTGATTCAATCCTCTCGGAAGGAAGACTCTGAACAGTGATGCGATTTGATTGATCGTAAAAGTTGATGCCGTGAATGGAACCTTTCACGGTCATCTTAGATCTTAATAAAACCCCCATGGAGATCAATCTCATATCCATGCCGGGGATGTGATGCACAGGGTATAAGCGAGTAATTCGCTGCCTGTCATTCACAAGATGTTTGATAAACACTGCACCCTTGCCTACCATTGGGACTGGTCCCTTGGCGGTTTGGATGTTCTCAGGTTCATCGAGCTTCTCATAGGAGGCGTAATCTGAGATTTCGCCGGTGTAATGTTGGGAAGCTCCTGAATCTATGATCCAGGTAGCTAAGTTTTGTGAGTCTTTCTGACTCGAGCACTCAGGTCCGTTGCACATCAAAATAGTATTTATTTGTGTCATAAAGACACGCGAGTCAGGTACATGCATGTAATTTATAGGCGATGAGATCGCCGTCCTGGAGCTAGAATAGCATCCTGGAAAACTGCAATTAGGCTCGCTGAGTGCATTAGGAAAGAGTACTGACCTTTCGTCAAAAGCGCCAGTATCAAGCCCGATGGGCTGATCGTCGCTATCCATCCTGTTCTGGATTTCCTCATCGACAGAGTCCCAGATGAGCTCCTCACTGGGAAGCTCGGGGGTTGATCCGAGGGATACAAGATCCTCGTCGGACACTTCCTCGATTTGAGCTGTAGGCTCGGACTGAGTCTCCTCGATTTTTCGGCGTTTGCCGTCTCGCCTATCAGTAAGGCGTGATTCAAGGGACTTCATGTTACTTTGGGATCGTGATAGATCCAAAGCCTCGAGGGTGTCTCGGGCTATCTGGTAGTCCTCGTATACAGACGGGGTCCCGATTAGGGTTCCCGTGAAGGCCTGAGCGGCGGGCCACTTTCTCGGGTCTTTCGTCGTGATGGGAAGAGCCGTAGTAGGCTTGTAAAAGGAAGGAGGGATGATGGCGCCGCTACCAGTTATGGTTGTGAAGAGCGGTGCCGGTTGATAAGCCGCTGAGGCGAGCTGTGAAGCTGCAGCCTTAGCTTTCTTCTCATTTCGGTTTTTGACCTGCTTGCCTGCGCGGCGATTTTTCCTCTTCTCATTGGAGGCCGAAGCCTCGGGCTTATCTTCACGCTGTTCTCTAGGTTGCCACTTTGGGTTGTTGCCTTTTCTTTTGACAGCAGAGATCTTCTGAGCCGATTGAGTCTTAGAGGTTGAGGAGTGATTCCTCCTCCCGCTTTCAGCGGTGATCGCCTCCTGGACCACGTTGAATGTCAAGGTGGTTGTATCAGGATGCGTTTGCAGGATCGTGGAGGCCAGCGAATCGTACTCTTTTGGAAGAGCGTTCATCAAGATCATCGCTTGGACGATCTCAGGAATTGCAACTTTGTTGGAGGTCAGGCGGGAAAAGTATTCCGCCATTTTCGAGATCTCCAGTTGCGGATTCGCTACGGACAGGCGCATGGAGACTGCGGCCTTGAAGTCCGTAAAGATCTGAGAGGGACCGATTTTCCCAAAAGCTTTGAGGAGTTCGTCCCAGCACTCCTCGGCTGTCATCTCATCCGCGATCAAGTGGCGCATGGAGGGAGATATTCTCATCCCTATTGATCCAGCAGCCTTATCATTCTTGTCGTTCCAGTCGGCAATATCCTTCTGCAGCTCTCTTCTTTCAGCGCTCGAGAGAGTGCTGGCGGTAGAGCGTGAAGTGCCATCTGGTCTCTCAGAGACTTGAATGGTATGATCTATCGGACAAGGATAAGCCCCTGACGTTATCTGCCAGAGACCCTGGGATCGGAGATAGGCTTTCATCATTTCAGCCCAGGAAAGGTAATTTGAGCCGGTAAGGACGGGAATGGAAGTCAATGTTGACGACATAATTGATGCTGCGTGATAAACACGAATCAGCTTCAATTCATTTCCGTTGCCATGAGGCGATAACGCCGAAGGCAAAACACATTGTTCCCATACTCCTTGAGAGCATGTTTGATAAGAACATAATTAGACTTAAGTCACACAGCAGCTGTGAAGCGCTTAAGGTGTAAGGGGATAATGCTATCGTGTCGTGTCTGCATTAATGCTGACATTTTACTCTATTTTGCTGCGCTGAGCGCTGCAGAGAGTGACAACGATTGGCACCAGGGCCCATAACCTGTTGAAGCTGCAGGTCGCCGCTAGGCGTCCACGCAGGGGAAGGCATTATGGTCCTACATACCTTGTGTGTGGTGCTAATATACTGTCTTACTCTGGTGGTGGTTAGAAGGAAAGAACTGCTTGTATTACTACGAGGTTTACAGCGTCTTATATACGTTTAGTACACGCGCACGGACCATGTATATGTAATCAAGCATGTGACTCAGTAAATGAGTCGTTGAGGTTAGGTATTGGTTTTCAACATAACTAGAGAGAAACCAAACGCCTTATCATTCCCAGCAACCGTCTGATTTCTCGTGGGCGACACCCCCTTCACGCTGAGCCGTACCTCATGATCTACAGTAGGATCCAGATTCGTCTGGCTATACAGCGGATAGCAATAGAACGGCCTCGTGTCGCGAACCCCATCAACGTCTGTGGATTGACCGTCGAGGGTCACGGTATATACAGGCGATAGATCGAACAGAAGCGAAGTGATGTACAGGGCCGTACCTAGGAGTGCTTGAAGTCAAGGGCCCGATCACATGGAGAAAGAGCTCACCTTCGAATTTGAATGACGCAGCACCACTGGATCCCTGGCCCATGGCAGCACTGGCTGTGCAGTTTGGGCTAACGAAATAACACCCAGGCTGGCTTACGATATTACCGTCCGTGTCTAATTTGCAAAGATTTGCGACGGATGCAGTGCCGTTGTACTTATTACCCAGGATGTCAAGCGTCAGATCTATCCTTTGGTAGAAATGGCGCGTGCACTTACCTGGATGGACGAGTCATAACATTTACTGTTACGTTGTGCTGTGCGAAGGAGACAGGAGCAGACGCAGCCAATAAGGCGAATATTAAGTTCGAAATGCGCATCTTTTGATAAGAACAGTGGGCCTAGGCGGGAGGAGGATTAAATCAGGCGGGGGGGACGAAGGAAAGGAAAGCTGTTTCTCCAGCAAAAGGTTTGGTATCATTTGATGCACTGCCGCCAGTGGGTGGATAGAATGGGATCGCCTCGCATGTGCGTTGCCATGGACTCTACTTCCCAAGTTCATTTCATGCCTTCGTCAGCTGGTAATTGGCGTGCAATCCCACGATAACAAGAGGACATCCATCTGGAAATCGGCAGGACAAGATGCTGAAATAAAGATGACAAGGTATCATATGCTGATGCTTTGACTGGCAGAACTGTGAGGCATGATAATATTTTACCATTACATACAGTTGTTCAAGTGCCAGAAATGACCATATATTAACATCTCCTTTAATATGATTCTTCTGTAGAATTTTCATGCACTGATAAAACATTCAAATTCTTGCAAAAAATATTCAACTGCTGATGCTTTGTCTGACAGAATTGCAGGGCATGATAGTATTTTACCATAACATAGAATTTTTTGAGTGACAGAAATGACTGTATACAGTCGAAATCCCCTTAACCCATACCCCTCGGTGAAGGCCACAAGGTATGGGTTATTGGAGGTTATGGGCTACTAGAATTAGGGAAGAGCACGGGTTTGGCAACCCGTGCGGGTTACGGGTACGGGTACGGGTCACGGCTTAGGTACCCGTGACCCGCACCCAACCCGTCACCAAATGTCTATGTACAGTTTTGTATTTACAGGTTTCGGCACTCAGATGAGTGCCGACAACCTTTTGGTTACTTATGTACTACATGTATGTACTAACTAACTTAATATATATATTATTTACGGGGGAAGCGCCGCCCCAGAGGAAGGGGAAGCTTGTGGAAGCAAGGTCTTATATACCGGATAATGATTATCACTATTTGGTTCCAGTAAACGAATGCGAACGCGACGCGTCGTTTGCTAAAACAAGTTGATATTTGCTATTGTTTGGTTTCAGTAAACGCGAACACGACTTGTTTCTGTGTTTGCATTCATTTACTTCAACTATATAGTAGTATTAATTATCAACTAGTTGATATTTACTAGTACATAAGTATTGTTTGGTTTCACTGTGATGTGTGATTTACTGAAACAAGTTGATAATTAATACTTGTTGGGATATAGGCAAGCCAAGGCCAAAGACCCCTTTTAGGATCTGCCACTGGTAGAATCCAACACAGCCACAGGGTATAATATTCGTTGAGCGGTCAGGCACGTGCACCCGATCGGGGTTGATAATAAGTAAGACATTAATCCGGAATATATAATCGGCACTGGATGTGTTCTAAGACAATTAATTCCTTGCATGCGCCCTTCCATCCCCGCGTGATTCTGAGAAGCGATACAACAAACTATTTTATTAAAAACATTCTCAAATATTATTATATTCGTATCACTAGTCGGCGCGTCGAAAAGCGCACTCGTAACATCGTCACCTCAACAATACTACTAGATACATAAACGAGTCGCGTTTACTGAAACCAAACAATAGCAAATATCAACTTGTTTTAGCAAACGATGCGTCGCGTTCGCGTTCGTTTACTGGAACCAAATAGTGATAAACATTATCCGGTATATAAGACCTTGCTTCCACAAGCTTCCCCTTCCTCTGGGGTGGCACTTCCCCCGTAAATAATATATATATTAAGTTAGTTAGTACATACATGTAGTACATAAGTAATCAAAAGGTTGTCGGCACTCATCTGAGTGCCAAAACCAGTTAAATGTATGTAACAAATGCAAGGCCCCGACAATGATGGCGACAACATAGTGTTGTCGCCATCATCATCGGGGCCTATGCAGGAGGTGTTACACAACAGGAGACGGGGGTCTACCCGTACCCGCGGTGACCCGTGACTCGTGACCCGCGGGTTGTGGGTACGGGTACGGGTACGCCCAAAAGTACCCGCGGGTTACCCGTGCACTTCCCTAACTAGAATAGGTCATAAATGGCTTCGAAAATTCATGAAAAAATGCATAAAAATGGGTAATATATATTTGTAGACTAAATAACATGAAATCTAGATAGTAGGTTCAAAATAATCAGTCATTACTGTAGGAACCATGTTTTGAGTGTCTTCAAAACGTGTCTGGCGACCAAAAGACAGGAGAAAACCTTCTAACTTTCGTGCATAAGGCTCTTCAATCACACTAATATACCTCTCGAGAGTTGCTGCAGCCTCCAATGCGACTCTTCGTGACGGATGTGGCAGAATCTCAGCATCATTGTCATTGTCATCAGCTCCACCAACCAATTCCATATCTTCTTCAGCTGCACAGCTTGCCATAACCACATGAAAGATTTCCTCGTCTGTGGCGTGTTCCACAACTTGCCTTTCTGATTCTGGGTTTAGGAGATCATTGAGCTTCAGGCGATTTGTGTGCTGGAGCACACCAGTTTGTTCGAGTTTGTCAAGGGATGTCTCGACACTTCTTTCTGCTGACTTTATAGGGTCATCAGCACAAAGCAGAGAGGAGACCATGATGCGTGGAGGAGGAAAACTGTTGGTTGGAAAGGATGAACTTGAATCAGGGAGGACACCAGCTTTAATCCAACAGTGGCGGATGGTTGATGCATCAACCTCATGCCAGGCAGTTTGAGCAATGTGCATGCCTTCAAGTTGGTTGATATTGTAGATTTCAGATGGGGTAATGCCACTATCGTATCAATCAATTGCTCGTTGAATGTACCGTGCACGATAATGTGCCTTGAAGCATCGGATAATGCCAGCATCCATAGGCTAGACATGAGGTGTCAAATTTGCCGAAAAATTTTCGACATGGATATTTGTCAAACCCTTGGGAACAATGTGACCAGTACAATTATCCTGTAACAGAAGAATCTTGCGACCCTCACGATGAAGCTCGTCATCCCAATTCTTGATCCACTCCCCATAGAGTACACCCGTCATCCAAGCCTTTGCGTTGCTCCGATAGTTAAACCCGAGCTGCTCACCAGACTTCCCGCCGAATGCATGAGGTTTTTTTGCTTTACCAATGATGAAAGCTTCCTTCTTTACAGATCCATCTGCATTTGAGGTCAATGCAAATGTGAGTCAAACTTTATTTCCTTTAACTCCAGAGTGTTTCTTGTCTGACAGACCACGATCAGGTGGCATCCTGTCTGTGAGTAAGTTTTATCACTCAATCCCAGAATTTTAATATCACATACCCATAGAACAATCCTGTCTCGTCCATGTTGAAGATGTCCCGTAGCTTGTAGCCATATTTGTCAATGAGTTCTTGGACACGTTTGCGTTCGTCTTCAATTGTTTGGGCATCTGATGATGCAGCGTCTCCATGGCGCCGAAATTCCCTCAACCCATTCCGAATTTTGACTTTTCGCAACCATCCCTCACTCAATTTTAGACAATCTTCCTTTGGTACACCCACGAGATCTGCAAATGCTGTCCATTTCTGACAGAGAACTTCCCCTGTGACTGCAGTTCTAGACCTCATTGCCTTGGATATCCAAAGATCGAGCATCTCAGTAACCTCTGGATGCTGAGTCTGTCGTACACGTTTGGCATTGAGCTCCACTGTCTGCTCAGCTTCCCATCTTGTTCGCCATTTCTGCTCATTCTTGACCCAATCAGACACTATTGGCTGCTTGATTTTGAGATTTGGATAGAGGGAATCAAAATGTCGAGCAGTCTTCGATTGGTTTTTGCCATTGTTGTGAAACTAGTCAAGAATTTTGATACGCTGGGCTAAGGTAGCATTTTCTTTTTTTGTAAACACAGGTGGTTTCGAGTGCTTAGGTTTCGGCCCAGGTTTATGTTTGCCCTTGGACTGGGGCTCAGGATCAAGACTCGGACTCAGAGCAGTGGCAGCTGGATCCAGAGTAGGTTTTGGCTCCTGAGAGGTGTTCGAACCTGTCAAATAACCATTGACAATTTGAATGAGTGTTCTAACATCAGTAAAGCTTATCCGCCTACGTTTTCTTTTTTTGCTAACCTCTACTCCTGCAGCCTGTTGTAGTCGGGACAATGCAGCCTTTCCATTCTCGGAGAGTCGTTCCACACCTCGTTCATAGTCAGAAGCAGCATCTAGGGCTTCAATGACGCATTCTTCGTCAACCAGGTTGCCAGCATTGTCAAGCCATGTCTCGTCGGCCTCTGACAGCTTTTCCTTTTTGGCAAGACGGTCAAGAAGAGCTTGCCAATGCTTTTCAGTGGATCTCTTCAGCTTTGAAAGTGCATTTTTGAGGACATTCAGAGCCTTTTGAGGCTGACCCATTAGCAGAACGAGTGTAAAATAGGTTGGAAAGGGAGAAAATATTCAAATTGTTGCCACATCATCAGGATTTCGCTCCCGAATAAGCACCCCACCTATGGGTTTTTCATCAAGATGACTATGGATTATGGGGTATTAGAAATGTATGGGTTTTAGGTATTTTTCTCTGCTAACCAACTCGGAAAACTCACAAATGTATGGGTTATCTAAAATTATGGGTTATAGGAGGTATGGGTTAAGGGGATTTCGACTGTACTAACTTCTCTCGCCAGACCCACAGTCCCGTCACACTGCTGAGCGTGCTGCGGCCGTGGGACTGTTGTTTGCTTCCCGGGACCGTGCCTCCGTGATGGCCTGGCTCGGGCATCACCGGACGACGCGCGTCCTCGCTTGTTTGCTTCCATCCCTCCCCCCTTAGCGTTGTGTTACGTTGCTCACCGTTAATTGCTGCAGGTCCAGCTTAGCCGATGCGTCCTCGATCGAGCTCTGCAGTTTTACCTCTAGCCTCGTCGATCTCGCTGACGGCCGGGACCTATGGCCGTCCTTGGCGTGATCGGACGACCTTGGCTCTGCCAGCGAGACAGTCCCCACTTGTGGACTCCTCGTCGTCCTGGCCCTCTTGGTGGTGGCCGCACTATCTGTCGTACACAGCATGCCACGTTCTGAGAAAGCCCCGTCCCCTCGCAAGACCCCACAGGCCAGGTCTGAGCCACTCCCTTTCCCTGGAAAGCTCGTGGATGGGAAATACGATGTCCAATACCTCGACTTGTTAAGTTTACCTCCCATCCCCCTCCTCCCTTTGCATTGACCCCTCTTCCCTCTTCACAGGAAGCAGCCGAAGAGGACCCTGGCGTCCTGGTGCGACGAGTTCAAGCTCCCCCGGTCTGGGAATGTTTCAATGTTGACGTCCCACCTAGTTGAGTTCAGCAATGATCAGGAACACTGGGAGGAGCGGTAAGCGTTCAGACTGTGGGCTTTCTGCATGCACACTCACCCTTCCTCCAGCCTCGCGACCGGCTCCCGTTGTAAGCACCGAGGACCGCAACCCGGCCAGAAGAAGACTCTCGCGAAAAAATCAAGCAAGCGGCACGAACAGCTGTTTGACGCTGCAGTGGAACCGCCCAGCGCTACGATGCCGCACGCTCTCCCGACGGAGGCATCAAGAGATCATTGGACAGAGGAGGAGATCGAGGCCGTGCAGCCCTGGGTGAGTACATTCTCAAATTTTGGGATCGATGCGCTTGCTGACCGTCGTTTATCAGGCTCTGGACATTGTCACCCGCTTCCCGTACCATCCGTGAGAGGAACGTCTTGCCGCCGCCGCTCCACCAGCTCAGCAGGGCCCAGGAGTCCCATTTACCCTTGCCGTGGTACGTCCCTCCTGTCATGTATATTCTCGCCAAGTGGCGTGTTGCTGATCCTGGTTCTCACTCAGCCTTCAGCGGAGCTGGCAGAGCTGCGGTCTGTCATCACATCGAAGCTCGATGCATTGCTCCAGGCATCCCAGGTTCCGTTTGTGCCGCCTCCTCTCGTCACAATGCCATTTGGACCAGGCAACATCCTCAACACAGCCAAGGCATTTGAACGTGGTGTCTGTGATCCACCGCCACTGTCCTGTGCTGTAACCCAAGCCCTGGCATTGCCCACTGAGCCGGCTGTCGACTTCCAGCCTGTCTGTCATCAGCAAGCGACGACGTGTACACTTGTTCTCGGCAACGGATTGCACCTCACCTTCATGGAAGACGATGTTCCTGATCCGCCCACTACGACCTTCACGAACAACATCCCCCGTCTGAACTGGATGTGGGACGACACAAGCATCCACTGGGCTCAAGACTCGGTGCTCAAGATCCTTGGGCATCCGGTCCCCATCGTCCACTGGCCAGAAGTCTACAAGCGGTGGAAGCAGGGCGATTGGGATATGATCAAGTCAAATTTCGTCGACTGGAAGGTGTGTGGGGATTTGTGCATCCCCACTCCCCCTTTGTTCAATGACTTGTTTATGTTTCACAGGCCGTTGTTGAGCGGTACCAGCAGGGTACTCCGGGTGACTTTTGGGCGGAATTCGTGGACAGCAAGGGCAAGTATCTTTCATATACAGTGATTGTCGCACGCCTCACTGCACAACGCGTTGAGGAGAATGAGGCTCTCGCCAAACGTGCAAGAACCCAGTATGGTGACACCTTCAGCTCAGTGTTCTCATACCGCAAGGGCTCTGCTTGGTTTGTCATGAAAGACCCAGCGAGGATCGCTATGAAATATCGGCAGCTAAATACAAAGTAGTTTACATAGAATCCCTGACATAGTACAGCCTACAATAAGTCCAACTGACCTAAGTATTGATCTTTTCGAATATAGTGCTCTACCCTATACTACAGCCTTCTACGCGCAATGGCAAGACCGGCCACATGTGGAGCATTGGACTGCAGGGGCCCGATTGGGATTGAGAAAGTCCTCTCTGAGCTCTAATGGGTTATCGTTCCACGAAATCAGGTACTTGACGATTGTCAAGTTCGAGAACTCCATGCTCCATCCGCCCCAGTCACAGATCCTTCGGAGTGGCCAGCGTAGATGTGCAGCAAAGTATTGGCAACCTCCACGTCGGAATGAATGTGTGCCATATGGATAGTGATCAATGCCAACATCCAGAAGGTTGTTTCGGAACTGCTCTAAGAACTGCTCTGAAGTCTAGACCCAGGAGTGAGTGAGCAAGTGAGATACTGGGACATTTATGCAAAAGGCACACCATTGGCACATCTTTGTCGAGGTCTGCGATGTGATCACCTGAATACATTCGCTGAAAAACATAGCCTCGTTTGATTCCACTGATCTTCAGCCATTCTGCCATAGCACGAACAGGGCAGAGGTGGGCCTTGTCTTCAGGGAGCCTATAGAGGTAGAAAGGCTTGATGTCTGTGCAGCCAAGGGATCAGACAATAGAACACAACTTTGAGTTCCTACCTACCTCCAAACTGATGTGTTTTTCTGAATGGCAGTGTGACCTTCATCTTTTCTGCAGAGATGAACTCAATGTGTTGCATCTGAGTCTTCAGCACCTCATCAAACTGTAGCAAGCACAGGAAGGAGAGGGTGTAAGCTGCTCCCAGCAGACGCCGGGTTCGACCACCACCCCATGCATGGACATCACCCTTCTTGTTGTGGCAGAAGTACCCTGCATTCTTGATATCCCAGTGTGCAGGCTTGTGGTTGAAGTCATACATGTCCATCAGTATATCCTGCCATAGTATGTTCTGTGAGCAGAGAAGGTGGGAAATCATGGAAGCATATATACAGGTGTAATTGCATGAGCACTGGTTGCTGTTTCGCCTGCTTGAACCTTTCTTTGCCTCAAGCTCACCATGTAGCTGGAGACAGTGTCAGAAACAGAAGGGTTGCCAACCATTTGTCCTGTTATCTCGCTCTTGTGCCAAGGCAGTGTCCCTAGCCCATGGAGGCGTCCAAAGCCATAGGTCATTGCAGCTCGCATCTTTTGAGCATGTGCATATGACATGCGGACAATGGTGGAAGGCTTCTTGGTGCCATCAAGGCTGATTTCATCACACCTGTCCCAAAATGGTAAGACAACAACCAATTTGGGCTAGAGGTTTCACTTACTTGTCCATGATCCAAGCATCAATGTACAGAGGGGCATTTGGATTTGGTGTGGAGCTGAAAAATGTCTCCCCATCCTTAATAAGCCCCTTCTCAACAAGAAAACTGACACATTTGGCCATTTGGCTAAAGTGCTCCCAAGTCATGGACTGCAACAAGAAAGTGACAGGTATGTAATGGACAGACCTTTTGTACTCAGCATCTGTTCCCTCTGTTACTCCTTTTGATGCATTCCTTATGGTGTCATCCATTTGTGAAAATGTAGTGTTCTGAGGCTCTTCCCCGATGTCATCATCATCCTTTGCACCAGGGCCCTCATTGTCATTGTCGTCATCAATCTCAGCATGAGGGGCACATGGGAGGAGAGCCTCCTGTTCGCCCTCATAATCATCTACAATCTCGGCAGTGCTAGGCTGCTCATTCTCGTCATCAGGATTCAACGTTGCAAAGAGACCAGCAAATGCAAGGTTGTCAGACCAGGCTGGATTACCAGGGGGTAGAGATGCCATTTGAGAGTGTTACGTTTGTGGGCAGTAGTACAGATCAATAACAGGTTAAGAGGGTCCTCAATGCTCCTATTTAATACAACGAGCACAACTTTAATTCGCGATGAAACCTCCTTCAGATTAGGGGAACATGTGGGGGTGCACTTGCAGCCAAGAGAACAACAGCACTTGTACACGAGGTCTGGCAATTCATCACATCAGTGAAGTGAGGGGTGAGGAGGGTGGAAAACAAATGAATTGTTCACCTCTGGCATCAGTTCACGAGATGGCTCTGTGAGGTCAATTACTGGCCCATCATTAGCAGGAAGCATGCACCCATGATGTACCAACACACCTTCAGGGTCCATCGTGAGGTCAATGACTTCGACAGGATCTGGGACCCATGTTTGTCAAAAGATTTGATGTACAGAACGAAGACCTGCCCATGTACAATCATTTTTCGGAGATTGTAACAGTCGCTCAGGGGCAACAACACTAACAACAGCTAATGGAAGCCATACACAGAAGCGTGGACGGGCTGTGTTCAACCACTTGTCAACCGAGGCAGCAGTTCCAACAGTGTTCTGTTTTCCAGCCATTCCACGGTCCATCACATCAACTATTGCACTATCAACAATGAGCGATGCGCGGATCTCTGGTGCATGGCCAATCGTTGACTTCGATGGCTGTCGCAGGTTGTGGACCTCACCCATCATCGTGATGGGTTTGGGTGTCAGGCCAAGGTCACTTGCATGCACAAATTCAATAAGCTCGTACAGGGCGAGACCTGGGAACACCGAGGTAGAAAAATGGTTGAGGATTCCGCGGAGGTTCCCCCACATGAAGTTGTCCTCAGCAAAGCGAGCGAGACGGACCACATCAGGGCCATTCTTGGATACAACGACAAGGGGCTCTTTAGACTGTCGGAACTCTGAAGTGACTGGGTTGAGATACAGTTGAATTAATTCAATGTCGGGGAAGTCTGATGGTATGGATTGTGCAAGAAGGGGGCGACATTTTGGCAATAACCCTGAGTGGTTTGTTTGGAGCTCGCAAATAATCCCCTTACGCCACACAGAAAGGAAAGCAGCAAGTTTTGCCTGTGGCGCATAGTTATTGATCCCATTTACAAGGGTATGCCCAAACCCAACATGAGCAAGACCAAGGGCTGTGGAAATTCCACAACCATGCAGCCCACTCTAACAGGGCATTGAACATTCAGGAAAATAATAATAATAATCTAAACTTACCGAATAGTCTCCACTGACGAGCAACACAACCAGTAAGAGGTCAGGCAACTCAAGCTGAATCTTTGGGTGGGTGCGGATATCGTGAGCTCTGTATACAACAACCGCGAAATCCTTGCCGCGTTCAGCCAAAGGACTACAAACCCCAATTAGTCATCATGGTTAACAGCACTAGCAAGTGGTGACTCACGTCCGAAGAACCATCGTTGCACCAAATATGATGACATCAGAATCCTCGGTGAGAACAGCGTCAATGATCTCTGATTTATTCAGCCAAGCGAGTTCTGCTTCAGCCTCTCCAGGGGCCTACCACCCAGTTTAATATCACTCCGAAACCATGCTGGGCATGTACTTACATCTGCCCAAGCAAATCCAAAGCTGTCGAGCATTTCCTTCATGCTCTGGGTTATCCAGTGGTGGTTCCCTCGCACTTGCTTGCCTCGTTTGGTTTTTGGTCGGCCAGCTCCATCAAAGATGAAGAGAGGGGCTATCGGCAACTGGAAGAGACGTGTGCACCAGACGAACAAGGTTGCTAGCTCAGGATTCTTCGTATGCCCATGGCAGTAAGATGCACGAAAGATCCATCCACTGCAGAGCGTTGTCAGTCACCACGAGCCAGGCTGGAGAGATCCTCATAACCTTAACCTAGCATCAACACCCACGCGCAACACGCGCACACCCCCAGAATTCGCCATGAAGCCCTCAGTGATGGCTAGTTTGTGGAGAGAGGTCTCGTTGGCACCAGCGAGAACATACATTCCAAAGCCCTATGACACCCATGCTGGTTCAAACGACGGAATAGGAGCAGTTGGGACAACGATGACCATCTGCAGGTCATGTGATAACACTTGGCACACATCTAGATGAAGCACAACGAGTCGACATGTTGAACTGAAGAAAAACAGGAACCCACAATCAAGGGTGATACAATAATGCGTGATTAGTCCAATGATACAATCTCGAGCATCAAAAGAGAGCAGAGACATCAAAGAAGAGGTGCAGAAACGTGAAAGACCTTCCTCCATGTCCCATCAGCAATCAAAGCAAAGAAATCAGTGGCAATGGCGAAGGAAGAGGACAACATAAACACGAAAGACATTCCTCCACATCTCATCAGCACTCAACATGAAGGAAGCAGAAGAAGCTAGAGTGGCTGCACATCCACAATGACCATCACGAAGCCCAGACTAGAAAGATCATGAGGAGACATGAGGAAAAGACCTGCCAGTGTTGATGAGAGGGAGAGTGTTGACGAGAGGAAGAGTTGACAAGAGGGACACGGAATGGTGTCGGTTGGTGGACATGGCAGGGAGGCGAGCAATGTGGAAGATAAACAAAACCACGTGCCAAAAGTGATGCAGAGTGAAGTGAACTGTAATCAGATGAGGACTGTGGTTTTTTGGAAGGGACTGTGGTTTTTTCGCCCTGCGGGGCCTTCTACGAAAATTTCGTGGACAGGATGAAGGGTTGGAGGGGGGTCCGAAGAACTCTTGCTCCTCAAAAACCACAGTCCCATCTTCGCACACCACAGTCCGTCACAACGTGCAGATATCATGGGTCAGCTAAATGCAGGAACAGGGAGATGCACCACATCAGCACTTTCGGCTCCCAGATTGGCAAATCGACCAGGACACGTACTCAGACCCAATTGCATGCAACGTGTGGGGCGATTCATAATGTTTGTGTGCCCCATCTTCGAGTCATTCCTCCCTCCTCTCCATCCAGAACTTGAACACCTCTATGCCACCCCTCAGCCTCGTTGAAAGCCGTCCCTCGCTTCTCCCATCCTCCATGGCGAATAGGTGAGTGAAACGTCGTTTGCAGTCTCTCTCTCTTCCCTGTGTGCGGCTCCTCATCGCCTCCTGTGCAGGCTGCAAGCTGTGGGACGGACACTGCCATCCTTGCCTGGTTGTTCTCGATGCATCGGGTTCATTGCGCGAAGTTTTTTCGTTTGTTTGGTTACCGATCCATCTTGATCCGATCGCCTTCCCTTGCTCCACCTGCCGAGCGCAGCCGAGGTTCGTGATGGGGTCACGTTCGTGACTGGTTTCATCAGACTGTGGTCTTCGGGCTCTGCAGTTTTACATCTCATTTTTCCCTAGAATTTTCATGCACTGAGAAAATATTCAAACCCTTGCAAGAAATGTTCAACTGCTGATGCTTTATCTGACAGAATTATGAGACATGATAGTATTTTATCATAACATATAGTCTTTTGAGTGAAAGATATTAGCATCTCCTTTAATAGGGTTGTTCACAGTAGCCATTTTCGGGCCATTTTTGCTTCATTTTCAGTTTTCATTTTTCTTCCATTTTTCAAAAATTAACTTTAGAATGAGTTAAGAATGACCCGAAAAATGATCATTTTTGCAGAATGGAGCACCCCCCCCCCCTTTTACCAAAATGCCCATTTTCATTTTCATTTTCCTTAGATTTTCACGTTCCCTTTTTGTCGTTGTTTCAATCTCCGCTATGACAGGCTCAATCAGCTACATCATCAATGTATCATCCACCACCACCACTGTCATTGACGCTACCTCCCTCATTCCTCTACCACCACTCCATCAACACCTGCCGCCGTGCCTACTCCCACGCTGTCGAGAGCCGCATACTATTTTTTTTCACACTCGCATCACCATCAGTCACCACGCATCGTGACTGCCAGCTCACCATTCAGAATCACCACCACCACCACCCACGACACCGCCTCCCTCCCTCCCTCTCCATCTCCATGGGGCCTGTGGCCCTATGGTAAGTATTTTTTTTATTTAACTTATCAATTTTGTTTCAAAAGTAATAAATTTTATTTTTCAGTTTGGCATTTTCAACAACGACAGCTGCCCCCCTCACAGTGCCCCCTCGCCCTCCTATATCCTTCCTCCCCTCTTGTACTCCAACTCTATGGGAGCCGCAGGCCTCATCGTAAGTTTTTTTCTTATCAATTCTTTTTTAGTTAACAAAAAGAATAATTTCAGCTTTTCTATTTGTAACAACGAACGCCAGGCGTGCCGCCCCTCCTCCCCACTCAAATGGGATGTGAGGGGCCCGAAGGGGAATTGGACAGCCCCAGGGTGGTGCCGGGAGGCCAAGGAGCAGGGTACCAGCAAGGTGCGCCCCGAATCGCACCCCCCCTGTTCCTGCCACATCACTGACCCTCCCCCCCCCGTGCTCCCCCCTCCTTCCCCCCTCCCTCTAGCAGCCCCAAACAGCCCCTCACACAGCCCTGCGAGCCCCTGCTTGCGGGGTGGGCGGGGGGCTTGGTTTTTGACGGGGGGGACTCCCACCCGACCTGCCACATGGCACCCGCCCCTCGCCTGCGAGCCACTGCTTGCGGGGTGGACCCCTACCCCGGCCGACGACGACGACGCATTGGGAAGGAATGAGAATGGAGGGGGGGGATAGCCCAGCACCCGCCACCCACCGCTGCGAGCATTTGCTCACAGGGGGGGATCAGGTGCTAATGGCCACATCACCACCCCCTCTCTCCAATGACAATGACAATGACGAGGACGAGGACCGACAACAAGGGCTGACGGCAACAACAGCACCCCCCACCACTGTTGTGAGCCAACTGCTCACAGCGTGGACATGGGGTGCTGAGGAGACGACGCGATGGGGTACCAGGGCGGTGGGCACGGCGTAATGGGGGTTGCCACAGCACGACACAGGGGGAGCCACCATGACGGGGCCCGCCTTCTGCATGTGGCCCCTTTTTTATTCATAGTTGTTTTTGTCAGTATGTAGTACAAACGAATATACATGTTTATCAGTGCACATTGAACAATAAGTTAAGACTATGATAAGGTACTAGTAGTACCATTTTAGTGAAGCTCGAGAAAAAAAATATCACCAAGTCCTTTAAGGTGGAGTTTGAATGTGCCGAGTACTTGCCAGCACTGCCGAGGACCATGTAAAATGCATTCTTGCTTCATTTTTATGATTTTTGCTTTCCAGAGCGTTCACAGTAGCCATTTTTCATGTCATTTTTCATTTCATTTTTCGGATCATTCTGATCATTCTTCTGCCAAACACACGAAAATGATCCAAAAATGAAGCCGAAAATGAGCCGAAAATGGCCCAAAAATGTTTACTGTGAACAACCCTAATATCATTCTTCCCTGGAATTTTCATGCTGGAAGGAAGCCAGAGCTTCCAACACTCAAGAGAAATGAGACATGCTAGGGACTTAGTATATTTGGAGGGAATAGCTAAGATACAGACTCCACCTGTACTCATTCTTCTGACACATTCAAGTTGTACAGGCTCTCAACTACTTCTTGTGTCAACACTGTCAAATGGTGACTAGTTTTGATTTAGTGTTTGAGGTAGTCTTTTGTAATTGCAGACCAGCCAGTAAATGACCTTTCTCATTCACTCCATGTCTTGTGTCATGTCATGATTTTCTCCCATCTCAGACAGCCTACTAGTAGCAGTGCAGCTGTACTTGAAGGATCGCTGGAGACGTGCAGTCTCACAGAACGAACCCGAGAGAAGCCCGCAAGGCGAGGCGCGGCAGTGTATAGCAGTGGTATGCGACGAACAAGCAGTCTCTACATGTATGCTAGGATGAACCTATGGTCACCTGACTGTGTGTCTACCTACAGACTGTGGATGCATGGGCTGGGCAGCCTGGCTGCACGGTTACATCACCTTCAAGTTGTTATTCTTCAAGTCAAACATCTATCCATGTTGTGATCATTTTACATTACAGCAATTATCTGTGTCTGTTGATCAATGATGCCATATTGCTCCCGGCTCAACACTGAAGCAAAGCTGCTGTGTTGGTCTTGAACTGAATTTCCAAGTCAGCTTATGGTCATGGTGAGGACAACTTGAACAGATTAATTAGTACACTCTTTTCTACCCCAGATACTTACTAACTCATCAGACAACTCATCAGAAGTCATTCTTGCTGCCACTGCTCATTTCCTGTCTCCTCTCCCTCCAGTCATTTGGGGAAGATACCCATGGGGTTCAGGATGGCTTGTATTTCAGTCTGGCATCACACAATCAATGGATCCTTCCCCGGGCCATACAAAAATCCTGAGGCACCAATTGAGCATTGTGTGAACAACTTGCTGCCACTGTATATGTCACTTGCCGAAAAGATTGCACACTTGTAAGAGGGCCATTTGAATATTTCATTGTTCATCCACTAACACTTATGTCTGTCCTATGGAATTCCAGGCGATATAACCGGTTGGATGTCATTGAATGATCCACTGGATGATACATTACTAATGTTTAACCAAACTGGCCTTGTGTGTATTTGTTTCATCAAGGGCATCTACTATCTCTCTCTCACCCATACCTTCCAGGAAGAGATAATGCCCCTGAAAGGTGGAAGCATCTGGTGTAGATATCCAGTACCTTACAACAAGTTCATCTTTGAAGTTAATATAGGACAGAGATGCATCAGGAAAATAACATTTGTCTTATGTGTCTTACATAAGCCTGTAAGGCACTGTAAGACTACAGTAAGGCATGAGTAGGGAAGTGCACGGGTAACCCGCGGGTACTTTTGGGCGTACCCGTACCCGTACCCGCGTCTACCCGTACCCGCGTCTACCCGTACCCGCAACCCGCGGGTCACGAGTCACGGGTCACCGCGGGTACGGGTAGACCCCCGTCTCCTGTTGTGTAACACCTCCTGCATAGGCCCCGATGATGATGGCGACAACACTATGTTGTCGCCATCATTGTCGGGGCCTTGCATTTGTTACATACATTTAACTGGTTTCGGCACTCAGATGAGTGCCGACAACCTTTTGATTACTTATGTACTACATGTATGTACTAACTAACTTAATATATATATTATTTACGGGGGAAGCGCCGCCCCAGAGGAAGGGGAAGCTTGTGGAAGCAAGGTCTTATATACCGGATAATGTTTATCACTATTTGGTTCCAGTAAACGAACGCGAACGCGACGCGTCGTTTGCTAAAACAAGTTGATATTTGCTATTGTTTGGTTTCAGTAAACGCGACTCGTTTATGTATCTAGTAGTATTAATTATCAACTTGTTTCAGTAAATCACACATCACAGTGAAACCAAACAATACTTATGTACTAGTAAATATCAACTAGTTGATAATTAATACTACTATATAGTTGAAGTAAATGAATGCAAACACAGAAACAAGTCGTGTTCGCGTTTACTGAAACCAAACAATAGCAAATATCAACTTGTTTTAGCAAACGACGCGTCGCGTTCGCGTTCGTTTACTGGAACCAAATAGTGATAATCATTATCCAGTATATAAGACCTTGCTTCCACAAGCTTCCCCTTCCTCTGGGGCGGCGCTTCCCCCGTAAATTAGTTAGTACATACATGTAGTACATAAGTAATCAAAAGGTTGTCGGCACTCATCTGAGTGCCGAAACCTGTAAATACAAAACTGTACATAGACATTTGGTGACGGGTTGGGTGCGGGTCACGGGTACCTAAGCCGTGACCCGTACCCGTACCCGTGTCTACCCGTACCCGTGTCTACCCGTACCCGTAACCCGCACGGGTTGCCAAACCCGTGCTCTTCCCTAGGCATGAGACAAGTAAGACATCATGTCTTAATTAAGCTATGTACCTTTCTGAGTAAGGCACTTTTTATCTTACAGTTGCCTTATAATAGCTTAGATTGGTCTTGAAGGTAGCTTAGATTGGCCTTATGAAAACTTGAGGCAGACATTTCAGACATTTTAAGACTCAATAAGACAGGTAAGGGATAAAACTTTTTGGATTTATCACAAAGCACACTGAACTAACTACTATATGTTATGTACTCGATAAATTAGCATTTCCTAATGCAGTACTCCCCTGCCATCATAGCCCACAACTTCCTTGTCAATGGCGACTGCCACTAGTCACCATTAACAATGGCTGCCTTGCTGAGCTCAGCAGCACCAAAGTCAACAATGCAGACTGCACCCTTTTAGAACCCTTCTCCTGGGTGGAGCTACAGAGCGCAAGTCAGCTCAGTTAAAGGTAGGCAGTGTACGTACTTCTGCAACTGGGCTTACAGTGCCCATTGCCCAATTGATTTTACTAACAGCATTGTCCCATGTATCATAGAGAGTCATCGTTTTCATAGCGTCGTTGGCGTCATGGAGAACTTTCTTGGTAGACGACATCTCTGCCACCGATGGTGACATCCGAGCACCGCTTTCGGCGGGAAGATAGTCCGCTGAGGGTGAAAGAGGTTTAGGGGCAGGAATGGGGGTCGTTAGTGAGGATTCCACGGTGTGTTGGGCTACGGAGGGTGCAGTAGCCCCTTCAGCTGGTCGGTTGTCCACTTCGGTCGTTATCAGGATGGAGGAGTTGTCAGCTGTGATTGTTGAGAAACGTGGGTTGGCCGAAAAGGTGATCGTTACGTCGAGTGTGGCCGGCCAACTTGGACTACCATTGCACTTGGTGAGGACGACAGAGATGTCTACACGCGAGGAGCTCAACTAGTGGAGTGAGTTACGTTTCCAAAGATAACACACCGCATTGAGCTTTAAGAGGTATCTCATATGTTCCGACAAGGATATCTTTGTAAGGTTTCCGCTTCGCATAAAGACAGAGCACAACATTGGAAGATGAACGTGGCGCACTGCAAGAGGCTCTCGGGCGAAATAGGGTGAAAAAACAAACGAATGTCTCGCAAAACGTCGAGTTTCTCGTTCCATTCCACGGCCTGTTCCACACTGCGAATAGCTGTTGTCTTCTTCGTTGTCATCCCATCAGTCACAGTAACATAGAACCGCCTCTTCTTGCCAAACAGGGTCTCGAGATTAGGGAGCATGTGTGCTCGGAGAACTAGTAGGAAGTGAGCCCATCACCTGGTTACGATTCAAGCCCTTACCAGTCACCTCGACTTCATACTGCGGCGAGCTTCCTTGTGCTTCGCCGATCTGAATTTGGCTTTGCAAACACGATTTGAGACCCAACATTACAACAAATGGTGGGATTGACGCGCCTTATTCCAGATTTTGGTGATGCTGGGGACCAGAGCTGTGGTAACGGGTCAACGTCGCACACTTGTGGATTATTGGATATGAACAACTACGTACGAATTCGAGACCTCTCCATCTCTTGCATGGGCCATGCCAGAAGTTATACAGGATTGTTCTGGACGCCACGAGGAGTCAAGCCAAATCGGGTGCCTGACGTTGACGCGCCTTCCAGATCCCCGGCCAATTGAACGCTGAGCAGGCCAACATATGGCATCTCAGTCTCAGTCTGGCAGTTGGCGCCCAGCTCAAGAACCGAGACACTAACACCCTGTCCAACGCTCACGGGCTGATGGCGGACAGTCGAGACAGAGGGCAGGTGGACAACGAGTGGAAATGATGAGCGAATGAGGCGTGGGAACGTATGTCCCGATGTAGTACTTAGACTCAGTCCAATTGTATGGGTCGATACTGCTAGGACTACAGTATATTTTCTGGTTCGGTGGTTCCTCCTAGACAGACCACGTTATAAGTTATGCTCACGTTATATGTGGGTTCCTGCGCCGCTGGGCCTACTTCCCCCCATGTTGCAATTGGTGACTTTCAATGTTCAACTTGGAAGTTAAAAAAAAAACATCCCACATTTTCAAAGCTGTTTCCAGTCCCAGATGGAAACATACTGAGTTTACCCGGTCGAATGTGTACCACAGTAATATTAGCCGCTTGGATCGTGGTAGGATTTCAACGTTCATCACTAAACACCCTTATTGTGGAGTCCGTACGACAGACTTCCGCAACCCCCCCTCTACGTATACTGCTAGCACTACTAGTTTTCCGTTTTAAAATCACGTTCAGACTTCACACTGAAATTGTGTATTCAAGGTATTGGGTCAACTCGGAATGAATGAAAATCAAGTCAAAAAATCTGGCATGTAAAACGATGCACTACGCGGGAGAAGTAAGAGAATACAAGAAAGAGAAAGAAGAGGTCAAGAAAAAAAAACCCAACCGTCATGAACACACATCAGTTAGTCCGCGGCCAAGGTTGTTCAAGCTGGTCATTTATCCGACGATCCCACATCGATATCGACTTCTCTCCCTCCCCTTCTGCCGAATACCCATCCGAATCCGGGCTACTTCTCGGCAGTCCCTCAGAACTGTGATCGTTACTGCCCCCTCCATACAAGCTCCGCACCGGGCTCGCAGTCATCATCTCCCGCTCTTCCGACGAAAAGTCTGCGTGCGGGTGCAGGCTAGCCCCAAGGTCCGGGAGCGAAAACGACGCAAATGGCGAATTGACGAACGGCTCCCCCACCGAGCCGGCACCAAAATGGTTGTTATTGTTATTGTTAGAGGCCAGATCGAACCGGTGGCCGGAGTGCGACGAGGATGAGGACGAGGACCGACTGCGCGTCAGCTGGGCGGTGAGGTCGGGGGCGGCGAGGTAACTTCGTGCATCCCACGGTCCAGGACCTGGGAACACCGCACCAGTAGACTGGCTCCTGACGAGTCCCGGATTGGCATCGTACGTTCCTACAGCGCCGCCGCCATGACCTTGCATTGGCGTGCGCATACTCTCGAAAGCGCCCGTCGTGACGGTGCGGTCACCCGAGGGGGGGAACATGGAGATGGGCGAGGGCGAGGGCATCTCCCGCCTGCAATCATATCCGTCCTCGCGGTCAATGTCGCACTGGCAGGTCTCCGGAGAACATTTACACAGGACGCCGCAGCACTGCTGGATCTGATAGTTCCCTTCCGTGTTGGGTGGGGGTTCATTTATCGGTGAAAGGTAGTTGTCCCATGGGCCCTGTTGGTGCTGCGGTTGCGACGCGCCACTCGACAGGTCGGCGGGAAGAGACGAAATCTGCTGCCTGATCCACTCATCGATCGAATCAGCCGGGTAAGCCTCGAATATAGACGTGGAGGTGTCGGATGGGAGGGACGCCGAGAGGGAAAGAATGGTGCAGTCGATGCATGTGTTACAGACACCTGGGTTTGTACAAGACGAGTAGGCGGAGGAAGAAGGCACATTAGTGCCAGCACCGTTGTGCTGGAGACAGCCGGGACAGGAACAGCTGTCGCCACACCCACAAGTGGATGGAAAGGTGGGGACAGAGGCATCTGCCCGTCCTATAGAGTGGCTGGGAGGAAGGGATGCATCCGCAGCCGCCGCCTCTAGTGCGCGGAGGTGCTCCCGAAACCTTCGCTCTTCGGTGAGTAAAGGTGGAGGGGTCGTCATAGATACATCATTCTGCATTGAAATATTGGGAACTGATCTATTACGGAACTGATCATATGCCTGCTGAATGTGGGCGTGATCATAGACCCGCATGTATGGGCTATATGCCAGGTTCTCGTGCGAGTGATGACGAGAGTGGTATCTTTGAGCAAGCCCAGATGGCTCGTGTACAGGCCCGTCAGGGGGGCGGGGACGCACGGGGCGAAGCTCGGCGATGCGGGCCAAGATGTGAAGTGACGTTCTGGAAGAGTGAGCAAATTCATGATCACGGCGCGACATGTCAGTCGATGAATCAGAAGCCGGGCGACTGCCCGAAGTGGTGGCCCTCCTAGCTCTAGAGGCACTCTTCCTTGGGGAGCAACAGTTGCAGGGTCTGCCTTGTTTGCATCTACAGCCTGTTGTTTGATCAGCATTGCTAGGGAAAAGAAAGAATCGCCTAGCAGAGGCTGCATACCACCACGGTCGGAATCAGAGAAAGCTAGTTCTGAGTGAGCCTGGGGTGCGACTGAGGTGTCCAATGTATCGGGTAAGCCGTTGGGGAATGTTGCGCTTCCCGGAATCTTAGTGTGACCTACATGGAGGGGGAGTCTTATGGCTAAGCTAATCGTATGAGATAGGCAGCGGCGAAACACACCTCTTTGTATAGCAGGGGGGAGGATAGGAGTGGTGAGATCGTCTTTAGTTTCACATATACATTTGACGTGAACACTTTTAGTTTTGCGTAACTCGCGACAATGATCGCATTGAGTGACTGGGCGGCCCTTCTTTTTTATTTCGAAAAGAGGGCGCTCGTTATGGCGACAGCTAGAGGACCTGTGGCCTTTGATACAAGTCTCGCTGGTGGAGGGTCAAACAAAAGGCAAGGAAGGAAAACGTGGAACGCACCAAGCATATTTCTTACTGTTGTAAAGGACCTGGAAGGGGAAAATGAGCAGGAATCGAGGTAAAGCAGCGAGACGTACCATGTGGAAAGGGAAGGGTTGGGGGGATACACCCCGCCAACGAAGTGGACAGGGTGTGTTATTGAGAGACGATGACTACGTGGTGAGGAGGGCGTTGAGACAACATGAATTCGGATAGTCGAGGTGTTATGTTGACGATCGTTGACAGGTCCGGTCCTCCTTTGAACGCACGGACCACGCACTGCTTTCACACAAATATAAGCAAACCATCAATCTATACTTGTAATTATCGATAATCGATTAATCCGTGCATATGCTGCTGCCAACTAGAACGCGTGCGCGCTGCCAGTGGCTGGCGTCTGTTAGCACTCCTGCTGTCCACCATAAGCAGATTTCGTACCAGATTTCTCGGTTGGACACTCCAGATAACGCGACCCTCAGGCTCTGCGCGTGCCAGCCCAGCGGCTGCACTCCCATCAATCCTCACACTCATGCGCGTTTTTTGCCAGAGGTCGATGCTATCCCGTTTATCACTATTCCCCTATTGTAATCTATCTTTGTGCCCCATCACATGTCGACGCTAATCTCTGGTTTACATACTTTGAGTGCGTGGGCGTGGCGTAATGTTCTTCTGGGCTTGTCTGTCAACAGAGACACCTCCCCGCGACTTTCCCAGCAGGGCGTACGTGGGGTTTTCTTTCCCTTACAAGGAATTCTGATGCCCTGCTTGCACCCCTCCTTGCTGGTCCGCTGTCTTTCCGCATTCCACGGAGTTGTATGCTTTTAACCGCCTATTTTACTCTTCATCCCGGATGCATCAATGACCAAAAGATTTCCGCGTTGCCACTTGCCAAGGAGGTCGGTTATGTCACGTCTCATATCCTGTTTTAATATAATCAGCAAAGCATTATATTTGATTGTATTCCCGAACGCTCATAGAGGTTATTCCAACATGTCGCGACCCCTTATGACGTCGCCCATTCGGATATATCACAACTAAAACCGTTTAAATATCGTTTGATAGTCTATAGACCACAGGAGGTCGTCCAAACTCGTGATTGATCCACTGATCAATTTTGCAAATTGACATTTACTCGTGGAAGGCCCCAGCGCCAGATACTTCGGACCTCGGCCTTCCAGTTGGGAGTGCTTTGTTGCAAGGGACACTCAATTGCAAGAGATATACAGTTGTACACTATCTGCCAAGTATATTGCCCCCACGTGCGTCGACGTCCCGAGTGCCAGCTGCCAGCTGAATTAGGCTGGATTAACGTCAAGGAATGAGGCCATGACGACTTCACCGGACCGCGGGCACAGTTGTTTGCCGTATGGCTAAGTATCCTGTCCCAGATTCCGAGTTCTTCCTGGATAATCGGAACATTATTCTGATACAGTACAGAGGCGTTTCACACGTTAGGCGCTGCATCATCCCGCGACACTTTTCTGACGCATGCCCAGTTCTTGGAAGGGAAATGTATTAATGCAGTCTTTTGTTCCCATTACGTCGAACTCTGTACAAGTTGCCCGAAGCTCCCCGACTCTCTCTACTTGGGATCTGTTCTCTGCCGATGTGCCTCCGTTTCTCGTTTCGTCTCTGTTTGACTAATCCGCCCGACCATCCCCGACGGCCCTCGTGACAGGAACTTCAAGTCGAATACGGATTCAGGTTCTATCTGGGTTCCTTTCATCTCATAAAGGTCGATTGTAGATTGAACGTAGTCTTTTTAGAGTATTTCCCAGTGGGGTTGTACCAAATCAGAAAAAAATCCAGCACCTTATGTAATCACATATAAGCGAAGTTCCCACGGCCAAATCTTGAGGTGAAGAAAAAAAAAATTACATCGAAGAAAATCTAAGGCTAGAAAGTAGGCAGAAGATCAACACATGCCCGTTTCACTTCAGCAACCATAGTAGGTGGTAAGGTGCAGTGTCCGTGGTATTTTTTTCCAGCCCACGCAGCCTCTGCACCAGACAAACCCTGGTCATAAGCTGAAATAAAACGCGCCCACCGATTTGCATATCTAAACATCCAAAGATAAGAGATTAATAAACATAGATTAAGAGATGGTTACCATCTAATCTGAACCAGTGGTACATCGTCAAGGCATGAAAGCATGTTTTTCTCCATAGCATCAATATTTGCAGTTCGAGTTGATATCCGATAACAGAGTTTTGCGGCTCCCCAATACTGCTCAATGAAGTTTAGCTCACAATGGTATTTCGGATAGAAATCACAAATGTGGCCGCGTGAGGTAACAAACTCCTCAAGCTGAGACTTCTGGGAAATGAAATCCGGCTGTGTGAAAAGAAGTCTACGACAACAACAATTAGTGAGCCCGGGTTCACACTTGAACCCTTCACATTGGGCAAGAAGTCCAGCTGATGGCCACAAGCCACGCTCCTTGATTATCTGCTCCATCCCTTTGAACCACCCGGGCATGGTGGGGTCATCATCATCGTAATAAAATGCTTGAGTTTCACCATTGGGAAGCTGTCCATTCTGCATGCGTGCGCCGCCTTTTCGGTGAGCCCACCCAGCCGAAGGGTTTTTTCGAGCGGATAATGCATCGTCGGCATGCTTTTGATGGCTCGGCGCATTATTGAACAGGAAAAGGCCTGTTGCAAGACCTGTTGCAAGACCATTGGTCCAATCTTCGAAGATGTCAATTGCATTGTTGACTTGTTGGATGAGGTCATCTGCTGTGAAATATCCATCTTGATTTTTACCAGGTTTGAAGATGATCTGGGCCTCACTGGAAGTTTGTGAGTAATTTCCATGGCCAGAGAAGGCTGTTTACTCACTCGTTGTTGTGGATTAGGCATCCCCATTCAGTTGTTAAGAAATCCGAGACCATGAGCAACACACCCTCACCCTTCCATTGTGGTGCTCCACGTTTGCTCGTGTGAGTCCAGCAGTTCTTCCGGCGGTCGTTCTCGTAGAAGATCGATTCGTCGTGCATGACTAGGATGAGTTTGAAGCGCTGGCCAGGAGGAACAGGAAAACCTTGAGGTGAGAACTGTTCGGGTTCACCATCATTGTTAAATGATTGCATTTGCTTTTCATAGCCTTTCCAGCATGCAATGAAGGCTTTTTGGTAATCGACAATATCTGGGTGCTCGTGGCCATCGATGTACATGCCATTCCTCAACCGACCATATCGCCAGCCCATGTTGTGAAGCCAATGCTGTGCTGTTCGCAGACAGATCGCCTTCTTCTTTGCACCGGCTTCTTCAAGCTTCCGCTGCATCTCTGGTTGGGCAAGGAAATCAACGATATCCTGTGCTCAGATATATCCATCTTTGGCAATTCGTTGCAGATGGAGTTGAATAGCCTGGGAAAAGTCTTCATCCTCAAGCATTGATGAACAAAATTTGCCATAAAGATGGAATGGGAGCACTCCATGGCTGAGGAACCTGTGGATCCAGGTCCGCAGATTTCGTGCATGATTTATCCCATGGCCCTGTGATTTTGCTGCAATGAGGGAGGCTTCTCGCCAGGTGTAAGACAGCTCAGGGTCAAGATAAAGATTTAGTACACCTACCATCCCTGTCATGCATGCATGGAAAAGTACATCAATCTTCTTGTCCTTACTTTTGACTGTGAGTGACACGCGTGCTCTACGCAGGGCAGGGAAATCTTTATAATGCAACTGATCAAGTGCCGCATCAGAAGCTGTTGCTGGGCTATTATCTGACTGGGGTTTCCGTCCCTCTCGAAGCTCTCGCAGAAGTTCCTCAACCCTGCGACAGGCCTCTGATTCCTTGGGTGCAGACACTTCAGCCCCTTCAGATTGTTCCTCAATGACCATGGCCGTCTAACTCCCTATCAGTACACATCTCATTCTCGAAGTCATATGATAGCTTACTGTTTCCATGATAGATTCAATCTCGATCTCTTCATCACTTGACACATACTCAAGTTTATCTTTCTCTTCTTGGACAGGAATCTCAGGCTCCATGTTAACCTTTTGATGCTTTGCCCAGAACTCCTTGACCGAAATATATCCCTCTTTATCAAATTCCCAGTGCTTCAGATCATGACGTCGTCGAGTTCTCTTTGAGTTTCCCTGGTATCTCTTTGGCCTCTTGTTTTATTTCTCCCTTTCCCTCTCTGCAGCTGTAGCAACCTCCTGGGCCTTTTGCAAGGTCTCTGCAAAATGTTCCAGTGCTGACAGTTCCCGAATTTCAGTGTCATCATCCAGTTCATCCTCATTCTCAGAGTCTGAAGAGTCATACAGGTCTGGAAAGTCATTCTCCAGATTGTCAAAGCATGTGATTATCTCAGTGAGATCTGAGTCAAATGACACAGTGTCCTTCAAGTGAGCATGAGATGGACCTGGTGTTGTTGGAAGTTGTTGTGAGCTGTCTGATTCCCCGAGGACCTCTGGAGAAGACTTTGACTGAGGAAAAAGGTTCTTCATCCTAGCCCTGTAGGCCTTAGATTTTAGTGGCATTGTAGACAAGAGGTTCTGTGTTGTAGAGAGCCTTAATTGACTTTCTTCTGCCTCCTTGTCGAACAGTTACATACCACGTGACTGATCACGTGTATGGCCAAATCTTCGTGTCAAGAATTTTTGAAAACACCCCAATGGCATTAGAAATGATAAAGAATGACTTTAGCATTAAAAAATATTTCCATAATTACTAGGCCCTCTCCTACCCAACCACTCCATATTTTAAAAAAGTAACTCTTAAGAATCATCCATAGGCTTCTTTGGCCTTCTTAGGACTCTAAATAATATCTTGAATGTAGCAAGAGGAGAAGCAGTTGCAGTTTTTGCTTATGTAAACAGGTGATGGATTTGCGTGTCGCCTATCTTAATTATATGTATACCAGTCAAGGGATATCTATATACATAAATCCAATTTTTTATTTCCTCCATTGTGTTCAAGCGCCATACCGCTTGACAAACCCTTTGTGGAATTCCTCTAGCTTCCCCACATACTCATCCACACCCGGACACAAGCATGTCAGCCTGTAATGCCACTCTCCCTCCTTCTGCCCAAACCCGCTGCCGGGAATCACGCATATCCCCGTCTCATCTAGCAATCCCAACGCGTAGAACGCATCGGGTTCCTTCCCCGCCTTCCTCGCGGCGTCCTGCGCCTGCGCCGAGAGCTCGATCCTCGGGAACAAATACAGCGCCCCCGGGGAATCCACGCACGACACGCCCGGGAGCGCGTTCAAGCGCTGCGCCATCGTCGCCGTGCGGGACGCCAGCGCCTCGTGGATCGTGTCGGTCTCCGTCTTCCAGAGCTCGTAGCTCTCGTCACCGGGCTTGGGGGGCCGCACCATCGAGTCCACCCCAATCTGCCCGGAGAGCGGCGGGCACAGGCCCACGGAGACCATCTTGTAGATGAGCGCGAGGATCTCGTCGGAGAAGTTCGTACACTCGAAGTAGCCACCGCGGCGGCCGCATTCGCCGGAGACGCCCTTGGAGATGGAATGGTATGAGACGAGGGGGATGGGGGATTTGTGCTCGGCGACGACTTTCTTGAACGAGGTGAACGGGTGCGTGGCACGGTGGTGGAGGTTGTTCTGGTAGACCTCGTCTGCTAGGAGGACGAGGGAGTACTTCTCGCACAGCTGGACGAGCTCGGCTTGGGTGTCTTCGGAGAGAAGCGCCCCGGTTGGGTTTCCTGGGTTGATGATGACGAGGGCCTTGGCGACGATGCCGTCGCGGTGGGCTTTCTCGATGGCTTTCTCGATGGAAGCGACGGACGTGGCCCAGCCGGAGGATTCGTCGAGGAGGTAAGGGATCGCAACGCCGTTGTGCTGTGCAAGTGTGGCGGTGTACAGCGGGTATTGCGGAATGGGGATGAGGATTCCAGAGTTGGGGGGTGTGATGAGCATGGAGATGAGCAGGGAGACACCGGCGGAGGCCCCGGCCGTGAGGAAGATGTGGTTCGGGTCGGACGGGTATCCGTCGCGATCTATGTCGTAGGGTAAGACCTATATGTCATAAAACACTAATTGCTTCCGTGTACGTACCTTGGATGAATTTCGCGACATTCTTGCGGATAAACGGGACGCCCTGGCTGTGTGAGTATGCACCGACAGATCCTATTTCTTCCGACAACTCTTTTGCACGGGCGATCACATCGTTCGGAAATGCGTTGGGTGCCAACTGGGCCAGGGGGGGCCATTCCATCAACGCAGCTACCTAGACATGAATAGTCAGTCGACTTTAATCCATACAGAAGTACCAAAACAAAAAAAAAGATACTTGCCTGCCTGACGAAAGTGATTGGGGGTTGGTTCAACCCTTTTTGCTGTGGATTCCCGATATTCGAAGATATGATCTTGTCGAACGGGAGTCCATGTGACCCTGGCTGCTCCTGGAGCTTTACGCGGTACGCTTCAGCCTTGATTGCGAGCTCGCCGCGTACCGCGTATTGCACATTCTTGATAGACGGGTTGAGGGAGTCCACGGTGAGAGGGCGCATGATGTTGGATGTCCTGGTGGTGGAGGAAGAGAAACGGGTCTGGTTTTGTAAGATTATCAATGGATGCCGAGGTACACAGCGCCTCGAGGCCGATACAATCATGTGTCCTCTCGCTTGTCCCTTTGGGTCGTCAGCGTTGACGCTAGAGTCGAAAGTGAAAACTGGTTAAAAGTCGGAAGTATCGTAGGATATCGTGCGACGAGAAGTGTCAGGGACGTTGGGTCCAACTTCACCCGAATAACTCTGGAATAGCACTTCTCTTCTATAGCCCTCCAGAGGCGGTGTGACATTAACGCTAGGGGAAAACAGCTCCGTTGTGAGCTGCAACTTCAACAGCTACAGCTTATCATAAGCCTTTCTGTGTTTTTGAAAGACGAGCGTACAAAATACTACAGCACTGCTGTAATGTCACTGATATTAAGGGTCGTCGGGGTGTCCATGGGTTACCCTGTGGTGGGCCCGCCGCAAGGTTCGAGGACGTTGGAGCAGTGCGTCGCACGCGAAGTGATTGGAAGAGGGTTCCAATTGACTAGTACGGTACATACTTATTATGTACGAGAACATTTGGGACTATGTATACATTCCAACTGGGAGAAGAGAACTTACCCATCATCATAGCAATGTGCTCGGGGCAGTGTAGTACGGCAACGCTTCACTGTAGGCAGATCTGCCCGAGAGCCTCTGTTGTTGAAGTCGGGAGATGATTGTCATCATCAGCAGTTCTAGTCTAAAAAGTTTGTTACTAACAAAATAATGAAATGAGAAGAAAGAAAAACTTACCAACGGCCCAAGAGACGTCAAACGATGGGCCTTTCATTCGTTTTCTGTCCTTCTCGTTGTCTCGCCCCTCGTCTCCCGTTGTTGTTCTGGCTTGTCTGGTGGTGGTGTTGCCGTTCTCTCGCCGTTTTGTAGTTGCAAGCGTTCCCACCCCGCTAGCAGTTGCTCGCGGCTATGGTTTGGGGGTGCTTTCGTGGCTGTGTGAGTGGCCGCTGTCCGGGTGTTATAAATCAAAATCTATAAGAAATGATAAGTTACAGTAGCTGAATCAAATAAAAAAAAAGAACATTAACTTACCAGGGCCCAAACGACATTATCGTCGTTTAGGCCCGTTTCCACTGTTGGTTCTACGGATAGGAGGTGGTGTCGTCGGCAGTGGTGGTAGTGTGGTTGTTGACGTGGCGGGTGGGAAAGCGAACATAGTTTGGTCGACCTTTGTCGGCATTTCCGTTTTTGATCATGGTGGGAGCATTTACAGCATGCCTCTTTGGGACATCTGGGTCAATGACACAAACAACTCCAATGGCTTCAATCCTGGCCAAACACCCTCGGACTTTTTGCTAAATCCATGAGATCCCTTATATGTATACATGGTCCAAATAATACAGAGATGAGACTGGTAGATGTTACGAGAGAGTACTTTGCAGCTGACTTCAGCCAAAACCTGAATATTGATAGATATATAATGAGGGGGACAAGCAACATTCTGGAAATATTAGGAGAGTATATTAAAAGGATACCTTGAATAATGTTCCTGAGATAGTTATTTTCCATATACCTGCACTGGGTTGCAAGGAATTCAGGAAAAGGCCCCAGCAGGACAAAATCCTGAATCGTGTCAAGTCACATCATGCTTGCCAAATTGGGAATCCCAATGAAAGTGTGAGACGGCATTTGCAAAAACATATTTTCAAGCACTCTGTACACCATGGTGAACAAGGCAAAGTCCCAAGAGCTCAGGAAACAGATTATTAGAAAGGAAGTAGATGATTTGAAGGCTTATGCTGCAAAGCTTTACACAGAAGAACAATCTAGATCACTCGTGCCTGGGGAAAAGAAGAAATCGTTGCGTCAAATCTGTCAAGATGCATCAGATGCTCACTTCATGACAACAGGCAGACACATTCCACTCTCTCACAAAACCTTAATCCATCATGCACAAGGTGGTGTGATTTTGACTGAGTCCAATAGGAAAAAAAGTTGGTTATCGGAGGAAGAACAAAAGACTATGGTGGAGTTTGCAATCGAGATTGCACAGCATGGATTTCCACTTAGTCCACAAAGGTTAAAGGATCATGCTGAGGCTATATTACAACATAGGTTAGGGGATGGCTTTCCAGAAGGAGGGCTTGGCAAGGATTGGGCAAGCTGCTTTATCACAAAGCATAAGAATTGTCTTGGCATGTACTGGTCAACTGCACTAGATGGTTCTCATGGCCGTGCTGTGAATCCAATCACAAAGGAGGAGTACTTCAGGCTGCTGAAAGAGGTAAGGGAATTACATAACATTCCAGACAAGCTGGTATATGGTGCAGATGAGACAGGGATACAGACAGGGATAGGTGTGACAGAGCAGGTGATTGGACCTGCTGGAGCTAAGATCCAGCATCAGCAGCAAAGTGGAACATGGGAGAATATCACAGTTCTACCCACCATTTGTGCCAATGGAACAACAGTTGCACCTAGTACTGTTATATGCAAGGGAGAAGCATTCCAAACGAAGTGGCTACAGGAAAACCCTTTGGATGCTAGGTATGATTCCCAATTGATAAGCTCGATAGAAGCTCATTCTGGTCTAGAATGGGATATCAGAAGAAAGGTTATACATCAGGTGAGATTGGTGTGGCATGGCTCAAAGACTGGGATACACAAACAAAAGCAAAGGCAGGCGGGAGGACTCGACTCCTCATTGTTGATGGTCACAGTTCTCATTACACCCTTGGCTTCCTGGAGTATGCACAGGACAACAACATTGTTGTACTGTGCTATCCCTCCCATTCTACTCATGTCTACCAAGGTCTCGACATCATCATCTTCAGTGTCTTGAAACAGGCCTGGAGTGATGAGCAAGACAAGTCCGAAGCGTGAGGACCTGCGGTGACCAAACTGAACTTCATGGCAGTCTATGCAAAGGTGCACATTTGTGCATTCACAGAGAGTAACATTCAGGCAGCCTTTGCAAAGACTGGAATTGTGCTGTTTAACCCTGATGTTGTTACTGTGGAGACGATGGCCCCTAGCCTTGAGATGTCAACAATCAGTCTTCTCCTGCTCGGACTTGCTAGCCCCATCCGTGAACTTGTTGATTTGATCTCTCACCACAACACCCAGAAGTGGAAACGACAGGAGACCGAAACTGAAGTAGAAACACCTGAGATGGCTCCGGGATCACCAGATATGTCATGCACACCTGTGCAACATGCAGTTGCTTCATTAGCAACAACATCCTCATCATTTCTAGTATCAAACTCACCTATTCTGTCAACGTCAATGTTGCCACCCATTTTCACCATCACCATGTTACCCATAAAGCAACAAGACACAATGATCTTGGACACGGCACCAAACACAGATTTAGAGGCAAAGCTACAGGAAGCATTATATGCCAGCAATGCAACAGTGGAGGCACAGAAGAAAGTGATGCAAGGGATGCAAGCACAGACTGTCTTGCATTCCATGTACCTAGAGGGCATGCAGGGACAATTTCAAGCTCAGGAAAAGAAGAAATTGAAGAAGAGAAAGACTGGAAAGATCAACATGGATGGCTGGGCAAAGATTCTAATGCAAGATGACATTGTTGCAGGTGTCCAGGAATGGCAAGACAGTCAGGATAAAGCAGTTGAAGACGCTGCAGTGAAGAAAAAGGTGAGAGAGAAGTATACAGCAGCAATAGAGATATGGAAAGTACAAGGGATGGATCAAAAGGAGCAGAACATGGTCTTGAAAGGTGGATGGAACAAGGATGTGAAGAAATGGACAGTTGAACAAGACAACGCGAAATATGAGTGCTGCAAGCCAAGATAGACAAAGCCAGAGATCCCAGTTATGGAGAAGGCCATTTGAAAACCTATGTTGGCCAATTTTAGCACAGAAGACTCTGACAGCGATGAGGAGGACAACAATGATGATGACTCGGAACCTGAGCTGTCAGTAGATAATGATCTAGATAGTGATCAGCAATCACCTGATTTGGGAATCACATCCTGATGTGACTTGGGTCAATGAGCCAGTTTCAACTAATAATGACTTTTTGGACTGATTACCTTCATTGTGTACTGCAACATGGCTTGATAGTGGTTCTTAGGTGCCCAATATATGGCTGATATGTATTACATGGATACTGTCTACTTAGAATATCTATCTGTGGTCTATTACCAATTTCTGGTGGTCATAAACATTTGGTTGTCCCAAAGAGGCATGAATGACTGTCACTGGATGCATAACCAGATATTTCAGGGCAAAGTATTGAAAAAATATTGAAAAAGTATTCCAGTCAAAATTAAAATATTTTCAAGATACTTTGACAAAAAGGTTTCTGAAAAGATCAAAGTACTTCTTAATGATATTGAAAGCAACATTACTTTGATGATATTTGTGAAAAATATCATGATACTTCACAGATATGTTTTGAATATCTTTATCAGTTTTTTCTTAATACTTCAAGTGGCAATGCCCAAGACATATTTTGATAATTGAATTGAGTATTTAGGTTAGAAGTATGTTGAACATATGCAAAACACACACAAGGATACTTTCAAGATGTATTCTACATATCTTTCAGGGTATTGTTTTCATTTTGCAAATTAAAATATGTTGAAGAGATTGAAAATGGGTAGCATTCCAGTTTGAATATGTCTTCAATACCTTTTCAATCCTAATGTCAGTATTTGATCAATATTCAGAAGGAAAGGATGTAAAAAGAATTAAAAAGATAATATAATATACAAATGAATAATGTTTTGATATGTCTTCAATGAGAAAAGAATATGTTTAAAAATACAAGTAAACAAATAATTTAGAAATATTGAAAACAGAGTGTCACACTACTTTCAAAATATTTCAAGACAACATATGTAGAAAGTATGTTGAACTGAATGTCCAGTAATGGTTATATGACAAAGAAGAAATGTTGAAACATAACTTCTTTGAATAGTGAGATGGTACATCAGAAAGGGGACTACAGATGCAAGTATGAAGTGCAGGACATCCAAGGCTTACAATTTTCCCAATGTCTGGAAGACTTCAGCACTGTATAAAAGTCTTGCAAATGATTTGTGCAAGTCTTGCAAGTCTGGTACACAAGGCTTGCAAGTCTTCTGTGCAAGTTTTGCAAGTCTTATGCAAGTCTTCCAAGTCTTGCAAGTCTTCTGTGCAACTCTTGCAAGTCTTCTGTGCAACTCTTGCAAGTCTTCCATACAAGTCTTGCAAGTCTTCTGTGCAAGTCCTGCAAGTCTTGCAAGTCTTGTACGCAAGTCTTTCAAGTCTTTGGTGCAAGTCTTGCAAGTCTTGTATGCAAGTCTTGCAAGTCTTCAGTGCAAGGTTTGCAAGTCTTGTATGCAAGTCTTTCAAGTCTTTGGTGCAAGTCTTGCAAGTCTTGTACGCAAGTCTTGCAAGTCTTCAGTGCAAGGTTTGCAAGTCTTGTATGCAAGTCTTTCAAGTCTTTGGTGCAAGTCTTGCAAGTCTTGTACCCAAGTTGTGCAAGTCTTCAGTGCAAGTCTTGCAAGTCTTGTACGCAAGTCTTTCAAGTCTTTGGTGCAAGTCTTGCAAGTCTTTGGTGCAAGTCTTTCAAGTCTTCAGTGCAAGTCTTGCAAGTCTTGTACGCAAGTCTTTCAAGTCTTCGGTGCAAGTCTTGCAAGTCTTCAGTGCAACTCTTGCAAGTCTTTGGTGCAAGTCTTGCAAGTCTTTGGTGCAAGTCTTGCAAGTCTTGGGTGCAAGTCTTGCAAGTCTTCTGTGCATGTCTTGCAAGTCTTCCATGCAAGTCTTGCAACTCTTCCATGCAAGTCTTGCAACTCTTCCATGCAAGTCTTGCAACTCTTCCATGCAAGTCTTGCAAATCCTCTACATAAGTCTTGCAAGTTTTGTATACAAGTATATCATCACCTCTTTGTTTGTTACCATGACATGTCCAGCCACCACTCAACTGCTTCTCATCGTTTTGTCTGTTCTGTTGCACTGTATACTGCACTGATCTCTCTGCAATCTGATCTATAGGAGTCTTACCAACTCATGTCATCATCCTCCCAACCAATCAGGGGATTGGGTCAGGCAATGTCGAGCTCTGCTTAATTGCTCTCCCCCACCCCTTGTAGTGACCCCCTCTCTGTCATCTCCCCTGTCCCTAGGCAAGCTGCTCCTTCCTCTACACCCTCTGAAGTTAGCCCCGTCTGCACTCCCAGGTCTACTCAGTTGCCCACTCCCTACAGCCCCCATGCAACCCTGTGTCCCCAGCACATGTCATCCGCATCGCTGGCCGCTGCATCCTGGGTCCCCAGAACCCCTGGCTCCCCATCCCTATCCCCCTCCTCCTGCCCCTCATCCCCCATGGACCCCTTTGGTGGTACGATGGAGGAGTCAAGGTCCAAGGGGAAGATGAAGAGTTCCAATACCAATTACGGTGTGGCTGGTATGCTGGGAACCCAAAGAGGAGAGGCTGGACTTGCAAGACTTGCGTACAAGACTTGCAAGATGTTCACTGAAGACTTGCAAGACTTGGGTACAATACTTGCAAGACTTGTACCAAAGATTTGCAAGACTTGCACCAAAGACTTGCATGACTTGGGTACAAGACTTGCAAGACTTGCACTGAAGACTTGCAAGACTTGCACCGAAGACTTGCAAGACTTGCACTGAAGACTTGAAAGACTTGCGTACAAGACTTGCAAGATGTTCACCGAAGACTTGCAAGACTTGGGTACAAGACTTGCAAGACTTGCACCGAAGACTTGCAAGACTTGGGTACAAGACTTGCAAGACTTGCACCGAAGACTTGAAAGACTTGCATACAAGACTTGCAAGACTTGCACTGAAGACTTGCACAACTTGGGTACAAGACTTGCAAGACTTGCACCAAAGACTTGAAAGACTTGCATACAAGACTTGCAAGACTTGCAGGACTTGCACAGAAGACTTGCAAGACTTGTATGGAAGACTTGCAAGAGTTGCACAGAAGACTTGCAAGAGTTGCACAGAAGACTTGCAAGACTTGGAAGACTTGCATAAGACTTGCAAAACTTGCACAGAAGACTTGCAAGCCTTGTGTACCAGACTTGCAAGACTTGCACAAATCATTTGCAAGACTTTTATACAGTGCTGAAGTCTTCCAGACATTGGGAAAATTGTAAGCCTTGGATGTCCTGCACTTCATACTTGCATCTGTAGTCCCCTTTCTGATGTACCATCTCACTATTCAAAGAAGTTATGTTTCAACATTTCTTCTTTGTCATATAACCATTACTGGACATTCAGTTCAACATACTTTCTACATATGTTGTCTTGAAATATTTTGAAAGTAGTGTGACACTCTGTTTTCAATATTTCTAAATTATTTGTTTACTTGTATTTTTAAACATATTCTTTTCTCATTGAAGACATATCAAAACATTATTCATTTGTATATTATATTATCTTTTTAATTCTTTTTACATCCTTTCCTTCTGAATATTGATCAAATACTGACATTAGGATTGAAAAGGTATTGAAGACATATTCAAACTGGAATGCTACCCATTTTCAATCTCTTCAACATATTTTAATTTGCAAAATGAAAACAATACCCTGAAAGATATGTAGAATACATCTTGAAAGTATCCTTGTGTGTGTTTTGCATATGTTCAACATACTTCTAACCTAAATACTCAATTCAATTATCAAAATATGTCTTGGGCATTGCCACTTGAAGTATTAAGAAAAAACTGATAAAGATATTCAAAACATATCTGTGAAGTATCATGATATTTTTCACAAATATCATCAAAGTAATGTTGCTTTCAATATCGTTAAGAAGTACTTTGATCTTTTCAGAAACCTTTTTGTCAAAGTATCTTGAAAATATTTTAATTTTGACTGGAATACTTTTTCAATATTTTTTCAATACTTTGCCCTGAAATATCTGGTTATGCATCCAGTGTGTATTGCTATTTTCAAGAATGATGTCGCTTTGAAAAAAAATAGAAAAGTTTGAAGTGAGAGCTCATGCTGAGTAATCACAGATGCTCGTCTGTTCAAGTTTGACCCCTTCAGTACTGAGCCACACATCGCACTCCATCCTTTCCATGCCATCCATGGTCTATAGACACATCAGCAATGATCTAAAAGAAGCAGCCATCCAACTTAGGAACTGTGGTCAAGACACTGACATTGAGATTGCACAAATCACTGGGTTTTCAACATGAACCCTCTACCATGCTATCCGACACAAACAAGCAACAGGCAGTGTTAGGAAGTCTCAACCAATTGGTCATGGTCATCCTCGAACACTCCTAAGGTGTGACTGTGATTATCTTTTATGACTGGCACGGCACAAGCCTCCTCTCTTTTTAGATGCAAGGGGGAACTGGGATTACAAAAATTGCCGGGGTAGGCAAATTTTTTAATCGGTGGCAGCCTGACCCCCCCTACCTTCCAAAAAAGGAAATGTCAGGAAGTTTCACAAAAAAAACATGAGCAAATTTTTATTGGAACTAAGAATTAGTAAGAAAGACATCATTTTTCAGGTCACTCTCAAACATGGTTCAAACAACGCCAATTTCAAGGTGCCACATCAAAGTTGAGGCAATTCAGATGGAACTATGAATGGCCAACTTGTCAATTGCACATTGGAGAGCAATGGAAACAACATACCCACAACATTTTGCATCCTTTATACCTGCATTGGATGGCAATGTTAGAATTTCTTGAGCCACTATCAACAGGTATCCCACAAATACAAGCTGTGACTTCCATCATATCCTGTGTTTGCCATGTCTGCCCTTGCTGTGTCAGTTCTGCATCAATTGTGAACTCAGTTTGGTTCATGGTGAGTAATTGAGAAACCTCTGTCATGTCTAGGTTAACAGAAAGTGAGGTCAGTTATCAGACTTGCACTTCTTCATCAGACAGTGGACAGCATACCATTGTCAAAACATCATATTTAGGCCCTTTATTCTTTTAAAAAGCACTTTACATGTCTGAAATAGTTGAAAGCCTTTAAAAGCCTACTTTTGTCTTTATCATTGAACCACTGGTGTCAATGACAATGTCACGTTTCAATACCAGCATGTAGGAGTGAGCCAAAAAAAAATCTTTTTTATTGCATTCAGAATGTATAAGACATTCAAAGTTGAAGCAACATCAACCCAATCCCTAATGTGTTGCATTTTGGGCTAAAAATAGTAAAAATTTTAAGCCCTTTAGGCCAGACCCCCCCCTACCTTGGGTTGTGGAACAATGGCCTGGTTCCCCCTTGTTTAGATGAGTACTGTAGTACTCTTCAGTCACGTGTCACAAGCCTCTATGATGTGAAGGGATTTCAGCCTTGTCACAGGGCACAACAGTTTTTGAAGAGAGTGACAAAAATTACTAAAAATTTCCTAAAAAGGAAATTTTTTGGTCAAGGATTTTCCTGATTAAAATGTGCTATGTTTCCTGTCATTACAGCCACTCTCACCTCTGGAGGCAGTGGAAATGTGAGGAACTGGGATATGGAGCATTTAGGATTTGGGAGGAGGTTTTGGTGAGTGTGAGTTGGGATAATGAAACTGTCAAGTGTGGCAGTCATCATTGAGGTCTTGAAGTGTGTAGAAAAATTTCAACATTTTTTTTGTTTAAATCCCAATGTGCTCTTAAGATGTGCATCTAGCCTGTTGTGTGCATCATCCACATGCAACCTGTCATGCATGTCATGCCTCCAGGCCAGATTGGGCTTGAAGAGATTTGAGGTTTGTCACACCATTTTCTCAATTTTGAAGAGTCAGTCATCTCTTCAAAAACATCACATGTCACAAGGCTTGACAAGTAGGTCATATTAGTACAGTACTCCCAATGGCTTGAGCTCTACCATGCACTTCCTGTCTCACTGTCAACTATTCACCAAAGTCTCCAACATGCAGGTCTCAATGTAAAGCATGTCCAGAGACTTGCTAGTGAACAGGACCCATTTCTATGTGCTGATTTCATATGCTGCATCAGGCAATATCCCCCACATTATTTGATATCCATGGACAAGGTCTCAAAGGATGATCACACATATACTCGTTGTGGGGAAGGGCTCCTGTGGGAATGAGGGTTGAACAGCATGACCCATTTGTCCAGAAGCAAAGATATTCCATGCTCACATCACATGTTCTTGATGAGGGAATCATAGCGTCATGAGTGCTTGAAGGCTCATTCACTCATGACACCTTTCTTGAATATCTCCATGATGACTTGGTATGTCTCTTCTACTTTGGGATACACCTAATACTTGATTGGATTATATAGCTTCCTTTGACAACACCCTTTCCTGGACCCCATAGTGTTTTATTGCTTGATAATGCATGGATCCACCATTTCCAAGAGGTTACTGACCTTGTTCATCACTATGGTGAGTCAGATTTGCATGGACAGGTGTGATTCTGATCTCTGTATGGTAGGTTGTATCATTGAGTACTTGCTGCCATACTCTCCAGACTATCAGCCAATTGAACAAGGATTTTCTGTAATCAAGTCATCATTATGTTGTTGTGGTCTCTCCTTCTCACTGCAGAGGCCACCTACTATGAGCTATACAGAGTATGTGATCAGATCACACCAGAGATGACCTGGGGTTTCTTTCATCACTGTGGTTATATTTGATATTGTACACATGTTTCCCATTTGTTATACATTGATCAGCTATCAAACTGCCTCCTCAGTCATATCATGATTCCATCATTGCTGAGCATCTCAAACTGAAGCCAATTCACCAACAGACAAAGTACCCTCTCCTCAGAGATCCATATCACTAATCAGACTGAGAACATGTGGCCCAGCAATGTGAATTGCCTCCAGTTTCTTGGTGATGTCATCAGAGAGTCCATAGAGTGTGCAAAATGTAGCAAGAATCATAGGTGGAGGCAGGGTCTGGTGATGGGGGGCAGCAGCAGGTTGTGCCAATCAACACTTGGCAGGGGGGCTGATATCATCAGTATTCCTGTGAGTAGGATCAAAAAGTGTGGTATTGGGTGGTGTCTCCTTGTCGATGCCATCAATTTTTCTTTTCTAAAAGAGAGTTGTAAATAATGTTCTCAAGAGTGGTGAAGGAGATGAGGATCTGTATTACAATTGTGGCTGCCCAAGTACACAGATACATGTGTGTCAGATGGATATGCTCTGTGTCAGGCCCACTCAAAAAGCATGATGTCTTCCCATAGTGTTGATCCTCACATCGGTAACAATGCTTGAGCTCCTGGATGAGTCCAGTCTGAACTTCCTCCTTGAGAGAAGGGATGTGCTGTCAGTCACTATAAATGACAAAAACCCAACTGAATATGGGTTCAACAACATGCCTTCTTTTTCTTCTGTTTACACAATACCTCCTCCTCCTCATGCCCCATGCCTTCACCTGGATCATCTTCTTCATGTATCTACAGGTAGTTTGTGATTTTGAACCAGAAATGGCTTAGACAAACCTTATTCTCTGTAAGAAACAGCTTCACCTTGGCAGCTGCCTTTTTCGTCACCTCTTCAATCATCTGCTTGAAATTGGCATCACCACCAATCATGACCTGCTCAGTCACATGACAGGGGATGGTATAACAAAGAGAGGATGAGTCCTCATTGTTGAGCTCCCTCCCTTTGTAGAGCCATGAACCCTCAACCAGGTCAAGCCGTTCAAGGAGATGAATGATCTTTGAGATGAGATCTTGGAGAGCAAAGTCTTCATGAAAATAGTTGACCTTTGTGACAGATGGTGCTTTTGCATTACAGCAACATCATTTACCATCCTTGGGTGGAGGGGGAAGTGGTGTAAATACAAGGGTCATCTTGATGCCCTTGTTGTCATTGTACATGCTTGCACCCCCTTCCATTCCACCAATTGAGGGAGGAAATAGCCCAAAACAAAGGTAGAACTCACAGCCATCATTCTGCTCATTATCAATATCAGGATTGCTGTCATAGTCAGGCATAGTGAAGGAGGAGGCAATTGAATGTAGCTGTGTTGAGGGTTGCATGAACAACTCAGAGTTTTGAGATGCTATTCCCATGCCCTTGCGCTCACTTCAAATTTTTTTATTTTTATTTTTCAAAGTGACATCATTTTTGAAAATAGCAATAATAGACAAGCTAAGCCTTCAGGATGAAGTGAGATAAGATAGGGATATCAGACATTCTAACAGCTATCTGAGCACAATGGTGGGATTGTCTGATGATAATTTAAACTGCTCTTTTTCAATCTTGATCAATGTCAGGTAAGATATCTGTTACCCATGATATACAAAAAGTTTTTTGAATTTTCTTTGACTTTCATGGGCAGACAAAGATATTTGTGGAATTTCATGTACATGAATATGTTATCTGTGTTCACTATATATAAAGTCAAAGACATTTTAGGAATTTCTTTGGAAATTGTGCACCCAAATGTGGTATCTCTTTCTTTGGGTATAGAAAGTCAAAGAAAAACCAAAAAGCTTTGTACATAATATATTACATTTATAAATAGGGGATATTAAAATACCATTTGATTATTGCCATTTTCATAAATAATGGCACTCATGAAAAAAAATCTTTTCTAGCGAGTCAGTAATGTGATGTGACATATATTGGTCATATTGACTTAGATGTTGTGTGTCTCTACCATGATACTTTGACTGGGACTCGGACGTGGTCAATCAAGAGATTAGCGATGACCTCAAGGGGGCAGCACTATGCATGAAGGCCTGAGGGCATGACTCCATCTCAGAGATAGTTGGCATCATGGGCATCTCTCAATGAACTCTATTCCATGTCACATGTCAAAAACGTCTAACAGGAACTGTTGCAAGGACTCCAGTCATAGGAAGAGGATGTCCTCGACTGCTAGCCCAATCTGATGCTCAATACCTTCTTGCCCTTGCTCATCACAATCCAACACTCTTCCTTGATGAATACTGTGATCAACTTGATCAATACCAATACATGCCAACATCTATGGCAACAATTCACCGCACCTTTGAGAGAGTGAGATTGAGTGTGAAGCGTGTCCAGAAAATGGCTGCTGAATGTGACCCCATCAAGCATGCTGACTTTACCCACCATATTGGCCAATACCCAACCCACTATTTGATATCAATTGATGAGGTTTCGAAGGATGATAGGACATATGGCTGGCTTTGGGGATGTTCAGGGGTGGGGCACCGCACAGAGGCTCATCAGCCATTTGTCCGCAAATGCCGTTTTTTGATGGTTGGAGCATTATCCTTGGATGATGGGATCTTTGGGTCAAAAGTTGTGGAGGGTTTATTTCAACAAGAGACATTTTTGGACTTCCTCTGTGACAGTGTTGTGAGTCACACAAACAAGTCAGACCACCAAGCTCCCTTTTTTCATGACTGACAGATGCCACTCACAATGCCATACCCTGGCCCTTGGAGTATTCCCATTATGGATAGTGCATGCATTTATCATGGGCAAGAAATTTTGGTCTATGGTTACAGTCCGTGCCTCATTTTCCTGATGTGCTCCTGGTCTCACGTCCTTGTCTCAGGGTGTCACATTGAATACCTACCTCCATATTTGCCTGATTTCAACCCAATTGAGCAGGCATGGTCTGTCATCAAGGCCCATCTACATCATCTCAGGATCTGCTTCTATCAACCTGCCTCACCTTATTATGAGATGTACCTTGCCTGTGAGCTTATTACCCCAGAAACGAGTGAAGGGTTCTTTCAACATGCTGGTTACTTTGTATGGTAAGCTGTACAATAAACTGTTTCATTCCAGTGGGTAGCATACACTGTAAAGCAAACAATTGGTATCATATCAGTGCTCTTCATTAGTGTTTGAAGGTCCAGTTGCAAGACTGGAAAAAGACCAAGACTGGACCAGACCAAGACTGACAAAGACCGAAAAATATTAAGACCGATGAAGACTGCAACTGCCGTCTGGTCTTTGGTCCCTCATTATTTTAATAAAATAAAGACCAGACAAGACTGATCTCAACCAGTTAAGACTGGTTAAGCATACTACATACAAAAAGTTAATATATTCTAAGTTAACTACATCTTACATTACATGGGACAAGCCCAGAGGATCAAAAGAGCGAAATCTCGAGGGTTTATATACCCCTAGTGGGTTTGTACATGTTTATTTGATAGGGCTAGTGTTTCTATGGTGATTTGTGATAGATGCCATCTATTTTTTTTTTTTTTTGATCCCATCTTTTTCTTTTTTTTGATGCCACACAAATAGTTAACAACACTGCCAACAACCACATCAAGCAACGATGCTAATCCCCTCACCTTACTACCACCATGCCCCCCCTGGCCCAAATGATGTCCAGTGTTGTTTGGGTTGTGTGTAAGTTTTTTTGCATTGTACTTTTTATTACTGCTTTACTATTCATTTTATAGGATAGAACATGCTGCCTGGCCCCAGCCCCAGCCCCATGAGCCCCTGCTTGTGGGGTGGAGTCCAGATGACACCCCATGCTGGCAGTGGTGCTCCCAGGACAACGGTGTCCACCAGCGCTGACCTGCTGCACACCCCCTGCACCCCTAGCTGGCCTAGGATGACCATGAAGGCCGCCGCCACATCACGGATGCCTGGGATGGTGTTCCCAGCCTAGCCACTGCCAAACCCGACCTCGATGGCCACCAGCTCATCCCTACCAAATCCTCCGCTACCTTGGACGTGCCTAAACCCACCCGCTCCCCCCAGAATAGCCAAATGGCCATGCGTTCAACACCCAATATGCCCAGCTGCCCCTTCCATGCCGCGTTCGATGATGCTGCCCCACCCCAGCGCCCCCAGGCCTCCCGCTACCACCTGTTCATCCCCCGTGCCCCCCCGTTCCTGCTGCCCAACCCTCATTCGCCTGCAGATGCCCCCCATCGCCACTGCTCACCTCTCCCACCCCCCTTGCATCACTGCCGGCTTTCTGCACCCCCCGCTGTCCCCAGGACCTCCCCTGCACCTCCCCCATCAAACGCTGTGTCCCAGACACCACCCCTGCCACCCCTGCCTCAGCCCCGAACCCCCCCGTTGTCCAAACAGCCTTCGACGGCCCCTACTTGCTCACCTCTGCGTCCCGCATGCTTCAACTGGGCTGATGACCCCCCCCCCCCAGACTTGTGATGCCCCCAGCCTTACCTCTACCAGAGCGAGCCCTGAGAGCCCCCAGCACACCCCCCAACTACCTGTCACTTGCAGCTGCTGACCCCCCCTTGCATGCAAGCATGCGGGGGGCCTTGTTTTTTTGTCTTTTTGTTGCATGACTAATGGCACCCTATGTATTCCACGTAGTTATGCTAGAAATAAGTACATAGGTTTCATCTAGCCTCATGAGCCGCTGCTCATGGGGTGGGTCCGTAATATAGATAGAAATATATATGTAAGACCGGTCCAGACCAGCTAAAAGACTGGTCTGGACTGTAAGTGGTCTGGACCAGTCTTGTAACCGGTAAAGACCATCTAAGACTGGTGAAGACTGGTCTGCACTGGTCCGGTCCAGTCTTAGACAGTATATAGATATATGCGGACCAGTCTCAGTCTCGGTCTGACCCCTTGAGGGCAAAAGACCAGACTGGACCAGACCTTCAAACACTACTCTTCATTTTCCCATTGCTCTTGAGCATCCTGAATGTCAGCAACCTCTGCAGTTGACAGTCCACCTTCTCCTCAGAGATTGTCATTGGTCAAGAATCGTAGTGCATGGGGTCCAGTAAGTTTGATGTCCATGAGCTTGCAGTAGATGTCCTCTGAGAGTTCATAATGCTCACAAAAGAATTCAAGTGTAACTTTGGGGATGATTTTCAGACAAGCAACAGCAGGAAGCCTTTGTTCAGCAGCAGGTCTGAGGAGTTCGCCAAGGCCTGGGATGTTGAGAGTGAAGTTCGAGGTAGTATCCTTCTGATTACGAGCATGCCTTGCAAGCAACGCAGTGTCAGCAGCATCCTGGAATGCAGGATCAAACATTTTCTTGTTGGGGGGTTGGTCATTGTCAACACCATCTTGTTTGTCTACCTTGAAGCCACCAATCAGCATATTAGTATCCCAACAAGTGATTGTCATATCCAGAGCAAGGAGGCTACCATTGCTGAAGCCCAGAGTTGAAGATGGCGATGCAACAGGTGAACATGTTGTGCATCTGAGTTGGTCCAGCAGATATCAAATGGGCATCGTCGGTCCTCACAACGGTATTGGTTACGAAGAGAATCGATGTAAGTTGCTTGGGATAGTTCCTCAGGTGACAGCTCATGAGTTTTCTGAATGGCCATGAGTGAGCACAACACATGTGTGAGGTGAGAGTGACCTTTTTCTTCTTCCAAGGACCCTCCTCATCTTCGCTCAAGATCTCATCATTGTCAGCATCCTCAGACTGCTGATAGTCCTAAATGAGAAGTTGAACATGATAATATATGCAAGTTTACGCTGTGGTAGGGCAAGTTGGCCTACTCATCAACTTCCCCGCCCAGGGTATATCTGTTCCAACTCCTTTGTCAAGTGCCAACATGGAGGGACAACAGTATATGCCTGTCTTTATTTAATTTTCTTAATATTTCGTGTTGCTAACCTTGTCCAACTAATTTTTAATCTATTATTAGGTTGCCACTTTTTAGATAAATATATTCTGTTAGCACGACGCGTCAAATCACACATCTCTTCACGATTTCCGCTTCCTCAGGTTCCTCACCTGACAGCCCCACTTTTGGTACGATGGAGTGGTCCCGGTTTTTCATTTATCTTTTGATGATCTCTTTCTCGATATGGCAACGACGTCAATCTGTCACTCGGTCCGGTTCCCCTTCCAGTGCTAGTCAAGATCCAGATCAATGGGCCAAACAGTTGGATGGTAGGGTTGAGAGGTGTCGTCTGGCGACTCTCCGCGCTTGCTGGGGGCCCAAGTTGCGTTAAGTCAATAGAGAGTCCCACCGGCAGACCCCTCCCCGAGTCATTCCCAGTCTGTGAAACCTTGCGATGAGGACTTGGCAACACCATTCCGACATCACATCAAGATCTTGGGCTTCATTAGTATTCTATTGTGATTCTTTCTTAGTTTATCTCTCTCGTTGCTTGGCCAGGCCGGCGCAAGAGAACATGCGTGGTCCGAGTCTTCTCATCTTTACTGCGAAATGTATATAAGGTGTCTCCCCACCTCTCGAATGGGACCAGGTTACCTCTGACTCACCCTCGTCATTCCCTCACAAGTCCTCAAGTCTACTATACACTAAGGTGTAGTCTCTAAGTTAAGTTCTCAAGTCCTCAAGTCACTGTGTGCTCTCGAAGCCCTTTTTCCTTCATATTCCCTGACTCTCAACCCTTTGATCACTTTGTTGATCGTCGTCTTACATTGGCTGTGTCCCCTAGCATTGACATACCTTCATTTTTCACTAAACGAGCTAAAGGCTCGGTGATCACTTGTTTTCCTCCCTTTTTCCCATCCATGCTTACCTCACATCTTGCGACGAGACGACCTCGTCATTGGTTCCCCAATAGGACCATTGACCCTGCCACAACGCACCTTACACTCTGTCAAGAATATTTTTACCTCGGGATTCTGCTTCTTCAGTGCCTCCTCTAGCAACCACTCATAGTCTTCCTTGCATGATATATGAACACCCTTCCACTGTGTTTTTGCAATATTGTACTTGATGTCAATGGAGCAGCTCATGAGTACACCTTCTCGGTTCATCACCCATGTGAGATGGTCCATTTTGAGGTCTGCATACACCATTGAAAGCATGTTGTTGAGTTCTGAGTCTTCATGCATGTAGAAACTGGTGATGGTCTTCTCTGCTCTTGCATTCTTGTGATGCTTCTCCCCTGGTTTTGCTGGTGGTAGGAGGGGTTGAAATTCTAAAGCGAAAAGCAATCCCTTGCCATCGTTGAATCTAGATTCTGTTGAAACACAGTGATACATCCCAATCAACAACAACTCTCGGGGGCATTGGTGGGTCCCACTTACCTTCATCATCATCTGGAGTAGTGCCACAAGACATCTTGCATGCCATGTCAGAGGGAACTAGTCTGCTGGATCGCGATCCTCATCCACACCAATGAAGTGATGACACAGTGTGACAGTGTATCACATGACATTTCACATAAGGTCATCAAAAAAGTTTTTTTTTTTTTTTGATGAGTGCCATTATTTATGAAAATGGCAATAAGATTGGAAAGAGGAGTCTGAATTATCTTTGACCCATCCTCATGTGGAAATCTCTATAATGTTTTAACTTATTTTTGGGCATTAGTAGGATATTCTTCCCTAAGAAATTGACTGATGTTTCTCATGCCATGCTCTATTACTTGCAAGTCACATGGCCAAAAAAGGTCACATGGTGCCAAAAAGAGCGAAAATGTGACCATGCTCGATTACATAATGATAATATATATATCCCATCTCCTTGACACTCCCTCTATCAACATCATGTGAAAATGCCTATAAAGTTTTAACTCATTTTCAGGTAATATTGGGATGTTCTTTCCTGAGAAATTGGCTGATGTCTCTCGTGGGGCTGCTGACAAAGAGATGACAAAGATACCATCAATTGTAGATACTATTCAGTTTGAGTTTGAGTAAGCTGAGTCAGTCCAAAATAAGCAATTGTAAGGTCAATAAAGCACAATAATTCAGTCTGAAATAAACAATTTAAGCAATTTAGGAAGGTCAATAAGAGCAACAAGTAACAAGCACTAAGTAACAAATGAGTGAGTGAAAAATAAGTTCACTCTGAAATAAGAATCAGTTAGAAAAGACTACATTACAGTCCAAAAAAAATAGCAAATGAAGATGTAAGTTGGTGTTTTTTTATTTATGGCTTAGGTTGGAGTTCTGAGTGAGTGTCCAGAAAGAGTGAGGATGGGATGAGTATGATGGTGATGGTGAGAAGGGAGAGAGGGAAGAAGAAGAAAGTAGGGAGAGACTCCAAGAGAAGGATGTGAGGGTGAAGATGGGAGAGGGGAGGGGGAGGGGAGAGGGGGGAGAGGGGGGAGAGGGGGAGAGGGGGAGAGGGGGAGAGGGGGAGAAGGGGGGAGAGGGGGAGAAGGGGGGGGGAGAAAGGGAGAAAGGGTTTACACCAATAGGCTGGAGGAAGAGGGGTGGGGTGTGAGGAAAAGGGGTGTGAGGGTGAGGGGGAGTGTGAGAGAGGGAGGAATGTGGGGGTGGGGGGTGTGAGGTGAGACAGGCAGTGGGGAGAGTGATACAGAAAATAGAGGAGGGGTGAGGGATGAAGAGGGGCGTGAGGGGGAGAAGGATATGGAGGGAAGGGGGGGGGAGGAGGAGGGGTGAGGGAGGGGATGTGGAGGTGAGGATCAGACAGTGAAGCAGGGTGTGAGGGTGAGGGGTGTGAGAGGGAGAGAGGGGGGGAGGGGGGGCAGAGATGGGGAGAAGGGGAGAAAGGGCTTACACCAATGGGCTGGAGGAAGAGGGGTGGGGTGTGAGGGAAAGATGTGTGAGCATGAGGGAGATGGGCCAGGCAGTGGGAGAGTGAGAGAGTCAGGATGGGGAGGGGAGGGGGATAAGGGGGAGGTGGCTCTATCAAAACCCTCCTACATATGGGCAGGGGCCAAAGGTCCCTGCCTGTGTTGACAAGATGTGTAAAGATGGTGGCAGACAGTTTGGGGGGTGCAGTGTTTTCTCCATTGGGCTCCTCTCCTCCTGAGTATGATATGGAGCACAGGACAAACCCCCTCCCCCCCTACACACAGCAGGGGTGTTTGGTCCCTGAATGTGTTAATAAGATGTAAATGGGGATGTAGAAATAGCTTTTGATATAGATAAGAAAGTCAAATACTATATATGTGTTGATTCACTACTCATATAGTATTGCACCTCCTCCACACAGGCAGGGGCCTTTGGTCCCTGACTGTGTTGTCAAGATGAGTAAAAGACACTGCAGGGGGTTCAGGGGGCTGCACCCCCTGACAAGCTGAAGAAGCAGCTGCAGGAGTGATGCAAACAAAGTGAGCAGAGCACTGGAGGCATGCTTCTAAAGCTTGTAAGTTGTAATAAAGTATTTGAAAGTGGTCATGTGGAGGGGCCATGGGCTTTTAGGTACTGTGTGTGACTTTTTTGAGCTGTGTGACTGTTTTTGGGCTGTGGGACATGATAACTAACTTGACTAAGCAGCACCTGACCACCCTCAAATACATATAGCGAGCACAGCAAGCTTGGCTAATTAGGATTTTTCCCATGCTTCACTTGGCAATTTTTTAAGCACTTTCTTTGCATTTTTTCCACTCCCTCTGCCTCTTTTCTTGGTAGTATTTCAAGGTCTGGTCACTAGGACCAGAAAAAAACTGTGACCAATGTGGCAGGGTCAACGGTCTGCTGGAGATCTCATTGACGAGGTCATCACGTCGCGAGGGATGGGGTAAGCGAGAGCCAACAAAAGTGAATGAAAATGGAGCCGTCAAGTGTTACAACGCTGAGAACAACTCAAGAAAGGAATGTAAAGAACAAGTAAAGTCTCGATTGTCCCATTCGAAAGGTGGGGAGGCACCTTTATACAAACAGCTTGTAGCTACAAGATAAAAATGGTCATGCATGTCCTCTCATGCCGGAAAGCCTGAAACGTCCAAAAGATAAAGTAAAAAGGAAGCTACTTCAACCATTTCGAGATAAGAAAAGAATCAAAAATATAGAAGGCTTTGTGGTGAGGTCATCAAGTCCTTGTCTAAGAGCTTCACAGGCTGGGAATGTCTTGGGGAGAGGCTCGTCGATGGGAATCTCTATTTACTTTACGTGACCTGTGCCCCCAGCAAGTGCGGAGAGTACCTGATCAATGCCCCTCAACCCTACCGTCCAGCTGTTAGGCTCATCAATTCGGACGTTGACTAGTTGCAGGAAAGGAAATTGGCCCAAGGCCCAAATCGTCGCTAAGATGAGTAACTTTGTACCTAGAAGAAGAATGATAAAGAATTAATTAAACCCAGTACTGACCCTTCACTTCCTTAGTCAAGCTGTCAAACAAAAGACCCGAAGGAGCGGAAATGATGATGATGCACGTGATTGATGCATCGTGTGGGTGTAGTGTTGTCTTCGAGGGAAGGAAAATCAACCTATAAACTAGAAAATAACTAAGCGGAATTAGCAACACAAAATATTAATAAAAGTATAAAAAAGAGAAGGTATACAATAACTCTTGAATATCAGGGCTGAGTGTAGAACTGGGATAAATTCCCTGGTATGGGTAAGTTGACCAGTAGGGCAGCTGACCCTACCACACCAAACCAGACTGTAACTGATGTAACCGGACCATCAGTCTTGGTTACATTATATTTTAATATTCTATATAACTTATATAACTGGTAAGGACCAGTTAAGACTGGTTAATAACCAGACTTACACCCTATATACTTAGTACACTACATTAATCTTACTATTATACTACTTTGACACTAGAGGGGACAAGCCCAGGGAATCAAAACCTTGAAATCTAGAGGACTTATATACACCTAGTGAGTTTGCACCTATTTGTTTGCTAGTGCCATCATTTCTAGGGTCTTATGATTGACAGATGCCATCATTTTATTTGATCATTTTCCTACCAAACATGTAATGATGTTCCAAGCTCCAGTCACCAACTCATCACCCCACATTGTTGCCCTCACACCACCACCATCATCACCACAATGGGCCTATGTAAGTGTTATCTCTTTTATAGACTAGTTTTTCATTACTTTTTAGGAGTATTAGTGATGCCACTGCTCATGGGGTGGATTGTGGGGGCTCCCCTCTTGGGATGCTGCTGGTGACACCCACCTAATGCCACTTCCCCCCTCATGACCCTGCTGCCAATGCCCACCTGACACTCTGCTAGTGATGCCCACCCCACCTGCTTCCCCCTCCTCTTGTGACCCCACCAGCAGCGCCCACATGACCCCACTCCCCCTCCTCTCATGACCCTGCTGGTGACACCCACCTGACACCCACCCAATGCCACTTCCCCTTCCTCTTGTGACCCCACCAGTGGTGCCCACTCAATGCCACTCCCCCTCTTGTTGTGACCCTGTTGGTAACACCCACCTGACACCACCTCCCTCCCACCCCTCTCACAAGACCAAAGACCAAATACCAACCCCTGTGTGATGCCACTACATGCCCCCTCCCCCTTGTGTGCAATGCGTGTGGGGGCAGGATTTCTGTTTCTGAATTTTTCTTATGATGTGAGTGCACAGGGAGTATTGTAATTACATGATTATTTTAAATACATAGAGCTGTAAATGACCAGTCACAACTGAAGAATGACTGGTTATAACTGGTCATGAACTGGTCCACTTAGTTACCAGTTGTGACTGGTCTGTAAACTGATGTATAACTGGTCATAACTGGTCCTTTGGTAAAATAGAAATTTTATAACCAGTTACTGCCTGAAAAAGGCAAAAAACCAGACTGGACTGGACCTTGAAACACTATTTCTTGGGCTGATTGGATTTTCCAACTGCTCTGTGTCTTGGGCTCTTTTCCAGTTTGGGTTTGTTTGGCTCCTTGGGGTGTCAGTAGACCAAGGTGAGGCTGCTGTGAAGTCCTACCTCCCTGGCTTCTCTTTTTCAACAAAAGAGTGTCTGCCAGTTGCATAGTGGTGACTTTATTTTGGTCCTGGACCTCTCTCAGGGCTACAGTGTGTAGGGAGATTGGGCTGGTGGGTTTACAGTTGCCTCCCCTTGTTGGGATTATGTATACAAGAGTATACAGGCAAGCCAAGGCAGTTAACATGCCTAGGGAATATTGCCAGAATATGCTAAGTCATATTAACACATGTTTAACAGAGGTTAACACATGCAGAGACATATAGGGGAATCCACAGTTAACACATGCTACAGGATTAATCATCCTGCAGCATGTCTATCATAGGATAGGCAAGATATAGCCATGTCTATCATAGGCTATCAGAGACAGAGCCTTGGATAGAGTGTCTATGACACACCCTGCAGGAAGTCTAGGACTTACCAAGCCATGATATCATATGTCACTATTATTGACACTGTTATAGGGGATATGACATAGTTATTCCATTATTAACTGGTACAGGGGTCTATTACAGAATACCTCCTTTATATATTAAAGGAGTGCATTACACTATACCTCCTAACTGTGTAGTATAAATATTGCACATCTTGTAGGAGATGATAATAACATTCCTCCCTGTGGCAGACTCCCTCACTCACTAGCCTTTGAGATTAAACTTCATCCTCTAACCTTGTCCTTAACTCTTCCTGTCACTGTTCACCACTCCATTCCCAACACCCCTTCCTTTATTGGAAGTAGCTCCATTGTCAACTACCACTGTCTTAACTGATTTCACTGCCACTTGCAAGGATCTGGACTGCTCTGCTGCAGTAATTGAGCTCCCCCCTCTCCTTTTTTGGTTATATTTGTTGTTATTTTGGCTACAACATGTAGTATTTGTTTTTCTTTCATCTTAAGAGTAGAGCCTCATTAGCTTTGAGGGTTCTGACTCCTCCAAATACTCCTCAACATGTCTGGACTGCTGCACAGCATGAGGAATGTGACAGGTGGCTTCTTGATAGTCCTGTCCATCATCGCACTGCACATCATGTCTGTTTGATGTGCATGGGCATAGTCCGGTCACCACTTCCACTCCCTCTACCCCATCCTCCTGTTCAGCCTGGGCCTGTAAACAATGATCCCTTTACTGCACTCGCACCTGCACCTGTGCACAACCACCTTCCTCCTCATTTGGCACAACAGTTAGCTGCACTCCCTCCTCTTTATAGTCATGGTTGTGGTCATGGTCATGCCCCAGCTCCAGCTCCAGCTCCAGCTCCAGCTCCAGCTCCAGCTCCAGCTCCAGCTCCAGCTCCAGCTCCAGCTCCAGCTCCAGCTCCAGCTCCAGCTCCAGCTCCAGCTCCAGCTCCAGCTCCAGCTCCAGCTCCTGCCCCTGTATATAACTATCTGCCTGTTCAGTTGGCACAGCAATTGGCTGCTTTGCCTCCTCTTCCACACTATTAATGCCTCATACTGATGACACCTCATCAGCTAATTTATTTGAATTTCATTTGATTCTTTCACACTTCATGTTGCTAACACATCTTGTTCTATTTTTATTTCATAGGCTTTCTATGCAAACATTCGACTTGTGATGCACCTGCCACATCCTTCCTACTCCCTCAACCTCAGCATTGACAGTATCAGGTCCCAAGATGGAAGGGAACAGCATGGCATTGATTTCATTAATTTTCCTTTTTGATCATGCTATTAATACCTTATGATGATGATTCACCATGTCAAGCAACATGGATGCTTCCAGGTACATCAAATCCAAATCAATCAGTAGATCTGGTGGATGTAGGGTCAAGGAAACTCATTCAGGTGCCTTCTGTGCTTGATGGGGCACAAGCAACATTGCATCAATAGAACACCTTGATGAAGAATTCCTCCCTGAGCCATTGCCAGCAGTGAAAACCCCTAGACAAGGATGTGAGAAAGCCTGTGATTCATTTCTTCCACACCAGATACATCCCTGTCACTAGATGGCTTCAATTTCCTTTGATGAACACCTTCTCCCTATTTTTAAATTTTTCTCTGGTTGTTTGGCCTGGTTGACACAAGAGAACATGTGTGATCAGTCTTGGGCTCATACATGGAGATCATTTGTATAAAGGTGACCTCCCACCTCTCAAATGGAGCACCCCCTTTTATTTTTCTAGCTCTCTGAAATTTTTATTTACACTGTCTCTCATTGACATCAAGTCCTCAGGTACCCTCAAGTTACCTGCACACCAAGTTGCGGATTCCCAAGCTAAGTCTCTAAGTTTACAAGTCCATTTTGCCACATTGCCCAAGTCAACAAGTCGATGAAGGCTTCATCTCTTTTCTGTTCATCTGGACATGAACATCATGTGACCTCATTGATCATAGCTCAATTGCATTTTCACCTGTCAATCAATCTGTAGTTGATTAGCAACACCTTTTACTATAAGGCCAACTTTTCTTTTAGGCTGTAGTCTTTTCTCCCCCCCTCTCTTTTGTACTTTGTTTTCCTCCTCCTCCTCCCTGTGACTAGGCTTACCCCACACCTTGTGACATGACTACTTAAGTCAACAAACCTCTAGTAGACTGAACACCCTACAATGCTGGGTGCGCCACCTGTTTTTGATCCTCCAGCTCCAGCTCCTCCCATTCTTGCTCCACCTGTTCCTGTGGCCAATGATTTCCTGCCACCTGTATATTGAAGTGGATACTATTCTACCATGGATTATTCTAATTGCACTATTTTGGCCTGCTCCTGCTCCTCCTCCTTTTGATTCTCCAGTTCCTGCTCCCCCCATTCTTTCTCCACCTGTTCCTGTGGCCAATGATTTCCTGCCACCTGTATGTTGAATTGGATACTATTCTACCATGGATTATTCTAATTGTACTATTTTAGCCTGTTTCTGCTCCTCCTCCTTTTGATCCTCCTGTTCCTCAACCTGTAATTCCTGCACCACCTGTTCCAGATGCTCCTCCACCTCTGCCAGATCCTGTTCCTTTGCCACTGCTACCCCCTGCACATTGGAGTGCTGTGGAGCAACCCTCCAGGCCTCCTGAGCATGCCTGTGAGCCCTGTTTGGCTGTGTTCAGCAGTAGCTTTAGAGCTTAGTCAGCATATGGCTTGTGTAGCATCAGAGCAAGTTCCCAATCATGATCCAGCTTGCATGCATCCCCAGGCCTTGGGTGTCAGCTAGGGCCACTCCAACATCAACCTTTTAGTCCAGATTGGCCTGTTTATAGTCAGGGAAGAATGGATGTCCAATGTCCTAATTGCCATGCTCTTCATTGGATTGCTGAGCATCTCTCTGCATCCTCTAATGCTCATCCCAAGTTTGGCATGTGCCATTTTAGTGGAAAGATCACTTTGCCTCCTCTTCATCCACCTCCAGAGCTTTCACAGTTGCTCACTGCCCAGGATGAAGTCTCCAAGAAGTTCTGTGACCACATTTGCATCTATAACAATGCTCTGGCTATGACATCACTGGGTTGTAGAGTGGAGGAGCATGAGAATCTCAACAATGGTGCTGGTCCTTATGTTTTCAGCTTATATGGTGAACTGTCACATAAGAGTGGTTCTCTTTTACCTGCTGAGGGAGAGACTCCTAGCTCTACATCTATGACCCTGCTGATGCAATCAACTTTAGAATGACCAACACCTGGAATAGAAATCTTCATCATCAAACTTTGGTCACTCTTCAGGATATGATCTACAGTCAACTATCTCATAACACATAGCGTTGGCTCCCAGCTGGGTCTATGCATTATCAGATCATATGCATTACTGGATGTGTCACATCTGTGACTTTCTATAACAAAGTCACACTTTTTTCATAGTGTAAAAATGGTCTCATAGTTCTGTATATACTACATAGCCATGATATTACTAGAGCCCTCTGATGTGTTTGTGATGAAACCATCAAGAGTAGATTGCTTGAGGGAGGCAAAATTGAGGTGGCAGAGATGACCTCTTAATTTTTGTAACTGTTTCTGCACCTCAAGGACTTTTGTGGACAGGTGACATGACAGTGCAGATTGGGTGAAGAACAACAATCCTTCTGGAAGTAGCTGACCACATCTGATTGAGAAATGGGCTGGTGCATGTCATTGTATTCAACCACAGTAAGCCAGTCACTTAAGGTAAGATTTTCCTGAGTAAGGCTGACTGCCAGCTTTGCGGTAATCTTTTCTGCTCATTGGATGGAGCCATTATGAAGCAGGCACCCAGAAACTAAGCTAGTAATTTTTTAGATTTACCTTTCTTTGACATGGATTGGTCAAAATTTACACCCATAGCTAACTAGATTGGGCAATTCCTACCTGTCTGATAATGCATAATGACCTAGATTGGGTATGAATTATGCATTATTAAAATTTATGCATCCACCTCTGGCTATGCATTATGAGATAGTTGACTGTACCACCATCATCCAGGTGTCCAGATGTATAAGCAGGCTCATGAGCTTACAAGAAACTTGCCACAAGAGGAGCAGTGCAAGATAATTTTGTGCTTTGATCAAGGCTGTGACTGTTGTCATTATAACCTTCCCACTGCAGCCAGCAATGAGATTGCAGTCATCCTTCCAGGTGATGGCAATAAGCCAGAGGCAGTCTGGGACATTGTTCTCTACTGCAGGCATGGTGGTACAGTATTGGGAGTGAGGCCAGTGTAGAAGTCAAGGTGAAGATAAATGGAATATTATCTTAGAAGCAAGTGAGGGAATAGAGTCAACAGCAGGGAGGAATGTTATATTCATCTCCTACAAAGTGTGCAATATTTATACTACACTGCTAGGAGGTATAGTATAGTGCACTCCTATAATATAATAAGGAGGTATGAAATCATAGACTCCTGTACTTATTAATGTCACTATAATGATACCTTGTCTCCTATAATTATGGTGTCATAGCACCTCCTATAATATCATGGATTGGGAAGGTACTGTCTAATTGCTCTTGCATGTGTTAACTCCTGTTAAACATGTGTTAATATGAGTTAACATATTCTGGCATTATTCCCTGGCCATGCTAACTGCCTTGGCTTGTCTGTATACTGTTGTATATGCTGTTGAGGGGGGGTCACCAGAGGTCGAGAGCATTGAGGGAGTTGCCAGAGTTGGCCATGACATCAAGGGAGCAGCAGCATTGTTAACAGTGGTGGTGGTGGTGGTGGTGTGAGGGATGTGGGGAATCTGAACTTAGTAGCTGGAGCTGCCAACATTGTTGTGTGTTTGGTAGGGGAAAATAAATCATCCAAAAAAGATGGCAACTGTAAAAAAAAAAAAAAGATGCCACCCATCAAACTGTCAAAAATGACCCTAGGAAAGATGGCCCTAGCAAACAAATAGGTGCAAACTCACTAGGGGTATATAAGCCCTCTAGATTTGGAGCTCTTGATGCCCTGGGCTTGTCCCCTCTGGTGTCAAAAACAGTAAAATAGTAAAATAATTGTAATAAATATTAATACTAAGTATATAAGACCCAAGTCCAGTTATTAACCAGTCTTAACTGGTCCTAGTGACTGGACCTTGAAACACTAGTCCTGGATGCCCAGATGGTAGTGATGTGTGATACTGTTCAATAATTTGTTTTTGTAGTTTGATGTCAGGTGGTATGTTGCACCTGTTTTTGAAGAATAGAAGGTGTTCTTTTACCTCCCCATCTGTTAGGTCTGATTTGATTGGCAGTGTTCCATTGGTTTTCAGTGCTTTGATTGCATCTGCTACAAGTTCATCTTTCATTGTTGCATGGATGAGTGTGGTTTTCATGTCCAGGTCAATGGCATTTGCATATAGTGTGGGTGGGAGTAGGGTCATGTCTTCATTGTCATTTCCCAATCCTTGGTTCCAGTCCTCACATTGGGATAGGGTGTCAGACTGAACCATTTGTGAGCCAGGCACATGTACTAATTTTAGCTCAATGGAAGGGGGCCAGGGATGGCCACCTCACTAAGTTCAGTCAGATGGACAGGACAATGTTGTCTTTGTAAGAGTCAGTCTAAGGTACAAAAGAAAGCTACTAGTAACTGTATCTTTGTTGCACAAAGTAAGAGTGGGGCAACAAAGGAGAAAAGATCACATATATATTACATTTCAACCATGTTGGAAAGTGGCTGCATCAGGCGCAAGTTGATATATGGTATATTGACCATAGTTTGTGTAGCTTCATCAGGCATAGTCCCGCATTGGGCAGGCCATCGGCAGGTGTATAGGTGTCAGACGCTGGGCATGTGTCATGTGGTGATGTGGCAACATTGGGGCATCATTCTGGAATGGTGTTGGTGTCATCAGCAGCAGCATGTATGTGCATTGGCAGCAGTGTGCCATCGGTAGTGATGCCGATCAATACTGCTGTTGTGGCTGTGCACTTACCGATCGGTAGTGAGTGTCGGTCAGTAGTGATGCCAATTGGTCATCAATATGCATTGGCAGGTGTGTACATCAGCAGTGGTGTGCTGTCAGTATGCATTAGTTCAGCATTGGTGCACCTGCGTGCATTGGTGTGCACCAGTCAGTGTGCAGCAGTGTGCATCAGTTCAGCATTGGTGCGCCTGTGTGTGCATCGGTGTGCACCAGTCAGTGTGCATCAGCCATTGGTATGCATCAGTCATTGATACACATCGGCAGGTGTGTGCATTGGCAGCGGTGTGCCATCAGTGTGCATCGGTTCAGCATCAGTGCGCCTGTGTGCATTGGTGTGCAGCAGTGTGCATCAGTTCCATGTTGGTGTGCCTGTGTGTGCATCGGTGTGCACCGGTCAGTGTGCAGCAGTGTGCATGTGTTCTGCATCATGAGTCTGGGGCCAGGCTTACACTCGAATTCCAATAAGAATAGACTCCACCATGCTTGTCTTTGGTTGAGTTTCTGTGCTGTTCTGAAGTATGTCAGACTTTTGTGATCAGAAAGGATGGTAATGGGGTGTGGACTCCCTTGGAGGTAGTGTCTCCATGTTTTGAGGGCACAGATAATTCCCAGCAGTTCTCAATCATAGATCTCATAGTTCTGCTGAGTTGCATCAAATGAATGAGAGATATAGCCACATGGGTTCCATTCTCCATCGGTGCCTTGTTGCCATAACATGGCTCTGGTAGCAAAATTTTAAGCATTGGATTCTGTGGTAAAGGGTCATTCTGGGTCTGGCATTAGTAGGATTGGTGCCTGTCTGAATTCACTTTGAGTGCATCAAAAGATTGCTGACAGGTGTTGGTCCATTCAAATTTGATATCTTTTCTGGTTAGGTCATTTAACAGCCTTGCCAGTTCAGCAAACCATCCAATGAGTCATCTGTAAAAGTTTCCAAATCCTAAAAAGGTGCATACTCCTTTGACTGTTGTTGGTTCTGGCTAGTCTTTTATTCTAGCTAATTTTGTTGGATCCATTAGGATTTGATCCAGTTTGACAATCAAGCTGAGGAATTCAACTGGCTGGACATCAAACTTGCACTTTTCTGGTCTGAGGTACAAGTCATGCTCTCAGAGTCATTGTAGAACTTGTTTTGTTTGTTCATGATGATTATTAAGGTCTTTGGAGAAGATGAGGACACCTATGTGTCCCACCTTACATAAAATACTGTTGATGTGATCAGATAATGCTTTTAAACTAATCTGTAATGCTTATCATTGATTTGCTTACCTGTCGAGAGTACCTGTGGACATTTCTTCCTTCAACAATCTGAATTGTGTTGGACTGCTCCCACCTTCCTTCCACCCATTGTACCAACATCAGAGAGCCATCAAACTCATTCCCACACCTTGTCCACATCATTTCAATGCCTGCCACTCATCATACCAACATCATTGAGGTTCCAATGCCCTCTCAACACCTCCCACCTGTCATTGTGCCTTGCCACTGCCATTCTTGTTCACTTCCATCTTCCTGTCCATTGTTGAACCTCCCTGGTGCACTGTTTTTGTTTGCTTCCATCCCAGCAACACTTCTGCCTGTTGTGACATCTTCTCATAGCTTGTCCACACCTTCCTGGTATCCCCATGTGCTGTTCTTGTTCACTTCCATTCCAGCAACACTTCACTGCCCATTGTAGCACCTTCTCACAGCCTGTCTGCCACTCCCTGCTATCCCCACATGCCATTTGTTCCCTTCCATCCCAGCAACACTTCCCTGCCTGTTGTAGTTCCTTTTCACAGCCTGTCTGCCACTCCCTGCTATCCCCACATGCCATTTTTGTTCACTTCTGTCCCAGCAACACTTCCCACCTGTCATAGCACCTTCTCACAGCTTATCCACACCTCCCTGTTATCCCTGGCACACTGTTCTTGTTCACTTCCATCCCAGCAACATTTCCTGCCTGTTGTGACATCTTCTCACAGCATGTTTGCCACTCCCTGCTATCCCTGCATGCCGTTGTGTTTGCTTACCTCCCCAGACCCTTCCCTGCCTATCATAGCAACTTTCCACAGCCTGTCACCACTCCTGCTCTTGCTGCCAACTGTTCTCTTCCTTACTCACTATTTCTGCTCTTACCACTTAATCTCCATGTTAGGTATGTGAAATTTCATCTTTGATATATTCTGACATATTGATCAATCCACAGTATGTCCATCCATTGTTAGTCATTCACAGTTTCCCCATGTGATTTTGCCCAGTAACTGTCATCACAAGTCCAGTCTACTAGTATGCCTTGCAAGTGCAAGGGGCTTTCAAATGCAGTATCAATCAGCTATGGTGACCATGAGCTTCAGCAAAGAATTGCACCTTCACAAGTGGTGCATTTGAACAAGTCTGTTCACCAGATTGCAAATGCAAAAAAGTTGCAACAGGATCATCTTGCAGGTAGATTATGGATGCATTGATTAGGATGAGTGTTAACTTTTCTGCAGTGCTGAGCTTCTCTGAATACAAAGAATTACTTAACCTGAGTTGCACAGGTGATTTGGATAGCAACAACATGATGGAGGTAGATGACTGGGAAGACATGGAAGACTCAAGATTTTGCCTACCTCCTGGTGATGAAGAATTCCTCCAAAGTCATGCTAGGGGGGAAGCCATTCTCCATGAAATCCTTGATGGAATGACTCCTAAGTTTAATTTTCTAGTTACAAGTTATTGCTTCATCCTTGATGCTACCTTCCTTCACACAGGAAAACAGGAGATCTACGGACATACAAGGATTGCACACAAGATCATGTAAGTGCCTGGCAAAGACAGCTTCCTTTTCTCACGGCTGTGTATCTATCATGGAAGCACAAAGGACCACCAAGTATAAACAACAAATTGGACACTAGTAGCTGTGGAGATGCATGGTCACCATTGACCATGAGTTTTACAGGTTCATACTTTGCTGTGGACTCTCCTGCTAGGCTACATATGACTTGACCATAACACAGTGCATCAGCCTGTTATACTTGCCCACACTTCCACTGCTAGGTCAGTCAATGAGACCCTTGTGAGTTACAGGTTCCTTGGCAGCTCTCCTGAAAAACCCATCATTGCATTTTCATTCTCTTTGTTTGAAATCTGTTGTCAAATTCACTGTGTATGTCCATGCTTTAGCATTGATGCGCTTGCTAAGAGTTTATGTCATTTGCACCAGGTATATTCTCCCTTCCATTTTGTGCTGTGTATTTAAGTTTTCTTTCAGATTTCTCTCCTGCCAATCAATTGAGCACTGCATATGATTGCTATCATGAAGTTATGCATAAAGTTACTGAAAGAGTTGATTTGGCACTTGGACGTAGTCCCCAGTGGAAACAGCAAGATGTCTGCGCTCCCTGCCTTTACAAGACCATTGGGGAACCACTGCTCAAGTTCTCACTACTGGCATGTATGGATGGGAACAACTCATTAAAACTTGTGGATAGCACTTTCAGATCAGGAAACCTATGAACAGATGATTGTGTTTCAGCTTCCCCACAATGGGTAATGCCAGAGGAAGTAGACTGCTTCAAAGGTGAAGTTCTGAAAACCTGTGTTCTGGTATGCCTTCCAAGTTACTATTTTTCCATTCACCTCATCCCATTGCAAAATAATTTACCTGTCCAACAGCCATGTCTAGCTGCCATCAATACCTCCAAAGACACCACTGCTAAACCTGATTTGGACCCTGATACAATTGCTTGGCTCAATCTTGTTGAGCATGATGAGCTGGCAAAATGCCTTGATACATGCATTGACTGTTGGTGCAATGCTGGTCCTGAGGCAAGAAAAGAAATGTATGTGCTATTTGCCATCATGGGGATATTTCTTGCTGTGTGTTGCTAGGCCATGTATTGGTGATGTGTGACATGATCCAAAGTGGCAAGTTGTATGTTACTTTTCTCATTAGTAGCCAAGTGTTTACACTCCCCCATTCCTTGTGGAATCCTGGTTCATTCCTGGTTCATTCCTGGATTCCTGGTGGATTCCTGATTCATCCCTCACATTCCTAGCAATCCTGGTCCATTCCTAACCATTCCTAGACCATTCCTAGACCATTCCTAGACCATTCCTAGACCATTCCTAGGAATCCTGGTCCATTCCTAGCCACCATTCCTGGAGGTACTAGGTCATTATTTCAAATATTAAATGCATTTATTACCATTTATGGAAACATCAATACTAACAAAAAATACTAACAAAAAGTGTAAAAACTCCCCAACTCGCTACAAAGCAGGGGAGAGATATTATTTATTAATATAATACATGACTAAATTAAACTAAATAAAATCCCCCCATGTCTCTCAGAGCAAGGCAGTGGAGGGCTTAGCAATCACATTGCATTGTGGTGACCTGCCCCTCACATAGCACCCTGCTCCACCCCACAAGCAATGGCTCATGGTAGGGGTGCAGGAGTGCAGGCATGGGGGGCTGTGGCTTGTGATGTGCCATTGACACTCCACCCCATGAGCAGTGGCTTGTGAGACTGGGCTGGGTGATGGTGTTTGGGTTGCTGAGGTCTCTAGTCATATCCCTCTCAGCCATCAGGGCCTGCTGTTGCATCCTGCTGGGTCCTTGTGTTGTGTCCCCCTCAGCTCTAGTACCCTCAGCTCCAGTAGTGTCCCCTTGGCTCCAATCATGTCCCCTGGCCTCCAGTCACATCCTGTTGGTTCATCTGGGTTCCGCCAATGGCTGGTTGCATTCCATCATGTCCCTTTGGCTTCAGGCACATCCCTGGGCAGCCCCTCCATTGTCTGGCATCCCCACCTTCTGTGGCATGCTGCCCTCTGTTGTCTGGTGTCCCCCCCAGCCAGCAGGCACATCCCCCCTTCTGGATTGGTTGTGTCCAGGTGCCCCATCATGTTGAGATGTGTCCCCTGGGTGCTGGGGGGCATCCTGTCTGGTGGTGATGTGGCAGGTCATGGGTGGCCTTCCTCAGCTAAAGATCAAGCCCCCCCCCACACCCGGGCAGGGGCTTGCTGGCCTTTTTTGGGGGCTGTTGGAAGGCTGTTAGAGGGAGGGAGGGCAGCTGTCAGTGATGTGGCAGTGGGGTGGGGTATATCCAGCACATACCTCATGAGTACCCTGCTCCATAGGCCTCCTGGCACCCCCCTCACCATCCAAGCCCCTCCCATCCTGGCTGAGTGGGGGGGAGGGGCAGCACACTGGGTCTCCACTGTTACAAGTAGAAAAGAAAATTGTTGGCTTAAAAATTTATTTAATGATTAAAAATACTTAACATGGGAGCCTCAGGCCCCCATGGATGGGTAGTGGAGGAGGGGGGGAGGCAGAGAGGGGGGGGAGGCAGAGAGGGGGAGGCTGAGGGGGAGGTGGCTGGGGGGGGAGGCAGGTGTGTCAGTGACATGGCACACGAGGTGGGGGGGGGCAAGGGGCTTATCAGTTGGTGGGGGGTGCTGAGGTCATCATTCCAGGTCATGGGGGTGTTGCCTGGTGGAAGGGAGCAGTCAGTGATGCAGTTTGTCAGGGGGGGGAGTGGGGGGGGGGCTTACTAGTGTGGTGGTTGCTGGGGTTGTTGTTGCACATTGGTCATTTTGGGTGAGCATGAGTGGGGTTGGGGGTTGTGGACAGAGGTGGTGGTGGTTGAGATATGAGGGAGGTGGCAGCAGCAGCAGCGCAGTCAATGTTGGTGGTGGCAGCAGTGCATGTCACTGATAAACAAAATGGTCACACATGACCATGTGTTTCCAACCAATATGTGTGCCAATGTGGCTGTGAGGCCTGTGACATAACATGTCTATCTAGCTCACCTGATTTACATTGCCTGTTTAGTCTAGTGGTTATAGTGCCATGTTTGTGCTGACTAATAGTCTTCCAAAGCTTGGGTTCAGTCCTCAATGGTGCAATATAATATTAATAATAATAATGACAGGAATGGACTGGGACCATTCCTCAGGAATGGACTAGGACTGATACAGGGAATTTCTATTCCATTTCCACTGTCTAGGAAGCTAGGGGGGGGAAGTAAAGACCTCTATTTTTTCAACTGATTTCTATAAAATCTTTGACTCAGTATGTATCTTAAAATTTGAAGAATTAATTTACCACCATTTCTTCTTTAAGCTGCTTCAAGTGTTCTTCATAAGCTTTTCAACATGGGTGTGCATTGTAGAATAACCTGGGGTGTCAGACTCCTGCAGCTCTTCATGAAGAAGTAGAAATATCTTCTTTAATCTTGGAGACTCCACAATATTGATAGACTGAACTTTGAAGTAAGGTCAATATTACAACATGTTCAATAGAGGAACTTAAACATACTTGATCATCACCAACAATGAATTCAAGAATAGCCTCTACAAATGCCTCCTTTGTGTATTCTTAACATTCTGCCTCCAATGATGTAGGCTCAGGTTCAGCCCAAAATTCATGAACAGCTGGCAATAGTGCTTGAAGGTCCAGTCATGCAGACCAAAAAATGGCCAAGACTGAACTGGACCATAACTGATAAGACCAGACCTGCAGTTTCAGTCCTAGTGGTTATGGTACCAGTCCAGTCCTCAGTCCCTTATCTCAAGATTTTAAGTAGAACCATTCAAGATTGGTCAAAACTGGTCTCAAACTGGTCCTATGGTCCTTGGTATTAATATCATTTATTACCTACATTACTTATATTATTCTACTAAAATACAAGAGGGCAGAAGCCCAAGGGAGCAAAAGAGCAAAATACAGAGGGTTTATATACCCTTAGTGAGTTTGCATTTGTTGCTGGGGTAATCCTTGACAGATGCCATCTTTTTCTTTCTTTCTGATCCAACACAACCTTTTGATCCCATATAAACAACCCACAGCAGCTGCCTTTTCTTCCCCCCTCAATGCTGCCTCCATCACAATACCACCACCATGTCACCCACAGGCCCCAGTGATGCATCCATTGTTGAGGCTCTCTGGTAAGTTTTTTCTTTCACTTGTGTACTCTTTAGCTAATGTTATCACTAATGCTGTTTGTTATTAGGTACTTTATTTATACTAATGATGCTACATCCCTCCCTGCCCTGTGCCACAGCTGCAAGAAGGCTGTCCTGATGACAGCAGACAATGATGACACATGAGGAATGACAACAGCTGGGGACAATGACCATGACAATGGCTGGGCAACAACAGCTGGGGGCATTGACTGGGTGACAATGGCTGGGGCAACAACAACAACAGCTGGGCAATGACAATGATGACAACCATGGCTGGGGATGATGATGATGACAATGATGATGATGATGACCACAATGGCTGGGTGATGACAACAATGACAACAGATGGCACAGCATCAGTGCTGCCAACAACCACTGCCCCCCCTCCCATGCTTGAAACACAAGATGGGGTGTTTCTTTCTTTCAATCTGCCTCATGTCCAGCCTCGTAAGCCACTGCTTGCAGGTGGACCTGTTTTCTTTTTACTTTGTATTGTTATTTTTTTCTGTATGTATCTTAGTTACAAAAATTAGTTGGTATATAGTTGTAAGACTGGTTGAAACTGGTTGTGGTTCTGTGAAATATTGAATATTATAGGACTGGTCTCAGTCCTGGTTCTGCTCAAAGAGGGTGAAAACCAGGACCAGACCAGACTTTTAAGCACTAGCTGGCAAGGCTGCTTTAGCAGTGATCTTGATCTTCAGATCATCACAACCAGTAACCCATTCCTCAATATGTTCATTATATAAATGCTTCTGTAAATTTGAAGTGCTTGTTGTTATACCAAATGAAGCAATAACATGTGAGGACTTGGACTTCTGAGTATGTCTGAAGCACCAATTACTCAGCATACCATAGAGTTAAAATATGGAAACATACTGGCATAGCACACACTCATGCCAACCCTTGACCTTTGTGAAAAATGACCAGATATATTTAGCACCTTTTGCCACTGGACAATGTTTGGATGGCTTGATATGAGGTCCTGCATGTGGTAGCTGTGGACATGAATGAGAACAAGAGCCAGAGGATGATGGAGAGCCAGAGGATGAATGAGAGCCTAAAGATGACTGAGGGACAGAGCCTGACTGGAACCCAGAGTGTGGATCAGAATCAGAATCTGCATGAAAGTCCAAATGCTGCACTCCTTCTACCAACTCCTCTGAGTCACTATTTGAAGATCCCAATGAAGGTACATTCTGGGAAACATGCTGACATGTTGGTAAAGGTTGTGGTTCATGTGCAAAGCAAATCTGACCACCATGTTGTTTGTGTGGAGTAAATAAGAGTATAGTTGACTGCTTATTATGAGATGCCTCAATCTGATGAGCAGCAAAAACAGACACAGGAGCAGCTGGAGTCTGGGGATTAGACTTTTTAGTGGTCTTGGAGGGTTTTGCTGCCTTAGATGGTTTTGCAGGCTTGCCTTAATTGCCTTGGGTTTACCAGGAGTCAATGGTTGTAATGGATCAATCTAAATAGATCCTATGAATTGTATATATATCTTTGAGAATACTGAGACATTCCTGCTGCAAATTCTTAGATGGTTGGCAGAGACATACTTGAGGTATAGAGGCTTTTAAGGGGATTATCATCATTTACAATATCAAGTTATAACAAATTTACAAACCTGCAGGAGTGGGTACAGAAGAACCTGTGCCTGGTAGTACACCTGTAGTAACATCTATGCCATCTATAAACTGTAATCATTTAAGAATCTAAAGTTTGTAAACAACATACCTTGAATAGCAACATTGGATGACAACTTAGTGGTAGCAGCTGTTTATGATATGTAGTAAGCAATATAAATGAACAGATTATTAAATGACATGCCAGTTTGTTTTGAAGATGCCTTCTGGAGATTGCAGGCATGAGCTGCTACAGAAGTTTCAAAGACACCTCAATTGAATTTACTATGTAAAACATATTATGGAGCACATACCAGAGGTGTCAGGATGTACATCAGGAGCTAATACATGAATAGTCAGAGAAGGGATAGCATACAGTCAACTGTAACAACAGTTTGCTTACCAGTAGGCTGGGATTTCTTTTCCGGATTTTTAGAGATTTTTTACTGTGAGACATGGTAAAAGAAGTACAGGAAGCAGATGGGGGGAAGGAAAGAAATCACAGTGTGGACCTCCTTCTCTTATCTGACAGTCTGCATCACTTTTATAGCCCAAAACAGAAGTATTGATTACACTAATAATACAGCAAGGAGATCAAAATGAGATAAAGTTTCTATGAGGCAGATTTTCATGAAGATCAGTGCTTCTCATGATACAATGGGGATTGGGTTACATGTGCATCAAGCAATAGGATTTGAATAATGTGTTGTCCAGTGTTGGCATTCCCCCCACAGTCCATGCCAGGAGCAGTTGCTCAAGGGGGTGGGTGTAGGCAGTGCATCATGTAGAGTCATCACCAGCATACCTATCCACACTACAAGCAGATGCTTGCAAGGCTGCATGACGTGTGTTGCTATACACACAGCACAAATGAGGTTCCACACTCTGTTGATGGAAAGATAGTGACAGGCAGATAAGACTAATCAATTGCTGTGATCAAGGAGATAAAAGAATATCTAACCCTTATGTTACAGGCTCTAGAGGCTGGAGAGCAATAGAACATAGAGAAAATCAAAGTTTAGGATATAGAAGAGGAGAGGAGACAAGAGGCAATGCTGGGTGAGTGGCCTGACACAACAGAAATACACCAGTCCAAAGCCAGCTCAGGCACACTAATTTTAGATGGCTTAGCCACTCTGAGCCACTCTGAGCCACCCAATCTGATAGCCAAGCCAGCTATGGCCATGAGCTGAATTGCCAGTGTGGCTCACCCAAAATAATGGCTTGGCTCAATGGCTTGTGGCTCCAAGCCAAGCCATTGGCAACACTAATCTATCCCCTGCTTGATTCAATGAGATCATTGTGCTTTCTGAAGAGTATATGAAGGCCAGTCACCATGCTGAAGATAGTGATGTCATCAAGACCCTCAATGACAATGATTATGATATCCATGCCAACATCATTGATCTTTCCTCAAGTAGTGAAGTGGATGCAGATTGTAAGGAAACCATGCTCATGCATGCCTCTGACTAATGATTGATATTTTATTCTAGAGATGACAATGCAATGCTCAATTCTGTAATTTACACTCCTCCACGTATTCCAGAAATTCTGGAAATTCTGGTCCATTCTGGTCCATTCCAGCTGGAATTTCCAGAATATGGCTAAAGGACTTAAAAATGAGTTTAGAAAGTCCAGAAATTCTGGACAGAATTTTGTATAAAATAAATATAACAAAAAAAGAAAAGGGGAGGGTGAGGGAGTGTGGCATGTCACTGGCCCCCCTCCTCATCCCCCTCACCTATTGCACCCCACCCCTGCCCTGCAAGCAGTTGCTTGCAGCAGCGGTGGGGGGTGCTCAGTCATCTGGCATGTCCTTCACTCTGACAGAGTGATGTTTATTTATTTAAAATAGAGTACTAATAATATAAATAAATATGAGAGGGGAGAGGGGGGGAGTGGGGCACATTGCATTGGCATCGTTGCCCCCCATTCCCTGTCCCCCTCCCCTTCCATCACCCTCACCTATTGCACCCCCCTCACAGCAGTGGTGAGGGGTGCTCTGTCATGCTAGGTGTCATGTGGTTGGGCATCTGGTGCATCCCCTCACTCTGACAGAGTAGTGCTTATATTAATTAAAATAGAGTATAAATAAAATAAATATAAATTAAGGGGAAGGGGGGGGGAGTGGCACATGGCACATTGCCATTGTTGCCTCCCTTCCTTGCCCCCCCCCTTCCCCATGCCCATCCCCCCACTTCTGCCCTGCAAGCAGTCGCTCACAGTGGTGGTGGGGGTGCTCTGTCATGCTGGGTGTTGCATCTGGTGCATCCCCCCTCCCTCCTAGGGCATCCCCCCATCCCCTGGCATGTCCCCTCCCTTCTAGTCATGCTGGGTGTCACATCTGGCCTGTCCCCCATCCCCCAGTGTGTCCCCCCTCCCTCCTATGGCATCCTCCCATCCCCCCACACATCCCCCCTCCCTCCTGGCATGTCTCACATGTCCCTGGTAGGCAGTGACATGGCTGCGGCAGGTGCTGGATCAGTGGGTGCTGGATTGGTGGGTGATGGTGATGTGGCAGTGGTGGGTGCTGGGATGGTGGGCATGGTGTGGTGGCGGCGATGGGTGCTTGGTCAGTGGGCAGTGACGTGGTGGCAGCAGTGGGTGCTCAGCTGGAAGGGAGGCAGTGCTGGTGTAATGTGGCAGGTCCCTATGAAGCCCCCCACATCCCAGCTAAGTGGGGAGGAGGGGTGGTGTGTCATTGCATACACAAAACTGAAAGAGAAAAAATGAGGTCTTTACACTCCCCCACCTTTCCTATCAGACTCCACTCGGACTCTGCTCAGACTACTCAGACTCCACTCAGACTCCGATCGGACTGGCTCGGACTGGTCCATCAGCCAACTCCCTGCCAATGTTCAGTCCCAGTCCCAGTCCAATCCAAGTGGAGTCCGAGTGGAGTCCGAGTGGAGTCCGAGTGGAGTCCGAGTGGAGTCCGAGTGGAGTCCGAGCCAGTCCTCGGAATTCCTAGGAGAGTCCAAGTGGAGTGCACTGGGAGTGCTCAGACTGGCACATGACTGTTATTACTAATATAAAAAAGATTATCATCAGCAGGAATTGAACCCCAGGCCTTAGATAAGTACATTATATAATCTATAGACAACATAACCACTAGACAACAGCAGCTTAATTATCAAGGTCTATATTTGCTCTACATACTATTCCCGCGGCTGTGTATGACAAAGCGCATAGCCGCGTCACTGCCAGCTCATCACCACTCCCTCCCACCACCACCACCACTATGACGGCCTCCCTCCCTGCCCCCTCCCTCCCTCCTCCCCCCCTCTAGCACTCCATGGGGCCCTTGGCCCCTATGATAAGTATTTTTTGTCCTTATTTTAAGCTCATAAAATCTTTTTTTTTTCAGTTTTTCTTTTTGTATCTGTATGCAACCAGCACATCTCACACATTGAGATCATAGGTCTGTTCCATCCACCGAGGCGGTGTCAATGGTTTTGGACCAGTATAGGAGAACTTGAACGTCCTCCAGCCAATCTCTCCAGCATCAATAGAGCCAATAGTCTCATAGAGTTGCTCAGCATTATCCCAGGGAATTCCAGGTATGGTGTTATAGTCAGATGCATGCTTGATAATTGTTAGGAAAGCCTTATAAATCTCATATACAATTTTTCTATCTGTTTTTCGATTTTATTTACTTTCATACAATCATATAACAGTCAAGTGTATTATGTTCAGGGTATCTTTGGTTTTATTTACTTATTTCTTTGATGACATAAAACACCTACCATATATGAAAGACATGTTCACATGTTCCATATATGTATGATGAACTCATTGTTACTTCGTGAAATAGTGTACAACATATGTAACTTAGTATATAAAGGCAAAATATATGCTAGGAGAACCAGTTGTGTTCTCTTAGGATACTCCACCCTAATTGGTGTGATGAGCCTATCTCAATGCAAACTCATTTCCCCTGCTTTCTAAAAATAACTCATTTCTGATCCCATCACCAAACCGAGTCATCTCCTTGTAGAGCCCACATGTGTGCCCCTTGCAATAGGTGGTATTATCGGTGTTGCCCTAACAATAATGGCAGCATGCCACAGGTCCAAGCCTTCTCGTATCTCATCCACAGATGACTGAAGCTGCACATAATGATACCTTGCCCAGTCAAACTCCAATCTATCCTGGAAGGGTGCCCAGGGGTTGTCAAAAGTGGTATTGGGAGGTGTAGTGGGAGCAGGGTCTGGAATTGGCCCCCTGAGAAAGGAGCCATCCTCAGCACATGGACATGCTAGGAAATTTTCTAAGAATTATCTCTGATAGCAAGAAAAAAACCCCTTACTGTTGAGATGTTCATGGTAAATTTGTGTATGTTCTTTTGGCTGTTGCATTGAGACTCTGGAATGTCAGGCTTTCTTGTGGCAAGTCAGGCCACTTGATGACTTGCATTTCAAACCACATATTTCACAATCATAAACCTTCAAATGTGTGAAGCAAGTGGCAGGCATCCAGATGTAGAAAAGGTGTCATAGAGGAATGATAGCAGGAGCCAAACAAAGGTGAAGAGCAAAAACAGGGATCACTAGGAACTGTAGCTGTGGTATGAGGAAGAGGAGATGAGAATGAGAGCTAAGAGGCTGGTGGTTGAACTTAGGGGTGCTTTGGGAAAATTCCATGTGTGAAGTGTGAATGGCAAACACATGAGATATAAATCATCTCGAAGTTTCCAGGCCAAGAGGCCACATCAGCAACAGGTTGTGGCAGGTCACCAACACCCAACATTGTTCAACATTCTTTGATACTCTCCTGTCCCTGGTTCCATGAAGAATCTACCACACATCAGCATGCCTGCAACCCACACTGCCAAAACCAAAGTCAAACCTAGTCCCCTAGATGCCAGAACTACTGAGCCTGTCAAAAAAACTTGTCAGCATAAAGCAAAGCAAGTTGATCAGGACAGCGCCATACCAACAGATAGTATGGAGTCAGGGAATACTGTGGCTCCTGCAACAGGACAAAAGACTGGCAAGAACACACTACAGCCATTATCCCCACTGGCAGCTTCAATGGTGGTGGCAAAGACCCTCCCCTTCTACAACCGGCAGGCAAGCATAAACACTGACCTGCAAGCAACACACAGGAACTGGACAACCAACCTGTAAAGCAATCCAAGGTGACCATTGCCAGTTCTGCAGAGACAGTTCCAAAACAGGGTCGTGGTTGCCCATGGAAGGACGCCCAGCTTCCCATAGATCAATCCCCACTTCCTGATCACCAAGTTCAAAATACCCATCCTGCAACTCCCAAAGGCACTTGTAGACCCTCAGCTAGTGTTGCCACAGCTGAGTCATGACTCAGGTGGAGATTTTTCACAAAATGGCTGTTGCTGTTGAAATAAAATTCCTAAGAGTATGAAAATATTTAACCAGATAGCAGAGCTCACAGGCTAAAGGGAATACCATACCATTAAGGACTTGGATCACCCATCCCTGAGTTATTCACATAACTTTGCCATGACTCCATGACTTGACTCAAATTCTAAGTCATAGCAAAGTTATGTGAATAACTCAGGAATGGGTGATCCAAGTCCTTAATGGCAAGGCATTCCCTTTAGCCTGTGAGCTCTGCTATCTGGTTAAATATTTTCATGCTTCTAGGAATTTTCTTTCAAAGGCAACAGCCATTCTGTGAAAAAGCTTCACCTGAGTCATGACTCAGCTGTGGCAACACTACCCTCAGCACAGGTCACCACCGATAATGCTGCAAAGAAAGCAGAAGAAAAACAGATGCTTGAGGAGCAGATTTGTTTGGGCAAGATGGCAAAACTGAAGTTTGCTGAAATGCAGATTTGTGAGGAACAGATAGATGAGGAGATGCAAAGGCATAATCCAAGCTGCCTCTCCACAGCGATTTGCAGGCCCGAGCCACCCAGCCCACAGGAGAGTGTTGACAGGGAATATTTTGACTTCCACAAGGTTGACTGCATATTGTTGTCAGAGAGTGAAGATGTTGTTGTTCAACCTGTCTGCAAGAGAAAGGTAAGTCAGGACCAATGGTTATAATTCATTGACTAATGAACCATAACTTTCCCCTTGGGTAGGCAGCAACCAGAGAGGATATCGAGAAGATGATGGGGAAGGTACAGGGGGTAAAAGGGTGTGGGAGCGGACCAGGAAGAAATTCAAACATGAGGTGTGATTGTTGATCACATGTAATCGCTTATCTTATCCAAAATCCTGCCCAAAGCAGGTTCACTGCCTTCGACAAAGCACCCAAGAAGTATGCAAATTCAGGTTTATGAGAGGATGTTCTGGTCAAGAAAGCAAAAGCAAACAAAGCACCAGAACCCATTGATCCACTTCAGAGTGGTGGGCTCAATGATGAGGACACCCATGCAACATGCCCTTCCTTCAAGCCTACACCCTTCATTGTCAAAGCTCAGGATCATGAAGACCTCAGCAAAAGGTATGAGTGTGGTTCCAAACATCAGAATAATGTATGTGACAGTTTAACTTTAGTATCCTCAATTTCATCTCATGTGCTATAGCCCTAGCTTGTTGGGATCATTGAAAATGATTCCATGAGTCAGGTATGAAATCATCATGTTCTTGAATAGTCCAAGTCTAATCATATTCATTCACCCAGCTGGCTGCAAAGAAAGGGAAAAATAAGACACCTGGCACTCAGTTTGTCAAAGATAATCATTGGGCAAAGGTATTCATCCCAACAATTACCCATGTGTTCTACACTTCCCATGAGCCTTTCCTTGATTTGCCCCCTGAGTCAGAAGTTTTCATCACAACAGTATGGTAAGGCAAACTGCCCTGCTCACCAACTTCTCCAGTTAAGGGATTTTCATGATGATAGTCTTCTTGGGCACCTGAATCATGGGCATGGTATACTTTTGTCACTTAATTTATTTTCCTTGTTATTTTAAGCTACTAAAACTGTCTGATACTTTTCCAAAATATAGTCAGACCTACCCCTCAGAAGGACTTGAGCATGTCAATAACTACCTCAGGACTGGTATCCACTCCCTCAGGCAAGTTGCCCAACAGCTCAGCTTTCACATGCTTGGGACAGGTCTGGGCTTTCCTTACCTTTCCTTTTTATGTACTTTTTTTTCTTGATACAAAGACAAATGGACAGCACATCAAAGGAAGTGCGGGCTGATGGCAAGCATGATGATCAATCAATGACCAGATCAAGAGGCCAATCAGCTGGACAGTAGGGTCGAGAGGCATCGCTCAGTGGCTCTCTGCATCTGCTTGGGGCACAGGTCGCATAACATCAATTGAGAGCACCAATGGCAAGCCTTTCCCTGAGTTATACCCAGTCTGTGATACCTTGATATGAGGCATTGGGGGATTAATATCACTCACTCATCAGTCCAGAAACTTTGGCTGGGGAGCTTCTTCAATTTCTAAAGGTGTCAATCATCTTTATCTTCTATTTAATCTCTCTGGTTGTCCTATGTGAACAGCACAAGAGAATGCATGTAGCCCGCAGTAGCACTTATCACAAACTCATCATGTATAAAAGGTGTCTCCCCACCTTTTGAATGGGACCCCACTTTTTACTTTGGCCTCATACTCAATGATGAATTACCTGATCATCAATGTGTCCCACAGGTGACTTTTGTTGATTGCATTTTCTTCCAATCTATCGATCACTTCATCTTTGGGCACTCCCTCATTGACCAAAGCCTTGGAACCTGGGGAGAGCACTGTCCTTTGCTGAATGAGCAAAAGCTCTTGCAATTCATCCTGACTCCCCTTTTCTCCCTTCTCACATACTTTATTCTCTGGCACCAACATGTGTTTGCTACCATGTCTCCAACAGCTGATCTCCCCTGCAACAATGTTTTCAATTTATTGTTTCCTAATGTCAGCTATACAATTTCTGCAGGGGATCGCATTGTGTTAACAGTATGCACCATCATTCCATTTATACTTGATCACTCACTAACATCCACATCTCAGGCTTATGATCGAATTAAGACACACAAGTCGAAGCTTGTGAGCAGTGTACTGGCATTGGTCAAAGAATTCTTTGATAAAGCTGCTTTTCATAATAAGCCCAAGAAAATCTGTGAGTATGTGTGCTAGGCTGTGAGGCCCGATGGACCTGCATACTATGCAAGTCCCACACCTCAAGACTACAGAATCAATCATATTCATCCTGATTATGTCATATGTTTTTCACTTGCCTGATGATGCAGTACCTGACACAATATCAGCCGCCTGATGGCTTCCTCCTGTCTGAATTTGTAAGTCCAATTGCAGAGCAATTCCTGGGCTATGCAAAGAACTCGGTGATGCATTTGCTGTTTGATGCCAAACACCTGCCAAAAGGACTTTATGCCCTCATTATGACTGCGGTATGATGGAGCTTTGTGAGCTGCAGTTGATATTGATTATTTTTGTGATTATGTAGGTTGAATGGGCATTTAAGGCATTCATCAATGGCCAATTGGACCCACCTTGCAAATTTACTCATGAAGACCACTGGCAGACAATCCAAGTGTTTTATGGCCATCTCGATCAGCTCAGTCAGCAGTGCTGGAGGATTGTACTGGAACACAAAGGAGAAAATGGTGGTGTGGGTGATGAAGATCATTGTGCTGGTGTGTCAATGATTTCCACCTTTCATGCCAATCTTTATATCCTGGAGAGTCCATAGAGCACTTAAAAAGTTTCTAGTCAGTTTCAGCTCTTGAATAGATATGCACCCTTTTTTTAGCATTCTTAACCTCCACTACCATTTTTTGTCTTGGCTTTTTGGTCGCCGCATAGGTCTCATTAGAGTTACTAGGTTTTGGCTAGGTTCCCAGGTTTTCATAGCATGAGCTCCTGACCTGTTTCTGGAAAACCAGCCATGGGTTTCCTAATTTCTCAGTTTCCTAGTTTCCATAGGTTTTTTTGGTTTCTAGGGTGAGAAACCAATGGAAACTAAATTTCTTATTTACTGATGTACTTATCCCAATAAGTCAACATTAAGTCAACATTAAGTCTAATAAGTCAGCACTAGATTTTTCTGATGGGGAGGGGTGGAGGAGGAGAGGGATGGAGGAGAGGGATGGAGGAGGACAAGCTGAAGACATGGGCTGTAGGAGTGATGCCAGTGCAGCAAGCAGAGCACCGAAGGCACACTTCAGAAACTTGTATAGAAGTATACAGACATTATTAGGAATACTTTCAAAATAATTACATAATACTCAGCCAAGGGTATAATATGTACTGTGCACCTGTTACCTGAGTCATGACCCTGTGGTCACATTAAGAATAACAGGTATAAGTGCTAATGTTGGGGAAATGTACCCCCTGACTCTTTAATCAAAAGATGCAGATCACACAACCTCAGCTTAGTTTGTATAAAAAGATGATCTTTGGGGTTTAGAGAACTACAAGCCAAGGTAACACTCATCAGCGACAGCAAGAACAAAGCCCAAAGCGATAGCCACTACTTAGGCGGGGACCATGGTTTTTCGTTTATCACAATAGGTGGGGGCAAGCACCACGAGCACAAGAACAACACCGTCGAGGCATCAAGGAGAAGGCATGGGGAACTCTTGAACCTTCTTGCCTCTGGTCGAAACAAAGATTACGCGTAGCGCGCAGGATCACGATGAATATGTTTAACGAAGGTCGTTCAGCAGTACCACATCACAGCTCCTCAAATGTCCATAATTCGCTAATCACATCAACCTCTACCTGCAGCGTCTCATTCTTCCGGTCGGTTGTATCGTCCTCACAAGCAGCAACGAGGGGGAAGAGATTCCGATGTTCGTTCATTTGCATCGCTAGTGCCGGGTCTCTCTTGATCTTCCGATTTGCCTCGGTGTCGAATAGCTATATTCGGCCAGCCAGGACACTTTGAGATGATATTTCGTGCGACATTAGAAGGAATACACACCGTCCCATATGTATGGTCTAAGAAATCTTCCATGGCATAACTAGGTTTTGTAAATGCCTCAGTGAAGATCTTTGCCAGGGTAGATACAGATGAGTGATAGTGCGATCGGTGAGAGGTGAGCTCCCATAGAGAGCTTAGATGCGCTTGTGTCATTAGAGGGTTTGGCTCTGACGGTAGGTAGGTGTCTGATATAAAGTGTAATCAGCGTTCAGCGTAGAAGAGGAAGGAAGGATGTATTATGGATTGCGCAAGAAGATGTAAATAGTGAACGGATCTGTGTCAAGGTAGCGGAGAGTGATTTCTCTGTTACACCGTCCCGAAAAGGAACACATAAATGAAAGGACAGAAGGGGGAGAGGAAGTGAAAAGTGAAGAAGGGAATATACCATTGGATGAACCCTCGATGTCTGTCCGGTGAATCATAGTCATGAGGGCAGGATGTCTCTTGAGGATATTGTAGGTAAAGGGAATGATCATGATGATAGCTGCAGGGGGCGCGCTCAGCGACAGTCGGGCAAGCCTTTTGACGAAGGACGCGAGTAGGTTGGCGGGCAGGTGTCTGTTTGGATTTGAGAGGTAAAGGAAATCGCTTACAGGTGACAATCGAAATGACGTACGTGGAACTAAGGAACAGCTCTGTCATTCGGAAGAACCGGGCACGATGTTTGAGGTGGAGAACGTCGCGGTCAAGGAAGGCGTACAGGCGGGTGTAGAAGGAGGGGTAATCCCTGAGATGGGATAGTTGGTAATAATAATAAAAACTAGGAAGTTAACGTACAAATTGTAGTCCTTCATTAGGACGAAGAGGGCATTGAGTGCTAGGAGGCCGGGAGGACCACCTGTGAGCGGGCATAAGAAACCAGCGTTCACAAAAGAACAGAGAAAATGCCACGGGGGACACATACCGAAATCGACAGATGCCCCAACCCAGTCCATCACTAGTATGGGCCTTGTAAGATGTGGCATCACCCCGTGGTGCATCATGTTCAGCGCACGCGTTGCCAGAATTTTGCTGGTCAAAATGTCTGACGACAATCTAGGCAGCAAGGCTAGCCATGCACGCGTGAATACCGCCCGATGCGAGGGCAGCGAGTGCAGAGACTGGTGCAGTGTTAAGGTGTGCAGACGCGCGCCAGTGGATTTTACTTTATTCGCGTCCTCTGGGACGGGGTCTTCGTCAAAAAATTTGCGCCAGTCGTCGTCCTCTTCGCCTTCGTTTTTAGCTGGTTGTTCGTTGTCGTCATCGTCGGACGAGTCATTGTTGTTCTTCGGAGTGTGTTTGGGTTTGGGCGGCTTGATACCCATCTCAGAGACCCACCAGGCGTTGAGCTCGGATTGTTCTGTCGGGAAAGTTGCCAGGCGCTCAAGGATCGAGAGGAGGTTTGGGGCAAGGTTTGGATGAGTTTCGTGCGAGGTGTTGTGGAGAAGCGTGCTGTTGTGGGAGGGAGAGGGGCGCGTCAGTAATTAGCAGAGGAAGTGTATAAATGGACACACGCTGCATCGCGAAGGAAGAACCACCGTATGTCGTCGTGCACGCTGAACCATGTATCATGGAAGAGATGCAAAACATCGGCATCGATGGTGGCATCGGATGGCTGCCTGGTTTGTGGTCGCGTAGATGGAGGACATAGGAGGAGAAACGACACGAGCTTTCGGAAGTGGGAGATGTGGAACTGTGGTTGGGATGGAGAGGGCTTGCTATAGGCTGTCGAGAGGTGTTTTTGTAAAGAAAATAGGATTTGGAGGGAGGAAGTCTAACAATAGTTGGTACATTTCGCTGAATAGAACACATATCACTCACGCGTAGGATTTTTTCTTCGTCTTTCAGAAGTCCCCCCAAATAATCAACGTAGGCATTGAACCGTTCCCAGAGCCAAGCCTTGACGACTTTGGCTTCATCGTCCCTGCTCAGCCTCAGTTTTCCATGCGTAATTATAAGCACGAACACTCTATATAGTGCATAGACCGATTTGGATGTATCTTGTGGGCTTTGTGACCCGAGAGTGAGGTCTAGAAGGTCGGCCAGTGAGTTAAGTGAAGCATTATTCGACACAGCACTCGTCAGGTCCCCTTCAAGTTGGACGACCGATTGAGCAAGTGTGGAATCTTGTCGAATTTTCCGCTTTTTTGATGGTGGTGGAAGAGATCGCACAGAAGCAGGCATGATCGAAATCTCCCTCTGTTCTGTATGCTAGATAAATTCTACAAGAGGCTTCCATTCATAACAACTATCAACACGTGCAGAATTTTTTTTAACAGGCTCACTCAGGCTGTCGTTGGTGTATTCATCTCATGCCCGACTCATTTTTCTCCGCTTCCAAGTCTCGCAAACGAAAACGCGCTGACCCCAGCGCGAAGGCAGGCCCATCTCGCACCCAGAAATTCGCACGAAAAGGTTCTGGTAACGATGCCAAGAAACAGGGTGGAACTGCATTGAATGGATCGACAAAAAAGAAAAAGGCCCATGCTGTAGACGAGGAGTTGTCAGGCGACTCTGATGATGGCCCCGGCGGGATTGATGATATGGATTTGAGAGCCGACATGGATGATGAAGCTGGAAGCAGTGGGGAAGAAGATGAAGACGAGACCCCCGCGGAGAAGAGGCTTCGTTTAGCGAAGTTATATCTGGAAAGTGTTAAGGAGGGGTTGGGTGAGTTGTACTTTATGGCGGGTTCTATCCTGCCTGACCATCTAGCAACAGCGGAAGGAGAATTTGACGCAGCCGAGATCGACAAGGAGCTCATCTCCGCAAGACTAAAGCAAGACGTACTAGAACATTCTGGAAAAGTTCATCTATTTATCTCAGATTCGGTATGTCAAGTATATCCGTGACTTTGCTTTGTATTTATTCAGTTTTCCAACACTCATAGTTCGATTTCACACAACCCCCCGTCGCCATACTACGGACGAAGGGACACCGTTTCTCTATCACTTCTGCTGTGGCGTTAGAGTCGGGCAAATACCTCTTCACGTCAGGCAAAGAGGGTTCAATCGTCAAATGGGATCTTTCGACCGGCAAAAGGCTGACAACATTCCGTAAATTGCGACCCCCAAGCGCGAAGGAGAAAGGGAAAGGGAAAGCCTCTTCTGGCGCAGAAATCCAAGGTCATACGGATGAAGTCCTCACATTGGCGGTGAGTAGCGATGGAAAATACCTCGTGAGCGCTGGTAGGGATCAAAAACTTGGTGTATGGGATGCTGAGAGAAGCGAATGGATCAAGGGGCTGGGAGGGCATCTCGGTCACAGGGACTTGATATCAGTGTGTAATTTCTCCGCTAGTGACATTCAACATTACGATCTGACCCAGTCTCTGTAGGATTTATCGTTTCGAAAAGGAACATACCAGCTGTACACGGCCTCTTTCGACCGCACCATAAAGGTTTATGACCTGTCACCGAATGTCATGGGCTATATCGAGACGCTATTTGGACACCAGCACCAAATCCTTGCGTTAGATTCATTGCGGGGCGAGACTTGCGTCAGTGTCGGTGGCCGGGATAAGACGGTACGATATTGGAAAATAGTCGACGAAACACAGTTGGTGTTTCGAGGTGGCGGGAGAAGTCGCATACGAGAAGTACTAGAGGGAGGTCTCCGAGGTGATGACGAGGGAGACGACGTGGATGACGATGGAACGGATGGCTCTTCAAAGACAAAAGAGAAGGAGAAAGAGAAGACAAAGCAGTTTATCGAGGGGAGCATTCAGTCTGTGGTTATGATCGACGAAACGACTTTCGTTAGCGGCGGGGACAGCGGGTAAGTGCGCCGAGTGATTCTTATAGCTCCCTTACTAATTCTATTCAGTTCAATATGTCTCTGGTCGACACAGAGAAAGAAACCTGTATTCACGCATCCCCTTGCGCACGGTTTTAACGAAGCTCACTCGGAGACAGAGGGTATCATTCAAACGCCTCGCTGGATAACGGCCCTAGCCAGCTTGCGGTATTCCGACATCTTTGCTTCAGGTGAATGCTTTCTTGTCCTTCTACACTCCACCTCTCTGATTGCATATGCTTGAAGGCTCCTGGGAGGGTGACATTCGGATATGGAAGCTGGACCCGAAACTTAAATCATTTTCTCAAGTTGGTGGTGTTCCGGCTCCCGGCGTCATCAACTCTCTGCAGCTGCTTTCTCCGCCAAAAGAGTTCTTCGAGAATGCCGCTTGGATAACAGGGCGCCCGGGTGATGCCCGTGTACACACCAATGGGGAAACTGTGAAGGCACGGCAAGTGGGTGTCAATCCGATACTACTTGTTGCTGGCGTCGGCCAAGAGCATCGCTTGGGCAGATGGTTGACTGTGAAAGAGGGTGTAGTAAACGGTACTATTGTATTTGCACTATCACCTCGGACGCCGAATCAGTTAATTGGATAACTATGTCTGTTGGCATTATGTCTGACCCTAGTTCAATTAATTATGAAAGTATCCAGTGAGTCAATAAGGGGAAGAATGCTACGGTGAATGGCTATTATTCGGACTATTACTACTATGCCCTGTAGTACGTGCCAACACATCCCAAGACCCCCCCCCCCCATCCATACGGTCCCCATCTACGTTCTCTTCTCCCACTACCACTTTCTGATGTTATCCCCATACCCGTGCTCTCAGCTCATGCTTCATCCAAGGTTTCTAGTAAGCTTAAACGAGTCCCTGTGGCTCCAATGAGCTCCATTAGATCAGAGACTGAGAGGAAGCAGAGGTGCACAAAGAGAGTGAGTGAGGTTGAATTTCAAGCCGTTTGCGTTGATATCAATCAGGTGTGGTGCACAACGCAGATGTTGATTCCGGACATAAGAGTGTGTTTATGGATGTTGTAGGGTTCCAAAGCTGAGGGAGCCTTCTATTTATGAATCAGATTGGCACACCACATCATCCGAGTCTGATTTTACCAAGTATTAATGATTTGGGTGTCGGTGCGGTTATGTAACAGGCAGACTGGACAAACCCAAACGAGGTCGAGTCGACATCACTACATTATTTTTGAAAAACTCAACCACGCACTCAATGATCAGGACTTGCTTGAAGTGCTTTTTCATAGCACCATACCAGCTCCTTAGCGCCTGTTCCAGGCTGTGCTCTATAAGGGTGACTAGGCGCCCTTTGTTATCTATGTATGTCAAGTGTTAGCGCTTAAGCGCTTCAAACCTGTTTTCTCAACCCCCCCCCCTCTGCGTTCAACGGTCGTGAAGATGGCAAGCTCTGGCGAGCAGTAAGAGCTATTCTTCATAGCGTCGCGACCATGGTTTATTAATACGGGTTCTGTAGTTCTCCAACGGTTCCCACCTTACCACGGTAGGAGTCTTTACTACTGCGTCCATTTCTAACATCCCTGCTGATTTGAGCCTCTAAAGGTCCAGTGACCTACCGAAGATATTTGCTTTGGTCATTGGGATCAACGTATATGTATCTCCTGATATCGACAATCTATCGGCAGCCGCGGAAGATGCTGATAAGTTCGAGAAGTTCCTCTTGGAGGGCCTGCAGGTACCCAGTTCTCATATCGTCAGCCTGCGGAACGAGGATGCTACTAGGGATGCCATTATTGATGCATTTAAGGGGCTTCGAGATGACAATAAGATAATCAAAGAAGAAGACCCTGCCATAATCATATATTTTGCTGGACATGGCGCCAGAGTGGATAAACCAGAGGAATGGAGAGATTGGGTATCCAACACTGGACGGATCGAGACACTTTGTCCGACAGATACAAACACAGTCACTCTCACCGATGAGGGGGAGGAAAGAATCATTGACGGAATTCCCGATCGTACTATCTCTGTGCTACTTAATCACTTGTCGGATGTGAAGGGGGACAACGTAGTAGGCTCACAACTTTACTGTGCTGCTTATTACTCCACTCTGACGTCGACAACCAGACTCTCATACTGGACTGTTGCTGCTCGGGTGGTCTCAATCGCATCATCGACGAGTCCGACCCTCGCAAGCAGCTGGTCCCTCGTCAAGCCTTCAATCTTCCCCCCATCCATCCTGACGTGGATCAGGCGATCCTAGCCCACGAAGTACGGGCTACCGGAGTCTCGATGGGGTTTTCCAGCAAACTTCATGCGTCTCATGTTCTTATTGCGGCTTGTGGGCGAGACCAGATAGCCTACGAGAGCCCTAAAGAGCGAGGGGGGCTGTTTACTGGAAGTCTTTTAAAAATTCTGGCACCCTCCAAAGTTCGTGATCTGACATACACAGGGGTAATGCACAGCCTGTCCATGCCTTCATGGTGAGTTTTCCACTCGTTGATGCACAATCTACCTTCTAATCCAAGTTCTCAAAATAGGCAAACCCCGCATTGTGAAGGCCAGCACAGCAAAAGACGCCTGTTCAACAAGAGAGCAAGTGGAGCAGACGGGTCTCTCGTCTTGGGTAAAATAATACGGAATAACAAAGAAAAGCCGAGCGATCTTGGTCGTGGGGATTATTTTATACTGGATGCTGGTGTCGCGCAAGGCGTCACTGCTGGATCGACCTACACCGTCCACCAATCCAATCTAGTCCCCGATTTCGCACATCCCAATCTATCGCTGGGTGTCCTGGTCGTTTCCAAGGCGGATGTTTTCTCTTCTGAGCTATCCTACATCCAAGAAGCTGCCCCTTTCCCTCTTCCGCGTTTGTTTTATTGCCGCCTCGATACTCGTGCCGTTGAGAAACTTAAGATTTACTGTGACGATAGAGCCTGGCTGGAGATGGTTTTCCCAGCAGATGAACAAGATCAGCTTTCCATGGACTTCGTAGATGATCCGAACGCCGCAGATTTCCGTTTATCCGTTGTGAACGGCGATGTCCACTTCGAAAGGAACGATAAAATGGCCATGCCTCATATCGGCTCTGCTCTACCGCACGTGGTGAGCCGTGCGCATACCGCGTTAATCCGCGTGGTTATCAGATCCGTCATAAATTTCAACTACCATCTCACCCGCACTGGTGGTGGCGATTTCCGAAATGTCTACATGGAGCTTCGCCGCCTGAAGACAGATTACAGCGCTGATTTTGACCACACCCTGACTCCATTCGGCGAGGATCTTTTTGAAAAGGAACCAGCAACCCTGGTTGTCGACACAATGGCGCGCCTGGGTATTACAATCCACAATCGCACAGATCTTCCGCTCTACCCTTATCTTTTTTACTTCGACCCTTCGGATCTTGAAATCAGTACGTGACAACGTCCCTTCAAAGCATGTCTCTTTCTGATGTGGCTACAGTCCCATGGTATTTACCTCCCTTGGGCGCTGGTGTGCAGAATACATTCCAATGGCTTGCACCTAAGAAAGGTGCTGATTCCGAAAGATTAATTACGACGGTGGATGCTCCGTTATCTCCCAAATCGCAACTGACAATCGGCTATGGGGATGGTGGCGTGCCACCTTGGCAGTTCCTTTTACGAAAGGGCGAAGATAAAGATGTGGGCTTCTTCAAGCTGTTCTTGACAACCTCCCCTGCCGATTTCTCGAGTATTTGCCAGGACTCTCCCTTTGACGATCCAAGTCTGTCCTTCATCCGACACGTGAGACCTACATCACCAGTGCGACCGAACGACTCGGATGACTTGTGGGGATCGCAGCTGGCTACCGTGATACAGCTTCGGCATAGGTCCTGACACTGATGGAAATTTCTATATCTAACTTGTCGGTGGACTTGTTTTTCATAAATTCATGTGATTAAGTTCGCAGGCTAGAGTTCCCCTTTTCAGCTTGTCGCAATTGCGAGTGTATATTGTTTGTGCTCAAGTTATTATAAGTTTTGCTCTTCCCCAACAAGTTTACTGCCCAAGGTCAGGAAGTAGGCCACCCTCACTAATTTGCACTCCTGCAAAAATGTATTTCCAAGCCCAGGGTAGATGCATGTCCATTGAAGAGCTCATATGGAGGGATGCTGTGACTGTTTCTAAAAATATGCCTGACCATCAAAATTGGGCCTGAATGCCACTTTTGTTGCTTCGAACATTGAATACATATGTAAATCATTTTCCTATGATACCAGTGCAAATATGGCAATTTAGTGATACCTCTCCTAACATGACCACTAGTGAATTAGCATGTTCATTACTAATTCTACTAGTACTACAAATTTCTTGGATTTTGCCGCCGACATGATAACTTGAGAGGATCAGAGACGCTTAGTACATCAGTAGTCGTTGTTATTGGATCCGGGGTCTGTGCGCCATTGGCCGCAAATATCAGTCACAAAACCGCACTAGGATAATCAAAATGATGTCACAGTTAAGATCTAGAATAAACGAACCTGCTTGCCATTCACTCCGCCAGTGTTGCATTCATCAACCGGCTTCCTGAGGAGGCGATTGCAGTTACCGTCGACCGTGAAGCTGCACCTAATGTTCAAATGCTTGAGTCAACACATGAGCATTGATTCGCACAATAACGTACCCGTTTATGGCTGCACCGCTCACAAGCACAGTAAATGTACCATAATTATAGCGAGCCTAGAATCGTCATGAGCTAAATAAGCATTTTAGGAAGAAGAAGCTGACCCAGATAGTCTGTCCGTTTGAAACATGTTGGCCAATGGCATGATTACTAAAGGGAACATAAGTTGTTTGATTAGTGATCCATAGTTATGGTATAGTTAAATAGTCTAACGTACTTGCACCAGTCGTCAATTACAGATACGATGGGTGCGCGATCAGCCTGAGAAAGTGGTCAGAACCGCGTTGAGACTGAATAGAACGAGCAAAAGAATACCTTAGTGCCGATGTTGTAACAGGTGACCACCTCCGTACCCGCGCGCGCTGCAAGAGTCGTATTGCCAGCTAGGAAATATTATTGACAGTCTCAGCACACATTGTCATCCTAAATTTGCTGTCGATTGCCTGACCTTCGGTAATTCCGGTTTCGACGCTGAGCCACTATAGAAAGTGAGAGCCGTTACTGGGAAATGGTACAGTAAGTAACAGCGCCAGCGCACCTTTTCGGGGACCGCACTGGCAGGTGTCGCGGATACCAACGAAGGAGCGGCAATAGCAAGGAGCGCAGTAACAAATAGGGATTTCATTGCTCTGGAAAGGTTCTGTTGTTGGAGTTCAAGGGGGTTTGAAGCTGGTATTTTCTCTACAATGACGTTCGCCTTTATACTCGAGACAAATATCGCTCTGACCGGAGGTTAGCAAAGCATAACTTGAATCGTTCTGACTTGAAATCCACCTTACGCATTGTCCAACTAGTAAGTCATTACTAAAAGAACAATCACGGTCCAATAAAACCCATGTGGTCAACGTAGACGCGGTGAAACTTCCCCGCGAATGAAAGAAACCTTATTAGCTAGTCGCGCTGAGAGTGGAAGGTAAGTGGAAATAGAAGCAAAGCTAGTCGGTGCGACGTGGTATTACTGATGCTAGTGCCTTGGGCGCGTTGTTTTGTTTGGGAGATCACTTCCAATCATGCAACGCCAGGACGCACTGCGCGACTGTTCGGCATTCTATTCACATCGGAAAAACCAAATTTCAGATCAATTGAAAACTTAGCTGGATTCTGAAGTTCTACAGGAATTTAAGCTTGCTGAAAGTAGCACTTGAACTTTAGACTAAGATTGAGATTGAATTGTAGTTCTGACTCCGAGGTAGTGCCAGTGATGTTTCGGCCCGGCTTGGCCCAAACTTTGGGTTGACGGGGCTCTGGCTTTTTCAAGAAGCCAGGGAGCCGCCACACAGGGCTTGGCCCGGCTAAGGTCGCTTTTGGCATCATTTTTTTGACAGTCATACACCGCTGGGACAGTCGACCTTTTTGCCTTCCTCATGCTCTATACTTCCTCGCATATATGTTTATTGAGTGCCAACATCTGTAGAACTGCTAGCCGTCGCTTATTTCTTGTACCAGTGTACCATCGCTACTGGTCCCTATACATCGACGCTTGCTCATGTATCACTAGGGAGCGGTCACCGGTCTACACGTCATTTAGACTAACCACAATGTGGTAGTTTAAATCATTGGCAGTCACATCAAATGTCACAGTTTTTGTCAGAGAAATTTTCCATCAGGTGTGACAATAGGAATGTATCTGAACCTGCTGACTTAGAAAGGGTACTGGTAAGATGGTTGGGGCATAGAATTTTTAATTTTTGCCCAAAAATCACATGGGACAACACTGAAGTTGATGACTACAAGTGGTGGAAGCCACAAATTTGTCAAAAATTTCCCAAAAAATTTGGCCACCTTGAAACATCATGGGAAAAATCCGGAAAAATCGGTTTTGGACGTATTTCAAGGTGCTGAGTCCTTTTCTGAAGTTAGTTTTCCCAAAAAAAAATCCCGATCATGAGATATCAAAATTGTCGTCTTTGGCTGTCCACAACCATGTAGCACAAGTCTCAACTGTCCGTAAATTTTCAGTTGTTTATAACTTACTTCATTCACATCCTCATTACACTGCATAACATACCTTAATCAATGATATAATATTACCTCTCATTGGCTAAAACGATGGACAAAGATACTCGTACGCAAGCTCCCCAATTAAAAGTTCAAACCAAACATGTACAAGCTCATACCCATTTCATGTTCGAAATTAAATTATTGAATGGGTTGGATACGATCAGAATTCAGCACCGCTTGTGGGGTTTCGGGAGGGGCCTAAGTATCGGTTTGAATCTAGCTGTCATGACATGTAATCAAATCACTAATCGATCTTCGTTGAGTTCCCTCGTGGCATTATAGTCGGACAGACATGTACGTTCTCTCGTTTATAACCTTTTATAACTCGTTCACTGGACCCTGCCTCATAGTACTATGGGCGGCGGTTCTTCGGCATTTGCGCTAGTCATTGGTATAAACCAGTATCAGGATGTCCGCTTCCCGAACCTAGCCAGCGCTGTGTGGGATGCCGACAGATTCCAGCAGTTTCTTATTAAGTCTTTAGGTGTCTCTCCTGTGAACATCCTAAGCCTGCGCGACGACGAAGCAACGCGTGCGGCCATCATCAAAGCATTCCAATCCCTCGCCTTCAACCCGAGCATCTCAAAGGACGATCCTATTATTATCTACTTTTCTGGCCACGGTGGGAGGATTGACAAACCAGAGGAATGGAGCGACTGGCATACGAGCGGACCACAGATCGAGATCATGTGTCCCTGCGATATAGGAGGGGATCTTGAAGACGATGTGTCTGGTATTCCTGACCGCACAATATCAGCTTTGCTTCACAAGCTATCGCTAGCAAAGGGCGATAATATCGTAAGCCCATCCATCCACGTATAAATACATCTGACATTTGGGCTCTTGAAGACACTTATACTCGACTGTTGTAGCTCTGCTGGCATGAGCCGCAGTATCTGCGGTTCCGGCAACGCTGAAGAGTACAATATCCGGCAGATTTTCAATCCGCCCCCCATCTCAGGCGATTGCGATCGTGGCGTTTGGGGTACGAGCCAGGTTCGCGGTTCGGGGCCATCATCACCAGGATTTCCTGCCAGCGGATATCATGAATCTTACGTTCTCCTTGCTGCATGTGGGGTTGACCAAGTTGCCATAGAGAACCGACGGCTTGGAGGTCTGTTTACACACCAGCTACTTCGCATCTTGGAAGAAGCCGACGACATCAGTGAATTGACATATATATCCTTGATGCACAGAATGAAGATGCCTGCAAGGTAAGCTGCGGATAATCCTGAGCGACAAGCTATTTTGACTGTGATGAAAGGCAGACTCCCCATTGTGAAGGTCGGAACGTGCATCGCCGGCTGTTCGACAAACGAGCTACTGGGGCAAATCCGGCGTTTACTTTATGTCACTACGATCAGGATGACAACGTCATCTTGGAGGTGGGTGATGCTCATGGTGTGGTGGTTGGTTCGAAGTATGGTGTTCATCACTCCATTCTTGATCCTGGCCCACGAAATCCTCAAATCGACGTCCTAGCTGTCATTCGAGTGGAAGCATTCACCTCTGTATTATCTCCGTCGAGTCTGGTATTTGACAATCAGGATGTTTTCTATGCAAGAAAAATAGAAAATGGGCCCGGCCAGTCATTCGCTGTGCATTGTCCCGACAGGAACCTTCTAGAGGGTGTCCTACCTAGCCGGCAGGCTCGTGATGCTCTAGGGGTCATTTTCGTTGATGACGCTTCCTCTGCGGATCTATCACTTTCCGTTGACGATGGGAAGGTTGTGTTTTTTAGGAACGACCCTTTGGTCACATCCCACATCGGTACAGGTCAACGTTTCGCACATCAGATGGAGTACAACGACCTTCATGGGCTACGTAATGTCATTAAATGTGCAATGAATTTCAAGCAGCATTTGAGAAGGACGGGAGGAGACATGCCGCGAAATGTTAGGATAGACTTCCAAGAACTCACATTACGTGTGAGCGATGGCTTCGAAACATGGACGCCGGTCGGCAAAAATCTTCTACAGGACAATTTGGTGGCATACGTTGAGGTGGATAGCATGCCATTGTTCGGTCTAACAGTATCCAATCTGACCGATTTGCCACTTTATGCTCACGTCTTTTATTTCGATCCTTCGGACCTATCGATCGGTAAGTTGCATATCTATCTCATGTGTGGTACTGCTCTGAACTAGGAGGCAGATTGCTGGTACATGCCCGCGTTAGGAGGCCATCCAGGAAAACCCCGACGCGTCGACCCATCCATCCCGCCCAATTCAGCGTTGACTCTTGGGTATGGAGACACTGCTACCCCACCGTGGATATTTGGCCTTCGCCCGGATGAAGATATCGATGTCGGCTTCTTTAAGATCTTCCTGACGACATCGCCGTCGGATTTTTCTACACTCATCCAAGAGTCACCGTTCCAACCTCGCGAGTCGACGAGGTCCGTCGACATGACGAATCACTCGCCGCCCTCCCTCAACTTTTGGGCCACTAAGCTTGCTACTATTGTACATCGGCGGAGAATGAGTTAGGCCGAACGAGGCCAGCTGTCGATAACTTGAATAAGGGTATCCTTGGTCGGAATATCAGAGCCTCGAACTCTGGATGATGGGTGTGTTCATCCTGTGCACGCTGCTGAGTATAATACGAGTCATTTTCTAAATTGAAAAGCATCGCCCCATGCATATGCATGTTGGCATATCACGTGTGCCGCAGCATAACCGGCTCAGATATAACCGTCAACCCAAATGAAGTCGCAGGGATCGAGTCATGATTATCGATAAATCACCTCTCTTGGATGACCCTACCCCACATGAAGCTCCTCCAGCTTACGATGCTCTCAGCGCCCTTGAGGTCCGCATTCGCGATGAGAAGGGATCGGAATCAATGCTGAGTCCCTCGACCTCTGCCGTTCCATCCTCACGCGGCTCAATTTCACCTATTGCCCAATCTCCATCATCATCTTCAAGTGCGAAGGGGAAGGGGAAGGCAAATGGCTGGTTCAATTTCACCGCTTCCCGCACAACTCGTGAAGTCCGTACGACTGTTCTGAGGCTTGTTCGTGACCTTGTGCGCGAGCAATACGCCGCCGCCGCTGGGGCTTCGCTGAGCATCCTTGAAAGCTGTGCGGAGGCATGCGCAGGTCACTCTCTCGACCTCTCGACCCTTCTGCAGGAAATGTCGATCGAGAATCACACACCACTGTATTGGGCGATCGTCAAGCGTCCACCGGATGGCGACTCGGCCGTTCCAGACCTCCTCACGTCACTCATTTCCTTCGCTAGCCCTTTGACCCCTGAAACCATTTCCGACATTCGCCACGCCTGTCTCCTGACTTCTGACCAACTTCTCTTCCAACGTTTGCGAATGTCACCCGAGTTCGCCCCCCTCTCCGGTACAGATGAGATGCTACTTGGCAGATCAATACCTTCGGATAATATCACAGTAGAGGACGTACCGGGAGACGAAGGATCTTTTGCCGCTAATTTTGAAATTGTCCACTTCCAGAAACGGATGTTGGTATCAAAGCATATTGAGCTTGATTTTATTGCACGATGTGCGTCCTTAATCCCTCTTCATGGGAGTTATATACTAAGCAGCCACAAACATACAGCCCGTATGTGGCAACTCGGGTTCTCTATCGCACAGGCAAATCGCCGCAGCTATGACGGACCACGACCTGGATCGTGGTGCATCAGCCTTTCCTTACTAGAGAATAGCCCGCCTACATGGGTTGACTCGAGGCTCATTATACCTGAGCCTTTATCTACCTCTTCACCTACACCATCACCACCCTCCCTTCTTGAAAGAGCGAAGGCTAAACCCAAACCTAAACCGACAATCAGCATACGGCTCAGGTCACCCCAGCAACTCACAGCACCGCCAGTCAACCGACGCAACCATCAGCAGATGACATCAGTTGTCGTTTCTCTCGAGGACCAGACTATGGGTGCCAGTCTCCAATACGCGTAAGTGCATTAATACGTGTTCGTATGGACAGTGAACTCAAATGTTCCTGATAACAGTGGAACTTCTTATATTGCTACTGATGAGACACTGAGAGCCCGCTTAGAGGCTCGTCTTGGGAAGTCCTCCGCGACTGATACGGAATGCATTATCTGTTAGCTTCCTCTGCTTTACGGCGACAAGCATCTCACACGGAACAGAGTGTAGCCATCGGGCTCGAAAGTATTTGAAATATGTTTTATACCTATCTATCGTTATCCAATGGCGACAAAGACTGTACCCCCATGTGGTGCATCCCAAAGCCAATTCCATCTCATACCAGGGGTGCTCCGCCCTATCTGTGCCACAGTTGCTAGCTTGCTCGGGCCGCCTGGCAGCGCCCTATGTTATAAATCAAAGTGGATTATAGTTTCGCATGTAGTTCCGGAGGATTTAAAGAAAGCACCAAAGCATCATGAATATTTTGAGCAACACCCCGAGGATTCATTTGGATTATCTGGGCGCAGGTGATGAAAATCAGGGCAACACGGTAACAACAGGGAGACTCACAAGATGTCCGGCACCTTTAACCCTTGTCAGGGAGACGAGGCTCTGCTCTCCTCCAGCAAAGTCAACGACATCGTCCTTAACCTCGCGCGGACTTCGTCTATAAGTGGCCGCACTAGTCATACAGAGGAAATGCTCACATATAATCATCAATAGCACCGTATATCATATGAATGGGGACCCTTTTAACGGCTGAACGCAAAGTGAGGTAGCCTCGGGAGACACCTATGGGATCCCGGTAGCAGGCCTGTCCATAATATCTCAGGGTTGTAGCTCAAGGGAGCGGCTATAAGTTACCGTTTCTTGAATCCGAGTGCACTTGAGAGTCACGCCTTCCGTTTTGTCGGGATAATCCGCAGTAGGCAGAGATCGCATACCGTCTGCCTAGATAGTGATTTTGTGAGTAGTCAGTAGATCAGCAACGCATAAAACTCACTATAAATATCTTCAAGACCCTGTCGTCCCATGCTTTCCAAGGAAGTCTGGCCTTTAATAACTTGTATGCTTCTTCATGTGAAGGCCAGATATCTCGACGATTGACAGCACCACCGACAAGCATACCCGATAGCTTCTCAGTGTACTGTTGCCCCATCGTTATTAATTCACACAAAATAAGAAATTCGAACTTGATAGTCGGAGAGTACCCGAGGGAGAGCAGGCTGGCATGCCATGAACACATAAACGACAAAGCCAATCAACGAGTGCGACAGACACACAAACCAACAGCACCCATGGAGTGGCCAATTCCTACAAGCCTGCGAGTGCTGAAGTCAACATCGATGCCAGTGCCGAATCCGGTAAGAAATGCGTGGATAACACGGCCATACTCCTCCCAGGAGACTGTTAGAATTAGGTTGCAAAAGGCAGTTAGAAGCCCAGACAATGAGCGATAATATATATACATACACACGGGATCATAACCCCACTTCAAAGCGTTTTCATTCAGAACTGCTGCATCACCGTGATTGGGCGCGTCGATCGACCACATCTCCCGAACCTTCACAGAACCGTTGTTCTTCGCAAGTAGGGCGCACAAATCATCCATGGCAGGTTCCCATTGCTCTTTATGGAAGCCTGTACCATGGGTGAAGATCAAAGTAACTGCATTGGGGTCGTTGAGGTAAGCAGAATCGGTTACCCAGTAACGTTTGGCGGTCAGGAGAAGCGGGTAGTTGGGACGTGGGTCAAAGACGTAGGATTGTGAGGCGATTGTCATGGCCGCAGAGAAGGAGGTCTTGTGGTAAACGTCGAACGTTGAACGCCGAGTTGAACCACGGGCTCGACCTGAATTTATAAGTATAGCACATACTTCGTTCTTCTGCAGCCACCCCGGGTGACTCGGATGATCATGGGATATAAAAGTATAAATTATATTTATAATTGATTGCCGTCTAGTACTTACCATAATGGTTGAAATCCAACTACTTTTCTGTATAGCTCACCAGTTTCATTGGCCCGGGGTATTAAGTACATGATCCCCTCGCATGCCACTGCCCCTGGTGGTGACGACTCAGAGCCTGAGCCATCGGATGACACGATGATAATGGCACCGACTCAGACCACTCACAAAAGTGCTCCAGATAACCAAGTGGTACCAGGCAAAGGTCTGTTGTTTCTTCTGATTTTAGGTACTGGATTTCTCTCTCACGCCGATTGAACCCAGAGGCGTTCGCGGCGTTGCGCGATCAACGTTTGGCTTTCGTTACTTCTGTGGAGAAGGTCGATGTCTAGCCTTTTCCTCGACCTGGTGATTATATAACTTTTGGCTAAGAATGCTGACACTGCCATCAAATGGGCCCGCATGGCTAGACCAAAGGAGAGAAGGCGCCGGAAGGAGCGTTTTCAACAGTATATTCCACGCTGAATCATTCGTACGTCTACCTGACACTAATTTCAGAATCCGGGACCGATTCATTGCGCCTGGATACCAAGCGGACGACCTCGAATTCCTATCCGACTCACCTGGCGTTTCTGTTTCAGCACCGTTGACGGACTTTTTTCTCTTTGTTAATATCTACTTTTCTTGGCAAAGGCTGACTTCGTTTCCAGGCCATGTATGCACAAAAAGAAGCCTCAAATATGCAACTTCGACTTGCC